>OY757237.1:49997352-51349224 GCA_963583995.1 Xylota segnis | reverse complement strand
CGAGATGTGTATCTGGAACCGTTCGTACGCAGGCAGTCGAGGGTTTCGAATGACAGCGCATCCCTTTTTTGAGTCCCGATGTCCCTGCATTGGGCAAATTATTATTCCTGCGGAGATTACACTGATTGCGGTGATAATGAATACCCACTCAGACAGGCGAAAAAGGGTGTGAGGTGCGATGGATGATTTCTAAGAAACATCCCCGAGGATGCTGCGCTGCAAAAATGTGTCCAAACATTTCTAATGGATGTGTATGTGTACACAGGACACGCGTCCTATTAGGGTTGCGCTCTTAATGTGACAATAATTAAGTACGCAAACAGAGTGCCGACGACGCACGGGAAGGGCGAAGTAGTAGGACAACGTGCGGCAATTGTCTGTCAAAGGAATCACACTCTGGGAATCACGGTGCTAATGTGGGGGATGGTTAAGGAGATTAGTGGCAAATTTTTATTTATTGCTTTGATCACCTGCCTTTTGGTGGTCTTTTCAGGTCGAAACTGAGGACGATCCCATCACAGATTCAGAATTTGACTTGGTTCTTGCGAATAACCCCTGCATGCTTCCAAATAGGCAGTGTGTGGCGGCGGTTTTCCTAAAAACAGCAGACTCGGATGATTGGTTTTGATCGCATTTTGATGCCAGTTGTTCCTATAGAATCTACAGCGCTAACCTCTTTCTTTCTTAAAGCTAAATTGGTGTCCTAAAGTGATCTAGTTCCTCACAGCTGTTTGCCTAAGTGTGATAGCATTTGCTTCAGCTTGAACTTTTGATGGACAAGATCATTGCTATTGGCAAGGTGAAATCAAACCACGGATATGATTCGGAAGGCTGACTAATTTGGATATACCCAGCGGTTCAGAAAAAATGCCTGAGCCTACATCTATATCCATCTTTGATTCATCTGAGAAGACAGATGTGGTACGTGTACTGGTAGGGTGATCGCTTTTCATTCTTCTCTGCTTGTGAAGGGTCTCTTCAAGTCTAGGTATGAAGTAATCTAATCCATTGTATCTACATACATTTTCTAGTTATTTTTCCAGGATCATGGAATGACACGTTGTATTATGGCTTCTACCACACTACGCCTAGACTTCACTTTGCCTTAAAAATTCGAATCTCTTTCTCGTTGCTGCCCTTGGCACCGTCTTTTAAGACAAATTGTACGGAATAGATGAAAATTTGCTGCAATTTGTGTAGTCATGCTCGACGCAACAGGAATGCTACTCCTTCTGATCTGAGCAGCGATTTATAAGACGTTCATCCGAGTTAGCTCCAGTATAACACACATGTCCGGCCATTGAACTTCTCAGACAGGATGCAAGATCGTGAGGAATCCTTCCAATCGTTTGAACGCTGCAAACACTTGACCATATTATCACTGACACTGCGACGAGCCCAGTTAAGGCGACAGTAAGGTTCGATGAGCGCAGATTCTGATCCCAGCCAGCTCTAGTTCGTTCATCTGTAGATTCGCTACATACAATATCCTGTTGATCGAGGGCCCAACCATGTGTTCATCCAGTCATACTTAACAAGGAACTGACACAGAGTCCACTAAGTGACTGACTTTCTGCTCAGAGTTGAAGACTTAACATGGCGTGCGCTGTACACCACAGATATGCATCGCCAAGTCATCAGCATATACTATGGCGATGTAGCCTAATCTATGAGATCGGTATTGTTACCAGAGATTGGGGCACAGAGTACTCCTGCTTGGCGACTGCCTTTAACTGCAGCTAGACTCCTTCGAAAGAGGAAGCACTTCGACTTTTCGGAATGATCCTTGACAGACCTGGCCTTGGTCGAATCTCCGACACCTTCGATACTACTTGTTGCTCTATCTATCGAATGGTTACCAGTATTACCTATATATGCGAATGCACATGAAGCTATTTTTGTGATACGAATTGCTTCTTCCATCTTTTTGACGAGATGATGGAAAACACCTTCCACTTCCAATCTCCGGTTGCAGCTACACCAATGGGGACCTGTAGATAGTCTCCTTTCTACGAGCGTGTAACAAAGGTTTTCCAAGTTTCTTCCTAAGTGTAAAGATCTGGTCATTCCACCAGGGAAACATACGCTTGGAGACACATCTGGCGTGGAAAGAAGTAAGCAACACATCCCTGGTATGCTAATTTATCGAGGGACCACAAGTCCTCGATACCAGTTTCAGTCATTTTTAGAATGTCAATGCTAATGCGTTGATGGTTTGACGCAAAATCTAGACACAAAGAGCTAACCAAGCTGTAGCAGCATCTCTGAGGAAGCTTAGTGAGGAAACAGGTCATGTGTAAGCTAAAAGGTAAACTGATCTGTTTCATTTTTTCCATCTTCTTCCTCTCCATCCTTCAAAATTCTCTCAAACTTACGTACAATTTCAGCTGAAGTACTAGTCGCCCAGAAATCGTAGCAAGTATCATCTTTCGCTACAAAGGCTATTTTCTGCATTCGTCGTAATCTGTCCATTAAATCTATGCCCCTCCTTTCGAAAACGGTATACTTCTCAATCGAAAAATGTCCAATCCAGGCATGCTATTGAGGAAACTACCAATTTTAAGAAGACATTTGAAAACAATATGTGCTGTGACTGCAAGCGTACTACATATACTGCTCTCTAGCTTGGTTCAGGTCTAAAACTTAAGAACTTTGTGAGAACCTAGGCCCTGGGTCCCATCGACAAGTTGCGCCAAGTATTTTATATCATTAAGAAGGTTCTTACAAAATTTACCATGCCAAGTACATTACATTTTTTACATTTTTATATTCAGATTGACAATTCTCCCTGAACACTTCAGTAGGCCCATTTTGACATATTATCTATCAGATGCAGTTTAATTAGTTTGCTTTTCAACAACAAATTTTTCTCACAACATTTTGTTTCAAAACAAAAACAGTTCAACACATCCCTATGGCAAGAAGGCTGATGTACTCGTCTCTCAGGAATCGCAGCAAGTATCACTTTATGTTTGAAGAAAGCACATTTTTTCCAGTCCTTATCGACACACTTAATCTAAGTCCATCCTCTTTAAACGGGGACTTGTCAGCCATCATTTGTTTTGTGAAATGGCAACAACAGGGTTGCTATTGAGGAAACTTTTCAAATAAATTGTTTTAAAGCATTAAAACTTTTTTAATATAATTTTTGGCAATAAAGTGGACTTTTTAGATAAAGAGAAGTGGACTAAGATAAACTTATGAGTAGAAATGTAGAAAATGGAAGGAATGGAGGACAAGTAACCTGATATATATATTTTTTTTTTGACAAGTATCGACAAGTATGGACGAATTCGTTTAGTAGTTTCTTTAAGGGACTTAGATTAGGAGAGTTTGCTAGATTCATAAAGAGAGAACGATTTAGCCTTATCACAATCTCATAGGTCTCTCCGTCACCGCAGCTTCTGCGCATATTGCCATGTGTATTGCAATACTCAAGAAGATTCAAAGACTATCCTCATTTGATATCTTTAGGAGACTGATGAAGGTTAAAGCAGCATTACGGCTTAGGGAATCCTTGCAATTGGCTCTGAGGATATGGGCCACGCAGACATCCTAAACGCCAATAACACTATTCATAGTATTTCAGAATATATATTGTCACCCATCTGGACTTTAACGTCACGAATCGGGTGAATTTTTAGGCTAATCTGCGACAGAGACTTAAACAGATGAATCAAAGACAGGGTCTCGAATAGGTGCGAGTCACTGGACTGCCGAACCACCGTAGAGTATTTCAGGCAGAAGTCAAAGGAGTCCGTGAAGCTGCGACCTGTATTTCGATAGTCAAGCTGCAATTGAAGACTTGGAATGCCAATGCTGGGTTCCAGGACGAGCTAGCTAGGGAAAATGAAGACTGAAACCTCCCTGGCAATAGGAGGAACCGTCAGCATCTATTAAGTTGATAAATTTCCAATTAGATTCCGCAGCCATTAGGATGACAATCAGTAGGTGGAACACGACTGTATGGTAGGCAGACATGGCGGAAGGATTGGTGCTCTCTTCAACGAGTTCTGTAGAAGTTGTAGAGAGGAGGAAGAGGTTCTGAAAAGGAAAACTCTAGACGAGTACTTCTTCGTCGCCGGGTCAAACTGGTTTATTGCCTAAAGGGTCTTCGGGATGGATTCACACTGAAATCGATTGCCCTGCCTCCTATCTCACGTGGAGAGTCTCCTTCTAGGTGTCCGCTCTTGCTAATCCGGTTATTTTACATAGCGGTGTCACAATGGACCTTCTTCTGATCTAAGTGTGTCCCTGCTGAGCGATGACAACCACCCAACCCAAGCCAACCCAATTGCGGAACCTAAATTGTATTCTTTTGACTCCGTCCTGGTTCTGGCTTACAACTTTCGTTCTACGTATCATTGGTCGATTCAATAGTTACATGCGTCCTGTCTATCATTTCAGTCTCGCGTTAGCTTATTGCTTTAGCGGAGGTCCCTCACTATGACACCTTTCTCTCTAGTTTTATTAGAGTGTCCTTTCCGATAAGGACTTACCCTTATCACCTCCAGGATAACAATCAAAGTTCACTCCAACCCTCGCACATTGATTTCTGCTGAACTCTCGAAATGTGTGTGAAATGTAATGTTTTACAACTCACACACATCGATTCGAGAGCCATCATCCTGTCCGACCACAAACAAACGATAGGGACGCACTCATTTGGACAAATGTATTCCTCAGCCATTACCCGGTAAACTGGTCAAGTATTTGCATGCAAATCGAAATTTCTTTTGGTTTTATACTCCTTCTGGGTTATTAGGTGGGTAGTCCTCCCCCCGGACACCTTTTCAACGAGTTTCCTGTGCTGCCTTTGGAGCCCCACCTCCTCCTGGCATCAAAGGTTATTCGATTGCGCGCTGGCTTTTATATACCGGATCAAATGTAATACGATTATGGTTTATTGAAATGTAAATTTTGCTGCTGATTCAGGACTTTTATTTGTGTTTTTTCCTGAATTCGCCGTGATGATATCTCTCCGAGGTGCGATATCTTTTTTAACTGTCATTGGTTAAGGGTTAAATAAAAAGGTAACACAAGAACGAGTACCGGAGCGACAAGGGCGCACGAAAGGGTTGTTGGCTTTTTTTTATTTACTTGGGAATAATGCACCATTACACGGAGGCTTTGACTGCTAAGAGGGGACCCGGTTTATTGCGATTGTATTTGTGGGTGTTTTTTGGTTTTTTGGCAAGCTTTGCAAATTTGTAAATTGATGCCATTTTGGGGGTTTATTTGTTTACGATCGGCATGTAGGCTTCAGGGGGTCGACTGTTTGGTTTTTTTAGTGGCACTGGCAATTGGGTTTGAACGGTTTGGTGTGAAGGCCAGGAGGGAGGTCGTTTTGTACTCTATTTTTTGTTAGCATCTTATTTCTGATTAAAATAAGAAATGATGCGTACAAATGGCGCACTGAAAGGCTGGGATTTTTGGTATTTATTGCCTTCAGACGGTTCTGGCTTATGGCCTCTGAGTGGCTGGTTATCGGTTGGTCGTAGGACAAACTCTTACAGATTGAGTTGAGTTATTTAGATTGTCAATCTCACTGCAAGACCTGCATAACGAGGTTCTAAACCAGGTTCTACTCCTGAGTAAAGAGTAAACTTTAGCATACATTCATATAAATCCGAAATTGCTTGCTCGCTCTGGGTGTGGAATATGTCAGAATCCATTTGGGTGGCGTATGGGTAACCAATTTTGTCACCATTTTGTTGGAGCAAAAATTTTCTGTTTTTCCTGACCGCATCGAGGCAGCAGCTAGGCTCGTTTGTTCTTATAATTCACAGAATCAGAATATTTGACTTGGCCTGCACCACCAAAATCCAGATTCTGGATATCAGTGTCTGGTTCGGTGGCGTATGTGGGTAACTCATTTTGTCACACATTTGGTGGAGCAAAAACTTTTTATTTTTCCCGACCACAGCCAGGCAGCAGCTAGGCTCGTTTGTTTTTATAATTCACAGAATCAGAATCTTTGACTTGGACTGCACCACCAAAATCCAGATTCAGGATATCAGTGTCTCGTTCGGTGGCGTATGGGTAACCCATTTCGTCTCACTTTTGTTGAACCAAAACATTTTCTATTTTTCCGGACCACAGCGAGGCAGCAGCTAGGCTCGTTTGTTCTTATAATTCACAGAATCAGAATCTTTAGCTTGGACTGTGCCACCAAAATCCATAATCAGGATATCAGTGTCTGGTTCGGTGGCGTATGGGTAACCCATTTTGTCTCACTTTTGTTGGAGCAAAAAATTGTCTATTTTGTTCCGACCTCATCGAGGCAGCAGCTAGGCTCGGTTGTGCCTAGTATTCACAGAATCAGAATCTTTGACTTGGACTGCGCCACCAAAATCCGGATTCTGGATATCAGTGTCTGGTTCGGTGGCGTATGGGTAACCCATTGTGTCACACATTTGGTGAAGCAAAAATTTTCTATTTTTTTCGACCACAACGAGGCAGCAGCTAGGCTCGGTTCTGTCTATGATTCACAGAATCAGAATATTTGACTTGGAATGTGTCAATGAAATCTAGCATGTTTTAGTAGAAGTTCCTCCGACTGACTTTACAGAACGAATTTGTTTTATCCAGTCTTCTACCATTTTACTGTACACATTTGCATGTACATTTAAGACTAAACTTTTACAAAACCTCTATGCGTACTTATTGCAGATTTATTTATACGTATTTTCTTTTCTTTACAGGTGAGTACCATTGATTGAAGTCAGTACCAAACATATATTGTAAGTATGTCTAAGTTTTTACCTAACCTTGGCCATCTCTGTCACCAATGTGTAGTACACGTCTCAAGCTCTGGATTCCTATATAATCGTTTTGTCCAAAAAATTAAAACCAAACGCAACCATCTGCCGCTCCAGTGATTGAGCCATAAACCTAAAGTCAACCACCTAAAGTCACAACTAGTCGTCTTACTAAACGCGAACTCTTCGCACGAAGGGATGATCCAAAGCTATTTGTTTTTCAAATTCTCTGATGTTTGTAAGACGCTTGGGAGAATTGAAGCTTGAACATATCGTTTACGAAACTGTCGCCTGAACGTCACACAGTTTACCATTTGAAGCCCAAAAGTCGGTCTGATTCTGCGGACTCTCCAATCTCTAGCACCTGATGTTCTTAAAAATGTTCCAACCCGCGATTTTTATTTTGGATTTAGACCTCGTAGGTAGGTCTCTGTTTGCATTTGTCCTTGTATTCCAGAAATCGCAGTCAGTTGGGGACCTTAAGCCTTTCTTTCACTAGTTTATCGGGTGGAGCTGTAAGAATAAGCCCTTTACATTTATGTGGCTCTAACAGGTCCTTAACAAAGTTTGCAGTGAGCCTCTGATTCCGGTTACTTTTAAGCAGGGCCTCCGTCTTATGTTCCGTCAGTGCTAGATGCGTATCGCCACAGTTTCGGTAGAGGTCATCATTTTCTAATCGCATTCCATTGCGTTGTGCCGCCATAAGGTTGTGGCCAGTAATAATGCCCGTGAAGAGTTGGGCCTGTTAAGCGCCAGGATCTGTTTATTCTTGGAGTTATAATATTTTGTTGAGAGTTTACTGGAGACACGACCAGATCAGAGTGCGCTCCAACTCTTATAGTCACTTTTTTTGTGTTTTCGAGGTGTTGGGTGTATTCTAATGAAGCTAACGTATGCCCTACCACTTTGGAGTAAATCCATCTGGCCAGAGTACTCGAAGGAGCCTATTCGATGAAACCCCTGCATGGTTGTGTCCTTCTTTGCGATTTGTCTCGATGACAGCCCTCCATCTGAATCGCCCTACGTATGAATTTTTGGGGAGAATCGAAATTTATTTAAAAGAAAAATTTGTGTAAGCGATCATATCAATTTTATTGCCAACCCAATCCATCTGCGTGAACATTCCCACTCGTCCGAATGGGATTCATAAACCGACAGTAGATACATTCCCCTCCTGCATCCCAGTGAAAGATAGACGACGCGCTGGAAAATGCTAAATTGCAGCATGACGATGCATCCCATATGAGGGCCAGTAACATGTCCAAATGGGAACTCTTCTTGATCGCCGTTTAATAGCTTCAATCAAAAATCTTCGATTGGAGGTACTATTTCATAAAAATTGCTGAATAACACACGGACGTGTGCACTTTGTTTTTTTGTGCAGCAATCCCAAAGGGGCAGTTTGTAATGTGAAATGGCCATGACACTGGTGCATCGTTGCAAATATGCACAGAAGTCAGGTCAGGTAGTCGGTGCACAGTGAAGTTAAATCTTCATATTTCGATTCGAGAATGGACATCATTTGTTCAATTGGAATACACATTGTGGCGCCGGAATTGCCTCTACGGCAGTGGAATCCTTGAGTGGGGCTCTTCTGGGTTCTGGTTTTTTCACCCATCATCCATTTACACATCGGAATCGTTGGAAAGTATCCACAGATACTCGTAGATACTTGTGCGTCGTAATGGAATCTTACACAATCAGTATCTGCTATCAATAATCCGAACTAATTGGATTGACAAATTGTTAAATTGTTGTGCCCTTTGATACGGACAGGAACGGGCAGAGACAAAAAGATAGAAATTATCATAACGAGCAGTTATTCATGTTACATAAGTCACAGAGTGGAGAATGGAATTCTATAACTCATCCTTCTACCAACTGCGACTGTGTGAAATTCCCGATAAGAAGGCCAGAAATCCACAGACCCACAGACAGCATCCTGAATGGGAATCATTGTTATTTACGACAGATACAAACAACAACAACAACAACAGCGGCGGGTTTGCGCGCAACAAGAAACAACATCGCATCGACTGCTGTCTGACAATTCCCAGCGGACCAGAAGGAGTGAAACTGACCCGAACCGCGCGATTGCCATAATGAATTAGCTGAAGGCGGGTGGGGGGTTAAGACAACCGATTGCGAGCCAACTAATTGGTGGGACTGCTGCTGAATGGCGGCTACTTGGTTTCGCCGGAGCGAATAAATTATTTTTCTTTCTGTTAATTATCAATTCGAATAAATTAATCCGGGTCGCCGGAAATAAAGCTGATAAACTACGAGTACCGAGCGACTGGGATTGGAGCTTCTTCTTTTTTTTTTTTGTATTTGGTTCCACTTTGGTGGCAAATGGTGGCAAACGACGAGCGCGGAGAGTTGTCACAAAGCAGATTGGTGTTGTCTCCAAAGCGAAGGGTTTTTCCAGTGAATCATGTATGCTTATGGAAGGCGGCCAATTAGCCGGGCCTTATCAGAACGCTTGTATTGGATTGAAGAGCTATTGAAACAGTTTTTCTTTGCTTAGTAGTAGGCGGCGTGGATTTGCTTAATTGGTTCCGGACTAGTTTCAAGGATGGTATTTTAGACAAACATTTAATCACACGCGTCTGTGGGTGCCAATTGGAGTCCAACGAGCCTCAACAAATAAGCTTGATCTTTAGCCAGCTGCCTCTAGTTTCCTACATAAAGTTGGTTGAGGTCCCTTTCCACTTGAGGATGCCTCCATAGGCAAAGTCTTCCTCCACTGGCTCGTCCCTCCGGGGTGGATTCAAAGACTCTCCAGGAGCATTGTAGTCCACCCAGTCCAGTTGACCCATCTTATTCCGTCTATTTGAATCCTTCTAACTAGGAAGGAAGGTCGTATAATAACTCATACAGCTCATGGCTGTACCTTCTTCTCCACTCTCCACTCATCCACTATTGACATACATAGTCTATGCTTGGGGACTGAGATGTTCAAGGTTTTGAATAGTCTTACTTTAGTTGTTCGAGACTGGGTCTTGCTACACACTTGCCTTCTTAGCCCAAAGACGCATCGATTGGCAACCATTAATCTTTGTTTCGGTTCCGTTTCAATGTTCGCATTCTTTATGTCAATATAAGCGGCATACGCAAGACGTATAGCGGACTTTTGAATGATTGTCCCTTTGATGTTTGTGTGACTCCTACACAATTCCCAAGAAAGATATTAAAGGAAACACATGACAGTACGTCGCCTTGTCTAAATCCTTTTTTGACATCAAAGGCCTCATTGACGGTCTTTTCCAACCTCAATGGAGCAGAGTACATTCTCTATCGTCATCCGGCACAACCGGGCTAGTTTGGCAGGGATTCCGAAACTAGACATGCCGCTATATACCTTCTCTTAATAAATGCTGTCATGGGCGGCCTTAAAATCAATATAAAGGCAGTGGGTGCCGATGTGACGTAGTCGATCGATGGTGGTAGATGGTGGACATCTCTGGCCTAAAACCATAACCAATCCGTCTGTCGACAAAAGGTTTTAAGCGTTCACACGTTATAGCAGATCTTGTAGGCGACATGGACAATCGATGTTAGCAGCTAATAAGTGATAAACAGAGAGCATGTTGGAAACCTTAGGCTTCAAGTAAATGGAATTTCAATGATACACGAATGTAGGAATATTACATATGTAGGACCAGAACGAGTATATCAGAGTAATCATCAAAAGAGGATTAGCCACTCAAAGATTAGTCCTACGAAGGCAAGCTGAAGGGATTTTTGTAAATAAGAATGATGGATAGAGAGCAAATTGATCACTTACTCGGATGCAGATATATCATATGAGGCAGACTCAGCCAAAATGTTTTGACCTTTCAATACGTAAATTCGGCCCCACATGCCCTCACAGAAGACGCAGAAGAAAGCTTGTTCGAGCTCGTTAAGAGGACATGGAATTAACAATGTCCTAACTTTGACGTTAAAAACATTTCTGTCCAATTAATCAAAACAAAATCTAAGCTTAAATCCGATAATGTTGTTGGACCTGACGGCTTATTCGCCTAATGGGATCTCAGCATCGTTTGCCCTGTCCACAGGGAGTGTGAGTTTGTCCTACATTCAAACCCACATTAGCAGCATACACCATCAGTGGCTTAATCAGACGAAGTGATTCACAAATCAACGTTTAAAATCTAAGGCTTATCAGGGGGATCGTAAGCCTTAAGACCTTTGGACTGCCGCATTTCTCCCAACACACTATCAGCTTTTCAGTATACGTATTGTAAAGCATGATCAGCGAAAGCAACTCACTGTAAGACAACATTTGTTTTCCTAGACTTGAGGGCATTTTCAGTAGTTTCGTAATGTGATGTGAATGCTCTCTAAGCTAGTGAATTTGCTGGCCTTGCTGATAAACCTAAACAGAGTTTCAGAACGTACTGTTTGGTTCTGTTTACGCTGTAGAATGCCGTTGTGAAAGGAGCGTGGGACTTCCCCGACTGTATATTGTCAAGTTTAGTAGGTAAATAAATATTAACTCAAATAGCTATACGATGTGTGTATATATATGTACATTCGAAACGTTACGGAGCTGGGCGTATTCAACTGAGATACAGATCTATACTATAGAATCACCACTCTCTACAGTAGGGGTTCAGAATTTCTTTCTTTCACCTTATCCTTGATGGTGGTTCGACTCCAAGCTACCTCCCAGCACCCTCTAGTTTACGTACACACTTTGTTATTCCCAAAAACACAAACTACTCCAGAACTACTACAGAATGTTCGAAACACTTTTCAAATCAGAGACAACTGAGAGGAAGACGTGATTCGAAACAAGATCGTGCGTAGGAACGATGCTCTTTGTGGCAACATTGGATATCTGAGATGCAAGTTAGTTCATTAAGTTATGAGGTAGCAAGGCTGAGCTTTACCTATTATAGGGGACTTCAATCCGAGAATGCACTTCTTGATGAAGCCCTCCAGAACATAGACTCACTCTTAGATGAGCCACTTGATTCGCAGAAATGCAGGACAATCACGTGTAGTGTTGCTTAATTCTAGCGCATTGAGATGCTTTAAAAGCAGCTTTTTCACTGACTGAAGACGATGAAAGACAGCTTCATGTCTAAAAAAATTCATTCTCTAGAGTCTCGTCTCGAAATTCCATAGGTGATCTCATTCTGAAAGATTCCAGTGTGAAGTAAGTCAAACCCAAATTCACAGAGTTCTTGTATTCTTGAACTATTTTTGTAGACTGACTGTCGCTGAAGACTCTTACACCTTTTCTTTACAATATAGTCCGTGGCCAGAAGAATATGAAAGGTCTCTGCTTGGAAACAAAGAGAGTTTGCAGAGCCTAAAGAGTTTGAAGTCTTGTAACTCAGACTCAAGCCGAACCCAAGGAAACTCTACTTTAACTTTGAACAACAACTGATGTTCCTGTATACTCATATGTAAGCCCAGGTCCAGAGTATAAGCCAAGTGCTAAGTCACCAAGACTCCAATGTAGTACAAAAGACACTCTCATGCTTACGGGAAAGCCTCCTCCACCAAATAATCGTCGCATAAACTACAAAAACCTGTACACCGTCAGAAACCTGCGACTATCTTGGATATCTTCGACTTGACAAACTTTGACTGTCTTCCATATATTTGGTTTTATCGGAGCTCTGTCCAAAGACGTCCTCTAGCTTTGGCTGAGTCAAACGTTGTTCATCAAGGGAACTCCAGGGCTAACTGAGAGACTACATGGTATAAGAGCTTAAAGTTGTTGACAAAGGTGCTTGCCAAGTTGCGAGATATGTTGAACTAGCCTAAGGTGAAACACACAAACTCTTGTTATGTCCTCCCTTGTTCCCATCACAGAACATCTCATTGGTAGTCATGCAGAGCATCTATAAGCTTCCTATAGATAGAGTTACCTCTATTCTTGTACAATTAAGGTGATCTGACGAGTGAGTGATACAGATAGGAGTGGGGATTTCCAATGGACCTAGATTCGTTTAAGTCTGTCTGCGCTGTTCAAGTACAGCGATCAATCTAACTTAGCTTGGATACTGCTGTTCCTTTAATCCGCTGCCGGTACTATGGCAGATGTTGTCTCCAAAAGTCCTCGAACATGATTACTTCAGTGCCATCGGTACTTTTCATAGAGAATTGACCGAGAGCCTACCATCAGTCATGCAGAAATCCACTGCCTAGGCTAGTCTTTCTATAATTCAAAGCAAATCAGGAAAATCTAATGCCTCGTGGTAGGTATAACCTCATTCTCAGATGAGAACAAAAACAGCAACCGTGGTAGTATCTTATAACCCTGCTTTTAGTCCCATCACCGTCATTAACTATGTTCAGGACCTCTTTACAAGAAAGAGACTAATGGTTCCTTGGCTATCTGTCAGGACACTGTTTCCTTAAAATTAAAGTAAATGTCACAGTGCTTCTCTTTCTTGTAGGGAATGTGATGGCTGTCCTTAAGTACTTGTTTGCTAACATATGTATCTGTAATCAAAAGCTCATGGTTCTTACCGGCCTAAGTTGACGGAACATCCTCGTAAAGGTCAAACTATGCCTTCATAGAAAAATGCATCTACCTTTCTGTTTCGATTCCATCAACAGGATTGGAACCCAATCTCAACTTAAGGACTCACTTAGTAGGCGTAGGACTATTTCCCAAGATAGACGCTAGGATATTGCTTACTGGAGGTATTAAGGTACCTTTGGTCATGAGCATGAATACCGAGAGCTACTTCTTCTGGTGGTTCAGATTTGTTTGATTTGCGACTTCCTGTCCTGACAATACACTGACTTGGCTACAAATATATACAACAAACTGTATACCACACACCGATATGAAATCTGAAATTTACATAAATAAATTAACACACAACCTCTATCGAGTGTATATCCCTAAAATCAGTATGGCATTAGTTGTCATACATTCTAAATGAGTCATTAGGTTTGTAAAATACATCCTACGAGGGCTGCGGTTACCCGTCATCACCCTACTTGACTTGACATCCAAATAAAATGACCAACGCATCTATTAATAACAATAAAATAGAAGAAAAATAGATAATCTCCGTGCGGTGCAACACATGCGGTGCAACATCAATTGCTATAGGTACACAACACCGCAGATACATCTCATCCGCGTTGCCTCGTATAAGTGTCTATTTTGTTCTGTTCGTACTCATCCCTTACAAAGTATCAGGATTCTCCGGTAGTAAATTAAAAGTCACTCACCCTTCGTTATTATAACTTGCCACAGAGCACCAATAGCACCAGGAGCAGGAGCTGGAGCAGGAGCAGAAGCCGTGCGCTAGTCTACAACAGAGGCATTAGGGGGAAAACTCAATTATAACAATCTGTTCGGATTTTCGTACACATCATCAACCGCCAAGTGAATTCCAGTGTGCCGCCTCCCCAGCCCCTGTGCTTCGTTAACTTTTGTGTAATAGTAGCCAGAAATACCCAGGGACAACAGGGGGAATCATCCTGTTTGGTTTGTCCTTTTTTGTGAGCTGAATTAACGAACAAACTGTGGCAGCATCACAGCGGGGGGCAACAACTACGACTACGACGACTACGATGACTATGATGACGATGACGAGGACGAGTTATCTCTCCCAATCTATTGATGCTGCGTGTGGTTACCAAACGGAAGGAGGACTAGAGTGTACCTGATACCTGCCATGCCAGCAACCCTTTTCGTCATGTATGGTTGTCATAATTTTTGGGAGAGCACACAAATCGGAAGGGTGACATTCAGTGGTGTCATAGGTGTACAACGAACGAATCCGTTGGCATTATTGTAATTATTCTGATCATTGCTTTGGAATTACATTGGTAAGACGTCTCTGGGCTGATGAGTCCTGGGACAGATTTAAATAGATTTTTCGTTTTAATTGGCAGGTTTTTAAATGACTCTAGCTTTGCAGGTCTCAGTGAATTTTTGGTAGCCACTATGCAAGCCACTGTGAGAGTAAATGCTCAAGCATGGTCGATGAGCAAATGCTCATGAGCTACAGGCTTTTAGTCTTTCGGAACGTCTCTGATTTCATTGACGACCTTATGATCCTCCCTATTGCTGGATGGTGACAGAGTTAATACTTGGTTAAGAGGTTTCAGTTTGTAGCTCTATCCTTTGAAGGATATCATAAGAAAGAAGTTAATTTTCCTTTGCACTTAGGGAGTTCTGTGTTGGGTGACGTCTGAGGTTTTCTATACTCAAGGTCTTGTACTCAGCTATTGACAGAATCCAACCAATGGTAGTTCAACCAAATTTTGGTCACAACCAGCTTCTTTAAATGTAAATGGAGAGTTAGAGTAGACGGAGAGGCCTTTACCGTCAAACAAATCCACTGTCCCAACCAAAAGATTATTCTTTACTGCCTTGGATGGAAGGATGTGACATGTGGTTCGTTTCTTACGTCGAGCACCTAATTAAGGGAATTTGACCTTTAGGATTTGGTGCAGTTAAGCTATGTGCTATGACAGCTTAAAGGTGATTCCTCCTTCGAAAGTAATTACCTGCTTTATTATAGAGGATTCCATGAGCTACAGGTATGTACAATCTAAAGGCTTAAGCTTGAACAACGTACTGAAGTCTTCGAGAAGACTAGGAAAGATGATGTTACGAATGATTGTAACATAGCAAGTTACTTATGAATTTCCTTCGTTTGAGTATCAATATGTAAGGCTTATCCTTACTATGCGACTAGGTATGAGGAGTGGGTAGAATGTCATTAACCATGCCGTCTAAGAGGTAGATTAGGTGGGTTGAGATCTTAACAAAAATTTGTTGGTGCAAAATAGTTGCTACCATACCCAGATTGGAAATTAGAAAAGCTATTGAAACCCCTCGGGTTGGCCAATAAATCCAGAGACTAGTATTCCACAGAGACGACATGACGATGAAACCGAACAGTTTGATTAATAAGAAAAGATGGGAAAAACTAGGTTCAAGTGGCGCAGTGCTGTGGGTCTATGCATGCCTCAGACGAAATCTCGTAATATCTGCGAGAGGTATTTTGAAGGATAGCATTGTAAATATTGTCATAGTACTGCAGGGGAACGAAATGTGAGCATTACTAGAGCCATCCTTCCAAGGAACGCTTTGGAGTCGTACTACGAGAATATTCTAATACTCGACTGCTTTTCGTCCTTCACATGGACCTCTCTGTACAAGCATCACGAACAGACAACAGGCAACATGAGACATGGCAATTCATGAGACATGTGCAGTGGAACGACTCTCATGCAAAGCCACATAGTATGGATAACGTCTATCTTCTGTCAAATAACTCTTGCATATTCTGGGAACTATCCTATTGTACCCTGTTAAAGGTTTCATGACTTGGTTAATATGTCTTTCCTCACATGCTCTGTCCTTGAAACATGCTCTGATGAAAAGCCACTGTAAGATACGTTCCTTTGAATCGTTTTTAATACTATTTTAGTCAAGCTGGTTGTAACCATTTCCTCTGTTTTGAATGGATTAACCCAATGTGCTAGCGCTACTTGCTCTAGACATGATAGACACCAGCTTAGACAATCGTTAGACATCCGACATGGTTCACAGTAACATTGTCTAGGTCTGCATGAGCGTTATGTTATGAAAAGCAAATAAGTTTCTTCTTAGCACAAAGAAAGGTTTCCTTATAACTTTGACAGCCTTGTTCGGTGAGTAAAAAATTCAAAATTCACCAATTTTTTAGTTGAGGGTGAAATTGAGTCTCAACCAACAAGTCTCTGTAGTTCCTCCGTTCTTAACGAACTCCCTCTAGTTGGGCACTCGAAGTTGAACACTTGTCAATCTGGGTTTGTTTCGAAGACTCTGAGGGCCAGAATGGTGTTGTTCATTTACTCTATATCTTCTAACTATTGACTCCGCTGAACATCTTGGTCATTTTGTTGTTGAATCTTCGACTCCAAAGCCCCTCCAAAGGAGAGCAACGATGCTTCCATGCCTTAGTACCACAAAGTAGGCGATATGATCAAAGTCTTGGGGTAGTAGGGGATAAGCTACTACTTAATTGCCTTTTTAAGCCAAAGAACAGCGATTTTCAAGAGTTCTTTCTCGTTTTACTTCTGTTGAGGTCTGTTAGGTGAAGGCAGAGCCAAGTTCCTTGCTACCTCAAAGGTATAGCTGTCCAATTCTACCAAATCGTCGGCGCGTTTGCCAGTATTTGGCCGTTGTCTTGTGAGCTTTGAACAATACTTTCATGTAAGCCGAGGCATTTTCAACATCAATGGTTTTGGTGAGGTCATTACTGAATTTTATGAAACAGCGAGCGTTCTGTATAATCGGACTAATTTGTCTGGGACTAGAGGTAGCTTTGTATATGCTGGAATATGCAGCCTCAAAATGGATCTCCAGGATCTGCCCAAATGTGCGAACTGAATCGATTGTGAACTTTACTGCACTGAAAGCATACAGAGCCGTATGAAAGCATCAAATGCCGCATAGCTGGGTTTGATGTCACAAAAGTGTCCTCATTGGATGGAGCATACCAATTAAGGCGAACTTTTTAATATGCCCATGTAAATCAAGATCAGTCGGTGTACGTCGTTTACCTGTTCTTCTCAATGAAGGATGTTCTAAATGACTTCTATTCTGCTAGCTTGTCCGTTTTCAGACCCAAGTTCCCCAAGAAGTTCCATTGCCACTTTCTTCTCAAAGCTGATTCTAGGCAGTTACACATATTTCAGGTCTCCTTTCAGCAACCAAGTTTGCGTCTGCCGAAAGATCAGAAGAAAAAAACTTGTTTTAATTAAAAATTAGGCACCAAATCACTTCTGCGTTCACCTGAATTCCATTAGCCCTCTCATAGGCACTTAATTACGCCAGGCTTAGAAAGAATCCCAAACGAATGGATATATGTGTATGTAATTTAATAAATAACCAACCAACTAACAAAACGCAAAGAAAAAGAACTTCAAACAAAAGAAGGCGCGATAGCGACCTTTCCCGAACACAGAAATTATTAATAAGCAATAAAATTGCCATGAAATTAATATTCGAATGATTCCCAACAGCCCCCCGCGGTGTGCACTGCGCTGCTACGCCTCATCATATCGTCCGACAGCGCGGATGCACACAACAAGAGATGGTCTTCCGCTCCAGAAACACCAGAAACACCAGAAACACAACAACAGAAACAGTAACACCGACCCAACAACAAACGACGGACACTCAAAATAATCGGTCCGATAAAATTTCTGAACTACTTTATGGCAGTATGTCCTATTTAGCCTCGCACTCACACAGAGACCCCGGCAGCAAACGGGCCCGTTTAAGGTGAGTTTCGGTTAAGAGATTCATAAATAAACAGATTACAGTCGAACAGAGGGCGAGACTCTGCCGCGTCTCTACCTCCCGATCAAATAAAAAATAATTAACAAGAAAATGGAGATATTTTTCATTAAATTTTATTAACAAAACCGATTTGAGGGCAGCGCAGTTCATAAATCACTGTTCCGTCGTAGCCGTAGCCGGGGCCGAAGCTCTTAAGGAGACGGAAGAGCTACTTTACCTGCAGTCTCCTGCGCGGTTAATTGAAATGAGCGGATTAAGAGTCTCGAGTTGACTCGTAATTTGACGGAATGCAAATTGGGTATTATTTCGGAGACGACGACATTCTCCGGGCCATGTACGGCCGGCCGGATTTGGAACAATAAATGTCGGCAGATACATATATTAAATGGCTAACGCTGGAGTATGTGCAAATATATAAGCTCGAGGTGAATGGAAGGTATTAGCGTTTTGTTAACATGCTGTTAACACACATAACGCTTTTTTTTTAAAAAAAAGGTCACATGGCTTACTGGCGGTAGGATTTGGGTACGGGAGCGTCATGAAACAGGAAACCAGAGAACTTTTAAGCTGGACACTAAAGGTTAATACGAATATGAACTGCGATCTTTGGAGGTCCAAACCGCGAAGAAGTACAGGAATCTGGATTTCAAAAAGGCATTTTTCGAAATCGGATCGAAATAGTTGATAAAGCTGGTTAAAGCACTGAAATCTCGAAACCGGTGTCCGTCAGAAGATCATAGAGTATTCAATGACTATGACGGATGAGGGGGCTTTAAGTTTTCTGCTGGAGATTGGCTTGACTATGCCATGACTCCACTGGGTCAGAGTTCCAAGCACCAACGAACTGACGATCGATCCAAATATTCGGGATTAGTTGGATCACATGAAGCGATGCTCTGTAACCTAGTTGTCAGTTTTGAGTCGAATTTGACTGGCAAAAGTTTTGAATGACTTTTATACCAAAGATTGGTGAAATTAACCACCCACTGGCCAAGGCTTGGAATCATAAAAATCGGGCTATAGTAGCCCAACTGGAAACTCAACATACAGGAGTCCGCAAGGCCTATGAGCTCTCTTCACTTGCAAGAGAACCGTGGGACCTAAAGTAATGATATGTAACATGATACCCAAATAAGGGGATACGTTTGGCCAAGAATAACCTGCATGGATCTACAAATAAGACTACAAATGGGTGAGTGCGCCATCTTTTATGTCGGTATGTAAACATTGAATAACTTTCACATTTATCAACCGATCGACTTGAGTTTGACACATTTTTGAAACGTCAATTCAGTACAATTTTAACCATGAATCGCTTTACACCGAAACAACACCCCGAAATAGTGAAAATAGCCGTTCAGTTGTGTGAAGACAACACGCACAAATCGTCCAAAATATCGTGGCCAACACAAACATCGTCTGACAGCACTATTCGTCGTTTGGAGTCGAATTTTGTTGAGCACGGGACAGTGGGAGATCAAGACGTTCAAATGAACTGATTGAAGCGGTAATGGAGAGTGTTGCCAGTGGAACCACCTTACGGAGCATTTGGAAGGATAATTTGCATTTCTTTCCGTAGAGCAATATGATAGACCGTCCACGTCGCTTGGAATACGGTCGAACAGTCGCTCGAATGGTTGACACTGAACCTGATTTTTGGATGAAAATTTGGAAGATGGAATCAATATCTGACTGAAAATTCGCCATCGACATACATTGATAGCCAGGCTACGCTAGAATCCAGCATCATAAAACCTCAAATAATAAGGAATTGCCGTACAAGGTTCGGGACATTATAGACGCAGAACCGTCTGGGATTAGGAAAGGATTAAGGCTGAACTATTATAGAAGAAAGGTTTCGTACGAATACACAGGATTTGCATTGTTTCGGTTCGTTAAGTTTTCGTTCACTTTGACTCACGAAAATGTGACACCTAAACAGTTGTGAATGGTTATGAACGACAGAATTGCCATTTTAACCGTGAAAAGCAAGTACAATTAGAATTAAAATAATTTGTTTATTTCATTGCGGACAGTGCAACAGCTGAAACGACAGACAAAGCAATTTGGCAGTCGCTCCCGAACACAAACGCCTATTAAGGGCTACTTGAGTAATTGACAGTACTAATGGAAACTTAACGTAAAATTATGACATTAGCTTCCGATTGCTTCTGACTATTATACTTCAGCCTTATGAGTTTCAACAAAGCGGTATAATTTGACGCATATAGTCACCTTCCTGCGTGAATAAGAGGAACTCGATATGGTCATCAATATGGTTGACTTTAAATGGTCGGACTTAGATGGTTAGCAACAGGGGAAGAGATTCTCTCTATCCATTTCCTTCTGAGGAGACACGTCATAAGATTAGGATTATCGTCTCGGAGGGCATCACACACCGGTTATTTGAATGTTAAAACATAGCCTGGACTAGACACCTTGGAAAGTACTTCTTTGACATCTTAGAGGAAATTGGCAGTAAAATTTTGTAGGTATATCACATGCATGGAAGAGATGGCCTAGGAGTAGAGATGGCCTAGCAGTAAACCCACTATGTTACCTTACACTAACTACCTACCTACTTATCTACCTTCCTTCACTTTCAAAGGACTGAAGGAATGCTTGCATTGCTTAGATACATTTTGTTAACAGTATAAAACTCGCCTCATGAAGTATCTCAGAAACTTAAGAGCAATAGTCCCAGGCTTAGACTGAATAAAAATGGATCGAAAATTATTGTTGTCTGCATAATCAAACTCTAAGTTATACACAAACCCCTACAATCTCGACCAGTTCACCTTGAAATTTTCAAGGATTTTAGTACGAAAATACCGACCTACCTCGGCCGGTGCACACAATAATCATATCTGGCTTCAAGATGTTTATAGTTCAGTTTACGGTCATCTTAGCTTTATCCTCATTTATACCTTTACCTCATGATGATTAAATTTCTTCGACACATTGTTTCTATGCCAGATACAAGCTATGTTATTGAGACACATGGATCTTAATACAATTATAATGTTGAATGGCAACTCCTATCCAGAGGTTAAAAAATAGGGATTCCCCTACAGCACTGTTAGAGGTCGCTCGAAGGTATCTCTAAAGAAGGTATTACGAACCTTGTTTGATCGATTTTTGAATAGTTATATCTAAAACCGGCTTAGAATTCTATCAGAATATTTGTTTTTGTACCCATTGAGTGACTCAGTTGTAGATCACTCCGGCGAATGACTTGGCTGATATTTTCAAACACAAAATTCTTCCATAATTTGTCCTCCTTTTTTATGCAATATTGCTTTCTAAGAACATTGAGAGATCTTAATAGTTTCAAAATTTTTATTAAAATATTTCTAATATTTGGACGGGCTATGGTCATTCGCAAGATCCTTGGTTTTTAACTTCGGCTTCGATTAATGATGCATCCAGAAATTAGTGTTGAATCTAGAGGGATATATTGAAAAGAGATCTGCTTTTTTCTGGGGACTTTTGACAGGTTTCCAAAATTTTGTTCATGATCTTGATGGGACTTGTATACATACGATTACATGACACGCCTCGTCAATGCTAATAAGAACTCTGGTTGTAAACTGAAGAAATCGCAGATGATTATGTTACTACTGCCCCACGTAGGATCGAGTACATCACTGCATGGCTAGAGTGCAATTCCTGCCCACACCAAGATCTGAATATACAGTTTGTGGTCTATAGTGTTCAGGAGAATCAGTTTTGACTTTGACGATGATTTAGACGACTTAGGCGATGGCACGACCTACCCAAACATTTTTGGACTTAAAATACCTCTCTTAGGCCTTATTGTAGAAATTACATTTCATAGTTCCCATACTTTCACTCCCTGCCTGTCCTTCTTTTATCTGGGAAACTTATTGCATTCATCAATAAATAGGAGTAGACGATTGGCGACTTTTTTGGGTTTGTCTTTTAGCTTTCTTCTAGATTGTCAGGCTTCGTCATTTTGACGAGAACTTGGTCTTCTTCTTGGTAATCTTTGTTTTCATTTGCCTTGTTTTCGTATCCTTTCTTAACTTCAATTAATTAAGTCTGTTCATTTCTATACCCTGCCTGAAATTTTTGAAATTCGCCCACTTTTTCGTAACTTCACTATTTTGTATGAAATCGAAAAATTTTACTAAGACAAAATATTTAGACATTTGTGTTCTCTATAATTCGTCCACACATCATATCTGGCCACGGCCGCGTTTAGGAGACCTTTCCATTAAAAAACTGATTTAAATAAGATTTAATATCGTTGTAAGTTGACAAAAGACCACGCCCATAAGGGCGGTATTGGAAAGAGAATAGGATATCACACGATCAGTTCCAAACGGATTGTAGCTTTTGTATGTGTTTCTTTCTCATAATCTTCTTAGATGCCTTCTCCTTACCAACTTCTTTTCTATTGACTTCATCATTCTTAGCCCGTTTACTTGTCCCGTCAGCTTCTTCATCTTTTTAGAGTGACCATCTTTTTTTTATCTCTTCGTATCACTATCAGCCAACTTCTGCCAGTTTCATGTACTTTTTGAGCGGACTCCAAGCACTTTTGGTATTGGCCACATTACTGGATCTTAAACTATCACAAATCTCCTTTGTTTTGGGTTAGAATCGTAACTTTCGGTGTAGCCCCAAAGGGTTAGATGTCTCAAATAACTTCACGTGCCACATTGGAGACCACTATGTAACTAAGGGTGGAGCTAGCAATAGAATTACAAAAACAAAATACTTGTATTCTCGTATGCCAAAGACTTCTCCAGACTCAAACCATGCTTCTGGGTCTCAAGTAAGCTGGGATAGAGCCATTGACAAACATTTACCCGTCGATATTCTTTTTTAATTCTATTCTTTAAAATCATTGTCTGCGATGCCTAAGCTATTTATACTGAAAGTGCATCAACCGCCCTTAGAGAATTTACAAATGAATATTGCTAGTAGGAGGACCTGGCCTTGAACCGAATCAACGAACCTCCAAACAACATGGAAACATTTGGCTAAAGATCGAATTGAAGTCACCATATCTTTCTGTATATACATATACCTATATAAAACTCAACGTACCTAGGTACCTAAGCCTGTATGTGGCCTCCGATCCTGCAATCCTTAGTATTCTCCGAGAGTGTTTCTGCGAAGTTTGGTCAAATCCTTTTTAGCAGTTTGCCCACAACTGCATGTATGTAAACTTCAATGGATTTTTCCCAAATTACTACCAAAATTCAAAATATTCGGCGCAGGGACGCACGTCGATAGACTGAAGAACTCTCTTGAAAGTCCTAGTATCTACCCACAGTAAACGGTCATCCACCAAGAGGTGTCATTTTGAATTCCACGCCATTATTGAACTGTTTACACTAAGCTATCATTGTGATGACTTTTGATAACTAAACACTTGGACGTTATTACATATCGATCGATACACACTCGCACGATGTGTTGAAATAGTGTAAATTCACTTCAAAAACGTTGAAAATATCGCAGAAATGTTTCTTAAAGTTCGTAGTGCTACTAGTCATCATCAAGCCCCTACTCATCCCCCTATATTGAATTTAAACGTTAAATTTGAATGTCCTGGATAAGTTAATGATGTGAAGACTCCAAGTTGTTTTAGTCCGGCAAGATCGACTGAAAATAGCGCCGCAGTTGCTGAGAGTATGACTGAAAACCCAGAGTCTTGCGCATTTCAAGACCAATACACCAATCGGGTCTATCCTCAACCCCTTTGCTATGCATTTTGCCTCACAATCTTGGCCTACAGGGCCTAAAAAGTCCAACTGGTACAAGAATTGTAGAATTGAAATTTAAAATGACACGTCCTGTTGGAAGGTTCTGTAGTAACCCCTGTTTTCATGAAGAATGACTAATTCACTTACCTTTACCTTACGCTCCACTGCCTCTTCACGATGACACTCAATTTTAGAGGAAAGGTCCTGCGACGAAGGTGTGTCAAAATCAAAGAAAACCAATTTTGTAATTTCTTTCAATTTTATTCTACAATTATTGCATTTTTTTTTATTTCTTCTTCTTAATAAATAATAATTTCTACAAGTGTTACATACTATTACTATGTGTTCCATATGCATACTTAGAGTCTACAATTAAATATTATTTCGTTTCTTTCCTCAGATCGTTTGTAACGTTTTCTACAATATATGTCTGTCTGTCCGCTTGTCACACTGGTAAACTAATATTGCGATGTATATACGTTTTGTTTTGTTGTTGGAATTTGAATCACTCTACCCTCACGATGAGTTACTGCTGAACAGGAGCGACTCTATGCTAAAGGGATTGCTCCTTCGAATACTTATCGGATGGTGGGTGGGCGATTTGTCGGCCTTCAAGAAATGCGTCTGTGAGTTGTTGAAGAGGAACGAAGGTTTGTCACTAACTTCATCTTGCTGGGCGGGATTTTGCTGGGACGGTGGACTTCCAATACTAGTGGGACTGGCTGTTGAGGGGAAACTATTAGCCAGATCGTTGTTCGAACTTCGGAATGAGAAATCTTCGGGTTCGTCGTCACTATCGGTGCCGCCGACAACATCTATCTGAATGCCGTCGTCTTCGAGATCGGAATCTGAAAATGCGCCACTTCCCCGATGCTGGGATATGTATTCAGCCTTGAGTGCTTCTAAGTCGACGGTGATGCCTTTGGCTTGGAGTTTCCGTGCCTGGCGGTCTATAGCTTTGGCAAGCTTTTTACGACGACGCGCTCTAGAATTACAAAAAAAAAAAAACAAAGAGAATCAATTATGAGGCTGTCTTGGAAGGACGGGATTCTATGGTACCGTACCTCTCTTTGGCTTTCAGTTCATTTGGCGGGATCGGTTCACCGGAACAGGTTTGCGGTTGGGCATTGTGCGCAGGTCGACCGGGTCCTTTCTTGGTGTGCTCACGTTTTCGAACTTTTGCTCGTCGATTCTGGAACCATACCTATCTGAAACAAAGTGTATAATTTAGCAAATGGTGCAACGATACAGTTGGTGTCTACAAGCTACAGTTGGATTATCAATTGCAATTTCGGACGGTAATTGCCTGTAAAACACTTCACGGTACATTACCTGCGAAATAATAGTTAAGTGTACTTCTACGCTAACGATTCTAGAAACTAAACGTTCTAACGCTAATTTTTATAGTTTAGTAGCTAATTCGCTAAGTTTTATGCTGTTGAGGGGAACTAACATAAGGAAAAGTTCCAAGAAACGTGTTAAGCCAAAGGTTACCAAATACATCTTGTGCTTTATTACGAGCACAGTCATAAATTGTCCTCGTAACGTATTTGTTTATTGGCACTTAGTTGCAGCGACAGCCTACCTGTATATATTCAGAAACTAAACAGTCAAACGCCTGTCTTAGTCTAAATGGATATACACTTCCACGAAGGGATCGACAGTTTACTTCGTCATTCTACAGCGTGTCGGGGGACTGTGGAAGCGAAGATCTTTTTTTCTTTTCTGAAATTCAAAGGATTCGCTTGTTCAGATGCTGCCTTACATCAAAAGACTGGATGATATCTCAGGGGCCAGTGTTGAGCTAAAGAAAGGTCTGAGATCCATACATACACTTGGGTGATTGAGTTCAACCGCCGAGGATTAAAATTAGTCTCTCAGGAGTCTTATACTTGGCCACAATGGACTTTTAGTTAGTTTAAGTGAGCAGTTGACAATCTTCGTCAACAAGGGCACCCATTTACCTAACTGATGCTCTACGTATTAAACAACGACACCTTGTATCTTAGCCAGAAGGCATCCACTTAATTGTCATATGGATCTGATTATTCCATGCGCTCACTACTGACAGTAGCAGGCTGACAAAATCACTCTTCAAGTGAAAATAGGTTAACCGCAGGGTGGAGTTCTTTCAGCTCAGTTGTAGGCTACGACCAATCTTTCAGGATTGCAAGTACTCTAAATTAGATTACATGATTGACCTAGGATCTAAACTAGGATTAAGGAATTCAGCCTTATGACTTTTGATGCCGTTAAGGCACTTCAAAATCTGTACTCTAAATTGCACCGTAAATAGTCATTGGGACATCATTTACACTAGGTCTTCGCTTGGAAGAGATTCTTGAAAAACCATTTGTTCAATTTAATGAAGTAGAGAGCCTAATAATGTCCTACGATTATGTTGTTGTCAGAGGCATTAGGACCAAACCCATTCCTGTCTAAGACTCTGGCTAAACCCAGTCCTTAATGTAAGAAACATCTTTGTCATTGCGTAAGATTGAGTGTCAATTAGACCAGGAACGTAATAATGTCTTCAAAGCTTCTGTGCAAATTATAGTAGAAGCCACCCTATCTAAGGCGATAGGTCGGAGAAGTAAAGTGAACCGAATTGTTCTCAGGAGACGGAGCAGTGACCCATTCGCTACTGTCGTGGATGATCCTGCATGATCCTGTTCGGTAGGGTGTACTCGGTGTTCTATAGGCTGATATTAAGCAAATCAATCGAAAAGTAGGCTTCTTAGTCCGTAATTGGGGTCCCATCTCGTGAGCCGAAGTAGAGCACATTAAATGATTTTCTTGAGGGTATCAGGCTGTTATCGAGAGATAGGTATAACCACTCCCTTCTTTGTAAAATAACAGTCCATAGACTAGTAGATTCCACGAATATTCCTAAAGGCCTCAGAACGGCAACAGAAACAGAGAAATGCTCTGGCGTAGGTGATATCGATTATTCTTTCTAATATTTTCAGCAGAGAAGACGGAAGATCTTTAGGTTTCTTGTCCAAGCTTTTACTTGCTTTCGGTATGAAAACAATTTCAATGTCGGTCCATAGTTTGGAAATATAGATCAAATTCAGAAAACTGACAATATGGTTCCTGAAGCTAGGCCCTGGAGTTCGTACATGATGAGCGAAGGATGTTTTCGAATTGAAATACAATACCCGGGGAGATGCTAGGAAAATGCAAATGCGCGGCGCGGTAGGAGATCGATGGACTCTTTACTAGTTTTTCCTTAAGCTTTGAGGCTTCAAAGGATATTTCAATGCTTACATCGGTCGTTTCTTCTTCCTCAATTAAGTTTCGTATTTCCTAAGAAACTTGCAGTCATTCCAATTAGCCATCTCTGCTTAAGAGGACTGAAAATTGCATTTCTTACATCGAGAAGAGGACAAATCAACGACAAAGTGTCATTAAGCGCCATTGTCCAAGAAACAAAGCATGTCATCACCGGCAGGTGAACAAAACAATTATTGTCGAAGCTGTTTTCCAGTTTTGTCTCTCATGGTAGACATTTCCTGATGGTTAATGGTAAAGCGTGGGTTTGCCTGTAGTCTAATCTATCCACTTGGCCGAGTCCTGGGTTTCATTAACTAGGTATTTGTCTTCAACCAAAGCTGCTAGCTAATCCATTTTGGTATACGTAAGTTTAATAACATCCCTGCATTGTAATTTATTGAGGATCTACTGTCTATTGAGTACGAAACGTACAAATTACTACACTAGTCAGCTAACAAGTTGCCATTGGTTTTCGATTGAAAATTTCAAAAATTCACTTAACTTGTTCTTCTTAATCTAGTATTACAAAAATCCTGAACTATTGACCTATTAATCCAAAACTAATTTGATTAACGTAATTGAAACTAAACCTACCGCAACCCGACTCTCCTTCAAATCCAATCGCATAGCTAGGGCTTCTCTCATAAAGATGTCCGGGTAATGGCTCGCAGAAAAGGCTCGTTCTAGTTCTTCTAGTTGCCAAGAATTGAAATTTGTTCTCGATCTTCGTCGTTTCGATGAACTACTATCGTCCTCGCCGTCTGCGGTGAAACCTGGAAAAAAAAAATGGAAAACAAAAATTCGTTTAGCAAGATTGTACTGAGGGCATAAAAGGGTTTATCAATCAGAAGGTACTTTAGATCGAAATATGAAAAATATCGAAATTGGGAACAAACTGTGTATATTTCCAGGACCAGGAATTGGTTTCACTTCTATACTTGTATTAGAAAAACATAAAGAGTTTAGGTTCTAGAAAGTTTAGGTGCCGGTTAAATGTTGATAGTCTTTCTCTCTTTATTTGAAACTATAAAACCAAGTCGTTCGATAAATATTTCCTCCGTCAAATAGACATTGATTGGAAGCACGGAAAATTCTCAATACCTTGGATGTGCAGAACATCGCTAACCGATCAAGAAAGGAAGTCTTTGAAATTATACCCAAAATGTGGCGAAGCAATGCAATTAGACTTTTACACAAAGTTCTATTGAGTCCTAGACTGCCACTCAGTTGACAGCCATTAATCAGTATCTACATACGTTGCCTTTAAGAATTCTGGCTAAACCCAAGATCCGCCAGGAACTTATAGCAGAAAACCAGTACAAATCGCCAAAACCAAACATTAGTCGACGCGGAAGCGCATCCTTTAAAACGTCTATTCTCGTGCGAGCTGTGACTGCTGGATTTTGGACAACCTTGTACTATCAGACTGCTTGACAGTGTGATTTAGAACATTATTGGCAAGCACATCTTGTCCTGACACTCAGTTAAGGATATTCTTTTTGTATCAGTTCTACGATATCTTAGTTCTACGATGTCTTGGTTTACCGCGTCATTTCTAAAAGGGCAGGAGGAAATATTTATTGTATTGACAGAGCAGTAGCCTTTGCATTTTAAAAATGGTCACTGTTGTCATACTACTACGTACAAGCTGGTTCGGCATTACTTTTCTGCTTAGAGACACCAAGCACGCCGGATGTCCTACAAGTTAAGATCCCGATAAATCTTTTAAGCCTGGCATAGCAATCTCATCGGTGATCTTATTTCCCATAATCCCAGGGTGAACCAAGACTAAGTCAAAGAGTTCGTGAGTTGTCAAAATATTTTGGAACGGCTTACAGGGTTGCGCAAGGTTAAGTCCAGCCTAACTGGGTGACCTGCACACTCAGATACGCGTCAGAAAGTCGGCAGCCACTGGGAGAGCATAGACCCCCGTTTGAAAAACATATGGGCCATAGCCCAATTCAGGCTCAGTGGCATGCTGAAGCCAGTCCAAAATGCAAAAAAGTATCATTGTATCAGGCTTATACATATGTATGTACAGCAAGGAACACAGGAACATTGTCGGGGAAGATCATCGAAACTCCAGTGCTAATGATAGCAAAGGTACTTCGTCGCCTCGTGGATGTCTTGGTCTTAAGATGCTTTGTCCAAAGAAGTTTCTTATCTAGAATCACTCCCAGATCTCATTTGCTTCCCTTGAGAATCACAATCCTCCGTCTCGTAGGGACATACTTTTGTGAACTTAGGACCACACTGTGGTCAAGGGTATTCAGCCTCCAAGTTACTGATTGCCTAACTCTTGATTCACGTACCTGTAACCACTGATTCCTGCATTCGAGAGATCTATTTAAAGAAAATGAAGAATAAGGTATAGTTGCTGGCTTTTCTAATTGTTTATTCAAAGAGAGCTCCTACTTCAAGGAGCCATGTCCCTCCAGTATAACGCCCTTCTTCCAAAAATCACAATGCAAGGACACAATCTTACAATGGTTTTTCAAAAAATCGATAAACAATTGAAAATTTCTCCCCCTTCCTCTATCATCTACATCTACATCTACAAATCATTTCGCCTTTCTTTCCAAGCCAAGGGTTCAAAGATCCTTTCTGGTTAACAGCGCCACGTACCATTCGAATTGCCTGTACAAGGACACAATTCGATTGTCGTGGTCTTATCTCAACGCATTGTATTGTTTTTCTTTTATTATTTATGAACTCTACCAGTAGGCCAATAAATAACCGTTTCCAACATCCCCGCACAGATAGTCCTAATAAGAATTTTTTTTTGTGGTTGTTGTTGTTGTCTGCCAGCGAAATGGAAGGACGAAGTCCATGAATAAATCGCAACTTAGTACAGAGTCAGCACTACACAGGGGAAGGCAAGGACTGTATGTATGTAAATCATAAATGTTTGCATTTTTTCCCCAAGAATTGTGGGTGCATTCCTGGTCACACATACATATACCAGGAGGTAGGATACCTCATTCCATCACCGAAACGAGTGTAGAACAGGCACCGGGACAGCTTGAGTAATGCCCAATTGACTAATTGTAAAATAATGCCTTGGCACGAGATTAACGCCTAACTCCAGCCGCCGCCCCGGTCTTTGTGGAACAGAAGAAATCAATTTTCCTGGAAAAAAAAAAAAAAAAACACATCGAAACAGCCAGCCAAGGTGAGAGACGAAGTAAAGTTATCGCGTTTTGGTTTATTTGACGGCTGCGGCTGGGGCGCAGCGTTGCGTTATAACGCGTTGTGTTCATTAGCGAAGGGTGTCCATATAAATACAATCCTGGGCACCCATTAATAGAGTGAGACATAACAACCGACTGAGTGCCTGCAGGAAGGTGGTGGTGGTGGTAGCGCCAACATAGTAATCTCTCTCGCGCCCGCTTAGCAGTTTCCTTTAACTCGGACTCGGAGGACTAAATTATAGGGTTGCAGTGCGCCACAGTGCAGTTCATACTGTAGCCTGGTGCTCTTGCAATCCAGTATCCAGTATCCAGTTCGGGTCATAATTCTTTCACAAGGGGGTAATTGAAATTTATTATGATTATTGCAGTGTGTGGTGTGGTGTGGTATGGCGGTGCCGTTTTATTGGGCTTTTATATTATTTGAGCCGGCCAATTTGCATTGTTGATATTTATATGGCAAACACACATGCACCCACTCAGGTGGACGTGGGGAGGCACGAATCTAGTCGGATTCGGTTGTAAATGTCAGGGGCTACACGGTGAGATGATGGCTCGGAGGTGTGGGGCGGTTTATGATGTGTCTAGCGAGAGATTTTAGCCGATAGGCGCTCACCCTTCACGGGAAATATAGTGAGTCTCTTAATAAAGGGTTGTAATGGACTGTGGAGAGTTCATTATTCTGTTATGGCTTGCATGCGGACAATGTTCTTTGGAGTTTGAAACATTTATGGTTATTTGAGGAACAGGTACCAACAGCTAATTGGATAATGCTGTCAAAATGTAGGTCAAAATGTAACGTTTGACTTTTACTGTGATTGGGACGCCATAAAGATAAAAGCTTTATAGGTGGTTCCAGACAATTCTCAGTTTGGTTTGGTATTTATAAGGCAAACGTTGACAAGCCATGGAACCGTGTACTTGCCAAGATCTCTTGATCATTACTTGAATTTCGGCGCAGATGTCCTGGCCATCCTAAGCCAACTGGTCAAACACTAAGTTAGCTCTTCGCCTCGAAGACACTGGAGCCTTGTACTGCTCGTTCCTAAGAGAATATTGCCGCTGTAAGCCGTGACTGCAAGCCGTGACTCATGACCGAGAATCATGATAAACGAGTTTTTTTTGGCGCAAATTGATGAGTTGGGGTGAAATGACATGAGATCCCAAACGGACGGTGCAATCGCACACATAGCTTGCGCAACAATAGACATTTTGAGGGATTCGTGCCGCCTAATGTCTCGTTTTGGCCAGATTTGACTGGTTTGTTTGATCAGCATTTTGGTTTGTTTAGTATGTGGGGGCCGTATTTTCTTGAAGATCCAATACAATGATGCACTTGACATGTCTTTTTTTCAGAATACGTTTACAAAAGCAAACAGAAACATTTTCACGAAAAGTTTGCTACAAAAACTGGCAATTTTATTCGTCAGATGAACACAATAATTGAGCTTTTTGTTAACAATTTCAAGAATTAATTAATTTAGTTACTCTGTGATGGTTATAAAAACAAAGCTATTGGTTGTGCACAACTCTCTTCATAGTTTCATGTGTAGTGACTATCTAGGTGGATCTGGACGTTCCCACGCAGAGGGACAGGTTTGGTGAACCAAAAATCGTTGTATAGTCAGCATGATGTGTCAATGATGTCAATGATGTGTGTACTGCACTTTTGAATTGAGACTTTCTACCAATTTTAGAGATATTTTGATCTGAAATATAGGGTTTCAATCAATACCGATGTAGGTAGTAGGTAGGTAGAGGTAGCTGTGTCAGTAGAAGCACGCTGAAATATAAATAACGCATTGAGGGCAGTTTTGTGTGTCTGGCCCTATCTAGAGCTGATTATTTCCATAGAAAGTGTGACATTGTTTCTACCTACACTGTTATACATATATTCTGGCCACACCTGGCTAGATATGACACAGTTACTCACCCCCTGCCATCTAGTATAAGCTGTAGAAGTTTGCATATAGACATAGTGCGCAAAGTTTCTGCCTTTAAGGACCCCGATAGGGACGTTAACCGTCTCAGCCAGGAAGCCGAGGTTCCGAAGCAGATCACCGCCTTGCTAATTCATCCACTCACTCATTTCCATTTCTGTTACTATAGACCGGAACCCAAAGGGCACAGATTCTGAACGGGCGATCCAAGAAGGACAGTTAATCGTTTGACTCTTTTACAAGTTTCGATGATGTAGTGACCGACACAATAGCCTGGTTGTCAAAGAGGACGGCTATGGTGCTACTGAGTGTTGCGGTGAGAATCTCCGCCTGGAATACGCTGCATGAGTAAGGAAGTCGGAAGTACCGGACTCCACAGTCCATGGTACACTTACGACTACTTCTAAGTATTTTAGGAATCCTCTCCCTTTTTATTTAACCGCCGCTCTTAGTCGTTAGCCAGTGGAACGAAATTCGGATAAATGACAAACAATTGCAGTCTTAGAACCTCGACATACAATCTGTCTCAATGTAGAGGGCTTAGAACGAAGCTCCGCCGCTGATCTTCGTATACTTTTTACTGTCAACAACCTACTCTAGTTTCGAAAAGACTTGAGCCTGCTAATTCTAATTGTTCATGTCTTGGGCTAAGTTTTGGTTGATGACTTTTTTGATGTCAGTGCTCAAGCCTAGGTTAAGGTTTAGAGTACCTACTAACTAGAACTGAAGCGCAATGCACTTGCATAACTGATGGAACAGGAAGTCGCCTTACAGAATAGTGAAAACTAATGGTTGAACCAAGCTTTTTCATTGTCTAAGGTTCCAGTAGTGTAAAGATTGGAAGACAGGGGCGTAGAACAAATTGAATTAATATCAACGGATATGGTATGTAGATCATAGCTACCAGGGTGTTGAAGGCTTTCCGCAGAGAGACGTCTTCCTTACTTTGTGTAATCTATTAGTTGATTCTATAATAAGGGAATGCTTAAGTGGATACGATATCCTATATTTGGTGAAGTAAGCAGGTATCCATCAAAAACAGGGGTAATGCTGTTCACAGCAAGAAAATAGCTCACATTTAGCCTAATTCAATAAATACCAGCATTAGTGTATCATTTTGGACCCAAAAATCTCCTTTAGTTAACGTAGAGGCCCAAGACTATAACATCTAAGGTTCCAACCAATGTTATAGGATATTTAGTTGAATATGTAAAGTAAGTCACAGCAGTCATATCTAACGTGTAGAACGGTCCAGGAATCTACATCTCACGAAGGAAACTGAGCACACTTTACCTTTTCGAGTATTTGTATGGCCTATCCACCTTGCATTTCTTTGTTTAAACTTCCGGGTCTTTAAGCATGGATGAATCAAATAGTTTACAATCTAGCGAAGCTCTATGTCCTCAACACGTATAACATAAGTGTAAACAGTCGCATCTCCGACTTTACCTTCTTCATAATGAATCGCTTCCCGATCTTGACACTTACATATCTCTGTCTGGAGACGTGTTCTTCTTGAGCTCTGTGTTCAGACTCCAGAAGCGAGAACATTAAAAGCCTATCCGTGCCCTTTGCTCTGATAGACGAACCAAACAGTCTATATCTCCTTAGACCGAGCAGAGCTAGCCTAAGAGCCTTTGTGAGTCTAGTTACTAGTTTCAGTTTCTTAAATGAACATCGTAGGACTATGTATCAGCAAACTACTTATGTAGGGATGAGCTAGAGGGATATGAAACGAGTTTTCACTTTATCTGCAAATTTCTGGCCTTCGTCTGCTGTATGATGGTAAATTTAAGTTCACGTTTCATCCAAAAGAATGCCCCGATTCAGCTCAACTTTACTTGAATCCCTACTTTGACAGAATCAGTCATAAGCCATGCTCAAACGGCCACAATTCATTTCGAACTAACAAATAGCATGTCTCTCCTTATCTCCTTACCGAGACAAATAGGTAGTCCCAGAAGGTCGCTTCTATTTTGTTAAACATTCTTTCGGTAAATAAAAGTCCCTTTGACTGAATAAATTAATCATCCGAGGCATGTTAGATAGAAAAAACATAAAACCAGGACCCACTCCCCACCCTAATGGCTCTCCACTAATTGCACATGTAAAAGAGTTGCACATCATTATTTGCAGCACGCTTCTCCCACACACAGTCAACTCCAAGTCGCTATCTAAATTGAATCTTATTCACATATACGAAGGAACGAGAGAAAAAAAAATCAATTTTCCATTTTCCGCTGCGCGCTGCGCGCTGCCGGCCAGGTTTTCCTCTCTCGAGCCAAATGGCAAAATGCTAATTATTTTGCGCAAAACACGAACCCGCTGAGGCCCCCTTGACGTTGATGACCTGCATGATTGATGACTCGTATTGGGTGACAGTTTTTCATTTCCTGCCCTGGATTTGGCTCACAGGACACCACCGTCACACTAGCCCAACGAGCTGCCGTGTGAATTTTGATTCGAACACTCTCAACACCCGAGGGGGGAAATGGTAAACTAATCCAAAGCGATAATCGTTTCAGCCAACACACATCGGAGATTGGGTTTCCACTTAAGTGGTCATCTGCTGGTGCGGAGATGATTAATGAGCTCTTTAATGACGAGAGCCTCCTAAGGGTGTTCCCCGATTCAATGTCAAACATTGTTTCTTCGAACAGAAACAATAAAAATCTTATTAAAGCTGGCTTTGGCCAATAAAACAAAAGACATGACACTAATCCGGCTTTGTCGATGCGAAATTCTGAAATACTTTACGATCTGGTTCAGACAACATTATAATAATAATTCCATAATTGATTAGGAGATGTTTTGCATTTCAATTCGCTGCTTGATTGCGACGAGTATCTCTTCGGTGTCGAATTTGTCATTCGGAAAATGCAAAATTTTCTAATTGATTAAGAGCCTACCTACCTAGCTGTGGTGATAACCTTTCAAGTTGAGACTCATCACGTTTTTATTATCAAGTTCAGGCATTAATTGTTTGGTTTTTATTGGCAGCAATTGAAGAGGTTTTCTTTTATTTATTCCACAAATGGGAGATGTGCGGCTAATTAGCGATCGATTGAGCGGGAGAACCAGTTTGATTTGACGCTGATGCTAAGGAAATCACAGCGAAGGTTGCTGATACCGAGTGCGTGTTCGGTTTTGTTGAAGCCGCCTGTGAACTGGTAGGCGTTCACGAACAGTTCTAATCGCGTCTTTGTTTTTATACCAGATGTTGTCGTGTATATAAAATAATTCTAATTCACTTACAAGACAAAGAAGAATTCAAAGAACTTGTTTATCTGGTAATTCTACTAACGCCATCTAACTTTAACAACACAAAATATTTTTACGACTTGGAATATTTTGCTGTCAATGATCGTCTAGTGACAGTTTGTTAGAAAATGTCTGATTCGTAGCACTGGTTTCATTTGCGTTTTTTTATAAGGAATGCTCGCAATAAAAGGTAGCCATTGCAGAAGTTTTGGATTTCTTTCAGGTCATTGTCCGACAGCTGACATTGTCATTTTGACATTTATATGACCCTGTTCACACAGAATTGGTGGACTGAATTGTTTTGAAATTTCCGTTTTCAGATTGATAGTCCTGTCCGAACACTTCCGCGGATTCTTTTTGACGTATTAGTGGTTGGTCCCAAATGAATTTGGTTAGGATTTATAAAAAAAACTATTTTACTTAAAACTTTTCACAGCAACTGAATTGGTTTACTATCGTATTTCCATTGTTTACTTCGTAAATTTCACAGTTTTTAATGTATTTTTCCTCCCTTTTGTCGAGTGACAGCGATTGACATTCTAAATGCCAAAAAATAAGAAAATTTCAGAAAATCTAAAAATCGGAATTGCGGTAACATGTCACCTCTCCACTTCCTCTATAGCCTGTAAACGCCAAAGAAATCCAGCCCGTCCATATAGTGTGTGAACAGGTTCCAAAGAGTGCCTCAAATGGAGGTATATACAGCTAACGTCACAGAATTCTATCATTTTGACACAATTATAATTTTAAATTTTAACATAATTGCAGTTTCCAGATCTACTCTTCCCTGCAAAGTCAAAAACTGACGATGACAGATGGCGCATATTATTGTCATCAAAGTGTTGCCATATTTGAGTTCCCATACCAAGTTAGAATTTTATCTTGTAACGACTCTTTTCGAGATATTTATATGCAAAACTACTTGAATACTACATGTCAGGCTATAACACTATAAAGACAAAGCGTTAAATCGTTTCAGCGATCAGAGTATTCAAGAACAACAAGTTTTATGTAAAGTTTTTGAGAGCAATATCAAGTGTCAGAACATTGAAACAGAATGAATTCGCAGAATGTTTTCCCAAGAAAGAAAAAAAGTCCTATAACTTGCGCGAACTGAAGAAGAACCTGTATGCTTCGTGCAATTGACAAAGCATCTAATAAGTTTAGGTTTTGACAGTTGCAACTCAAGACGATCTTGGAAATGTCCGCGATTACAATGGATCGGTACGAAGCGTATAATACCGATCGCCTTTCAAACTACTGTTTCTTTAAAACATGTCCACATTGTCAAATAGATTTTATTGGTTTATCAAGTAAAAGCTATTGGAATCCATCAGGGTTGCATTCTTTGCCCCACAATATTTTTATTAGCCCCATATATTGCGCGTTGCTTTGGCGATGGGAAACAGAGGACTTCAATGGACTCTTACATCTGAATACAAATATTTGAATTACTCCATTCGAGTTCCAAAAAATAACAACAAGTCCCAATTGAAGTCATAAAGTACAGGTCCAGAAGAGGATAGTTCAAAAATCTGTAGATATTACCAGAAAGTGACTGAGGGTGGAGTTTGGAACTAGTGCATAACCATATCGCATTTTTGACAGGAGAGGACAAGTTGATGTAATGAAATTCGGTAGGATTTTCAAGCCTTCGTGCGTTAGGAATTGACTGTCAGATTTCGCTCAATAAGTATCGAAAAATAAAGAAAATCTACAACTAGACTACCTGATTGAGTAACAGACCTGTCGAATACTAGAAATGTCGGTCTTTGATTTTTAATATTTGGTATGCCGGAAGCATCACCAGGTACCTGGGAAACCTATACCTATCTGAGTGCGTTGTGACTGAGACTACTTGTGCCTGAAGTGGCTAGATAGAGTGACTGACTCAATAAACTCAGACTGTCGGGTGGACTGGGAACGTAGAGAGTCCGTTTAGAGTTCAATTAAATTTATTTTTATTTGATTTTATTCGAAAAAAAAAACTTAGTTTATTAATTTTAATATGTAAATCATTTTTCTTTTTTTTTCAGGTGAGTTTTGCAACTTCCTCTACTATCCATTGGTATGTACATGTTTTAAAAAATTGTGCTATTTATGAGTTTTTTCCATTTATGAATATTTTTTTTGAATTCTGGGGTAATATGGGTACTTTTGTATAAGTAAGCTAAACAATTTCAAAACTGACTTCTTGTAATAAATTGAGAATTTTGGAAAAGCCGCCACTTTTCGATGTCAAAAAGTAAAATAAGCAAATTTACTTACATTTACTCGTATATGGTATCATGCGACATATAGTTCTCAGTAGGTATGTGCAAACATCTATTGTAAAAATGAAACAAGCATTTTGCAACGAATTAGACTCTTGGACTGTTAACTAGGATTAATATTAGCATAGGAGAAGCGTAGAGTAGAACAAGGGCCAATATGCCGACGGGATTCTACATTCAATGAAAAAAAATCTACTTTCTACTTCTACTATAAACCTTGGTAAGACTGATTGAGTTCCATATCCCAATATGGCAAGAAAGATGATTAGTAGAGAATCCTCTACACTTGTTGGTAGGAATCATTGGGGAATCCTTTAGGAAGAAACATTTCCATTATAATGTCAAACAGAAGCATGTCTGTTGCACTCCTTAGCTCGAAGATTTGAAACTAACTTTCTTTTGGATTGAACAAATCCCTTTAAGCAGGCTTATCCTTGGTCAACTTTTTAACAAAGTTTTCAGTGTAAAGGATTCTAGTGAAATACTAGTGACACACTTCTCACCTTGAATACAGGGTGGCTCAGTACAATAGCTTACCCAAATGACATTGCGATATCTGGAAAGTTGCTTCTTAGTGTAAGAGATCTGATCGTGGCTGGTCATAATAAACGGCATTAGAATGTATCACAACAAGTTGCAAACTATTAAATATTCTAAACCATCCTAGGAAGGTCTCGATTGCCCTTTATTCGGGTAGGAAAACTTTCGGGTACAAATTGGTGTCTTCAGCAACGGATCGTCCCCTGGTGTACAGCGTAGTCGTCAGACGCATATTCTTCTGCGAAGAACTACTCTGGTGGACCGCACTGGAAAATATGCTAAGCTTATCCCCCTTATCCTAAAAACCGCTGCTACAAGCTTTACTATACTCTGTTCTCAACCTCCTTCCCGTTGATATTTTTAGACAGCTGATGGCCCAAAAGCAGAATTACTAAATTAGGGAATCCTTGTAACTGGCTCCTGCTAATACGAACCACGCAAGTATAATTAAGACCATAATAGTCCAAGCTATATTGTGCCTTATTTAGACTTTAACGTCAAGTATAAAACCAGGATACCTAGCAGAAGTGCTTGCGAATCTGGATTAAGTTTAAACGCATTTGCGGTTGAAATGTCTCTAAAACAGCGAGAGACCAGCTCACTGGCTCAAACATTTGGATCACTGTACTGACCACAATAGTCGTAGACACCGCGACCTGGCTTTCAATTAACTCAGCAGACAGTTGACAGTCAAGCATAGCTAGAGCCTTCATATGGCTAATAATACGATCCAAGTTGGCCAACAACACAAGATCGCTGTCAGATATGACTTATGTCTGTGTTGGGTTCGAAGTCAGTCTCATTGCAAAACTTGACAAATACAAATATCAGTTTGGAGAAATGTACTGCTCGGTACGCCTGTTTTAAAAGCAGTCAATAGTATCAAGAGTAAATGGTTTAAATCTTTGAGAGAAGGCAAGATAACTTGGGCATAAGCTTATAACCCTGATTCGAAGCCAGGTTAGGTCAGGATATCCCAAACGATTCAACATATCGACTGAAAGGTCTTTATATGCCATAATAACAGCAGAAAACATATACCAAGCCTTTCTTGAAATTTTTAAGGGAAACGGCGATCAGACGGCTGTGTTTAGACCAATGCTCTCTGCACTTACTATCAAAGTGTTTTCTATCGATAAAGGAGTGCCCCTACCGCATTGTGATGCCAAAGGCTAAGTTAAAGAAAAAATATAAGTTTAAGCCAGGTTCAATTGAATAAGTCACTCTCATTACTTCATCATCCAATGTTGGCATATTGAACTATTGGTTCAGGTATGTGTATATCCCAACAGAAAGCACCAAAGGTTGTCTCACATTTATACCTCTAGCTGGCGTTTTTTTTTTTTCAAAACATAGTCTTAAGCAAGTTTCTTTTCCAACAGAAATAAAATAAAAACAAAATTATGAAACCAACAACACTAATGGCCACGAATGTGAATACGAAATGCATACCAAAGTGACTTTCCGAGTGAACAACACAATTATCATAAATTAATATTTTAAATGCAAATTAATTATTTCTATCCGCTGGCAACAAACTTGTGATTGATTAATTACAATTAATTTAAAGTGAAGTGTGAAAAGAAAACCTGAAGTCTTTTAACTTTGTATTGAAGCTATTAGAGTATGAAGGAACACTGTTCTAATGGAAGGCGCTCTAGATACCTGTAGTATTACTCGAGGAATTAAGCCATTCTTTTGATTTTTCGACGAGATACCTATTTGTACATTATTCAAATTATTTTCTGAGAGTGAAATATTTTTAAAAGGTCATGAGATGTAAGTCTTTCTTCCTTTTCAACTTTGAGTGTTCACCAGACATGTATTTGTACAGGGTGGGCCAAATACAACTTTCTTTTTACAAATCCAATAAAATGAACAAAATTACATTTTTTCCTTTTTTTTTGGCTTTGTTAGTAAGAGCAAACATTCCCATTAATAATGGAACACAACGTCGTTCAAGTGACTGCCTCGGCTGGATTCGCAGTAGCGGATTCTGTCACTCTAATTTTCCAAGACCTGGTTGGTGGTTTCGGGCTGTAGCTCACGGATGATATTGCACTTAAGTGCTTGAATCGTTTCCGGATTGTTGGCATAACATCGGTCCTTCACGGTTTCCCACAAAAAAAGTCCAAAGGGTCGAAATCGTAGCTCCGAGGCGGCCAATTGATTTCGCCAAGACTGCTGATAACACGTTTTGGGAATTTGGTGCGCAAAAGATCGATTGTGGCATAGGCTGTGTGCCATGGCGCGCCATCCTGCATGAACCAGAGGTCGTCCAAATTCATGTCTTCAATTTCAGTTAACATGGCTCTGTAACGCCCACCGTTGACCGTAACTTTGTTCCCAGTCTCATTTTCAAGACAAATAGTCCAATGACGCCAACACTCCACAATCCGCACCAAACTGTCACTCTCTGTGGATGCATCGGCTTTTCGACAATAACGTCCGGGTTTTCCGAGCCCCAGATACGGCTATTTCGTTTGTTAACGTAGATAAGATGATTTTCCGCCCAAAATCGTTGTCCAATTGAAGCTGCTCTAAAACCCAAACTGACAAGCAGATGGTCGTGCGCTTTCAATTGCTGAGTGAATTGGACGTTATAGGCGAATAATCCGAGAGCGTTGTCCAGAATTCTCCTCAAGCTTGTGCGAGAAATGTTGAGCTGTTGAGAATGATGGCGAGTTGATGTTCGTGAATTGAGTCTCACATTCTCGGTCTAAGAAGATTGATTTTTTTGCCTGGATATTGAGTAGTGACCTTTAAATTTAGAATTTGAAACCCGACAGTTTTATGCTAATATTTCAATATTTAAATGTACATATTCTTAAATATTCTTTATTGCCGTTTCTACATATCATCGGTCTTTACCATTTCTATTATGAAATCTTCTCCCTGATCTCTTGCACAGAACCATACCATCCATCACTCTATCCAAAGCAAAGGAATACTAGCGTATTCAGACTGGATTGCATTTTCATTTTATTTTGTTTTAAAATTCCGAAAACTTAAGACTAGACAAACGGCCTTAAATTAGCTTAACTATGTTATGTAATACTAATTTACTGGCTCCACACGAACGCCCTAACCTAAACTAAATTCTTACTCTATGCCGGTGTAAGCCGGCCATGCTAGGTATGGAAATAAATAAAACAGCTAGCTTGGTCCTACTAAGGCTATCATGGCTTGAAAGGGATTTTGGTGCTGCCGTTCTACGCCTTTACCATTTCGCCCCGATACCGACTTACTGAATCAAAGACGGTCCTCAGTACTCTGTGCTATGCCTCATAGATGAGTCGCCTATCCACAGCTTTTCTGGCGATGTGGTAGATTATCGGAGTACCCGTTTTGTCCTGAATCAGACCTTGTCTATCAAAATAGAGGAACACATTTGGGGGGGGACAAAGGCGTTAAGGCCCACATTCTAGTGATACAGATAATTGGGTTGTAACTCCCAAAGATCTGGCTATTGGTTGAGTTCATTGCTTTGTCTGATCAGACAGCCATAGGTAAACATTCGAGTTGGTTGCTGTAAAACAGTCTCTTTGTGAGGGCAAAAGTAACTTTGGCTGAGCATACCATAGTATATTCTTGTTAAAATACAGCTACTGATCTAGCCAGATTCCAAGGTATCTGACTACACATCTACTTGACAGTGGCTCCCCGTTCGCTCCCACAATAGGGACCTTTCGATAATTTTTTCTGCTGTCCCTTAAAGTCCCAAATAATGCCGTTCACTCGGACTGGATGGAACTCAAATTCGCTGTCCGACTGGCATATTCTAATGAATTTGTCTTCATCGCACCGTAGTTGTTGGCCAGGTATGGTTAAATACTCAAACCTCAGTGTATTTCTGAGTGTTGTTGGCCACAAAATGTACCAACTGTCGAAGTTCATGTCCTGCACTCTTTCAGATACAAAGTTTGTCTGATGTAAAGTCTGCAGTACTAATCAGGAATGTCAAAACCATATATAATTTTTGGCTTTCGGGACATGTTGTTCCCGTAGTTTACCTAAGGACAAAAGAGCCGATTTCAGTGGAAATCGAGTAGAATTCCTCATCAAAAGGTTGTTTTAAATTTAAAATTTAAAAAACCAAGTCAACTCACATCTCAATATGAAATGTTCATTTCATACAGTAACGATCTCCATTACCAGTATAATAAGGTCAAATGATTCCACTAACATGGATATAAACCCAAAGGTTCGGTTTGGAAAGGAGTCTGCTGTGTCTGTTCTTGTGAATCTTAAAAGTTGGATCTACTGTCTAGTGAGTCTGATTGATTGAAGTCTATTTAGCCTTTATGTTTCGCATATTTGTATCTAACCGATGGCCAAAGTATGTTTGTAAAGGCTAGTAACACTGTTTGAACGTGAGGGTACGACTTGACAACTATTCCTCATGTAAGTTCTGTCTATATCCAATAATTTGGATTTATTTCGTCCTACTAGGAAGACCACGGCAGGTCACCTTTTAAGGATACTTTTAATAACACCATATCCGAGTCTAGCCTAAGTTTATTAAAGCTTGTTATGACAACGCTCAAAATTTTAACAGAAACCTTAAAAAACTTGTTGTACAGAGGTGTTGGCAAATACCTAGGTGATATCTCAAACTGAAGATAGATTGGAAGCACAAACTGCAAAATGCCATTGACATGGTAATGCTGACATTCCCTCACTGTATTTTTCCATCAAATTAAAATTTCTTAAATTGGTGACGAAAATGGCTTTCAGTAAAACATCGTATCACGTACGTTTTTAGCGTGCAATGAGACATGTAACGATTGGTATACATACTGCCCTTGAAAGCTTTCTATAGAAACCATAGAATTTACCTAAAACTGAATGGATATTGTTATTACCAAAATTTGTATCTTTGTCTACACATAAACTCAATTAACTAGACTACCCCTGTTAACAAGACTTTTCGTATTAACTGAATTCAGTCGTAACGAGCTCTGTAGGCGAATTGCGTAGATCATTGTTGAGATTATAGGCCAAGTTTTCAAAGAGGTCAAGTTTGCAACTTAAGTAAGCAAACATGTGCATCAGAGCCAATCTGAATTGGGAATTTAACATTGTAAATAACAGAGGGCCGAGCTTAGATCCTTGGGGTACACCCGATAAAGACTGACATTGCATTCTTACCAACCAACAACTACTTGGTTTCTTTTATGAGTACTATGGCGTCGACGAAAAACCAAAAAATCTCTAAAGTTTTAATTCGAGTTGGCGATGATTCACATATAAGTAGGATTGGTATGAAACTGATTGGATCGCGCCAACCAATTTATAGCGCTAATAGTGACTAATCTTTTCCACTATACTGATCGAATATAAAACAATAGACTAAAGACATCTTATATGTACTTCACTTGTTGGAGGTTTAATTAAGAACACAAGACTTAAGGCTATGTCCTTCAATCAAACCACAAAATCTTAAAAATACATGCTTCCGTGCTTTTCTCATGCACAACCGCTACAACCATCGACCATTCAAAAGAGTTGTTAGCCCAATCTCCAGTCGAGGTACTAGGTACCCAGCACCTACCACCATGAAGGAAGGCGTTGATATTGAGAACGCTTGTGTCCCCATATACTCCCATCATTACCCTTTGACCAACACGTCAAAGTAAAGCTTTTATGACTATCAAGGACCAAGGTTTCTTTCTTGATCAGGGAAAAAACTGAATATCAATCCTTTTAAAAAAAAAAAAGGTTCCACAAATGCAAATACTGATGTATTCGTATGTATCTACAAATGCCTTACGGCTTAAATACTTTTCACGTTAGCTGATGTGAAGGAAGGTCCAAAGGCAGAGAAAAAGAAGGTCATTTTGCCAATTTTGACAACATAAACTAGTTTCGTTAGTAAGAAAACTGGTGTACCCCTAGGGTATATACTTGAACCTAATCCATTTGTACTCTAAGTTCACGGTTTAACTAATGGTTTGCCAAGTTCAAGTTCGAGATATAAAAGAACGTTAAAAGGACAATTTTCTTAAGTAGAGGAACTCATTGGCGCTGCTAAACAATTTGAGAGTCTAGGACTCTGTGTAAAAGAAAAATAGTTTCCAGCCATATTTGTCAATTTATTTACATAGATGGCAAGAGGTTTCCTCTTATTGCATTTTGACAGTGTTTGCTTTAGTAAACAAATACATATTCAGGTTTGAAGAATTTGAAAAAAACAAACAAACAAATATTAAGTACCTATATTTTTGGATTTAAACATGATTTCTTCAGCATTAGTCATCAAATTCATTGCTCATGGTTCCAACAGTAACAGACTAGATTTAGTTCTTAAATTTGATATAAAATCGGAAAAAATTTTCGAAGGAAAGACAGTAGGAATACAAAAATATATATGTATTAATCCTCGCTGGATGCACGCACTGTCGTCTGACAGAAGACCGCATTCTCAGGAAGGAAATCTGACCATTTGCATCATAAAAGTCAACCCATTTTTATCTTCGAATTGAAAATTGTTTAAGGCTTCCAATCCACAAGAAGAGATGATTATTTTGTTTAATAAAAACACGATTTGAGAAGTTTTTTTTTAAATATGAAATTTATGAAGTTTATTTGGCAGCCATCTTGTGGTCGAATACCTTTCGCTTTTAGCGTTGCTCTACCGTTTAGTCAAATGATTCCTAACGTCTGTCAAAAACTTTTAGAAACAACTCTGCTTAACCCATTTTCGATTTCGCTCGAGTTTTTTTTAGCGACATTTTCAAAATACTTATCGTTAACTGATTAAAGTCAGTTCCGGACAGCTCAACACCCTTTATGGAATAAAAGCAATTTCCTTTCCTGCACAACTTAGTTTTTGGTTAATGATTGGTAAGAACATTGCAAAAACATCAATGGTGTTATATACATATGTACAAACATACCTGGATTCCAGGAGCTTTTTACACTTTCATTGGGACGATGGCGACTCAGTAGTTTCCGATAAAACACAGGGATGCCCTCTGCTCACATGTATATTATATTTCGTATTCTTTCAATACAATGTGTACAATGAAATGAGAGATTAAAATGTCTCGAATAGCAAAAAAAGTGCAAAAAGATTGTAGACAAATTGAAATTACTAAATGTTAGCGCATTTGACATATGGAAACTGTTCTATTTATTTATTTATTTATTGCTTTGTATGGTTTTTTCCGAGGTAAACAAATCGAAGATTTACTGAACTAGTTTGTTGACATTTGTTTTTGGTTATGTGAATATGACGGTACGTCAACCCAACCTTTCAGTGCAAACGTACTTAAGATTTGCGAATGACAAAGTAATAAAATAATAGCAAATGCACATTACAACTGACAGCGGACGGATTTTATAATTTCAAAAGTTGAATCAAAACTAACAATACCGTCGGTCTTCGACAAAACTTGACGTATGTACATATATTTTCGCTCGCTCTTAAGCAAGTCATCCTGATTGGAGTTGCAAAGCAGATATAATTACGAAATATTAATTATTTAATCACGTCTTGTGAGATATGTAAACTTATGCCAACTTCACTACGTTTGTAATGAAAAACAAGTTATGTAAACACGTTGTTTTCCACTCCCTCACAGATTAGATTTTATTTACAAAACGTTTGAAAGAATATGCACAATTCATGCAAAGTGTCAGAAACTCAATCGATTTAATGAGAAATGTCAAACTGTCAGCAATAAATTTACCCGAATATTAATTGAATGAGACACCGCCTTATAATGAAGGACCCGAGATCATTTTTATGTTCTAAACAGATGAAAATTTATGACAGCTAGGTACTCATAAATTAAAACTTAATCTTGAAGTGTAACTATTAATCTTTTATAGTCTATTGGTTGTCGTTAAAGAAAAAAGTCTTGCACTTCATTAGAATAAAACAAAAAAGAAAGAAAGAAAAAGAAACAATAATGACATGCAAGCAATTAACTTAAAGCGCGTAGACCACATCAAATGTCACATGTGTCAAGTCCAATTTAATCGACTTGTTTGACTGTTGAAGAATTTGCATAGTATTGAGGTTACGACGATGATAAGGTTTACCATATGGAAATAAAAAAAATCATCAACTTACCATTATCCTCATTGGAACCCTCGCTAGGAGGTCCCTGTGGCATTTGCCTGTTTCCCGACGATATCAGCAATCGATGATGTATCGCCACAGAAGCGACGGCCGCCGCTGCTGCAGTCTGTTGTGCTGAAACATTACGCATAGCCGCATTTAATCCACTTAAGTTAGCAAACGCATTCGCATTCGAACTGGCCGCCAAGGCAGCTGCACTATGCGCCGGGTTACCATCGAATCGATGTCTACCCAAAAACGGTCCCCCGGCGCCACTAACTCCACCTGTCACTGCGGCGGCGGCCGCTGCCGCTCCAGCCGCCCCACCAAACACACCGGGTACACCGAATTGTAGGAACGGTCCCCATGGCGGCACTCGAACACCGGGTGCACCCAATTGTGCCGCCGCCGCTGCGTACAATTGTAATGCAGCGGTCGGATGCAGCCCTTCCGACGGTACACTTGACGCCACTTCGGTTGATTGTTCCAGAACCATCATTCCACAGACAATAACACTACTCAACACACAATCACTGTGGCGACAATTAATCTCAAACAATACACATCGATAGACAGTAGGCACTCGGCGCTCAGGAAATCTCGTTTCAATTAAAAGTTTACAACCCCCGCCGCGTCAAATCAATTTACTGCTGTACTGTCAATTCAATTACAGTCAATTAGAGTCAATTATGATAAACAAACACACATGCAGCACACATACTGACTGTCAAAATGGACAGAGAAAATGGTAATGAAACAACCGACACTCCTAAACTTCCGACTTGAACTAAACTTGAAAAATGCTGCACAGGTCCAAGAAGCCCAACACCACATCGGTGTGTTGGAAGGCGTTCAGTTCCAATAGGATTTCTGCCATTGCTCTGTGACAGGAACGAGATGGCTACCAGCTGTCACATTATATGAGAAAGGGAGATGCCTTGCGCACGACCGGTCTTGCCCACTTTAGTGGCTCTAAAACGAAGAAAAAGTCACCCTTGCCCAAGAAGCAACACAATCTCACCATCTCACCATCCTACAAATGACAGAAGAGAGGTGAATGTCATGGAGTGAGATGAAAATACGGGGAATTTTCGAACGCCTGGTGGGAATTTAAGGCGTGGTTTTCGAATTCATTTTTTTTTTCAATTTGTCCCATGAAATATCGTTTTATTCACCCGTGTGGCGTGTGTTGTGCTTGAGCTATGTGTGTACTGGCATTCAGGTGGGAGGGTGAGTTACCACCGCCGGATTCTAAGGCGACCAATTTGCTTTTAATTTGTTAACATAAACGCCTCGCTTTAAAGAAAATGCGCATGAATCATTTTCTGCTCACTTTTCGGAGGTTTTTCTATTTCGGGAGTGAATCGTCGCCCTTTCTCTATAGGTAGGTAGGTAGGTAGGTAGGTAGGTAGTCAGTGGTATCCCAACGGGAAATTCTCGTCTCGTTCATCAATTTAAGGATTTACTTTTGGGGTACTCACCTCTCACCGCCGCCGTCAGTGGCGGGTGCCCATTCCAGTTGTGTCATTTTGGCAACGGTACGAGTGCGACTCTGACTGTCGCTTTGACACCCCACTTTGTGTGTACACTGGGCATGATTCTTTCTCCCTCCCTTAGTTCCGCCGCCATTATAACTAATGGTGCTTTCTCGTTCTGGCACATATTGTCGGAGCAGTGGACCCCATTCGGTGGTGGGCTTGAGAATGTTTGATATGTTGGCAGGTTGCTTAATTGGTGTGTGCCGTAGTGATAATTTTATAAATGACGTCAAAGTTTTGTGGCGGACTCCTTTTGGGCTGGCTCGGTTCTTCTCTCAGCCGGTCCTTGAAATATGGTGGAGAAATACTTTTTAAAGATGGTTTGACAGGCATTGAGGGTGAGATTTTCGTTTTTTTGTTTTTGTTTTGTGTTTTGCGCTTTTTGTAGTAGATTCCGGCTCTGATGTGATAAAACTTAATTAATTCCGCTTTCACTTGAGTTGCCTCCACTCACAGATAGGGCGAGATGGAATAAAAAAAATGGTTTTTTAACCTTATAGGTATGTACATACCTAGCTAGGTGTACAGTTGTGGGGGATATTTTGACGTTTATTTGTACTGTGGCCTTTTGTTCCATTCTAATGGAGTTGGTGGAGCTGTGTGCTTAGTTGGTGGGCTTGGGGGGTAAATTTTAATTTAAAAATGATGACAGTCGATGGAGTTATTAATTTGTGGGTAGGTCCCTTTTTTTTTCGTCATCCGAAGATGTAGTGCATTAGCAGGGGAGGCGTTGTATAATTTTGCTGTATATACTTACATTATTTGTTTTTTAAATTAGCATGATTTTAATTTGATAAAGTTTTGATACATTTTGGACTTTTACCGAGAGCAGTGCAAAGAACAGACGCTTTCACTTGCACAGATGGCGCTGCGGTTCAAGGGGAGTCCGGGCAATATTTGATCTGAAAAAGGTCTTACTACTCGATTGTTTCTTGATGTTGAAGTACATTTCGGAAGTTTTTATGTTAAATGCGAGGCAAACACGCCGGTGACAGTCTTCTAAGTACTGCCAACTACGTCCATATTGTCAGACTTCATCAGTAGTTCCTTTTCGAACATTGTGCCCCTGTTTGCCCAGTTGTCATTCTGATCATATGGATATATGAAGTATTTTCATTATAGGCTGGTTCTGTTGATGTTCCTGCATAGCGGACAATATTTCATTTAAGTTTGAAACTCTTTAAAAACTTTTTTTTGTCTCTTGTCGTTGATTGTCATTACTTTGACAGATCTACTCAAAATGTCCACTCGTCCGTTCCTAACATTCTCAAATCAGTTTTCCCATACCTGCTGTGAAAGTTTTGGGGTTTCTAAGTGATAATTCAGTCTGTTTCTCATATGTAGGCTGGGTACAGTGGACAGTAATTATTTTACATTTTGAATATTCAAACCTTACGCTGCCACTGTCTAGTTTAAGTAGTTTACATGAGTCAGCAATCCTGATTCAATTCTTTTTTGAAAATCTTTTTTATTGCAGTTATACCGTAGGATATCTGTTGCACTTTTGCAAGGTGTGGGACTGTAAAAAAGTTTCAACAAAATAGCACGAACTTTGACAGCTACAAATTTATTGAAATGTTGTTTTAATGTCCTCGTTACCTTCAGAATTTCAAAACACCTATCATATCCTTTTTTGGATCAACAGGAGAGTGAGGCTAAGTCAAGGTTGTCGAAAAAAAAACTTCAGTAATAAAGAATCAAACTCTAGCTGAGTCGGTTGTAAGATCTTAGAACACTATCAGGTCTACCAACAAAAAATGTGTTCCAAATGTCTCATAATCATGTGAACCACCAATTTTGATCTGTAAACGTCACACGTCTACCAATCATGTGAACACTCTCTTGAATCAGACTGAGATTGATGTCAGGCGTTTAAAACATCGGAGAACTCATTTGAAGTTATCAGAGGTTTGACATCTATCTTTTTTTCCAGTGCCTGCCTTAAATTTTGAACTAGGAGGATCAAATTTCAGAAAAAGTGTAAATATCTTTGAAATCAAGCTAACAATCTGAAAAAGAAATTATGAAAATTTGAGAGACAGTCTGACAAGCAATTCAACTGATAATTGAACGATCATTGGCAGTGATTGACGGCACATTGGTAGACTTGAAATATTGTATGATCTTACAACTTTATGAACATAGCTTAAGGAATCAACAAATCAAATGAAAAGCATATCCTTACATGATATCTGGAGCGTCCTGCAAGATTGTTTCTTTGCAGGATCTGTATCAATGTTTATTAGTTGTTCATGTGGATCGATGGGTGGCAAAGTAGAATGCTCTACAGGCAAGTAAATTCTGTTTTTCTTCTGACACTCGATGCCCTTCTTAAATTTTGTACGACCAAGCAAGTGATATTTTCCATCATTCACAAATTGTCCAGAACATCCTAAAAAGTAATGTCCTTAGCACTGTGTTACCTTCGAACATGTTTCAAAAATCAATCACTCTTACAACAAGGAAAAGGGCAAAAGGTGTCCAACAGCTCAGAGAGGTCTTGCTCATTGCCTCCTTGATATTCACACAAGTTATCTTGCAGTTTTTGTAACTACTATCGCCACTGTAAGAGTAGATTTTCATCATGGCATTGCACAGTAGACTTCTTCCACTCGTGTAGAGGATATGTGCAGCCCCAATGGCTGTCAAATGCTAGACCCTGACCAAATAATTATATTCTTGTCTTGAAAAGTGTGTCATCTGGAAATTAGAGTAATGCCTTTTTCTCACTTGACCCCAGAGAACGCGTTTCCTCCACACTCACATCCTTTGTAAACGTCTGACAGACATCGAAAGCATAAGCGTCATGAACTTGTCAAAAAAGATACTGTCCTTCCGATATGAAACGATGTCGCTAATTAAGCTCGTTAATGAATATTAGATCAGACACTTGAGATGATTTTTGATTGCATGACCTTGCTATATTTTGCTGTCAAATATTGCCTCAGTCTCATGTACGAATTGACAAGTACTTGTGTATCTCCAAGTGAAAGATGTCAAAATATCTTTCTTTCACTTGTCTGTATCGGCTTATCTCATTGTACTTCTCTGGTCCTCATGTTTTCTGGTCTTTATCAGGGTGGAGCCTCTGCTAACTCTGGAGCCTAATGGCATTTCAAATATTTTATCGATAGATACGAAGATCATTGGCTTTTGAAATAGGGTAGTCAGATATAGATATTGTCGGCTTAGGGAACGCAGAAAATCTGAAAACGAATTCATGTGTTGCACACTGAGCTATGTCCAAGAGACTCTACAAATAGATCTGATCTTTATATGTCAATTTCGACTGCTGTCCAGACTATGGATTTTAATTCGAAATTTAATCGATGTACTGGCCATCGTTGTTTAACAAAGCTAGCTATGTAGGTCAGACAAAATAATACTTTGACAACGAAATCAAGATGACGTCTCAAGCTTAAGACGAATCACCTCTCGTATGTGAACACTTAGCTCGTTGATGGACTGAAACAAAAAGTGGGTATCTACGCCACCAATCGTCTCGCCCGCGAAAAGGTCAATAGCAACGAAAAACCGAAAACAGAGGAAAAAAAGAATCTAATTTGCAAAATCTGTTCACATTTCTTCACACCCCATCAAACACTAAGTATACATGATAACACCGCCCTCCTTAACAGCCCTTATTTCTGTATTTTTGTTGTTGTCTGTCCTAACCGCAGTCGAAATAACCTAATAGACATGCAATAACATCCCCGTAAACAACACCCCATCATAACAGGCAATCAATACCCTCACGAAACTGATTCGATTTCGATTTCGAGTCGACAAGTGTAGCGTTGCCCTTATATAGCCCATTTGTCATGTTCGATGATTGTCCTTTGCTCTTCTCCGTGTACTTCTTCGACTTGAACGCAATTACTTTTGGCTGGTAACGATTCTTCTGTGCCGCCCTTAATGATCAGTTTACACGTTTGTCGTTTACACTCTGTCTACATCTCGGCTGCTTTGTGCTTGTATTCCTTATTCCTTTCCACCCCCATGGTGAGGGCGGCGGCAAGTGAATTCCAATGTCGTCCTTAGGGATGATTACGTTGGTTTTTAATTCATGACGTCTTTGCAGTTAGAAAGTCATGTCACTCTGTGGTGTTATCCAGGTTCGATGATGCAGACGTTATATTAACCCCTCGGGGCCGAGCGACAACAACTCGACGAAAAAGTAAGGGGATGGCTTCTCCACATCCTTCATATAATTATCCCACTTCGATTCAATAAAGTACAGGGATTTACACGGGTTGGTGTGATTTTTTCGAGACTCGGCGGCATTCGGTGTTGAACTAATTTAGCAAGGGTACTGGGTGTCACAACCCCTTTGTCAAACAAAAACAAATTATTTTTTTCTTTTCGTTGTTCTGCGATTATTAATAATTTAATGCGCGCGGTTTCCTCCTGGGGGTGTGGCGTGAAGGCACTAAAACATGTGGTCTATATAATTGAATTTGAAATCAGTTGTGGTTGTGGCATGGCAAGGACTTTTCGTGGTCCATATGCTTAGGATTATGGAAATTGAGTGGCGGGCTAGGCTGTTGGATGATGTGTTTCTTAAGTTATTTATGAAGGCAATGTCACGGAGACGGAGATGTGGACATGTTGTGGTGATAGTTGTTAGATATGGTGCAGCTGTCTTGTCAATTGAGTTTGGTGCAGAAAATTATGCACTTGGATGAAAAATCAGAAAGTTCTTTGAAATCAAATCAGTTCCCGGGGTATCGCATTGACAGATTGAGTAACAGTAGTGCCACCTCAACGTCAGAGTAGAGTTATACTGAAAAAAGTCGAGCATTTTGACAGAAGAAGCCATTAGTTCTTCTTTATTTAATTCTCTAAAAGATTTTGTTTTTTACCTTCTTACTCACCTTTGTATTTCATAATGAAACAATACAAACGAAGAGAGAACATTTGAGGGAACTGAACATCATTCTGTCACATTGCTAACCTCTCAACGCCTAACCGTCAGAAGTCACATTTTTTGTTGCATATTTCGAGGACGCGCTTTTAACTAGTGTTACCTGACAGACAGGTTATGATTTACTCATTAAATATTTGCTTAAACTTTTAGCTTCGAGTTTGAAATCGCTAACTATTGAGCTCAGTACTCATGAACGTAAGTAAGAGTTTCTAAAGAGCTCTGAGTCTATACCTATCGAGGATATTCGAGGATAAGTTCCTATAATCGGTTCAGAACGATGTACATTCCACGGTGGTATTGTATGGCTCGAATTTCTGTACTCAAAAATCCGTCGAAAGATAGGCTTAAGGAAAACTTATGAGCATTCGGACCGTGACTGGATAAGTTAACTGGAGCAGTGGAGAGAAAGAACACATTTCTGCATTGAACTTGTGCCATTAAAGATCGATCCTATGCAAACAATTTAATGACAGGGTGGCCTATTGTCAAGCTAGCCGAGGCAGTCATTTAAATAAAATAATATTTCATAAAAAGTTTATTTTTTTCGAAATTTTCGAAAAATTAGTTTTGTAGCCTTTAAAAAAAAAAAGACAGATGGCCCATCTTTTACTTTCAGCTTTCGACTCTTATTTTGTCAAAATCTTGAGCAACAGAATAGAATCTAACAAAATTTTATGTCAAAGCTTGTCAAATGCCTTTTAAAAGTCAGTCGTAACTATTTTAATTGGAAAGAAACTTGTACAAATTGTCTACTTATGGTCAAAGGTATGAGTTTCCGGCTCAGTTTTCTCTAAAATTTGTTTACATTCAAGGTAAGCCTGTATAAAACTTGTAACTCTCCGAAGTATCTCATCTAAAAGAAAAGACAAGAGAATAGGAAACGCTTGGTCGACTCGTCTGAGTCCTTTATAGTTAAAACCGAGTAAATGTAAACTTATCATTGTTTCTCCGATATTCAGTAAAAATTAAATTCTTACCGCGACATTGGGTCACAGCTTACTTGGGTAAACTAATTTTGTAAAAGTTTTAACCAATCATTACGTTTTCATTGGTCTTCATAACAATGTTCTGAATTAATACAGAATAGTTAATGTAAACTCCTGTATCCATCCAACACGAAGTAGCCTTCTGTCGAGCGCAATTAATAATTATATATTCTGTAACTACAGGCATGAAGAATTTGTTGAAACCCTTTATAGAGATAGAAGGAGAGCAAACTACTTTGAAACATAGTAAAAGGCTCAAAAGTATAAAGTTCTTCAATGTCAATCTACCAGATTCAAGCAATCTACCTCTCTCAGGGAAAGAACTGCAAGATTCGAGACTTCGAATTCGAGTATCTCTTTTTGTCTTCCAGATATTTTTAAGCCTTCATTCCTGGCGGTCAAGGAAGACTTGTCTTAAGTAACACATACATATTTATCGAAAGTTTTCGTGGAAATACCTGGGCAGTGTAACTTTCTGCTATGTTGGGTACTGACCTGTCTCTTTAGCAAGCCCTTTTTTAAAGTTTAAGCCATTCTTCTGAGCTTAAGACGGTATACTAGATTTATTCGAATCGACTTTGTCATCTGTCGATTGGTCCACCTACAATATCGTTCCTTTTGGTTGAAAGGTAAGAGTACTATACAAAACATAATAAAAGACCAGTCCAACCAATTGTCCTTAGTTTGAGTGCAGCCTTAAAGTCGTTGGAGTTTCATTGGCACTTCTGTCATCATCGATGTTTGTTACAGTATTGTTAACTACATCGCAACCATCTACTTTACTCATCGTTTCCTGATAATCTTGCCTGTGGCAGTTCTCTTCGAATTTCTTTTCTAGCATATACTTGGGCCACAAGTCCGTTCATCGTCGTAGGAGATTGTGGTAATAGATCCACGATTTGGAAGCATTTGATTCAAATAAAAATTTAACTCTCTTCTCTTCCTCATTAATCTCCTTTTGTCAAAGTGAATCCATATCTGCTATCATTCTTGGGAGCTGGATGCCCTCAGATGTAATTAGGTATCGGTTTGTGTTATTATTGCTGATATCATTGTCCTGTTGACGAGTTACATATTTCTCTTCGGCCCGACTATCCCTAGTCTGCTAGTAAGGTATATACATAGTTAAACTAGACTCTTACAAACTTGTACCAGCCCAAGTTACCTATGAACATGGTATTGTTTTACGAAATTTACTTCACAGTTAGCTGTTCCTTGTTATGCTTCGACCTAACCTTTAGTCTCTTAAGTGCCTGGACCTGAAGAATAGAGGGTAAGCCATGGAAACATGGAATGATATTCCTTGCTGCTACCAACAATATCTGCTTGTGTGATCTTCTCTGATAGTTTGAACAATGCAAGTCAGCCAGTCTCGATTTATCTTCCTAGTTTCGTTGCAGTCTTACCTCAACTCCTAACCAAGCTTTACTTACTCAATAACAAAGAGATACTAATCTATCTAGCTTAATCTTTGCGTTGATACAGCACCGGACCTAGTACGAAACATTGTGGAACTCCGACAATTTCTGACCTCACTCTATGCCCAACAGGTCGCTATCGTGACTGATGTTCATAGAGAGCGTACGGTTCCAGGAGGACTCCAAAATCTGTCTATTTTACCAATGAATTTCAATGTCATCTCACAAGAAGCTTGATTCGATGCAGTGCAACTCCTTTTTGTAAAGTTTTTCGAAGTGTAAGGTGTATTACCAACAAATCTCAAAGAATTCTTGATTGTTGAGTCATATCTGGATAAAGGTTATCGAACGGCTATCATTTCTAGTCTCGTCCACATCTTATCAATCATAAAACAGCAAACGCTTGTAAATGAGGCATTGGCCATTAATCGGCGCGGAAATTCGAAGTGTTACAAATATGTCTACGTAATGGCGACTTGTCTTGTTTACCTTTTCCCAACTACTCACGAATGCCTCTTTCCTTCATAATTCACTACCCATTGACGTTAACAAGACTCAAGTGGATCAACTATGAGTTACGTCCAAGAAAAAGGATACTTCAATTAATTAAACCACTCGTAGCCCCGTGAAATCGAATCGAAGTGAAAATCTCCACGCCATGCCATGTATTACAACTTAATTGTTCTCCTCTCCTGCCGCCGACAGCCGTCCAGCCGGCATCCAACCAAAAGGCATCCAATTCAATGACAAATTGAGTCATCAGTTCTCCCCATAAACTATAACAAATTTGCTTCTCCTTTGAAGGTGCACAGCGGAACAGCGCAACAACGAAAGAGAGAAAAAAAGGCCAAACAATTGCTTCTCCCCAACATAATTGTTTTTACCATGAAGACGAATGATTTCCCTCTAGTCCATGGACACGAAGCAGCGACACACCGCGTACACAGAACGTACAAGAAATCTCCTAAGCTCATCAGCTCGACATAATGGTGAATTATAACACCTTCATAGCGATTACCTGCGCACGATTTGCCCAACACCATCGCCAAATGCATCCACAAACATCACTAACTCACAGTGCTTCCTCAGCACCCACCTGCACTCGTATTTTTGGATGCCAACAACTCTGGCGCGACGTGGTGTAAACGCGGCAACATTGCTAAACCAACTTCTAATTTACTCGCGCATCAGTTTTTGTAGCCATAAAATGCATTATTACGTTAAATGATCATAAAAATCACGTTTACAAACCATTTGCGATGGGATAATACCTCATGGTCAGCGTCCTCCTGCGTCTGCGTTGCCCGCAAGACCAGTCTCACAACTGGCCCCGGCCGTAGGAATGGCATTTGTTTACGGTGAGGATAATTGAGTTATCTGATCCCTGGGCCAAGTCAAGAGGAGACCTTATATCTCTGTTTCGCTCTCACCGTCTTGTGCGCCCGGTTCGTGAAGACTCTATTCCCTGGGATGCAGCAGCAGCACCACCACCACCACCACCAACATTCAACAACATTCGGGGGGAACATACGCGAATCGCGATTAAGTGTTTTTAGAGTCAATGCGCGCCAGCCCCATCCGCCAATGCGCGCCTGTTATGGGTGAAGGTGCTGCGTTGCACTTTTTGGAATAAACATCGCCCGAGGATGCATTGGGCATATTGAGATTGAACCGCGCCATATCTATCACACAGCCATCTAGTGAAGACCCAAAGAGAAATGTTAGCCAATTGGACATACCCCTATCTGTGGTGTCAAATTGGCAGTGCTGGACCTAGTGCTCCGGCAATGACCAGGGCGCAATTCTTCTACTCGTGGTGGGATATCCTTCTTGTTTGTGCATTTATGTATGTCGTTCCAAGCATTCCAAGGTGCCTACTAAATTAATTTCGAACACAGGCGCACTGCACACATCTCCTCATAAACTCGGTTTATTTATTAAGCCAACGACGATGCCGGGATTTCGGTTTCACACTGATCTGACTGACGTTACCTGTAATGATCGTGCCGCCGCTAAAAGTGATTCCCAATGAGCTTATTACTATTACATCAGTAAAACGGACACGAAAGATCTCATCCTCTTCATCGGTCGCTCTATGTGACTTCGTTCCTCAAGTTGTAGTCGACTACTCACAAAGGGGGGTCAAGTAAAAGGTGTGAAATCCCTGCTGGGTTCAAACATTGTATAGTTAAAAAGGAGCTCGCGCTCTCAAGCGGCACGGACAGAAAAAACGAGTTGGATATCCCAGTGCGGGGGGAAATGAATGAGAAGAAAACAAAAATGAGATTCATTTTCAGCGTGGAAACATGATTGAACAGTTCAGGGGGGGATTTGGTTACTCGGCGGCCATATGAAATTCAATAAACTAGGTCTGGGAGGATGACAAGCAAAATCCATTCATCGTCCACCAATTCCAACTCCGCCTTAGGTGTGGTGCATCTAACTCTTACAGAGTCTTCCTTCACGTGCACTGGGATTCAGAGATTCTTTAGACTTGGTGTATTTATATTTTGGTGAGCATAAGTTTTGACTTTCAATTTAAGAACTTCAGACTCTGCATTGTATTTTCCACCAAAGTACTCTTGGTGTGAACACCTTAAATACTTTGCGAGTATCACAGAATCGATCGTATCTACTTCGTTGAAACCGACATCAAAGACCCTGTTCACATTGGATTGACAGATTTTTTTGACATTTGCAGACATTCTTGTCTGAACACATCCTATTGAAGTCCTCTTCTACTTATCCACCCCACAACACCTGAGTTAAGGTCTTCTAGTACATTGTAGCTCCGCTCTTGGTTAGATTTGGAAAAGAGATTTGAAAACTCCAACCATCTCCGAAGACTTACGTTGTTTGTATATATTGTCGTTAGATTTTCTTCTCCAAAGCAAACAAGATTGAATATTTTACTAAGAATTTGTCTCTCGAATCGACCGAGAATGTCTTTATCCGCTTTCGAAGAAGTCCACACTTCAAGGCCATTAAGTATTAAAGATGATCTTATATTTAATCTCCTTAGTTTCTGCCTTCTATTGCAAGAGTTCTTCTTCGTTTTATATGTGCTGAGGTGTTGTCAAATTGACAGCTAGGCAAAGTCCTTTACTGCCTCAAAATTACTTCTAGAAAGCAATGATATCGGTGTCCCAGTCGTAGATAGATACTTATGACATTTTAAATGTCAACTTCAAATGAAATAAATTGAAGATAAATTAGTTGAAGCAATTGATGTACTAAATTTTATAATATTTCATGTCAGCTAGCGTTGCGGAGAACGAACTCGTTTCGGGCTTGTTTTATCCCAACCCTGAGTATTTCAGAAACACTTTGGCGAGTGGTTATATTCCACCTGAGGCATTCCTATATCTGGATGCACATGACTACTTATCAGACTCGACGAACGTACCCATTATTTACCATCTTGCTAGAAGGGCGACAGATAAACGTATTCTCTATGAACCAATATCCTCGGGTGATGGAAATGCTGATCTGAGATACTGCGTAAGTGTGCCTGAAAGGGACTTATTGAGCGTCGAAAGATTGAATCGAGAAAGATACTGGTGGCTCGACTGGGTTGAAACTAACGTTTAGGTTAAGTAGGAGTGGGCCCTGACATGTGATCTTAAGTCCTCCAATGAAATAGTTAGGTGAACTGACTTTGCTTAACTTGTTATTGGCGAGCTAAGGATCATATGTCAGGGCCCAATCCCATCCCTAGGTTAAGGTAGGTTAAGTTAGTTTTAGTTTTTCTTGTTTAGGTTAGATTTTGATAAAAAAAAAAAAAGATAATATAATTATAAAAGGTTTAGCCACATTTTCCTTATAATAATAACAAAAATAATAAGACAAATAAAAAAAAAAAAAAAAGTAATTGTTAGAATTAAGTACTTCAAAAAAAAAAATTATAATAGTATAAGTATTGAGAACCCTTGAGGTCATTTACTATAAGTTATAAATAAGGTAGTAATTTTTTAAGATTATTTACGCAAATATAATATATAATAATGTATAAGTGGATAAATAAACAGTTAAAAATAATATTTCATGTGTTTTCATTGCTTTTATGAATTTTTCATTGACTACTACGATTCATTCTTGTCGTCATTTTGGTCCAGCAGTAATACATAGCTGTCGACATTGACGTTCTGTTCACTTTGTCGATGTTGTGTCTCCTTGGAACCATTGATTCCACTAATTATTACCAATTAGGTATGTCAATATCGTTGCAGTATGCCAGTAGATACAACGTGACTTTTAAAGGATTGTGCCTCCAGTGTTAGCTTGTTTCTACGATGATGTTTAACATGTCTTGTCTAAGTCCTTTTTGGGCATCATAGGCCTCGGTGAGGTTGTTATCGACATTAATCAAGCAGCGAGTTTGGCAAGGATTCTCAAACTAACAAATCCTGTCATATGCGCTTTTTAATTCGATTTTAACTTCTTGCTTTTCCTCCAGGATCTGCCAGAAGTGAAAATTTGACTCAGGACTCAGGTTGTTGAAAAAGAGTTTCAGACTTTTACCCAATAATTCAAATCATCCAATCATCGTCAAGTGGCAATATTCCAGCAGAATCAATTTTCTGTCGAGATGTAGAAGAAGTGTAAACCACTTGCAGCGGAAATGCAAATGGTTTCAGAAGTAAGAGTGTGATTCTACTTAGTGTCTGGATAAGGATTCTTTTCTAATCTACATCATATCAACCAATCAACAGACGCTTCATGAGAGGGAACGTTTTTGCAAGTAGACCTATACCATGGCCTTGAAATCTAGCCAAGTTTTTCCAACTATGTTTCCTAATGTCCACAACATTTTTTACATTTTTTTACATTCCATTACCCCCTATTCTCACATAACCAGGTATCCAGCCGAGGGTAAGCTCGTTAAGGCATTCCCACGCGACGTAGATATCAAGCGCCTTGACGGAAACTTGACAGACTGATATTATAACTACTTTTGTTAATCGATATCATAACTACGTATTTCAGCTTGAAAGATTTCTCCTATGGATTCGGTGGTCAGTTCTTGACCCATGTACCACTTTGTTGTGTGACTTTCAGTCAAGAACTTCGTGAGTTCTTTTGAAAATTGAATTTTCTTAAGACATCAGTCGTAAGGCCAGCAGTTGTACATCAAATTGTGGACACGAATGCTTCTGCCCGTAGAGTCTTTAAATTTAAACCTGAGAGACAACGCTGTATTGGAACCCCTTGCGAGCTGTAGGCATGGGCTAAGTGGAGAGGCAGTATATATGGCTGGAATTGGGCAAGTTTTTTACAGCCTTTGTAAAGCAGAGGTATATGTCAGTCTTTGCACTTTATTGGGTTTCTTCGTCGTGTCCATTAAATTGGTATTCTTTGCGGATGCAATCACTCCGTAAGTAATCAATGGAATAATCCATCTCATGATGGTGGGGCTGCCCATTAAGCTCTGACAAATCATTAGGACTTGGGGAGCCTTCCTAGTGATTTCTTCTCTATGTTACTTCTAAATGTGTTAAAATCTTTGGCTGCTTCTAGTATTATGCCCGACAACCTTATAGCCCTCAGTCGTTCAAGTTTTTCTTTTTTCTCCTAATGGGTTCTAGTGCAATTTTTGTCACAGACTTAGTCCAATCGTACTCGTATTGCATCTTTCTGAAGTCCTCTCTCTATGGTGCCGAACAAAGTTTCCATAAATTTATCTCTGGGAATAGTAACTACAAACATGTACATATGTATGTACATCATCAGCATTTACTTAAAGTAGTTCATCAACTACAAGGCTTCACTTTAAAACTTCAAAGGAGATATAACTCTTCCCTGTGGATATTCTCTTGCCTCCTCGAAGTTTAAGACTCTGGTGATCTCGTGGTTTTCTCTCTAGGGCTCGTACAATTGCTTTATGTGATGTATTATCGAATCCCCTTTCGCTGTCCAAGAAAGTATACACTATTGTCCCATTCGATTCAAGAGTGTTTTGATCAATGTCCGTCAATTGGTACAAAGCAATCTTTGAGAATCTGCTCACTCTGATGAAGTGAAGGTAGTTCTGTACAGCTTTTTCCGTAGTCTAAAGAGTAAAACGATGTTCGGTCTGTATGACTTCGATAGACTTGTATCTTTCTTTTCCACTTTTGGAATGGGTACCTTCAATGCTCTCCCCAGTTTTCCTACTTAACCCAGTGCAAGGCTACTTTTTGATATCGTAACACGGATGTCCGTGTCCTTAACTTACCATTCTAACTAACCATTCTTAACGCCCCTTGGAACAGATTTTGGCCGCTAACGCTCCTATAATGCAAATCCTTATCTCGTTACGCTCATGCTTTCCATAAATATGTCGGAGCCCATCGATAAGAATTGACTCTCGGGACTGAGATCTGTCAGTACTCTCGTTCTGGAAATGCCTTGAGCCATCGACGAAGATTCAGTTGAGTTCGAAATGTTGCCACCACCACTGTTCCCATTTGTTTCGACAGCTGCACCGCCACCACCTGCTCCTTCTTGAAACAGCATTTCATTTGACTTTGACTCAGCTATGGGTAATGCAAGGACACATCCTGACTAGATGATGGACTTATTGACGCAGTCATAGAATTAGTTGCCATTCCATTATGTGACTGTGTCGATGGATGATAATCGGTATATAATAATGTGTATCGAGCCTTAGCAAGTTGAACCTTTCTGAAAGACCTGGTAAAACTCATTCCAACTAATTCTAGCTTGACTGCAGGATATACCTTAATTTGGTCATAACTTTCACTCTAACTTTTAAACTGTGAACAGTCTAAAATCCAGTGTCCAAAACTCCAGACATTAAATAACCGCTAGTTCTTCCCCATTAGCCAACTGTCGGAAAACAACAAAGTTATTTGCACCAACTCAACTCAGTCCATGATGATAATTTGGTTAGAGGAGAGTCTCGTCCGACACAAAGTTAAATATTCAAACAAGCTGGCCGTAAAACTCTATCATTTCCGTAAATAAATGTCACCACCATCTAATTGGCCACTTAATCCAGCCTCACAGCCAACACCCATGTGCAAGGCTAGAAGTTCAAGTTTTACAACACTCTCTTGACTCCGTAATGTCTCTCTGTGCATTTCCATCATATTAAATTATTTTATTTTATTGCAGAAATTATTAACGCAATTAACACCGAAGGTGTTCAAAGTTGGATTTAAACTTTTTAATGGCGTTTCCCTGCACACATCCCCTGCCCAGGCCCCGTATACGCTGCTGGAAGTAAATTGTTTGCGTAAAACTTTTTCATACTTCTGGACGACGAAAATCCCGGCTTCAGCTAGAATTGTCAACTGCCTCTTAATTTGAATAGAAAACACATTCCGCTGTGCCTTAATAACTCATTAAAATCCCATTGATCCAGGGCGAAACTTTTCGTGGCTCTCCCCAAAGGACATTATTATACACCAACGTAGTGCTCTGCAGCTCCTTGGTCATGTGTGCGGGAATAACCCTTAGGTTAGGCGGCCACCTTTAATGTACCTAATGAGGGAGGAAAAATATGTTTTATATACTTGAGGCGCTAGGCAAGATGGTTCCCCCCCCCCCCCCCCCCAACCAAAGCAAAAGAAAAAAGAAAACAGAAACATCCTTCCAACATAAATTTATTATTTAGTTTTCTATATCGTAAAAGTTGTCTCGTAGCGCTTTCATCATCCCCCCGCTTTCGACAAACAGGAACAGGACTTAACGCCTTGGAATGGGCGCTTTGTGGTCACATTGAATTCCTACTGGTTGAAAATTGTCGGGTTTTAGGTCTGCTTTTATTTTTTTTGGAGGACGAGTAGGGCGGTATTTCTGGGAATTTTCGGATGCAGGGTAGTAAGATAAATGCTCCTGTCGCACAATAAATTTCAAAGGGATTTAGCTAAGCGACAAGCTCTTGTTTCATATATATGATAATTGGAAGGATTTACTTGTGTGAATGAGGGTTGTTTTGTTCTTCTGTGGTCAGCCTTGGAATGGGCTCTGGAGGGGGACATGGAATGAATTTTTATGGAGCCATTAAAATATGCCTTTTACTTGGCATGAACCTTTGTTTTGCATTTTCAATAAAACAAGTATGGATAGGGATATTTTTATGGCTGCTTTGATTGCGAAGTGAAAAATAAATTTTGATATCTGTTGTTGTGGGCTTATTCTTCATAGAGATGGTAGGAGAAGAGAAGACACTATCTTTTCAGCCATTCTACACGCCTTACTTTGAACTGGCTGATGTGCAGGTCCTTTAATTTATAAAAAAATCACTAAATGACGATTGACCTCTAGACGCGACAGTGTCCAGTTTGGAATCATCCAACGAATCTAAATCCTGTTAAACTCTAAATGTTGTTTCGTTCTAGCGTGAGAGATAGCTTTGGCTTATCTGTTGATGTTCTTATCAGAACCCGGTTAGATTTGTCCACTCCTTGCACTAAAGTCAGTTCAGTTATAGAAGGATAAATCCACGGAAACTGCTCTCCATTATCTCGTGGAAATAGCTCGGTGTGCTTAGGGCCATGCTTTTATTATTTTTTACAACAATTATTACTTCCTCCTCTGGGGGAGTGTAACAAAAGAAGGAGTCCTTTCTCTGTTTCTGTGGTCACTAGTCATCGATAATCTTCTAATCGATCAGGCTACATCGCCATCGTTTACGCGTATCATCTGGAGTATTACCACTTAAGATCTGACATCTAATCCGAGCAAAAGCAGGAGGATAAGAAAGGAAATGATTCCCCTCCTCAAGCCTCGAACACAGAGGTGTCTCTTAAGCCTAGCACGCTATGATATTTAGCGAAAGGAATGTGTGCCGTAAGAACGCCAATAAGTTGTCTACACTGACAGCTGAGAGGCAGCAAGAATGTCGCTGATTTCTTACAGACGTTCGGCAACATCCTGGAGAACCATGCCAAACAAAATGATGTTCGATCCAACGCAACGTTTCATGGCATCCTCTAACCCCTGCTTAACAATCTCATATCTGAGCTTTGTCCCGTAATCTCAGTGCGAACTGGTTCCCAGATAAGAATCCGAACATTTTATCCTTCCAACCGAATTCAGAGAGTTCCTGCAACTTTCTGGTTGGTTTCAATGCTCTGATTGTTGATGGACACGATGTTGAGGAATGGTACAAGACTTTCTTTGAAGCTGTCGAAGCCAAGATGTTCAAGAGTACATTTTTCCTCAACATTGAAGATTTAGATAACTGGCATGGAACGCCTTTGGCCGATAAAGCTATTAAGACCATTAAACATTTGCAGGACTGGACAGGTCTATGGAACTCAGGACATAGCTTTCCACAACCAGTCGTGCTAGGGTCTACTGTTTCATGCCGCATTCGAAAAGTAATTTGTTATTTGCTGTATGTATGCTGCCCACTGATGTAAGAAAGCAATAGGAAATAGATGGGGTCTACAGCCACGTATCTACAGCTCTTTGTATCCGAGATTTGTGTCAGGCCTGTACTAACCCATAAAGGGACCTACATAGCTTGTGTAGCTTAACTCAGTAGGCTTTGCCTTTACATCAGTGGAGCACTAAGTACCAGCCCGACAGCGGTTCTGAACATGCTGTTTCTCTTGCAAACTTTGGTGATCTACAGCAAAGCAGTGGCCTGTGAAGCTACTTGTTTGAAGGCTACATCTCAGTGATCTAATCTTAGGGCAGGACACTCCTCTATTCTTAACAATTTTGAGTTCCTCCCACAAGACACCGACTACGTACTTACTCAACTTTTTAGTTCGATAAGATCTTTGATTGACGCAACTCTTAAGACTCATTTGAGGGAGGACTTGTGACTCCAAACACGGAGTCCGTATCCTTCTCTACCAATTAATCAAAGTCAGAATCAAGAGTGGGATCTCCGACGATCTAAATATAAATATCTTCTTCTGCTTTCCCAATCACTGTAGCGTCTCCTAAGCGAAGGAGGGCTTCTCGTGACAGAAGCATAATGTGATATCTAATCGGGATACCAACATTAACATAGTCTTCCTTTATATTTTATATTTCATTTTCAAAACTGCCCTAAACTGCGGCCATTCAACATTGAACTCATCTGGGTGCCGGGACTCTCTGACATTCCAGAGAATTGTATGTTCGGTTAGCTCGAATAACCTGATCGATCATCTCGAAAGAGGCCTGTCAAGATAACCTTAATCCTGGCTAAGTTTGAAAGTGTCCCATTTACCCTAGGTTCACCAGGATGAAGTATGGGTTAGGTCGTTCTGCCAACTGTCCGAAACCACAGTCTTCTCAGTTCGTTCATGATCACGTACGTTGGCAATAAAACTTCAACACAAAGTTGCTCATTTCCCGTAAACCCCTCTGGCATTAGGAAAACCCTACTTTTCCTTCCTCCTTTTTTTTTAAATTCCTTCCTCATTTTACTGTTTTTCCATCCAAACACATTCAATTAAAAATAATTTCCCCTAAAGACTATCAAATCAGACAAACATCGCATCAAATGATGGTATATCTCGAAAGTTTTTTGTCGAGAAAATAACAGCAAACGAACACACTGTTCGCCGGCCAAGACACATGATTATGAGCCAATTATAGCTCAATAACTTTGGTGTGCACCTTCGTGTAGCCCCCTCCCGTTTAAATAAAACCCAGCTGGTTGCTGATGTCTTCATATTCGAGTACCCAGCTTAAGGATGCTTATGATCATGAAGACGCAGGCCCAATAGGTGGGTTAATGCGATGGCAATCATTATGTGATTATGGTATTTACGGGTATTTCTCAAATAATGGTTATTGGCGATAATGACCGGCAATATAAAATCATCGGCACCAAACCTGGTCAACATCTCATTTGGCCCCGTATTATGATGCCCCAGTAGTGCAGTCGGCTACGGTTCTAACCAACTGCAATGAACTGCATATTATTGGCCGTAATGCAGGCGATAGGATATTGGCTTGTGGGTCGGGATTATTTAGTGGCGATTCTGCCACAATAATACGAAACGAAAATTACCAGCCCGAGCTGGGAACATGAAATGATAGTTTTCATTACCATCTAAACAGACCGGTAAGCAGGCTTAAAGGTGCAGCCGTTTGGTGAAATAAAATTTAAGGATCCTCCTCCCTATGTCCTCGAACTCGTGACTCTATTTTTTTTTTTAAATCGCGCAAAGGATTGACAATTAAAACCGAAAATCATTTCTCGTTCGTTTTTATCGCGCGGAACAAAAAAAAAGTCCTTTTTTGGAAGTCCAGGGTAAAAGAAAAAATTCCCTCCCAAAGGATATGATAAGCCTGACATAAAAAATAATAACCTCCAAAAGTAGGTATGACAAGCCAGGAAAAAAACGAGAGAAAAACCAGCCGAAAACTTAACATGACTATTAATGCGGGTGGTTTGTGGAAATATATCTGCGTTCGTCCTGCGTCTCCTTGTCGAAATGGACGCCTCACACTGCTCATAAGTGAGAAAAACAAAAAGAGAAACAGATAATAAAAGATTTTTTTATGGACAGTTAAAATGTCATAACTTTCGTGTATAAAACAAAACGAATACAAAGGTAACAATCATACGGAAATCACATTCAATGCAGCAAACAGGGACAGGATGTGGCGTACATACGCCAGGATAGGTAGACAAATACGATATGATTGTGAAAATTTGAAAAGTTTGTTCTTTTTTTTGTGTATTTTGGGGGAAAACATTTTATTTCTTAATTCAGCTTTTATGGAAGGAAATGGCAAATGATTATTTTATTTGTTATGGCCAGTAGGTGTGCCTTCAATTTAAGTGGTGGGACTGTACTGTGGGGGGTGGGTGTTCTTTAGGCACTTCACTAGTCTCTAAGCTTCTTGAGTTCCTGGTCATGAAGTCATCAAGGAAGTGCAGGCAATCTGCAGATGAACTAGCTAGAGCTGGCTCAGAATCTGCGATCAAGGAACTGTACCTACTTAAGTGCTGTATCCCCTTGTGGGTCCTAGGGCCTCGACAATGGCTAGACGCGATCAAGTGCGATTTGTGGAAATATGCCTCAGTTCTCCCCGAATCTTTCCCAGTTGCCGTGCTTCCTTCTCAACTGTTCTGCGCCACGTACTCCTAGGACCGCCGTGTATGCTGCCATCCTGCGTAAACGGGTTCCATTGCATCGCTTGGCTAGCTATGGACCTGTCACCCTTTCGGAGAGTATGTCCATGGCCCGTTCTCTGAAATCCTCAACTTAGACAAGAAAAGTCTAAACCAAGGTTGATGGAATGTGAAAACGAATTTTGATCCTTTCATCCACATTGAAGCAAACGTTTCTTTATACCTATATGGTTGTTGAGAAATCTCACAATATCCTGAAGGGCATGTCGGATGGACTCTAGTATTTGGTTGATATAGCATTTATCTCCGCAAATTAGGTATTCAAGGGCTTTGGTGTCATTAGTGACCAAAGATACTGGTCTGTAACCTGTAATGTTATTGTATTAATCCTTCTTGGTTTTGAAGTTCTTTCTTTTTGGTTGTAAACATTCTTCATGGAGTGCATTATAAAAACCAGTGGATCATCATAGTAAGAGGTAACTCAACACAAAATTTGGAATTCTATTCGATCATGCTGGCTTCTTACATCAGACTTCTTCCATAGAATTGTCAGCATTCAATAGCTTCGAAAGAAACTGTGACTTCCAAAATCAAAACGGACTCGTTGAGTATAGAAGGTTAAAAATTCTCTTCAAAATGGCTACCAAATACCTACATTTGGTGTATCCTCCGGTGTCGTAGCTTCAACTTGGTTTGCAGTAGTTCTGTCCAACATCATACCTCGTTTCTCAGTTATTTGTTTAATCTGCCTAAAAGTGTCTGGTTAAGGCTTGGTGTCAGCAGCTTTTTCTGTCTTTGTACCAAATTTGTGTAGCCATGTTCTTAGTTAAAATCGGTGGTGCTAAAGAAGGGTATGAAGAGTTTTTCAATAGGGACTTACATACAAACGCGTCCTTAAATGTTTGATGTGTTAACGTTAAAACGTCAGTCATGTCGTCCCTAAGTCTACTCTCAGTCGACATTGTGGCAAATTTTCCGCAAAGATCTTGCACTTTTAACTCAAGAACTGAAGCCTCTTTATCAGTTGAAGCGCCGAAACTTCTTCGAAGATCATCTTCAACGATGTACTCATTTCTGGCTTCATGGCTATCTCGATCTGGATGCAGTTTTCGTGGCTACCATGTTCTCTTCACTGCGCTACCCTTTATTAACTCATTTATCTAAGTAGGCTTTCAAATAATGTTTTGTGACATGACCTCCTTGTCGACCTCCTGTCCAAAAATATTACATACGTCACCTGGTGCTTCTAAACAGACAGTTTACTAGATTTGAATTCCTTGTGCTGTCCATGTTCAGTTGATTCTCTGGTTTTCATCAGTCAACTTCACGAAAAGCCATACATTACTAATGACCGTATGACTCCTAGAATCAAAATATCCTTTACCATAACACATTGCGATCGGGAGGGTATTTATGTGGTCCTTGGTTCACCTATCCGACTCGAGTTTGTTCTGATCAAAACTACTATATTGGTTATGGTCGGAGGAGTACTCCATCTCCGGTCTACGGTATAAAATGTTCTCTAAATGTTGCTGGAAGCTCTTACCACCTTATCACTCCTTGGAAATGTTCTTGACAGTCCTACACTTGGGATTGCTTACTACTTTTTCAAAATTTTGTAAAAAAAAATACGTTTTTGAAGTCATGGTTACCAACCTAGGGACTGTGATTCAAAGGTCCTCTTTGCTGGAGCATTATTCGCTCGATGTGGTCGACAAAGAGTAGTCGACGTGTTTTGTCTATTACAGCTCATAGAGTTCGTGGTATTCGCTTTTTTATCCAGGAAGTGCTCTAGTCGGCTTCCCTCCTTAGTGTCCAGCACTCGGCTCCATACAATTAGTAGAATTGCTAGGATTAATGTTATGTAAAGCATGCAGTTCGTCTTCAAAGTCAGGAGTTTTGAACCTATTTGCTTCTCAAATCCAAAGAAGTACTGTTGTTAATAGTGACGTTTCCTAGGAGGTGGGTATATGCTTCTTTGTTTGTTGACAGCAAGAATGTACTTGGTTCTATCCTCATTTACTTCAAGACCAACTAGATTCGCTTGTACTTCAGTTATCGTACAAGCGCTGGAAGCGATCGATGATGTCGATGTTGTATGCATATTCCAGTAACCGGACAGATTTATTAAAGGTAGTCCCTTCCGTGGCCATACCTATCCTAGGCGCTATACATATGTTCCAGCGAAAGGTGGAACAAGTCACACGACAGAGCATTTCCTCGACGGCATCCGGTGCATGTTTGGAATAGTTCTGAGGAACTGATCTCGAAATCGGATATTTTCCACCAGCACGCGGCACAGACGGATCCTTTTACCCGAGATCGTCGATCGATGTAGAGCTCAAGCCGGTGAATGCTATAAAATGCGACTTGCAAGTCGATGCACAGATGATGGTTCTCGACTGGTCGATCGTCAATTTTCCGGGCCAGAAGCCACATTTGTGCGCGCCGATGAGTGTGTTTCAGAAAGACTTCAGACACTCACACAGTACGTTAGATAGGATCTTTTATGCGACATTGAGCAAAGATATACCTCGATAGTTCTTTCAAGGCACAGCATTACCATTCTACCAAAAAAATCACCACCAAGTTTGAAAAGTTACACGGGTAACCCATCAGAGCCGGGGGACTTGTTGTTTTTGATAGCCGAGTCAACCTGGACATACATATCTCCTTAGATATACAAAATTGAGCTTTTCGTCCTTTTCGTTCACCACTGGTGGACTCATTTGATCCTTACCAGATTCCGAAGATATACTGCTAAGTGCAACATACCATTAGTATTGCTTCCGGCTGAGTTAACAGACATCGAGATACAAGACAGACCTCTTACATCGAGTTGAATTGAATAAGCCTTCTTGAAGGCGTTACGCTTTCTCTGTAAATACATGATTCCCTCGGCTAAAAATATGCACGCATGACAACCCCCTGCGCCGGAAACATTCTATAATTTACGAAGGATTAAGTAATAATATTTGTGAGAAATTAGCTCCGACCGCCTTTCGGTCTCAAAGCCGCCACCGCCGTTGTCGCAGCCCAAACAAAAAGCCGCGTAATTCGATTCGAACCGATTTAGAATACCATTAGATAGATAGATACCACTTGCGAGCATCCTTTGATCATGAGAACCATTTCTCTTCGGTGCGTGTCAAGGATTCCGATGTCACGCCTAACTTACGTTTCACAAGTTCGTCACCAAGGAGCAAAAGCGCAAAGCGGTTGTGTAGCTACACGAATTTAACACGCTGCCAGGATTTGATATAATCTTCAATCCATACCACACCACCAGCAGCGACGACGCTACCGATATCTCATTAAAATCCAACAGCCGAGCGCTGGATGCTTCATCTATCAATTTATTTGCGGATTGCTGGCATTCCCTCATCGGATCGCTCTCTATTTGCTAATATCATCAGATAACATGATTTTTATTCATGTTGTACGTAAATATTTCCCCTCGCTCGGTCTCGGGGTGGACACTCACCCTTGCGCGCACCGGGAAGTGGTTTATCTCAAGGAGCAGATCTGCAATTGTGTACCAACATAACAGCAATGCTCGATGTTGCAGTATTTTATGAAGTCGAAGAGGTTTTGATTTACTCCTTGCACCCCTCATCGTCCTTCGCACCCTTATTTCAAAACTAAACATAATTTTCATGGTTCATATTTAACTGAGTACGGCTGAGGACGAACACTGGGCGGAGGAGGAGGAGGTGACTGTGCCCTTAAGCTGAAATATGTTCCTTTTAATTCTGTCGAAAGGATCCCTATGACATGGGAGATTGGGTCTCGGTGGCAATATATTTTCATTATTTTGCTCCTTTGTGTGTGGGGTGTGAAGCCGCCTTTTGTATTGCGTCAGGGGGAGATAATTCCAAAATTACAATTTTCAGCGACGGGACAAGGTCACGTGGTTTGATTGCGGAGATAAGCAGAGATAAACTCGTTTTGATGAATACAAGTGTGACATCATTTTCGTTTTATTCTTTTCGTATTTTGATCATATTTCATGCGATTTGTGATGATGATTAATTGGTTTGAAGAATGCGCAAGAGGATGACATTCGGACCTGAAATAATATACTTTTGGGCTTATCTAAATGTGGATCTTGCCTTAGCCTCAGACAAACGGTCGTTTTGTCATTGTGAAGCCCTAATAGTACCTAACCGATGTACTTATTAAAATATTTTGATTGTTTGTGAATGGCCGTTGCATGATGAATAGAAAAGTTAGTCGTAAGGTATCAACCCGACGTGTATAATCCGCGAAAAGAGTAAGAAATGGAAAGCATAGTCAACATCATCAATCAAACTGATTACTGCAGCTACAACCTGGGTCTCAACCAATGAAGCTCTTTAGTTCGACACTATAAGCCTTTTCTACTTCCTGTCAATTGGGATAAGATTTGAAGTCTTTGAGGACCTTTCTGCTGATGTTCATTTAATCTGCAGGTCCTAGCCATGTTAACCTACTAATGGGCAGTCGTCATTGAACAGCTTGTAATCTACGTCTACTTCTTTTTCCTTAACACTGTCCATGGAAACAGGACCGAATGTTCGAGAAAGGGTATTTCTTGACAGACATCTTGCTTCAAGCTTAAACTGAACGCTTGTCATGTAGCCTTAGTATGAATCCATCGTTTGGGGTTTTTAATTTTTCCAATACGGTGTTTCGGGTATGAGTAAAGTTAGGTGGTGTTCATTTGACGTTTCAATTCGTCTCTACTTGCTTCAAGGAGTCCAAACCTCCTTCATTCATTCAAAATTTTTATCAAGTTTCGGGTTGTCGATTTCAATTAGTTTTAACAAATACTCATTTGGTAGAAGAAATTGAGTCCTGTGAGGTGCTGCAGACAGAATCGAATGCATGGTCAAGATGAGACATATTAACTCAGAACTGGCCTCTAGAGATACTCCGTAAGGAATAATCTTACCTTCTCTACTATTTATACTGATCAGAACAGAAGTTTGGTCCAAGTTCGTGCCTATTTGTAAATAGACAGAAAACTGTGGATTAGACGTTAACTCCTTGAAAACAGAGATGGTTCTCCACCAATCGGCTCCTTCAAACTCAATAGTACACTACTTTGAAACTTAGACAAGCTGACTTGAAAAAAGAAACCCATCTATCGGCTCCTATATATGCAACAAAATTTTTCGTAAAAATAGAGATCCAAGCCTTCCAACATGTACCGGAGGTACACAGCCATCATCAGATCCATTTTACTCTACGACGGGGGTACATAGTCTGATGGTCCGTACGCATCCCAGCGAAATGGCTATGATTCAAGGATTAGCCTGAAACCAATAAAACTATATTCACGTCTAAAGAAAATAGCTGCTATCAATTCAAACTTTGGAAAAGGGCGTCATAACATAACGACTGAGGTCCCTAATTTGTCGATTTCGCATCGATTTCAGGAAGTGACCATCTTTGTGATCACTTTGTTGTAAATTTTGTAAAATGGGCTTCCATTCTTATAAGATTGCTTTGGCCCAAGAATTTGAAACCGAAATACTGCGATTAACCCTAGACAGCGATTAAGTCCATTTCCGGCTTCGTTAATAGCCAAATTGTCGCATTTGTGCAAGTCAGCCACCCGGAGGCATTAATAAAATCCTATGACATTTGACTGTTTGGTGCGGATTTCATTTTGCAGATCCTTCTTCTACTTCAATGATCCTGACAACGCATTAAATGAAGATCTATACTTGGAGTACATTCAGTCCAATAAAGTAGTTCGCACCAACATCGATTGCCAATTGTCGTCATATTGCCCATAAGTGGAAAAAAGTTATGGAAAATTGAGTTCAACGCTTGCACTCGAAAATTGAAGCAAAATTAATGGCCTTCATGACACTTAAATTTTTTGAGATATCTCCAACACAAGGTGTCTTATTTAAGGAACAAAACTAACCGCCCTTGAAATCCTTTTAGTTTTAGGTGGAACTGGGCCTCTGCTACAGTATTACAGGCTTCAAGATAACCTTCAACAAGCTTGGGTTTTAATTTCTTTCATAGGGGCTCTCCAAAAGGTGGTGTTATATGCCTTCTTCTTTAGAATTTGGCAAAGCATGCACAGCGATAGCTTATGAAGATGATATTGCCTCAACTGTTTCGGGAAGGCACCTGAAAAGACCTTTTATAAAACACTTTAAATCGGTTAGCTAACCTAGTACTCCTTTTCCACTCTCTCGATCATCAAACCCAAACTTTGTTAAGGTCTTCGTTGTCACCATCCCATCCAGATCACTCTGGAAGAGGTTACGGCTCAAAAACTAAGGGCAGGGTTGCTGGTGGTGTTTTTTCTGACAGTCTTAATCTAAAGTTATCCCTTCGACTTCCAAATCACTGAAGCACGTTCCAGGCGATTAAGGAAGTTTTGGCTTAAGAAATACCTGATATCCGCTAAGGATATCCGCATTTTTCGGCTGTCCCAAAAATTGGCAGCTATCAAATCCTTGGAATTGAACTCTATTCATTTTGTAGTAAGTAGGTCTAAACTCCTGATCTCACTAAGATGACTGAACAGTTCAGTATTCACCTTTGTTGGGTGCCGTGGCATAGTGGCGTTCTAGGCCATTGTAAGTCTGATGAACTCGGCATAATTGCTAGATAAAGGCAATGTAGGGATACCAATCGCAAACTAAGACGTTGTTTCTGTCCAACTTTCTTTCGCAATATCAAGCTTCCCAACCTAGGAGTCTTCTTCTTTACCGATTTAAGTGATCTGATAAATATAGATATTGAAGGTCTCTTACGCTTCATTAGAAGTTTAAACTGGTTTTAGCAAGCGGATAGAGAGAGAAACTTTCATCTGTAATCCAATGGACCTCCTTCTGGTCCAAGTGGGCTGGTGTACTTGGCTGGCAACCGTTCTAACCAACTAACAAATTTCTTGATGAAGTCACATTAACTACTTTAAAAACTAAATATTGGTTTCACTGAAGTCACTCTCGAAACTCGGCTATGACCTAGAAGTCTGATTGGCATGGACTAACTCCAACGATTCCGCCTCTAGCTTCGAATCACAGTGCGCTCTCTACCTGGAAATAGGTTATGAGATGTCCTTGCAAAAATATTTGGTGCAGGATAATCTCTGTGCTTGGTGCTTGGTGCCTTTAAGCCTTTAACCTATCTGAATACTTGAAACTACGCCCCCCATCGTATATGCAAAGTCTCACATGCCTATATAAAGATTGTAAGGTTAGAACGACTTTGAGTCCTATTGACGGTCGTTGTAGGCTTTATTAAGCTAAATTCGTGAGCAGTATTCATGGTCAATGAATGGAGCAATGCGTACAGAGCTTGAAGAAAGTCATGAACAGCAAAGAAAGTCAAAATATCACTGCCAGGCACTAATCATGCTTAGATAGATTTTGCCTTAACTACGCCCAGCTGCGTTTCTTTTGCACAGAAATAGAAAAACTATCGGCTACTCGTTTGCATTTGACCTTAATATCGTCACACACGTCTGTGAGTTTATGCAAATTTTGTGCATTAAATGTTTTTCAGTTTGCACTCTTTCACTCGACGCCTCGACAAAAATGCGTATCCTATTTTAACGCACTTCGCACCGAACACTAATTGCACCTGCAATTACAGCAGCCCCATTCGAACGGTTGTGGAAAAACAAAAAAGGAGGAAAAAACGCAGACTTTTTCAAGGCTCATCATCCATCTTTCCCGTACTCTATTTTAATTTCTCATCATTAGGCTACCGTTTGAGTCGCTCTGCTTAGGCCGCGCAATCGGGCCTATAAATCAAAAGACGGCAGAAAAAATAATGTCGCCCAGATGCACAGTACGCAGTCGCAACCGTAAGTCGCTCATTAGGGTCTAAAAATCAGTTAGGGCGCAAAAAAGGAAAATTAAATTCGTGTTTGGCCCCTAAGGGCTTCGAACACACTCACACACACACAGTCGCAGTTGGACTTAATCACTTAATTTAATGCGAAACAATTCTTATTGCTACTGGTTGGCGCAATCAGAGCCTCAGCTCTTGGACGAGTATTGAGAGAACGGAAGTGACCAGTGCCTGGGGCTGTATTTCCACTTGGCCTGTTCAGGAGTTTTTGTACTTCGGTAATTGTTTTGTGTCTTTCGATGCCGAACAGAGTAGAATCGTAGAGTTGAGATTTATATCACTCGGCGCTCTGCTTTTGTCTTCGATTTATCATTTAGAGCATTGCAGAGCATTGCATTGAGGTACTTATGTACATGCGCGTCCTGTGAATTGAACACAGGGTGTAAGAAGTGGTAATGTACTTTTTGTTTAAGATGGCGTTATGGGGAAAAGACGAGTGCTGTGCTGTGCTGTTCTCATTATTCTTTATTCCAGTGCCCAGGGTGTTACGAATGAATAATCTGTGCTAATTGCATGTTAATTCAGTTTACTGGATGTACTCGGACGGAAAGAAAGGACATTAATGGTGAAATAATTATATTTCTAGGTCTTAACACAGGCGGAAGGATGTACTTTATCCTGTTTCCAGTGCCCAGGAAGCCCCTGAATCAATTGGAGTAAATCGAATCGAAGTCTTCTCAAGAAAGGATTCATATACAACGAAGTGCCACATATGATGCCTTCTACAGGGTGGGCGAAATACAAGTTACTTTTGAAAAATGCAATAAAATGAACAATATTAAATTTTTTCCATGTGTTATGGCTTTATTAGTAATATAAAACATTTCCATTAATAATGGAACACAACGTCGTTCAAATGGCTGTCACTCCAATTTTCCAAGACCTTGTTGATGGTTCGGCTTATTGCTTGGATGATATTGGTCTTACCTGGTTGAATCGTTTCCGGATTGTTGGCATAACATCGGCCCTTCACTGTTCCCCACAAAAAAAAAAGTCCAAAGCGGTCAAATCGCAGCTCCGAGGCGTCCAAATGAGATCGCCAAGACGGCTGATAACACGATCTGGGAATTTGCTGCGCAAAAGATCGATTGTGGCATGGGCTGCATGGCAACCAGAGGTCGTCCAAATTCATGTCTTCAATTTCAGTAAAGGATAAGTCGGTTAACATGGCTCTGTAACTCCCACCGTTGACCGAAACGTTTTTCCCAGCCTCATTTTCGAGACAAATGGTCCAATTATGCCAGCACTCCACAATCCGCACCAAACTGTCAGTCTCTGTGGATGCATCGGCTTCTGAGCCCCAGATGCGGCAATTTCGTTTGTTAACGTAGATAAGATGATTTTTCGCCCAAAATCGTTGTCCAATTCCAGCTGCTCTAAGGCCCAAACTGCAAACCGATAACGAAGCGGATGGTCGTGCGCCTTCAATTGCTGAGTTAACTGGAGGTTATACGCGAATAATCCGAGATTTTTGTGCAGAATTCCCCTCAAACTAGTGCGTGAAATGTTTAGCTGTTGAGATCCGTGGCGAGTCTTATACTCTCGGCTACAGCAGCCACATTCTCGTCTGTACGGGGACCATGAGTGTTGTCCACTAGCATACCAGTCTCACGAACTTTTTGCACAAACTTGGGTACAGCAGGCGCGGTGGGTGGTTTATTTCGGCCAAAACTTATTTTCCCAACGTTATTCAAACGTAAAGCGACATATTTCATTCCGCGGAGGTATGATACTGAGTTTCTGTCAAAATTTCGAGCGGGAAACAGCTGTCAGTGTCAAAATAACCTATGACTTAAAAAAAAAACCACTAGATGGCCTACCCTTCACTCACTGACTGTGGTCCTTTCCTCCTTTAAGTCCATCATAAGGGGAATGTGAACTAAATAGTATTGGATTCTTCTCTGGAAATGTCATTCCACATATTTTGTGCGACCGTGAACCTTCCTCATCAAGTTCTAGCTAGAAATGCAGGACGAAGGTTACCTTATAAATTCCAACGAAGAGTTTCAATTAAAGTAAATAAAGTGAATGACTAAGTACTTGGACATGAAATTCTGGATTTTTGAGATCATCGCGATCAAAGATCTTGAATAACCTAATTTGTAAGGATATTCACTAGTCTTAACCAATTTCAATGAAAGTGTAAGGGAAGTAGGCTCTGCATGTCCAGTTTTAAGCATAATCTCTGTAAGCTATCGCACTGTAATCATGTACTAAGACTAAGTAGTGAGGTCCCACTTGATATCATACCAACAAGTGAGTTAACTGAGCAAAACTATGAATTGCAAAATTGTCTAATTTGGGTCCTTTTGAGTGTGCCCTTGCCAAGCTTTTTACTTTTTAACCTTTCTGGGTCCATCACCAGAATCATTGTCATTTATCACGCTGCACGTTCCACATTCATTCAGTCTTCCGAATTCCACCAAATTCACGTGCATTTACCAACTGAAGTACCAGGCGCTCAGAAATAGTAGTAAGCACCATCTGTCTCCACAGAAGTCTATTTTTTTGCATTCATCGTTATCTGGCACTGGATCTTAGCTCCTCCTATCAGAAACGGGACATATTTCACATTGTCTGGGTCTTTCACAGGGATGTCATTGAGGAAGTTGTCAATTTTAGGTGATCATTTTAAAAACATTTTATAGTTTCATGTACTATAAAAATTTTATTATTTTTTGTAGAAGTTTAGGCCTAAAACTATTGGAATATGTTACATTATTATCAGGGTTGTTAAGAAATGTATAAGAATGCTACTAATGTAAATATTCGCACGTTATTTCTTGAATCAATTTTCGTAAGTACGTCATCACCTTGTCGTTTTTGAGTTAGGAATGTTTTTTCACAGAAAAAAGAACTAGATCTTTCGATTTGTGTAATAAAATTCGGGAAGAAATTCCTACTATTGATCTGATCTGTCACATAAGCCTTTGTATTGGGATCCTTATAGAAGAGAGCACTGATCTGCACTGAGCCAGAGGCTTTGACAGATAAAATTTGGTTGTTTTTCAGAGCTTACGTAATGCAATAGCAAACAAAATCATATTCATCATCGCACATCATTCAAATGGCCGCTAGCAGTAATTTAAGCGGTCGGTCCAATAAGTGCGTTATTCCAACAATAGCGTCTCAAGTTCATCCAAAGTGGTTGGCTTAACAGCGTAAACTAAGGACTTGCCCTAGGCCTAGAGAAAATAATCGAGTGGTGTCAAGTCGTACGATCGCGGCGGTTAAATAATATGCTTTCACGTTTTCACATTTTTCATTCGCTTTCCCAAATTCCACCAAATTCACGTGCAAATTACAGCTGAAGTACCAGGCGCTCAGAAAGTTTAGTTGGTACCATCTGTTTCCACAAAAGTCAATTTTTTTTGCATCTCTCCTTATCTAAGCACTGATTCTTAGCTCCCCCCATAAAAAACGGGACATATTTCACATTGTATGTGTTTTAAAAAGGTCTTTCACAGGGATGCTATTGAGGACGTTGCACATTTTAGTGTAGTAAAATCTCTCCCGTCTGAATTATTTAAAAAAAAATATCAGTGGTACGAAAAACATGTAATGTTGTTGATCCTTTGTAAGGCTAAAAGGTTGATTGGTTTGAAAGTTGTTTCGCCTCAACAACGTTGCATGTGGGAGCATGGACCTGCGCCGAAGATATAATTTGTTACAACATTATGCAAACAAAATCATATCCACTGATAATTTTTATTTGCACTTGGAAGAACTAATTGTTTTAATAGATTGTGGGCAAACCATTAGTTTTGTAGGCAGGCATTCTAAAAGGTTTGGTATCTTTTTCAACGATGAGCCAGATGTAGATCTGAGGAAGAGGCGGAAAACATGACACCTTTTCTTGTGGCAGGACAGTCCTATCGTTTTTTTACAAATCATTTAAACTTTATCACGGCAGGGCACGCTATTTCCAGTTGTCCAGATTAAGCGCTCAGGCAACACCGATCGCTTTATACTTAAAACAAAGGTTCGGTCTTCCTTGTCGTCTCGCGCCTGGGGACTGTGATTCGAAGATCCGTTTTTGCTGGAGCATTATTGTGATTCGCTCGATGTAGCCGAGCATTGTAGTTGTAGTGTTTTGTCTTTTCGAATTACATTACTGCTCATAGAGTTCCTTGCAGACGGGACCGAAAATTCAACTTTGTCAGTAAAAGTCTGAAACGGATGCAACAAGATGTTAAAGGATCGCAGGATCGTCAACAAAATCTTCAAAGAGTTCATATGAGGACGAAAAATCGAATCATAAAGTTTTCTACCATGTAGCTTGGAATGAAAACAGTAGGAATGATTTGGGGAGACTTCGTCCAATATACTGCTTCTACAAGCTAGTTAGAATGCAGACCTTCTTCTCTATAGCATTGGATAGATTTAGTTGATTCGGCCTTAACTACGATAGGAAGTTGTCCAGGTGTCTTCCTGACGCCCTTGTACCTTATCCATCAGAGAAGGAATTTGGGGAAAACACTGATAATGAATCTATTATATAGCACGTCGTAACTGAACATATACATATGCATAACTAAATAGCTCCCTTCTCAGTTTTTGGTTATAATGAGAACCTCACACTCACCCATCTAGCCCACGGCTAACGAAACCCAGTAATAGACGAATAAATTTTACCATCTGCAAGACAAAATCCCCCGCAAATTACATTAGAAAACAAATGGCTCCAATTATTAACGGCCATTATCACCCGAAGGACTCCATCAGCCCTCCCCCCTCCACCTGCCAAATATATACATTTCGTGATAAACATACCTCTCGCCATCGCATCGCTCATGTTCCAAATCACGACCAATGGCCAAAAAACTACACGCCGCAGCGTGTTCTCTCACTAATCGCTGCGAATAAATCAAATTTTCCCGAAAAACTAACTCGAAACGCTTGAAAAATGGCCACTACTCTGCCAATACACCCCCCGGTGATAGGTCTAAGCCTCCATCAAAAACCACCGCCAGGAGGAGGCGAAAAAAAGCGCACGGCTCAAAGATACTTAGTCACAATTTAATTTATTCCACCATCATGTGAGATACAATTTGTGTTTAGGCCTACGATAGCATGACGAGGCCAAGGAGACTCTGTATGTGTATGTGTGTGTGTGTTTGTTGTTCATAGTTCTACATCTCGTAATTGGCAATTCTTGCATCGTCGTCTGATCCACCACTCCACCGCCGCCGCCGCACCAATACATTTTAATTTGCGACCCTTAATTTTGGGGATGACAACCACCTCCCATGCTCAGCGTTCCATTGTGTACTGAAGAAGCACCCATGGATTGAAATCTGGGTCCACTGTACGAGTATATGTATGTATGCTCGCGTATATGACCATATCTTCTGTCTCTGTGTCCTCGTCCTCGTTCTCGTCCTCGAGCTCGCCCACTGATGGAATCCAGTAAAATAATGTGGATGGAATTATTTACCCAGCTCTAACAACAAAATGGTTTCCGCCCAGTGGCGGCAAGCAGCAGAGATTGTCGTTGATGGCAGTTAGCAGCCATGCTATCCAACGGTTTGTTTCCCTAATGTTTGTGTTCCAATCTGTGGGTTTGGAACTTTTATGGCCATACAATCAACCGAAAACAACCCTAGAAGTTCTTGCGGTGGTGGATACATAGATGTGTAGTACGACGCAGTGTGTGCGAGGGAGTATCTCTGAGTACGCTGTGCGCTCTCCCCCCACACCCCTTGCCGTGTAAAGTGAATTCGTATTATTAGTGTTTCACTCAGAGGAACATAACGACGAACATTGTTGGTAATCAAATTTAAATTGAAAAATAAAAAGCAAACAAAAAAAAAAACAGACGAACAGAAACGGAGACATTTTATGAAGAGATTTAGGATACAGCCACAGTTACAGATGACTGGTAGGTGGCTGTGGAATCTGGGAATTGATGTTGATTGGGATCATTGATTTCGGAATAATAGAGGGACTCGGGTGTTAGACTGGTCGATAGACGAGTGGTTGCGGACGGGTCGTTAAATTAAATTGAATGTTTTGGGTTCATTCTGCTGAATTCTGATTACTTTCGTCTGTGGCTGAGTGGTTTATGTACAGTAGAGGCCGGTTGTAACGATTTTTTTCCCAGCTAAAACCTAGGGAGGAACTAATTGGAATTATACTGTGTCACTGTCACACTTAAGATTCTGAACTACAAGTATTGCGTTGCTAATACTCAAAAGATTGTACAAGCACAGTTTTTTTTTTAAACATAGTTCTTGCTAGGGGCATTCGCATCATGTTCTATCAATCTAGCTGTCTTCAAAACCCTTCTACGGCTCCATGTATGCAGACAATAATATCACGTGAACTAAGTCTTAAGTGATAAAGGCATCCTTGGCAAAGAACCTGCTGGCGAACTTGCCCAGCGTTCATTTATTAGCTCCGAACTTTTGTGTAGCCTACATGCTAGCTGGTTATTGCTCCTTCACATACCATTTCAAACCAATCGGACATGCGGTAACTATGCCTCGAAAATACTGAAATTGCCGAACATGCAGTATTTTATGTGAATGTCTCACATTGCTCGGATCAAGCTCCAAGGCTTACATAAAGCCTTTGCCTCACCTTCTGACCTCATCTCCTCTTCAACTCGAACAATCCTAAGCTTCATTTATGAATTTGATTTCAGCTAGTTGGGAAAACCACAGAAAATTTAAAGACCTCTATGGGGTTGTAATGCTTCTTGAGGGTATGTAATGGATTCGAAGGAACGATTAAACTTTCCAAGGCGCCAAGATCTGAAAACGATAGACAAGGTCCCTTACTGTCCAATTTGTGGAAAAGAGTTCCCTCAACTGCGTTTCCAGCACGGGATTGAAGAAGTTTAATGAAAGCACATCCTCTTGCCGAAAACTCGTGCTTTAATTATTTAAAATCAATTTAGAGGTAGTAAGCCTTGACTTGTTATATCTATCCGCTAGACCGAGCTGCTCATTGGAAGCAAATTAATACTAATACATCAAGTAAGATGAACCATAAATGTAACACTTCACTTTTCGTCTAGCTGCGTAGACCTTTTCAAGCTGATTTTTCATTGCCTATCATTGCCCTACTTTCCAAAAGGTCTGTGAACCTAAGCACATACCTTGAACAACTTCAAAGAGGAGGTTCTTCAACAGTCTATGGATACTGACTCTAGTCAGACTATTGATGGTTGTTTAAGCTATATTCCTGCACAGCTCTTATACCGCTGACTAGGATTGTCATAGCTAGCACTGTTCTGGACTATATACCTCTAGTCTGAAGGAGAAGCAAAGAAATTTTGCTCTCTATGGTCTTTTAGGCCGACGTTTATTTTCATTTCAGTGGAATGACCTTGAAGCACTGTAGAAGAATCCCTGTCAAAATGGTAACGGTGCAAGTACGCCAAATTTTGCCAGAGTCGAGTGTTCAAGTCTATCACTATCAAAAGCATTTATCCCACTTTAGTGGCATCGATCTCAAAAAATCGCAGTAGAGAACTAAAAATTTCCAATCTCCAAAGACTTTCATGGTTTTTCCGATCACCACTGTAGATCAGGTCCTATTAAGAATAGAGTTGTGGATAAGACCTTACGGATCTACGCGAATGGCCCGCCCTACTGTAATGAACTCTTGAAAGAGCTTTTTGTTAAACTGTACTTTGTGATACTGGGGTGCGACTCTGGACTCGGTGGTATAATGATGAAACTGACATTCTTCCCGCGAAAGGCTCAGGAGCTACCTAGATTCCTCCACTATAGCTTGCAGCGGTAGAAATAGCGATTTTCAAAACGTACACCTTGCGGGGTCCACCGGACTTAATTGACATTTTAGAGCTGCAATAGTCACGTTCTCAGCTGATCATCTTGCTAAGCAGAACCTAGTGATGTAGGAGCATGATTTTATGGAAAAAATGTTCCCCACAACCATAGCTATTTTAAAGGTGTTCTTCTTTTCTATTGAAACACCCCTTCAGCCACACAATTGCATTGTTAAAATGCATAGTGAACTGCACACCACTCTCTCTTTCTCTGAAACTAGAACAAAAGATAAAAATACATTTAGCCCGACATGATGTGTAGTCTTAACCCCCGACACTAGAACTATACTATATATGCAGCAGCTTAAAAAACTGCGCGACACGACAGACTTGTTTTTAGTTAAATTGGAAAAGTTATCTTTGATTTATAGCCCGGGTAGTACCGGGTCAAAGTGGGGAACAGCGCCGAAACAAATATAATAAAAATGCCATTTGCTTCGTGCTAAGCTCACCGAGGTGTGCAACCTCAACCTTAGAATTATTTTATTGCACCAAGCAATCATAGTGTCACCAAGCGAAGTCAATTGGACCAGAAATGGTAGGAAAAAAAATCGAAAAAAAAGTGGAAAACTATGGTCAGATTCTAAGAATTTTGCAGACACAATACGAAAGCGAGAAAGGGATTTGGCAATAAATCTCACAAATGCATCTGACCGAGAAATTAAATGTTTCCTTTCATAAAAGGGACATAATGCATGTATTTGGGCGGAGATTTATGGTAATTTGTTCGTTCGTGGCTAGTGGATGCGTTATAATTTGAATTTAGATGTGATGGAAGGAATTTTGCTTCTAGGGAAAGAGTTTGGTAGATGCTTTGAGGAAAATAGTTATAATTTGTTCGACAGACATTACTTAAAGGCCCATACTAAAGAGGTTCGTAAAATGTATCTAAATTTTGGTGTCCTTAGTGCCTACACCACCAATCCTGAGGATGCACTAAGTCCATTGTGCTGCCGATGTGTAAGGTGGGTGGATCACGCTCTTACTCTGGAAACCATTAACTCTTTTGTATGAAAAAGCTAATCTTAGCCGTACAGGCGGAGCTGAGATCGTTGAGGAAGTTGCTAATGGTCTCCTCCTTCTCTTCGTCCCTACAGAAGTCGTTGCATGGAATGGAGGGTTCCTCTCTTATGTGCTAGAAGTCCGAAGGACCTGATTTCATTTATGGTCGGATAGAGCTCCCTGGCGGTTTTGCATCGAGTTGATGCCATCGATGATTGGCCTTACTTACCGCGTCGGAGTTGAAAAGGTAGTTAGTATAAGGCGTTGGCACCTCTATGTAGATGACATTTATACTATCTAAACCAGAGAACCCTCTTCTAGCCAGGGCGTCAGCCTCACAATTCCCTTGAATGTTACAGATCCTGAAGCTTAACAGACCCAACGTAGCACTCTTCACGGGGATCTTTACCGGCCACAACGGCATGGCGGGCCACCGTAGTCGAATGCGAGCGAGTAGAAAATGATGGCCTCTGCCAAGGCTGTGGCGACACGGGTGCAGTAGTAGTGTTCATTTCCTTTCCGACTGCCGAGGCCTATGCCAAACTAGAAATGCGGCTCTGGGCAATTACCAATTCGAAGACCTATCAGAAAAGCCACCATCAACCATCCTGAAATTGATGATGGCATTGACCTCGGCTTGAAACAGGTTGCAATGCTTGGGAAGCTGTAAGAGAGGTGGATGTTCAGGTCTTCTGACAAAACTCTGACACCGACTCCGTCCTCGTAAAAGTTAACAGCGATTCGTAGTGCAGGACATCACATTGTGTTCATTCAGTTCTATTTGGTATCGAATTATTGAAATCTGCAGAACCGGATCACGAAATACTGCAAAATATATCGAACCATGAAGAAGTACCATCGTTGGAGCCATTGCACACACTCTGATTCTCCAAGCCAGTTGTACTAGAGGAGCAACTCTAGTTCAGTTAGACTTGTAGGTCAGGGTTTCATTGAATGTATGTTTTGCCAACCAACCATGTCACGATCAAAGTTCACTCAATATCCTGCCAAATTGTTGAATAAGACGCACATTTCCATTAAATAATAAAAACCAAATCGTAATATGTATTATATTCTTTACAAAATTTTACAACTTAACTGCCCTCGACGGCAATCTCGACAACGCCCTGTACGTAGTAAGGTCCCTCATTCACGTACTTTTGTAGCTGAAGCTGTGTTTGTATATCGAAGACACTGCTCAGCGACAGGATCTCTACTATTTCAAATTTCGCATACTTCGCTTCCTTGTCGAATTCTACCCGCCTGTCTAGAAGGTACTCCACAAACCCAGCTGTGTTCTTTAGAGCTACAATCCCCCAACGATAGCGACACAACGCTCGAATGAAGTTCAAACAGGAAACCTTTATATCCGGGAAGGGATTTCTACAGAAGTCCATTAGAAATTGAAGATTCAGGCCTCCGGCGAGGATTTGACACCACCTTTCCATGACTTTGCTGTGGAAAATAGAACGAATTAGTGAGATTCAATAGGACTGTGGTGATCATGAACTTACCTAGCTTCCTGCGAGACATCGCCTTCACAGGAGAACACAACCTCCAGTGCGTTAAACGCTCGGTTTTTCAGTTCAGTGGGTAGATTCCTCAAATACGATAGGAAATCCTCAAAGGTTTCCCGGAGATTGTCAGAGTAGTTGGCCTCGAGAAGGAGCTTTCCTTGCTGCGAGTGTGAAATATTTCCCAGTGTGTCGAAGGCTGTCGGCAATACTGATGGATCAGCAGAATGGAGGCATTCAAACAAGCACTGAACCATCTGGGGATAGCCAGCGATGATTTTTTGTGGCTGGGTGAACGCGATCTTTCCGAAGAACTTCATGATTCCTGGCACCAACAGTCGATCGAGTGGATTCTCGTGCATTGTCTCGACCCGCTTCGATATTTTCTCAAAGACCTGCTTCTGCTCAAGGAAGACCAGGCCGTGATTTTGTTCTGCGAGAGATACCAATATTTCTAGAACATTCACTTGGAGTAGGATATCATTGTTCTCCAAATCGGCCAGGGCTGTATTGAGGATTTCCTCAGCTTTACAGAGATTGCCCGGAGACAGTTTTGCCAAGTTGACTCCGATCTCGTATACCCTGCATCGCACTACGTCGTCCTGTTGAAGTTTAGCAAGCAATGCTGTCCTTAAATTTATGTTATCCAACTTATCTGCGAGAATAGTCGATAGAATGCTCACAGCAGGAACAGCGACGCTCGTTTCGTGCTCTTGAACGCAGTCGATGATTACTCGGATGAGGTCCTCCTGGAGTATGGAGTTCGGTTGTTTTCTGAGCTCCTTTAGTAACGTGTTGAGTGCAAGCGAACGAACTTTGGGTTTCTTATGCTGTAGGGATCGCTCAAGTAGGCTCGGAAAGTCATCCTGATTGATAGTCAGATGAGACATACAGATGGACAGGATGTCGATAGCCAAATCGCACTGTTCTCTGGAATTGTGAAAGTCATGACAATTCGTTATTGAGCTAAGCACATGAATCCTATTAGTCACCTGGCGGAGGTATCCTCCAGACACTCGTAGATCTCAGAAGATTTCAGCAACTTGGCTGTGACGATGTTTTCCAAGGAAACTCCATCATTCAGTCGAAAACGAATTTCATTGAGTGTTTCAACTCGGTTTTCCTTTATGCGGAGATTCTCAAGCTTCTCTAAATACCAATCTTCTCCCATTTTCGCTGGAAAATTCTGTGTTTCAACAGATTTGAGTAAATGCACACGAAATTGGATGAAGAATGAAAACAACAAAATCACTACAAATGACAGCTGGCAACAAATAGGGTGCGTTTGGAAAATACATACTGACGTGCTTTCAAACTGCACAACGGATTACAATACTTATTTTCATTAAAAAATGAACGTAATGCTTGTTTAGAATATGATATTCTTATGAATTTAATAATGTTTTAATTATTTATGCACATAATTTTGTAAAACTAGTTAATTTGATTTGTTTGGCTTGAGTTGCAAAGCACTACCTCTCAAACTGTTGTGACAGTCAGTTTTGACATTTCTGTTATAACAAGCCGGACGCCATTTGTAACTAGAAAAGAAATATTTCCCTTGTGACGAGAACAGATTTTTTTTTAATTTTCGTCATCAATTTAACCCGAAACCATGTCGCAAAGGTTTACCTCAGCCCCACCGGGGCAACCTCCAGTACCTGGACAACCTAGGTACCAACCACCGCCACCACAGTCGACAGGAATGAGACCGTACACGGCTGGAGGAAATTTTCCGGTAAAAGCAATTCAAGGAGAATTTTTTCATATTTCTCAAAGATTTCCGCTTTCTCTCCACAGCAACGCGGATTCCCGATGCACCAGAACCCTCCGCCACCAGTTGGGAGTGCTCCGTCACCTAGTGGCCCGCCAATGCATCAGCGTAGCTCCCAACCTGGTTTCCAAAGTGGTCTACGGGGGAGTGGGTCTGGTGCTGGTGGTAAGCGAACGCAAGAATCTCGAAGTATTAATCAAACCCCCGGAAAAGGTGAATATGTCGCGGCGAAAAAGAAGAAAAAACTTGCGGATAAGATTCTGCCACAGAAAGTGCGCGATTTAGTGCCAGAATCGCAGGCTTACATGGATCTCCTCACATTTGAGAGGAAGTTGGATGCCACCATCATGAGGAAGAGATTAGATATTCAGGAGGCTCTCAAGCGCCCAATGAAGCAAAAACGGAAATTACGTATTTTCATCTCAAATACATTCTACCCCAGCAAAGAACCATCTGGCGACGGGGAGGAGGGTGCTGTAGCTTCGTGGGAGTTGAGAGTCGAAGGCAGACTTCTGGAAGACAATAAAGGAGATCCGAACACCAAGATAAAAAGGAAGTTCTCTTCATTTTTCAAATCGTTGGTCATTGAGCTTGACAAAGACTTGTACGGACCCGATAACCATCTCGTCGAGTGGCATCGTACACACACGACTCAAGAAACTGATGGATTCCAGGTGAAACGACCTGGTGATAGAAACGTACGCTGTACCATTCTCCTCCTCCTTGACTATCAACCCTTGCAGTTCAAGTTGGATCCCAGATTGGCTCGTTTGCTGGGGGTGCACACGCAGACTCGTCCGGTGATTATCTCGGCTCTGTGGCAGTATATCAAGACCCATAAATTGCAGGACGCCCACGAGCGGGAGTACATCAATTGCGACAAATATCTTGAGCAGATCTTCGGATGTCCGCGAATGAAATTTGCTGAAATCCCACAGCGCCTAAATCCACTATTGCATCCTCCAGATCCGATAGTGATCAATCACTTCATTGAAAGTGGTGCGGAGAACAAGCAAACCGCATGCTACGATATTGACGTGGAAGTGGACGACACTCTGAAAAATCAAATGAACAACTTCTTAATGAGCACCGCCAGTCAACAGGAGATTCAGGGACTGGATGCGAAGATCCACGAGACTGTGGACACGATAAATCAGTTGAAGACAAATAGGGAATTCTTTTTGAGTTTCGCCAAGGATCCACAGACATTCATTCATCGTTGGATCGTGAGTCAGACGAGGGATCTAAAGGTAGCCATGAGGTTCAACATTACCTCAATCAACATTCGACTGATTGCTTTTGTTTCTTACAGACGATGACAGATGTTGTGGGCAATCCAGAGGAGGAACGCCGTGCTGAATTTTATTACCAGCCATGGACCCATGAAGCGGTGTCGCGTTACTTTTTCACGAAAGTAAATCAAAAACGTGCCGAACTAGAACAGGCATTGGGCATTCGTAATTCATAAGAACGCAGGGGGGAATTGTGGTCCTCTCTACGGTGTCAGGTTGAAATTTTCGTTCCATTTAACTGCTTTCAACTCTACGCGTTTAATTTGTAGTTCTAGGATGGCTTTGTATTCGTAAAAGATATTCAAATAAATTTTCTGATATTTAACATTGTTTTCGGGTCAATAAGGCGGGAAGGAGGACCTTGAGTTTAAAGCCAAGTTCTAGTGTATCAGTGCCATTTCTAGTTAGGCTCTATCTTTGCCAAGTATGTCTTCAGTGTATCTTCCTCACGACTCGTTGTCAGTACCGAGGGCCATAAGGCTAGTGAGGCTGTTGACTGCTTGACAAAGCCCGCAGCTCGACATAGTAAACTTCGGCAACGAACTCACTTTTATCCTTGGGAGATGAGAAAAGTTGTCGCTGCAGAAGTATTTGATATAGCCTCAGACTGGAGGTCATATCTTCAAACTGAGCGCAGATTGATTGATTAGAATGGACTAGGACACTATTACTGCAGTGTTGCAGGGTAAGACTTTTAACTAACAGGTGGATGAAGACATTCTCGATCGCTTCGAGAGTAAAATCCTGCGTTAAATTGTTGGCCCCGTTTGCGTTGACTGGTTTTGGAGGAGGAGATTCATTGATTAACTCTTTGAGCTGTATGTACAGCGACGTTGACTTAGTCAAAAAATTGCGCATCAGTCGTTTAAGATGGCTAGGACGTGTAGAGCGAATGGACGCAAATGCTCCGCCCCGCAGAGCCTTCGAATATTACCCGGAGGGACAACGCAGTAGAGGAAGACCTCGCATTAGATGGCGCGGACAATGTTAATCAACTTGGAGTGCGCAACTGGAGGAAGTTAGATAAAGACATGGCTTACTGGAGAACCTTTTTAATGAAGACCCGGGTTCACAGGAACATTTTTGATGAACACTTACTACGTCCACCACTCGATGTTCATGCTTTTCCCTCGGACATCGTTGTAATTAAGTCGAGTCCGTTGGTCATTTATAAAAAAAAAATTAGTATATATATAAAAAAGAACCGTTTTATTGCAAATTTCCTTTCGTGAACCATTAGCATATACTAAAGTTCCAGTCTACAACGAAAAATCTAAAAGAAATACAAAAAATCGAACCTAAAAGATGGATTCGCTCTAAAATACACACTACTAGCACATCCTAAAAAAGAGTTCAAACCCGGAATGATTACTACTTTAATTCGTTTTTTTATCGTTGACCAGTTGCTTTTTGGTAGACTCATCGGTCTCCTCAGTTTCTGTTCTCTCCATAACAGCAACGCCATTGTCTAGACGATTCTTATCGACTGGATACAACCAACGCTGGTAGAGATATATCAAGAACACTACATCATCTCTGAAGCAAGCGACACGATGGGCTGTGGGCATGGTTATTATAAATGCGAAGACATCATCGATGAAGGTGTTGAAAGCTTTGTACATGAACGAGCGCCATGGCAATGCAGCCACAGACTTGAGTTTATAATTCACAAACAATTGCGGCAACATAAAGAGGAAGTCAAACGCATAGACACCATTCACTAACGAGTTTAGCGTCCAGGAATACCAACCCTTGTGAGGTTCAAATATCAAGGAATACACTGCTCCAGCCACGCATAGTGGGTACAGAAGGTAGCTGAGGTATCTCATCGCTTCCCTATCGAACTGTTCGGTTTTCTTTTCTGCTTTACCGTCGATATTTGTTTTTATTTTACGAATTCCGCTCAAATGGACTTCCAGTTTGAGGATCTTTTTACATTTCCAGAGCTCAATTAGTGCACCAATACCGGCGGGGACTAAAACTAGAAGGGATGTACTCTCATCCATCAGGTAAAAAAAGATCACAATTTGTGAGAATGCCCTCCAAAGGGTAGTTCTTGTGGAGAGGCCTTCGTACGACTTCTTTCTTCGCCAGAAGATTACGTCGTTCTTAAACGATAAAAAGTCAAATAGGAGCTGAAAATATCAAGAAAATATTACTTTTCATTCAAACCCACTACCAAATGAACAACTCACATGGACACTTCCAACGAGCAATGTTCCACAAAGCAGATACACATTTGTGTCGGAAAATATTCCCTTAACTTCGTCCACGTCCTTGAGGGAAAATCCCAACTCATGCATAGAGCTAGTAGCATGTTCTATTAGCAGCATAAGTCGTAATTTTCCAATTCCTATGGGTTGGTAGTCTAAAGTTATTGTAAATTCAGTTGTGTTTTTGGTCACTGGAACCAGGTCCTTGATTCGGGTTTTAAAGAAGTCATTTTTTATTACGGGAAGGATTTCTCCATTACTATTTACACGAAGGTATTGGGCGAGTTCGGGTGGGACGTCTTCTTTTGATAAACTTATCATATCGGTGAGAATTGTTACGAATGCTTTCGATGTGATGTGAGTTACTTTTTTCGTTAAAATCAAGTCGGGCCTTGGTTGTTTTTTTAAACTTCGAGGCTTTGGAAGTTCCTGTAAAAAAAAATGGAATTTGCTTAGAATTTAGTATTAGATAGGAAGCTGAGGTTGGTAACAGATGACTGTTACTTTACTCTTGCAGGCGATTAAGTCCAAACTTGCAGACGGGGGCATCTCCCCTGGTAAATGTTGCGTAGAACAGTCGGAAAGAAATTCAAGTATTTGGAAATGAGTTGCATAGAGGTTTGCATTCTTAGTTTAGGTGGGTAATTCTTTGAGCTTAACGTTTCAACCCGACAAATAAGCCGATATAGTGCTATAGTAGGCAGTTTAACCAGCAAGGCCAATTCCAAATCAAATTCCAAAGTACTACATTGAGAAGTGAAAATCTGAAGACTTCCGAAACAATTTACTATACGTGTTATGCTTGAGTGGGTTCATTTCGAAACAATTTCACAGATCGACAGGCTATTTGTCAGATGTTACATTACTTCGGTCATTCCATTAGCAGGCATAACAAGAAATATACGCCACCTGTGTGATTGAGATCTTAAATTACTGAATGGGATAGGAGCAAGTGGAAAAAACCGAAACTATTCAAATCTGTTCCATGCTAATTTTCCACACATATTGTATAGCTCTGGTACCCAAACCTGCCAGTATTTACTGAATGGATACATATAATGAGATTGTGTGATAAAAGCCCAATTATTTGCCATTTAAAATATGTCGAAAGATGCTATCAGAGTCTGCGGCAATATCATTACAGAGCAAAGGTTTTCTTTAAATGTTCATTGCTCAGCAGAACCCAGCTCTGGAGGAGAGCTCGGGAATGTTCAATAAATGTTTGATACTTCCACTGAATCCACAATATACACTGCAACCTTCTGGACGTAATCCCATTGCCAATTTAGTGCGTTTACTTACTGTATCTAACAAATTAAATGTCTCTGGCCTTGGAAACATATATTCAGTTAAGCAAATGCCGTGTATTACAGTTGGCCCATCTCTTTTCAAAGTTTTCCACTCTATCGGTTTTCCACCGAGTGCAAACACTACTTGCATATGTAATGTTCCATTCCTTCGTGTCTTGAGTGGTATATCTACTTTAAGATCCCTAGAAAAAAGAGATATCATTAGTTAGGCTTCCTGCATTAGACAATATTTACATCATACTTCTGAAAGGGTTCATAATAGTTAAAGTCCTGCAAACTAAAGATTTTATTTACTTCTGCCCCAATTGGATGTTTAGCCACCGATGTGAAGACGGCTAATTGCATTTTTGGTTTCTTAGCCAGGAACGATTGATAACAAGGCACCGATGAACACTGTAGATTGGTGAATAGCTGCGCCATAGTCCACATTGAGTGAGCAATGTACACAAGGAATATTAATCCTAATATACTGGTAAACGATGGGATATACATTCTCGGCGTTTGTACTTTTCTTAAAAGCGCAAGTTTAATTCATAACACAATGAGGTGAGGTGATTTAGTGACCAAAAATAAATCGAAAAATTTTAATTGACCGGTGTCCACCTCATCAAAACGATTTGTTTTGTTGTCTGTCAGATATTTGCAAAACGACAAAGTAGCTGACAGATAAAAACACACCCTGCCAGAATTGCCAGTAGTTTATGAAAGGTTTGTTCAGTGATGTGGTTCCCCACATATGGTGGACAGGTACTGGTTCTGTAGTCTTTAAGACAAACGTCAGGAACTTCGTTCTAGTTAATAGCAAATGATCCGGCACTACAAGTCTGCTGAAGAAAATGGGTAGTTTTCTGTATAAACAGTGAGGAGTGTAAACCTACTATATACCTACTATTCTTTATGTACTTATGTATATGCTGCGCATGTTTGAATACATACTGTAGTGTATCATGTGTAATGGATTGGTAGCTGAGTACCTTAAAGTCAGAGATCTCTCGAAATGCCGATATTTATTCTGAAATTTCTAGTATGCCGATCAATGCTAGCATGGTACGGAAGGTCATCGACCGAAAAAGATAAAAGAACGAGCGACAAGTTCCATGGTACATTGGTCTTGTTCGTCGAATCACAACCAGTTAAGCCATTGATCTTGATGAGGTTGCTCATTACTTCCAATTAATATTATCAGCTTACAATTTGACGGCTCAAAGAAATCCTTTTGCTTGCTTGTTCTTGTACAAGTACTAGTAAAAGAGAAACATTGACCATAGTAGACCAAATGGAGTCTCGATTTGACGACAACTATCATTGGTGGACTTCTAAGACTTTCTTCTTGTTTATGTTTGATCAGAGATGGTCAGCTTCACAAACAATGAAACATGAACCATGGTGAAGTTCGAAAGAGACGCGTTATCATCTTCTACCTCAGACAAGACTAACTTTTTTAAATTTATTTAAAACAAAATAGGTCGCTTTTCTTATTTAATTTATTCTAAGCTTAGCACTAGATTACAAAAAAACTGATTCAGCATCATGAGTGTTCCTTCATTTCTTTCTCCATTTCTTCAGCAGAAATTGGTTTAGAGAGTTCATCTGCGACGCTAATCGACTGCATGGCTTGCCGGAGTGCATCTGCAGCCGATGGCACTTTGTCGTAGTTCCAATATGTGAATTTGTTAAACGTCCCAGATACCCGAAGGAGTCTATCGGCGGATTCGTCTAATGTGCGATTGGTCTCTTGGAATACGACTCCTTTGAACTTTACTGGAACATCAAATTCTTGTCCATCCAGTGCGAAACCTCGCAATGCGTTGGTGAGATGGCCATCCTTTTTCACTGTGTAGTTGTTAAAATATTCGTCAACGTTGGCTTCTCCATCGCCTGCGATACTGGCTGGGAGATAATGTAGCGCCAGTTCTTCATTTAATTGCTTTTCGTTTACTTCTAAATTGATGGACATTTTTCTTTGAATGGAATTACGAGTTAAACGCAAGGCGGGAATTGTGTTTTGGTTCTTTGAAATGTTGTGATTGAAGTAGAACTGTCACAAGAGTAGAAACAAAGAAAAAATGTGTAAAGGAAAACGTCAAAATGGAAATTTGCAGCACTGCCAGAAGTTTTTTGAATTCCAGCTCACACTAGTCACAATTAAAAGTTATTGGTGATTTGTGGTTCTTGATAAAATGTTGCAGTAGCCACAGAAAAAATAAGGTATATCTTTGTAGTAATAGAAAATTTACAATATCAACATCCTAATCTGAGATGTGACTTTTGCAGATGCTAACATAGTAGAGATACATCCAGTCAAACGGCTCGAGCTAATGGTTTTTTTTTTTTTAAAAGGTACATTTGGCTTCTATTTTGACGCCGAGTCACTATATCGATAATTGTCACTATAGTTCACGAATCAGGTCGCCACATTTTATATCATATTTTTAGCATGAGACGCGTTGCAACATGGCTTGTTCTAAAATTGCTGACTTTTCATTTTACGACTATGAGCAACTTTTAAAATAAAAACTCTGCCAATATGATCGAACAAACTCCATTTTCTTCAAATATTTTTCCGAAACTCAAATTATCTTTCTGTGGGTATAGTATAGTATAGACGTAACGTAGAGCTCTATAATGCATTTAAGTTGTGTTAAAGTTAATTTAATATCGGTTATCACTGTAGAAACTTTCTAATCTGTCAGATCCTTTTTCGCAATTTTTTGTTCTTTGTGTATTTGTATACATTTGCATTTAACGTTTAAGAGTTGAGCAAACTTTGTACCTGTTGCGTTCGTTTACTTTACCCTGAATTTACCTCTCTTTAAGAAAATCTTATCCCCACTTTTTGAAATTTCACAATCTACAAATGTTGTTGCAGTAAGTACGAGAACAGACCCTATTCTCATAAAGCTTTTGGTTCATAGATTTGACCGTATTCTGCCTTCTTAGAGTCCTCAATTCAGACCGTGTTTTGTTATCAACAATTTCGAAATAATTACGCTTAGTACACACATCATATGGGAAACGAATGAATTTAAAAATCTTTAATTTCTCTATTCCATTCCTTTCTCTTATAACCATTCCTTTCTCTTATAACCATTGCTTATATATGTACATAAATTGGGATTGCACAGCTAAATGTGCTGGGCTCACAGTTTTTCCTTTTGAATTCGAAGGTTTTGGACTCTATTATACCAACCCTTTAAAAATCTCTCTCTCACCAGTTCATAAACTAGATGAACCAAGTTCATTACATCGAACCTTATTTCTTCAATATTTCACATTATGGTCAATAGTCAATATTTTTTTTTTTTTTTAAATACGAATATCGTTGAACTGTACGAGATGTGGTAACCATATTTTGAATATCACTATAAGTTGATTCAGAGAAGTGAGTTGGAATTCCGTCCACTGAAACAAGAACCCTCAAGAAATTTTTTATCATTTGAAAGCAATGTTTGTAATGTACGTCAGCAGTCCTCGTCTTGCAGAAGATACTTTACCACAGTGATTGTTTGGTTTAACCATTTCAGTACCCTCCTCAAAACTCAAACAATTTTGTTAAAAACTTTGTTAACCTTACCTAATATCCTGCGCAGTACATACATACATTCATTTGTGTATTTTCATATTGAGTTCATTCAGTCGAAAACCCAAACTTGTCCTTAAGAGGCCTCTACCCAAAAAACACCAAAAAAGGCGACAAATAAATTGTCTATCTTATACTTTAACCAATTGGTTGTTCTCTAAACTGCGTGTACATATGTATGTTCGAAACTGAGTTCGACATTTTGCTCCTCTTGGTCGCAATAGTAAGTGATTGATAGAAATGACAACAAAAACACAATTAACTTCAAATTATAATTTTATTTTCAATTATTATGGTACAAAATAAAAATAACCTATAACATTAAAAGAAAACGCTTTAACAAAACAAATAAACAAAAATAAAAAAAATAAAAACAATTAAATAACCTTAACATAGACAATCGGTAGAAAAATAGCGAACGATGAGTTTAAAATGAATTAATGGAACAACTATCGTATTACAGATCATATAATACACAAGTGAAAAACAATGAATAAAAGAAAAAAAAAATTAAAAACATTATTGCATAATTATCAGGGGCAGTCGCAGCACTTAGCAAGCAGGAATGCTTTGCAGTTTTTTTTTATATATAAACATATATTTGAATATTTTACCTTAACAGTTAAAATGTTTGACATCCTTTTTTTAGGAAATGTTTACAAATATTCGTCGCTTTTTTGTTGTGATTTTATAAAATTATTATTTAACAATCTAAGTCTATAATAGTCTATCAATTAAATGACGCACACATCGTCTGTCTTAATCGCGCGAGGAGCAGTTAAACATGTATCGATTCAAATTTTGTTATTTTTTTTTCGATAACGATACCCTTGCTTAGCATAACCTCGAAGCTTACTTAGTCCATGCGTACCATGAAGACAAATATGTCGGATAGTGAAAGTTTGCCCAAAAAACAAAAAAAAAAACCACGAAGACGAGTGCAAAGAAGACAAAGCCTCTTCTCGATTACGTAAGCCTTCGGCAATTGATTGTTATCAATGATGGTGGCGTGCAGTTGTTTTGGGGACCGGAGATGTGACGAAATGAATGAAAAATTAGAAATATCATTCATAACAAATATTTATACATGATGTGGCGCTTGTGTGTATGTGTGTGTTTGTTAATATGTACAAAGAGGTCGAGTCGCATTCGATGGATGGCTCACCGACTATGCTATGCGTTTCTTTCGGTTCGGCGTTAATATCTTGAGCATTGTCACCACGGGAGCCTCGAACGATAGTGATACGATGAACGATAGCAGCCATGAGCAGACCACAAGGCCGAAGAAGGTCACGATCTAAAAGAGAAAGAAGGAAAGAGAGAGAAAGCAGTAAAGTAAATGTTGATAGCATAAATTTGTTATATGATTTGTTTACACGGGCTAAAATTGCAGGTGGGTGGCACGGCAGGGCGGTTGTGTCGATTTGACATACTTAACAACAGGTTCAATTTAATGGCCGATTGGTTGTGATAACTGCGGATTATGTATTACGTACGAATGCAATTGGGTCACGTAAAGACTTAAACAGAAAGGAATGATACCTGTTTCAGTCCTATAAGAGTATGTGATCTGAAAACACATAAGGAATCCAAGTCGGTACCTACCATCTTTAAATTAAGTTTAAACTTGGTTATAGCAGGATTTACAGAGTCGATCAAGGAATATGAATCCATAGATTCTCGCCAAAGAGCCATAACTTGACGTAAGCAAGGGACTTTGTCTAGCCTCACTCTGCCATCAATGGCAACGAAATCGTGTCAATTCAAATTCTGTTTCTTTGAACGGTGATAGATCTTGTTCTACAAGTCTACATAAGGCTTCTTGGATCACTTGATCGAGATCCATATTTAATGATAAGTACCTTGCTTGTTGTTGTAAAATAACTTATTTGTCACCTACGGTGCAAAAGACTGAATATATAAACCCTTCCTTGTGGTTTTTGTTAGGGACATGTACGAAAGTGCCAAACATAGTCATAACTATGTTTTAGAGCTTAGACTAGTTTTGTTTATCATTTCATTTAGAAAACATTCAAAAGATCTATAAACACTTAATTGTAAGCTGATCCTAACAGTCTTATCCTGTTAAGAAAGTTAGAAGAAGGACTCCTACATTACAGAGTTAACAGCCCGATTAAAGCCATTTGAAGCCAAGAAGCATATCTTTGCAGAATATATCGCAAATGAAAGTCTTTCCAAAACATATCCCACCAGAACACATTTCCATAATATCAAACACAAAAAATATTGCGTAAACGCCCAAGAAAATTTTTTATTTTTCTTTCTATTCCACGAATAATTTGACCCAAAAAGCTAAGGGAGGGGAGATATGTGGCGACAAACCATTTGCATTGGAACCCGAGTTTTTCTTATTATGAGGCACACCCCATTTCTGCCCAGAACTCAGTACTCCACCGACCCCGAGTTTTCCTCTATTTTCTTGTGACTTTCAGTTATTGAGAATAAAGCCAAACCTTCATCTACTACATATTTAGTTGAGTTCACCTATCTTAGAGTAAAAGGAAAGTCTTGGTGAAAACTAGACCAGGTCCTAATTTGATGCTCTTAAAAAGGTCCATTAGATCGAGGAATTATGTACTCAATTCCAGCATTTCATCGTTGTCGATCCCAGGCTCAAAGCTTCAAAACTCTGTCGAAAAAAGTGGAACCTTTTTCATCGATTTTGTACTTTTGAAATTAAATCTCTTATTCGTGAGTGAATGAGGACATTCCTTATAACATAAGAAAGGATTTGCCTATGAAACAGTCAAAGCAAACACTTGAACTTACCATAGAGTCCGTTCCCAAATGCAGAGGGGCATCGGAATTGAGCGCCATCGCTCTTATCACAATTGGATGCACTAAATACGCGCAATATGTTACTCTCGAGAACGGATATATGCAAGGCGCCGACAGAATTGTATTTATAAATCCGCCATATCCTGTTGAGCATGCTATTGTTATCCAAGCTAGAGATACCGCCCACGCTGAGTGGCTCAGCGAACTATAAGCTGCTGCAGTGAATTGTGACAGTTCTGTGTCATACAATCCGAACACGAGAACGAACAGATTTGTCATGGCCAGTGTCCAAGCGATGAACACTGTGAATTTGGAGAGACGAATTTTGCAATTTGTCTTGAAAAGGATCCATCCAACAGCCATGCCAATCAAGTACGGCCCCAATCGAGTCCATGGTTTGTCGTAGATTTTGTCGAATAACGCGAGGGGATCGTCTGTGTTCGGCTTGTGGTTGTTTGTGTAAGCAATGATGGCTGTTGTGATCCAAGATGAAACCAAGAACACTGCCATTGTGCTGGCAGCGAGTTTGAAATGTCTTACAGCGACAATCAGAATGATGGCTCCGATGATGTAAAACTGAGTATCGTTTGCGAGGTACCAACTCCAAAGCATGCACTATATGAAGGAAGAAACAAAGTTAGTTAGTCAAGTCAATGGGGGTATACGAGATAACTCACCATTTGTTCCACAGGGAAGAGGGTGTTGACGTACAATAGATTTCTCCACCAGTATTTGGGGCATGTGACGTGATCCATAGTTGGTGGGTCAAAGATCGAGGAGGTCTCTAGGTACTTCATTGTGACTTGAACAACGCCCAGGACATACATATAAGGAGCAGTCAATCTGAAAAAGATATGTTAGCCATTCCATTGGGATTAAGTGAAGGCAGACGTTACCTCATGAAGCGATAGGCGACCAATCCAAAGAAGTGGAAAAGACCAGTTGTGAATTCATTAGCTCCCTTGGTGAGCTTATTCAGCTTTCCCTTGGCATTCGTCCTAAAGTAGATGTACGACACCAAAATTCCACTCAAGAAGAAAAACGTGTCCACGCTGAACGGTCCATTGGTAATTGCCTGGAAAAAGAAGTTCTTCTCCACATCCTTACGCATTTCCATGTTGTCTGAGTACTTGAAGACCACAATACACGTGTGTCCCAGTATAACCCAAGCCATGGAGAATGCCCTTAAGCCATGTATAGATGGGATCGTGTCCGAGCCCACATTACGATCACAAATGGCATTGAAGTTGGTTATCACTGAAAATGACAGAAGTAGTTCTGAGTAGACACTTAGCTTGTCCGGTTCATGTAGGTGTCCTTCGAGGTGTTCGTCAGAATTATTATTGTTCATTGTGTTCATTGTAGTCACAGTGTGGGGCAGATTCAGGACTATGTTTAGATCCTTGAGGTCCTTTTTAAGATCGTTTGCCCCCGAGTCACTGTAATCGGATGCCGCACACCCTATACCCGAGGATGTTTCGCTGTTGTTCATCATTTCCTTGTCTTGTTCGCGAAGCGCTTTCTGTAGACGTCTTCGTAGGTAGACTTCGTAGAAAGTTCCGAGGACCATAAGGACGAAGACTAGGCCAGACACGATGCTGAAATAAGGGTTAGCAAATGTTTTCATTCAACATTAGGTGAGGACAGAAATAAAGTGGTTTACGTTAGAATCCAGAACGTTGTGTCTTGGAAGGGATCGTAGTGCTTCTCTGTTGGTACTCGGATGTCAAGTAGGTCCACTTGACGGAATGGCAGTTGAATTTGTGAGGCAGTAGATAACGTACGCACATCACCAACGGAGCAGGATGATGGAAGGCAAATGCCGACGTAAATTGTTCGAGTCTGCAAAAATAAAAGGAAGAGAAGGGTTATGCACACATAATGTAAATCTGGTGATTTTTGAAACCATACGACGGGCGTAAGTCGTAATAGTATTGTATTGACTCAAAGTCAAAGCCATGTGAAGTTTTAAAGCATTTGTATCTGATCTTCGAATGATCCCTGTGACTTCCGGACTCATGCAGTATATTCCAAGCTAAGGCTCTGAATGTTGTCAGGGCTCCGGTATTACTAGGGTTCAGATCAATATCTGACAAGAATATGGCTACCTACATTGATAGTCTAATTTGAAATAGTCAAGATATGCTAGGTACCTGGACACTGCGATGTTGAGGGCAACAAAACCTCCTACTAACCGGGCAAATGAGGGTCACAGCTTTCACAAAGCAACACGGTTAGATGTATAAAACGTCCGATCTGTGTGGCTAAGAGGATTATTCTTTAGATTGTTCACCAATATGGCTGAACTAAAATTCTCCAACTTAGAAGGGCATAGGGCGACTAAAGCCTTATGGCCTATATTCGCTTGGAGGTAATCTGAGGAGATTATAAAATAAGTAGAACGCAGTTAATTACGTTCTGATGAGGCATCTCATGAGACTCGGATTCTGCAGTGAACTTCACGTCTCGAAGGACATCACACTTCGAATGTGATGCCAGGACATAGCTGTGGATAAACTTAAACACCTGGGAAACTATTTCTTTGACAGTTTATGAGAAGTTGGGTCTTCGAGCCAAGTCAATGAAAAAGTAAGGTTTTGCAGGGATATCAAAGCATGGAAGAGGTGGTTAAGGCTTAGGTTTGTTCTCTAGATATTGCTTCTAACCGAAAAGTATAGAGCAAACCTAGAATTCTTCATTTTAGTTATAATGAGAAAAATCTAAAACCACTATTAGTACTCGTATATAAGTCAACTCTGTGAAGAAATAGGGCGGGGAGTACCACTTCGAAGACCTGGGCAATCTGTAAGATTGACCATCCTAAACTTTATAACGATCTCGTGTTGGTTTAAGGAGGATCCTTAGGTGTCCCAAAGCTATAGACCAACTTTTGTCGTCTTTTTAGATAGATAGATGTTCACAATGGATCCAGTGGTGACCTAGCGCTAGTTGGAATATATTACCTTGTATACCTTAGTACCTACCTACATACTTACGTTCATATTTTCGTTTTGTTAGTTCTGCAAAATTTCAGTACTTACTCCAGCACTTTCGCATACAAGGTTACATGTTTTTGACAAACACCTTTGGTGTACAGAAATCATATACTTACTACTGGCGTGGTGAAGGTCTCATTTAAGAACATCTTCAATATGTAGAATCCAGGCTGGAATGGTGGATTCTCATGGCGAACCGAACTGTACAACTGCTGATGAGCTTTCGCAAATGGCAGCCCTGAGTTCCTTGCTCCTTTGCCGGCATCTCGCTTGATGCCCTCATTTTCCTCCTGATAAATTGACTCACAAAGGGACAGCGAACCCATCCAGTAGTTGTTACCGTAGAAAAACCCCGAAGTATAATGTCCAGATGCGTCATCCACTAAAGAAGAGAAAAAAAAAAACAAAAAACGTAATTAACCTCTTTATGTAGATCGTCCGGTTTGTTACATAATTTTGTAAGTTGGAGTGCAGATTCAGCACATTTTTTCCTGGTACCCACTAAGACCATACACGTAACTGGAGTTTCGTTTTTTCGAAGATCGCTGGGTAATCTGAATTTTTTTCAACCAAACGAGGTCACTCCAAGTGCCAGGCTGGGCTTTACGTGTTTCTTGTTTCGTGGTTGAAACAGAAAGTGGAAAAAATAAAACAAAACCGAAAAGAAACGAAACATCATCAAAAATTTTACAATGAGAACAGTTGTTGCTGAATTCGGTGTGGAAAGGTGTGAAGTTGTTTTCATTTCTTTCTTTTTTTGGGATTTTGTGCAATGGTGTCTGTCTTTTGTTGCAGTACAGACCGATGACGAAGCATTTAAGCCTCTTTTTTGGTTTTCCTAATTGCTGTTGCGGCCTTGAATTCAATAAAATAAAACCATGGAGCAAAGTAGTTGCGGGAGTGGTTTGGTCAGATCTATTTGGTGGGACATGGTCTACGCCAATGTACATGTTACACTATAGACTCAAGCATTGGCTAGAGGCGTGATTCGTGGTCTAGCAGTATACTGTGTACCTACAATCGAATACTTATCACTATTCTGTGTTGACTTTTTAAGGTGGGTCAAAACGAGGTTGGTCAAACGGGACCGAGCTAGTTGACCAGCTGCTCGTCTGAAGTCGTCTGCATGGTTGATTTTTGCGAAGGGCGTATGTGGAATTTATTTTTTATGCCACTTCATTCAACTGTGGCTTATTGGACAGAATTGACATTTATCGTGACCGCAACCTTTTAACCATTGTTTGTACTTAATCTTTGTATTTATGCTCTTAAGTTTCGACATCTTTACGTCAATAACCGATACGGTCTTTTATTTTGAAAGCCATTTCACGATCGAATGTTGGCAACCAGATTTGCTGCAAGACACAACAATGTTATTACCATCCAAACTGGCTTCTCATGCGAACCAGGGTCTGGGGAAAACAGGGACGTTTTTTGGAGGACAATTTTGATGGGGAATCTTTTTAATCTTTTAAAAGTCTGTCCAAAAAGGTCTATCAGTACAGTAGGTTTTCGATACATAGATGTTTGGTTGGTTTTTAAGACTTCTTTCATTCGGAAAAAGCTAGTTTAACACCTAGGACCCTACAATTAATAAGGAAAGGCTAGAGAAAGTAGTGGTTTAACTTAAAATGAAGAATTCCGACTGCTCTCATCAAATTTAGTTCAGATAGGACCTAATTCTTCAAAGTCTGGAGGAGTTATTCGTTGCTTAAATTTCAGAATGTTTATTACGCCTCCTAGAAAACACAAGATCATCATTGACCCCGAGAGTTTCTATATGAACCAGATGAAGGCAAGTTCATTAAAATGGCCGGATTAGTATATACAGAAAAGCAGATATTTTCAACGAAGAACTCATATGAAGGCACATCAGATTGAAGTACATAGCATCAGGTCTTCTTGGTCCATATATTGCTGTGGGTTCGCTCGATGTGTTCCAAACAATGTGTTTAAGATGGTTCGAGTTTTTCGATTGCATTTGACTTCTAAATCCGTTCTGCTTTAACTTCTAGAATTAAGTACATCAGAACTCACAATATTAGGTCAGGTTAAATAAGACTGGGTTTCCCAGCTGTAGTTAGCAGAAACTTAGACCAAAGCCTAGGTACGTTGTGGTACTAAATTATTAAATAAACTGATTTCCAGTACTCGTAACCTTTATAAATAATTTCGGCTTGTTGATTACCTCCAGTCTTTACAACTTGGTTATCTGTTTTGTTCTAAGATAATGGAAGGAGATACCAATCGAAGGCGAATCAAAGAAAGCTTCGGTATCTTTAGTGAGGTTTTGGTGATATCTAATTTGCTTCTAGAGTCCTAGTCAGACGTGGCCGAATACAGATCGCCAGTTCCCTGGTGTAACTCAAAACTCTTGAGATCTGATCTGAGAAGATTTGAATCGATCCAAACAAGAGACTATAAAAGTGCTTTCTATAGAGATTTCTGTGAAAAGATGGAGACACTCAGTGGAGTACTTATTCCAGATAGTTTGAAATGGGATATAATATATGGACATCATGGCGAACAGTAAAAATGGCTTTGCACCAAATATTGCTAGAGATGACTATTCTCTCGCCAGACTCTTCCAAACTGGTCGATATTAACGAATGCTGCTTCCAAACTAGGTGGTTACTAAAATTGGAGGCATGGGTTTTGTAAATCAAAGTAGCTTTGTGTAGACCCTTTGTTTTAACATCTGTGGTTATGGATTTGCGGATGAGGGTATAGTTTCTATCGGGTCATGTCTAATCCTGTCGGATCGGATTTTGTTCTCGTTGCAACAAGGAAGATCGTAATGGAGCCTCGATGACCGTTCACGAGATTTATCCTACGATTCCATGGATAGGTTTAACCGACTGGCTTTGACCAGAGTCTAACCCTGGACTAATCAGTTTTATTCAGATGGCACCAAGAATATTATTGTTCATGTGTACAGACATGTGTATGACTTGTGAGTACGTTGTTGAATATGTTGACCACCTAATCTTTGCCTATCTTTTCCTGAATAATATCGATGGCACCGAGGATGATGATGGTAGAAGAATCTTGATTTCCACCATTTAAGTTCTAGATCATTTCGCCAGAGGACAGAGATTGCCAGGGATCGCTTTACGATCTGAGATTAGGACATCATCTGCTTCTGATTAGGAGAATTTAAAATCTCATTTTTTTTTTTAAATATTTCTATGAATGGTGTTGGCCTCGTTAGGTTTTGAACCTAGAAAGTGTGTCAGAATAAGTCAAAAAGACTATACCACGTTCACATCGTAAATTGTGCAATGCTGTTAAGTATTAATGTGAATGTCAATCTATTTTTATATACCACTGTTTGTATTATAACAATTTTAAAATGTTAAACAACAATCGAATTACCTCGATAACCGTTTCACACCTTTAGCATGCGCCTAAAGCCTGGCTAACAGCCAACTATGCTCTACATTGTTTGGCATTAAATTAACGACCTAAAATATATGTATGTGGAAAGATAAAAAAAACGAAACTTATTCCGACACTAAGGAGAAATTAGTCACAATTAAAAAATAATAATATCTAACTTATTAATTGGTCCTAAACAAATAAAACAAACAAACTTCAATGGCCTTGACACAGAAAGGTTAAAAGAAAACAACAAAACAACAAACAAACAAATCGCAATTGCACAATTTGGAGATACATTTTGTTATCGACGCTTACACGTACAAAAAAAACCAATTAGCTGTGATTTGGGGTTTTACTTACTACAAATTGTTTGGAAAAAAAAAATGTGAAGAAACCTTGATTGGAAATCCTCGGTGTATCTTTGGGGGTTAAGTTCAATCGCCCTCAATGCCAACCATTCTGCAGCACGCAACACAAGTAAAGAATGCAAATTACCTGTTATGGGTATGAACGTACTTACTCGTACGAGTATGTCGTCAAATATTGTATGGAACACCTATGTTGGTCCAAGCAAGTAACCAGCAGGTGCGTATCTATTGCTTTTGTGGAAATAATCGGTGTCGGAGACTTTAATCAACCTTGATGGTATGAGAAAGAAACTTGAAAAACAGGGACTTGAGATTCTGTCTGCATCTTTGTTTGTACTTTGGACTGCAGCGTGCAGTAGGTAGGTGGACCCACTCGTGTCTTTTTTTCGCTTCTGGGCTAAATGCTAAGAAGCCTTCATGTTGCAATGTACATAAGTAGTATTTGGTGATACAAGCTTCTGAGAAAAGCAAGTAGACCTAAAACAATGTCTAGAAGTTTGAATGCCTTATTATCATGTATACATAGTTCTGGGCTGTAGTTAGCACGACAACAGACTGTAGCTTAAGGAAGTCTGTGATTACACAGAAATTTCATAATATCAGCGCTTTACCGGCCTCGTTTTAGTAACTATATAGTCGTCTATGTTGAGATAACTAAGACATGTATTCTGAATAAGTGGGTTGAGTCGATGTCTGTTTTTGTATCCGAATCGATGAGATGAAAGTCGTTTTGACTCTGTACCTAGGGCAGTTAATGCTACTGTCGTCTGCGAAGTGACAGAATTCATACTATGTGTATGAGCGATCAATAATTAATATGATAAACAGTGTCGGAGAGAGAATGTAACCCTGCGATACACCAGGATATTGCTTGAGACTGTCGTAGAAATTTATTGATACGTAATGTCTCGTACTTGTAAGCTGCCAACCCAAGTTGAATAGACGTAATCAACGTTATGTCCTTAAGTTTTGCTTATGAATGTGCTGTTCCACACTCTTTCACTATCTGTTGAGTTGAAACATTTTGCAATACCTTGCCATCTTCCAAGGCTATGTGTTACCAGTTCGAAATAGAGGTTTTATTGTCCTTATGAGACATACACTTGATCTCCACATACGTATTTATATCAATTTGGAAAGAAGTACGATAGCTAGAACAAGTTATATAAGGCTTTACCCAAAGCAGGAGAACAGCTTCTCAAAATAAGCCAAAAATCTCATTTGGAATTGTTGTTATGGGGTGTTCATTCATAAAACTGGCGGCATACCCATAGGTGTACTAAACCGAGAGATTTTTTGGCGTTATAGTCTTAGTACTGACAATATCTATCGAAAATTTCTGCAGAAATAGATGCCTGGTAAATAAATGTCAAACAAATGGTTTATCTACAAAAGCCAACCCTGGGGTACACCAGAGTTTATAGTAAAGCGCGCTGAGTTAACACAGCTACGCCCGTATCTAGTCGCTTGTGATGTCTGCATGTCTCTTCGACAAATTGAAGTCGAACAGAACTACATAACCGTCATTCCTCTTTATCAGTCTATGATTGCTCATAACCTAATCCAAGTTATGCCTTCATGCCCGTACCTGAGTAGATAGACGGAGTGCAACAGTTGACCAACACCGGACTGCCTATCGACGCTGTAATAAATCCAGTTATAGTTTCTGACCTTGTTCAGCTATAAGTACCACTCAATATGCATATGGTGTTTGGTAATCGACATAACTACAGACAAGGTCTCGATCCCATTTAGGAAAATTGCTTCCTCGATTTGACAGGTCCAACACCGAACATCGTTTAAACACACTTTCAACGTCTAGCTTCGCAGAGAAAATCAGCGGAAAGAAGATTGACCGTCTAAACGAGTTCCCACAGCAGGCGCACACACTAGACATTACGCAACACTGACAATCTTCTCCAGTGACTCTCACAACTGAGTTCCGAATTTGATCCAATTTGGAAATAATTTTACGACTATTGTGTTGCATACAGCGCTCCCATCACGGTGTGCTTAGTGTTATCGATCTGAAAATCGCGCCAACATCAGGTGTAAAAGCGACTTTACCTTCAAAGCTCCAAAGCTACAAAGAGAAAAACTAGGTCCGGCTTCTTGGACCTGCACATGCGTAGTTCTCTTGAACCATTGATGTTGGACACGGTAAGTAATAACATGAAAATTGCTTCGTTTTCTTGTTTCTTTACTCGCGCCTTTGTATTCATTTTTCATCGAACGTAATCAGACGGTCCAAACAAAACGTAACCATCGCAGATACGAGCATACTATGTACACCAACCAATGGCAAACACGCCAGACTGACAGACAAAACATCCATTTATGTACTTCGAGAAGAGAAAGTATTACGTAACGGTCTTTTATTATTATTTTTTTTTTGTTTTGTGCAAATAACCGTGCGCCATGAGGTCTTTCGTATTAATTTCCCGTTATTATTGCAGCAGAGCGATGAGATGGATGATGGTTTTGACCGTTGTGACCATTTTAAACTTTCAACATAGTTTCAGCTGTCATTTAACAAACAGCTATGACATTTCTCGGTTTTGGCAATACTGTATGATCTTTAAAAATTAACAACATGCATAACGGTCTGGCTGGATTATAATAACTTTTGTAATGTACAATAGTACCAAAAAGAGAAATGTAACGTTGTCCCAATTTGTTTCGTTGAAGAGATAATAAAATAAAGCGGAAATCTGTTAACACCCCCTCTACATTGGCATGACCTGATGCAATGTTTCTTTAACAATTACTGTGGGCTGTGTCAACAAGTGCGTTGGCAGATTGATTACTGACATTATCCACCTGACAGATGATCGGTTTTATTATGTAGTCTTTGGCTTAATGCCTGTAATTTGGTATCAACACAAAACGATTGGCACAATGAATAGAAAATGAATTTGGCATAGAATTCGTGTGAATAATTTTCATTGAATTACGTAATATCTGTAGCGGACTGCATGCCAGAGTTAGATACTTAAAAGTTGATTCAACCCGAATGGATCTAATTGTAGGCATTGAATACAATTATATACGGGTTTGTTGCATAATATTGCATTCGTGGGTTTGATCATTATCAGTTAGACTACCTTCATGGTTAAGGAAAACCAAAAAACAATTAAATATGTCATGGTACAAAAGAAGAAACGTTTTACTATACGAACACAATCCATTTGCATAGTTGTGATTGCATACAGTTTCCTAATAAATGTTTATTTTAATTGCCTGTTCGTCCATGCCTCTGTGGTTCCAATTAATTTTTGGGATTTCTTCAAAATTGCTTCCAGAAAGTACCAGTATCTGGTACTGTCGAATAGCGGTGTTTTATTTTGGGTTTGTTTGGTTTTATATCTTGGAGTGATCGAGGTTTTGTAATTATCATAGTAAACATACATATTTCGTTGGGCTATTGGATCCTTTTTAGGCAGTTTGCATAACTTTTGGAGCACAGTGGCCATTTTGGCAATTTTTTGTCAAACTCACAAACAGAAGATGCATTGATATTCGTTTCAAGAATGGCGAACTATGTGTACTAATGTCACTACTGTCATAAATACAATGTTGGCTAAGAATTAAGGACTTTATTAAAGTTCAACTTACAAGAGCTATAACAACTGGCCAAAAAAGAAACTGCACGCTACTAGGACAGTCAGCGGGTACCAGATTATGCGGATACCATTTATCCAAGGAACATTGTCGGATATACTTAGAGAAATTGTTTGCCAAGGTAGGTGGGCAAGATGGGTGTGAATTCATCATTCACACAAAGTTCGCCTGCAAAAAGTAATAATTTCCATTACAGGCTGTTAGGGCAATTATTTAAGTGCTCTACATACTCTGCAATTAGTTGCATAATTTACATTTCTCAACCAAGTACACCGGCTTGCCTGTAGCCTTAATTGTTGTGCGCGTAGTTTTTACTTCAAATTTGAGTGCCTAATTGGAGTCAGTAGGCATCTTTCTACGTATTTCCTGTTTGAAAATTACCGAGACGGGTTTGCAAAAGATTAAGGTGGATTTGGGTGGAGACATAGCCTGACGTCAGCAAAGACGTTAGCTTCGGCATACGCAAGTAGTTGACCAGAATTTTAAAATATTGTCCTCCCGGTGTTGAGTTGTAAGTTTCGCACAATTCTTTCAAGAACGATGTTGTCAAATGTTTACCTTGTCTAAGTTCTTTTTTGACGTGAAAGGTTTGTTACGGGAGTATCGAGTTTTCTCCATCGTCGTCCAACACCGGCCAAGGAGTTTGACAGCAATGTCAAAGCTAGACATGATTCTGTATAGATTGCAAGGTTAAGTCCTTCTTTAAATCTGTAGATTCTAACTGGTATTTTCAACCTAATCTCGTATCTTTCTGTCAGAAAGTAATGTAATAGTTGTAGTAGCTACGGAGCCAGCAAGAAATACCTTTTATTGCACGGATTACGGCTTACCATCAAACTTCAAAAGCTTAGCACTTAAGTCATGATTTATAAAAAATATGTACATATGTGCAATGTGATTCAAAATCCCCGACGGCTTAGGTGAAATACCCGTGTTACAACCGAAATTATTGCATCCAATTAAATTTACATTTTTTTTTCTTCTTTTTTTCAACATAAACTGATGCAATTTTTAGACAATCGACACTCCAATCAGAAAGCTCTTTCATTGCCCGCCTCTTGCCCAATTCAAAACATTTCTTCTTCTCTCAAATTACTAACCATTTGTTGTGAAAAAAAGTTATTATTTTGCAAAAAATTGATGACTAATGTTGTAAACACCACTCAACTATAACTATTTCCTAAATCAATCTCCTCCAGCCCAACCGAGGCTTTATTAGCATTAATCTTCAGCTCGAGTTGTGGTCCCCGCAATCAATATTGATGAATGAAGTAAAAATGGGGGAAAAAAAACTCATTAATTTTTAAACACTTTTTGGGAAAATCCATCCGGAAAGTTGGGTTATTTAAAAATGCAAGACAATGCAATCGACAGGGGGCGCCCCCATTGCGCAGCACTATTTTGTCAGATCTGGCCAACTGTCGTCACAACTTGATGTACTCGTAGTTTATGCCTTTAATTTAACATCATCATTAGACGTGGAGGCCCACAAATGGGTCAAGATCTTCATTCACAGAGTTGTGGCCAAAGAGGAAAAGCCGATTTGGACATGGAACCTGAATTTGTATTTACTTTTGTCGGTAGTGACTTGTAAATCATTGGATCATGATTTTTCATTAATTTTTCGCCTCATTGGTCGCATTTGGGCTCGTGACCTTGATTGATCACTTGCATCCATAAGATACATATTATGTGAGCTTGGAATGTATGTTTAAATTTCTTGGCATAGTGTGGCCATGTTTGAAGCACCCTATGTCTACTTCGAACCATGTGCTTGAATTTAAGTGAATTTGATTGATTGATCGGTGGAACTTCAGACTTGACAGAGAAATTCAGTACAAGGGCGGGTTGGCGAAATTTCAATTGGTCTGGAATATTGAGTAGTTGCAAGTGACCGTTGCACATACACAGCTGATTTGGCTGCATTTCTTCACTGGGGGTAGAGAGAATTTTCTTGAAATCGATTTAAAGCCATTTGCATGAGCCGCATGACCTAGCACGCACGTTATACGCTTAATTGATCGAACGTCTTTATATGTCACTGTGACAGCACGCATTGTGTATGCATGGCACGATGTGTCAGTAAGTTGCGCAACTTTTGATGTTATTACTGGTTTACCTGTGTGGCTTTTATGTGATACATGTACTGAGTAAGTGGATTACCACGATCGTGGTGATGACTAACTGCAGAGGGAGTCTTAATAAATTTATGGAATCCGGTGGAGGGGCTTTTGCAATTCAAAATGTTACGTAACAACGAAAAATTGTTGTACAGTTTCGCAATAAAATGTTATAAGATCTGATGAGCCAAATATGCTTCCTAATCTATTTCTATGAATATTTTGCATAGACGTGGTGCAAATAATCGTTTACTTGAAACGTCTAACAATACTGGTTTCCTTAGTGGTTTATTGGTAATCAGGTCACCTTAAAGTTTACCTCGTACATTGCTATAGTGTCAATGATGTCCATTGTCCGTAAGTAAACGTAGGAAAACGAAAGAAAAATAGGTCAGTCTTTGACTTCTGAATGACATCGGACAAAAGTGCCCATCCTGTGAAGCCAAATCTTTGAATAAGTTTTCTTCAAGGCGTGAGTTCTCCGCAAAAAGGAGTTATTTATACGGTTTGTAGATTTATTGTTCAAGACTTGACAGGCATACAAATTTTCGGTTCTTATAATGTCTGTCGATAGTACGAGTACCAGATAAGATACTTAAACACTCAAAGAAAAGTATCTATGGCAGCACTTCAAAGACGTGGTCAACTTTGACTGCAAGTAAACATCTCTCAAAAGATTGTCATTAACATTTATTAATTCATTTTTTATTATCACAAATCATAATTGACTGCTAAAACAATTGTCACTTAGGTTCCGGTATAAGATTGATAGAACTACGAATTAAAATCAATGTTGCAACTCCCAGTGCACTCTGAAGTTATAGAATAATACATAAATCACTCTAATGATGTTGGCAAAGGCGGAGTTGTCTTCATTATTAACAGAACAATAATAAAGGCTGTTTCTTCAACTTTCTTGTGGTGTAACCTTTTCCCTGACAACACAAAATATTCTGGCGAACGTAGCTTTAGGTATTTTTGCATCACAGTCAATTGTCATCGAGTTTATAAAAATCTATAAATAGTGGTTCTGTACTGTGCTTAGGATATTTGACGTTTTCATGTTCTGGTACATAGTCCTGTCCCACTTGTACAGACTCTCTTTGACATATTAAATGTCGGTGCCAATGGAATTAGTTTGCTTTCCAACAACAAATTCCATTTACAACAATTAAATTGGTTTACTTTCGCATTTCTTCTCGAATTTAACAGTCTTGAACATTTGTTTCACCCTTTTGTCGAGTGACAGCGATTGACATTTCCAAACGTCAAAAAATCTAGAACATCTGAAAATCTGAAATGGCGTAACATCTGACGTCTTCTAGGTTAGTGTTAGTGTTTCCGTTTCGGCAGGCACACATTTGGCCATTCTCATATTGTGTGAACGCATGCAGTAAATCAATTTGATCCTTTGGTCAATGTTTGACGTCTGACAGCTATGCTATGTTCATCCTTATTATCATTAAAATTCAGTATTTATGTCTCACAATTGTTGTTATTGACATGAACATGAGTTTGGTTTCCTTACAATGTATGTGTTGTTTACATTGTTATGCGTTGTTGATTTTGTGTAAACAAAAATTAATCGAATAGCAAATAATTGGCGTGTGGCGATTTTCTATAAGTTAAAACCAGTTGCACTATACTGGAGATTATGCATTGACTTGCAATGTCCAGTTGCGCACAAATTGTTCAGGCGTCATTCAACAACTAGATGCCACTTAATCCGTTCAGAGTTTAGTTTATAATTAGCACACTGAACTGGACTTAGATAATCAATAACGCAATGTATTGGCCATACTGTAACGATTTTTTTCACTTCAATTTTCGGTACGGCATTTCATTAAATAATTGCGACATTATTTAGCCATAGTCGCAGCTCGGTGCACCGAAAAGAGAAATTATTTCTTTGGTTCGTTCAACAAGAAGTTACTAAATACGCGGCAGTAAAAGCATCCAAATGGAAACTAGAAAAGCGAATTTGCTGACGGTATGCGAAAAGTATTATGCAAGTGTGGAAAATCCTAGTCGCCGCCCAACGGTATGGTACCGTTGATGCATCTCTCCAAGTTATGGAATGAGAAAGTATCGGTGACGGCAGGTAGGATATGTAATTCCGTGACGCATGAAGAGTCGCGTGAGTTTAAGACAAGCCCAACATTGCAGTACTAATTAAACATGACTCAGCCTGAGATGGTTATAAGGGCCCTTAGCCTGGCTAATAGAGGTTCAATGGTCTTGCGAAAGTAACATGAGAGTAGCATACTTTCTCTGGTTTTTGATTTTTGGTATAGACATCGACATTTGGACCAATTTTGATGGCCCTTTTGTTTTTATTACAAAAATCTACAAAATACATAGGTATATTTAATTTTTATTGAGAATCGAACAAAGACCCGGTAATCTAATGACCGGAATTACCGTGATTGTGATCGCTGGCACGTAAATTGGTGTGCTCCACTGGCGCCTACTGAAGAAAACGAAAGTGACCAACTGGTGTTGGTTCGGATTCGACTTTGGTAGTTATTTTTGAATGCACGAAGTGTGCAGTGAATTGGATCGAGTTATGCAATTTTTGTTTATAATTTCTCTATTTACGAATGGATGTATGAATTGAGATTAAAGTTACGCAACTGGTGAATTTGGTGGTGATTTACAGGCAGTGTTGCGGTTGTATTCAATTATTAAGCATTTGGTACTAAAAATGTGCATTAGTGTTTTTGGCTGGGATGGATAGAGGGTATTGCAGATTAGGCAGTTTATACAGTATATATGTATGTTACCTTTTGAAAGCAGGAGGCTTCGTTTGGTACTTAGTATCGTTTTTATGATATCTAGGCTATGAGCTGGTTTCCTTGAAGAACATGATACTATCTGTGCGTTAGTAAACATTTGTGAAACATTCATTTCATAGATTATTTGTTTCCTGAGGTATTGTTACCAAAACATCCTTATCGAACCGCGCTGTCGTTTATGCTACAATAGTAGTATTGTATTGCTTTTAGACACATTGCACTACCTACTGTACTCCTGTCTACTTTCTACAAATATTTTAAATTTCCTGATAAAGACATTTGGGAATAGTTCGGTTATGAGTTCCTTGTGAGATTCGAAAAATTTGAAGTAGTAACCTATCCCTTAGAATTAGAATTTAGAAATTTACATCTCTGACTACTTACGTAGTTCTTTCGATCTGGTTGTACTTCCGCTAGAATGTTAATGAGTAAAACTGGTCGATATTTATAAAGCCTGATATTATTACTATCAGTTCAGCTCCAGACGGAATGGAGACTACCTTCCTAAGAGACTTTTTTTAAAGATTCCCGTTCTGCCAGTTGGTTATCATTGACATTCTCTTGTTTTCCTTCGAACTGCCCTTAAGTCGAAATTTTTGTAGATTCATGAAATCAGAGACCCTTAAGTATTAAGTCTATCGACATGGGACAGAACATGAATTATAGTTTTCCTCTGTAAATACATACATATTTCTTTAACTTGTTATACCTATGATCTTAGCTTAGGATTAAGCTTGGCCTAGTGATATTTACGATCAATTTTGAAAACTTCATTTGGAGTATCTTCATGACATTGCTAAACGTTTTGAGAATATAACAAAATGTTGACTAGGTTCATTCCATTTCAACTCTATCTTCAGAGGTAACAAAGTTTTCTCACTTCTGATGCCGTTTTGTTGAAAATACTACCAATTTACAAACGAGTCTAAAGTCTATCTAGTCTTTGAAGAAGAGACTACCTTTGTCTACATTAAGAGGCACAACCTCCAAAGGAAGGACTTTGTACACCATTTGTACTTTATTTGACACTGAATTTAAGAGGGATTTGCATTCATTTCAAAAATGCATTTATTTTCAATTAACGTTGAAAGGATGACCTTAATCAAAATTGAAGCCTTCTTGTAAGTGGATATTCCACGCATATAGGGTAAAAGTAAATTTCTTAATTGAGAGTTCATAACAATTCCGAATTAAAGTCTTTGTCGCAATCCCAATGCTAAAACTTTATTCATAGCAACCCACTATCCACAATATAGGCTTCAAGCTTACCTTCAAGAATCACGCTGTGAGATTCTTTAATCAAAGGGTTGGCAATGAATTATCGTTGATTACAAAGTACCCAAAATCTCAAGTGATTACTGATTACAATTACAATACGAGGTGTAACCACTCAACAATCCGAGTGCACAAATCTTTAAATCTCGGTTTAATTCGATTTAAGTTCAATTTACCTTGATTTTAACTTCTTTTCAATAAATGTCTTTTTTAAGTTCACTTTAAGAGTTGACTTAGCATTTTTATGAACAAGTTTGTTTGAAGTTTGTTCGAGTCATGGCTTGTTAATTATGTGTGGGTTTGTAGAGCGATTTTTTTGACTAGTTAGCGTTCAATTAAAAAACCTTAAAGAATTAAATGAAGCTATAGTAGAGGACTATATAGTTTTCCTAAAACCACAATGTTCGAATTCGTGAACTAGATATGTTCTCTTCACATAAACAACGAACAGTCAGGCAAAATTCGTTTGTCCCACTGATAGACATTAAAAAGTTGTCAGTTCTAATATTTGATGGAACGTGAAGCATCGGAAAGAGTATTGAAATGAAACTTTTTTTATAGTTTGACATTCTCCATTCCCAATGACAGTTGCCATATGTTACATGCATGTTGTACAAAAAATCCGAATTGTATTGCAAATTGCTTCTCACCTTGAATCGAAGCCACTCAACAGCAATACTTTAATGCCTTTAAACCAGTCTCTGTCTTATTGCAGTTGCAAGAGGTACACTAATCAATGATAATTTCCATTCTGATCGATACTTTAGCTACAGTCTACACCGAAGTGAACTCGAATTGACTGTCGAAGGAAAGACAATTTCCCTTGTGAGCTTGAACTTTGCTTACCAATAAAGCATGAACAGCTCCAAGGTGGCATTGCCCCGATCTCTCGGTTATAGTTGAAAATATTCTTTGTTCAAACGATGGTTAAATTGATGGTTTTACTTTAAACCCCAAGCTATTTCACTTAAAATTTAGTGAATGGTTATTGTTTGTTACAATCAGATGTATCAAATACAGAGAACAATGATTTTAAGTATCTGAAGACGGAAGTACAGAATATGTGGAACAAAGATCATGCCCTTAACAAAATCAACTCCTTTATGTCATTAGGAAGCCTCCTTCGTCATGAAACATGAAACGTGACAATGTTGTTGGCGTTAATACTATTTTTTGGATTCACATCAACCAATACAACTCCTATTTACCTGTAGCTTGCTAAATGCTTCCATGGGCTGAATGATATAAATACCGCCTCAAACACTGTGGTTTCGAAGACTTACACTCATGGTCAAAAGATTCTTCAATATTTAAGGAGGTGGCAAGAGAATATCCCTTTCCCAAGTTGTACGTAGACATCCCCTTAAGCCATCCTTTCTGAGATTCCTGGTTCCTCTTACAAACTCTTGGCATCAAAGCTACCCAAATGGGTGAAGCTTTTCATGTTAATTTCATGAATTTGCGAAGATCTTACCAAGATGAATTTATGTACATAGATGGCCAGATAGTTGAATGTTCGCTTAGCTGTCAGTCTAAAAGTGCCAATATTTTCATCATCAAACCATTAAGATCAGTATCGAATAAGAAAATTTGTTTTTCTTAAACGTAAAAACTTATAAAGTGGGCGTGGTATGCTTGTCAAGTCAACATTTTTCACGAAACCAATCCTTCTGCTACATCTATAGATGATTTGTTGGGTTATTTGCCTCTTGCAGTTGAATGGCTTAGTAGTGCTTAATATTGTTCAGTAAAAGTTCAAATTGTGTTCCAAAATCTGACAATGTCTAAAATGGTGTAAAATTTTTTTACAGTCCGCTTTAAAACTCCCCTCCTATGTAAGTAAAATTTGTTGGACATCAATTACTATCAATTTTATTTCCGCAATCTCTGTTTTATTTGCCTCCATATCGTCTAATGTTTGTTTTTTCGTTTCCTGTCAAAAAATATATAAATAAATCAAAACTACGTAAACAAATCATCCCCTCGTGCCAGGCAAACACATCCATTAGACTTTTTTTTTCTTTGTCGAAATAATTCTCCAATGGCTTTCGCTCTTTTGACGTTAATGCTCTTCTCGTTCTTCTTGTTATTAGCTTCAATTACCTCATGCTTCCTTCGTAATCTTCTACATGTGTGGACTAAATCACTTAACGATTGGATGCGGATTTCATTGCTTGCTGGTAACATCATGTACATTTAATTCGGGGGACGTTAAAAAATTGAAATCAGAACCAAAATTTGGGCAGCTTGGCTTACCCGTGCCGGACTGGCTTTATTGCGAGAATTTAATATTTTGAACAAATATTTACCCAAATTGTTTGAATTCCAATCTATGTATGTGTGACAGCAAGGCAGGCAGTAAGAAATTTAACCTCTATCCGTTGGAGTAGAAGCAAACACAATTCGTTTCTGGCGGCAATTGAGCAGAAAATTGTGAAAACAGCGGTATGTTCATGGAAAGCCAAGTTCGCAGGCCAATCGAATGCTCTTTTCGGTGGGTTCTGCTTGATATTGGTGGTGAGTGGTATGGCACTGGTATTGACCAAAAATTGATTCGCCGCCACGAATATGGGTATTGCGAATTAGCATGTGGTTTTGTAAATAGAATCTCAGGTATGGCTTGTAACCTTGCACATTACAAATAATAATGCAGTCGAGGTTAAGCTAATCCGGAAAATATCATACTTGATTCAAGTTCGGAAAGTTTAAGGTGAATATTTGAATTAAAAAAGAGAATACGTTTTGGGAGTTCCGGTAGTTGGGGATTTTATAATAGATTTGGTCTTAATATTAAATTGGACTATTTTGTTGATAACTCTTAAGATTTAGCTGCGTACCTATGCTGCTACGTACTGTATGTAGCTTGTTTGTTTATTCAGTTATTTTGGTCTAAGTTGCGTCAGATGTCGTAACGTCTCTGTTACAAAGCAATTGTAGAAGGAAACACTTATAGATGTTTCCACTAGGCCTACCCTGTACTTATGCCTGTTTCATTCAAATTTTCGTCATATTCCGTAACTGTTTGACAGTTCGAACAAAAAAGGAACTTTATGTCATTCGCCTTCATTTCTTCCTTCCATTTCTTACAGAAGTGAGTCGTAAGGAGATTTGATCTTTTGCCGTGTATATAGGCTTATTCAGATGTGCGATCGTTTAGTAAGTAATCTAAAGTGAACCACACTTGTCTCGAAAAATTAAGTCCATCTTGTAGTTTCTATAAACGTATAAATGAAACTGAAAGTGTTAATATTTCTGAGCGATATTGGGAGGAAACACAGCAAATTGCACGACTGGGTCATATGTACTTGCACCTTAATGTTACATTTACAAGTTTACAAGTATTGAAATTCGACTCTTGTACTTTTTATACTAAAGTCCTACTAAAGTGGGGGTGGCATTTTGATAGAATTATAAAGATAACAATGTACATATGCTGCCTGGGAGATGTCAAGAAAAAAAATTGGTTTTTTTTTCTTCAAAAATGGGCGTGGCTATATATGGATTACAGGAAACTTTCCATTTAAAGCAAATTTTCGAAAAGCCAAACACTAAAAAAATTATCGAGAAATAGACACTTTCCAGGCATGAAGTTTGAAGCAAATCTCTGCAGCCCCTTAGGCTGTAGTCAAAGAGGCAGACAGACCTACACACTTTTTTTTGATCTTCTCTATCATACCGAGTTCAAAATTTTCATGAAAGCTATACTTGCCCTATAGGTGCAAATGCAAGTAAAAATAAGCTACAGTAACCTGGAAAGTGTAATGGATAATCCATTTTTGTAAAATTGAACTAGGTATTTAGACCTCCATCCAAACCTGCATTTGTTGCCCGAAAGTTGTTTTTTTTTTTGTCGTTTGCAAGGCGAGCCACCTTACTGTCTTACCATAAAACCAGGCAGTTGTAAGTTGTAACATTGCTAACTTTATTTTCCATGATAGGAATAACAATTAAGTCTTGAGAGATCGAATCTGATATTAAAGGTGGTCTGAAGTAGCAGTAGAAACATCTTCTTTCAATGATACTTAGAGTTAAGACCACCTTAGCCGATGCAAGTTATTAGAGGCTAGTAGGTGCCACCGGCATAATGCTGGCCTTTTTAAGGAGTAGCTACAAAGTGAAACGTCTGTTTTCTTAATTCGGTATGTTGAAACTAAGGAGGTAAATGTGGATACTAAGAGTAGACGTCAAGCCATTGAACTCTACAGTAGTACGAAATGGAAAAAAGTATCTATAACAAAATACATTGCATTGAAGGCAAATACTTCACTAAGATATGACAGGACGGGACCTAAGTTTAAGGCTCAAATTGTTGGTTTCTCTAAACCTTCTTTCGAATTGAAATTCCGCTCACTTTATGGTCCTAACGATAATTTCTTACAAATGCACAACAGAGATGTTATTTTGTCTGGTTTGTTTGCATGTCTCTTATTTCAATTTAATTTTAGCAATCATTTGATGGTCATCTATCCCGGTAATCACAACACATGTACAAACAAAATTACATAATAAAACAACACGTACACACGTACAAAAAAAAACCTTAATTTCAACTCTCTGTGATAATCAAGAGTCAAGACGAAAATTCCATCCAAATGCCCCATTAGACGAAGCGCAAGCATCAATTGCCATCCCAAACGCATAAACGCTTAAACCATTAAACGCAACACACAACAATTTAGTACAATTAAAGTTTTGTACAACTACGAATGGACGTATGTAAGTAGTTTCTTGGACCGTTGTCACCTTGACACGAGCTTAATGCCATATGAGCGTATGTGCCACCTGAAGATTAATGAAAAAAAGTATTTCATTTCTACGTCTACACAGCCGCGCGGCGGTGCACAACATGCAAGGTTTCATGACTCCATTTGGAGTCGAAATGGTAATCACAACTCTTGCACTTCTGACCAAAAGGGCAGAACTGGCCGGTAGAAAAATCGGGGTTAGTTGCTAATATTTCGAACACGTTCTGAGCATGGGTGCACACTCACTTTTTATGGAATTTCTAACACTTTCTATTTATTTGTTAATTTGCACATTTATCAGAAATTTTTTACTATATCAGTTTCCATTCACACGAAACTTTAATAGAATTTGTTATGCGGTCTAATGAAAGACATTAAAATGGTCAGAAGTTATACACGTACTCGTACATATGTGTTCATTGGACTTTTGCGGTTGGTCATGGCAAATGAACATATCTCAGGCAAAACGGTTTAGTTAGGCGTTTATTAGCGGCTATTAGTTTTAATTGTTTTGTTATACTAACAATTTGGTTAGATAATTTAGAATCATTTTGGCTACGTACATGCATGGAGTATTTGGTGGTCGAAACCAAAATGATTATACATAGAGCTGCTGGTGTTACTTGTGGCTTACGACGTGTGGTTCATGATGGTTGATTGAATTAGACAAATATATATCAAGATTTGGACATTATTTATTGTAAATATAGGGAGGAAGAGTTTGTCGATGATTTCAACTAAGAGCCTCAACTCTGAATTTCAATTAACTTTACCTTCAGGAGAAAGTGTAAAGTCTTTTTATCCAACTTAGAAAGATAAGTTCTCAAGTATCATTTTCTTAAATTCTGTAACAATCTTCGCCTGAAAAGCAATAGTAATAAGCTACGTAATTTGTTCACCCGAGCCTCCCAAGACGATTCTTCGGCTTAAGAAAATCTGAGAAAGGAGGAAGCGTCGGTTTCCAATCAGTCATTTCAAATCCCGGAAATAAGTCTGAAAAGTGCGCAAAAGGCATAGAGAGTCCTTTTTTGTGAAAAGTTGGATTTCAAAACTGAGAATTCATATATGTAAAATATACGACTTAACCATCAGTCTGAACAAAGGAGAGTCAAGACTCATGTTGAAATTCAAGCCTGGCTTTTACAAGAATTTCTTTCATGACCATTTTATTTTCAGAATTTTATTATAAATTTAAGAAGGTAAGATCGTGAGTCTTTTTTTGGTGTTTCCCAAAGCTTTAACCCTGATTTTTGGCTCAGGAGTTCAAAACATTAAACTCAAATAAGTTAACGTACACTTCTTCATTTTGTTAAACCTCTTTCTATTTTTTTTTATTTTATAATAATTAGCCACGACTCTCAAAAGTATTGACAGTTAAAGTGACTTTAGAACTGATCTTGAAATTTTTGTCAATGATGTCCGTTAAGCCAGTTCGGACCCATACAGATCACTCAGAGTTTATCTAAAAAGACATTTTCGATACAATTCGAAGGGATTTGTACTGTACAGTACCTCGGAAGTCCTTCTTTTAAACGTTTAGTCGATGCAGAGTCTAAGGCAGGTCGCTCTCAATCGTTTCCATTCTAAAGAGTTCTGCGAGGACATTTAACATAGCTTAACTGTGATACGAATTGTTCTTTCTGAGAAAAGTTATAGCGTAAAACACTAATTTCCGAAAATACTCTTTTTTCCAGTTTCTTTGCATAGCCAGTGAATTTTTTGACAAAATACTGTCGAGGGAATTTAAAAATTAAACATTTTAAAAGTCGGTTTTAAAAAAATCCAAGGGCTGGCTCAAAATTTCTAAATTCCGAACCAACTTACCTATTTTTTAAACCTATTTGTACTGATTGATCCTAAAACTATGGTACTCAGGTGAAACAGAAGTCCGAGTTTTTACGAGATAAAAGGAGATTTAGTGTTATTGCTCTTCCACACTCATGTAAAAGGCTTAAGGAGTTTAAAGACCATTTAAAGATTTTGTCTGATTCTGAGTTATAGTGTGGAAAAAGTTATTAATTGTTGTCAAAATAAGTTAAGGAAAACCATAATAGGTACAGAAACCACCTTTATAAGACTCGCCTTCTCCTTACTCCTTCTCCCACAAAGATTGAAAACGAATCGAATTTTTATAGGAACCTTTTTGAAGGACGTACCTACTGGTTTGTCCTGAATGCATACCCTTACTTAGGTAGATGTGCTCAAAAGTTTTTTGAGTTTGACTAACTTTTCGATCACAACATTTTTTTCACTTACTTTTGATGGCCCACATGTGTCGTTCGCTCAATCCTCTCAAGTAGCTATCCATATCCTGTGTGCAATTCTCCGAAAATTTCATATCTCCACTAGTGATTGTAATCCAATTTGTTGCGATATTTTGTAGGTTAAACACATCCAACATATCCCGTAAACGGAGCATTTTCGAAAAGTCTTCTGTTTCACTACTATTACTATCACTATTCAATCTTAGATTTACAATCTTCCCATCCTCCATCATCATGTCGCTCATGTTCGTTTTTGGTGGAACTTTAGTAGAATCACCATCACCATTGCTTATTTCTCCATGACTAAAGGATAACGTGGCCAAAACCAGCCACAAGGCTATAACTGATTTCCCCATTATTGTCGTAATCTTCGACTGCATTCCAGAGCGTTCACACTAACCGAACTTTTGAACTATCAAAGTGAGATTTATTGTACTTTTCCCGTGCGCACTAATTGAGATTTCGCATCATTTTGTATGTCAATCACTAGATGTCATTAAAAAGAAGGCTCGCGTCAAAAACAGAAACGCCAATCGGTTCCGGAAAGTGCACTCAATACAGCTGCACCAAAAGCGGAAGTTATCGCAAAAGACTTTTACTTTCTTTCTGAAAACCGTTTAAGTACTTCGTGTGGCTCAGACACTCGCGGTATATGTCTCTGTTTCCGCGCAAAGGAAACAAATAAACAAAACAAATGCGCTATAGCGTTGTCTTTTCCTTTGTGGGTCTGGCTGTATTGTCACGACGCTACACCATCCATTTATCACCTACGACCGACAGATACACAGTGGATGATGATGGCTAAGACGAATTCGAAACGAATGAACGGAGCCGATGACTACGGCGATTACAAAATACACAGAGTGTGGCACGAACGGCGACGGCGGGGCTAAGACGCCTTTATGACTTAACCGTCTGGCTAACGAAAGTGAACTGAAAAGTGGTTTTCTTCTTTCGCCAAGAAATTGAAAATCGTACTTCGAGCCGAAATCCAAGATTGGTGGGGCTATTGGGACAGATAGACAGAAATTTCTGTGTATAATTGTCCACCACCACTCTTTCTGAACTTATTTACTTTTTTTTTTAGTTTTTTGTTTTTGTATCTTTCGATGAGTTTATTATTTAAAAAAGTATTTGGTAATATATTCGAATGCACTTACAGTGAGGGAAATTTACATATGATCATTAAAATGTTTTAACGATGTCAATTTATTGTTACAACAGTTAATGTTAATCGTATGTAAATTAGTTAGTACTTATTGAAAAAGATATAATAACCTTAAAATCCTTCGTTGTAAATGAAGTTATAAAAGTAATCTCATTGCAACAATGGCTTATGTATCTTTGGTGAAGATTGGACGAAACTATGTAAGAAATGCATTACAAAAACTTCTAGGGATCACCGAATGTTCTTCAACGCGTAAATGGTAAACTAGCACCCTAAACTTTAGCCTCTTACACAATTCTGAATTCGAAAATTTATAGGAAAATCTTGGGATCTAATAATCCTTACATTTTTTCTGTGAATTGAACACGATATACGGTGTCAATGCGGAAATGTACATACTATGAAAGTCTAAGTGATAAATGTCGTCTAGGACACAATCTTTGCTCTTTGCTGTAAGTGGTGATCTAAATGGCTTAATTACGTTTCTATCTATAGATACATACAATGAAATGAGATAAAAGTTTGTTGAGAAACCCAGGAGAACTGTACCTGTACCTAACTTAAAAATTCAATCAAACCTTGAAAAGATTATGTAAGGTTTTGTAAAGATCGTGATGTGTTTGACAGTCATTTCATGCCAAAGAGGTTAACATCGAGTTTGTTCCTTTAGTCTTTTAAAGACTATCCCAAAATTTAAAACAAAATCATATCCTAGAAACTTTCCTTTCAGATTAACTGAGATTTGGAAAGAAATTGCTATCTATCTATACTTTAGCCAAAGGTGCAGTCATAAGCTTACTCGTACACACTTCGCTGGAATGTAGTCCATCTTTTATTATACTCTAGTTCTCTAGTTTGGTATCTCTTTCTTAATAAGGACTACAATATAAAATAACTAAGCCGTATGTGCCAAAACACAATCACAACCGTGATTGCCACCAAAAGTTAATGGTACATGTGCATAGGCCAAGTGTGTCAAACTCAAAGGTCGACATGGGCTAGATAAACAAGATTTAGGTTCTCACCGCAAGGAGTGCAAAATTGAAAAACCAATTCCCATGGTAATGGAGGTTTATTTCGAAAAGTATTCTTATACATATATGGAACATACCCAAACGTAAAGTGCACTACATACTTGCATCCTTGTGCTTTAAGGTCACAAACTTTTCAGTATTGATTAAAGTAGGAACGACATTGTTAGTGTGGTTAGTCCGTCAGGCATGGGTCTGACAAAGATCCTCGAGTAAAACTGTGATGAAAATGCATCTGAAAACAAAAATTGCTCTTCGGGCACAGCGGTTCATAGTTCTATTCGTATGAAGAACCAGACTCTGATATGCTGAGTCCACATTCACAGGCTCAGTTCAAGTCAGATGTTCTGTTTCTGTGCTTCATAAGCACAGACGAGCGTAGATGCTGCATTGCTCTGTGTGGGAAAAATATGAAATTTTTGCTCCGAAAAATGTATGGATAAAGGGTTACGCATACGCCACCGAACCAGATACTGATATCTTGAATCCACATTCACAAGGCTCAGTTCAAGTCAGATATTTTGTTTCTGTGGATCATAAGCACAAACGAGCTAAGTAGCTGTCTCGCTGGTTACGGGAAAAATGGAAAATTTTTCCACCGATATGTTTATGGAAAAAATAGGTTACGCATACGCCACCGAACCAGATACTGATTCTGTTTCTGTGCATCATAAGCACAAACGAGCTTATCTGGTACCTTGCTATGTGTGATGAAAATATAATTTTTTTTAAGTTTCTAGCTGGCACAACGGATGACTAGGATTTGTGGTTCATATCGACATGTCAATGATTACGTCCAGTCTGTTCTTTACGGCAACCCCTTGCCTTGAATTGGTAATTGATGTCTTCACTGTTTCCCCAGCCTAAATCAATCACGAAATTATTTCTATTAATTAATACTTTCTTTAGTTAGATTCATTAGCTCTATTAAATATTCGCACACTGTCCATGTGGACTCGGTTCAAAAACAAAAACTGTATCTGTACCAAAAATTGCTTACACTGAACGATTTCTTTTCGTTTCTTTTTCGCCGCCCGTAATTTGTGTATGGTTTCTATCTGTATCTGATGGATCATACTCCTCTCGAGGTAGGTTTTGTACTCAAAGATATTCAAGGTAATCTGGTAGACTACTCATAGATACTGTTTTATTTTTTAAATGATTACGGCGGTTACATCGCATAACGCGCTCGAGTTGATGTGGGCAAATCTGATTGCGATCGAAAAAAAAAACTAAAATATATGTGTACGTTACCGCTATTTCGAAAAAAGAGGTAGACACCACATCGCTCATATATCAAATCGAATATTGTTATGTCTGCATATCGACGGGGGGATAATTGCAACTGATGCTGGAGATACATTTGAAATCATAACAATTTAGCAGATACATACATACATACTTATGTAGGTATACATTGTGTACAGGTTTTTTGTGTGTGATTTTTCATAATTTTATGAATTTTTCGGCTCTTGTTGAGAAATCACGAAGAAAATGTCAACAAAGAGATGAGCACAAGGGCGTAATTAAATGTAATTTTTCTGTCGGTAGTGGGTAAATATTTGGCGGATGTGTGTACCCACACGCATACACGGGGAATCGTCACAGTGATTTAGATCAATTAGTATCGATCGAAGAAAAATTTTGTCAGAGATACAGGTGGTTGGTTAATAAGAGGATCGTTCGGTGGGCTAATAATGAAACCGTGTCGAATGAGGCGTATCTAATTGTTGGAAAACATGTGAAGGTCTTTAGGTCTGCAATCATCATTTTTTCAAGGCGTTTTGATTGACAAGTGTTCGGTAATGGGGGCAAGTGCCTGGCCCGGAATTTGGGATTTTTCAAATTAATTTACTACACACTTCAAAAAACCTTCTTGAGAGATGTACATATCTCAAATACCTTTTCGTTTGTATAAGCTACTTGGACAACAATGAATAACATAAAGCTCAGTGAAAACACTCCCTAACGGCGGTATCAAGCAGGCAACAAAGCAATCAACTGATAGGAAGTTCAAGCTCTGCATACACTGCTTTTTTATACAATGTACCTACGACTGAAAGTTTGACAGAATAGTGCTGATTTCAACAGTTTACTTCTTCCACAGGAGAAATAGTGTTGCGTCCACGTCATGGCTCAGTTTCGACTGAAGTATGCCCGTCGTCTTCGGAAAAGTTGTGCTTACCAAGCGTGCTCCATCAACTACACCATACTTGTGCGGTCGTTTTAGTTCTTACATCAACTGACTCTTAATCGAGTGTTAATTGGATAAAGGTACCTTAGAGCTCGTACAGCTTTTTCGATTCAATTCAAGAACTCCTCGATTATCTGCTGGTATATTACGAGTGGGATTATGTATGCACATCGGGTGGAACACCTTTCCTCACTAAAGTTGAAGATGAATGATAAATGGGATCTCGAGAATTCCTACCGAATGTACATTGACTTTTACATTTGTCGACATACTCACCATTTGAATGTTGCAATCAAGATATTTCCACCTTTTACTTCGATATCTAATTTGGCATCTTTTTGACTCAAGAATACTTACCACGATCGTATCACAAAAAGGTCCAAGTAAGGCCAAAAAACATCCACCGTTCTGAATGGAAAGATGTGTGAAATGCCATGTCATGTTTTATCCTTGTGCATCAGAAAGGTCTTTCAAATCCAAATTGGTGCTTATGCGACAAGGTTGTACTCTCATCACTGTCGTTTTTAAAACTTATTTACTTAACTTTTCTGCCTAAAACACGATACCTTTTCACTCTCTTCGATCCACAGTACGTTGTTTCCAGTTGCCTAGACAGCTGTGGCGTTGTGGCATCTGCGATGGTTTCACCCTTTCTGCATCTGAAATACGAAGACTCTCTTTCCTTCCTTTGTCCACTGGATTTATGTCGCCAATCCAATGTAGTCGACATATTTTGGCCTTTTGGACTACATCCTGATACAGTACATAGAGTTGACTGGATATATATTTTTTTTTTTTCGACTGTGCTCAGTCCAGCACCCGGCTCCATACAGCAGACTTCCTCGCCACATGTCTAAGAAGGGCTCATTCGTTGAGCCAATATTCACTCCGAGGTAGGTAAACTTCTTAACCACTTCAAAGTTACAGTGACCGTCCAGGCGGTGGACGGACCCTTTTTTGTTTGTTGGCAACATGCGTTTGATTTTTCTTTTAAACTCGGTTCGTCTATTCTTCGATTGCCCTGAAACCATCTACAATGGCGTGTTGAGATTAAGTCGATATCTTCTGCGAAATCTGTCCCATCGACTGGACAGATTTGTGAAAGATAGTGCCTTCCGTGTTAGCAATTGGTCTCCGCACGATCACATATTTCCTTGCCACGTGCCTTCCATGGTCATGTATTTTATCTGGATCAGTTGTTCTTAAAATGATGGACAATACCATCTTTTTTATAAAAACACTTACCTTTAATCCTTGTCGTTGAGATTGAGGTTCTCTAGGTCGTGGCTATTATGGAGGTTTTCTTAGCGTCTGTTGTCTAGAAATGTCTAGGACCAATTCTTTAGCCCCTCTGATCTAGGAGTGTCTCAAGATCGGGTATAATGCTCATGTCTGGTCCGGTGCATCCAAAATCTCTTTGCTAGATGGAATTCAAAATCACATTCAGAACTAATAGGTGACGGAATCATAGCAAGGACTATGTATTCATCGCCTTCAAATACACAGAAATATTTCCTCTCTTGTTTTTTTCTTGTTCTTGTTTTATCGCCTTTTTTTGCAAACAGTGTTTCATCGAAATAGCCAATTATCCGGATTACTCGTACCTATTACAATTTGTGTGTACGTTTATATGTTTATCCAAAATTCTGTGAATGTTAGAGCCACCCTCAATTATGAGGAATAAATTGCCAGTCAAACGTAATATTATTATGATGTATCGACGTATTTATTCTCTATTTCTTCAATTATAGTAATCGATCGATAAATTCTGTACATAAGTCATTGGTCTGTCTGTGGCACACATTTTGACCAAAAGAAAACCTGAAATAGTCAAAATCTCGTCATAATCCTGATTAAAAAAAATCTAGTTATAATACTAATTAAAAATTTGAGACCCGGGCGACTAGTCGTATCTGGAAAAGTAGTCCTACATCAGTAAGCACTTTCAAGTCGCAATGTTTGCTGGTGTCAAGTTGTTTGTCGAACGACTTCTCAATTAGATAATTGGGCACTTACTGATATAGTTAGGAAAACAATATTTTTATATTTTAATTTCTGAATTTATTTACGCCCCATGAAAGCGAAAGTACCTGATAGTGCCTGGTGCAGTTGAGTGATGTAACTTTGCATAGGCGGGAGACATCTTCTTTTTTAGCTCTCATGTCTCTGTTTTTCGTAATAAATGAGGCATGGATTTATTTTTTGGTTTAAGGTTGGTTGGTTTCTTTAAGGAACATGGTGTGCAGATACATCTATTTATAAGTATTACCGCTGCGTATTTTTCTGTGTTGACGATTTGTTCCTGGCATACTTATTCTGGATGGAAAACAGACTGCTGAAAGCTAGTAATAGACCTTTTAATACTTGGCTTAGATTGACTTAACTCCAAATATCAAAGTTCTGCTTAGTTATGACACATTTGTGAAGAGTAATTTTCAGATTGCAATTGGAGTCTTCAACTACTCCACCATTAGGGCTGTAAAAACCTAATCATTTGGCTTAAATTTTGAGAACTGGCTGGAATCCAGATGTTGTGTTGATGATGTTAATTTTCTTGTAATTGCTAAGTTGTACAGACTTAGCACTATTAAGGAAAATTTTTTAGCGTAGTTTTCGAAATAAACGTCTAAACATTGCTCGCTACTTTGTACTTTATAGACTAATGAGTGGAGGGTGATATTGTTAATAATTGGTTAAACGTACAGCACACTTCAGATTTTCTTTTGATAGGCGGCTGATTCTTGAAACCAAAATAATTGTTCAATATGATGGTCGTACCTTCTTTGCAAACAACCCGAGGTAATGGAACCAACTTACATAATGTTTCACAAGGGTGGAATTTGTATGTACATATATCCTACAAAATTATTGATTTGGTTGATGTGTATCCTTGCAGGATTTTGTACATGGATATAATATAAAAAATCATATTACTGATTGAAAGCCTCAGGCCTATTTATAGGTACACAGAGGGCAGACTGCCTGCCATTTCCTCACAATTTTGTTACCGAAAAGCATTTATTTATTTCGAAAGACTAATGGTTTACAAGAACAGAAAACACATTTTTTTATATCCTGTGCTAAGGTACGTTTTATGGATTTAATTGAAAAGTTCACTTTATGTATTATATAGCAAAGACGATTTAGTCACGTTCATCCGTCCATCTAACGTCACCCCTTTTTGGGTCTTCAATGTTGAGCTAGAAGGATGGGTGTGTGAGACGAAGAAGTAGTACAACTGTAAAGCATCTTGAAATCCATCCGCACTTTTCTAAAACTTTACTATTTTACTTAAAAGCGAACCTTTTTATTAGGACCAAATATTTGCATACATATTTAAACTATCTACCCATGCATTGTCTACAGCCACGCCCACTTTTGGGGGTCGTTTCCATTGAAAAACAAATTTTAATGATATTTTGCAAATGTTGGAAGTTATCGCAGTAATTCATGACCACTTTTTTAGGAGTGATGCAAAGGAATAAGGATAGGAACCATTCGTTGCAGACGAAGTTGTAATATTTTTATTTTGACCAGGATAAGATGAACTATCTTCACTATTCGTGATGTGCATATGATACTTTTCATAAGATTGATAGAAACCTACTGTTACTGCGTCAACAATGTGAAATGGTTCTCTTTTGATGAGATTTGGCATGACAATTATACCCTCTGATGTTTATCAAACGCTTGCACATCTGACACTTAAACGAAATGTATAGAAACCTAAATGGCTTTTAATTTCACATAGAATGGAATATCTTTCAACCTAAGTTCTTCTTATTTAGTAGGTTATCCACTTCAAAATTGTCGGGGTCGCGAAGTTATATTTTATGTCTTCTTCAATTTTTCGATCTCTATGTGGTCAGCGATACAATACTATATAAAGAGTACTTTATTATAAGAGTATAGTATACAAGTGTATAGTACCTTTGTCTATTGTATGCATCCTGAAAGGTGGAGACCATTTTGGTTTTAGTATCTGGTCCAATTCAACCTCTGTTTACATACAATTCTGTTATCAGGTGATCCATGGGACAACTTGTAGTATCTGATACTTTTCAAATTGATGTGACATCAGCTTCGGTAGACGTGGGCGCCGTGGCTCAGTGGTTAGTGCGTTAGACTATGGAACAGTTGTAGGTCCTGCAAAAACTTCTCAAAAAAGCAAATTGCCCTTCGGATATGGCATTAAACTGTAGGCCCCTTCCATTCGCACAGCACGAACAGCACGAATGGTTGTGAGGAGCTAGGCCCTGGGTCCCATCGACCTGTTGCACCAAGTATTTATTTATTTTAGTTTCGGTAGACGTGGCTGTATATTTGGTTTTACATTTTCTTTGCAATTTCTAGTAAAAACATAAATTTTTTAAAAGTGGGCGTGGTAGTGAGTGATTTTTCACTTATAGTGCACCTTTTTTTAAATTAGAAATTGCGAACTACTTGCTTAAAATCTAAGGCAAACAAGTGACGACAACTTTACGGACATGGCTCTGCATATTTCTCTATTGATACTGTTTACTAATATGTACATATGTATACCTATATCTTAGAGGATCTATCTCAATCTTACGAAATACATAGTTCTCAAACTGAATACGATTACTGAATTCTTCATTTGTTTGTGTTTCCTTAGTTTCTTGACACTGACCTTATTCCAAAAAATTTCTCTCACTGTTGTCAGGTAGAAGCCATGAATATCATCAACCAAAAATGTTGGATAATAACCAAGGAAGCAGGTCAATAACCTATCGCTCCTGCACTGATATACACGACAGCTGAGTTGTTGCACTTCACGATGTACTGATTTCAAAAAAACGCCTCTAGAATGTGTGTTTACAAAAAAAAAAACAAAAAACCAACGTCAAACCAGGAAAACATAAATCCCCATATTTGCAAGAGTATGTCAAAGCCGTTACCGCATACCACACATTCGGTCGTGCTTATGTGATATTTGGCCAATAAACCAGCACAAGCTACAATACGTTACACACAGAATCCATAGTAGGAAGAAAGGTCAGTCGTTGCGCAATATTGAAACCAACAGATCAAAAAAACAAAAAAAATACCGAAAAAAGATTTTATCTTTCATAAAAAAGTTTCACTTTTAATGGCGAATTTTGCGCAAATGGTAATTCGCCATCCGTATACTCTCGTACACCTAACCTATACCTTCGCCACTGTCTGTCTTGCCTGCCTTATTAAACTTTACATAATTTTGCACAGAAACGAGGGAAAACAAATCAAAATGATTTGCATTAATCGCCATAACCGGACACATCTTTAACTAAACATTTACTTTTTCTTTTGCGCTTTTTGTATCCCAAAACAATTTGATTTCCTAATGTTTTCTCAGTTCGTCCAAGCGTTTTAGGCTTTCAGTGTATGCCTTTGATAAACAAAAGACAAGATTGTTAAAATACAAAATTGCTAATGTAGGCGCAGACCAAGTCGCGCAACTTCGTACGGAAGTTGGAACGACGACGACGACGTAGTCACGATGACACGAGATATTTCTGTACAAACTTGACTTTCTTTGGGGTCTGCACGAACAATGCCAGAGAGACAAAAGCCCCCCGTTCAAGCCCTTTGATTACACAGTCGGTGGTCGATGAAAAACCCGGAACCGCATGTCAAAGCTGGCCCACAGACTAATGGACTGAAAGATCTATGAATGATGCCATTTGATTGTCTGCATCTGTTGGATGTTTGATGATAACAATCAAATGGCTCAGAGGAGTATCTGCTGGGCTGACATCGAAAGTGAAAGTGCTTGACTGAGACTTAGGGAAATAGTGTCTTTGGTGACGGAAGGTAGGTCGGGATAAATTCATAACGTTGGGCAAAGCAAAGGTTACAATGCGTAACGAAGGCTTAGAGTAATTTATTGGGATTTTGTTTAATTACAAGCAATTGTGAGAGTAGTTACAGGTCAATGGGTTTTATTGCGGTTTGCTGGAGATTTAATTGGAATTGAAAGGGTTAAGTCATCAAGATGAGGTATTCAGGGTAGGGCTTTGCTTGATAAGATGCGTTCACGTGAAAGTCAATGAAAGGCAGAGTGGAGATCGATGAATTATGTAAGAATTTTACCATAGTACTTCTTGAACGAGCGATAATATGTAAGGTACACGTGAGCCCCCACTATGATCATTATAAAGGGTGACCAGATAGCAATGATACTTTTCCCAATTGTTGTGTTTTAGCAGCTGTCAAAGTTACCAATGACTTCCAGCTGTCAATACATTCAGTAAGATTTGCCATTTTCAGACATTTCCATAACTTTTTCTCAGTTTTAAATACGCAACGTGAATTTTTTCGTGAAGTCGCACCGGTGAAAATTTTGAACGTGAGTACATTTTTTTGGACCCTAAGCCACCAATCAGACAGAGATTGGTGTGAAATAAAGAAAACACAGGTGCCGTAGCGCCCAGTATCGAATAAGACGCGAAAATGTCGATTCGGCGCCGATCAGCTGAATTGGGCATCGGCAGAGAGTCAACCCGGCTTATTTTGCGGCTGGATTTGGACCTACATCGGCATAAGATTATGCTAATCCAAGAGTTAAAGCTGGACGACTTCGGACAACGCCGTGAGTTTGCTTTTTATATGCTGGAAATGTTGGCTGGAGATCCGGATTTTGGCCAAAAAACCTTTTTCTCGAACAGGGCCCATTTTTGGGTCAATGGGTATGTCAACAAGCAGAATTCCCTTTATTGAAACGAATACAATCCACAATTGTTCGACCAAGCATCAATGCATGGCGGCATCATCGGACCTTATTTCTTTCGAAATGAGGAAAGAGACACCGTTACCATCAATGGTCTCAGGTGTAGAGGTATAGATGTAAACCGACTTTTTGTGGCCTGAGCTTGACAACAGCTACATATCCAAGCTGTGGTTACAACAAGATGACGCTACGTGCCATACAAGCGACGCAAGGCTTGAAGTTGTGAAGAAGAAATGATACCTGAGATACAATGCGACTTGACACTTATTGATCTGGATTCGGTTCACAGTCCAACCTATTTCAAACATTCGAAAGTATAAATTTCATCTTCTATTCTACGCAGATACTTACATGTAAATTTATCGACCAAGATAGTATATCACCTTTGCTGAGACTTTTCTATGGCATCAGCCATTATTGTTCTTTCCTAATCCAAATCTGACAATTAAGTGAACTCTTAAAATTCAGGATAATTCTTTGGATAGTTTTGTAATTCATCAGCAGACAATGAGTCTATCTAGCTGTCTCGGACAAGAGATTAGTTACAGAACCAAAATTGTTACTGACCCTCTACTTTCTCTAGTTAGGGATCAGCGGACAAAAACTCGGTCCCTACTTAGTAAACTAGTTCACAAGAATATGACAATATTTTTTGAAGTTTGTAAGTTAACAAATCTCTGCTAACATCAAAAGGTTGATCATTCATACGAATCAAATTGACCTTGACCACTTATAGATGCCCTTAAGGGTTCCATTCAATAACTGCTAATAGCGTGCTCTTGATCATCTACTCGTACGTATTAATTAAAAGAAACATGTTAAAAAGTGTTTATATTTCTACTCAATACTTACCAGTTACACAGTCTGTTCCAAACCTAGAGGTTAGTCGAATTAGTCAAATTAGAGCAATGACTTAGCATTAAGCGAACTATTTGTATAAGTGGACATGATACTGAAGAAAATGTTCAGACTGATAATTGATTTTGACATAATCAATTATTTTCAATACTGCTCGATTGGCATTGTGTATCAGTGGAGCTTTCGGCAACATCTCTTCAATTGTGATTGAAATTTTAATCGGTGTGAGATATAGCATCTTTCGAAAGGCTTTCCTTACAATTTGCCAGATCTTCTTATTCAACATAATTTTTTAAACCATCCTCTCATCTGACGAAAGTTAGAAGATGATCGGGTCTCATAGAAAGAATTCGTAAACTTTCACATGGATGATTCTATGATCGAAGGTAGTTTCTTCAAAAGTCCTTACACCTCTGTAAAACGTCTTTCAGACAATGATATTGGCGATTTGAAAGCCTCTCTTGACCGTTTTTAATTGCCACCTGTTTTTCGGGAGACGGGATGAGTAATCATCTCATTTGGGTTCAGGGTCATACGGACATTCCATACTCATAAGCTCATTGGACATCGCACGATAATTTCTGTACCTTTATTTATTATGATATTATAATAGGTACACATTCCGGCCACATTTAGGTCAGTACAGACCCATTGTGATGCTCAAAGGGGAAAGATTCCCTTTTCCATTGGTTAATCCTAGTCTTACAAATTTGTTTCATATAACCCAGTAGATTTGATGAAGTTCAAAATGTCATTCATTCGTCTGTTGGATAACTCTTCAGGATCACAGAAGAAGTGTCGTTCGAAAAAAATTGAATCTAAGATGAATAAGCCCAGGACAGAGAAAGTGTGTAGGTACTATCGAATCAACAGAGCTAGCTATGTATGTATGTATATGATCTATTTCCAAATACAGTGTCCTTAATTAGATCTACCCTTTGCCCATGTATCCCCACAATTTTAATTGACTTCGTACTCCTCAACTGAATCTCCTCCAACACTCTTTCTGAAACATCAATTTCCTAAACTAATTTCTTAAATGTCAAATTTCTACCAAATTTACGTACATTTCCGGCTGAAGTACTAGGCGCCCAGAAAATGTAGCAAGTATCATCTGTCGCCATAAAAACACATTTTCTACATTCATCGTTATCTACCCACTGGATCTAAGCTCCTCCCATTGAAAACGGGGCATATTCCTCATAACTTGTATTGAAAAATATCCAACCCAGGGATGCTACTGAGGAAGTTGGCAATATTAAGTAAAAATGTATAGTTTCTGTTTTTTAAGAGATATAATGGTTAGAGGTAAAACTATTGGAATAAACATGCTACATTTAATACCAGAGCTCTTAAAAAATCTGTTAAAATGCTTTAAAAAAACAATACAAATTACTTGCACAATATTTTTAAAGGGACTCAAGTAAAAAATTTTTTCTGTGGGTAGACAAAATTTGCAAAAATTGACAATACCTTAGATCACGAAGTAAAGCAATTTACTTAATTGCTGTGAAAAGCATTAGCTTCGTTGATAATCATTTTTTTTTTGTTAAAAGCTAGCCAAAGCTGATCAAAAGCCAACTACTAAACGTCAAAAAAAAAACCAGACAAGACAACAGTCAGAAACAAAAACCCAGTCCGTCAATCGTGTGCAAACGGGCTCTTGCGCAGAAATAGTCACAAATGTGCTTTTATTTTATATATTTTCCAGGTGAGATCATATTTTCATTTCAATACATGTTTCATTCAAATTCAACTGAAGTACTAGTCGCTCAGAAAACGCAGCAAGTATCACCGTGGACATATAAAAAATCATATTTTCTTCATTTCTCCTTATCTACAGAAAAAAAATCCTAGCCCATCCTCTTTAAGGCGGATCTTGGTTGTCATTATTTGAATGGTGAAATGTGCACAATAGGGTTGCTATTGAGGAAACTATTTTGAACAATTTTTAGTATCATTTCAATTCAATTCAATTGTTAGTACCATAGTGAACCAAGAGTGCTTACTTTAGAGTATAATTGGAGAAAATAAAGGAGAAATATTGTTGTTGCACGTACGGGGTGTAATTGGAATTGATTCAATGGGACGAACCGGAAAAACTAATGTTGAGTCCAAGAATGTTTGTAGCTTATGTCCAGAACAGAGAATTAAGGCAGGTCTTAAAAAATTCACATAATATATACACACATAAGCGCCAATAGTTCTGGGCTTAGTTAGTTAGGTGTCTCTGTGCTTTGTACTGATTTATGAAATCTGTCAAATCTGTCAGATCCCTGTACGTAATTTTTTGTTGTTTGTGTATTTGTACACATTTATATTTGACGTTTAAAAAGTGGGAAAATTTCGTAGCCTTCGAGTTTGTTTACTTTCTATTTACTGAATCTCTCATGGAAGAGAATTTTACCTCCGCTCTTTGAAATCTCACAATCTACGAGTTTTAGTGCAGAAACTATGCTGCATCCTTCTCAAATTTATAAGAATATATGTACATAAGTAAGAAATAAGTGACCATATAAGGTTCCAAAACACCCCCAGTTATTTATGTATAAGGTAACAGTACCCTGCAAATTTTATTTTACATTTCTTTTTGTAATAACACCCAAAATCTCCCTCAAAGGACTGTCAAATAAGACAAATAAAGCCAAAGCACACACGTAGGTGATAGCACTGAATCCCATAAACATGATAAACTGCAAATACAAGGAGACGTTATAGACATGTTTATTTTGAAATAATCGATAGAACTTACCACCTGCCCTTCGGTTGTATTGAAAGGAACTTCTCCAGCTAACAGAAATGTTCTGATTACAAATGGACCCAATATCAAGGACGTGGTCGATAGCTTTCCAATAATATTCATGAGTTCGTATGAAAATATTTGTCGAAGGAAACCTAATCCAAGGATAAACTTGTTACAGACAATTTGATGCCAAAGTAATGGCAACTTACCCCCATACTGCGTCGTGCTGGCCAAAATAATCCAAAATATAATCATCGCCCACATAGTATGCCCCAAGGTTATAACACACGCCCTAGTCAAGGGACTCGCTCGAAACAATGTGAATTGATATCCAAATAAAAAGAAACATATTATCAGCAGGCAAGCAATCCATCCTTTAAGAAATGTATCTCAATCGTTAGCACGAATCCGGCAACCAATAACTGAATTACTCACCAAATGTGAAAATAATAACATTTATCTGCATGTTTCCATTTGTCTTGTGCAGAATGTACCCTAGACACATTCCAAGGATGTATAAGGGTACACGCAGCCAAACTTTGTCATAAATCAAATTGAATTCAGTCAGGTCGTCTATCGTTGAGTTGGTGGACCTACATATGTGGATTGTGTGAATAGGGATCGATAACAGGTTTTTTTGAACACCTAGTACATACCTTTCGTCGAATCCATAAGGATTCATTTCCAGAAAAGTTGACGCAGCCACGGACGTTATAAACATCGCTGAACAAATTATCGCAGCATACTTTGGATGGATTTGTGCCAATAGTAAAACCAAACATCCGGCAGCAAAGAATTGTACTTCTATCGAGATGAACCATGTCCATGGCATGCACTAAAAGTTAGACAGTTAGACCTTACATTGTTTGGAGTAAAAAATTTTGAAAACCAACCCTCTCCTCCAAGGGTAGAAAAGTTTCTATGTACAGAGTGTTCCTCCACTTGTTTACCTCGCATCTATCGAAATCAAATGAAGGCACTTCCAGGACTGTATTGAAATGAAAGTATTTTGAGGTCAGTTCTAAGGCTATTAAAACAAAAGCGTATGACAGAGAGACACTGGAATGAAAAATAAGAAAAGTTTACTGAAGTTTATTATCACCTAAGATTCATGATTCCTAATTCCTAGGTTTTCATTACTATAAAGCTAAAGTTGGTTCAGAAAACCTTACGAAAAAGATTAGCAACTCGACTCGGATCTACCTTCCAAAATATTTTCCTGCCGCTTATCGAGAAGTAAGTAATAAACGATGGTCTAGTTAAGAAGGGTTTCGAATCAAACAAACTACAATGAGACCAATCGATTCGAATGCACATCAGTCTTCTCGTATCCAAAATGAATATGAATTTTCACAACATGGATAACTTATCGTGGAGCAATTTCACCTTGTCGCTGAAACATTTTGCACCTATAGACTAGAAAACAGCTGACTCTCCTCATACCCACCCTTACAGGCCACAATTCAACGGCGGCCCATCTAAGATGAATGAGGATCAGCACCACAGATTAGAGGCTGCTGAGGACGCCCGAGCGTCAACAGGACCAATTGGTCTTTGGTGTTAATTCTCATTCTTCTAAGAATTGGCAATATCCACTAGCCCCTCTGACACTATTCATATTCAGTTGGCAGACACATTGCTTCATTGCGTATCTTCTTCTCAATGCTTTGGTGAATATCAATCCAAGAGATACTTTTTCTTTTTTATTGCCTACTTTTGGGCAGACCAAATTAATATTTGTATTTTTTTACACTTACCTACAAACTTTATTGACAAACAATGTTGTAAGATGTACGAGCTGCTCGAAAACATTCCAATTGCCATTCGGCATAACTTTGAAAAAACTGTACGTCAAATTCGATCCACTATAAAAAAAAATGCAAAACTTGAACCCTTATATCAAAAGAACTTCAACAACTGCCATACATACCTTATGAAGAAGAAAACGTCAAACAGATAGGTCGCTTGCTTTCGAATAAACTTTCGAAAACTCGCATCGTCCTTTTCGAAGCTATTTTTGTTGTTCGAAATAAAATCCATTTCGGCGCATGTGTTGGCGTATATCAAGAGAAATGTGAACACAGCCAGGATACCACTCATGGCTGCCTGTGCGTCATGTTCTCGTTTCAGCAGTTCGAATAGAATATTTGGCAAGGACACCGCCGAATTCAGGTCTTGCAGAAACGTAGGCTTCACAATACTTTTAGCTAGGAGAGCAAAACTTGTAGTAATCGGAAAGAGGCTTGAATATGTAAATAACTACGAACCTGTTACATAGCTATTAGCAACAACGTCCAATCCAATGGCGGCATGTGAGCGTGGCTTTTGGGTAAATGTTCCCGCATGAACTGGTGTCCGATCGGCAAACTGGTTCACATTCAGGTTAACACTCCTGCGCAGTTTTTCGTATTCTTCAATGATGTTGAACTTTGAGTCAAGCTTGACAGGTTTTGTGTTGGCCTCTGGAGGCTCCTCCATGATTGGACAATAGTTCGAAAAGTGAGACAATGTAAACATTAAGATGGATGTTCCAATTAGGACTCTGGAACATAATTCGAGTTGTAACGCATATATAGTTTTAGATTTCCTTCATAACACCTACATAATTGTATAGAATCCACTATCTTGAAGGATGTCGAAATTCTCCTTAACTATTCGATGCTGGACGTAGGATATGTTCTTGACAATGTGATTACTTTGGAACATGAATATGTCAAGGATCTGGAGCAAGTCCGGATCGTTGCAAGATTTAGGAAGGCAAATCAATTGTTGAATACGTTCACTCTGAAAGGAGAAGGAAAGTAAGAGACTTTTGCTTCTGCTGTAAAGGAATGCTTACATGATGAAAGTTGGTATTGGTCATTTCAATATCGTATTTTGCCAAAACTATTGTCACCGGAAATGGAACTACTGTGGTATTAACTCGTAAGTTCCAATGCATGCCAAGCATATCTTTGTACTCCGTTTCTAGATTTCTACACAGTTGAGGTATGAAGATTCGAAAGTTATTACCGCCATAAGCTCCTCCACTGTAATAACTGGTAGCGTCGTACACTGTTAAAGAAATTATCAAATATTTGTGGAAAAGCAAAAGGGACGAACTGAAACAAAGATTGGAATGGATAGGCAATAATAAAAAAAAAGACTGCTATTTCATGTTGTTCATCCAAAAAGGTTTTTGGTAACAGATGAGGCTTGGAACCTCATATTTCCATTCCCTTACCCTTTCGGGTCAAATAGACGAAGTTGAATAAAAGATTAGAAGCTCAAGAACGCAAATCGGATGAATTAGACTTTGGGAAACTCAGTTGCCCCCTATCTAGCATTTGGAAGGAATTGAGGTATGTCTCGATCGAAATGGATACTGGAAACAGAAAATTTTTCAACCAAAAATGAATGAAAAAATGGCTTTGCATAGCCCAGAGATCTGGACACCCACAATCTCACTACATCCTCCAATCACGCTTCTCGAGCCAGCTGTTCTGTTTCTGTGCATTTATACCACAAACTAGCTTAGCTGCTGCCTCGAAATGCGGCTTTGTATAGCCCACAGATCTGGATACCCACAATCTCACTTTATCCTCCAAAAACGCATTTCGAGCCAGCTGTTCTGTTTCTGTGCATTTAAAGCACAAACTAGCTTAGCTGCTGCCTCGAAATGCATATTGGAAACAGAAAATTTTTCAACGAAAAAATGTATGAAAAAAATGGCTTTGTATAGCCCACAGATCTGGATACCCACAATCTCACTATATCCTTCAAAAACGCATTCCGAGCCAGCTGTTCTGTTTCTGTGCATTTTAAGGCACAAATTAGCTTAGCTGCTGCCTCGAAGTGCACATTGGAAACAGAAAATTTTCAACGATAAAATGTATGAAAAAAATGGCTTTGTCCACTGATCTGGATGCCCACAATCTCACTATATCCTCCAAAAACGCATTTCGAGCCAGCTGTTCTGTTTCTGTGCATTTAAAGCACAAACTAGCTTAGCTGCTGCCTCGAAATGCATATTGGAAACAGAAAATTTTTTGACCAAAAAAAGTATGAAAAAAATGGCTTTGTATAGCCCACAGATCTGGATACCCACAATCTCACTATATCCTCCAAAAACGCATTTCGAGCCAGCTGTTCTGTTTCTGTGCATTTAAAGCACAAATTAGCTTAGCTGCTGCCTCGAAGTGCACATTGGAAACAGAAAATTTTCAACGATAAAATGTATGAAAAAAATGGCTTTGTCCACTGATCTGGATGCCCACAATCTCACTATATCCTCCAAAAACGCATTTCGAGCCAGCTGTTCTGTTTCTGTGCATTTAAAGCACAAACTAGCTTAGCTGCTGCCTCGAAATGCATATTGGAAACAGAAAATTTTTTGACCAAAAAAAGTATGAAAAAAATGGCTTTGTATAGCCCACAGATCTGGATACCCACAATCTCACTATATCCTCCAAAAACGCATTTCGAGCCAGCTGTTCTGTTTCTGTGCATTTAAAGCACAAACTAGCTTAGCTGCTGCCTCGACGTGCATATTGGAAACAGAAAATTTTTCAACCAAAAAAAGTATGAAAAAAATGGCTTTGTATAGCCCACAGATCTGGATACCCACAATCTCACTATATCCTCCAAAAACGCATTTCGAGCCAGCTGTTCTGTTTCTGTGCATTTAAAGCACAAACTAGCTTAGCTGCTGCCTCGACGTGCATATTGGAAACAGAAAATTTTTCAACCAAAAAAAGTATGAAAAAAATGGCTTTGTATAGCCCACAGATCTGGATACCCACAATCTCACTATATCCTCCAAAAACGCATTTCGAGCCAGCTGTTCTGTTTCTGTGCATTTAAAGCACAAACTAGCTTAGCTGCTGCCTCGAAATGCATATTGGAAACAGAAAATTTTTCAACCAAAAAAAGTATGAAAAAAATGGCTTTGTATAGCCCACAGATCTGGATACCCACAATCCCACTATATCCTCCAATCACGCATCTTGAGCCAGCTGTTCTGTTTCTGTGCATTTAAAGCATAAACCAGCTTAGCTGCTGCCTCGAAATGCATATTGGAAACAGAACATTTTTCTACCAAAAAAAGTATGAAAAAAATGGCTTTGTATAGCCCACAGATCTGGATACCCACAATCTCACTATATCCTCCAAAAACGCATTTCGAGCCAGCTGTTCTGTTTCTGTGCATTTAAAGCATAAACCAGCTTATCTGCTGCCTCGAAATGCATATTGGAAACATAAATTTTTTTAACCAAAAAAGTATGAAAAAAATGGCTTTGTATAGCCCACAGATCTGGATACCCACAATCTCACTATATCCTCCAAAAACGCATTTCGAGCCAGCTGTTCTGTTTCTGTGCATTTAAAGCACACACTAGCTTAGCTGCTGCCTCGAAATGCATATTGGAAACATAAATTTTTTAACCAAAAAAGTATGAAAAAAATGGCTTTGTATAGCCCACAGATCTGGATACCCACAATCCCACCATATCCTCCAATCACGCATCTCGAGCCAGCTGTTCTGTTTCTGTGCATTTAAAGCATAAACCAGCTTAGCTGCTGCCTCGAAATGCATATTGGAAACAGAAAATTTTTCAACGAAAAAATGTATGAAAAAAATGGCTTTGTATAGCCCACAGATCTGGATACCCACAATCTCACTATATCCTCCTAAAACGCATTTCGAGCCAGCTGTTCTGTTTCTGTGCATTTAAAGCACAAACTAGCTTAGCTGCTGCCTCGAAATGCATATTGGAAACAGAAAATTTTTATACCAAAAAAAGTATGAAAAAAATGGCTTTGTATAGCCCACAGATCTTTTTTTTTTTTTTTTTTTTTTTTTTTTTATTATTTCACTAAGTTTACAAATATATGTATCATATGCCTTGACCTGCGAAGCCCAGTGGCTTATCTGCAGGAGATTATTTTCAAAAATTATTTAAGACTCAATCATCTACGTAAACATTTTAAAAAAAATTTTATGTAATTTAGTTTTTATAATTCAGATTTTTAAAGAATGCTTTTGAATTTAAATATTATTAATTAAGTTGAAGTTTTAAGTTTGAAGTAAAAGTTATGTTATTTCTTCTAAAAAAAATTGTTTTAATCTTTGTTTTCGGGCATTTATTTGGTGGATGTTTCTCAAGTCTTGAGGAAGATTATTTAGCACATTCGGCACGGTGTACATCAATCGTCTTCTGCCGTATTCGTTGATAAGTGCTGGGAGTTGATACATTCCTTCGACTTGTCTTCTAGTACCAAACGGATGAGTAATTGGTCTGCGAAAATTTGCATCTTCATAGTACTCCAAGGCCACAGTCATATTGAATATTTGTTTTACTCTCAGCATACTTATGTTAGAGACGTTCCTTCTCGATAGAATTTTGGCTGCACTGTTTTGAATATTTTGCAGTTTTTCTATGTGTGTTTGCGCTGCACCTCCCCATGCTAGTACACCATAACGTAGCCTCGACTCTATAAGCGCGTAGTACACTTGTTTTTGTATACTTATCGGAGCTTTGTACTGCAGACAAGCGAGCGCAAACAAGGATCCTCTCAGCTTATTCCGTAAGTGGTTTATGTGAGGCTCCCAAAGAAAATGGCAGTCAATGATGATACCAAGATACCTGTAGGTATTCACGACTTCAATTTGTTCGGACTCAAACGAGCTGTCACATTTATATGTCTTCAGGACAATTTGCGGTGCTTGGAACTTCGGGCTTCGAATATGCATGAGCTTAGTTTTTGATTCATTTATTATAAGCCCATTGTCATGACACCATTTAGCAGCTTCATCGAACTCCTCCTGCATCACCTTTGTTGCTTCTTCCAACGATTTATTACATACAATGATTGCCGTATCATCAGCAAATGCGAATGGTGTACTTCGTTTCAAACATTTTAGCATTTCATTTGTGTACAAAATAAAAAGTAGAGGGCCAAGCTTCGAGCCTTGTGGCACTCCATATTGTACTTTATGCTCAACGCTACAGCGATTCTTAATTTGTACACTAAAAGTTCTTTCTGCAAGATAATTACGCAACCAATCCGACAGCTTGCCTCTAATTCCTACCTTTTCCAAAGCGCTGATAAGCTTTTCGTGGTTAAGTGTGTCGAATGCCTTACTAAAATCCGAAAACAGGACAAGTATATGGTGCCGCTTGCTTAGGGCCATATTAATTACGTTTGCGAAATCGCCAAGAAGTTTGTTGGTGCTCTTTCCCTTTTGAAATCCGTATTGACTTTTGCTGATCAATTTGTGTTTTTTTACGAAATCCCATATACGGTCCGAAACGATTTGCTCCATGATTTTTTCTATGGCCGGTAAAATTGCTATTGGCCTATAGTTAGCGATATTGGTTTTCGTCCCTCCTTTATATATAGGACGCACAACTGCCTGTTTTAGTTTTTTAGGGATCGTAAGCATATCGAAGCTAAGGTTGATGAACTTCGTTATAATGGGGACAAAGATGTCAGCATTCAACTTAATATCTGTGACTCTAATACCATCTGCTCCAGGCGCTTTCCAGATGTTTAGGCGATGCACCAGACGTTCTACCTCTGCATAGTCTGTTCCTCCAAAGTACATAGATCTGCTTAATCTATCATTTTGATGACTGGAGGTTAAAACATTACACTTATGAATGATAGACTCTGCCTGTCTCGAAAAAAAGATTGCAAATTCATCAGCTAACTCATCTGCGTTCCTGACATCCAAGAAATGTTTTGATATTGTATCATCCAAGGATATTTTTCTTCGTCCTAAAACTTCATTTATTACGCTCCATGTTTTTTTCGGATCACCTCTTGTCTGTTCAAATTTTTCTTTGTAATGTTGGTTCCTGGTCTGAGAAATTTTTTTGTTTACTTGGTTACGAAACAATTTGTACTCCGATTCGTAGGCCGGGTTTCTGCGATTGTTTTTCCATCTGCGGTATAGTCTGTCTCTTTCTTTGCAAATCTCGAGGATGTCTCTGGTAATCCATGTTGCTTTTGTACGACGACTTTTACCATTGTACACTGCTTTCGAGTTTGAGTATATGGCATCCATCTTAGCTATTAGAGAGGACAGAAGATTTTCTGGATCTGTTTCTTCTAGAATGGAGGTCCAATCAGTAGCTCGGATTAAACCATTTACTTTTGATGAAATTATTGTGGAGCCTATGGGCGTGTGACTTTCGGTTATAAGCTCTTCATAGATTCCATACATAGTGCCGTAATGATCGGATATGTCATTTTCTACTACAGCTGAAAACATTTTGACTTCTTTAATACTGACCAAAATGTGATCAATAAGAGTGTAGCTGCCTATATTTAAGTCCACCCTGGTAGACCCTTTGATGACATTAAGAAGCCCCCTCGAAGCCAACATATCCTGATAATTAAGGGCCAATGTACTTAAATTGTCTTTCATGTTTATATTAATATCGCCCAAAATTATTATGTCGTTATTCCCTGCTTTTGTATTGGTTATTGTAATAAAGTCCTCTATGAATCGAACCGGGTCTTGCTTCGGAGGTCTATATACGCCACTTATTATTTTTGTTTCCTTATACCCACAATCTCACTATATCCTCCAAAAACGCATTTCGAGCCAGCTGTTCTGTTTCTGTGGATTTAAAGCACAAACTATCTTAGCTGCTGCCTCGAAATGCATATTGGAAACAGAAAATTTTTCAACCAAAAAATGGATGAAAAAAATGACTTTGTATAGCCCACAGATCTGGATACCCACAATCTCACTATATCCTCCAAAAACGCATTTCGAGCCAGCTGTTCTGTTTCTGTGGATTTAAAGCACAAACTATCTTAGCTGCTGCCTCGAAATGCATAATGGAAACAGAAAATTTTTCAACCAAAAAATGGATGAAAAATATGACTTTGTATAGCCCACAGATCTGGATACCCACAATCTCACTATATCCTCCAAAAACGCATTTCGAGCCAGCTGTTCTGTTTCTGTGGATTTAAAGCACAAACTATCTTAGCTGCTGCCTCGAAATGCATATTGGAAACAGAAAATTTTTCAACCAAAAAATGGATGAAAAAAATGACTTTGTATAGCCCACAGATCTGGATACCCACAATCTCACTATATCCTCCAAAAACGCATTTCGAGCCAGCTGTTCTGTTTCTGTGGATTTAAAGCACAAACTATCTTAGCTGCTGCTTCGAAATGCATATTGGAAACAGAAAGTTTTTCAACCAAAAAATGGATGAAAAAAATGACTTTGTATAGCCCACAGATCTGGATACCCACAATCTCACTATATCTTCCAAAAACGCATTTCGAGCCAGCTGTTCTGTTTCTGTGGATTTAAAGCACAAACTATCTTAGCTGCTGCCTCGAAATGCATATTGGAAACAGAAAATTTTTCAACCAAAAAATGGATGAAAAAAATGACTTTGTATAGCCCACAGATCTGGATACCCACAATCTCACTATATCCTCCAAAAACGCATTTCGAGCCAGCTGTTCTGTTTCTGTGGATTTAAAGCACAAACTATCTTAGCTGCTGCCTCGAAATGCATATTGGAAACAGAGCATTTTTCTACCAAAAAAAGTATGAAAAAAATGGCTTTGTATAGCCCACAGATCTGGATACCCACAATCTCACTATATCCTCCAAAAACGCATTTCGAGCCAGCTGTTCTGTTTCTGTGGATTTAAAGCACAAACTATATTAGCTGCTGCCTCGAAATGCATATTGGAAACATAAATTTTTTTAACCAAAAAAAGTATGAAACAAATGGTTTTGTATAGCCCACTGATCTGGATACCCACAATCTCACTATATCCTCCAAAAACGCATTTCGAGCCAGCTGTTCTGTTTCTGTGCATTTAAAGCACAAACTAGCTTAGCTGCTGCCTCGAAATGCATATTGGAAACAGAAAATTTTTCAACCAAAAAATGGATGAAAAAAATGACTTTGTATAGCCCACAGATCTGGATACCCACAATCTCACTATATCCTCCAAAAACGCATTTCGAGCCAGCTGTTCTGTTTCTGTGCATTTAAAGCACAAACTAGCTTAGCTGCTGCCTCGAAATGCATATTGGAAATAGAAAATTTTTCAACCAAAAAAAGTATGAAAAAAATGGCTTCGTATAGCCCACAGATCTGGATACCCACAATCTCACTATATCTTCCAAAAACGCATTTCGAGCCAGCTGTTCTGTTTCTGTGGATTTAAAGCACAAACTATCTTAGCTGCTGCCTCGAAATGCATATTGGAAACAGAAAATTTTTCAACCAAAAAATGGATGAAAAAAATGACTTTGTATAGCCCACAGATCTGGATACCCACAATCTCACTATATCCTCCAAAAACGCATTTCGAGCCAGCTGTTCTGTTTCTGTGGATTTAAAGCACAAACTATCTTAGCTGCTGCCTCGAAATGCATATTGGAAACAGAAAATTTTTCAACCAAAAAATGGATGAAAAAAATGGCTTTGTATAGCCCACAGATCTGAATACCCACAATCTCACTATATCCTCCAAAAACGCATTTCGAGCCAGCTGTTCTGTTTCTGTGCATTTAAAGCACAAACTAGCTTAGCTGCTGCCTCGAAATGCATATTGGAAATAGAAAATTTTTCAACCAAAAAAAGTATGAAAAAAATGGCTTCGTATAGCCCACAGATCTGGATACCCACAATCTCACTATATCTTCCAAAAACGCATTTCGAGCCAGCTGTTCTGTTTCTGTGGATTTAAAGCACAAACTATCTTAGCTGCTGCCTCGAAATGCATATTGGAAACAGAAAATTTTTCAACCAAAAAAAGTATGAAAAAAATGGCTTCGTATAGCCCACAGATCTGGATACCCACAATCTCACTATATCCTCCAAAAACGCATTTCGAGCCAGCTGTTCTGTTTCCGTGCATTTAAAGCACAAACTAGCTTAGCTGCTGCCTCGAAATGCATATTGGAAACAGAAAATTTTTCAACCAAAAAAAGTATGAAAAAAATGGCTTCGTATAGCCCACAGATCTGGATACCCACAATCTCACTATATCTTCCAAAAACGCATTTCGAGCCAGCTGTTCTGTTTCTGTGGATTTAAAGCACAAACTATCTTAGCTGCTGCCTCGAAATGCATATTGGAAACAGAAAATTTTTCAACCAAAAAAAGTATGAAAAAAATGGCTTCGTATAGCCCACAGATCTGGATACCCACAATCTCACTATATCCTCCAAAAACGCATTTCGAGCCAGCTGTTCTGTTTCTGTGCATTTAAAGCACAAACTAGCTTAGCTGCTGCCTCGAAATGTATATTGGAAATAGAAAATTTTTCAACCAAAAAAAGTATGAAATAAATGGCTTTGTATAGCCCACAGATCTGGATACCCACAATCTCACTATATCCTCCAAAAACGCATTTCGAGCCAGCTGTTCTGTTTCTGTGCATTTAAAGCACAAACGCATATTGGAAACAGAAAATTTTTCAACGAAAAAATGTATGAAAAAAATGGCTTTGTATAGCCCACAGATCTGGATACCCACAATCTCACTATATCCTCCAAAAACGCATTTCGAGCCAGCTGTTCTGTTTCTGTGCATTTAAAGCACAAACTAGCTTAGCTGCTGCCTCGAAATGCATATTGGAAACAGAAAATTTTTCAACCAAAAAAAGTATGAAAAAAATGGCTTCGTATAGCCCACAGATCTGGATACCCACAATCTCACTATATCCTCCAAAAACGCATTTCGAGCCAGCTGTTCTGTTTCCGTGCATTTAAAGCACAAACTAGCTTAGCTGCTGCCTCGAAATGCATATTGGAAACAGAAAATTTTTCAACGAAAAAAAGTATGAAAAAAATGGCTTCGTATAGCCCACAGATCTGGATACCCACAATCTCACTATATCCTCCAAAAACGCATTTCGGGCCAGCTGTTCTGTTTCTGTGCATTTAAAGCATAAACCAGCTTATCTGCTGCCTCGAAATGCATATTGGAAACATAAATTTTTTTAACCAAAAAAAGTATGAAAAAAATGGCTTCGTATAGCCCACAGATCTGGATACCCGCAATCTCACTATATTCTCCAAAAACGCATTTCGAACCAGCTGTTCTGTTTCTGTGCATTTAAAGCATAAACTAGCTTAGCTGCTGCCTCGAAATGCATATTGGAAACAGAACATTTTTCTACCAAAAAAAGTATGAAAAAAATGGCTTTGTATAGCCCACAGATCTGGATACCCACAATCTCACTATATTCTCCAAAAACGCATTTCGAACCAGCTGTTCTGTTTCTGTGCATTTAAAGCATAAACTAGCTTAGCTGCTGCCTCGAAATGCATATTGGAAACAGAACATTTTTCTACCAAAAAAAGTATGAGAAATGGCTTTGTATAGCCCACTGATCTGGATACCCACAATCTCACTATATCCTCCAATCACGCATCTCGAGCCAGCTGTTCTGTTTCTGTGCATTTAAAGCACAAGCTAGCATAGCTGCTGCCTCGAAATGCATATTGGAAACAGAACATTTTTCTACCAAAAAAAGTATGAAAAATGGCTTTGTATAGCCCACTGATCTGGATACCCACAATCTCACTATATCCTCCAAAAACGCATTTCGAGCCAGCTGTTCTGTTTCTGTGCATTTAAAGCACAAACTAGCTTAGCTGCTGCCTCGAAATGCATATTGGAAATAGAAAATTTTTCAACCAAAAAAAGTATGAAAAAAATGGCTTTGTATAGCCCACAGATCTGGATACCCACAATCTCACTATATCCTCCAAAAACGCATTTCGAGCCAGCTGTTCTCTTTCTGTGCATGTAAAGCACAAACTAGCTTAGCTGCTGCCTCGAAATGCATATTGGAAATAGAAAATTTTTCTACCAAAAGAAGTATGAAAAATGGCTTTGTATAGCCCACTGATCTGGATACCCACAATCTCACTATATCCTCCAATCACGCATCTCGAGCCAGCTGTTCTGTTTCTGTGCATTTAAAGCACAAGCTAGCATAGCTGCTGCCTCCAAATGCATATTGGAAACAGAACATTTTTCTACCAAAAAAAGTATGAAAAATGGCTTTGTATAGCCCACTGATCTGGATACCCACAATCTCACTATATCCTCCAAAAACGCATTTCGAGCCAGCTGTTCTGTTTCTGTGCATTTAAAGCACAAACTAGCTTAGCTGCTGCCTCGAAATGCATATTGGAAACAGAAAATTTTTCAACGAAAAAATGTATGAAAAAAATGGCTTCGTATAGTACACAGATCTGGATACCCACAATCTCACTATATCTTCCAAAAACGCATTTCGAGCCAGCTGTTCTGTTTCTGTGGATTTAAAGCACAAACTATCTTAGCTGCTGCCTCGAAATGCATAATGGAAACAGAAAATTTTTCAACCAAAAAATGTATGAAAAAAATGACTTTGTATAGCCCACAGATCTGGATACCCACAATCTCACTATATCCTCCAAAAACGCATTTCGAGCCAGCTGTTCTGTTTCTGTGCATTTAAAGCACAAACTATCTTAGCTGCTGCCTCGAAATGCATATTGGAAACAGAAAGTTTTTCAACCAAAAAATGGATGAAAAAAATGACTTTGTATAGCCCACAGATCTGGATACCCACAATCTCACTATATCTTCCAAAAACGCATTTCGAGCCAGCTGTTCTGTTTCTGTGGATTTAAAGCACAAACTATCTTAGCTGCTGCCTCGAAATGCATATTGGAAACAGAAAATTTTTCAACCAAAAAATGGATGAAAAAAATGGCTTTGTATAGCCCACAGATCTGGATACCCACAATCTCACTATATCCTCCAAAAACGCATTTCGAGCCAGCTGTTCTGTTTCTGTGGATTTAAAGCACAAACTATCTTAGCTGCTGCCTCGAAATGCATATTGGAAACAGAGCATTTTTCTACCAAAAAAAGTATGAAAAAAATGGCTTTGTATAGCCCACAGATCTGGATACCCACAATCTCACTATATCCTCCAAAAACGCATTTCGAGCCAGCTGTTCTGTTTCTGTGGATTTAAAGCACAAACTATATTAGCTGCTGCCTCGAAATGCATATTGGAAACATAAATTTTTTTAACCAAAAAAAGTATGAAAAAAATGGTTTTGTATAGCCCACTGATCTGGATACCCACAATCTCACTATATCCTCCAAAAACGCATTTCGAGCCAGCTGTTCTGTTTCTGTGCATTTAAAGCACAAACTAGCTTAGCTGCTGCCTCGAAATGCATATTGGAAACAGAAAATTTTTCAACCAAAAAATGGATGAAAAAAATGACTTTGTATAGCCCACTGATCTGGATACCCACAATCTCACTATATCCTCCAAAAACGCATTTCGAGCCAGCTGTTCTGTTTCTGTGCATTTAAAGCACAAACTAGCTTAGCTGCTGCCTCGAAATGCATATTGGAAATAGAAAATTTTTCAACCAAAAAAAGTATGAAAAAAATGGCTTTGTATAGCCCACAGATCTGGATACCCACAATCTCACTATATCCTCCAAAAACGCATTTCGAGCCAGCTGTTCTCTTTCTGTGCATGTAAAGCACAAACTAGCTTAGCTGCTGCCTCGAAATGCATATTGGAAATAGAAAATTTTTCTACCAAAAAAAGTATGAAAAATGGCTTTGTATAGCCCACTGATCTGGATACCCACAATCTCACTATATCCTCCAATCACGCATCTCGAGCCAGCTGTTCTGTTTCTGTGCATTTAAAGCACAAGCTAGCATAGCTGCTGCCTCGAAATGCATATTGGAAACAGAACATTTTTCTACCAAAAAAAGTATGAAAAATGGCTTTGTATAGCCCACTGATCTGGATACCCACAATCTCACTATATCCTCCAAAAACGCATTTCGAGCCAGCTGTTCTGTTTCTGTGCATTTAAAGCACAAACTAGCTTAGCTGCTGCCTCGAAATGCATATTGGAAACAGAAAATTTTTCAACGAAAAAATGTATGAAAAAAATGGCTTCGTATAGCCCACAGATCTGGATACCCACAATCTCACTATATCCTCCAAAAACGCATTTCGAGCCAGCTGTTCTGTTTCTGTGGATTTAAAGCACAAACTATATTAGCTGCTGCCTCGAAATGCATATTGGAAACATAAATTTTTTTAACCAAAAAAAGTATGAAAAAAATGGTTTTGTATAGCCCACTGATCTGGATACCCACAATCTCACTATATCCTCCAAAAACGCATTTCGAGCCAGCTGTTCTGTTTCTGTGCATTTAAAGCACAAACTAGCTTAGCTGCTGCCTCGAAATGCATATTGGAAATAGAAAATTTTTCAACCAAAAAAAGTATGAAAAAAATGGCTTTGTATAGCCCACAGATCTGGATACCCACAATCTCACTATATCCTCCAAAAACGCATTTCGAGCCAGCTGTTCTCTTTCTGTGCATGTAAAGCACAAACTAGCTTAGCTGCTGCCTCGAAATGCATATTGGAAATAGAAAATTTTTCTACCAAAAAAAGTATGAAAAATGGCTTTGTATAGCCCACTGATCTGGATACCCACAATCTCACTATATCCTCCAATCACGCATCTCGAGCCAGCTGTTCTGTTTCTGTGCATTTAAAGCACAAGCTAGCATAGCTGCTGCCTCGAAATGCATATTGGAAACAGAACATTTTTCTACCAAAAAAAGTATGAAAAATGGCTTTGTATAGCCCACTGATCTGGATACCCACAATCTCACTATATCCTCCAATCACGCATCTCGAGCCAGCTGTTCTGTTTCTGTGCATTTAAAGCACAAGCTAGCATAGCTGCTGCCTCGAAATGCATATTGGAAACAGAACATTTTTCTACCAAAAAAAGTATGAAAAATGGCTTTGTATAGCCCACTGATCTGGATACCCACAATCTCACTATATCCTCCAAAAACGCATTTCGAGCCAGCTGTTCTGTTTCCGTGCATTTAAAGCACAAACTAGCTTAGCTGCTGCCTCGAAATGCATATTGGAAACAGAAAATTTTTCAACGAAAAAAAGTATGAAAAAAATGGCTTCGTATAGCCCACAGATCTGGATACCCACAATCTCACTATATCCTCCAAAAACGCATTTCGAGCCAGCTGTTCTCTTTCTGTGCATGTAAAGCACAAACTAGCTTAGCTGCTGCCTCGAAATGCATATTGGAAATAGAAAATTTTTCTACCAAAAAAAGTATGAAAAATGGCTTTGTATAGCCCACTGATCTGGATACCCACAATCTCACTATATCCTCCAATCACGCATCTCGAGCCAGCTGTTCTGTTTCTGTGCATTTAAAGCACAAGCTAGCATAGCTGCTGCCTCGAAATGCATATTGGAAACAGAACATTTTTCTACCAAAAAAAGTATGAAAAATGGCTTTGTATAGCCCACTGATCTGGATACCCACAATCTCACTATATCCTCCAAAAACGCATTTCGAGCCAGCTGTTCTGTTTCTGTGCATTTAAAGCACAAACTAGCTTAGCTGCTGCCTCGAAATGCATATTGGAAACAGAAAATTTTTCAACGAAAAAATGTATGAAAAAAATGGCTTCGTATAGCCCACAGATCTGGATACCCACAATCTCACTATATCTTCCAAAAACGCATTTCGAGCCAGCTGTTCTGTTTCTGTGGATTTAAAGCACAAACTATCTTAGCTGCTGCCTCGAAATGCATAATGGAAACAGAAAATTTTTCAACCAAAAAATGGATGAAAAAAATGACTTTGTATAGCCCACAGATCTGGATACCCACAATCTCACTATATCCTCCAAAAACGCATTTCGAGCCAGCTGTTCTGTTTCTGTGGATTTAGAGCACAAACTATCTTAGCTGCTGCCTCGAAATGCATATTGGAAACAGAAAATTTTTCAACCAAAAAATGGATGAAAAAAATGACTTTGTATAGCCCACAGATCTGGATACCCACAATCTCACTATATCCTCCAAAAACGCATTTCGAGCCAGCTGTTCTGTTTCTGTGGATTTAAAGCACAAACTATCTTAGCTGCTGCCTCGAAATGCATATTGGAAACAGAAAATTTTTCAACCAAAAAATGGATGAAAAAAATGACTTTGTATAGCCCACAGATCTGGATACCCACAATCTCACTATATCCTCCAAAAACGCATTTCGAGCCAGCTGTTCTCTTTCTGTGCATGTAAAGCACAAACTAGCTTAGCTGCTGCCTCGAAATGCATATTGGAAATAGAAAATTTTTCTACCAAAAAAAGTATGAAAAATGGCTTTGTATAGCCCACAGATCTGGATACCCACAATCTCACTATATCCTCCAAAAACGCATTTCGAGCCAGCTGTTCTCTTTCTGTGCATGTAAAGCACAAACTAGCTTAGCTGCTGCCTCGAAATGCATATTGGAAATAGAAAATTTTTCTACCAAAAAAAGTATGAAAAATGGCTTTGTATAGCCCACTGATCTGGATACCCACAATCTCACTATATCCTCCAAAAACGCATTTCGAGCCAGCTGTTCTGTTTCTGTGCATTTAAAGCACAAACTAGCTTAGCTGCTGCCTCGAAATGCATATTGGAAACAGAAAATTTTTCAACGAAAAAATGTATGAAAAAAATGGCTTCGTATAGCCCACAGATCTGGATACCCACAATCTCACTATATCTTCCAAAAACGCATTTCGAGCCAGCTGTTCTGTTTCTGTGGATTTAAAGCACAAACTATCTTAGCTGCTGCCTCGAAATGCATAATGGAAACAGAAAATTTTTCAACCAAAAAATGGATGAAAAAAATGACTTTGTATAGCCCACAGATCTGGATACCCACAATCTCACTATATCCTCCAAAAACGCATTTCGAGCCAGCTGTTCTGTTTCTGTGGATTTAAAGCACAAACTATCTTAGCTGCTGCCTCGAAATGCATATTGGAAACAGAAAATTTTTCAACCAAAAAATGGATGAAAAAAATGACTTTGTATAGCCCACAGATCTGGATACCCACAATCTCACTATATCCTCCAAAAACGCATTTCGAGCCAGCTGTTCTGTTTCTGTGGATTTAAAGCACAAACTATCTTAGCTGCTGCCTCGAAATGCATATTGGAAACAGAAAGTTTTTCAACCAAAAAATGGATGAAAAAAATGACTTTGTATAGCCCACAGATCTGGATACCCACAATCTCACTATATCTTCCAAAAACGCATTTCGAGCCAGCTGTTCTGTTTCTGTGGATTTAAAGCACAAACTATCTTAGCTGCTGCCTCGAAATGCATATTGGAAACAGAAAATTTTTCAACCAAAAAATGGATGAAAAAAATGACTTTGTATAGCCCACAGATCTGGATACCCACAATCTCACTATATCCTCCAAAAACGCATTTCGAGCCAGCTGTTCTGTTTCTGTGGATTTAAAGCACAAACTATCTTAGCTGCTGCCTCGAAATGCATATTGGAAACAGAAAATTTTTCAACCAAAAAATGGATGAAAAAAATGACTTTGTATAGCCCACAGATCTGGATACCCACAATCTCACTATATCCTCCAAAAACGCATTTCGAGCCAGCTGTTCTGTTTCTGTGGATTTAAAGCACAAACTATCTTAGCTGCTGCCTCGAAATGCATATTGGAAACAGAAAATTTTTCAACCAAAAAATGGATGAAAAAAATGACTTTGTATAGCCCACAGATCTGGATACCCACAATCTCACTATATCCTCCAAAAACGCATTTCGAGCCAGCTGTTCTGTTTCTGTGGATTTAAAGCACAAACTATATTAGCTGCTGCCTCGAAATGCATATTGGAAACATAAATTTTTTTAACCAAAAAAAGTATGAAAAAAATGGTTTTGTATAGCCCACTGATCTGGATACCCACAATCTCACTATATCCTCCAAAAACGCATTTCGAGCCAGCTGTTCTGTTTCTGTGCATTTAAAGCACAAACTAGCTTAGCTGCTGCCTCGAAATGCATATTGGAAACAGAAAATTTTTCAACGAAAAAATGTATGAAAAAAATGGCTTCGTATAGCCCACAGATCTGGATACCCACAATCTCACTATATCCTCCAAAAACGCATTTCGAGCCAGCTGTTCTGTTTCTGTGGATTTAAAGCACAAACTATATTAGCTGCTGCCTCGAAATGCATATTGGAAACATAAATTTTTTTAACCAAAAAAAGTATGAAAAAAATGGTTTTGTATAGCCCACTGATCTGGATACCCACAATCTCACTATATCCTCCAAAAACGCATTTCGAGCCAGCTGTTCTGTTTCTGTGCATTTAAAGCACAAACTAGCTTAGCTGCTGCCTCGAAATGCATATTGGAAATAGAAAATTTTTCAACCAAAAAAAGTATGAAAAAAATGGCTTTGTATAGCCCACAGATCTGGATACCCACAATCTCACTATATCCTCCAAAAACGCATTTCGAGCCAGCTGTTCTCTTTCTGTGCATGTAAAGCACAAACTAGCTTAGCTGCTGCCTCGAAATGCATATTGGAAATAGAAAATTTTTCTACCAAAAAAAGTATGAAAAATGGCTTTGTATAGCCCACTGATCTGGATACCCACAATCTCACTATATCCTCCAATCACGCATCTCGAGCCAGCTGTTCTGTTTCTGTGCATTTAAAGCACAAGCTAGCATAGCTGCTGCCTCGAAATGCATATTGGAAACAGAACATTTTTCTACCAAAAAAAGTATGAAAAATGGCTTTGTATAGCCCACTGATCTGGATACCCACAATCTCACTATATCCTCCAATCACGCATCTCGAGCCAGCTGTTCTGTTTCTGTGCATTTAAAGCACAAGCTAGCATAGCTGCTGCCTCGAAATGCATATTGGAAACAGAACATTTTTCTACCAAAAAAAGTATGAAAAATGGCTTTGTATAGCCCACTGATCTGGATACCCACAATCTCACTATATCCTCCAAAAACGCATTTCGAGCCAGCTGTTCTGTTTCCGTGCATTTAAAGCACAAACTAGCTTAGCTGCTGCCTCGAAATGCATATTGGAAACAGAAAATTTTTCAACGAAAAAAAGTATGAAAAAAATGGCTTCGTATAGCCCACAGATCTGGATACCCACAATCTCACTATATCCTCCAAAAACGCATTTCGAGCCAGCTGTTCTCTTTCTGTGCATGTAAAGCACAAACTAGCTTAGCTGCTGCCTCGAAATGCATATTGGAAATAGAAAATTTTTCTACCAAAAAAAGTATGAAAAATGGCTTTGTATAGCCCACTGATCTGGATACCCACAATCTCACTATATCCTCCAATCACGCATCTCGAGCCAGCTGTTCTGTTTCTGTGCATTTAAAGCACAAGCTAGCATAGCTGCTGCCTCGAAATGCATATTGGAAACAGAACATTTTTCTACCAAAAAAAGTATGAAAAATGGCTTTGTATAGCCCACTGATCTGGATACCCACAATCTCACTATATCCTCCAAAAACGCATTTCGAGCCAGCTGTTCTGTTTCTGTGCATTTAAAGCACAAACTAGCTTAGCTGCTGCCTCGAAATGCATATTGGAAACAGAAAATTTTTCAACGAAAAAATGTATGAAAAAAATGGCTTCGTATAGCCCACAGATCTGGATACCCACAATCTCACTATATCTTCCAAAAACGCATTTCGAGCCAGCTGTTCTGTTTCTGTGGATTTAAAGCACAAACTATCTTAGCTGCTGCCTCGAAATGCATAATGGAAACAGAAAATTTTTCAACCAAAAAATGGATGAAAAAAATGACTTTGTATAGCCCACAGATCTGGATACCCACAATCTCACTATATCCTCCAAAAACGCATTTCGAGCCAGCTGTTCTGTTTCTGTGGATTTAGAGCACAAACTATCTTAGCTGCTGCCTCGAAATGCATATTGGAAACAGAAAATTTTTCAACCAAAAAATGGATGAAAAAAATGACTTTGTATAGCCCACAGATCTGGATACCCACAATCTCACTATATCCTCCAAAAACGCATTTCGAGCCAGCTGTTCTGTTTCTGTGGATTTAAAGCACAAACTATCTTAGCTGCTGCCTCGAAATGCATATTGGAAACAGAAAATTTTTCAACCAAAAAATGGATGAAAAAAATGACTTTGTATAGCCCACAGATCTGGATACCCACAATCTCACTATATCCTCCAAAAACGCATTTCGAGCCAGCTGTTCTCTTTCTGTGCATGTAAAGCACAAACTAGCTTAGCTGCTGCCTCGAAATGCATATTGGAAATAGAAAATTTTTCTACCAAAAAAAGTATGAAAAATGGCTTTGTATAGCCCACAGATCTGGATACCCACAATCTCACTATATCCTCCAAAAACGCATTTCGAGCCAGCTGTTCTCTTTCTGTGCATGTAAAGCACAAACTAGCTTAGCTGCTGCCTCGAAATGCATATTGGAAATAGAAAATTTTTCTACCAAAAAAAGTATGAAAAATGGCTTTGTATAGCCCACTGATCTGGATACCCACAATCTCACTATATCCTCCAAAAACGCATTTCGAGCCAGCTGTTCTGTTTCTGTGCATTTAAAGCACAAACTAGCTTAGCTGCTGCCTCGAAATGCATATTGGAAACAGAAAATTTTTCAACGAAAAAATGTATGAAAAAAATGGCTTCGTATAGCCCACAGATCTGGATACCCACAATCTCACTATATCTTCCAAAAACGCATTTCGAGCCAGCTGTTCTGTTTCTGTGGATTTAAAGCACAAACTATCTTAGCTGCTGCCTCGAAATGCATAATGGAAACAGAAAATTTTTCAACCAAAAAATGGATGAAAAAAATGACTTTGTATAGCCCACAGATCTGGATACCCACAATCTCACTATATCCTCCAAAAACGCATTTCGAGCCAGCTGTTCTGTTTCTGTGGATTTAAAGCACAAACTATCTTAGCTGCTGCCTCGAAATGCATATTGGAAACAGAAAATTTTTCAACCAAAAAATGGATGAAAAAAATGACTTTGTATAGCCCACAGATCTGGATACCCACAATCTCACTATATCCTCCAAAAACGCATTTCGAGCCAGCTGTTCTGTTTCTGTGGATTTAAAGCACAAACTATCTTAGCTGCTGCCTCGAAATGCATATTGGAAACAGAAAGTTTTTCAACCAAAAAATGGATGAAAAAAATGACTTTGTATAGCCCACAGATCTGGATACCCACAATCTCACTATATCTTCCAAAAACGCATTTCGAGCCAGCTGTTCTGTTTCTGTGGATTTAAAGCACAAACTATCTTAGCTGCTGCCTCGAAATGCATATTGGAAACAGAAAATTTTTCAACCAAAAAATGGATGAAAAAAATGACTTTGTATAGCCCACAGATCTGGATACCCACAATCTCACTATATCCTCCAAAAACGCATTTCGAGCCAGCTGTTCTGTTTCTGTGGATTTAAAGCACAAACTATCTTAGCTGCTGCCTCGAAATGCATATTGGAAACAGAAAATTTTTCAACCAAAAAATGGATGAAAAAAATGACTTTGTATAGCCCACAGATCTGGATACCCACAATCTCACTATATCCTCCAAAAACGCATTTCGAGCCAGCTGTTCTGTTTCTGTGGATTTAAAGCACAAACTATCTTAGCTGCTGCCTCGAAATGCATATTGGAAACAGAAAATTTTTCAACCAAAAAATGGATGAAAAAAATGACTTTGTATAGCCCACAGATCTGGATACCCACAATCTCACTATATCCTCCAAAAACGCATTTCGAGCCAGCTGTTCTGTTTCTGTGGATTTAAAGCACAAACTATATTAGCTGCTGCCTCGAAATGCATATTGGAAACATAAATTTTTTTAACCAAAAAAAGTATGAAAAAAATGGTTTTGTATAGCCCACTGATCTGGATACCCACAATCTCACTATATCCTCCAAAAACGCATTTCGAGCCAGCTGTTCTGTTTCTGTGCATTTAAAGCACAAACTAGCTTAGCTGCTGCCTCGAAATGCATATTGGAAACAGAAAATTTTTCAACCAAAAAATGGATGAAAAAAATGACTTTGTATAGCCCACTGATCTGGATACCCACAATCTCACTATATCCTCCAAAAACGCATTTCGAGCCAGCTGTTCTGTTTCTGTGCATTTAAAGCACAAACTAGCTTAGCTGCTGCCTCGAAATGCATATTGGAAATAGAAAATTTTTCAACCAAAAAAAGTATGAAAAAAATGGCTTTGTATAGCCCACAGATCTGGATACCCACAATCTCACTATATCCTCCAAAAACGCATTTCGAGCCAGCTGTTCTCTTTCTGTGCATGTAAAGCACAAACTAGCTTAGCTGCTGCCTCGAAATGCATATTGGAAATAGAAAATTTTTCTACCAAAAAAAGTATGAAAAATGGCTTTGTATAGCCCACTGATCTGGATACCCACAATCTCACTATATCCTCCAATCACGCATCTCGAGCCAGCTGTTCTGTTTCTGTGCATTTAAAGCACAAGCTAGCATAGCTGCTGCCTCGAAATGCATATTGGAAACAGAACATTTTTCTACCAAAAAAAGTATGAAAAATGGCTTTGTATAGCCCACTGATCTGGATACCCACAATCTCACTATATCCTCCAAAAACGCATTTCGAGCCAGCTGTTCTGTTTCTGTGCATTTAAAGCACAAACTAGCTTAGCTGCTGCCTCGAAATGCATATTGGAAACAGAAAATTTTTCAACGAAAAAATGTATGAAAAAAATGGCTTCGTATAGCCCACAGATCTGGATACCCACAATCTCACTATATCTTCCAAAAACGCATTTCGAGCCAGCTGTTCTGTTTCTGTGGATTTAAAGCACAAACTATCTTAGCTGCTGCCTCGAAATGCATAATGGAAACAGAAAATTTTTCAACCAAAAAATGGATGAAAAAAATGACTTTGTATAGCCCACAGATCTGGATACCCACAATCTCACTATATCCTCCAAAAACGCATTTCGAGCCAGCTGTTCTGTTTCTGTGGATTTAAAGCACAAACTATCTTAGCTGCTGCCTCGAAATGCATATTGGAAACAGAAAATTTTTCAACCAAAAAATGGATGAAAAAAATGACTTTGTATAGCCCACAGATCTGGATACCCACAATCTCACTATATCCTCCAAAAACGCATTTCGAGCCAGCTGTTCTGTTTCTGTGGATTTAAAGCACAAACTATCTTAGCTGCTGCCTCGAAATGCATATTGGAAACAGAAAATTTTTCAACCAAAAAATGGATGAAAAAAATGACTTTGTATAGCCCACAGATCTGGATACCCACAATCTCACTATATCCTCCAAAAACGCATTTCGAGCCAGCTGTTCTCTTTCTGTGCATGTAAAGCACAAACTAGCTTAGCTGCTGCCTCGAAATGCATATTGGAAACGGAAAATTTTTCAACCAAAAAATGTATGAAAAAAATGGCTTTGTAAAGCCCACAGGTCTGGATACCCACAATCTCACTATATCCTCCAAAAACGCATTTCGAGCCAGCTGTTCTGTTTCTGTGGATTTAAAGCACAAACTATCTTAGCTGCTGCCTCGAAATGCATATTGGAAACAGAAAATTTTTCAACCAAAAAATGGATGAAAAAAATGACTTTGTATAGCCCACAGATCTGGATACCCACAATCTCACTATATCCTCCAAAAACGCATTTCGAGCCAGCTGTTCTGTTTCTGTGGATTTAAAGCACAAACTATCTTAGCTGCTGCCTCGAAATGCATATTGGAAACAGAAAATTTTTCAACCAAAAAATGGATGAAAAAAATGACTTTGTATAGCCCACAGATCTGGATACCCACAATCTCACTATATCCTCCAAAAACGCATTTCGAGCCAGCTGTTCTGTTTCTGTGCATTTAAAGCACAAACTAGCTTAGCTGCTGCCTCGAAATGCATATTGGAAACATAAATTTTTTTAACCAAAAAAGTATGAAAAAAATGGCTTTGTATAGCCCACTGATCTGGATACCCACAATCTCACTATATCTTCCAAAAACGCATTTCGAGCCAGCTGTTCTGTTTCTGTGGATTTAAAGCACAAACTATCTTAGCTGCTGCCTCGAAATGCATATTGGAAACAGAAAATTTTTCAACCAAAAAATGGATGAAGAAAATGGCTTTGTATAGCCCACTGATCTGGATACCCACAATCTCACTATATCCTCCAATCACGCATCTCGAGCCAGCTGTTCTGTTTCTGTGCATTTAAAGCACAAGCTAGCATAGCTGCTGCCTCGAAATGCATATTGGAAACAGAACATTTTTCTACCAAAAAAAGTATGAAAAAATTGCTTTGTATAGCCCACTGATCTGGATACCCACAATCTCACTATATCCTCCAAAAACGCATTTCGAGCCAGCTGTTCTGTTTCTGTGCATTTAAAGCACAAACTAGCTTAGCTGCTGCCTCGAAATGCATATTGGAAACAGAAAATTTTTCAACGAAAAAATGTATGAAAAAAATGGCTTCGTATAGCCCACAGATCTGGATACCCACAATCTCACTATATCTTCCAAAAACGCATTTCGAGCCAGCTGTTCTGTTTCTGTGGATTTAAAGCACAAACTATCTTAGCTGCTGCCTCGAAATGCATAATGGAAACAGAAAATTTTTCAACCAAAAAATGGATGAAAAAAATGACTTTGTATAGCCCACAGATCTGGATACCCACAATCTCACTATATCCTCCAAAAACGCATTTCGAGCCAGCTGTTCTGTTTCTGTGGATTTAAAGCACAAACTATCTTAGCTGCTGCCTCGAAATGCATATTGGAAACAGAAAATTTTTCAACCAAAAAATGGATGAAAAAAATGACTTTGTATAGCCCACAGATCTGGATACCCACAATCTCACTATATCCTCCAAAAACGCATTTCGAGCCAGCTGTTCTGTTTCTGTGGATTTAAAGCACAAACTATCTTAGCTGCTGCCTCGAAATGCATATTGGAAACAGAAAGTTTTTCAACCAAAAAATGGATGAAAAAAATGACTTTGTATAGCCCACAGATCTGGATACCCACAATCTCACTATATCTTCCAAAAACGCATTTCGAGCCAGCTGTTCTGTTTCTGTGGATTTAAAGCACAAACTATCTTAGCTGCTGCCTCGAAATGCATATTGGAAACAGAAAATTTTTCAACCAAAAAATGGATGAAAAAAATGACTTTGTATAGCCCACAGATCTGGATACCCACAATCTCACTATATCCTCCAAAAACGCATTTCGAGCCAGCTGTTCTGTTTCTGTGGATTTAAAGCACAAACTATCTTAGCTGCTGCCTCGAAATGCATATTGGAAACAGAAAATTTTTCAACCAAAAAATGGATGAAAAAAATGACTTTGTATAGCCCACAGATCTGGATACCCACAATCTCACTATATCCTCCAAAAACGCATTTCGAGCCAGCTGTTCTGTTTCTGTGGATTTAAAGCACAAACTATATTAGCTGCTGCCTCGAAATGCATATTGGAAACATAAATTTTTTTAACCAAAAAAAGTATGAAAAAAATGGTTTTGTATAGCCCACTGATCTGGATACCCACAATCTCACTATATCCTCCAAAAACGCATTTCGAGCCAGCTGTTCTGTTTCTGTGCATTTAAAGCACAAACTAGCTTAGCTGCTGCCTCGAAATGCATATTGGAAACAGAAAATTTTTCAACCAAAAAATGGATGAAAAAAATGACTTTGTATAGCCCACTGATCTGGATACCCACAATCTCACTATATCCTCCAAAAACGCATTTCGAGCCAGCTGTTCTGTTTCTGTGCATTTAAAGCACAAACTAGCTTAGCTGCTGCCTCGAAATGCATATTGGAAATAGAAAATTTTTCAACCAAAAAAAGTATGAAAAAAATGGCTTTGTATAGCCCACAGATCTGGATACCCACAATCTCACTATATCCTCCAAAAACGCATTTCGAGCCAGCTGTTCTCTTTCTGTGCATGTAAAGCACAAACTAGCTTAGCTGCTGCCTCGAAATGCATATTGGAAATAGAAAATTTTTCTACCAAAAAAAGTATGAAAAATGGCTTTGTATAGCCCACTGATCTGGATACCCACAATCTCACTATATCCTCCAATCACGCATCTCGAGCCAGCTGTTCTGTTTCTGTGCATTTAAAGCACAAGCTAGCATAGCTGCTGCCTCGAAATGCATATTGGAAACAGAACATTTTTCTACCAAAAAAAGTATGAAAAATGGCTTTGTATAGCCCACTGATCTGGATACCCACAATCTCACTATATCCTCCAAAAACGCATTTCGAGCCAGCTGTTCTGTTTCTGTGCATTTAAAGCACAAACTAGCTTAGCTGCTGCCTCGAAATGCATATTGGAAACAGAAAATTTTTCAACGAAAAAATGTATGAAAAAAATGGCTTCGTATAGCCCACAGATCTGGATACCCACAATCTCACTATATCTTCCAAAAACGCATTTCGAGCCAGCTGTTCTGTTTCTGTGGATTTAAAGCACAAACTATCTTAGCTGCTGCCTCGAAATGCATAATGGAAACAGAAAATTTTTCAACCAAAAAATGGATGAAAAAAATGACTTTGTATAGCCCACAGATCTGGATACCCACAATCTCACTATATCCTCCAAAAACGCATTTCGAGCCAGCTGTTCTGTTTCTGTGGATTTAAAGCACAAACTATCTTAGCTGCTGCCTCGAAATGCATATTGGAAACAGAAAATTTTTCAACCAAAAAATGGATGAAAAAAATGACTTTGTATAGCCCACAGATCTGGATACCCACAATCTCACTATATCCTCCAAAAACGCATTTCGAGCCAGCTGTTCTGTTTCTGTGGATTTAAAGCACAAACTATCTTAGCTGCTGCCTCGAAATGCATATTGGAAACAGAAAATTTTTCAACCAAAAAATGGATGAAAAAAATGACTTTGTATAGCCCACAGATCTGGATACCCACAATCTCACTATATCCTCCAAAAACGCATTTCGAGCCAGCTGTTCTCTTTCTGTGCATGTAAAGCACAAACTAGCTTAGCTGCTGCCTCGAAATGCATATTGGAAACAGAAAATTTTTCAACCAAAAAATGTATGAAAAAAATGGCTTTGTAAAGCCCACAGGTCTGGATACCCACAATCTCACTATATCCTCCAAAAACGCATTTCGAGCCAGCTGTTCTGTTTCTGTGCATTTAAAGCACAAACTAGCTTAGCTGCTGCCTCGAAATGCATATTGGAAACAGAAAATTGTTCAACCAAAAAAAGTATGAAAAAAATGGCTTTGTACAGCCCACAGATCTGGATACCCACAATCTCACTATATCCTCCAAAAACGCATTTCGAGCCAGCTGTTCTGTTTCTGTGCATTTAAAGCACAAACTAGCTTAGCTGCTGCCTCGAAATGCATATTGGAAACAGAAAATTGTTCAACCAAAAAAAGTATGAAAAAAATGGCTTTGTACAGCCCACAGATCTGGATACCCACAATCTCACTATATCCTCCAAAAACGCATTTCGAGCCAGCTGTTCTGTTTCTGTGCATTTAAAGCACAAACTAGCTTAGCTGCTGCCTCGAAATGCATATTGGAAACAGAAAATTTTTCAACGAAAAAATGTATGAAAAAAATGGCTTCGTATAGCCCACAGATCTGGATACCCACAATCTCACTATATCTTCCAAAAACGCATTTCGAGCCAGCTGTTCTGTTTCTGTGGATTTAAAGCACAAACTATCTTAGCTGCTGCCTCGAAATGCATAATGGAAACAGAAAATTTTTCAACCAAAAAATGGATGAAAAAAATGACTTTGTATAGCCCACAGATCTGGATACCCACAATCTCACTATATCCTCCAAAAACGCATTTCGAGCCAGCTGTTCTGTTTCTGTGCATTTAAAGCACAAACTAGCTTAGCTGCTGCCTCGAAATGCATATTGGAAACAGAAAATTTTTCAACGAAAAAATGTATGAAAAAAATGGCTTCGTATAGCCCACAGATCTGGATACCCACAATCTCACTATATCTTCCAAAAACGCATTTCGAGCCAGCTGTTCTGTTTCTGTGGATTTAAAGCACAAACTATCTTAGCTGCTGCCTCGAAATGCATAATGGAAACAGAAAATTTTTCAACCAAAAAATGGATGAAAAAAATGACTTTGTATAGCCCACAGATCTGGATACCCACAATCTCACTATATCCTCCAAAAACGCATTTCGAGCCAGCTGTTCTGTTTCTGTGCATTTAAAGCACAAACTAGCTTAGCTGCTGCCTCGAAATGCATATTGGAAACAGAAAATTTTTCAACGAAAAAATGTATGAAAAAAATGGCTTCGTATAGCCCACAGATCTGGATACCCACAATCTCACTATATCCTCCAAAAACGCATTTCGAGCCAGCTGTTCTGTTTCTGTGCATTTAAAGCACAAACTATCTTAGCTGCTGCCTCGAAATGCATAATGGAAACATAAATTTTTTTAACCAAAAAAAGTATGAAAAAAATGGTTTTGTATAGCCCACTGATCTGGATACCCACAATCTCACTATATCCTCCAAAAACGCATTTCGAGCCAGCTGTTCTGTTTCTGTGCATTTAAAGCACAAACTAGCTTAGCTGCTGCCTCGAAATGCATATTGGAAACAGAAAATTTTTCAACGAAAAAATGTATGAAAAAAATGGCTTCGTATAGCCCACAGATCTGGATACCCACAATCTCACTATATCTTCCAAAAACGCATTTCGAGCCAGCTGTTCTGTTTCTGTGGATTTAAAGCACAAACTATCTTAGCTGCTGCCTCGAAATGCATAATGGAAACAGAAAATTTTTCAACCAAAAAATGGATGAAAAAAATGACTTTGTATAGCCCACAGATCTGGATACCCACAATCTCACTATATCCTCCAAAAACGCATTTCGAGCCAGCTGTTCTGTTTCTGTGCATTTAAAGCACAAACTAGCTTAGCTGCTGCCTCGAAATGCATATTGGAAACAGAAAATTTTTCAACGAAAAAATGTATGAAAAAAATGGCTTCGTATAGCCCACAGATCTGGATACCCACAATCTCACTATATCTTCCAAAAACGCATTTCGAGCCAGCTGTTCTGTTTCTGTGGATTTAAAGCACAAACTATCTTAGCTGCTGCCTCGAAATGCATAATGGAAACAGAAAATTTTTCAACCAAAAAATGGATGAAAAAAATGACTTTGTATAGCCCACAGATCTGGATACCCACAATCTCACTATATCCTCCAAAAACGCATTTCGAGCCAGCTGTTCTGTTTCTGTGCATTTAAAGCACAAACTAGCTTAGCTGCTGCCTCGAAATGCATATTGGAAACAGAAAATTTTTCAACGAAAAAATGTATGAAAAAAATGGCTTCGTATAGCCCACAGATCTGGATACCCACAATCTCACTATATCCTCCAAAAACGCATTTCGAGCCAGCTGTTCTGTTTCTGTGCATTTAAAGCACAAACTATCTTAGCTGCTGCCTCGAAATGCATAATGGAAACATAAATTTTTTTAACCAAAAAAAGTATGAAAAAAATGGTTTTGTATAGCCCACTGATCTGGATACCCACAATCTCACTATATCCTCCAAAAACGCATTTCGAGCCAGCTGTTCTGTTTCTGTGCATTTAAAGCACAAACTAGCTTAGCTGCTGCCTCGAAATGCATATTGGAAACAGAAAATTTTTCAACGAAAAAATGTATGAAAAAAATGGCTTCGTATAGCCCACAGATCTGGATACCCACAATCTCACTATATCCTCCAAAAACACATTTCGAGCCAGCTGTTCTGTTTCTGTGCATTTAAAGCACAAACTAGCTTAGCTGCTGCCTCGAAATGCATATTGGAAACAGAAAATTTTTTAACCCAAAAAAGTATGAAAAAAATGGCTTTGTATAGCCCACAGATCTGGATACCCACAATCTCACTATATTCTCCAAAAACGCATTTCGAACCAGCTGTTCTGTTTCTGTGCATTTAAAGCATAAACTAGCTTAGCTGCTGCCTCGAAATGCATATTGGAAACAGAACATTTTTCTACCAAAAAAAGTATGAAAAATGGCTTTGTATAGCCCACTGATCTGGATACCCACAATCTCACTATATCCTCCAATCACGCATCTCGAGCCAGCTGTTCTGTTTCTGTGCATTTAAAGCACAAGCTAGCATAGCTGCTGCCTCGAAATGCATATTGGAAATAGAAAATTTTTCAACCAAAAAAAGTATGAAAAAAATGGCTTCGTATAGCCCACAGATCTGGATACCCACAATCTCACTATATCTTCCAAAAACGCATTTCGAGCCAGCTGTTCTGTTTCTGTGCATTTAAAGCACAAACTAGCTTAGCTGCTGCCTCGAAGTGCATATTGGAAACAGAAAATTTTTCAACCAAAAAGAGTATGAAAAAAATGGCTTTGTATAGCCCACTGATCTGGATACCCACAATCTCACTATATGCTCCAATCACGCTTCTCGAGCCAGCTGTTCTGTTTCTGTGCATTTAAAGCACAAACTAGCTTAGCTGCTGCCTCGAAGTGCATATTGGAAACAGAAAATTTTTCAACCAAAAGAGTATGAAAAAAATGGCTTTGTATAGCCCACTGATCTGGATACCCACAATCTCACTATATCCTCCAATCACGCTTCTCGAGCCAGCTGTTCTGTTTCTGTACATTTAAAGCACAAACTAGCTTAGCTGCTGCCTCGAAGTGCATATTGGAAACAGAAAATTTTTCAACCAAAAAGAGTATGAAAAAAATGGCTTTGTATAGCCCACTGATCTGGATACCCACAATCTCACTATATCCTCCAAAAACGAATTTCGAGCCAGCTGTTCTGATTCTGTGCATTTAAAGCATAAACTAGCTTAGCTGCTGCCTCGAAATGCATATTGGAAACAGAAAATTTTTCAACCAAAAAAAGTATGAAAAAAAATGGCTTTGTATAGCCCACTGATCTGGATACCCACAATCTCACTATATCCTCCAATCACGCTTCTCGAGCCAGCTGTTCTGTTTCTGTACATTTAAAGCACAAACTAGCTTAGCTGCTGCCTCGAAATGCATATTGGAAACAGAAAATTTTTCAACCAAAAAAAGTATGAAAAAAATGGCTTTGTATATCCCACAGATCTGGAAACCCACAATCTTACTATATCCTCCAAAGACGCATTTCGAGCTAGCTGTTCTGTTTCTGTGGATTTAAAGCACAAACTAGCTGAGCTGCTGCCTCGAAATGCATATTGGAAACAGAAAATTTTTCAACGAAAAAATGTATGAAAAAAATGGCTTTGTATAGCCCACTGATCTGGATACCCACAATCTCACTATATCCTCCAATCACGCTTCTCGAGCCAGCTGTTCTGTTTCTGTACATTTAAAGCACAAACTAGCTTAGCTGCTGCCTCGAAATGCATATTGGAAACAGAAAATTTTTCAACCAATAAAAGTATGAAAAAAATGGCTTTGTATATCCCACAGATCTGGAAACCCACAATCTTACTATATCCTCCAAAGACGCATTTCGAGCTAGCTGTTCTGTTTCTGTGGATTTAAAGCACAAACTAGCTGAGCTGCTGCCTCGAAATGCATATTGGAAACAGAAAATTTTTCAACCAAAAAAAGTATAAAAAAATGGCTTTGTATAGCCCACAGATCTGGATACCCACAATCTCACTATATCCTCCAAAAACGCATTTCGAGCCAGCTGTTCTGTTTCTGTGCATTGAAAGCACAAACTAGCTTAGCTGCTGCCTCGAAGCATATTGGAAACAGAAAATTTTTCAACGAAAAAATGTATGAAAAAAATGGCTTTGTATAGCCCACAGATCTGGATACCCACAATCTCACTATATCCTCCAAAAACGCATTTCGAGCCAGCTGTTCTCTTTCTGTGCATGTAAAGCACAAACTAGCTTAGCTGCTGCCTCGAAATGCATATTGGAAACAGAAAATTTTTCAACGAAAAAATGTATGAAAAAAATGGCTTTGTATAGCCCACAGATCTTGATACCCACAATCTCACTATATCTTCCAAAAACGCATTTCGAGCCAGCTGTTCTGTTTCTGTGGATTTGAAGCACAAACTATCTTAGCTGCTGCCTCGAAATGCATATTGGAAACAGAAAATTTTTCAGCCAAAAAATGGATGAAAAAAATGGCTTTGTATAGCCCACAGATCTGGATACCCACAATCTCACTATATCCTCCAAAAACGCATTTCGAGCCAGCTGTTCTGTTTCTGTGCATTTAAAGCACAAACTAGCTTAGCTGCTGCCTCGAAATGCATATTGGAAACATAAATTTTTTTAACCAAAAAAGTATGAAAAAAATGGCTTTGTATAGCCCACTGATCTGGATACCCACAATCTCACTATATCTTCCAAAAACGCATTTCGAGCCAGCTGTTCTGTTTCTGTGGATTTAAAGCACAAACTATCTTAGCTGCTGCCTCGAAATGCATATTGGAAACAGAAAATTTTTCAACCAAAAAATGGATGAAGAAAATGGCTTTGTATAGCCCACTGATCTGGATACCCACAATCTCACTATATCCTCCAAAAACGCATTTCGAGCCAGCTGTTCTGTTTCTGTGTATTTAAAGCATAAACCAGCTTATCTGCTGCCTCGAAATGCATATTGGAAACATAAATTTTTTTAACCAAAAAAAGTATGAAAAAAATGGCTTTGTATAGCCCACAGATCTGGATACCCACAATCTCACTATATCCTCCAAAAACGCATTTCGAGCCAGCTGTTCTGTTTCTGTGCATTTAAAGCACAAACGCATATTGGAAACAGAAAATTTTTCAACGAAAAAATGTATGAAAAAAATGGCTTTGTATAGCCCACAGATCTTGATACCCACAATCTCACTATATCTTCCAAAAACGCATTTCGAGCCAGCTGTTCTGTTTCTGTGGATTTAAAGCACAAACTATCTTAGCTGCTGCCTCGAAATGCATATGGGAAACAGAAAATTTTTCAGCCAAAAATGGATGAAAAAAATGGCTTTGTATAGCCCACAGATCTGGATACCCACAATCTCACTATATCCTCCAAAAACGCATTTCGAGCCAGCTGTTCTGTTTCTGTGCATTTAAAGCACAAACTAGCTTAGCTGCTGCCTCGAAATGCATATTGGAAACATAAATTTTTTTAACCAAAAAAGTATGAAAAAAATGGCTTTGTATAGCCCACTGATCTGGATACCCACAATCTCACTATATCCTCCAAAAACGCATTTCGAGCCAGCTGTTCTGTTTCTGTGCATTTAAAGCATAAACCAGCTTATCTGCTGCCTCGAAATGCATATTGGAAACATAAATTTTTTTAACCAAAAAAAGTATGAAAAAAATGGCTTTGTATAGCCCACAGATCTGGATACCCACAATCTCACTATATCCTCCAAAAACGCATTTCGAGCCAGCTGTTCTGTTTCTGTGCATTTAAAGCACAAACTAGCTTAGCTGCTGCCTCGAAATGCATATTGGAAACAGAAAATTGTTCAACCAAAAAAAGTATGAAAAAAATGGCTTTGTACAGCCCACAGATCTGGATACCCACAATCTCACTATATCCTCCAAAAACGCATTTCGAGCCAGCTGTTCTGTTTCTGTGCATTTAAAGCACAAACTAGCTTAGCTGCTGCCTCGAAATGCATATTGGAAACAGAAAATTTTTCAACGAAAAAATGTATGAAAAAAATGGCTTCGTATAGCCCACAGATCTGGATACCCACAATCTCACTATATCTTCCAAAAACGCATTTCGAGCCAGCTGTTCTGTTTCTGTGGATTTAAAGCACAAACTATCTTAGCTGCTGCCTCGAAATGCATAATGGAAACAGAAAATTTTTCAACCAAAAAATGGATGAAAAAAATGACTTTGTATAGCCCACAGATCTGGATACCCACAATCTCACTATATCCTCCAAAAACGCATTTCGAGCCAGCTGTTCTGTTTCTGTGCATTTAAAGCACAAACTAGCTTAGCTGCTGCCTCGAAATGCATATTGGAAACAGAAAATTTTTCAACCAAAAAAAGTATGAAAAAAATGGCTTCGTATAGCCCACAGATCTGGATACCCACAATCTCACTATATCTTCCAAAAACGCATTTCGAGCCAGCTGTTCTGTTTCTGTGGATTTAAAGCACAAACTATCTTAGCTGCTGCCTCGAAATGCATATTGGAAACAGAAAATTTTTCAACCAAAAAAAGTATGAAAAAAATGGCTTCGTATAGCCCACAGATCTGGATACCCACAATCTCACTATATCCTCCAAAAACGCATTTCGAGCCAGCTGTTCTGTTTCTGTGCATTTAAAGCACAAACTAGCTTAGCTGCTGCCTCGAAATGTATATTGGAAATAGAAAATTTTTCAACCAAAAAAAGTATGAAATAAATGGCTTTGTATAGCCCACAGATCTGGATACCCACAATCTCACTATATCCTCCAAAAACGCATTTCGAGCCAGCTGTTCTGTTTCTGTGCATTTAAAGCACAAACGCATATTGGAAACAGAAAATTTTTCAACGAAAAAATGTATGAAAAAAATGGCTTTGTATAGCCCACAGATCTGGATACCCACAATCTCACTATATCTTCCAAAAACGCATTTCGAGCCAGCTGTTCTGTTTCTGTGCATTTAAAGCACAAACTAGCTTAGCTGCTGCCTCGAAATGCATATTGGAAACAGAAAATTTTTCAACGAAAAAAAGTATGAAAAAAATGGCTTCGTATAGCCCACAGATCTGGATACCCACAATCTCACTATATCCTCCAAAAACGCATTTCGGGCCAGCTGTTCTGTTTCTGTGCATTTAAAGCATAAACCAGCTTATCTGCTGCCTCGAAATGCATATTGGAAACATAAATTTTTTTAACCAAAAAAAGTATGAAAAAAATGGCTTTGTATAGCCCACAGATCTGGATACCCACAATCTCACTATATCCTCCAAAAACGCATTTCGAGCCAGCTGTTCTGTTTCTGTGCATTTAAAGCACAAATTAGCTTAGCTGCTGCCTCGAAATGCATATTGGAAACAGAAAATTTTTTAACCCAAAAAAGTATGAAAAAAATGGCTTTGTATAGCCCACTGATCTGGATACCCACAATCTCACTATATCCTCCAAAAACGCATTTCGAGCCAGCTGTTCTGTTTCTGTGCATTTAAAGCATAAACCAGCTTATCTGCTGCCTCGAAATGCATATTGGAAACATAAATTTTTTTAACCAAAAAAAGTATGAAAAAAATGGCTTTGTATAGCCCACAGATCTGGATACCCACAATCTCACTATATCCTCCAAAAACGCATTTCGAGCCAGCTGTTCTGTTTCTGTGCATTTAAAGCACAAATTAGCTTAGCTGCTGCCTCGAAATGCATATTGGAAACAGAAAATTTTTTAACCCAAAAAAGTATGAAAAAAATGGCTTTGTATAGCCCACAGATCTGGATACCCACAATCTCACTATATCCTCCAAAAACGCATTTCGAGCCAGCTGTTCTGTTTCTGTGCATTTAAAGCACAAACTAGCTTAGCTGCTGCCTCGAAATGCATATTGGAAACAGAAAATTTTTCAACGAAAAAAAGTATGAAAAAAATGGCTTCGTATAGCCCACAGATCTGGATACCCACAATCTCACTATATCCTCCAAAAACGCATTTCGGGCCAGCTGTTCTGTTTCTGTGCATTTAAAGCATAAACCAGCTTATCTGCTGCCTCGAAATGCATATTGGAAACATAAATTTTTTTAACCAAAAAAAGTATGAAAAAAATGGCTTTGTATAGCCCACAGATCTGGATACCCACAATCTCACTATATCTTCCAAAAACGCATTTCGAGCCAGCTGTTCTGTTTCTGTGGATTTAAAGCACAAACTATCTTAGCTGCTGCCTCGAAATGCATATTGGAAACAGAAAATTTTTCAACCAAAAAAAGTATGAAAAAAATGGCTTCGTATAGCCCACAGATCTGGATACCCACAATCTCACTATATCCTCCAAAAACGCATTTCGAGCCAGCTGTTCTGTTTCTGTGCATTTAAAGCACAAACTAGCTTAGCTGCTGCCTCGAAATGTATATTGGAAATAGAAAATTTTTCAACCAAAAAAAGTATGAAATAAATGGCTTTGTATAGCCCACAGATCTGGATACCCACAATCTCACTATATCCTCCAAAAACGCATTTCGAGCCAGCTGTTCTGTTTCTGTGCATTTAAAGCACAAACGCATATTGGAAACAGAAAATTTTTCAACGAAAAAATGTATGAAAAAAATGGCTTTGTATAGCCCACAGATCTGGATACCCACAATCTCACTATATCCTCCAAAAACGCATTTCGAGCCAGCTGTTCTGTTTCTGTGCATTTAAAGCACAAACTAGCTTAGCTGCTGCCTCGAAATGCATATTGGAAACAGAACATTTTTCTACCAAAAAAAGTATGAAAAATGGCTTTGTATAGCCCACTGATCTGGATACCCACAATCTCACTATATCCTCCAATCACGCATCTCGAGCCAGCTGTTCTGTTTCTGTGCATTTAAAGCACAAGCTAGCATAGCTGCTGCCTCGAAATGCATATTGGAAATAGAAAATTTTTCAACCAAAAAAAGTATGAAAAAAATGGCTTCGTATAGCCCACAGATCTGGATACCCACAATCTCACTATATCTTCCAAAAACGCATTTCGAGCCAGCTGTTCTGTTTCTGTGCATTTAAAGCACAAACTAGCTTAGCTGCTGCCTCGAAGTGCATATTGGAAACAGAAAATTTTTCAACCAAAAAGAGTATGAAAAAAATGGCTTTGTATAGCCCACTGATCTGGATACCCACAATCTCACTATATGCTCCAATCACGCTTCTCGAGCCAGCTGTTCTGTTTCTGTGCATTTAAAGCACAAACTAGCTTAGCTGCTGCCTCGAAGTGCATATTGGAAACAGAAAATTTTTCAACCAAAAAGAGTATGAAAAAAATGGCTTTGTATAGCCCACTGATCTGGATACCCACAATCTCACTATATCCTCCAAAAACGAATTTCGAGCCAGCTGTTCTGATTCTGTGCATTTAAAGCATAAACTAGCTTAGCTGCTGCCTCGAAATGCATATTGGAAACAGAAAATTTTTCAACCAAAAAAAGTATGAAAAAAAATGGCTTTGTATAGCCCACTGATCTGGATACCCACAATCTCACTATATCCTCCAATCACGCTTCTCGAGCCAGCTGTTCTGTTTCTGTACATTTAAAGCACAAACTAGCTTAGCTGCTGCCTCGAAATGCATATTGGAAACAGAAAATTTTTCAACCAAAAAAAGTATGAAAAAAATGGCTTTGTATAGCCCACAGATCTGGATACCCACAATCTCACTATATCCTCCAAAAACGCATTTCGAGCCAGCTGTTCTGTTTCTGTGCATTGAAAGCACAAACTAGCTTAGCTGCTGCCTCGAAGCATATTGGAAACAGAAAATTTTTCAACCAAAAAAAGTATGAAAAAATGGCTTTGTATAGCCCACAGATCTGGATACCCACAATCTCACTATATCCTCCAAAAACGCATTTCGAGCCAGCTGTTCTGTTTCTGTGCATTGAAAGCACAAACTAGCTTAGCTGCTGCCTCGAAGCATATTGGAAACAGAAAATTTTTCAACGAAAAAATGTATGAAAAAAATGGCTTTGTATAGCCCACAGATCTGGATACCCACAATCTCACTATATCCTCCAAAAACGCATTTCGAGCCAGCTGTTCTGTTTCTGTGCATTGAAAGCACAAACTAGCTTAGCTGCTGCCTCGAAATGCATATTGGAAACAGAAAATTTTTCAACGAAAAAATGTATGAAAAAAATGGCTTTGTATAGCCCACAGATCTTGATACCCACAATCTCACTATATCTTCCAAAAACGCATTTCGAGCCAGCTGTTCTGTTTCTGTGGATTTAAAGCACAAACTATCTTAGCTGCTGCCTCGAAATGCATATTGGAAACAGAAAATTTTTCAGCCAAAAAATGGATGAAAAAAATGGCTTTGTATAGCCCACAGATCTGGATACCCACAATCTCACTATATCCTCCAAAAACGCATTTCGAGCCAGCTGTTCTGTTTCTGTGCATTTAAAGCACAAACTAGCTTAGCTGCTGCCTCGAAATGCATATTGGAAACATAAATTTTTTTAACCAAAAAAGTATGAAAAAAATGGCTTTGTATAGCCCACTGATCTGGATACCCACAATCTCACTATATCTTCCAAAAACGCATTTCGAGCCAGCTGTTCTGTTTCTGTGGATTTAAAGCACAAACTATCTTAGCTGCTGCCTCGAAATGCATATTGGAAACAGAAAATTTTTCAACCAAAAAATGGATGAAGAAAATGGCTTTGTATAGCCCACTGATCTGGATACCCACAATCTCACTATATCCTCCAAAAACGCATTTCGAGCCAGCTGTTCTGATTCTGTGCATTTAAAGCATAAACTAGCTTAGCTGCTGCCTCGAAATGCATATTGGAAACAGAAAATTTTTCAACGAAAAAATGGATGAAAAAAATGGCTTTGTATAGCCCACAGATCTGGATACCCACAATCTCACTATATATTGCAATCACGCTTCTCGAGCCAGCTGTTCTGTTTCTGTGCATTTAAAGCACAAACTAGCTTAGCTGCTGCCTCGAAATGCATATTGGAAACAGAAAATTTTTCAACCAAAAAAGTATGAAAAAAATGGGTTTGTATAGCCCACAGATCTGGATACCCACAATCTCACTATATCCTCCAAAATCGCATTTCGAGCCAGCTGTTCTGTTTCTGTGCATTTAAAGCACAAACTAGCTTAGCTGCTGCCTCAAAATGCATATTGGAAACAGAAAATTTTTCAACCAAAAAAAGTATGAACAAAATGGGTTTGTATAGCCCACAGATCTGGATACCCACAATCTCACTATATCCTCCAAAAACGCATTTCGAGCCAGCTGTTCTGTTTCTGTGCATTTAAAGCACAAACTATCTTAGCTGCTGCCTCGAAATGCATATTGGAAACGAAAAAATGTATGAAATAAATGGCTTTGTACAGCCCACAGATCTGGATACCCACAATCTCACTATATCCTCCAATCACGCATCTCGAGCCAGCTGTTCTGTTTCTGTGCATTTAAAGCACAAACCAGCTTAGCTGCTGCCTCGAAATGCATATCGGAAACAGATAATTTTTCAACGAAAAAATGTATGAAAAAATGGCTTTGTATAACAGATCTGGATACCCACAATCTCACTATATCCTCCAAAAACGCATCTCGAGCCAGCTGTTCTGTTTCTGTGCATTTAAAGCACAAACTAGCTTAGCTGCTGCCTCGAAATATATGTTGAAGTTTCATTTCAAAATCTTTCGGTTCAACAAAAATGCAATGCGCCCACATATCTCCTCTCCCTTACCCTTTTGTGTCAAATGGACGAAGTTCAATAAAAGATTAGAAGCAAAAGAACGCAAATCGGATGATGTAGACATTGGGAAACTCAGTTGCTGAGTTGATATACTCTCACATATATCTTACAACTAAAGGTGTAATTTGGTGGTTTCATGAACCATACCCAATCCAGTCAGAGAATGACTGGACAGTCTCATTGTTATAGTTCCAAGATTCACTTTTACAATTTCACCAATTGCTGGGATACTCACACTTAATCGCCCATATGGAACCCTTCCGCAATCCCTCCAAATAGTTATAAGTATCCCTCAAGCAGTTCTCACTGATATTCCATCCTCTGTCGTTGAACTCAAAGAAACGCACCATTGAGTACGGGCTGAACCCTTCGAACACATAGTTAACACTCGTAATTATTGCACAATTCACATGCAATACATTCGAGGCAAGTGTAGCGAAGAACACTAGCTGCTGGACTTGCGGGTTAACAAACAGATTCATTTTGAATGTCCGAGAGTGCACTAGCGCGGTTGGAGCACCAATCGAAGACTGCCTTGCTGCAGTTGATTAATGTTGATTCCATGCTACCATACCGTCTGATTGACTGGCACTTTCTTTTATAAAGTAAACAATTGAACGCAAATACTCCTATGACTTTGGTGAAATGATTAGCCAATAACAATAGGGGAGTTTAAACTATCTATGCAAACTTCAGAGGCGTTTTGTCTCACTGAAGACCAAGACCAAGGTTCAGGCAGACAAAACAAGGTTAATGATACCATTTCTTTTTTTTTTTTGTTATTTTTTTCTTAGACCAACGGAAATTAACTACGTGATGGAGAGCATATTAATGCGGTAAAGCAAATCAGGCAAAATGCTTTTATTCCATTGGCGAGAGACTTAAACCAATTGGTCATCAACTGCGATTCGATTCTTTGTCGTTCTTTACTATGTCATGGTGTCTCGCTGAGGAACATATCAGATTCAATGGAGGTCGTGTCCATGATTAAGAATAATCCTCTCTACTCAAATGGATTAGTAGGGTTAGGTAGACGAAGAGGAAATAATCTACGATGCCACACTTAGTTAAATGGCAACCCATTGTGATATCTATAAGAGAGATCCCACTTGGCCATTACTCGTAGTTAACCTTTTTCCATTGCTACCATTTAAAATCATGCTCCGATGAACTTGCAAACCCTCCAGTAGATTGTCCACAATCTCGATGTCTATCTTCTTCCTTATGGCAATTTTTCCATGTGGTACCCATCATGGCAAGGGAATTCATCTCCCTTTACATATGTAAGTTTGTCGGTTTCTTGTTTTCCCGAAGGAGGTTTTGTATAACGAATTTAAAGAATATGTTATGAAGAACATAAACTCGTTTAACCAATTCTAACAAATAGGTTGGGATTCTTTCCTATAAGACACTAAACCAGACAGATCCTGTGTGAAGTTCCTAACTAGGGTAAATTCAGTAAAGTCTAGTCTATATATGACACGTGGATCATAACTTTTCTGAATGGAGATGATATTTGTAACGCTTATTGCGCTCGTCATGCAGTCAAGGCATCTCTCTCGGAGGAACCCACGAGGCAAGTAACCGAATTCAATCTGGATGTGGAATCTGGGTAGATTCTATTTGCGAAACTACTATTATTAAATACATTCAAGCTTATCAAAAACGGATTCCCAAATCCCCGTCTGTGGCCGCAGTGACATGGTAACATGCTCCCACCTTACATATAATCTGTCTGTGGGGCAATAATTCGAGGTGAAATCCCAATTTTTATTCTGAGTTGGCCTACATATAATTCGAAGAATGATTCCTTTTATAAATATTTTTTGAAAAAATAAGTTTGATGAATTTTCCCATATGACATTAGAATTATTCTGAGTAATTTATGAACTATGTATTAATTACTGTGTACATAATAGGTCTGTTCTCCCAAAACAACGAAAATCTACGAAAAGTCACCAAATCCTGTTCGAGTACGCAAAAGCTTCCTAGTTTTTCGTAGAAGAGAGCGGTCACGAGAGAGTAAAAAATTTGTCCATGCAGCGAATTTTAGTACAAGAAATTTCTTTGCACTCATTTACGAAATCTGTCAAATCTGTCAGATGTACGAAATTATTTGTAGCTTGTACATTTGCTTTTGTCATCTAAAAAGAGTTTTACTACACTCTGAGAGAATTTTACTCCTTGAAGTTTCATAACAAATTGTATAACATAACGATACAAATTTTGGTGTAGAAAGTATGCGAACAAACCTAATGTACCTTACACTCATACTCTTTATTTTTGTAAGTGTCAGAAACAAAAAGGAGAATATAACTTCAAGGCCCTGGGCGAATAATCATCAATGTCACGAACAAGTGTTCTCAGTCAGTGCTAGGACTCAGTATGTAGGAAGTTCAAAAAAACGTTGTAAGCAAAATGGAAACAATGCATCAAGACCCATCTTCTCCAGCGTTACAGTTCCGTAGGACCTAATAAGCAAAATGGAAACAATGCGTCAAGACACATCCTCTCCAGGGTGGCAGTTCCGCAGGCCCTTATAAGCAAAATGGAAACAATGCATCAAGACCCATCTTCTCCAGCGTGACAGTTCCGCAGGCCCTAATTGTTCGAAATTATTCGTGTTATGTGTGTTGTGTTATATTATGATTTATACGAATGGAAAAGGACTTGCTGTTCAATATTCATAACCTCAGACCTTCGCGAATTCGGATCATAAATAAAGTTTTCTGACGTATTGGACATGCTTGGAAAACTTATGTTCAATTTCGTTCAAGTAATTATAAATAAATCGATTCATTTCCTGAATTTTTTTTCAATTCTCTATGAATACGATCAGTTTTTGTTGGATTGGCCTAAAAGTGACATATGGGGCTCATGATCGATTTCAATTCTCAAAAAATTGTAGGCCCTTGCACCATCTGGGTGAGATGCTCTGGCATCTAATCCAATTCATATTGTGGACACTGAATTCACTAAGCGCAATAGTTTATAGATGGTGATAATCAGCCACAAAATTCATCATAATTTTAAAGCACAGAACTGGTTAGGGTCATCGATTCCTTTCTCTGAATTACCAAACCAAACAGACCCTGTTTGAAAATCCTTGCCAGAGTGCAGCTTCTTGTACGCATTCCAAAGATCCAAAACAAATACATGTGTTATTTGTTTCCATAGTCTACTCTGCTTCTGAGTCTCTGATTTATGCAAATAAGTGGTTATGCACCCAGAGGCAGTCCCCCGAAATTCTGATTAGGAGGGATCACATTCATCAAATGTGACTACAAGCCATCCAATCAAAGTCAATTGTGTTCACATTGTCAAACGTTTCACTATAGTTTTCTGCAAACTAACACCAATTGAACGAATTTGATGAAGAAAAATCCAAAAATTTTAAATAGTGTTTGAAATATGTTGTAGGTCCTTAATTTGATGAGCCAGCCCTATTGGAAAAGCTCTAATCGATCACAAAAAGTGTGGCTGAAGACAATGTATAGATATTTTTCCTTTTTAAGTAAAGTAGTGAACTTATGGGCGTGGCAGTAAGCCGATCTCAATATTATTCACACTTCAACTCCTTCTCCTTCTCGACAGTCTAGAATTTCTTAGCTCAGAATTTAAGGCCCAAAAACTGGTGACATATGAAAAGACAGATAGACGTGCGTCGATCGTCTTCCTTATTGCCACTGATATCGAATGTGCATATTTTAAAGGGCCTTGGATGTTGGCTTACGCCTCTTCTTAAGTGAATTTCACATTTCGTAGACGTATGACCAATTGGATGAGTCAGACTTATTAGAAAATGAGAGAAAAACCTCAGAGATGTTTTATCTCAGTGATGTCATGATTCTGGTTGGACTAGACATTTTAAACATCTGATTTGAACGCATGCGAACTGTACGTTCATCTAGAACTTTCATTTTCACCAACCAATAAACACATTTTTAAACTGCAATTTTAATGCACCACATTCCTACCAGTAGTTAAATTGGAGTTTAATTGTACTTGATTGTCTGAATGTTTTGTAAAATCTTACTAATGACAGTTTAACAACCAGCCAACAGCCAGCAGTCCTATTTGAACGCGTCCACTGTAAGTCGAAACCAGTTCTAAATTAGTACCTTTGCCGGCTGCTATTGTTTACCACAACGCCGCCCCTCTCCCTTTGCCTGAAGCAGTACCACCGCATACCACATTCTCAAGCATTACTCACCAAAAAAAAAAATAATTGCTGGGCTGGAAACGACCTGGTGCTGAGTTGGAGAAGAACGAACAGAATAAAATGTCCATAGTCAGCATAACCCGGCAACATGTTTTGTAGTTTGGCTCCCACCATCATCGGGTGCCAACGAACACGCAAATCATCTCGGCCAGCAGCTTGTATACGTTCGACTTGATTTATGTTGCGCTTCGTCAATTCTAGCTCTAGTGCGCCGGACACACCGTTCACCATACAAAGTTAGCAGGGCTCCTCATCGAGAGAGTATATTCAACGAACATTTTTTTTTTTTTTTTCGTTTCCCATTCTGCTTTCCGTCCGTCTGTAGCTTCTTTACCATACCACATCCCACATCACGAATAGAAGCAGACAGTCGAAGCAAATTGGCTCCCGCAAAGCGAATTCAGTTCTCTGAAAAGTTTCATCCCGCGCGTTACGTGGTCGATTGGTGTGTTCATTTAAATGTATATAATATTTTTTTTTTTTAGAATTTAGTATTAAATTTAGGAAATTTGTCTCAAAATTGTGTGAAAAAATCAATAAATCCGGAGGAAGTTGGAATTTATTCGAATTTCGATTGAGTTTTCTAAAGTCTTCGAAATTCGAATACATTTGTTCGAAAACAGCTTTGGAAAAAAGATATTGATTCGAAAAAAAAAAAAAATTTGTTCATCTTGGTGTCGTAATGACCGGCGTTTATCCTGTGTGGGGGGATGGATAGATTTTTTCAAGATTATATAATCGGGGTCGTCTCCATGGGAGGTGATACGAATAAAAAACCATTCGGTTCCCCCGAAAGGGGTGATAGCATAAAAAATTAATTTTTTTTTTCTGCAACAAGACACACGTGTATGTGTCTTTCTTGCTAGGCACAGTCTAGTGGAGCGGTTTTGGCACTTCTCTCTCTGGTGTTGTCGGTGCATTCATTAAAATCGTCGTCGGTCGGTTTGTAGCCCCCTTGCGCTCTGCTCTGCACGACTTTCGCGAACGAGAGGATGTCAATTTAGTTTCGAATTTTATTCTTCTCACGTATTGCGTAGAGAATTGATTTTTCTTCTTTTTTTTTTTTGGTTTAAGCGGAAAGCACTTTTTGTTATTTTTATTCTGCCGGTTTTCGTTCGATCTAAGCAACCACATTCGGGTTCAAAAATAAAGATAGAGTAGTCAGCGTTGTCAAAAATTTACAATAAAAAAAAAGTGTGGTAGAAAGTTTTGAATAAAAAAAAAAAAAAGAAACTCTATTTTTATTTATTTAGAAAAAAAAGAGCGAGAAAGAAACTTCGCCTAATTTTCTTTACACCCCCACACAGAGATATATAGAGAAAGAGAAGGAAAAGGGATATATAACGACAGATTATTGTGTAACTTCCCCCCAACCAACAGACAGCGAAGAAGAAAAATCCCGAAACTAATCAGCGACAGAGAGAGGACTCCTCAGTATATCTTCAAATTCCATCCGAGATTAATAGTGCGTTCGAAACTAGTGTTTAACTCCGCACGAAAGTCTATCTTTTAAGATCCACCCTTCTCAGTGCGTGCCGTTCCGAAAAAAAAGTAAAGAAAAAAAAACAAAAAAAAAAGAAAAGTTTTCGGTCCATCGAACCCTAAAAAACAGAAACGTAACGTCTGTTGAACTGTGTGTTTGTGTATGTAATGGCGTTTTTGCGTTCAATCTACCGTCATCGTACAACCAACTTAGTCTATAGCCATCATCGTCGCAGTAATACCAATAAAGGATACGATCCATCGGTTGCATTGAACTGGAGATTACTTGGACTCGAACAGAACAGTCGTCATCTCAGCTACATCGCATCGAATTCGAAGAATGAGACCAACTTAAGACTTAACAGTCAAAGTCAATTGTTGCAATCGCGAGCCAATCGTGGTATCCAGTCAGGATACGTAAACGCTATATCGCTTCGAAATGTGCATTCCAACTCACCAAAGCAGGGTGCGCAAATCTCAGCTGCACTGGATGAGAAGACACCGCCAATTGCTAAGAAACAGGCAACACCAAGATCTGTTAATCCAGATCCTCCGCAGCGGGATCCTTTGGACGTGAGCTTCAATGATCCTGTGGCAGCGTTCAAGAGCAAGACAACCGGAGAGCTAATACGAGCACTCGTTGTCTACTTGATGTGTTCCAGTCAGTACCTCGTTGAGCATAATATGAAGGTAAGTCGTTTGTGCTGTTCCACTACTGGTGTAACCCTTTCTAGAAAATGACTTCAATTTTTTTTTTTTTTTTTTCTTCTCAAACGTCCTTTTCTCATTATGTGGTCACAAGGAGGCATACTTTGCTGAGTGGGTTAATTTTTCTTTTCTTTTTTTTTGTGTTTCTGAATCGATTTTTCACCCTTAAAGCGGATACAATGCGCAGGTCGAGTTCTCTTGCCATCATCGCTGGCAGAGGGGGCGACGCTCTTTCGAATACATTCACAGTTTGTTCGTTTCTAGGCCAAGCATAGAGAAAATAACTTAACGAAGATTTAATTCAAGTTTCGCATTTCACAGGCACATACATATGTATGTACATATGTACCTCCTGTATGGTGAGGAACGATGGTGAGATACGACGAAAAGCAGGAACTTGTTTAAAGGGCGCAGAAAAAAAGGGTCAATTACCGGTTTCGCCGTTCTCTTACGTTTTGCAGCACCCCCTCAGCCTTCCTTCCCCATTACAGGCAAATCGATTAGGAGTATCTCTTTTCTTGTACGACACGACACCGTGCAGGCAGTGTGTGCGAGAGGGAGAACGTACGGACAAGCCCCCAATAAGAACACATAACCGACTGCCTGCCTGCCTGGCTATAGTGAGATTACTATGTGCTTGGCATTGAATGTGTGACTGTGCTGTTGCAACTTTGGATTGCAATCAGGTGGATTTTTCGTTGAACGTGTGTCGGTGATGGATTGTATTGAGGAAGTGTTACGTCACAGACAGTGCATGCGACACAGGGTGATTCATGAAATTTGTTGTTTTATTTTCGCCCACGGTCGCAGTACTGTGTGATTATGTAAAACTATTTTCCGATTCATGGAAATCCGATAGGAAATGATCGATATTGCCAACGTTTAAGGGCCTTCACTTAGCTTACATAATTATTCGACTTGGAGCGTTTCAGAGAAATACTATCAAAAACTCACCAAATCCTGATTGTATTTCGAAAAAGTTAAGATATTCTGGTTACTGACGGAAGTCAACCGTCATAGAATTGAATTTCTTTAAGAAGTAAGTATGGTTTTGTAAATATATGTGTTTTATACAAGTCAGGTCTCAGTTAAAAGTCTAGCTGACTAGGTCAAACCAAGTTTTGAACTATGACTTACTTCAGAGATCTCATTGTATACATGGGGTAGAATCCTACAGGCCTTAACTCCATGTTTATGTTATGAAGTGTAGTAGACGTTATAAACTCAGTTACATAATCAAAAAGGAATGAAAACTTAGTTTACTTAACTTTAAGAGACAGAAACGGAATCAATGCTGTGAACAATATTTTTAGTCTGTTTCTTGCACTGCCGACTGTAGACTACACAAATGTATGGAAATGCCATTAACGTCTTTTATTCAATTGTGAAATTGTTTGCAATTTTATTTGGAGACATAAGTGCGGTAATAAGTCCATTGACGTACGAGCTTAAAGAGCTTTGATCTCAAAAGATACCTTTTTTCGTTTTTCTTTTGTTTTAACCCAAATGCTTCCCGAAAATCATCACATACTTTACCGAGAAGCTTTAAGCTTAAGAATTTATATTAGCAGCGAAGGCTTGAACATACTACATATGGCATCGAGTATGACTTCTTGAAGTTGTATGTCTATCTATTGGCAGGGTCTCAGGTTGTGATACCTAACTTTCCAATTTTTAACTGAATTAGCCTTTACCTTCACAAATCCTTTACCTTCCCTTCTAATCACACTTCCTCCTCAACTCAAAGAATCCTAAGCTTCATTCATGAATTTGATTTCTGCTAGAAGGGGAAATCCAAACAGCAACTTAAAGGGGATAGCACAAAAATTCTTGATGAGGTCGTGGTGCTTCTTGAGGCTATTTCGGAGCCCATTGCCCTAAGTATCATAAAAATAAAAAACAATTCTCTTTCATGAAGTGTGCTGCGAATTAGTATTTTATTCAAGAAATCTGCCTGTTTAAGATCCCTCGAGCTAGGGACGGTAATAGATTCGTATGGGAAACTAGGCGGAAGTAGTAATTGTCTCGCTTTCTTTCATGAAATAAGATTCTTGTGTCGCTAGAAAATCTTTTCTACAATTCTATCTTGACGTCGTGCATTCGACCGTGTATTGCACAATCATATAGCTTGAAACCGTAGAACTCACCTTACCCTGAGGTTAAAATTTTAAAAAAACAGACGTCATAGTGCTTGTTTAAGACATCATATATACATCACTCAATATCCGACCGAAAGTGTAGTCTCTGGAAACTATTCTTCTGAAATATAATAGATGCTGTCATTTTTTCTCTAATCACTAGGCTAGAAAGGGGGATAATATGCGACAAAAATGTTTGTTTCGAAGAATGTAACTAATATGATCAGCGGTATTATCTACACCAATGCAGGAAAAACAGTGCTGCCACAATAATGTGATCCATGATTTGATGTTTTACTTTTAAATGTAGAAAATGTGAAATAAAATATAGAGAAATTCCCTTCTTTTTGACCTCAACATGGATTAGTAGATAACACTTCCCCTTAAACGCCTTCTAAAGTATGATCGCTAAACGGTTGTACCTAGATACCTAAATACGACAGCAGCGGTAGCCTTTCTAGTACTACCTTCGTAAAAAAGTACCAATTTCAAGTCCCAGGTTAATTCTTATATCGGAAACTAATTTCGTTTAGGATATCTAAGGGCAGTTTTGCTTTTCCGATTTTCCTGCCGACATCCTACAGTGTCATCCCAGTCCATGAGAAGAGTTGTCAATTTTCCTGAACTCTTCTCTACCAATGTTTAATTAGGCGTTGTTGTTTAAAAAAGTTTTGCAATTTTAATTTGTTTCCTCTGCATGTAGATTGTGAACTTGGAAAAGTCTAAATGGTACGTGATAATCGATAACATCAGCGCATTCCAGATGGATGCCACTTCTTCGTCTTTCCCCAAAGACAGCAATGGTCAGGTTTTGCCTTTATTTCTTACCTAAGGTCTTAATTCTAGTACCTTAGCACTTCTTCGATCCTATGTGTAATTTAAAAATAATCTAGTATAGCTCATCTCAACGTGGGCAAAATCACAGTGTGTCCCTGCATAAGTTTATCACTTCTGTGTATCATTGTGCTCCAATATATTTATGCGATTTAATTTTTTCAAGCTACTATGGTTCCAAACTAATCAGTCTGGCTTTCAAGAGCATTCTGATTTGGCATTGAAAACCATCACAAAGAAATGAAGGCCTAAACTTGTAGATCTATTAATTCTGGAAGTTCAGGAACTTCTGTAGTAATTAGAAACTATTTTCTATGAGACATTTAAACATATGACCTTCCTATGTCTATAAATATTACCACACTGGTACCAGTTCTAAATCTAAGGATTGAGGATTCATGGTGACACATTGGCTAGGATAATTAGTTATTACATTTAAGCCAATGGCCAATCAAATCCAAAACACAACCAAAATTGTAGAATCGTTTAAGCCTGATAAAAGCTTTTTGAAATAACATAGAAAATCGAGATTGTGAGCATAGAAGAGTTAAATATCGAAGTACTTCTAGAAGATTTTTCTTAAATGAAAAGAAATTTCTGTCATTTGATCTGCCAGGTCTTTGTTATATTGCAGTATAGTTTCTATAAGTCCTTAAAAAGCACAACTACCACCTTTCATAAAGTCTTTGATGGCCTAAATCAAGAGCTCCAATCTTGTACTTATCGTTTCATCGTATTGTTTACGTGTATACATATCTGAGACACCCTGTATAAACAATGAGATCTAAGATACATAAAACGTAGATATACAACGATTGCGTTCACATACCCAAATATTTTTGGATATTTTCATCTTTCTTGGGGTAGTTTCTGACAGTAAAAGCAATTTATATCCCTAACCCGTCCTTGAATACCAAAACGGTCGAAGTAAATCGCCTGGATGAACAATAACCATATTATTCATACACACATCCGTTGATTCGGATTCGGTATTCCAAATTTTCATATAATAAACGCATACAGTCCTCTACTTTGTTTATGTTTCTTTTATGCCAAAAACAATAAAAAAAAGCAATGAAATCTCAGGGTAATCAAGTAGAATTTAGTATATATATATAATTTATTGTATGAACGCATTAATGTCTAAATGCATGTGTTTCCTTAATTTGACCATTAAGTCGCACTACTGCTCTCTGTACCCTATAATTGTTTCGTAACCTTTAGCCAACAGAATGAGTTCATACAGAGCCAATCGTTTCTCTGACGTTTAAGACGTCATTTGTTTAAGTCACTTTGCACAAACAATTATTACAGTTAATGACCAAATCCAAATCGACATGTGCCTACCTTTTGTCACTAAAACGCACCGAAGAGCAATTATTCAACCGTGAATATTAGTCTATCTAGTTTCGCAGGATATTTGTGTACCGGCGGACAGAGGGAGTCGTACTCACAATTAAGACCCGGTAATTGGCATTAAAATTGCTATTGCCAGACACGCCATTTGAAAATTCTACATCTGCCCCTTACAATAGAAATAATAGTTTTATAATTTTGTACTTTTATTTTGGATGAATCTTAAAAACCCACTGACGTCAAACATTATAAATGATTGATTTTATTTTTAATATCTTTTGTGTAAGTTTTTTTCTTTGTACAAAATTGGCAAATTACGAATGATTCAGCGTGAATCCACTGCGCCACTAGAACGTGTCAAGCACGTTTCTTGAAAGTATCTGGTAATTTGCATTATTTGGTTGTACATCATCAGATCATGTTTGTTTATGGGTTCAATGGCGAAGAGATCAGGAACTTTGACAAGTGAAAACATTAAAATTGTGCGCAAATGCAAAATGACCTTATTTTGCTCTGGATATACTTATTTGTACATATGTATATGCATCTAAGTATAGGACGAGTATTTAGACCTTGAAATTTGAATGATATGGGGAAAACCCGCTAATCTCTCTGGCTTTTTGTTTGAATGTCAACTACACCCTGTGGATTTGCTTTTAAGTTTATTTTGAGGTCTGTTTTGACCGAAAATTGAATGACACTTTACTTGTAGCGTTGCAAATGTTTTTTTTCTTGAAAACGTCCATACAGTAGAGGTGCAGTATGCCGTATAGTACATTTTGGAAATAACGAACACTTATTAAAATGGAAGTGGGATCTGTAAATATAGTTGGTATCCGATATAACGAATCTATTACTGCATCAATTTTCATCTCAGTTCTCCTTACATTCAATCTTGGTGCCATAAGTGCCTTTCTACCATCGTAAACCTAGAAACTTGGAATCATGCTGAATCCAATTTATAAGAACTATTGTATGACACTGTTGAACTAGTCCCACCAAGGAAAGATGTGTTGAGAGATGAAGGCAATATTAAGCATATTAAAGCAATAAGGTCTTTGACAAATGTGCTAATATGAGCTGAACAGGTCGATGTTGATATATCTTACATATTTGAGTGAAGGTGACTTCAAGAAAAAGCATTAAACTTGCCATTCCAACGTGAAGCAAGTTCTATCAGCGACTTGTTTTTCATTTTCTCAAGTTTTAACAAACTTTTATATCATTTAATATAGTTGATTTCCACACTTGATGGACGATAGTATGAAAATTTTTGATTTTTAAGGCGAATTATGAACCAACAGACCCCGAATTTTGAATTCGAATGTATTCTGAACTATCGCCCAGTCACTGTCCTTAAAATCGGAAATATATTCTTGAAATGTTTGAAGAGCCACGCCTATTTTTGGAAAACATTTATTTTTTTGGATATATTAACTTAAAGTCAAAGAGAATTGTTAAGGCGAATACCAGACCAACTCAAGAGTCAGAAGTTCGACGCTTTCCTCGAGTGAAATGAAACGTAGTTTCTATGCATTTGTTGCAATTTGAAATCGGTGTTCAACTGTTAAGGTACAGATACGTACTCTTATCCTTCCTTGTGTTACTGTGCCTGGAGAAAAGAGGGAAAACTGATAGCTCTTAAATCTTGGGGTCTATGTTATTGCACTTCCCTCCAGTGTATTTTAATGCAGCTTATAAATATCGACTGAATCCGCGTACAGAGAGTTAGTCAAAGTCTGTCTTGTTTATGGTCTTGGACGTGAGTGAAGATTGGACTTAAGTGAGGCTACTTATAAAGTAGATGATCCGCTTAACCTGCTGCCTGGAAGGATAGTGTAAACAAGTTTTTTTTGTATTTCCTTATTACATATTACAGCCATAAGATTTCTATATAAGTGAATGAGCACACTTGACTTCAAAGTCCCTAATCATCTCCTACATAGGAAATGCAAGATAAAGGGATTAAACCTTAGTGTATTAGTTTCTCTACTTGACTTCTATTTGGAGAACTAAATTGGCATATAACTATACTGTTTAGTAAATCTTTTCATGATAATTGGTTAGAGTACATGTACTGAACGCAAACATCACCTTAAGGTCGAAAATTGACTCACATTTGTCTGCTTTATCGTATAAAAGACTTAAGATTTCAGATTTGAATATACAATTTTTAACGCATCTAAAAGAGGAGTTATGCAAACGATTTTAAAATTTCATCGCTTAGATTAGCATTGAATCTTAATTCTCGCATATATTTTCATTTCCTCTAAACACACGTCAAAGTTCTAAAACAAAAAATCCTTGACTCTTCACCTCGAGGCAGCTTAAACTACAGAAGTGTGTAAAATTCATATTATGGTCGTGACATACGATTTTTATATTCACACACCCTTAACATAAGTCTATTAGGAACGAATTGGTTTTATTCAGTGGAAGTGTTCATACTAAGCCTGTGCAATTGCTTCGATTAGTTGTATTGTTTGTCATTTTAATAGTCTTCGTATCTTACGACACTGGAACACTGACAACCTAATGATTTGTTCAGTTGAAAGAGTTTTGAAGGCCAGATTATCACCCAACTTTCGGGTGACCTACAGGAACACAAGTTCATATCTTCTTGACATAATTATACTTCTATGCTGCTCATGCAAAACCGTTCCTGTCAACATTGCAAACTTATGGGACAAGATCTTTAATTTGGACAACAAAGCAAAAAGCAAGCTCATTACGTTCGTAGTTTGCCTAATCGATATCGAGCGATTTTTTTCTGAGGTTCCCTACTATTCCCTTTCGGGATCTTATTGATAGTAATGGCTGATACACTATACAGGACTTTGCTCCATTGCTTATTTAGTTCAATATCTTTAAGTACATATACCACGCAGTATTTTATGATCTGTTTTCTCTTGTGAGTCTAGCGCCATTATATGCAGAAAGTGTACGAAAAGTATATCAAAAACACAATCTAGGCACGTCCAATGGATCGGAGTCCTGTTGTAGGATGACGACAGTGTCTAAAGCGCTGCAACCAATTGAGATCTAAAGTCTATTCTACCAACTATTGTATTATTGTATTAGGTGTAAAAAGCAAGAGCTTGATAGGTCCGATAATAGTTTGTTTGTGAACGACGATAGCGTAAAGTTTCAGAACTTATTAAGGAAGTAGGTATTTGTACACTCAACTGCAGCCTAAACGGCTGGACGGATTTGCTTCAAACTTGAATCTGGTGTCTGTGGGGCCACAATTCGAGGCAAATTATTACTAGAAATCGTAAAAAATTCTTAAGGCAAAATTTATAGGCCTTGAAGTTTCCTATAATTCGCCTGAGGACCATATGAGGTCACTTTTTTAGAGTATTTAAAAAAAAAAAAACAGAAAAGTCTTCCAGATATGATAACATAATTCCTTCAAATATGATGAATGTCACGCCCACTTTATTAGAACAAGACTTGGAGCATTAAGGTTCAAGTACGTAGCTAGTTACGGAACTAATTAATGGACGAAGAGATGTGGACTAAACGTCAACCCGAGTAAAACAGAACTATAGTCCTATTTACAAACAAACATGAGGGTCCAAGTGTTACAGTCCCAAAGCTTGGGGGCACGCTGCCATAATATAGGAAGGAAGAGCATTATGCGCATGCCATGGTTATAACCTTACATCGCAATCTGCCCACAATAGTTTATTTTATAACTCACACGCATTTTAGGGTTTATTGCTGCCCTTATAATGTCTTAGCAACTTAGCGCGGCCATGAGGGAAATTAGGGAGAGAAGATAGGGGATACCGATGAACGTTGGTTTTAAATGTTTGTGGGTTAAAATGTGAGGGGAAAATAGAGCTTGGTAGAGTATTCCACATTCTTGTTGTATGGCTTAGGAAAGAATCCTTATACTCGACGGTAATTGACTTCAACATGCGCTTCAAGTATCTAATACCCATCAGAGAAGGATCTACGAAATCAGGCATTGTTACCAATGACTTATAAAGTAGCTGGAGAAATCACGACTTTCCTTGGTCGTGTGTACCTACAAATGTATAGATAATCAGAAAGCTTATTCTAGAACATTACGTCCAAGAGTAAGGATGGATTGAAATCCCTACTTGATAGTGTCTATCTATATCAATACATTCGCTGTATGTCTAACATAGCTGCATAAGTATTCCCACTCAAAAATTTGCTATTATTACGCAAGACATCTCTTACGACACACGCAACTCGAAATCGTCCTATTAAGCAAATTGAAGCTTACACCATTCTCATGATTACCTCAAATAATCCTACTTAAACTCAAAATCAGCACATTTCTAATCTGTCCAACGTCGTAATGGTGTAAAATCCTTATCCCAACGCTGCAGGTATACACCCAGACTTTGCTTAAATTCCACTTCACTGCAAACCGCACATTCATTCCGTTTATTTTTATCGCAGTATTGTCGGTTTAATTTTAGCCCAGCAAAGCGATGATACACTCTCCCCACGAGCATTCAGTAGATGCGAAATCTACACAGGCTCGTTTGTACCTACAAATAATCCGACATGCGTTAGCAGGGTTAGCACACCCACTGCGCTTTCTCTTAGATACTCGTATCTCATTTGGGATACGCTCTGATTAATTGTTTTCACTTTCTGTTTGTGAGGTGATTGCCGATTGTTGGCGACGCTGATTTTAGCCGGCAGTTCGTCCTTCGGATTGAAAATGAAATAAGTTTTATTTCGAATAGAATACTAGATACGTAACACAGTTTCCGGATATTAAAATTAAAGCGATTTGCCATTAATTTTGACAGCGCCGAGGCGGCGGCGGAGGAGGTGGCTCGTTTGCCAGTGAAACATTTATGCAAAGTATATTACGTTAATGTGCTCATATGTGTGTATGGTGTATCTGAAGACTTTCCAAATCCAATTTAGCAAATTCGTTGTTAAACAGTGACGTTCACACGGTTTTGCTGTTTGTTTCGTAAGGTGGGCGATGGAATAGATGAGTTTCTGTCAGCCTGTACTGCTCTAAGCTGTTTAGAAATAATTAAAATAAAAAAACCAGCACGTCAAGCGTTTTGTTTACACCTTTGGATTGATTTAGAGATTTTTAAATACATTGAGGTTTCAGTATCAGTTTATTGGTGGCCAATACAAATTATGCAACAATTCAATAATTGCTTGTAACCACACACTTTACACAGAGTTCAGGTGAATATGGATATTCTATGTCAGATATATTTATGTACAGACTCTACTGAAGATACATAATGCATTAGTACGATAAGAGGACTCAAAAGCAACTGATGTGCTTTCATGTCATGAAAAGATAAAAAGGTTATGATTATGACAAAAAACACATCGTACTGTGTGCTTTGTTCTGGTCACACCTAGAACGACGCTAACACTTCCTATTGCTTCCAGCTTTCTACAGGGTGACCAGAAAAGGACAATATAATAAAAATTTTAAATAAAACAACAACGGTGTCAGGTATAAAACTGATTCTGGCTTTACTGTGAAGCTACATTCATGCCCTCGAGCTCGTCCAAAGTGTTTGGCTTGTTAGCGTAGACTAAGGACTTGACGCAGAACTAGAGCAAAAAACCGAGTGGTTCAAGTCGCGTGATCGCGGCGGCCAATTAAAGAGCGCTCGTCGTGAGATGACCCAGTCACCAAATTTCCCCGTCACAACTTCGAGCGTTACGTCCCTTGTATGACATGTACCACCATGCCAATCGCATTACGGATATGTATATCGATGTTGTCGAGCTCTAGCAACAGAAAGTCGGTTAACATCGCTCTATATCTGAGACCATTGATGGTAACCATGTCTCCCTCCTTCCGATGGTGCCGCCATGCCAAAAACCGCTCCAAAAAGTCAATTTTTGTGGACGCATTGGTCGAACACTTGTGGATTGTGTTCGCTCCAATAACGACAATTCTGTTTGTTGACATAGCCGATGAGCTAAAAATTGGCCTCGTCAAAATTCGAATCTCCGGCCAACATTTTCAGCGCCCAATTAGAGAAATCACGGTGTTGTCTATGGTCGTTCGGCTTCAATTCCTGCGTCAGCACAAGCCTGGTTTACTCTCTGGCGATGTCCAATTCAGTTGATCGGCGCCTTATCGACATTTCTTCGGCTCGTTCTTCATATTTTCATGTTTTCTTCATTTCGCACCAATCTTTATCTGGTTGGTGGCTTAAGGACCAAAGGAGTGTACTCACGCTTAAGCTTTGCCACAGTGCGATGAATTGCCTGCACTCTGAAACCATGATGCCGACCGACCTCACGACAACATTTACGCTACGTATTTCCAACCGAGTTGAAAATTCGAAAATATTTTTTATTAATTTCCGCTCGTTTACAAGCATGAAACGATGCGTGATGGAATGACAGCTGGATGTCATTAGTAATTTTGACAACTGCTGAACTATAATAATTGGAAAGAGTATCATTGCCATCTGCTGGTTACCCTATAGAACGCATTACTTACTTACTCCCATTTTAATATCTTTTCATTGCCATTTTGTATTTTTCCTACTAAGCTGCAGACATTCAACATTGAACCAGGTACTCTACTTGTCTTGTGCAGTAGGGAATTTTTAATGGCTTACTGGTAGTATTGTCATAGTTCTTCTATCATTAATGATTACGACTTCTGGAGAGTTTCGGGTAAGATGAGTCTGGTAGTTTCTTGAGGGTTCACCGTGGCGCGCTAAGTTCTATTAGAATAAGCATGTTGATGTCCAAACTTCCGACCAAACTTCGAAATATGTCAATATTTCTTTTAATTGCATTAAAATCTTGAATCATTCGGAGAAGCCATTTGTTTGGTAGTGTTATCCTAATCTAAGCAGCAGCACAACTCTTGGAATTAAGTACGTGATATCCACAGAGTTTTTGTGAAGGCCTTGCAAAGGGCAATTAGAGAAAACTGACAAATACATAAGTATTTCACATTGTAAAACAGAAAACCTCTGATGTCAGTTTTTGAAAATTCTCAATGTTTCAAATATTTACATCATATCGAGACTGAGGCTATAAAGTCAATGAATAAAGAAGCACGGGACGACATTTTTTGGGTCAAAATCCATCGCGGAATTACTGAAAGTTCTGAATGAATTACATGCATGCAAAAATACTTATGATATCTTCGAAGTACCCATCACGTTGAACCTACAACTTCTTTATAAGAACTCAGCAAGTATGCTTCAAAACAAAAACTTAGTATGTCGTCCGCGAAAAGTTTCGAACAAAGACTTGGCATACTTTATGTTTGACTCGTGTAAATTCTTCTATCATATCATTGGAGATGCATTCGATTATGAATAATGGACTTTGAACAATTGTGATGAAACCTAACCTTACTTTATTCCACATAGCTTTTCCTAGTAAACTGTTGCAGTTAATTTTTACCAAATTTCAGCAAAGTATATCCTTGTGACAATCAACCACTATCTTTGTTCTTTTTTTTTTTTTTTTTTTTGATTTATCGGCCATTTTATTGGTTTCTTTTGTTTATAATTTGCAACATTTCAACACCTTATCCGTGAATAAAAGATCAAAGAAAAAACTAAAATCCAAAATTTAACACGAAATTTCTTTTTCGTACCAAATTTTTATAAACATTTCAACAGCTAATGAAACTGGCTCAAACTGTGCTGGGCACTAAATTATTCACAAAGATAATGCATGCAACATTCTATGGCCATTTTGTTGCTGGCGAAGATGAAGTCAAAATTGTCCCTACTCTAGAAAGGTAAATATTATATTTTTTGAACTATTTTACTAAAGTATTCTTTTTTTTTTTCTTTTCTTTTCTTCTTTTTTCTTTTTCATATTTTTTTTTTTTTTTTTATTTCTGCATAAAAAAAAACAAATACCTGCTTTTTGCTTATTTAAATGTGTGGTAATTAAAATTTTTACCCTTAAATAAAAAAAAATATATATAAAAATATTGAAACAATTGCTTATATGAATCCAAACTAAAAAAAAAAAAAATTAGTTTATGAAATTGACCCGGGCGTTGATGGGTGATAAGCTATTTGATCTCCTCATGAAGTCAACATTTTATGGACATTTTGTTGCTGGAGAGGATCGTCATAAGATCGTACCGACATTGGAAAGGTTTTTCTTTATTTAATCTTTATTTTAGATATAATTAAGCTCCATAATATGGATGTTTTTATTTTTCTTGTTGATTTTATCATATCTCTTGTTCAAGTACATTTTAAATTGGCCTCTCATTGCAAATAATAATAGTTTTAACCAGGTCCGTCATAACATTAATAGCACGCACCAGCATGCACTAATACTCGTTTGTACTGACGATAATTTTTTTAAGGGAATGTAGTGACATAACGCGTTAGTATTGTCTCTTAAGGTCTAATAACTGGTTCATATTACAAGCCATTCTTTGAGAATAGAATACAAAGGATATAAGGACAATAGACTCGTGAAGAAAACGAAAGTAACTTTTGCTTAGGGCAAGGCGTTCTTTTGTCAGATTTTATAATTGGATTGAGTCTATTCTCTGTTATTCACTGTCCTTTGCGGCAATGTCTTTTGATTCCTGGCCTTTTATCGCCTTAAACTGTTTTTACTTACCGAGACTTTCAACTTATGAGCAAACTTCAGTATCACGACTCCACTGCTTTCATTGGTTTTGCTGATTCTTCTACCAGCGTTTTTCAAGATGGTGTTCCACCAGAATATTACAAGGAAGAAACTAACATAAATGCTTACAGTTGATATGTAAATGAACAGCTCTAGATCAGTCGCTACTTCACTGTATGAAAGTGGTGCCACGATCGACCGAAACGATCGAAAAACTTGCTGCCCAGGATTGATTATGCAGTACCTTTAGGTATACATCACTGTATACATTCATTAATAGGAGCGGTACAAATATCCAGCCTAGTCGGCTATCACTCTTGTCTTAAAATTCGCCTGAATTGTAAGCCATGACATCGTAGATATATACCCCTCTTCCTGAATCCATACCATGTAATTGAGCCTGTTGAAAGCTTACCAAATAACAAGCTAACCGGAGAGCTATTCTTGATGCATGGCTCTATAATAAAGAGTTCTTGAATGCAGTCTAGATTTGTGTTAGTTCAGAAACAATAGGCAGATTCTAAAGTGATCCTAAACCTAGATTAGAAATGTATCGGTGGCTATTGTTTTGCAACTCTAACCACTTACCAACTTCTTCTGTCTGTAAGGCTGTGTATCTCGGCTTTTCTCTTTCAATTCGGGAAAACCACATATTCGTTGTCCGTAGAGTACCACCTGTCCATGTTAGAAATAGGAATATTCTCCCGAGTTGAAGTCCTTCATTCCTCAATTTAGAATTTTGTCGAGCACTAGTTTCAGACATGTCATACATTCTGAAGAGAACACCCAAATAGATGGGGTAAAAGTAGCATCTCAGCTATTCGCACTAACCCAAGATCTTTAGGGTTCCTTCCATTTATTCACTAATTGCTGACATAACCTAGCCCATCTGCACTAAACTGTTAAACTACTTTAACATCTTAGAAGGCTGCTAAGGCCTACATATATTCTGCAACAATTATTTTTCTTTCGTATAGGTATACGAAACGAAGGCAAAAGACTCAGCGGTTTAAGGTCTTTTTCATTGCTATTGCATACTTTACCGGCCTTTGTATTGTGTTATACTCTGTACAAGAATGAAATGGGTCCTAGGGTTTAATTTAGTTGCTGAAAGGCAAATTGTTATTTCAAAAGATTTTTCATAATAGTTTTACGTTTGGATATTTGTCAGACGCTCGAGAGGAGAAAAACACTTTAAGGTCATGTCTGGGAATCGAACCCCAAACCCCCGTTCCATAGTCCAATGCACTAACCACTGAGGCCTACCATATGTATGTACGTTAGTCGTTCCTAAGTTATACTTAAGCTAGTAGATCAGTACATTCTATAGTTAGAAGGTGCAGTCTTCTATGAACAGAGTCCTGTCCAGTTTCCGTTAGGGAACTTTAAGAGATCAAACTTGTGAGAATTGGGATTGCAAAATATTTAGATACGTTTACTTTAGATGCATAAGGAAACCGAAACGAATTGAGATATCATTGGACGGTCAATACATATCACTCCTATGTCGGTGTCCCGCCTTCGAGTAATTCAGGCGTTAAAATGGCCACCATTTAACATCAACCTCTGGTTTTCTGCTTAGACTGTTACGTGGTAGTAATTTAGAAAGGATTATTCATATTTAAAGTGAAAATAAAAATGAGATTTCGAAAATAATTGTACACCACTAATTCGAGATCAACTAGATAGAAGTACTAACAGCAAATAAAGAATTGATTTTAATTACCTAATAATAATTTTCTCATGACAATTTTGGCACGTAACAATAATGTGCGGTAAGTAGTTAATTGGATAGATGATCATTAACCAAAATGCATTTAACTCCTTATACACGACATGCAAATGCACCTCATAAGCTTACATACGAACGAGATGGTATCTAAACAAACTGGCCTACTAGCCCAACCTAGTTAAGACCTTTCGTTCAGTTTCCGGTTAGATGTCTACAACCTAAAACGATCAAATACCAGCATCTAAAATTTTTGATCAATACTATTCTCTCGTATTTAATTACACACTCACAGCCTTGATGGGAAAAATATTTGTTTTGTTAAGTTTTTCCCATTATTTACAAACGAGAATTAAGAAAATTATAACAAATTGATCAGCATCATTACAAAATAATTTAAGGTCGCAATTGAATGTGTACCCTCATGCTTTATATGTCGCACATGGATACATGCACTTGTTTAAAACCGCACTGAGTTATGTACTCGCAAAACTGTCCCTGGGTCGATGTAAGGGCACCCCATGGAATAGGTGTACTCAAGTTAATAAAGTCACATTATACCTACATACTGAGTGTTATGAAACAATCCCTTGGTGATAGCCATCACACATCGCACTGTGTATCTTCACTTGATTAACGTGTTACAAGCTTTGTTTTATTTATAGACCTCTTAAAGATATTAAATTACTATTAGCAACAAACAATGACAACAACCATTGCATGCAAAGCAAGAAAAACAAAAAAACATAAACAAAGTTCATCCCAATTTTGAATCATTAACTTTAATTGAAACGTTCATTGTGGGGTCGCCCAAATAAGAGTGAATTTATTTCAGGTTATAGAATTCGCTCTATGATAGTGATTGTTTTTTTTTTTTGCAAGAAAATAGCAAATTTGTAGTTGTGTCAGCTGAAATTGGAATGTCAATGTCATTTGAAGTATTTTATTTATCGTTTAGGTATAATAGATACATTCAGAGGAAATGGTTTGACCTAATAATACATGCTGGTGGAATGGTATACCAGGTATACTGGTAGCATTTAGTATAAAATGTTGGTTGATATAACTAGAAGTTTATATAACAATGATATGTTCATACATACTGCAAGGTATTTGATGATGGTATTTATTTATTCCTGATTTGCTTTACACGAGACTGCCTCAAAAGTTGCAAAGCCAGAGTAATTCTATGATCCGTTCATGAATTTTGTAAGATAATGCCCCTTTTGACCATGTATCTATGAAAGCACTTTAGAGCCGCTAAATTTCACTAACAAGGTTTGTACCAATCCGTCAGTTTACAAATTACACTGCACGTCCGAAAGAAATAGGGTCATCCAACAAGAGGTGTCATTTTAAATCAAAAGAAAAGTCCAACATTCTTGTAAAAATAAGTGATTATTTTAATTCTATCTATGTTTAGTACAAACTCTGAGATTAATAACTAAATGCAATACTACCCAAATATCTGCCTCGGGAATAACAGTTCTGATATTTTTTGGAGCATGAATCCCTGATGCATTGCCCTAATCGTGTTCAATTGCATGATTTTGGCGCCCAATTGAAATCTCTGATCCGAAAAATCACGCACCTAAATAATTTGTCCACTCCAAGTTGAGTCCTAGATTCTACTCATGTTCCCATGTACCTAATTAAATCCAACAGAATCTTTGCTTTAAAATCTTTTCGACCCCGGATCTTTTCTATAGATTGCTGGCTGACAATGAAAATGAAATGATCTTCTATCCCATTTCCATCCAGTTTCACGGACTGCTTCTTGTTACTTTTTGTTACTGCTCCTAGCTCCTACTGTAAATGAAAATTCAAAAAGGTATTCATAACTTTCACACTTTTCTCTCCTCATATCAAGGCTTAAACATTATCTTATGAAGCCAGGGTACGAATATGTCATTGGACATTGGACATTCCTAGATTCAACCTTTAGGTATCTAATGGCACGATGCTTAGGGGTCTTATTGCCACCGATTCTGGTATACCCTCGGGGTCTGTCTTCCCCCTGATAAGTTCAAGGGGCTTAAGACCACATGATAAGTGTATGACTTTATATCGCATCTAACTTATGCACTTGGGCCCCTGTCTACCAAATTCTTATGACGGTAGTTAGAGGGTACCGAAGCGGAGCAGCAGCGGAGTATGTCTAGAATGAATTTAGTATCGATCACCTGAATGAACTTTTAAAGGGAAAAAGTATTAAAACAATGAAATACGGAACACGTACAAAAACTACTTGATATTTTGACTACTTGGTCCAGTATAAGGTTGTAAATGTTAGATGGCGGAATATATTTATAATCGATAGATTTCGAATTAAAAAATCGTATTTTCCACTATTTTCCAAAGTTCAAAAACTAAAAATTATTTAAGACTAGGACTATAGGTACTTCTTGCAGGATCTTTCCCAGAGATTTGCCTCGATAGATAAGTAGTTCGTTGTCTTTCGTAAGCTTGTGCTTTCATCTCCTTATTCCCGATTGTGGATTTGGTCCACATTTATGAACATACTACTTGTTTTGACTCGATACTTACTCTCATAAACTGATTTTCGACCGCCTTACAGGTATTCCTTGACTAGGTTGGTGACCTGCCTGCCTACCTTATCCAGAAGTTTAATTCATTTCAGTAAAAGCTTGGGGCGAACTCGAGCTAATGCTCCAAACGTTGATTACTTTTGATCTCAGCCTCCCGTGCAAAGCATATCGATATCATTGTTACAAAATTGTTATGTAAGGATAACGACTGTTTCATCATTCATTTCACCCATTTTTCGATTTAATATCTAACAAAACTGAATTCTTTGTGAATCCATGTATGTTTCTTCGTAGCTAACCATCCATATCAGTTTGATTTATTTAAACATTTTTTTTCTAAACAATGTAACATTGATTTTTAAAGCTAATGCGAATTTTGAACGCTCTACTAAAACACTAAATTATAATTTGTTGGCAGACTGCGCTCTTTCGGAGTCAAACCGATTTTGGATTACTCAGTGGAAGAGGATATCTCCCAGGAGGAGGCCGAAAAACGTGAAGTTGAGTAAGTAAACCAGAAAATTTTATAACACTAGGAGCTCTATCCTTTAGTTACTAATAAGGTTTTCATTTATCCTTAATCTAGAGCATCTGTATCCAGTGTAGGTGATATTAAAGATGAGGGCACTTTGCCTCAGTACCATGTCGATAAGTCATTCGCTGATCGGCGGTACAAAGTGCACAGTGCTCGTACCTACTTCTACCTAAACGAGGCTACCTGCGAGAGGAATATGGAAATTTTCATTAAGTGTCTCGAAGCTATTTCTGGTAAGTTTGTTATAATTGTGATTTTGGTAAATATTTAGCTAGACTTAGAAATGCTCATAAATTTGTTTTATTTTTTTTTTTATTTTTTTAACTGAGTTATTTTAACCAAGAATAACAAAAAAAAAAGTTATTTGGCCATTTAAAGACTTCTTTTGTAAATATTTGATGGCAAAATCTTGTTTGCGAGCAATCAACTCAAATGGATCGATATTTATACAAAAAAGAAAGAGTCAAGGTAGTTTATTGCGAATTTGAAGAATACAATATTTTCTTTTACACATTTCTTAAACAAAAACTTTTAAAACTGAACGGAAAAGGCTGTCAGAAATATGTACATATCTATCTATCACCTGCAACAAAGTTAAAAAAAAAAACAGCAAGTCTCTTTCAATAACAATCGAAATATGCAGAGATGTATCTCAATTTCTTGACATTTGTCTACGTCGAAAACTGTGAGATGGCAATTAGCCAATACTTGTTGAAATAAATTCGAAAAGATTTTTTGAATATCCTCACGACACGTTAAATACGAAAGCAGATGCATTAAACAATTTAATGATTTGGCATTTTGCTTCTTGAGGCAGAATGCATAATTTACACAGCTATTCATCTTTTTGATTTGGGAATGAAATGGCTGCTTAAAGACTAGTTTGTTCAATTTAGCTTAACACTTTTTTATCGACCACTTAAGTCCCACATAAGACAGGTGTTTTGTATTTAAGATAATTTTCTTGTGTGAAGTCTAATTGCTGTCGGTATGTAGAAATGAGTGTTGAGGATACTTATTTGCGCGTCACTTGGTCTGACATAAGATTGAAATTCGTTGCTGATAATTGGAAAACGAAAATTTGTATGTGGTCTTTGGAATAGTCCTATTGACGTCTGTTATTTTTCGAGGAGTATTTGGCAAGCTCCAGGCTTTGCCATTTTGTTACATATCTTACCATGAGTTCTTAGAATATGGTAAGACTCATTCACCTTTTTTCTAGTCAGTTTTGTACCTATTTGTAGTCAGCTGTGGACTCATCGAATACGGAACTGTTCGCTTGATATGACTCAATTGTTCTTTATGTGCGTCAAACAACTTTCTAGCTTTTAATGTTTCTATATTTTCCTGAATCAAACAAAGGCATGACCTGCGTACCACTTGCGTCTTTAGTTAGTAGGGTCACTTTATTCGCATAATTAAAAACTCGGCAAAAAACTCGTTCTGAGATTAAGTAACACGGCACTCAGGGTACATCTCTAGAGTATGCCAAAATTGACAAAAAAAACTTCTCTACAGGCACAAACTTATCTTGCCACACGGTCGAAGGCATTTCGCAAATCAATGAATATAATTTGGAGACTTTACTTATTTTCTGGAAATTGTTCAATTGAATTATGATTTAAGTGAATTGGATTGTGGCTCAATGCTTATTTACTCTAGATCTGCATACAATCAATGGACGCTTCGTACACAGTCAGATGAGGATAATAAATTCTATTTATTTTAGTATAACAGCATCATTGCTCTAAGCTTGAGGTTGGCATTTGCAATTAGAAGGAGACACATTATTTCCCTCAGAAATATACCAATAATTCCTCATTTAAGGAGTGAGGAGACCATTTAGCGTTTCAACCGACGTCTGTTCAGTTTGAGCAAATAATTAGTCCTGTCCACTTTTGGTTCAACTCTTCTAATGATAAAACGAACTGAGTACGTACTACATACTAACCGACAGATTGAACCCATTCGCTTTTTTGTTCCAATATTTGACATTTGAATTTTTTAGTTTCGTAAAAATCATCGTTACATCTAGGTTGAAGAAAAGAGACAAAAACTAAAAAAGACTTACGTAGTTCTCACAATTTTCTCTGACGACTTGACAGCACAAAAAAAAACTTAACCTAAAATTTCGACATTGACTTCTTTTGGTTTTTCAGACTGTTAACACAGATCTGTTGAACTTGATTTGTTTTGACGTTCTCGTGTTCAGATTGATCCTGTCTAAACATTTCTGCCACTTTTTTTTTTTACATATTATTAGTTGGTGCCAATTAAAATTAGTTAGTTTTTCCATAACAAATTATATTTACAAAAAGTTAATTTTTTTCATAATAATTTCTGAGTTTTTATCTTTTTTTACCCGTTTGTCGAGTGACAGCGATTAACAATTCCAAACGTCAAAAAAAAAATCCAGAAAAAAAAAAAAAAAAATCTGAAAATTCGGATTAGCACAGCCTGTCCAATCCAATCCGACAGTACTGTGTGAACAGGCTCTCTGGCTATTATAATTGACCGAGGGCCTATCTATTAATTTTCCAGATCTTTCACCAGAAACGTGGATAGGCTGATAGTCTCAAAGCTTTTTGCGATGACGCAGACAGCCCCTAGTCACATAAATCCTTTAAATTTCCATTTCACAGTCAATGCAGGACAATTTGACATAAACATACTAAACTCTCAAAAGATTGTGTTGTTCATAACCCGCTTGCATCCTTGATTTTGATTAACCTACATACATATGTGAGAATTTTTCTATCCATTTTCCACAGTTCTTACCAGTTAGACTTCAGCTGACTTATAAGTAGATCTTTTGAAAACTCTACTGCTTCACTCACCAGAGTGGTCTGTCATTCTCGAAGACTGTTTCTTAATTTTTTAAATATTTCTTAGAAGAATCTCACTCAGTAAACAATGAGTTTCGTGATATGTCCAAGCTTTATTCGTACCAGGAATAATCCATATTCTGTAGTTTTCGAATTATTCCGAGCTGTTTCGAATTATTTATGTGATTAAACATTTTGGAATTTTGTCTACCTAGCGGGAGAATATCCATTCTAAACTCATAAATAACCGCAAAATGAAATGCGTCAGCCAAATCGAAAACAAAAATTCAAACAAATGATCCTAAAAGTGTCTGATGACGTCAACCTTTCCAAAATATTACTCGTATAGACACATATGTGTGTACATACGGTGTTAATTCCTTTTATAACCTATGCTATAGGGTATGTTAATGTTGATGCATAATTTGGAACAAAAATAATGCACAAACGTATTTTTATTAGAGGCACTGTTCTTGGTTTCCAAAAGTTAGTTTTTGAATAGACTTTCCCTAACATACAACCTACGCAACCACGGTCTATAAAAACACATAGTGGAGGTTCAAAGAAGTGGCAATTTCATAGAAAAATCACTACATTTTTTTCTAGCTCATAAGCCCAAACATGAATATGAAACAAATCAAAATACTACAGGGTGTGCTCTTAGTGTAAATCAGCCTTATTTTCTGTAAGAAAGTCTGTCTGTCAGAAGTTTTTTGACAGATCTATGTTAGGGTTGATGAACCCTGAATACACTGAAAGGGAAGTTGACAGCGTATTGTCTAATAGGTATATTGAGGACTTCGAAGAATTTCATAAAAGTCGACCAATTTCGCGCCAAAAGAAACAGCTGTCATTTGCTAGACATTTTGGTTTGTACATTTATTCAGAGGTCGAATGAATTTAGCAGTGGCCTCACTAAAACTAGAACATCAAAATGTAATAAAATTGCAAAATCTCTCAATGACGCACAAATCACATGAATTAGCCACCCAAGTGATTCAGCGTTTTAAAACGACTATTGTAAAATTAGTTAGCAAATGTCTAACGAACTTTTAACACGTTTAAAACATACTTAGCACCCTCCCCAATCAACTTAATGTGTCAACTACATAAGTGCTGAGTACTAAAATAGTTAGTAAGTCTAGAACTAGGCTCAAATACGGAGTAGGATTTGCAACATTCTAGCATGACACAATAAATTAAGACTCATTGTGTTGACAAAACTTATTTCGAGTTTGCGACTATCCCAAAACCTTCCTCAATTATTGTTCATTATTCAAGCACAACAGAGCCCAAAATTCGTTTCAGATTAATGTTTGTTAACACACATCAGTCACTAGTGTAGAAACTACTAGACGCATGCTAATTAGAAACACACAGTCTCGTGGTAGACGCTGTTTTTTTTTTTTTCTAACCCCAAACACACTCCGATGTGAATGAACGTATTGGCCAACTTACAGAATTTGTATCGCTTTCCACAAATTTTTTGTTTGTATGTATAATTTATTTATTAACATCAATTCATTTGACTGGCCTTGGCACTGTGCGGCTCTCAAATATACTCGTTTTGGCCACGTTACTGAGAAATGATATCGCGGCGTAGTCACGTGTGCGTCATATTTTAAGTTTACATACATATTTTGTTGGTTGTTAATTGAAAAAGTATTTTCTTTTATTTTAATTTAATTGTTCTTTTCTTTTTTGTTGCCGGTATTTATTTTTTAATGTTCTGTTGGCAGTACCTCTAAATTTATTTGCTTAGTGAGCCGCTAACATCTTTGAGAAGAAAAAAATGGATTCTAAGTGATTTTCTATGAAATGTGTGTACGTTGCTAGAGTTTGGTTAAACATTTAGCCGCGTTTATCAAGACAGTTGGATCGGATATTTTTGGATACATTTTTTTTTTTGCGTTTCAGAAAAGAAAGTGTGATTGCTTTGAGGTTAGTCAGGTAGAGAAGGAGCGGGAGAGAGATCGACTCGTGATGCGTCAATTGGTGACACTCGTGCAAAGGTTGCTTTAGGCGGTTTGTCTATTTTTTTACGAGAGACACAGTGTCAGCGCATCTTCAAGGTTGAACTGATGTATTTAGGTGGGTGGAATGTATGTTTTGTGGTTTCTGACGTTCAAAATAAATGGAAGAATTTCATAGCCTTTGTGAAAAGTAAAAGACTGATTAGACGAAAGGTGTAAAACCCTGTTATAAATTCTTTCAGCCTCGTAGAACAACGAGCAAATATGTGTTGGAGACCTACAGTTTGGCTTACAAAATTATTTTAATGTAAGGATTCCCTTTTGCTAGTTATTTTTGTGTAGGAATATCTCTATGTCTGGGCTGTAAATACACACAAACGATAATCTTAAGCAACATTGGACGTAAAAGTAATCCTAGCAAATGTTACACTCCACCTTAACCAGGGCAAAACCTTACTTGTCGCCATTAGTTTTTCCTCGTATGCGTTACACTGTCTTGGGGCTTTGTCGTCTATATTCGGTTGTAGAGGCTTGGGTATGTCTCCATCACAGCTTTATCTATTGGGAGTGATTGGAGGCATGCAATTTCCCCTTCTTTTACAATACATACGTTATGTTGGCCCTAACATTGGCTATAATTTAAGAACACAAGTCTAGTTCTTTTTAATTTAGGAAGATTTATATGGGAAATCTTATATTTGAGTTTTGAGATTTATCAACCCTGTTGGTGAGTTTAAAGATAGCATTTTGTGTGAGCTTTGAGAGGACTAGTTAGGTGCCGTTACGGGATAATAAGGAATGACAAAACACGGAATTAAAATGTTCTTCTACTGACAAGCTTTTGAGCCGAAGTATTGCCTCAATTTCTGTTTACGATTCCTCTTGTGTACCCCCAAGTAGTATTAGTATGACATTATTGAAGGCTTTCTTAATAGTGAGTTCAAATCTTGATAAAGTCCTTGGAATGCATTATCTGAAGTTTCTCTTACATCCCGTATATTTAGTGTGGACATCCTTAAAGATAGTCTTAGCCAAGAAAGGTTACAGTTCTGCAAGGAACTAGGTGTGTCTAGACCCTAACTCTAGTTTGGCAGCAACGATTCTTGACCTCTGTAACTAGGTGTGTTTGAGCTCTTAAACCTAGAAATCTATAAGGAAATATGTTCATTATTGTGGACTTCTCGCATTATTTCCAGGTTTATGTAATCATTGCAACCCTTACTGAGCTAAAACCGTCAACGCGATGTCTGTCGTTAACAGCACCATAGCATTGTTATCTTCCACTTATTAATCATCATCATAATTAAGTATCCTGCTGTATCTACTATTTAGTAATATCACAGATTCGTTTCAGGATCAGGACCATTCGAATTATTTCCACACGAATAGATACTGTCTCGAAAGGGTGACTTTTGTTTGAGAAGCTTCTACTGATAATGTATGGGAATCTAACCCCAATCTCTCACACAGTACGACGCCCTAACCACGAGTCACGGGGAGATTATTGAAAACTATGCTATTGTCAAAGATCACTTCTAGGTACATGTGTATATCTGCTGGCAAATTTTCAAGTTTTTGTCAAACTACCTTAACTTTCATGTTACATACTTCGGTCAATAAGACGAAAATCATATGGCATGTTTATAAAAAGCGTGGTTACTTATTAAAATTGGTAAAAAAAAAAATGCATGCAATATTTTTCTAAATTTATAAAAAAAACTAATATAAATAATGAACTCCTAAAAGAGCAAAAAATATGTTTTTTAAAGGTTTCTCAAGATTTCGTCAAAATATAAAATATGTCACGAAAACTGGAAGTAAAGGGCCCATCCTTTGTTGGTTTCTTTTTAAAAAGGGAGTGAGAAACACTTCAATACTTTTCAACGATTTTTACTTTATTGAAAAGAATTAACCATCCGAATAATTATGAAATAATATTTCATTCAAATGACTACCTCGGCTAGTCTGGCACTAGGCTGTCCTGTCAACCCGATTTATCTAGTTTCGGGCGCTATTTTAGGAATAGCTTATTGTTCTTGAGTACTTGAATTGTATTTGGATTGTTTCCAATACATCAAATCGGAATTCAAAACAACTTATGATTCAAAAAGAAACCAAAAGATTGCTCAGTCTTTAGATATGAATTTTCTCGAAGTAGTACATCACTGGTGTTAAAATTACTATTCCACTTCCAATGATATAAAGAACTATATGTGACGCGTTCATACATTATTATATACATATATAAGATCTTCCTTGTTATTTTCTTGAATGTTTCTGAATCAAAGGCATAAAATGTTTCGCTCAGTGTATGCCTGTAAATGTTAACGTATTTCATTAATGCTATGAATGTACATACACCTACAGTGCTGGCACGCTAATTAGCACACCCTACCATACAAAGTTATGGATGGATAAAACAAATGTAAAAGCAAAAACTTCACCGTCTTTTTGGTGTACTTGGGATCCAGTTGTTTGTTTGCAGGTCTTCGTACAAACGTTGGTCCTTCAGAACCACAGAGATTGAACTTCGATTCATCACTTCATAATATCACTGTATTCCAAAAAGATGGAGGAGAACCTAAATGGACTTTTGCGAACTCAAGTCGCTTCTTCCTGTTACCGTCTCTAACCTTTGGTTTCTTAAGACTTTGGCACCCTCGAAGGTTGTTCTCTAGAAGCCGTTGTCGCACCGTCCTAGCCGCGATGTTTACGCCATATTCGTCCTCCATGCGTGCTCTAATTTCGGAAGAAGTGGTGAAAGGGTCTTTCAGAGCATGTCGGACTATGATAGAATCCTCCCTTTTAGTTGTTTTCCTAGGTCTGGATCGCCTTTTATCTTCAAATGTTTGGTTGGTCTTATAGTGCTTTATGGCGTTTTGCACTTTTTTTCTGGAACAATTATTATTTCGAGCAATTTTTCTTATATTTTGCTCCTTCTGGAACATTTGCCATATAAGCCTCCTCTCCCCCGCCGTAGAAGACTTGTCCCGTCCCATAACTATCTCAAATCCACAAAAACACTTCAACACAAAACTTTGAAACTCGTCACGACAACACGACGGATAAAAAATGAATAAAAATAAATATAATGCCACTTATTGTTTGGGTGTGCTAATTAAAATGCCAAAGCGAAAAGGAAACTTTTTTAAAAATTTTTTCCTTCAAAGCACAGGATACTGAAATTTCAAAATTTCGAAATTCCGAAGTTTCAGAATGTGATCAGAAATTTTTGAAGATGCAATTTTTTTAAATATGACAAATTATAATTTATAAATATATATGTTATGCTACAAAATAAAGCACAGGTATATTTTTTCATAGGGGTGTGCTAATTAGCGTGCCAGCACTGTATATGTATAGCCATGGAAACGCAATCGAGAAAATGTTATTTATTCCAAGAAACAATTTGAATCATTTAAAATTGTATCTAAAGTACATCTGACAGTTTTCTCGTGATGCATTTTCTAAATACCAATCAAATCCACTGTGTGTCAGCAATATTCTTTTCATATCTCAGAATAGATTGAAATAAAAAACTGTCGCAGACAGACAAAAATACATTTTTTTTTTGTTATCTATTTATAGATAACCCTTTGTACTCTTGAACATTTTTGTTACCAAAAACGGATTCCATTCCATTTCGACTCCTCATCAGAGAAGTCTAACAGAGAAGTCTCTTGTCACCAACAACATGTCACTGCCTCAGCTACACGTATCGATTCATTGGAACTTTCCTAGGATGTTATGTAAGAAATTCTTATGGTTAATACCAGAGGTGTATGTCATAACTTTTCAAAATGTTCACTCCTTGGTGCGATACTATAAATCTGATGATTCAGTTGAAATAAATTCAACTAACTGAAGCTGTTGCATAACGCACTGTCATGTCGTCCAAAAATAACAATCTCATGCACGAAATTCTACAGAATCAACATAATTGTAGCGCATAAGTATCGTTGTCGTTGTCGTTGTAGTCGGCCCTGATGGGGCTCGGCACGAGTCTGCATAGTTCTGCGGACGCTGTATGTACTCGAACATGTGACGACTGGGAGACCAGCCGACATCCCCACAAGTGCACCAGGGCACTGAGCGGACCTCAGCCAAACAGATGTGCATGCCACAGCAAAATAAATAAAAGCTCAGTCTAGAGGGTTGGTTTGAGGACAAATTAACAAAATAGATTATCAGTTAGATACTTTCACCATGCAGGCACCCTTCTCGTATGTTGTAACAGGGGGATGGCGTACAATAGTCGTCATTCGATGTGGCATTGAATGCTATTTATATGGCGAATCTATTATCTACATAGTACACCGCTGCCAGATTTTTTACATCTCGTAGTCTAATTGTCATTACATGTTACGTAGGTCGTCGCGCTAAAAAGTGAATGCAGCTTACAGTAGAGTCTGAGAAAAATTTTACGCTGATGATTTGACTAAATGGTGGAAAAAGTATTTAAGAGTAATTCGCCTTAGGAGCTTGACTACATTCTTATCTTTGCATACCTCGATCCGGAACTTTTCCTCTTGAATTTGGTTGAAAGTCCTTTGTGGTTGTCTGCTCTTTTGTATTCAACGAATTTTTTCAGAATAGTCACTGTCTTATGAACTCCTCCTAACGATGCATCCTGGGATGAAATGTTGATTCCCTTTCTACATTCAAACCAATAATTGCAAGTGTGTATCATTTTTTCTACAAACGCGGTCCTAGTGCAGACCCTTGTGGTACCCCATCCTGTGGACTTTTATTACTGCATACCCAAAGTGGTATTTCTAAGGGCGATCTCCCCTTTTCGTAAATCAATGTCTCAAGGGTTGATGTACTAGTCCTGAATTTTTTCCTAAAATGTATCGTTTGGTACCTGATAGTATTGCCATTCAGTTTGCTTTCGACTTCGTATAACACTTGTGGATGTAACGTATTATTTCCGCACCAGCCGCATGGAATTTTTTTTATTGCGTACTTTAAATGATCATATATTTTTTAACAGGTGTGTCCGTTATTTATTTTGCAAGTTTTTGCGAGGAATTTCATTAAGTAAGTCATTTACTTTTTTATTTGGTTATTTATAATTAAATTTATATTTAGTTTTTTTTTTTTATGTGAGAGGACAAAGTACTATATTTATTTCATTGATTATAGACAGCGCATAGAGACACTTTAGTGTAGTTTACATCAAAATTTAATTAGTTATATTAACAACAATTAATTTCTCGTCATCTCTCGAGGTGGCATATGCCATTAACTATTTCTGTGCGTTATCTTGTTCCTTACTCCTTATTGTTCGTTTCAACTTTTGCCTTCGATTCTTCTTGATCTGTTCAGCGCCATGTTTCCCTGAAAAGGCTCACTTTTCTCTAAACTGTGTGAGTGAATTCCACTGCGTGGCATATATTATAAAGTGGTTTTCTTCGCTTCATAAAGATCCATTACATGATGTCTTAAGGTCCTTGGTCTATTTTCAGATAAAAAATTTTGTTCAGATAAAAAAATTTGATGTGCTGGTCCAATATAGAGCCACTATGGGTAGAGACTATATTGCCTAGGTGTAGGAAACTGTCTACTTTCTCGACCTGCTCTACGCTAGTTCTGATCTAAACATTAGAGCTGGGCATATCTTATTTTGTATTCAATTTGAGCCTCACTTTGCTAGCTTCAACTTCAAATTTGTGTATCATGAGATGTAAGGACATACATAGGTCCATCTCATGTCAATGAAGGGAAAATCTGCTAAAAAGCTGAACTAAATAACTGTTATTAAGTTATGTGAATATTAAGTTATTAAGACAGGTTCCTAGTTAAGGAGGGGATCTTATGCTGTCTTTTCCATTCCAGGTTCTGTGTTACTCGTAGCTGGAAATATTGATAAATTGTTTGGTGTCAATAATCAGCAAATGTGTATATGACCAATGATTTCAAAACTAGGCATTAACTTTTCTGTTTGAGAAGTACACTTTTTTAAAAGACATTAAATTCAAAGAAATTGAAACAAATACTCAAAATCTTTCAACACTAAGTTTGTATAATACTTCATTTCAGTCCTGGACCCTGTCCAGAATGTATTCCTTCTCATGCCAAGAACAAAATTTAACCTTTAAAAACGAATAAAAACCGTAGGCACGATTCTAGCCAGCTTACGTATCACGTGACCAATCCACGCAAAATGCTATTTTAACTTTTGCAAAATGAGGACAAAAAATAAATTATGCTATTCTTCAAAAGCAAAAAAGAAAGAAAACAGAAATGAATTCCTAAAAATACATGTTCCACGCAACTGCGTCTTAAAAAATGCGACTAAATACGTTACTATCACAGCATACAGAGAAACGTTCAAAGTACATTACTTGAATTTTTTTGCTTGTAGGAAGATGTATTTAGTATGCTATTTATTAGCATCTCAGGTAACAAATAATTTTATGGCTGCCAGTGAGAGATTTAAAAATAAAATACATTCGGGATGCTGGGGGATGTACATCGTTTCAAGTGCTCTTGTATATGCTGGTCATACTTTTATAACGCTACTGAAAATCAGTTTGGGAAAGAAGCGAAAAATACGAAAATACAAATTGGAAACAGATGTCCTGCACAATTATCAGATACGAAACGTTCTGAAATACCTGAATGTATTTTTCCAATGCAATTTATGCTTAAGAGTATAGTACATAGGTAAATACTTCAGAGAAGTAATTATTTTTCGTCCTTTTTGAAATTAGTGAAATCTATCTAACCTAAACGAAGTAGCTTTGCGCTACACACAAATGGCTACATTGTCAAATATCCTGTTGACTATCCTAGTCTAAAAAGGCGTTATTATGTCATGTGGCTGACACTGCGACCTAACATCTCCTTTACCAATGTCATACTAGGCATTCACAGAGAATGTGTTCGGATGACTCATAATTTTCTAAGGATAACGAAATTCCGTATCTGAACACAGATTAAGTCTGTTAAGATGATACCTCGGAAAGAAAGAAGAGCTGGAAGAATGCTCACCAGCCGGGATTGCCTCAACCCCGGGACTTTAATCCCTGCAATTCTTTAATGACCAGGGAGCCATTCGAGTTTCATACCTTTATACTTTCAGTAATATTTAACTTAATGCAGTTCTTAATGACATGGATATCAACCTGAAAATTCAACATTTTCATTTGAACCCACGCACCAAGTCCAGATACCATCTTTAATTCGTCTATCTGGCTCATAGGAGCCCGTGCTGGAACACAATTAGACCAGCTTGTACCATCCAATATTTTAAACTGAAATAGTACTTCCCGACCATGATGCTAGGGATAGTACAAAACATGTCCATTTTTGAAAGTAAGTTAAGGATTTTCCATTGCCCAAGATCACCAACGACGCAAGGTTAGGTACACATGGCACCTGAAGCTTGTTTATAGTTTTCCGTTCAAGAACTTTCAGTCACGTAACGATGGCTGTGATAATGGCCCTCACCATTATTGTCCATCATTTGATTTAAACCTCCAGTTCTCCCTTAAAGGCATCTACTAGCCCATATGTTCCTAGTAGCGCGCTCGAGAACTTTATATGAGAATTTGATTTAAAGAATTTTTTAAGGATTACCCCGAAATATGTGGCCTCACTGCCACACTTAAATGACTGCTAACTTAAAATGGCAGAGCAGTTCTTACATAACACTTACATACTTATATGCGTTGAGTTTTATTTATTCCTTTTTGTGGACTCAACGGGTATTCTTGCTTCAGGATCAAAAACCCGACATTTATGAAACGGCGCCAAAGACTTAAATGGTGAGGAACATGTTCGCCAGCCGTAATCCGTGATCATTTGGGTTCCTATAAAAACTGTGTCAAAACCACTCTCAACTTTCGTTGAAATTCATGGAATTGAGCACCTCATAGACAACAGTTTATCGAATTTTGGCTGAACATTTGGGCTACGAAAAACTGTGTGCTAAAGTGTTTCTAAACTAGTTTTAACTTTTAGACCATGAAAATCACTATATTTGATTCGGAAGGGGACTATTTTGAATAACATAAATCGGTTCTGTTCTAATTTAAAAAAAAAGTCCTATAATCTTTGGAACGAACTTTGTAGTATTAATTAAAATACAAAAAAAAAACCGCAGTCATTACATAAGTGTCTCCCGAAAGATAGGTTTAATAATTTCTGATCCAGACGGACTCGTTTGAAAATCTACTAAAATTTCTTAATATGCCAGAATATATTATAATGTTTCACATTACATATTCTCACATTGCAATAAAATTAAAAATTTCTCAATACCATGTCCATTTTTAAGTGACGACAGTATTTTGAACAACACTGTACTTGTCCTGGTTACATTCAATAAATTAATTTGTCCGTCGTACACTATACGAGTATGTACCAACATGCATACTATGTACATATATGCACACGTGCATACATTTGAATCATTAATTACAGACTCGTATTGTTTTTTACGTCACTTTCTTATGGCATTGACATTGGCAAAGTGTATTGGACTCAAAGTCAACTAAAGCAGACATTTAAAGTGTCGGATGTAACCGCAATGCAATCAGCACAGAAAGTAAATTAAAAATCAATGTATCGTGAAGTCGCCTGCCAATTAATAATGTCATTAATGTTAGTTCATTAACAAAGCGACACAGATCCATATAGCCGTGTCAATTATTGTTTATGTCACCATTTACTTTTAAATTTAAACGTTAAAATTAACATTTAACAAAACTACACAGAAATGAAAATGGATTTGAATACTTGAACTTAAGAGACTTGTGTTTTATGAGAGACTATTTTTATATTTAAAATGAATTTATTTTTATTTAAAATAACTCAGTTAAATAATTTTCCACAGCTTATACTTATAAGTTTAATTTTTTTATTTTCTTTTATTCTTTGTGTGTCATTTTATTCCTCCACTAAAATTACTAACAAAAATTTCGCAATCATCAACTGAAAAACTGAAAAATGAAAAAAAAAAAACTCAAAATTTTAATAAAAATGAAAACTCAAAAAAAAAAAAACAAATATGAAAAATTAATTGAATAAAAGTAAAGCAGAGGATTCAAGATGTATCCCCCGTCCCAGATCGGAGGGTAAGGAAATTCATTTTAATTAGCTTTACATGGTTTTTATTTTCTACACACAACGTACGTCGTATTCCAAACATGACTCAACTCACCGGATAGTATCTAATTAAATAACCTTTTAGCATACACAAGTTCGAATGTATGTTCATTTTATTTCTAATCCGATAAATTGATATCCAATTTGCATATGAGCAGCAGGCAGACAGTTAATGGGGTGTTAATTAGAAGAAACGGTTCTATGCTCATGAAAAAATGTGATTTGGTAATTTTATTTATTAATATCTCAAACTTTGTAGTATTGTATGCAAGTGTCTAATTGAAGGAATATTTACTAAGTTTAACAACAATAGGGTTTAAATAGAAATCAAAAATTTGGTGGCAGTTAGCCAAAGACCGCGCTAACTGGAGAGGCTTGTTAGTTGGGGCCTAGGTCCACCCCGGACTTTAGCGCCTCCTACGTAAGTAAGTGAGAAATAAACAACCAGAAGCTAGGTCCGGCCATGTAGTCTCAATTCTTAAGAATTAGTTTCTGAGTTGGTTTTCGGTGTTGGTTTCGGGGTTTTCAATAAGGACATAACAATTTTTCATTTAAGTTAAACACAGAATAATTGAGAAATGGGACTGAAATTTACTGTAGTAGTATATGTACATGTTATGTAAATTTAAATATGAGACTCGATTTTATTCATATAAGCACTGACAGCACTTTGGGAGTGCTAGATTCTTTGGATCCTTGAAACTACATATCACTGATGTCAAGTTCATCCAATTCTGGCCAAAAATAGTCTTTCAACAACATTATTGCGAACTCTAGAGATTAGAGATCATTATTTTATTCCCCAAAAAATCCACAACACTCGTTCACGTTTTGTGGATGCAGTACAGTCTCTTGAAGCACATGTGGCTTTGTTGCTGTTAAGTAACTTTACTCTTTGACAAAACGATTAAGCAGGGGTTTCTACAAACTTTTGAAGAGCTCAACTGGAAAAGTTTCGGAGCATCAAATGATCAAGAGACTTTAGTTTTTGAGTTAATTTGATCTTGTAAGGGTATAGGCCAAGATCTTTACGCAAAATTCACCACAATGTGACCTGAGAGATTCCTTATTCCTTTGAGCGGCGTAGAATCGATTGATTCCACTCCAATTTATCCACGGACAGCCAGTCTTTTGGGCCGATTATTACGACCAAAATTAGAAGTAAGCGCTTATGAAGTTGCAATGATTAGCGCGGAATTTGGGTAGTCATTTTAAAAAAATTTCAAAATGTTGCTCTTTGGTGAATTTAATAAATGTAAACTTTGACGGACGTTTTGGCATTCTCAGATGATAAAATAGGTTTAAGGGTGCGTTTGTATTAAAATACAAAATTATTATGTCCATATTGAAAACCCATTTATGTATATTAACGATACATTTGGCTTCTTGTTGTAACAATCCTTCAGTACTCGTACACTCGCCGCATCGTGACGGATGATGTGTGAATGTTGAGCCTACTACTTACTATCCAGTTGTTGCCTGCGAAAGGCTGTTCAAAATCGAAGATCCCTGCTTGTCTCTAAAGGATATGTCTTTTCGAATTGCACTTGTTCTATCGAAAGGAAGTGAAAGGTCCTCATTCCCATTCGTCGATTTATGGGTTGAAAGGTACGAATCCTTTATAAGGAAGAAATTTCAATTTTCTTTTCGGGAGTCTATTCATGAATGATAATGTCTATCAATATATGTTACGTGTGTACGTGACTTTCGATTTTTATTGCAATTTGTGAACATTATGGCGACTTTTTATGCATAGCCTTTGTTTTACAAGTGTTTCAACTTACCTCTGTTCTTCGAGACTCCGCCCTCCTCTACTATAAACGTTTGGTGAAAAAGGCTTAATAACTGTGTCACATCAAGAAAGATATAACCCAGCTATAACAAACCGAAAACAAATGAATTGTGATAGGCTAAGTTTTTATGTCATGTATTGTGACTATACTCAGGATTATCTTTGTCATTCCAACTGATACGACAAACTTCCTCTGTTGAAATACGAAATATTTTTTTTTTGGAATGCATTCTTTCTCTATTCATTCTCTATTCTCTATTCATTAAAGTCGTGCAATTATATTTGGTCCAAGATCTATCCTACCTAACAAAACTTTCGCACCATCGTGAGCGGATTTCTACAAGTTTGCTCTTTGCAATACAGTTTCAAAAATCTCGATGGTTTTGCATACTTTCTACGAGACTGTATTATGTAAGTAGACTCCTTTGACCTGATTTCATCGTAATATGTGACTAATCCACTGGCTGTAAGTCCACGATGTCTATAAGTCCTTGCCCGGTTCAGCCGCCACAATAGGTTCGTAATACGATAGAGAAAGTTGCTAACATTCTCCCTATTGCTGACTAGCAATGTTCGCAAGAGTTATGAATAGTTAGAGACCATTAACCGTAAAATACACAAAGCCATACTATCACAAGCTATACGTATTAACATCTGTTTGATGTTAGTGTCAGAAGCAACATAAGTTTGATCATACCAATGTGCAACACGAATGGAGAAACTATGTTCTGGGCACCATTTCATCCTGTCCTGTCAAATATTACGTTAAGATAGACCGCTCCTCCGTGAGATTTATCCAATTTTTCTGTAACAAGTCACCGGAATAAGTCATGCTTGGAATACTTCGTGGTAACATATTTTTCACACCGAATCAGGAAACATTTTTTTAATTTTTTTTTCATTTATTTATTAGTGGTTTTTTTTATTTTAGTACATATCCTCACATTACATCACAATCAACTTAATTTAATTACAAACTAATCCCCTACCAACTTTTAGCTACTGTATGTATGCACAAGTATCTAAACAGGCGGAACTAAAATTTTATTATTCGTTAATTTCTATTTCAAGGTGCCACTTTTGGAACTGGAATCACAGCCATCAAGCTGACAGCCCTTGGTCGTCCCCAGCTACTAGTAAGCGCCAAAACACTTTCATATATACTTTACACATTATAATAGTTTATTGTCAAACTAAATGTTTTTGTCTTTTCTTTTTTACATGTTTAATAATGTGTGCCATCTTGATTGTGATTTGTTTTTTTTTGTTTTTTATTTTTATAGCTACAAGTATCTGAAGTTATTATGCGCACACGTAAATATATGGAAGATTTAGTTGGCGGTCATGGAAACGTTTTAACTCATCACAAGACCATAAAGGACTTAGAAAAATACTATGCTAGTTTGGGTGATAATAAGAATGTTCAGGATTTCCTTAAAAATGTTACCTCAGATAAAGAAGGGTTAGAGTCAAGTTTTTGTATGAGATGATAATTAATACTAAGTGTAATTTGGAGATGGAAAAATTGTGCGAAGGATATTTTTTTTGTACTTAACTGCAACTACTTTAAGTGGAAATGCTAAGGTAGTTTCAAGTTTATTTAATTGAACTTTATTTTTTAATGTGATAGTGTGTTAGAAGAATGAGGTAAACCGTCACTATTTTAAGATACTTATTGGATACATGATCCTTCATTTTAAAAGAGCCTTTATTATTGAGAATGGAATAGAATAGATTCTATACATAGAGTTGCACGGTGTCAGATATTTCTCTTATTTGTGATCAGAGCTCGCTCCTTTTATTGAGTACTTGAAAAACGTTAGGAAATTTTCAACCTGATGGCTGGTGAACCTTAAGGTTTACCCAGTTCACCGATCTTGCTTACTTTTAGTATCCTTTAGCAAATTTGAATGTCCTACACCATTGGACTGAGTTGAACGGCTTAATGTCGAGTCATGCAAAACTCAGCCTATCGCACTATCGCTTTCAAAATATCTACGTTTTTGACAGCCGACACCGATACTGAATCAAAAATGCAAACAAAATTGTTAAAACGCTTCATTTCGAAGCCATTGCTTTCTATTTGTTACTTCGACTTCTTGTAAGTTCTACGAACCAAGTCGTCAATAAAAGTCCCAACGGAATGTGTGATCCTCACAAAAAATTATCTGCTACTCTTCTAGTAGAGATCGAGATCGAACTAGTTGTAGTACAAGGCAATTAATATTTGTAAAGCATGATTGTTGCTGTCTAACATTGCTGTCTTCCATGAAGTAACCAGCACTGAAACTTAGCAAAATGCTGCAGTCAGTCAATTCCTGGTTCAGACACCAGTTGAAGCCAACTTCAGGTGTCTAGCACTGTATCAATGGGTAAAATTTTAAGATCCTTATCGTATTGTAACTTTAATCCTTCTTCTAAGGATAAAAAGGCAATCAATCCCCAAATGTAGAGTATCTAAAACATTGATTCCCAAACCAAATTTGATTAAAATTTCATACTAAATTAGTTGCAGTTAAATTAACATTTAACGTTTAAGTAAAAATAAATATAAAACAATATATCACCCAAATTAATTCAGAAAAAGGTATACAAAACTTGTAGGGATATAAATTCATCTGGGCACAGCAGCACAAAAGATGCAATGTTCGTAATTTTATTTAATTTAATTTAATCTCATAACATTTTTTATTTAAGAAACATTTTGCAAAGTTCCAATTAAATGCTTTTGCGCGCTAACAGTTATCATGCAGTTAATCCATAAAGCTGGAGTAAATTATTAAATTAAACCGAACGCTAAAGAGTAAAGAGGAATAACATCGTAATTTTTGCAAGGAACTCATCCTATGAAACGGTCCCCGTCCATATCCTTGTTTTATGCTATTAACGCACTTTCAGGGCTGTGGTATCACATAGAACTTTTGTATATAGCACTTTATTTTTTATTTCCAGTTACTTTCTTCCAAAGCACTTGTCCAACACGAGATCCCTTTTCTATCTTTCTCCGTTTTGTATACCTTTTTAGTGGTTTTGGTATGGTCCCCGCCAACAAAAAAAAAAAAAAAAAACAAGAAATATCCTTCTCAGTATCATGCCATCAACATATTGGTTGCATTCATTTGAAAACTAATATTTTCGATTTCGAAAAAATTCTCTCCACAACAGTATTCTCCATCTGTTCCCTTGGTCCGGTATTGTCGATGAAGACTCACAGTTGAGTGACACATTCAGGGTACCAGATCCACAAACCGGACAAATGCGTCGATTGATCTCACAAATTCCGCCCAAGGAGGAGGAAATGTTCAGAAATATGATTCGCCGACTAAATACTATTGTCAAGGTAAGTTCAAGGATTGTTTTCCAGCTCGATGTACTAACATAGATTTTGATTTTCAGACTGCAGCCGAATTGGATGTCCGCATTATGATCGATGCCGAACAGACATATTTCCAACCCGCTATTTCTCGAATTACACTCGAAATGATGAGAAAGTATAATAAGGATAAAGCAATTGTCTTTAACACCTATCAGTGTTACTTGAGGGAAACCTACAAAGAGGTTTGATCAGAGAGTAGTAATCACGGATTTGTATAACAGATATATTAATTTTTTTTTAGGTTTGTACTGACTTGGAACAAGCCAAACGACAAGACTTCTATTTCGGAGCTAAGCTTGTTAGAGGGGCATACATTGAACAGGAAAGAGCCAGAGCAGCAGCTCTGAGCTATCCTGATCCAATTAATGCCGACTACGAAGCCACCACCGAAATGTATCATAAGGTTTTGACTGAATGTCTAAGGAGAATAAAGGTAAAGTACAATGTTTTAGATAATAGATTAGATACTAATAGATAGATATCCTTTTATGAAAGCGACGTATCTACCCAACTGTCGTTTGGTAATATTGGATACAAAATTTTGACTTGACTTCTAATCTTTTTGATTTTTGCTTCACTCAGTGTCATCACAAAGTTTTGCATGACACCTAAATAGGGTGTTATAAGTGATCCACAAACAACAGTATACAGTTTTAAGTGCGAGCTAGAAAATATGTAATGAATTTTTGGGTTTAAAGCGTTCGCACATTAGGAAGTCCTGAGTTAAGGGTTCCTTTTTCGAATTACTTTAAAATTGGTTGATTTATGGGCTTTGCAGTAGTCCATCCTCTTAACTCGATTTTGCCAGGATAACATCAACCTTTAATGGCACCCTACAAAAAAAAAGTCCAAAGACGTTAAATAGCGTCTCAAAGCTGGCTATTACAAGATTAATAAATTTAATGCGTAAAAGATCGGTTGTTGGACGACTTGTATGGCACGTTGACTAGAGATCATCTACGATCATTCCCTCAGTTTCTGCAAAAAAAATTTAGTGTTTTGAATCTGTAAGGAATTAATCCACTGTGTGGTTCTCGGACTTAGCCTACACTTTCGGCAGAAGCAATATTTTCGGCTGAGCGCAGAACACGAGCATAGCTGGAGCACACCAACCGTTCAGATTGTTTCAACAACATAGTACTTATTTTCCAAAAAAATTCAATTCCCATACGGAGGAGCTATTTCATCCCATTTGTGCTTATAATTCACAGAAACAAAATATTCTACTTGAACTGGGCTAAGAAAAGACACTCAGGATGTACGTAGCTGGTCGTGTGGGCTATAGGTAGCCCATTTATTCACACATTTTTGGAGTGAAAATTTGTCTGCTTCCAATACCCGTACGCAGGAGCTATTTCAGCTCGTTTGTGCTTATAATGCACAGAAACAGAATATTCTGCTTGAATTGGGCTAGGAAAAGGCACTTTCAGGAATTTGAGCCCATTGTACTGAGATCAATGAGAGTCGATTTATTGTAATACCTTAAGAGTTAGAACATAGAGAAATACATGAATACTGAAGTCCTCTCAAGATATTTACGAATTTCTGCAAATCAATCTAAATAGACACATGAGACCCTTAAACAAATTCCACTGCTATCCTCACAGACAGTATGAATCTCAGACTTCACAGCAAAAAGGATTAATATCTATTGTTTGTTGATAATTCTCATATCTCTCAACTGATACCTCAATCTTATTGAATATCAAATTGGGTTAAAATTGTTTACGTCGTTAGGAGACTCTACTTCTTTCCTCCAAGCAGATGTTTTTGTAATCGAGCTCAGAAGAAGCCTCCATGTAAATATTTTATTAGATACCAAAGCAGCTGGGATAGTCTTCTTTCTTCAAACCCTCCTATAATTAGCAGTATATAATAAAATCACACTAACATTTGTCCCAGAACATAGAAGAATTTGCCGAATTTGGTGTCCAATCACCATAAATTGGCTCTTGACACTTCCTTGGTCTACCTATCAGTCAGACAATGATAGAGCTAAATCAGTGGGCATAAAACTAAAAGCTCTTTAACTGGAACTCACAAACGGCCTTCATTAGAAAATTCATTAATTTCTCCAAATTGAAGAAAAGAGGTTCTAGCAATGACCAAATATAAGGTTAAGAATGTTGACGGACAACCTATCCGGTCACTGCCTTTATCACTAAAATTGCCGAGCATATTTCATGTGAATATTCCGTCATTGTTCGGACTAGGCTAAAACACTACCATACAACCTATTTACGAGTATCTCATGATACTTCTTGGAGGTATTCTAAGTCCATTACCCTAACTACATCTTAACATGTTATGGCCAAAAGTAACGTTCAAAGACTATTTATTCATTTCTAAATTTCCCTCGATTTTTTGTTTCCTGTAGAGTGCCCACATTTTCATTGTTAAAATACTTACATGGCAGTGATTGGCACAGATGAGTCCAGTAATATTTTCGCTTTTTCAGTGTTAATGGTTTCATATAGACAATGCCCACTTTAGGATACCCTTCATAAAATCATATCCAAACTGAGTTCACTTAGTCCAGCAAAAGTAGGTACTGATTTGATAAAGTCTTGGATAAGACAGCGATTTTTAGTTTCTAGTCTCATAGCTAGGTATTTAGGAGGATAAGATTTTATTTAAGTTTTAGAGTGCAACCAATGCCACTTTTGTACATTCATTATTATAAATACATTTGTATATCTGCTTGTACTTATACTCTTCTCATGTACATATATAATTCGCAACATAATGAATTTCATAATTTTTCAAAACGCACGCTTGTACATTTGTATAACCACTTGACACCATAAACTCCAGTACCCTCATACGCACTCCAAACATCCGGTAAGAAAATTTCAAAATTCAAATCTATATATGTGGTGTACTGGAGTTTTACACTGATGCATTCTTTTTAAAGTGTAATTCTGCTTTGATATCTATGCTTGAGCTTAATGTGTTTTATAATGCGAACTTTTTTTAATTGTTTTTACTACTATACACACTACAGATTTTGCCTATAAGGCAAGGATTAATAGATACTTTTATGATACTTCTTTAATAGAACTCTGGTCTTGTCTAGAATATCCGATAATTTCGGATCTACTATGTGCGAAGATCATCACACCTCAACTCCTTCGCACTATCTGCTCCAGTGTGATATTGAAAATACATTAGGATATCCAATATCCGATATCCATTTATCGCAGTATTACTCTATGAAGAGTCTGTAGAAATCCTAAGGCACCATGAAATAAATAATAGTACAAATTTTGAAATCTGCTCTAGCCCTGCAATAGTGTACTGGGCGATAATAGACAGATGCGGTCTACACTAGGGCCACACAAACAGTGGTATCGTATTAGAAAATTGCTTATAACTTGAAACTGCTGCAGCATCTACTATGCAAATGACCAGTACTCCACCCGACTCTAGGTGATTACTTCTTCTATGAGTTTTTAAATTTTCTCATAGACGTTTTGCAGCCTGTTCTCGTAGAGCTTTGATCTTCGGAGCAACAAGGAATTGATTCATCTATTCAAAATGGATGAATACCTCTTATCGTGTACTTAATTAATTTGGTACTGAGAGGGAGAGTGATTATTTTTAGACCCGTTGTGATTGGACTGCGTTTTTTGATTTATAAAAAAAAATTCTTTTGATATATGTATATAATCTTAAACCACATACTAGAATATCGTCCCTATCACAGAATTCGTTACGATAGGAACTTCGAAATTCGTAGAAAATGCGATCACAAAATCCGATTGAATCTGAAATTTTACATTAACACCGGCGAACTGATAGTTCCTTCGAAAAGAAACGGAAATATTCGAAAAATACAGAGAATGTTAGTATTATTGTAAAATTTTGCGAAAAAATATAACTTTTTGTTTCCATATTAGACGTTGAATATATAATGATTTGCCCAGTCCTACCAGGAGTAGCTTTCTGAATTTTTGTCGGTACAAAATCTTTAAATTGATAATTGTATTTACACAAACTCGACATAAATAAGCTCGTAAGTAAGAAAACGAATAGGTACATTGCGTATTCTTCTGGACTTTAGGTAGTCAAACCTATTTTCTTTGGCTGAAAAATTCAGATTCGATAGAAAAGTAAGGACATTTTTTGGACTTACTTACCTTAATAAGTAGGAATTCTAAACGTGCCCCACGGTTAGTTAAGAAATGCCATTTTTGATTTTTTTTGGAATTCGAAAATAACATGTTTTTCGTATTCGTGGCGTAGTTTAATTTTTGTTGATCTGTTACGAGGGATTCTGTGATAGGTATGTGTTTGATTCACTCTACATACCTATAATCGATTTCCGGTAATCAATGGGGATCTGATGTAATAATATCAACCTGAAATCATGGTTTATACTCATTACCCCTGATAATATGGGTTGCCAGTGCAGTAAAAGCTCCTTGTACCAATTTCCTGCGTTTCAAGTGCAGTCAGATCCTAGTTCTGATTTTTTATCAGACTTTTATCCTAAAATTACGTACACTCGCAAAGGCATGGCATCTAACAGCATTGACAAGCAACTCTTTCCTTTTGCTTTCGATTTATAACTTTCCCGTTTTTGATAATGTTTGTTAATATTTTAATATTTTAAGCATGTAATGTTATACCCTTTTTAATTATAGTTTATTCTTCTTTCAAAAAGTCCCGAATTTAAAATGTTGTACAGAACTCAAGGATACGCGAGATTAAGCCATATTTTTAAAACACAATATACTCAATGCTTAATAAATACGCCAAAAAAAAAAAACTAGTAATGATCAAATACCACAAATAAAACCTACCAACTTTTATCATCACCATTTTTAATATATCAGTTTCCATGTAAATATATTTAAATTCAGAAAAGTTCGATATTATTGTTATTGTAGCTTCTTGCGATATATGTATGTATTTTCTTCTTATTACGACGCTTTAATGCATTCAACATATTGCATTCGTTCCCTATTCTCAGTTTCATAATATCTAATAAAATCTATATATGTATAGAATATATGTTCATTTAATTAAAAATGTAAATTCTTAAAATAAATAAAAATCATTTCTTTTATAATTTTCTAGTTACTCAAAGATAATAATGAGGACGCAAAACGAATTGGCATCATGGTTGCATCGCATAATGAGGACACTGTACGTTTTGCCATTCAAAAAATGCAAGAAATTGGTATTGAACCCGAGGATAAGGTGATTTGTTTCGGTCAATTGTTAGGCATGTGCGATTTCATCACGTTCCCATTGGGTAAGTACAATCAGTAGTTATTTTTAAATTAATATTATGGGGAACCTAATTATTTGTTTTTGATTTGTGTTTAAATCAAACCTGTAGCCACCCAATTTTGCACGGGGGATAGTTCAGTTTTCCAAATTTCGTGTAGTGTCACGAGTACGTTAATCTACATAAAAAATACAAATATTTGGAATCCAGTGTCTCGAACTTCCAGCTTAATAGTTCGACGCACTAAGCACTGAGCCGCGGGGTGGACATTCCTCCATGTACAAGTTATTTTCAGAAAAAATGTTCGATGTAGCGTCTTTTTCTAAACTATCTGTCTTATTCAAGTTTTCAATATTCTCTCCTTTGGCTTATAGGACAGTCAAAAAACCAATGATTTTTTGGGCTGAGAAGGATATTATGTGAGATGGTAAATAGTTTTGATGGCGGTATATGCGTTGTCCCAATTTTTTTAGGGCAAAGTTTGAGGGAACACTGCCCAGATGGGACCTCTGTAAAGGTTCATGCACTGCTTCTGTATATTACTCAAATATCTTCTGAGTTTTTAAAGATCAGTAGGAAAGTTACGAAATGGTTGTAGTTTAGTAATTGGGTACTTGATCTGTATAGTTTGAAAGAAATTTAATTTCCAATGATATCCATCTGACATGATACCCAGAAAAGACTAAATTCTTATATTTCACCAAGTTGTACAAAGATTTTTGGATACTTTTGGATTTGTTTTTAGTTTCGAAATGGAATCAATTTAAAGTTTTTAAATCTACTACCGATAAGTATTTCGATCTGTGAACGTCGGACTTTTGCTCTGACGTAATCTCTAAGCCTTCACTCAAAGAATTCGTTTTTTTTAGTAGTGAGTAGCCAACAATACAGTATGGGTTCATCTCCATCCGTCAGAGTATCACTCAGAACGATATCCTAACTAAGAAGTTGGAGAATCATCCCGAGTAGAAGAATAATCCTAAAACGACGTCCCCTAGATAAACATTTTTAGAACTGTTGTAGTAATTTTATTCATAATACAAACATATTTCTGGTTGTATCTAATTCAGTTCCACCATTGGTCGACAAATAGTCCCAAGATACTGGATATCCTCGCTCTCTCAGCTTGGTTCCACTTACAATATTTATTTTTTAAAAAACAATGGTTGGTATTATTGGTAACACTTTGGGTCATTCTTTCAGGTCAAGCTGGTTACTCCGCCTACAAATACATCCCCTATGGTCCCGTCCAAGAGGTATTGCCCTATCTTTCACGTCGTGCTACCGAAAACATTGGTGTCCTGAAGAAAATCGAAAAAGAGAAACGTTTGCTTTCCAAGGAAATCAGCCGACGGATAATGCGAGGTCAACTGTTCTATAAACCAAAAGGCAATTATGTTCCAATTTAAGTAAATTTAAATAAATTAATTAGTTGAAAAAGCAAAAAAACCACAAGTTATGAACAATTAAATTTCAAAGATAAACAAAACAAAAAAAAACATTAAAACCAACAAAACAGAATCCATCTAAATGTTTTATTCCTAATTGTTACATTTAAAAAAAAGGAAAAACAAAAAAAAAAATATCAAACACGAGAAAATGCTCTTATTGTATTTAAAATAATTATTATAATCAATTGTTTTATTTTTTATTATAATCACGCTAAGAATTGGAGTGCAACAAAAATCAAAAAAAAAATGTCTAAAAAAAAATAATAGAAACCCGTAAACAAAATTCAAAGATGTACGTGTGAGAATTTTGTGTAATGTTGAACATTATGTGTTAGTAATATTTTAGGCTGCATTTTTAATTATTGTCTTTTTAACAATTCTTTTTTTGTTTGTTTTTATTTGAATGTTTAAATGATAATGATTATTTTTTTTTATTAGGATAATTGAAAAAGAAGAAATGAAAACACAAAAAAAAAAACAAATAAACGAAAAGTTGGTATTTTTAATTTTAATTTAATTTAGGTTTACACTGGGATTTCATTTTTAAGTGAAATTCGCCGGAAATTGCTATCGAAAGGATTGTGTTTTTGGATGTTTGTCCACTCGTAAGCTGGAATTCGGTGAAGGAATCTGTTGATAATTTGAGTTTGCACTTTCTTAATATAGGTACATGCTTCTGTACAAAATTTCATTTCCCTCTTTTTAGTGGAGTTTTCATTTCATTGCTTACGGCAGCAGCAGCAGTTTTACTCTAATTTTGCCACTTATGTTCATGCTTTTGTAGTATTTTTAACCATACGCTCTCCAGTTGATCGCAATTTTTGAAGAGCTTGGAAAATCCATTGCCAACTTCTCCTTCGCATGGAGGGATCTATAGGTTCTTCTTATTTGTTTAAGACACAATTTGGTAAACTAAAGAAGACGTAAGCAGTTCCCGAATTAAATTGCAAAATGTCATCACAAATTCAATTCCAATATTAAACTCAGTTATATGTATGTATGTCTACTTTTCTTAAAATATATATGTTGTGTATATATATAATTTCTGTAAGGAAATAGTTACAAAATACTGAGCGGCAACGACAAGGTCCAGCCAGAATTTGCTTTTCAATGTCTTGCATTTTTTTTTTTTGATTTAATTACTATGGGTATGTATGTTCTTAAATATATGTTTGTGCTATATTTGTATTTTGACAATGCTTGTATTTTAGGTGTATAGTCTACAACTAACTATTTCAAATGACAATAATATACTTGTATGTGGAACGTTATAAAACAAAAAACAAAAGAAATCAATTATTTGAACATTGAATTTAAAAAAAAAACAAAAAAACAAAACAAAAACTTTTTTTCTGATGCACTTATATATGTATATGTACTTATAAATAAAATCACAAATACGACAAACGAGAAAAATGGTTCATTAACTGTGTAAACAAATTTACAAACATTACAAAAAAAATAAAAAAAAATAGAAGTAAATATAGAAACTACATTTATTTAGATGTTGAATATATATATAATAAATTTAAAAATAAAATAAAACCTGTAAATATGTATTCATTGAAAGAAGATACAGGAATGGGAATAGACCAACTGGCATTTTCGAGTTATCTGGGTTTGCTTTTTATAAGCAAAATAGCTATCGTATGGCCCGCGTCTTCCAAATTCATGTGCAATTTCTGTTGAGGTACTAGGCGCCCAGAAACTGTAGCAAGTACCATCTTTCGGCAAAAAGTCTATTAAGCATCTCCCAGTATACCTAAGCTCCTCCTACCAAAAACCAAAAAAAAATAATCTCAAACCCAGGGATGCTCTTGAGGAAGGAACGATGAACATCATATGAAGAGATATGATGACTTTGCAACAACAAAAACTTGGAGTGAAACTTTTGAAATGTTACGTGTTCCTGAATTTATACCATTTTTGTCAAGGTAAGCGTTAGTTTTTCTCTTGTGGTATATTCTAAGCTTAGGAAATATGATGAGAACTCGAATTAAAATTTAGTTTATTCATATTTCGTTTTATCACTTTTGTTTACCCTATTGTCGCATGGAATTTCAGTTGACGTACTAGTCCCCCAGCAAACGCAGTAAGGATCTCCGGTGATGTGAAAGATGTTGAAAGCACATTTCCCCATTGCTCTGTATCTACACACGAGATCTAAGCCCATCCTCTTTAAAACGGGACTTTTTTACATCATTCGTGTGGTAGACAGAGTTGGTATTGAGGAAACAAATTTTTTTGATGTTGATCCCTTTAACAGAGGACTGGCGAGCTTGATTTATTTACCTTTTATAGTAAGGAGGAAAGTGAGGAGGTGGTGACACGCTACGCCAACCGGATTTTAAGTCTGTTTTAAATTTTCTGGATTTTTTTGGCGTTTGGAAATGTCAATCGCCATCACTTGGCAAAAGTGTGGATAACAAAAATCTAAGAATTGAGCAATTTACGTAGTTAATGTGAATAGCATTAGATTTGTTGTTAAAAATCTAACCAATATCCAACACGTAAAAAAAGTGTTCATTGTTTAAAAATGCGAAAGAGCTCAGAAGTGTCAATTTGAACACGTATGTAAATATCAAAAGAAATCCAGGCCGTCAGTCCTGTGCGAACATGATCTTGAACACCAAAAGGCGTTTTTTATTAGTTCAGAACCTGAACACGGTAAGTACGGTCTGAAAGTAAGACAGTCTGAGATGAAGAAACTCATTTTTCTTGAAAATTTGTAGTGTGCAATTTCAATTAATGTAGTAGGTATCAACTTGGAGTAGAAGGAAGCATATTTTCTTCATTGCTCCAAGCCATACATTTGTATGTACAAAATCTAAGCCTATCCTATTTCAAACGGGAATTGTTTTCCATAAGTCATATAATGACATGACTTAAGCAGGGTTGGTATTGAGGAATAAGTTTTTTTTTGTTTGCATAATAAACTATTATTAAAAAAAAAAAACAAGTACACAAGGGATGAATACCACAAGTCGGGTAGGTAGCACCATCTACGAAGCTCTCCGAAAAATAGAATACAAAAAGAAAGATTATATTTTTAATCGCATTTATTTTAAATAAGAAAAATAACAAAAAAACAAAATATATTTAAATTTTTTTTTAAGTAAAAACTACTTTACATTAAAAATATATCTCTCCTAAGTTTCCCTAAAGAGAATGATGATTCTAGAATAGTTTTCTTTTCTTTTTTTCTTAAGTTATACACGTAGTAATACAAACACTTGATTCTATTTAAATTTAAATTGTGTTAGTGGTGTTTTTTTTTTAATTTATATTTTGGTAAACGTAGTATAGCTATTAATTTATTATCAAAAATAGTATTTTTCTTTATATATATTGTTTGTAAGGAAATTTTTATTTTTGTCTTTAAGATAATATGTACTATTCTTTAAAAAAAAAAATTGTAGACAATAATTTTAACATTCTATACTTTTCATTACGAACTATGACTAAATAAAATAGAGTAATAATATTTTTGCATAATAGTGAAAATACAGTAAACATTATTTCGAAATTATCGAACATCATTTTGTGTCCATTTTTTAAACAGTTTTTTTTTTTTCAAAATATATGTATGGTAGGCACTTGGTGGCTTAGAGAGAGAATAGTGTACATATTCTTAAACTAATCTCACTGCCTGTACGGACGGACAGCAATTTTTTTATTTTGGAAAAAGCCCACTTAAAAAGATCTATCTTTTCGTTTAGATTATGTTTATAATTTGTTACATATTTTTAACTCGCTGACAGGAGAGTAAATGAAATATTGGATCGAACGTTGTTCCAAAAAGATTTCCACGAAACTGGGCACAGATTTGGGGAGAGAAAGTAGATGCTCGTAATGATGAACATAATCAGCCAGAGATTTTTTTTAAAGGAGTTTTTCTTCGAAAAGTCCTGCTCTCCAGGAGTAAGGATAAAAAAGTGCTTCGATGGCATGGGGCCCTGTTTCAGATGTCAGTTAGTTTTTTTTATCGGTTTTCTTGTTTTTCTTTATACATCTAATAATATGTTAATATACAGTAATTTAATTACATTAAGGTACATTTGAATGTGCAATCTTTACAATCTTTACTAATTGTTAATCCGATGCTGAGAGATATATTTTCAAGTGGGTGACAACGTCTGAATCGAGGTTTCGGAACGAATTCCCAGTGTTCAGTATAACGTTCCATTTGAACACTAAATCCCACCCTAAGTCTTTGCACATTACCCGAATTATTCAATTATTTAGTTCAAAAAATAGGGGCGGTTATATCAAGTAAAAGGAAGGACACTTTATGTGATCTACACAGAACTGCATGCACAGATGCAAATTCATATAAAGGACTGATTTTAAGGGTGTATGCGAGGTAGACAGTATTTAATTTAGTAGCGCTGGTGGCGTATACGCATTTTTTTTTATTAGATCTAGACCTTGGAATCATTTGTTTTGGAGCAGACGAGTCCCGAGTACCCCGATTCTTTTAGTTTTTTCAACACCATCCCACGAAAAACAACGCGAGTGCACATTCTACTTTACATAAACAACCTAAACATCTCTAAAAATTACTTTAATACACTAAAATCTGTTTTTATTTCTTTTTTTTTGTTTCTTTACTTAAACTTATTTCTTCAGTCCAGACTTGAAGGGTATACCATCTGTGTGCTTACTCCAACTATCTATAATTAGCACCTTTCGCACCACTTATGCACAACTGGAATATGCACAAATCACCTCCTTATATATGTATGTATGTACACCCTTCAATTCCAAATTATATACTCAATATCTTGGTTCTTTCAGTAAATTCAATCATCAAGCCTTGAGGCTAAAATAAAAATATGAATTTCGAACTAATTTTCGAAAATATCATATAGGCCGCTTAAAACAACCCTTACTGGGCAATTCCTGTGTGATTTGCAGCCACTTCAGCCAATATCAACAAATCTGAGGTAGCATTGTGATTAACCGCAATTAAGGTTTGTGCGGCTCCACTGGCTCCACTGCCAACAATAACTGGATTAAGAGAACTACTACTCAACAGTACCTGAACATCGTTTTGTATCGAATTGATGTCCCTACGTGTAATGCTCTCCTTGCGGGCTTTTCGCTTTTGGCTGCCGACCATTTGTTCTTTAGCTTCCTGTGCGGTTTTTGGTTGATGTGTTTGTGATGTAGCTTTTATTACTTCGGTCTTAAGTGGAGCTGGAGGACGTTTCTTTGAATTGATTTTCTTCTTACGTTTCGTGTTCTTCTTGCGCTGTAGATATGTTTCCAAACATTGAGCTGGTAAAGCCCTGATTTTATCCTCGAGATCAAATGACACAAAACTAAAGTGTTGTTTGGTAGGAGATCCATATGAACCTGGAGAGTCTGGCAACTGATATTGCCCTTCAATGACATTTGGATGTTCGTCTTTCTTTGGCTCTTCTATGATCGTGGACGTGACTTTATTGCAATGGCCATTGACAAATTGTTGACTAATACTACTGCTACTACACCTGCTGTTGGTCGCCCGCGATGGCTTCATTATTACTTGCTTTTTGGGTGTCACGGCAGCTATTTGGCCAGAATTCATGAGCTCTTGATATTTTTTACCCTTACAGGAGCGGTCTGATTTCTTTGGCGTAAGATCGTCTTCGCTACTCGAGAAGCTGTTGTCGCTTTGCAAACGTTTGGTGTTCGGAGGATCCTCACACGAGCTGCTAGATTTTCGTTTACAGCCGGTTTTGAAGTAGTCAGACGTTTCACCAAGTGCTTCTTGAAGAGCATCGTTGGTGGATGGCGTAGCAGTTGGGCGCATTAAACTGTTCAATTCACCCATTTGGGTTTCATCGGCGAGTTTAAAGTACGAAACTTTCTTCGGTTCACATCGAGGGGTGACATTGTGATCAAGTAGGGTACTTTGTGTTAGCGAATCATTGAAATCACATTGATACTCGCTGGAACCTGAAAGGGGGCGTTCAATGTTCCCTGGTCTAGTATTTAACGTACGCAAGGCTGGCGCTGGCAGTTTGTACCACTTGAAATTCGGATGGGCCGAGAAAAAGGCATCTTTGTTCTAAACATCCAAGGAAAGTAAATTAAAAAAACAGTTTAGTGTGACTGATAAGGGGACTTACCTGCTTAGCAAGATTCACGTAGCACTTCTTATCGTTTGTGTCTAGTGAAGCCCACCACTCTCCGAGAATTTTTGTGATTGATCTGAGGAAACAAATAAAATTCAGTTCAAATCAACTCCAAAACTCACTTCCCTTACCTATTCTCAAAGTTTTTGTATTTGTTCTTGACAATGCCTCGGTGGCGCTTGCAAAATATCAAAAACGCGTTCATTGGCCGTCTAGCATGATGATCTGGTGGAATTTTACTGCCCTCATCCTCCACCTTGGGCTCAGTTTTATCCTCAACCTCTGTGCTCCCCAAGCAAATTTCTGGCTGCTGCTGTTTCTGCCCAGCTGAATTTGCAGCAACAACTGTTTTGACTGCCTTCTCAGGTTGCCGCCTGATTGCACTTAACTTCCTCACTTGCAAATGTTGCTCATAATCCAAATCATCATCTTCATCGTCCTCAATCTCCTCCTCTTCTCCCTCATCTTCTTCCTCTTCATCGTCTTCATCTTCATCTTGATTACTGCTATTACTACTGTACATGGCTAGATTGGCAGCTCCATTGTTCCTGCCGTTACAATAACCAAAACGGTTCAACTTCGAGTAGTTATGAACATCCTCGATTTGGCGAAAGGCATTTTCTTGGTCCTCAGTTCGGCACATTGGCGACTTTTGTCTATCACTTTTGCTGCTCTTGCTACTACTATTACTGCTATTGCTACTGCTATAACTATTGCTAGTATCACCGGATGTTTTCTCCGTCGTAACGACATCACCAACGCCAACACTTCCTCCACTACCACCCGAAACACCATTTAAGGCACTATCATTGCGAAAATTATTGAAAATCTTCTTGGTCAGCTCGTTCTCCTGTTGGGAATTATAATAGCTGCACGGTTCGTAGTGGATACGTTCGTTCGATTGGTCAGTTGATAGACCGCCGATTGGTGGATTTTTGGCAATTTCTTTACTTGAATTCCGTTGAATTATGAGGGTAGTGCATTCACTAGTTGGTGTACAACCACCAACAACAGTACCACCGGCAACTCCACCTGATGTATAGAATGTAAAAGGTTTTGTGCTTGCTTGCAGTGTGGTCGGTGCTAAGCTCATGTTTTTATTGTTGGAGATGTCGTTGTTGTTATTATTATTGTTGTTACTTGAAGTGGAAGTACTGAATTGGAACTTTGGCTGGTATCCACCAGAAAGAACACTTACTTTATCAACCAGTTTCAAATCGGAACAACTTGTATTGCTTAACATTGTGAATTTGGTTAGGAAAATATTGCGATTAAATGATCATAACCTGAGGTTTGGATTATTTATGAATGGAAATAATGTGTTTCCATTTGTTATGGCAATAATGAATTGATGTTTGATTCATTTAGCGCGCTCTGTAAAGAAAGAAAAGATAATATTAAGTATAACGATATGTAATATGTTAAAGATACAAGATGAATCAAGGAGTAAGATACTTTAATCTGACCAGTGAAGTGCTTATGGAAATCATTTTTGATCTGCTTCCTATCTTGCGACGTGAGTACTACAGTAGGGACACCAAGAGACCGGTGCATAGTCCACAAGGATGGAACAAAGCATTTTAACATTCATCAGGCTTTGTTCGATTTTTATTAGTAGTGAGTGCATTCATTGTAATTATTAGATTAGATTGCTATTCAACAAAGCACCTTGGAACTAAAGATAACAGTCTTTTGTGATAAATCATATATTTGGCACAATACAGTATTTTATGTAAAGGCATACATTTTTAGGAAACCTAGGGCAGTCGTCAAAATAAAATTTAATGTGGTTTAAAACCAGCTTTTTGTTTCGAGAATATGTTTATTTTTCCCCACACTTGATTATATTTGATTATATGGTACCTACCTGACTATATTTACAAGCCCAGCAAAAATGGAATGACTTTCTTCACTTTCTACCTAATCATCTTAAGGTTAAGACAAATCCGTTGCTTATACACACCTCCAAACTAATACTAAAGATAGTTCTAACTCTAAGTTTGCTTGTACAGACTATAACGGCAACAACAGATGTACTAACCATCCGCCATGTTAAATAACCCTCAAGAGCCTCTTGGACATCATTCTGAGATGATAAAATTGTTCTCAAGACGTAAGTTTTGTGGGAGCTGTGGCTCAAGTGGTTAGTGCGTTGGATTGCGAAGCGACACGTTCGTAGCTCGATCTCCATGCAATATTTAAAGGTTTTTTCACGGCCTCAGCTCTCACGAACGTTTGACAAACATCAGCGAGTATACATAAGTGTCATGAAAATGCTTCTCCAATATGAAATGACCCTTCGGACACAGCAGTAGGCCCTTTTCATTCGCATAAAGAATATAACATGTACTACACGAATGGTTGTTAGAAGTTAGGCTCTAGGTCCCATGCACCTGTTGCCCCAATTATTGTAGTTTTGCAGACTTAGGAACAATTTGAAGAAGTTAAATGTGGAAAACCATTTTGATCATCATTTTCGCGAGGGTTATCCTGATGGAATAGAACACCCATATGATCATCCAATGCCGGATTTAATCAACTCAGGTCTTGGCAGTAGAATTCTGCGGTATGAGTCAAAATTTCAAAATAGATTATTGCCTCACCATTCCACTATAAACACATTAACACCTTGAGCCGATGAAGTTCACCTGTTGTGCTGACGGTTTCCTGGACTAAGCCATTGGTGGGAACGTTCACTGTTATTGTAAGGAACCCATTTTTTATTTCCGATAACGACCTCGTCGTTTAACTTTTCTGGCCTACCTGAGTGAGGATCATTTTTTTCATCAAAATCACAATTTCTAAACTTTACAAACTAACAACCTTTCTATACATATTTTGGAGTTTTTTAGTGGTTTAACTTCCATTCTAGGTTTTTAGGACCAAAAACAAGAAAATTTACCGAATAGCATATCCATTTCAAAATTCACTTCATTTCAAAATTATGTCAGTACAACGAAATTTCTAGACTGAAGGACCAATGTATAGCAAATACTAATGTTAATAACACCTCCAGCATTAAACTGATTTGTACACTTCTCTTTATCGTTCTATAATCTATCGACAAATAAGATTTGCTGTCTTCTTACCTTTTCGCTTCAAAAGTTTTCAATAGCTTGGTCAAAAAAGGGTTAAACCGATCTAAAGTTTTAAGCCCAAATATTTCTCCTAGCATGTACATTTCTTTCCAGAAAAGTCCAGCTGTTACAAACTGGCTAACAACTACTCTTACTTTCATTTAGTTATTGCAGTAGGTACATACATATGTATTAGATACATATGTAAAATAAAAATATTACACCCACTACTGTAGTGACATAATCTAATCACCAATAAATTAATGATCACACACGCACATCTCAATTTCGATCAACAAGCCCGAATAAATTCATTTTCTTTTGTGACCTTTTTTACTTATTTGAAAGCTTTTGTAAAAAATGTAAACACCCGAAATGTACCTACATATGTATGTTTGGATGTAAAGTTCGTTCGACTCAGCTGATTTTGGCGTCTTAGCCACGACGCATAAAAACTAAATACAAATGAACCTGTGTCCAAAAAAAAGCTTCACTTTCAACAATGAACTCCGGCTGTATGTTGTCACGACAAAGCATAACAATCGCCACGGATAACTGTGTTGTGCCACTGTGCACCGGAAAGCTTCACTCCACTGACACACAAAACTATATCTCTGAATGAACGACCGAGAGATCTCTTCCCTATCTATCTGTCATACACTCTCTCCCACATACAATTGCGCACCCGAAGAAGGAACAGGTAAATAAACCGCTCAACCACCTACAAATGAAATTCACCAACGTATATGTATTCCCCTCCCCGTCTAAAGCACACTCACTCATAAACACATTGCAAACGATCTCTCATACAAGAGCAAAGTGGACGAAGAAAAAAAAAATAATTCGAAAATAATCAAGTTTACTGCTTGTAAATTGGTCACAATTGGATTTTTTTTGAATATGATTTCGTTTTAATTATTTTTAGATCAGAGACAAATCCTTGAATGCACTTAATTTGTGATTGCACTTCACTCGGACGACGGAAATGTCATTTTAAAGTGGGAATAGCACTACACGTCCATATATTATATGAGAGTTCTGGCATAAATTTCCGGAGAAACTTTCGTTTTTTAAATGCGTAAATTTTTTGAATGAAAACTTTGGTGTTGGGTTAATTACTGGATTCGCGAATATACAAACTCACTGGAAAAGGCGTTGAACTCTGGAAAAGTCACAGTTTAAACACTTTTTTAGTTCAATTAATTTAACTGAGTGTAAAATTGCAAAGATTTTCTTGGATTTATTTGAGAAAAACTTCGGAACGTTTGTCGCACCACCACTCTCTGATTCTTCTACTATTGAATGCGAATACGCTACGTAGTCCGTTTGTTGAGTACACACAACAAGAAAGTTCATGTTTTGACTCTGAAAAGCTCTTTCTAGTACGAAAAGTATTGCTGAGGAAGACTATCATTATAGTACCTTAACAGAACATCACATATTGGCTTTGTAGCTTCGCAGTCCATCTGCAAACGTTCTAAAATACTTCAGATACCCATTTCCATCTATAGTTGACACTTGTGATTGCATTCAGCTTTAGTAGCTAAAGTCTGCCTTGATCGCCATAATTTCCACTAAGGTAATGGTCTTCGGGGGAAGACTGCGCTAAGGAGACTTTTTTTCGTGGGACACTATTGTGTGGGAAAGGGAAGTGAAAAGAAGGAATTTTTGGTATCAGTGTGTTCTGTGTCTGTACTGAATACAGCAAAACTAAGAATGAAGAGAGAAACAGAAAAATTAAAAATCGCCTGGCTGTTTAAAAAGGCACGACTTCCGAAGGGCACATTGTTAATTGAGAAGCTTTCTTAGGACAGTTGAACTCTCGGATGTTTGTCAGACGCTCGCGAGAGGTGGGGCGTGAAAAACTTTTAGGTGTTCCCCAACTGGGATTCGAACCTCGAACCCTTTGCTCCATAGTCCAACGCACTAACCACTGAGCCACGACGCCCACAAAGTGTCTAACTGCAAATAAATAATCCTAATCTCAACACTTATAGCTCTCCTCAATTTTCTCATCCTATAGGACCAGAGACATGACAATCAACTTTGACCATAATCGTCTTAAGATCATTGATCTTCTTGTTTTCAGAAGCATCAAATGCTTTATAAATTGTGATCATTGATCTTATTGCTATCAGAAGCATCAAATGATGCTTTTGGAGTTGATATTGATGATCCAGAAGTCACAACACAATGGGATTTGAATCTTAGTCAAAATTGAAAGTTGACAATCCATTCCAAGAGCTTCAAGTGTGCAGAACGGGGTGTGACTCTACGTATTAAAGAAAATCTGCGTAAGAGGATATTAACTATTTAACCTTATATGGCTTGAGCGAAAATAAACATTTCACCTAGGTTAAGACCCTTCAGCGAGATAAATAACAATCATTTTAAACAATAGCATGAAAAATATACGAGTAACTTGAAAACCGATCGGAAGCCCGGCACCGTAAACATATCAATTAGAATAAGAACACTCTATTGGGAGTTAATTTGAATTCCTTCCATACTACTTTTCTATCTCCAGAAAAACAAACGAATTTTGATTCAACTGTATAGTTCAATCCCAGCTCTATGGCAACACTTCCAGTCATAAAAGCTCCCACACAACTCGTTCTGTGCAATTTACCAAATTCTATTACTGGTATAGGTTTCACTTTTGCTTACGTTTTGTACTGCACACATTCATGCAAAGTCACACGACACGGCGAGAAAAGCTTTCAGACGAAAGATGTCAACAAAACCAGTGACCGACACAACACAAAATACGTGTTCGTGTTCACCCTCCGTCGAGTACATTCCTGCACACACTATCAAACATAGTCGAAATGAGAGAGAGAGAACTTTTTTTTTTTTTTGACATCTATGTAATTTTCAAGGCCGTTTACATAAGCCATTATGTTCCACTATGTTGTTCCCTGAATTTCAGGGTCACTCAAGTTGATTTGATTCGGTTTTGTACTTTTCTTTGTTCTTAATTTTCGAGGGTGGCAAAGGTAACACCGACAGAAAGGAAGAATGAGATGAAGACAACGCATACAACGAAGAAATTCGGATTCAGTGGTTTGAGTTGAGTTCCTCGTGTGCATTGTTTAAGCGATAATGGGTGAGTTAATTGGTGGGTGGTTTGGACAGAGAATGGTGGATAGATAATGCCCATTCTGAAGGAATGATGACAACATGTGTTACCTGTTATACCTACCTGTGGTTTTAACGAAGTTTCGCAGTTATGAGGAGGCACCCTTCGATCTATTTTATATTATTGATTCGATACAAGTGTATGCACTCATACGCACTGCAGAATAAATCAAAGTTTCTACACCAACATACGTATAACATAGGACTTATGTATGTACATACGTATGTATGTACGTAAATAAAAGATTTTTTTTTGCAATTGGGACGCTCCATCTTTCCAGTAGAGTTCCTCGGCTGCATACATATGTACATATATGTGAAGTTAGCTGCAGTTTGTTTCAACTGCTCTAAATTCGCTTCAACATTATAACCAAAGTTCGCGTGCAGCTTTATGTTTGAGAGATTTCCAGTTCTAACGTTAAACCTTCTGCTCTAGGTACTTAGCTGAATTTAAGCTTAGACATCGCTATCGGATTGACATTGAACTGTTCATTTCACCTGTCAGATGATTAAAGACCACACCCAGCTTATCCAACCAACCAACGAACCAAGAGAATGGTGTGGAAGAAAGCGTTAAAATGGTTCAATACATGGACAATTTATTTCACTCTTTGACCAAACACCTTACCACAACGTGGTCCCTAAAATATTTAAAGCCTTCACTGAACGAATCCTTTCCAATTCTCCTCTAATAGTAAATTTCATAGGTCTATGATCTTCATAAGCCTAGGACACCTGATGGAACAGCTTCCTGTGATTAGTTTATAACTCTTTGTAAGTGTCATTCTGTAGTGCTTAATCAAATTCACAGCTGTACCAAATCCTTTACGGTAATTGCTAGCTCCATCAACATCTCAACGAAAACTATCGAGTGCCATGTATACATACGTTGTTGCTTATCTGGATGCCTAAGACAATGATCACTGGTCACAAACCGTCAAAGTACGTTCTTCAATCGTGGACTTCAAAGGCTAGTCCTGAAAATTTGGAATACTACGCATATCAGCGGTTCTTCTCTGTCATCACTGGAAATATCTTTAGCTTCGTTTCTTCCTTACCTTTATGCGACACAACTGAGCTCTGGTTGTTACATTTCTATTTCACATGAAACTATTGACAGCAAAAGTAAAACTGAGTTACATACATACATACATAACATTGAACATCGATAAAAGAAATCGAAAAAGTCACATTTATTGTCAAAATACCAAATTTTCAGGATCAATTGCCATAACTTCTATATTACCTTTTTCTATTGTTCCTTCGAATTGAAGTTTTCTTCGAACTGAAATCACCTTACATGACATTAAGTGAATCTCTACGAATGACACATGTCAAATTGAAGTAAAAGCGATGTATTGATATTGATCTGAATCGAAAACGTCAGATGAACGGCGAAACCAAAGAGCTATTATCTTTTGAGGATTACGATTTCTGAAAGATATTCATTGCCTAATCGAAAAACATTTAAAAAAAAGTTGCATCTAGTTCCATAGAATAGCATGTATTGATTCTCTTAAGTAAAGAAAAATATTTTTCTGTCTATATTATGGCTACTAGGGCTGTCTGGTAGGGTGATTCAGAAATGTTCTTTTTCACTGACTGGGTCGATTAGCCTAGTAGTCACCATTCAAGCCCAAGGCAACAAATATCAGATAGATAAGAAGGGTTCACAGTGATCAAATATTTTGCCAAATCCGCTTTATAGACTAAATTTGCGTTCATTATACCAATTTGACGAAAAATTTGATCAGTGTGAAGCCCGCTGTAGTACCATAACCTTGACACGTCCTTCCAAAGTCTGGTCACTTTTTTCTAACACCACGCTCGGTACAGAACTTTTCTATGACTCGAGTTAAATAAAAAACAAAAAGGTAAACAAATTCCAACAACACTGCAAAAAAACTTAACAATTTTCTCCGGCAAATACATACATATGTATGTACATGTAAACATGATATCATACATAATAAGCGTACTTCAATCGAAAGAGCGTATGCAATGTGCTCCAAAAGATGTCATCTCTCCAAAAATTGGCTTTGTACAAAAAAAAAACGAAAAACTTCTTAAAAAACAAGCTACGTTTGTTTACAATTAGTTCATATACTATACATACTCATGTTTCGTATGTGTGGCTATGATATAATCACAGAAAAAAGAAGCACCAAAACCGTAGAAAAAAAAATTGTTTCAATAGCTTGATATTATATTTTAATTTGTTGCCTGAATATGCAAAATTGTTTATTTTCTGACAGCGGGTTGGGTGCTGCGCCGGAGGGGGACCCACTCTATCTGTATTAGTACATAATTATCGGAGTAAACTATTTAATTTTTATTTTATTTATAAAAAGAAAACAATTACCCATACTTAGATAGATGAAAGATTGTGGATGATGTATGAAGCACGAGAGACGCTTACTTTTTTTGTTTTCGCTGTTTAATTGTATTTGTGGGGGCATATTCTGAAAGTTTGTTGATATCGTTTGTTTTATTTTCAATTTCTTTAGCAGGGACTTTTTTTTTTCTGTGCTTCTTGGGAATCTAAAAATACGCTTTAATTTGGTTTTCGATTTTCTTTTTTTGGTGGACTTGGTGGACAGAAGGTGTTGTTGTTATTCTAGATACACACGTTTTGTTTATTTGTGTACACAAAGCAACATGACACATGTAGGTGCCTGTTTGGGCGGAGGGGGGTTTCTGAATTGTTTTCAAGTTTTATTCAAAATGTTCTTGTTTTTTATTTCTTAACAATTATTTCCCAAATCATACATACATGAAGCTAAATTGAGTAAAGCAGTAGTTTGAAACATAATTGACAGATCGTGTTATGACTTTGTATTGGTATCTGCCAGGAAGAAGAAACAAATACATACATACATATGTACGTACATATTTCTTTTTTGTTTGAGAAGATCAATTGTTAAAGTTATTATTTCGAGTGACGTCAATTTGATTACCAGTACAGTGCACGCATTAAAATTGCTCTTTTATTTTGCTGTTTTTGTGTGGTTCATTGCTTGTGTCTGTGCAAAATAGTTGCAGGTATGTATATGTTTGTAGATGTAGAGCTGTAAAAACAAATCAAGGTCAATGAGAAATTTGTTTTTGTTTGGTTGGGTTTGGTTGTTGTTTGCTATTTTTTCACAGTTTTGACTTTGTTTTTTTTTTTTTTTTTGTATTCTATCTTTTGCTAATAAGTGAGGCAGTGCAAGTGATTGCAAGAAGAAAAAAAATTATAAATATTGCATAAGAACTAAGATAGGAGATACTTTAAGAACAAACCGATAGTAGATAAACAATCTTCTAACGAGATAAGAATGTTCTTATATTTTGCGTTTGACAGTGAATTTCGATTTGTGCTGCTGGCTTTGTTATCATTTAAATAAAATTGCATAATTCTTGAGAGAAGACTTGTGAGACAAGTTTTTATAATGTGATTGTTATGAGTCGGGAATGTCGGCTTCCGGTGGTATCACATGGGCAAAGTAGTTTGTCTGCTTAAATACCTAATTTGTTGACTCGATTTATTTTTGATTTGCGTCAGTGGTAAACAGTTCAATTATGACTGTCAATATGTGCATATATAAATATGCGTGAATGTACATATGTACATACGTAGGTACATATGATGTATCGGCCAAAAATAAAACTATTATTATACTTCGAAGTTATTTCGGGCATGACCAGTCCGTGTAAGGTCCATAATCAGTTGACAGACATTTTATAATTAAATCTGGCAACTTTGACGTTGACCAGATACTGGGTTTTTCAAGTCTTTTCGGATCGTTAATTAGCACAAGAATAATTCGTTTAATTCTTTCTGCTCTACACATTTAATTAATAAATCAGTTATGAATAGGTACATTTACAAACATACCTTTGCAAAGGGGTCTTCAATAGCTCTGTTCGCGTACTCTCTGCACCAAAATTCGTAGATTGTGAAATTTCAAGAAGTGGGGGCAAAATTCTCTCAGAGAGTGGCAAAATCACAAGAAGTAAACGAACGCGAAAGCTACGAAATTCACCCACTTTTTAGACGTCAAAAGCAAATGTATGCAAATACACAACCAACAAAAAATTTATTACAGGTATCTGACAGATTTGACAGATTTCGTAAATCAGTGCAAAGAAATTTCCTGCACTAAAATTCGTAGCATGGGGAAATGTTGTACTCCCTCTTCTACGAAAAACTACGAAACTTTTGCGTACTCGATCAGGACTTGGTGACTTTTCGTAGATTTTTCTGAAAATTCGTTGTTTTGGGAGAGTTCGCGAACAGACCTAATGGAAACATGATAATTTTGACAAAGACATCCTTAAACAAATGTCAGTCAAGGTTTACATTTTTACCATGGGGAGTTCACGAAATTGTTAAAGTTAATACCGAAAATCTGAGTCGGTGGTCCCCACTTTAAGAGCACTTACTCCAATGATCGGTCGTAATAGTAGCCCCACCGCAGCCTATGCTATTATAGTGGACAAATTCGATTTCAGATGGCTTACACCAAGACTGGAAGCCTTTTGATCATTACAAGTCCCGCAACTTCTACGATTTAAGTCTGCAAAAGTTTAAAGAAAATTCCGAATTTTATCAAAAAACATCTTTAAAAACCCCGCATGTGGTTCAAGCGACTCCATTGTATTCACAAAATGTGTATTCAAACCTTGTGATGTACGTAGATTTTATGCCGGGAGATGTAATTACACCACAATTTTTCGTAGATGATAATGATCGCCTTGTTAGGTCAATGAAGTTCGCTATCGTGCCATGTTGGAAGACTATTTTTGACCAGAATCTAATAAACTGCATACCAGTGATATGGGGTTCCAGCAAGATGGTGCCACAAGCTACATAGCTGGTCAAACAATTGATCTTCGAAGAGGAAGTTCGATAATCTCAAGAAATGTTCCGGTCGAATGGCCACCTCAGTCATGCGATGGGGCTATGTTAAGTCGTTGGCTTATCCCAAAACGTCAACAACGTTAAAAGGACCTAGGAACAATATAAAATGAGGAATTACCAACATTCGAGCCGATATGTGTGGAAAATTGACTCTAAAAAAGTGATCATTGCAAACGTGCTCGCAGTGGTCTTATCAACAAGTTCAAATTCCATACTTAAATTTAACATGTTTACTATACCTGGAATTTATAAATACAATAAATACGAAATTGCTATGTCCTTATTGAAAACCCTTTACTACAATCTAAAAACAGACGAAATGACTCGGAATTGAAGTAAATGAGGACAAATCCAAGGACATATTGTAAATTAACAAAAAGACATCTACTTACCCTCCGCCTAGGGTAAAAGGTCACTTTTGACTTTGAATTTATCTACGTCGGAAGAGTGATACAAGTGTAAAACCCCATAAGAGGGCCAAAACAAAGTTATAAAAGTAACTCATAAATAAAATTAATCAATATCAAAATTTAATTTTATTTCGATCAGAACGATCGATCTCTCTTATGCTTATACGAGTACCATTACATATTTCATCAAGACGTTCCAGTCGTGCTATGGGTCATCAAAGTTTCATGTTAAAAACATAGTCAAAATAGGTCACACATTCGCCAGAATAATTCTACTTCATTTTTCCATTGACAAAAACAAAAGAGAATGCGATTTTCAATTCAAAAAAGCTTCACAATTTATAATTCCAGGATTACAATGCGACGCTTTCACTTTTAACCTTAAACTTCTTCAATTTATATTTCTTTTGATTATTTCCAAAATTTTATTTGTTACAACAAAATTGTTCAACGTACGTCTACATATGTATGTATGTACGTGCATACATCTCAACACTAGTTCAACACCATTCAAAGGAATGTCATAACAATTCAATCACCTCAACTTGAAGAAAAATATCGGCGAAAGTATCTATACAGCTGGTTGTTGTGGTGTGACTCGCTCCACTCCTCCTTTCAAGTTTATGTAATAATTTTCAACGAACGTATATATTTGTACGTACACAAGTGTAGTGCCCCCGACAAGATACACTTATTTTTCCTCAGTTGCAGTTGAGTAAATTCAAGTGGTTTGCTTCTTAAAAAAAAAGGGACGGAGTAGGGTAACTGTGTCTCATGGTCAGGAGATATTCCAATTTTATGTTAAATAAATGTCCGTACTCAGGTAAACACCTTTACTTTAAACTCATGTTGATATTGTTTTGTTTTTTATTTGTTAAAGTTATTTGAATAAAATTAACATTGCGTGGAGTAAATGTTATGCAAATACATATACATTTACCACTACCCTGATTTGCACGTATAAATCATTCCGACACAAGATTTATGAGGTTAATTCAATTTCCGATCATGACCAAGACAATTTAGTGTAATAACAAACAGAAAAATTGTTCACCTGAAACAAATCGAATGATACCCTATCAAGTATGTATATGCTATAAAGGCAAAACTCTTTATAAACCCCTACCGAAGAATGTGAGGATCGAAAAGAAGGGCATTCTTAGAAGCAGAGCCTTCAATTCCTTCGAAAAAGTAATTAGTGTGAAAGATTTTCTCAATAACTAAAAGGTGATATGAGTGCAACATACTACAAGAAGAATGTGAGAATTAAAAAGAAGGGAGTGTTTAGTAGTAGTATAGTAGTAGAGTCTTCATGATAATGCCTTCGAAAATGAACTTGGAGTGATAGATTTCCTCAATAACTATAGGTGATATATCTTAATCCGCCAGAGATAAAAGGTGCAGAAAATCAGTCCCAACACTCCAAAGAAGCCATCAGGGAGGTCCCTCCTGATATGCTGAGTTTCCTCAACAAAGTTGATTTGCAGTTGCTGTTGGAAATGTGAAAAGGTCACTTTGGCACATTAAATTACAAAGGCCAAGAACACATCAATGTCAGGGAAAGTGAACTTCAGACCTTATTGAATTAAAGACTCCAGAAGCCGATAGACTATCTCCTTATCAAAAAAAAAAACTGCAAATTACTTTAAAGAATGAAAAAAAAAAACCATTTGAACTAGGCCAAACTAGTCTAAGGACAGTAAACTTCACCATCGACCAAATATTGAAATCTTGGCCGATTTTGGAGAACTATCTACTCATCGCTTTTAAGGCCACGTATAACACCACTCCCATCGATGAGTTCTACAAATCCAGACGTTATGTGGGATTAGAATGATTGTTCGACATATACATAATATGCAGGAAAAATTGGTTAATAGATTAAGTAGGATAAAATTAAAGACATACAAAGGAACATATGTGTACATTGCTAGGAAAAATATTCTCGTACGCCTACCGCTGGCATGCAGATAAATATTATGAAAGCTTCAATGTGAAACTTGTTTATATGTAGATCAACTTCTTGACCGATCAACTATAATTCCAGTTTCTTTTCTTTAAAGAGAAAAGTTAAAAATTATCTTTGTGACATAATTCAAAAGGACATTTAAGAGCGCTGCACGGTTAGACTCAAAGAACTACTCAGCTTGATTCAACATGATCATGAGTTAAACGAGTAAAATCAATTACATTGTTGAACCTGATTCTGACATCAGTCGAGGCGGTACTACTGTGAGGGGAACATTCAAAAAATTGCCCAAACACTTACATATGTATACATATGTATGTACATATATGAATTTGTTTCTGGAAGTCCTCAAGGTTGACGAGACTTTAAAAAACCATGTTGAGTTGTAAAGGGATTCAATTTAGGAAAAACGAGTTTAATTCAAAGTTTTTAGTCCAAAATGGGTAGATACATGCGTATATTTTATGAATGTCCGGAACGCTTAATAAGACGTCAGATAAACTAAAAATGTCGTCTTAACGCGTTCACAGTACAAGGTAAATTGACTACGCTGATCAGTTTTTTTTTTTTTTTTTTAAATAAATGTAAAAAAAAGAATGAAATCATTGGGAAAATTTGCTACGGCTGCACTTACCATTTAGGCCGACGAAGGTTCTTTCACCACTGACCTTATCCATTCTCTTGCAATGAATAATGCAATCCATGGATGGATTGGCCCAATCGTAGTAATCGTTGAGTTACTATGGCCAGTATTAAATTAGAAGAGATTCATTGGATTTGTAAAACATATCCAAAAGTGGAAACTTTTTCCTGAAGATTTAAATAAATATTGTTCGATGTTCAGACGGAATTCTACAAGACATCAATAGAGGGCACAATAAAACACGACCCCGAAAGCAGCTACTTAAACATAGAGGTGGAGAAAGTTGTTGATTGAAGCCAGGGTCACCCCGAATTGTAGAACCATTAAAAGTAAATTTAGTTCAACTACCAATATCTACAAAATAATACAATACATACGAACATATATAGCCACGCCCATATTTGGGAGGCACGTCTCTTGCAGATGGTAGGTAAGCAGACATTTTGTCAAAACTGTTTCTGGGTAAGACAAATATGATAGGGTTTGGCAATAACTCTAAAAGACATATCCTGTCTGACATTAGTATTCAGAAATTCGTTCTCTAAATATGCTCATTCACAGGTTTTCAGAAAAATAAAAATGTATTACAACCGAATGATACCTAGGTACTTTACTTATACATATGCATGAACATATGTATACATACATAATGTATGTATATAATTAATCTATTTCACAAATATTCGTTAATATTTTCAAAAACTGCTGATTACATATTGCATTGCTCCCAGCAATAACTTACCCAATCTAGAAAGTGTGTGTTTATCCAGTTCAGAAACGAACGTCTACACCATTGATTACACAAATTACTGTAATTAGTCGCAGCTTTCGAACACATCACATATTTTCATATCTCTCGTCATTTCTGGCTCTCACTCCCTCGACTATCTATGCTCTGTCACTTTGTTTGTTCTTTAATCGAATGTCACTCACTTCCTATCACAGTCGTGCCTCTTTAAAGTTCCACGCACTCGTTTTTATCAAGCTGTTCACACTGTTCTCTCAAATCACGTTAATTGACAATATTCCGAACAAACGTACATATGTACATATTTAATTATGTACATACATATATGTATGTACATGTGTAAAACAATCGTTCAGACATCGATCAGCCAGCTAATAAGTGTCAAATCAGTGTGATTTCGCGTCACAATGTTCGATTTTCGAAGTCTTCTGTCATAAATAAATCGTCGCTATTGCATTCGCACTGCAGGGTTCACTATCTTGTTGCATACTGTGTTCGCAATTGTTAGGGGATTGCTTTGTTTTTATTTTTTTTAAACAATATTCACAAATACCAACCAACTGGCTTGATATTGTTATTGGCTGTCGTTGTCGTTATCATTTAGTAGACATAATACCACAATACATACAACCGCAGAACTTGCGCCTTATCGCTCTCTCCCACCGCGGTGGCTATTATCGAAAGCAGACAAACCGAATGTGTTGTTTTGTATGCTATGCTATAACAGGCCTATCTGAGCTAATAATGCTGTCATTAGGAATTTTCTCAATGTTGTGTAATGTCAAATGTTTTTATTTATATTTATTATGTACTATTATTCTTTTCGTTGGTTTATTTTTGATTGACCAAATTGTTTAGGTACGAATCGAACTGATTCGTTTTTGTAAAGCGTTCTTGATAGCCTTAGGAGTGATGAGTGGGCGCCTGGCTTGTTCTGCCTCACTGTCTGTTTCTTTGTGTCTAGAAAGATGTGTACATACTTGTTGGTAGCGTCGTTTATTTTTGATCATGTGTTGAATGATGGACAGTGGGGTTTCTAGGTGACGATGTTGAAGAAAGTCTTTTAGACTCTATTCTTGTTCATTTACTCTAGTCTAGGTCAAGCTTTGCTTCCAAATTCATCCAAAAAAGCAGGGCGAGGATGAGGAATCCCGACTCCGGTCTTTAAACTCATGGAATGAGTAAATAGATCTTTTGAGATTACTGAGACAAAGTTGGCTTAGATAGTGTTAACAAGCAAGAGCACCCAAAATCGCTGTTTTTACCATTCTCATTCTATAGCGACAGTGATTCTAGACACCACCTCGATAATCCTAAATATCTTCCATAGCACAGAGCAATGGACTTTGTAAAGAGTAATTCAAGACTCTGCTCACCACTGTACATTCAGAATCGTTAAGACTTGAACTGGATAAACAATGCTGGTGTACCCCTAGTCTCAGACTAGATTGAATGCATGCTCAAGACAAGACAAGACTGATCTCTAAAAGCTCAAGTTCAAGTTGTATATACGGACGATGTTGCCAATCGTCACCATCACCGAACTACTACAAAAATATTAAATATGGAAAACATGGTCCCTTGAGCCTCTACACATCCGCATGAAATAGGCAGCCATCGCCAGACCTATTATTTCCAATGGATGCCTTATGCGATGGTCTGTTACAGGTAAATCTATTATAACAATAGCCAAGCCACTATAAAAGCCATTTCATCAACCAAATTCATACTTGTAGAACGATGCCACGAAGGGCTCATAAAATGTAGTACACTCACGACATAACCAATTAGCGGACGAAGTAGTAATGAAAAGTTCCGAATAGAACCCGACAATCTGATTCACACTTGCTGAGGACTTTCTAAACCTAGCCAAGGCTCTTGCCTCTCATCTTTTCGTGTCTGCAGAAAACTCTCCCAAAACACGACCAAATTTAAACCAAGCAAATCCTTTCTTTTAGCAGATTTCATGGGGATTATTGCTGGCTTCCTGGCCACTTGGTTCACTGAAGCAAAATCCAGCAAAATACAGATAATCTGTGCAAATGCCTGGCGATATAGAACCAGAAGAAAGGAAGTATCAGGTCAGAGACCTGAGCGACCTATAGTTAGCAAGCGGCTTCCTACTTGAAATATTTTTTCTGATTTCAAGATAAAAAGTAGTACCTCACTGACAATTTAATTTTGGAGATGTACCCTAGTCCAACCAATATCCAGCTAAGGGTATAACCTAGTTATTAAAACTGTTAGTTCTGATACGTGATTTTTTCAGTAATTATTCAGGCCCGGAGTTGGCAGTACTTCGTCCAAACATATGAATATTCTTCAATGGGGGTTCAGTTGATATATGTATGTACATATGTATGTATGTATGTAGGTAGAGCAGAAATAAAAGAGAAAGAAGAAAAAGTGGTGCGAGTGAATACAACTTTGGTAAAGCTTAGGTACGGTACCTGCTGTTTGACGGATGAACTATCATAACCTAAGATTAGCTAGATCAAGAAATTAGCATGACGAACCCTGCCAAGATGAAAAGAAACGTTAAGACCACCAACATGCATAAGTTTGTCAGGAGGTACATATGCATGTATTAAGTCGTGACGGCAACCCTCTAAAAGTATATTTTAAAAAATAACCAAGACTAAATCATTAATTTTATATGCATATTGCCAGAAAAAAATAAAAATGATTTTCACATTATTGTGTCCATTTTAAGAAAAACAAATTACCTACCTACATACGTATGTATTTATGTACGTATACAAGTAACCACAAGTACATTTATTATTTACAAAGTCCGAATGTCACAATGACACAGAAAAACTCTTTTAATGAGTTCGTTGCATCTTAAGAAAAACGTTCGAAAAAAATAAAACAAAAATCAATTTCCCTCAGTCACCTCATAAGCTGTCACTGTCGTTTAGTAGAAATTCTGAACAATAGGGTAAGTATGTGTGTCTATTTTTAATTTGAATTCAATACCAAAATATAAAAAAAAATACTTCTCCACCCACACCTCCCAACGTTATACGCATTGTTTGGCGTTCGCCACTGACATTGTCCGTTCAATCGTTGACATGCAACCTGTCAATGTGAAGTTCTTGACAACAAGCAAAAAAAAAAAAAACAAAAAAGGAAACATAACAGCAACACAACCAAACTTTTGTGTTCAATTTCAATGTCAAATTCATAGATGACCCGTAGTGAGGCCTCATACAAGTGCCGTTAATTATCTTTACTTTCCTTTTTGGTTTGTTGGCTAGTTTTGTTTTTCTCTCTTTTTTTCTGTTTGTGCTTTTCAGTATGCAAAATAAACATTCCCCCAACAACAAATCAGCCAAACACATATTCACAGAAATAGAGAAGAGATACTCTAAAAGCTCATTACTCTGTGATTCCCCTCTTTCGCGAGCAAAAATAAACTTTAAACGTTACAACAGTGTTGCACTTGGAGTGGAAGTTTTTTTTTAATTTAATATTTACATATTCATACGTGTGTATACAACTTTTACAATTCTGATCAACGATTATAGAACAATGTTATTATTTGTAGATACTCGTATGTTTTCATTAAAAATAAAAAAAATAAATACTTGGCGCTACAGGTCGAAGGGACCCAGGGCCTAGCTTCTCACAACCATTCGTGATGTGCGTGTTATATTCTTTACACGAATGGAAGGGGCCTACTATTTAATGCCGTGTCCGAATGGTAATTTATTATTTGAGAAGCTTTCTGAGGACTGTTGTACTCTCGGATGTTTGTCAGACGCTCGCAGCACAAAGGAGCATGTACGAAGGGCCCAGAAGTGCACTTTATTTTTACACCCTAGATACTGAGATGGGGCGGCTGTGGCTTCAGTGGATAATGCGTTGTACTACGAAGCAAGGGGTTCCAGGTTCAGTTCCTAGATAATTCATAAAATTTCTTTTACGGGTCCACTTCTCGCGAGCAAAACAAATACAATTATTTGGCGCAACAGATTGATCGGACCTAGGGCCTAGCTTTTTACAACCATTTGTATTGTGCGTGGTATATTCTATGGAAGGGGCCTACTATTTAAAGCAGTGTCCGAAAGCCAGTTTATTATTTGAGAAGCTTTTTCATGAGAGTTGTAGTCTCTAATGTTTGTCAGACGCTCGGGAGAGATGGGGGCGTGAAATACATCGTAGATCGTAGTCCAACGCACCACTTGACTCACCTCTCGCGAGCGTCTAGGGAAAATCTGAGAGTACGACTGGCACGAAAATGTTTCTGAAATAAAAACTGGCTCTTAAATACCGCATTAAGCAATTAATGCCTTCTGTTCGTACAATACGAATGGTTTTGAGAAGCCAGACCTAGGGTTCCATGGACCTGGACCGATATCGATTGACCCATGCCTTTCCGTATGTCACAACATTTTGAGCTAGGAAGATGAAATTTTATATCTGGCCTTTAAAATTTTGGGAAGTGATCCTCAAGATCAATTATTAGGATATTCGAATTATCTACATTTCAGTCATGCCGACTACTTAGGGCCGATTTCCTTAAAATTTAATTTTGATGATATTTTGCGTTTGATGTTATCTTAATAATTCAAGAAGTATGCTACGACTCTTTTAGTATGCCTGATACAAAAAAGAAGGATAGGGTGAATTACCATATATTCCAGTCTCTCTATATGAATGCAGCAGATCCAGCCAAACAGAAATCGTATTCCGTATATGTATTCCGGTAATAATGAAAACCGGCAAACCGGTCAGTACCGAACGAAACAATTAAGATGAACTCATTTTATTTATCTACAAAACATACATACATATATATGTGTGTAGTATCACATATTTTACTGATTAATTGCAGCACGTTTGCTATGTCATTGCCCCTAGACAGATTGTGATTTTTGTCACTACCTTCAAGTACTATTCAGAAATGGCATTTGCAACACCGTCAGATCACATAGCTTTTAGACACTTCCAACCACACAGCAACCATCCCAGTCACACAGCCATGCGTATGATTAATTTACCACTACAAGTTCAACATTTTTTTTTTATCCGTTTTGTTTTGCTCTCGTCAGCTGATTACATGATGCTCGTATTTAACTCAAATTAAAAATTAATTATGCATAAATGGAAACATACCACAAGCCTCGTAATAATCTCAGAAATTCCCAGTCAGACGAAAGAAAAATAGAAAAATTCATAGAATGATGTTGGGTATCTTGTTTACAAATTCATTCAACAAAAAAAAAGTGAAAGCCTTTGATTAATTTAATGGCACTCACCCGACAGACAAAATTCCAAGTCCAAGTAGCCTGTAGATGGTTCCAGTAATTATACTCGTACTTTGCATATAAGTATAATTGAACACACACGCACACTTAAGTGATCCAAATCAACAAACCGAAAAGCTTCCGATCAACAAAAAAATGTCAATAAATCTGTGCAAATATTCCCGTAACTTTGCTGTCTTTATTTAAAATGCATAATCTCGAATGCGGATAGATAATTTGATTCGCTTTTGAGAGAGTTAAACAAAAACAAACTTAACGTGTGTCAAACCAAGTTCAAGTCAGCACAACAGTGTCGGAAATACTGGGTTTGAGAGAAAAGCTAGCATAACAGGTGCTGCTCTAGGGGATGGATGCAACGAGTTTAATGTGTGTGTGTATAAAAGCTCAATGTGCCAACTTCATACCTAGATAGCGGGTGTACTTTTATGGTAGATCCACATTGTATCGGCTTTAAGAGAACTGAATACAGTCTGTGGTTTGTCGTTGATAAAATGTTTAGTAGCATCAAAGTTTTAAGATCTGTAGAAAGCATCCAATCGAGAAGCCTTTCCCTACCTTGCCCTTTAGCTCTATATTATTATAGCCTTCGATAGGGCATAAACCCTGTCCTGTGGCCGGACAAAACAGAAATTAGCTTACTCTGGGTTAACCGGTTGAGATCCATTGCTGGCATACACAACAAAAAAGTCGAATATAATGAAAATAACTCAAAAGCTTCTGAACAAGAACATAGATTCAATCTTTCTCTTTAGTGGACTATCTATCGTACTATTGTACGAGACGTGATATCGTCGCTTTGCAATATCATCTTCGGCGTCTGAAGCGCAAAGCCCTGCATACTTTATGGTTAAGAGTAGTAGTACAAAATTATTATTCTCGGCAACAACATGGCCATTGGCTCAAGTGGTTAATGCATTGGACTATGGAGCGAGGTGTTCCAGGTTCGATCTCTACCTCTAGACGACACCCTAAAACTTTATTCACACGACCCACCTCTAGCTGGCGTCTGGCAAATATTCTAGAGTACAACTGTAGTACAACAGTAGGCCCCTTCTATTCAGCTTGTCGTGTCGAATATAACAATATGGCTGGTGGTCCAATTTTCTTCAATCCGTATAAATGATTTTGGAAAGAAGCTGACTATTTTGTCGTGCCATCAGTGGCAATCTAACCAATCAACTTTGGATTTATCTATTCCAGAACTTAAGCTAAAAATCCCTGTACATTTGGGAAATTTAAACTATACCGATATAATACCTATTACGTTGCGTGATCTGGAACTACGAGAGGTCTACTAGAACATAGAAAACAATTTTTACGAGTTCCTTCCGCTGAATTCTTTGCGCAAGCTACGGAACTGAAGTCCTTCTTTCAAAAAATCAATTTTATACAAATCATCGTTTAGCTAGCATTGTGAGCGACCTAAACAGAGAAGATTTCAATTGGCGATTTAGCAAATTTGATACTTCCTCGAAAGGAAGTATTATTAGTCGAAATAATCAAGGAAAATGTATATAATTTTTTCAGTAGGTATTCAGATGGAGATAGTGAAAGTTATACACAAATTCATTGAAGCTAAACTTGACGGGCAGTATATTGCTATACATTTTGGGAAAAACTACTGATCTGTGAACTTCAAAAACCAAGGGCTACCACGTAACTTTTAAAACGATTTTGAACGATACCTTAAAACTCTGTTGTTTGTAGTTTGCTCCATCGATAGTATTAGACACTTTTTTGGGCTACTTGAACCAAAAGTTTATTCGTCAAAATTTTAAATGTTGAATGAAAGAAAACTACTACCTCAAAATGATATCGTCGTACGAAGGTCCAAGTTTTAGTTTTTATTCGCACTATGCTTGCATAAATTAGTTAAATATGAAATATACGAAGAAATAAAAAAACCACCATGACTGGCAGTGCCGTTCGAAGTACATTTCCGAACGCAGTATTCGCCGGCTGTCACCTTCATATCAGCTGTAAGTGACGTTTGCCGACATTCATTTCGTTGCGAATTGGAGAGGTTATTATTGTGATAATCATGCAAAAGTTTAATTCATAATTTAAAACTACTTAACTGAAATAACATGTTTGTAAATTTACGTAGTTTAGTAGTGCGTCTTCCAAAGAACAATTTTCACCTATGGTACTCGTAAGATCATTACCCGCAATCGCTTCAATCTAATTTTCAATGTCATCTTTCAGCATTCAACTGCTTCGCCGAACTTCAACTTCTGCCAAGTCTGACTCCCTGCCGCAGGACTTCTCCAGTATTCCAATCGAACGGATACGAAATTTTAGTATAATTGCCCACGTTGACCATGGGAAAAGCACTCTAGCTGACAGGCTGTTGGAATTAACCGGTGCCATCTCCAAGAACTCAGGCAACCAGCAAGTGCTCGATAGCCTGCAAGTTGAACGAGAACGTGGTATCACTGTGAAAGCGCAAACCGTGTCGATTGTGCATGATTATAAGAATGAAACGTATCTCTTGAACTTGATTGATACACCCGGCCATGTGGACTTTGCAAATGAGGTGAGAAAAAATGGGAATTGGACTTCTTTCATAAACTAGTCTCTGTGTTCGTTTTTTATAGGTCTCGAGATCTCTAGCAGCATGTGACGGCGTCATACTTCTTGTCGACGCTTGCCACGGAGTGCAGGCACAAACTGTGGCCAACTACCATCTGGCTATGTCGAGGAAACTAGCTGTGGTTCCTGTGTTGAATAAAATCGACATCAAGCATGCGAATCCAGAAAGAGTCGTCAAAGACTTGAAGTCACTATTCGACATTGACCCATCGAGGGTGTTAAAGGTATAAGTCTAGTCTGCCAGTGATCATTGCTAATATGTCTAAAGATTTCAGCTAAATTGGGCACGGGAATCTCAGAAGTTCTCACACACGTCATAGAATGCATACCTCCACCAAAGGTGGACAGAGATAGTTCATTCCGAGCCTTAATTTTCGATAGTTGGTTCGACAAATATCGAGGAGCGCTTAACCTAATCTACGTTCACGATGGAACCATAGCCGTGGGCGAAGAAATTCAATCAGCCACCTCGGGGAAGGCGTATTCAGTCAAATCAATTTCTGTGCTGCGACCAGTTGAGACTGCCGTTGAGAACATGTAAGTTGCTTTCTTTTTGGAAACACCTTCAGGTTTGTAAAGTTTATCTTTAGATCCGCTGGTCAAGTGGGACTCATAGCCTGCAACATGCGAAATAGCAAGGAGTCCATCATCGGCGATACGATTCATTTGAAGAACACCAAAGCCACTCCGCTAACCTCCTTCAAAGCCCAGCAGGCTATGGTTTTCGCCGGAATCTATCCAGCTGACCAATCAAAGCATGTAGCCTTACGAGGTGCTATTGATAAGCTGGTGTTGAATGACTCGGCGGTGACGGTTAATATTGACTCAAGTCCAGCTCTTGGGCAGGGTTGGCGATTGGGGTTCCTCGGCTTACTTCACATGGAGGTATTCTGTCAGAGACTCGAACAGGAGTACGGTGCGGAACCTATCATTACAGCGCCGTCTGTGACATATCGCCTGACACTAAAAAATCCAAAATTGATCAAACAACTTGGCAAAAAGGAATTGGAATTATCCAACGCGGCCTTGTTTCCAGAGCCACCGAACGTCGAGGAATACTATGAACCTCTTGTAAAAGGTATGTCATTTGATATCCCATTCCTTCGAGTTTTGTTTAATTTACTGTCATCCTCTAGGAACTATTATCACGCCAACGGAATTCATGGGCGAAATCATCGGTCTTTGTGTCGATCGTCGTGGCATTCAAGAAAGCTCAATCAACATCGATAACGACCGGATTCTGATGAAATATATCCTGCCACTGAGTGAGATCATTCTCGACTTCAACGACCGACTGAAGTCGATTAGTTCGGGCTACGCTAGTTTCAATTACGAGGATCATGGCTACCACTTAACCAATGTTGTTCGATTGGACATCCATTTGAATGGCAGGAAGGTTGAGGAATTTTCTCGGATTGTTCACTGCAGCAAGGCGACTACAGTTGGTAAGGATATGGTAGCAAGGCTTAAGGAACTGATACCGAGACAGATGGTTCAGATTGCCATTCAAGCTTGTGTGGGAAGTAAAATCCTAGCTAGAGAAACGCTGAAGGCTTACCGAAAGGATGTTACTGCCAAATTGGTGAGCTAAATGCACTTCGTTGGAATTGAACTCATTTTGTGTCCTTCTTTCAGTATGGTGGAGATGTTACACGGCGGATGAAACTGTTGAAGCAGCAAGCCGAAGGTAAAAAGAAGATGAGGATGTTTGCAAATATCCGGGTGCCGCATGAAACGTTCATTAATGTGTTGAAGAGGTAGCCGAGTGCAGGGGAAGTGTGTTTAGTTTAAGATAAACAGATCGAGACGAGAGGGAGAGAAATATAAGGAAAAAAAAGTGCAAGTTGTAGTTCGAAGTTATTGTTTTGTAAAGTAGAATTTTTTTTGGGACAGAATCGGGCAAGTATATATTAAATTGAGAATCGTCCTCATACAGCTTCGGCAGAAATCATCTGAAAAGAAGCGCAACCTTTGGACATGTTAGCCCATAAGACTGTGTCCTGCGAAACACTGCACTAGGCTTCAGAATAAGCCTAGGCCAGTTGGTTTTACTAAAAGCCTAAACAAGAGATTGGATATAGAGAGGAGCATACCCAACATACATAGGTAAATGGTGTACTGTCTAGACATCTCTAGGAGAGGCAACCGGCAGTTTAAAGCTCCCTTTAAAGCACGATTTGATTTGATTGCAGCTTGACTGTCAGTGAAAAAGCTAATATCCCTCACAGATATTGCATTACATTTCAACAGGGACAAGGCTTTCTTGATTGCTAAGATTTCCGCCTGAAAAACTACAATAATCTAGACGGCAGAAGTAGATTCTCAAATTGAACTTGTCAAGGAAAACACCGCCCACTCTCTCATCAGTCTTGGAGCCGTCCGTATCGAAGTGTACCGGACTTTCATCAGGAATGAAAATTGAGGAGATCAATGGTCGAGGAGTGACCTTCATGACAGTTATACCGAGAGAGCTTGAGGGTTTTAAGCAGCGTTACCAGCCAATTGCTTGCTAAGAATGTCTAGGGACAGCAGGTTGAGCATAAAGTTCAGCGCCGCTGAAAGAGTTTTAGGTGGCACTCTGACGCACCTCTTTTGCTCTTGTACTATTGGGAGTGTTAATCTCAAATTCCTTACACCATATCTGAGATGCTTTGTCTTCTCTTGTCTCTGCCAGGGTTTAATGGGAGGTGGACTAAGGGAGTAGTACAGTTTGACTGCTAGTGAGTCCCTACAGTGGAATATGAACCTCAGGAATTTGTACAATTCCACATTAAAGCTTTATTAGATTTAGGATTCTCTCCTTATCGCAGACTGGCAATAACTCCGGTTTCCAAGTCCCTAGCTATGCCCAGGCAATGAATCCCATGAACCTCAACTCTCTCTAACTGTGTATAATGGATATCGACTTCATCTTGAGTCATTAACTTAAAGTACAATTAGTTTGTCTGGTTTGTCTGACTATGACTTATTTCCAGAAACTGATTCGCATGAACTACGCTAGTGACGGTCACAATTGCTCTCTATTAAGTAAGTAAACACAAAATGAAAATTACCTCCGCCATCGTGTACACAAGTTCCTTATTGTTTATTGGTAAATGTGTACCTAATGGCAAGTGCAAGAGCATTTATAGTTTGCTTTATCCCAGACGTCTGGATAACTTTGTCTCAAGACACTTTCTATTGTTCATTGTGGTACGTTGGAATTCATGACACAGCAAGGCTCACACCTTTGTTTCACTTCCTTAGCACACCTTCATATCCTGTTCATGTGTTTGGATGGTTTTCTTTTTTCTTTGGTTGAAATTTATTGGAAGTGCAAATCATGTTGCTCCGACTTTTGTTGGCATTTAAGCTGCACGTCTACCACAAATAAACAATCGCTTGTGAGCTAAACGAATGTGGAATCAAGGTGGATTCTTATAAAATGATTTATGGGTGCGGTATGATATTTTAAAGTGAGAGGTTTGATTGGAAATTTAAACCAGAAATAGCCTCAATTGCATTTAACGTTGGGAACCAATTGCGTTGGGTTTTTGGAGTTGAGAATTTGTTGCAATGTAGTTTTGTAGTTCGTCTGGGCGTCCCTGTAACTTCGAACCTATGAACACTATATGCAATATATTTGCACAGATTATGCAGAGCATTGATCCCATATTCGTATTAGTTTAGCACTGAGTCCAGTACAAATTGGACAACTTAACTTCGGCATTAAAATAAATTCATGGTAGAGGACTATCGGATCTAATAACGATAACTGAGGTAGGTTTTGGTAGCTTAAATAATTTGTAAGATATAACGTTAAGGACGATCTAAATTTGCCCTAAAGAACGGATGTTTCTTAAAGAACACACTGACTGATAGAGAATTATCATCTGCAGGATAGTCTGGATCACATTAGTCCTACTTCATGACGTTAAAGCAAGGGCGTTATCGGAAGTGGATGAAGAAATTTTTTCATAAGATATTCTGTCCAGTTTGGGTGGACATTAGAGGCACAGAATCAATAATGAACTATTCCTATGAGCTGTAGAGCGACACCTTCCAAGTCAAAAACTGCACATCAGTTGCCTGAGATGATAAGGATACATAGTGTGTATGGACGCTTCTGGCGGCAGAGTATTTGAATCTAATCAGGAGGAACAATGCAGTCGACGAGAGCCCCGTGATAGGTGAGACCATAGTCTATGGGTGGGACGCACAGGTAAATGGTATTTTTATAGAGGCGGAGAAGTTTTGATTGAAAACAAATAGAGAAAAATATTTTCAATATCTATGAAATGGACTTTGCTTAGCAGACAATTTTATGGCATTAGTGTCTGAATATGATTTAAGGCATGTATTCGCCGCAGCTGGCACGTACATGGCGTAATCTGGAGGTTCAATTGTTACACACTATTCTCAGTAATATTAGGCTTACTTCCCCCTTTAATAGATCAATTGTTTAACAAGCACGTTGTAACATGTGGCACGATCTTGTTGGAACCACATATCCCAAATTACCTACCTACCTACTACCCAAAAATAGTCGGCTAACACGGCACTATAGCGAACTTCATTGAGCGCAACTTTTGTAACTTTTTGTGGACACCATTTAAAAGGAGTTGAGTTGGACTGCCCAACTTGCGCTAAGTGGTTGAAAATCCGTGTTGCTTTGAACAGTACCAGGATCTAACTAAGTATTCGCACAAGGAGTTACAGACGGCATCATGAAAGAGGGAACCATTACGTCAACTAATCCTCTATTTGATCAGTGTCACTCATTTTGTCCATTTTATATAAACGTGTACTTTGATAGCAACACGGGGCTATTCCACATCTTTTGAAATCACTCACTGTATGCACGTAAATACGAGTCCCTATTAGATAGGCTACATTCACTAGCCATCTTAAATTGTAGAAAGTTCCCTTCGTCCTTAAAACGAATAACATTCTTAGGATGTAGTAATCATCATCGTGCACTGAGCATAATGACCTGATTTCAGTGATTTTAAATGAAAGGAACCCATTGAAAACGTATCTACTAACAACAGATACATTTCCGCTTTGAAAAGAAACAACCCACCATGTAAATGTAATAAAATCAATGCCGACGTGCACCTGAGTACTTCTCCCAATAGACACTTGATTTTTATCCCCCGAATACAATCCAAATGTTTCTTTGGCTTGCCCCCTAACTGTTAAAAAATTGCACCTGCTTGTAATAACATACGAAACATACGTCAGTACTTATACAACCGCCCCCGTACATTGAATAACAAAATGAGAGTTCAATTCAAAGAATTGCCTGCTTTTGGGACTTCAAAAGCGAGATACCCCCAGTCAAGAGGGCAGATGTCACACATTCACCGCCTCCTCGCATTGGGATTAACGTAATCAAATTTAGGCAAAAGAATCTTAGTAGCACACACGTTTGCGTCCTTATTATTAAAAGCGGCACGTGTATTGCGTTATCCTTTTCCTTTTACAAATTTGAAAATGTCCGAAGGACTTTGCGAACACTTTTCACACGAGCACATGATTTCCCAAGTACGTATCCCATAGACATCCTTAGTTGTTTCCCTCTTTTTTTCTTCCTAACATACTCGTACCTACTCTGCGAAAAATTTTGATTTTTCAAGCAAAAATACGAAGGCGAACCTAAAAACTATGAAAGTTTTAACCGCAGCGCTACGTGACAAAACTGAAAAACTTACTGATGACTGAAGTTTTGATGATGTAGTCATTACACACACTCAAAAGTGGATCAATGCCTGTAAGAGGACTGTAATTACAGGCAGAGAATGAAATTCCTTTCGACAACACGAGCAAATATCTGTGCGAGTAGACGAGAAATTTGGGTAACATGCCACAGGAATTAACGAGAAGGCTCGTTCCTCTCCGTGACTTGGTCCAATGTCCTTCGGTTGTATCTTTTATCTCAGAACATTGTTCGTTTATTTCTTTTTCATTAAGATGGTGATAATAATGACTTTGCGTCGATTAAGGTCAAAGTCGAAGCATTTAGAAAGGTTACAATCCATCTGGAGTGGATCGCATGATCCTTTTTCAATGAATAATGGCCAATAAAGGAGATTAATTTGTAATTTGATTGAGTTTTGACATTCGATTTCATTACAGAACCTTTTTGAATGATATTTACATTAAGCGTTTTGTATTCTGAATATATCATGAAAAGTTTGAATCAACAGATTTGAAAGTCTTACCAGCAACGTTTTTAAAACAACACACACTCCACGGAATTGTTTTTCACCAATCTTACAGACTCTGGCAATTATCCTTGGCACTTACACTACACCTACAAATCGCAAAGTTTCATCACTAGTACTCGGTTTGCAGTTTATCCTTTTTCCTTGAATACGTGTGTGTGCGAGTTGACATATTGAACTCTCTTATCCGATTTGATTGACAGTACGATTTCTTAGGTTTTTTTTCAAGAATTTGAATGCAAATCCGACGCGCTCAAGTAAGTACTAGGGAAGCGATTAAGGAACTGATTTCTTGCAAATCTACCGTTTTTATTAATTTGTTGTCTCGTCGCCGCTCTATCAATCGGAAAGGTTCTCTAAATCCTGATGAAGTTGTACGATTTCACGAAAAAGATTACTTAGACATCTCATCTACTTTCGCATCGTGTGAATGGTGAAACCTATGGAGTGTTTGTCGGGTGAGAAATCACTCTTTGACATTGGTGAAGTGTGAAAGGGTGTGAATGGGCTGGGAATGTAATGTCGGCGACTTTGTGGAGCCCATATCAACGCTAAGCCTTATCTGATTTACTTAACGTGAGAGTAAATTAAATTTATTTTATTTGGGGTTTTTCTTTTTCTTTTGGTGAAAGAGGACTGGTATGGGTTTCCTTTCGATTTGAAGCCTTGATAAATTTTGGTATTATACATCTGAACGTGTATATGTAGGGGAGCAGCGCTAACAGTGAGACATTTTTTTTAATCACGAAATTTTACAATGTTTTAGCTATTGCCAGGTTTTGGACTCATTTTCCAGATTCAATGTAGTTGCTTGGTTGATGAAATAGAATTGGTGACAGAAAAAGTATGTGAATGTCATATCCAAATACCGTGAGATGATGAAGACTTGTGACGGAAATATTATCTTTCTTTGCTGAACCTGGAAGCGATTGCAATGAGACTTTATGAACATCAGTAGGTATAAACAAAATACAAAAAGACAGGTCGATACTCTTGTATGGAGCAATCTTCTGGTAGACGACTTTGGGAAAATCTGTTATAGAACTTATCTTAGCCAGGTACAAATGTAAACTTACCTATGAATTGTTGGAGGACTAAGAACCACTGTCATAGTGGAATATTCTATTTCACGTGACACCAATATATCTGTAGATATGACTAGTCTTAATACTGAACCCTTCTCTATTGTTAGCAATCTATTCGTAAACTTACTTATTCAATAAATTAGGCGGAGTGGTCCGCACCAGGATCAATAGCCTCTGGCCCTTTATTTATATGAAGCTCCTGGTGGTTTCAAAAGTAGTCTTATACAGAATTCAGATCCATCTGATACCACAATGAAAATTTGGTCTAAGTGTGTAAATCTTGTATAAAGTCTTATAAATTCAATATCAGAAAAGCCCAACGAGAACCCTGAAGATTCTTCTGCGGTAAGATAGAACCGATCTCTAAGGAACCTAAGCTTACAAAGATCCTTGCAGTCAGCCTTAAAAATTCTTAGCTAGTGCAAAATCACTGGTTCTATTCTTAACTGAATTTCCACTTCCTAAATATCTGGCAAGCAATTTCAGGTCCTTGTGAGATTGCAATAAGGGTTAAGGGTCCAAAGCCCTTCTTATAATATTATAAAAAGTAAAATTCTTTGAGGAACTAAAGTTATGAAGATTTTAAGATTGGAAAGTTAAGTTGGGTTTTACAATGTCATACCAGAGACAATTATAGGAGCACTGTCGAACATTGAAATTGGGATATCGACCAGTTGCTCACGAACTGGTTCTAATTCCGGAAGGAGAAGTGTGCAAATGACGTTTCTATTGCTTTGGGATTTTGGATAGAACCTACTCTCTAAGTTCACTAAAACCGAACTAGCACTTCTCCCAAGGAAATACACAATTTCCAACTTTGATTCTGTGATACTATGTATTAAAAAATGCTCAGAAACACGGCCGAATACTTGACCTTAGACCGTAAACTGTGCTAAATACCCAACATCCTGGAGCGAGATAAGCTAACCACCACAGCTCTGAGAAGCAAATAGGGAATTCAGTCTTGAATAACAACCTTGAACTGCACCACGTGCTTCATCATGAAACAAATTAAGCCCAAGCGGGATCTCAACCGATCCAACAGTCTAATAAGACTAAAGAGATACCTTATCGAAAATATAGAAGATATCATTTTAGGACATTAAGGGGGATGACGTCAGGCTGGGTCCCACATAGGTTAAGAAAAAGGAAGAGACAAACTTCTTCTACAATCTCGACGAACTCACTAACATAAGTATTAGCCTCCTCCAGCGATTCATACTACGGTGCTGCTAGTTCAAAAGGTGAACTGAAAATACTAGATCCTATGGTATCACAATGGATCCGTTTCTGGTCTAAGTATGACTGCACTTGTTGTAGACCCCTCATCAAACCTAATCTAAACTCAATGTTGGTGCCTTTACGGCCTGTCCTTACAATCTTTCTTCTTCTTTTCAGGCTGTTTAATCGACATTTGATGTATCAGGTCCGTATATGACCCAGCTCCTCACACCATCCTTGTTATATACTTACTTCGGTACGTGTTAATTTTTTTAGACGAATGGAAGGCTCCTATTGAAGAACATAGCAACTTGGAACTTGCTCTAGTTCTGGAAACAAGGAATCTTTAGTTATTTGAGATCAGAAATGGGAGTAATTTGTACGCAGCCCTGGGCAGTGTTGAACTCAACAAGAGAGAATTACGACAGAAAGGTACACTCTTCTTCAAGTTTCTTGAGGTTTTCCTATTGTTCACTTGAAACACCATTCATATATTTCGAAATCAAAACAAAAATCCACGTCAATGGCAAGAAATTTCTTACACTAAGTATTTTTAGTTAAACATACGCGTTATTTTTCTTTAATTACGAAATTTCAATTAAAACACAGAATACAAGTGCCGGTGGGTAGAAATCCAAATACAGTACAGAATAGTGCACATGGATGCGAAATAAAATATCTCAAGTTGCTGCTGTACAAAACAAAACTTAAAGAAAAATTATGTGTTAAGAGGTGGAAAAAGTTTTTGTGTATGCACTAGTGAAGCGGAAAGAACTGCTCGTACAAGTAGGTGCACCCAAACCCAATTGTAAAGAACTTCATTTTTACGAAGCATAACTTAATGTGGTGATTGTCAGGAGATAGAGAGGTAGTGAGATAGTTCCTGTGTGGGGAGTGGTAAGGAGTAACTGGATAAAAAAAATAAATCACGTAGAATATATGTATGTTGTCCATCCAGTGATACCTTCCACTCATCCAAAGTAAAGTACAGGAGATTTCGACCAACTAAACCAGATAGCTGGACAACGGGTACATTAGTGTGCTCCTTGCTACTTTCTCTCCGAGTACAGCAGAAAGTATTGTGGGTGACCACAAAATACGTGCTTTGTGTGCACAAAGACGAAACTTAAAGTGAGCTGAAGGTGAACCTGAACTGAAAAAATAAGACTGATGGAATGGAGTGTAAGTATCTACAGTGGAGAGCGGATTTTCTGTGGTCGCATAGTATCTGTGGAGAGTTGTAGTTTCAAAGAGTGCATATCTGAGGAATGTATTGCTGAAGTTTCTTTGTCGTTAGATGGCAATATTTTGTTTTCCTTTTGTTTTTAGATACAAAGGAATGTTTCACTGTCATGGGACAGGTATGTGGAAGGGTTGGGGTTCATACGGAACGGGCACTTGGATCACCAATGGATCCGTAGTGAATTTTTGTCGTGCAGAAGCCTATAGCGAAGACAAACGTTGTCTTGTAGCTAAGCAGTCTCCAAAGTGTGGTTTTGTGAAAGATCGTTCATTTGAAGAGATATTTGACCCCTAGTTCTGTCTCGGGTTGGGTTTTTGCCATAAAAATACGGGAATGACATGTTCTCTTCTACTCCCATTCCGTCACAGCATCGGCAGAGTAGCATACTTATGCGATAATAATGTCCATTAAGTTAACTAATGTAAGACCTTGAATTTGCTCGGAATTTACGGAGAGTGCACTTCATCTTCTTCTATTTGGAATTTGACAAGACGATAAAATAGGGGTAATGACCATTATCATGTCCTTATCCAAGTCCTTTTGTGCTTCATTTTCCGCAAGCTCGGTCCCCTCAATATCGCTGGACCTCGAAGAAGTATAAAAAAGTGATTTGATATGACGGTACTGAGTTCTTCATGCCATCACGAGTTGAAATTTGACAGCTGTGAATGAAATGACCTTCAAGGCGACCATCAACGATGTATGTGTCGAACCTCTTCCTCAATTGAAGTTTCGTTGATAATTTTCTTGCCTGTTCTGCTATCTCTTATTCATCAGCTGGGAACACTCAGGATCAGAAGAGTACATATCCAACCAACACTTCTTGATGGATTTTTATTTCTTCCATGAAAATGAACATATTGTTCGGATATCCAGTTCGCATATGCAGTCCCCTCTTGAGGAAAGTCGTAAGGTAAGGGTGCCTAGTCTGTTTTGGTGTCCAAGGGTGCTCACCTTGGAATAGCGTAGTGGCCCGTGTTACCCTCTTTTCAAATGTTTGATTGTTTCAAATATAGAGTTGTGTTTACAGCTGTTTGCTTTAGGAATGGCATTAGTATCAGAATGGTTTCGAGAACTACCGATGACGTGAAGTTCTAATAGCGTGGATATTCCTTATGCATGCAAATATTTGGATCCTGGTCAGTTCATCCAGTACATGCAATGCTGCATGCCTCTCTTATTCGTTTTGGCGTGTTCTTTTCTAAGTCAGTTCACTGTCAAGTCTGTACTTTACGGATCTTCTCTTATTTGCGGCTTAGAGGATTGTACCGTGGAATCTCAGAACTTCATTCTGTGGAATTATTCTCTTCTTGGTAAAGAGAATCACAAGGGACAAGGTTTACTTGTGTCTTTCAAGGAGTAGCTCCTCGGAATCTCTTGTAGTTTGTTACTTTCAGTATGAAGGAGGTCTCCGTGAATGCGAGAGGCCTCCGGGAAGGCAAGATGCTCATAATAGGAACCACTGTATTGTAGCTATGTTGAGGAAATTACGAGGCTTGTTCTTTGAAAGCAAATTACCTGTGTACGTTAGCCTCTCGAAAACAAAAGAATTACTCCCCACATCAGTTGGCGTATAATTAAATCTTCTCACTTGTCGTAACCCATCCAACTAGAAGCATTAAAAGAATCAGGTAGGCGAATCGTAAAAGTCCTCAATTACTGCAGTTGCTACGACGCTACCCTCCAAAAGTGCAACTTTATAATTTTCGCAGGTGCACGGGCCATAAAAGCTTCCCAATCGTAGTAAAAATTAAAATAAAATCCCATTCTTCCTCCGACAGTTAGTTGCAGTAGTTGCAGATTTCTACCACTTTCTTGCCAGCCTCGTACAGATGTCCATACGTCTGTAGGTCTCCATCACCAAGAAGAAATCTGTATATCATCTCCCATGAGTGGTGTCTGTCGTAGGATTGCAGAAACCCAACTGCCAATGCCATGGGTCTTCTTCCTTCACCATAACAGAGTATTATTTCCATACCCCGAGACCAGACTGGCAGAGGGTCAGCAGTAGTTCTCATAGTGATTCTCTATTTAGTTTCGAGTCAAATTACTTCCCTGTCCGGGTGCCATTTCTGTGTGAATTGTGAATTAACCGGAAATGAGAAAAGTTTCACCTACCGCTGTTGTTATTATCGTTTGTGAACACAGCAATGACAAAGACAGTGGTGCTGGTGCGGCTTAATAATACTGTCACCGCAGAACATACTGTCGTGGCTGAACCGAAGGCGAAAAAGGAAATGGGATGCTGGGCTAAAAAGATGAGTGGCAAACGGATTTGTATCTCAAAGTCATGGTTTCGAATTAACTGCTGCTCTGGTCGAAAGCATTAAAATAAAATCTTCTTCTCCGCATGACGACAAACCGGATGGACAGTCCTCGATGGATAACATGACATGAGATGAGGTCGGGAGCACAGTGCACATTGCAATATTTTGGTAAGCGTGATAAAGTTTGATATCGGTGATATACGGGTATGGGATATTAAAAACTGTTATGAGTTTCGGGTTACCGCTGCTTTGGTGTGTTTGGTTTATGTCACAATATGCATTTGATTAGAGCACTGTTTCGGGACAATATGAGGAACATAACGATGGCACTGGTGTACACTACCCTACTTTGATTTAAGAAGGTTCTCTAAAGCTCCCAATGGGAGTCGTGGCTCAGTGTGGTCAGTGGCTTCTAGATGCTCCTCAGTTCGAGCTCTCCAAAGGGTCATTACTAACAGTAGGACTCTTCCACTTGTATCAAAAAAAATGCCACACACAACATGCATTGTGAGAAGCTAGCCTTTGGCCGTTATGCGGACTAGCCGTCACAAATTTTTGTATTTTGCTTGTATGTTCTCAGAAGAGTTCCGAGATAGCACGATAAGAATGTGATTAACTTAGAGTGGGCTTAGATATGGTGTTTAGTATTATTTGGTAAGAACAAAGAAAGGAGCTTACTTTTGAGCTCTTTGAGTAGAAGAGGTAGTAAGGACATCGGTTTCACTAAGAACAAAAAAAAATATTACACTCCAGGAACAAGAAACAGATGCTTTTCCAAAAGTTAAAAATAGGGGTATTAAGGCAAGATAAATGTGTTACATATAGCCCACAAGACCAGCTACGCACATATCCTGAAAGTGCCTTTTCTTAGCTCAGTTCTAGTAGAATATTCTGTTTCTGTGCATTATAAGCACAAACGATCTGAAATAACTCTTCCGTATGGGTATTGGAAGCAGAAAATGTTTCACTCCAAAAATGTGTGAATAAATGGGTCACCTATAGCCCACAGGACCAGATAGGCATATCCTGAAAGTGTCTTTTCTTAGCTCAATCCTAGCAGAATATTCTGTTTCTGTGCATCATAAGCACAAACGAGCTGAAATAACTCTTCCGTATGGGTATTGGAAGCAGAAAATGTTTCACTCCAAAAATGTGTGAATAAATGGGTCACCTATAGCCCACAGGACCAGATAGGCATATCCTGAAAGTGTCTTTTCTTAGCTCAATCCTAGCAGAATATTCTGTTTCTGTGCATCATAAGCACAAACGAGCTGAAATAACTCTTCCGTATGGGTATTGGAAGCAGAAAATTTTTCACTCCAAAAATATGTGAATAAATGGGTCATCTATAGCCCACAGGACCAGATAGGCATATCCTGAAAGTGTCTTTTCTTAGCCCAATCCTAGCAGAATATTCTGTTTCTGTGCATTATAAGCACAAACGATCTGAAATAGCTCCTCCGTATGGGTATTGGAAGCAGAAAATGTTTCACTCCAAAAATGTGTGAATAAATGGGTCACCCATAGCCCACAGGACCAGATACTCACATCCTGAAAGTGCCTTTTCTTAGACCAATTTTAGCAGAATATTCTGTATCTCTGCATAGTTGGCACAAACGAGCTGAAATAACTCCTCCGTATGGATATTGGAAGCAGAAAATTTTTCACTCCAAAAATATGTGAATAAATGGGTCACCTATAGCCCACAGGACCACCTACGCACATCCTGAAAGTGCCTTTTCTTAGCCCAATTCTAGCAGAATATTCTGTTTCTGTGCATCATAAACACAAACGAGCTGAAATAACTCTTCCGTATGGGTATTGGAAACAGAAAATTTTTCACTCCAAAAATGTGTGAATAAATGGGTCACCTATAGCCCACAGGACCAACTACGCACATCCTGAAAGTGCCTTTTCTTAGCCCAATTCTAGCAGAATATTCTGTTTCTGTGCATCATAAGCACAAACGAGCAAAAATAACTCTTCCGTATGGGTATTGGAAGCAGAAAATTTTTCACTCCAAAAATATGTGAATAAATGGGTCACCTATAGCCCACAGGACCAGCTACGCACATCCTGAAAGTGCCTTTCCTTAGACCAATTCTAGCAGAATATTCTGTTTCTGTGCGTTATAAGCACAAACGAGCAGAAATAGCTCTTTCGTGCGAGTATTGGAAGCAGAAAATTTTTCAGTCGAAAAATGTGTGAATAAATGGGTCACCTACATATATCCCACAGGACCAGATACTCATAGCCTGAAAGTGACTTTTCTTAGCCCAATTCTAGCAGAATATTCTGTTTCTGTGCATTATAAGCACAAACGAGATGAAATAGCTCTTTCGTGCGAGTTTTGGAAGCAGACAATTTTTGAATCCCAAAATGTGTGAATAAATGGGTCACCCATAGCCCACAGGACCAGATACTCACATCCTGAAAGTGCCTTTTCTTAGACCAATTTTAGCAGAATATTCTGTATCTCTGCATAGTTGGCACAAACGAGCTGAAATAACTCCTCCGTATGGATATTGGAAGCAGAAAATTTGTCAGTCCAAAAATATGTAAATAAATGGGTCACCTATAGCCCACAGGACCAGCTAGGCATATCCTGAAAGTGCCTTTTCTTAGCCCAATTCTGGCAGAGTATTCTGTTTCTGTGCATCATAAGCACAAACGAGCTGAAATAGCTCCTTCGTATGGGTATTGGAAGCAGAAAATTTGTCACTCCAAAAATATGTGAATAAATGGGTCACCTATAGCCCACAGGACCAGCTACGCACATCCTGAAAGTGCCTTTCCTTAGACCAATTCTAGCAGAATATTCTGTTTCTGTGCATTATAAGCACAAACGAGCAGAAATAACTCTTTCGTGCGAGTATTGGAAGCAGAAAATTTTTCAGTCGAAAAATGTGTGAATAAATGGATCACCCATAGCCCACAGGAAAGGCTACTCACATCCTGAAAGTGCTTTTCTTAGCCCAATTCTAGCAGAATATTCTGTTTCTGTGCATCATAAGCACAAACGAGCAAAAATAACTCTTCCGTATGGGTATTGGAAGCACAAAATTTTTCACTCCAAAAATGTGTGAATAAATGGGTCACCTATAGCCCACAGGACCAACTACGCACATCCTGAAAGTGCCTTTTCTTAGCCCAATTCTAGCAGAATATTCTGTTTCTGTGCATCATAAGCACAAACGAGCAAAAATAACTCTTCCGTATGGGTATTGGAAGCAGAAAATGTTTCACTCCAAAAATGTGTGAATAAATGGGTCACCTATAGCCCACAGGACCAACTACGCACATCCTGAAAGTGCCTTTTCTTAGCCCAATTCTAGCAGAATATTCTGTTTCTGTGCATTATAAGCACAAACGAGATGAAATAGCTCTTTCGTGCGAGTTTTGGAAGCAGACAATTTTTGAATCCCAAAATGTGTGAATAAATGGGTCACCCATAGCCCACAGGACCAGATACTCACATCCTGAAAGTGCCTTTTCTTAGACCAATTTTAGCAGAATATTCTGTATCTCTGCATAGTTGGCACAAACGAGCTGAAATAACTCCTCCGTATGGATATTGGAAGCAGAAAATTTGTCAGTCCAAAAATATGTAAATAAATGGGTCACCTATAGCCCACAGGACCAGCTAGGCATATCCTGAAAGTGCCTTTTCTTAGCCCAATTCTGGCAGAGTATTCTGTTTCTGTGCATCATAAGCACAAACGAGCTGAAATAGCTCCTTCGTATGGGTATTGGAAGCAGAAAATTTGTCACTCCAAAAATTGAATAAATGGGTCACCTATAGCCCACAGGACCAACTACGCACATCCTGAAAGTGCCTTTTCTTAGCCCAATTCTAGCAGAATATTCTGTTTCTGTGCATCATAAGCACAAACGAGCAAAAATAACTCTTCCGTATGGGTATTGGAAGCACAAAATTTTTCACTCCAAAAATGTGTGAATAAATGGGTCACCTATAGCCCACAGGACCAACTACGCACATCCTGAAAGTGCCTTTTCTTAGCCCAATTCTAGCAGAATATTCTGTTTCTGTGCATTATAAGCACAAACGAGCTGAAATAACTCCTCCGTATGGGTATTGGAAGCAGAAAATTTTTCACTCCAAAAATATGTGAATAAATGGGTCACCTATAGCCCACAGGACCACCTACGCACATCCTGAAAGTGCCTTTTCTTAGCCCAATTCTAGCAGAATATTCTGTTTCTGTGCATCATAAACACAAACGAGCTGAAATAACTCTTCCGTATGGGTATTGGAAACAGAAAATTTTTCACTCCAAAAATGTGTGAATAAATGGGTCACCTATAGCCCACAGGACCAACTACGCACATCCTGAAAGTGCCTTTTCTTAGCCCAATTCTAGCAGAATATTCTGTTTCTGTGCATCATAAGCACAAACGAGCAAAAATAACTCTTCCGTATGGGTATTGGAAGCAGAAAATTTTTCACTCCAAAAATATGTGAATAAATGGGTCACCTATAGCCCACAGGACCAGCTACGCACATCCTGAAAGTGCCTTTCCTTAGACCAATTCTAGCAGAATATTCTGTTTCTGTGCGTTATAAGCACAAACGAGCAGAAATAGCTCTTTCGTGCGAGTATTGGAAGCAGAAAATTTTTCAGTCGAAAAATGTGTGAATAAATGGGTCACCTACATATATCCCACAGGACCAGATACTCATAGCCTGAAAGTGACTTTTCTTAGCCCAATTCTAGCAGAATATTCTGTTTCTGTGCATTATAAGCACAAACGAGATGAAATAGCTCTTTCGTGCGAGTTTTGGAAGCAGACAATTTTTGAATCCCAAAATGTGTGAATAAATGGGTCACCCATAGCCCACAGGACCAGATACTCACATCCTGAAAGTGCCTTTTCTTAGACCAATTTTAGCAGAATATTCTGTATCTCTGCATAGTTGGCACAAACGAGCTGAAATAACTCCTCCGTATGGATATTGGAAGCAGAAAATTTGTCAGTCCAAAAATATGTAAATAAATGGGTCACCTATAGCCCACAGGACCAGCTAGGCATATCCTGAAAGTGCCTTTTCTTAGCCCAATTCTGGCAGAGTATTCTGTTTCTGTGCATCATAAGCACAAACGAGCTGAAATAGCTCCTTCGTATGGGTATTGGAAGCAGAAAATTTGTCACTCCAAAAATATGTGAATAAATGGGTCACCTATAGCCCACAGGACCAGCTACGCACATCCTGAAAGTGCCTTTCCTTAGACCAATTCTAGCAGAATATTCTGTTTCTGTGCATTATAAGCACAAACGAGCAGAAATAACTCTTTCGTGCGAGTATTGGAAGCAGAAAATTTTTCAGTCGAAAAATGTGTGAATAAATGGATCACCCATAGCCCACAGGAAAGGCTACTCACATCCTGAAAGTGCTTTTCTTAGCCCAATTCTAGCAGAATATTCTGTTTCTGTGCATTATAAGCACAAACGAGATGAAATAGCTCTTTCGTGCGAGTTTTGGAAGCAGACAATTTTTTAATCCCAAAATGTGTGAATAAATGGATCACCTATAGCCCACAGGACCTGCTAGGCATATCTTGAAAATGCCTTTTCTAAGCCCAATTCTAGCAGAATATTCTGTTTCTGTGCATTATAAGCACAAACGAGATGAAATAGCTCTTTCGTGAGAGTTTTGGAAGCAGACAATTTTTTAATCCCAAAATATGTGAATAAATGGGTCACCCATAGCCCACAGGTCCAGATACTCATATCCTGAAAGTGGCTTCCTTAGCCCAATTCTAGCAGAATATTCTGTTTCTGTGCATTACAAGCACAAACGAGCTGAAATACCTCCTCCGTAAGGGTATTGGAAGCAGAACATTTTTCACTCCAAAAATGTGTGAATAAATGGGTCACCTATAGCCCACAGGACCTGCTAGGCATATCTTGAAAGTGCCTTTTCTAAGCCCAATTCTAGCAGAATATTCTGTTTCTGTGCATTATAAGCACAAACGAGATGAAATAGCTCTTTCGTGCGAGTTTTGGAAGCAGACAATTTTTTAATCCCAAAATGTGTGAATAAATGGGTCACCCATAGCCCACAGGTCCAGATAGTCATATCCTGAAAGTGGCTTCCTTAGCCCAATTCTAGCAGAATATTCTGTTTCCGTGCATCATAAGAACAAACGAGCTGAAACAGCTCCTCCGTATGGGTATTGGAAGCAGAAAATTTTTCAGTCCAAAAATGCTTGAATAAATGGGTCACCTATAGCCCACCGAACAGCTGGTTGGACTGAAAAATGTTCTGCTTCTAATACTCACACCACAGAGCTATTTCAGCCCGCTTGTGCTTACAATGCACAGAAACAGAATATTCTGCTAGAATTGGGCTAAGATAAGGCACTTTCAGGATATGCGTAGCTGGTCCTGTGGGCTCACACTTGGTGCTTTTTTGTTTTTCCAACCAAGCGACAGTGCGTTTCGTTTTTAATGAATACAAGATTAGCACATTGGATCTAAATACACGTTCGCTGGAGCATAGCGCCACGCACAAACACGCGTAATAAGTGCCAAGCGACACATAAACTCCGGCTGCTGGATACGGGAACAATCCGTACTACCGGGCGTGTCGTCTTTAAACTTTTCAGAGTCGGGAGTCCCCACCGCGATATATACATATATGTATGTATGGGCTACAAGCATGGGGATACACGACGTGTAATTTAATGCTTATGATACTTATTTCACGGCGTTTAATTCGGAGGAGAATAGTACGCCCTGCGAGCGCTACTTTCTCCCGCATCCATTGTGTGCCTTCGTCGGATTAATTGTTTTCCTGGTTTTAATCTAATGAAATGCGTCATATTGAGTTACAAATGAGTAATCAGGGATTTACACTAAGGGACTGGGATTTATGTATTTCTGGTTGGGATGTGAGTGTAATTTGGCATGCAACAGCAGTGTGGGCTAATGTGGAGGCTCCCTGCGAGTGTTAAGTGAATAATTTAATTTGATATCAGGCCAAGTGAACCGAAAATGTAGAGAGAAATCTTTTCGCGTTGAGATAATTTCAAAAGTTTTAGCTGGTTTGATGATAACCAGGGAAAAGATACATTTTCCAGGAGTAGGAGATGGCTGTATAAGGATGGTGGTGAGCATCGACTGTATACACAACCGAATCCAGGTAATATCGCAATGCTTTACATAAATTTTAGTAAATTTATCGCTGATTCATTTGAACTGTTAAACATAATTCTGTGCTATCTGGGACCTGGGTAATGCCCAAAACAATTCCAGACCATTTTCATCGGTGTAGGCCACAGCCAACAGTGTTGTGCACCAGTGGGTAACATTGCCCTAGTCGAATATTCTTTATGAAAATTTCTAGCAGGGAGGATGAAGGAATAGTTTGTATCAAAATTGAATCAGGTATCCTTGCCTGAGCATCTAAAATAATACTAGTGCTGGTGCATACTGCAACTACCCAAATAAACGATTTTTCAATAAAGGCATAACAATTTTGTGTTTTTATATAAATGCATCCTTGACGTTTTTTTATGATTTGTCAATGTCAAAATATCAGTGAAGCTTTGCGTTTTCACCACAGATGAGAAACTTTTAAAAATTATTCAAAACTATAGCAAAAAAACGTGCAAAAACTTGAAAACAAAGCCAATGGTTGATGAAGCTAATTTATGACCTTAAATCCTTGTCAATAAGCAAAATATGCATTATTGCACAGGGGCGAACCCATATGTGCTTCAAAAGACTCCATTACATCCTGAAAAAAAAGTAAAAATGAGCGTGTGTAGTAGATTTTATATAGATATACATATGTATGTATGTACGTATTTTTGTTACGTATAATAAATATTATTAAGTTAATAATAAAACAATCTTTAAAGTTAACTTTCAAAGATAAATTTAACTTTTTATTTTATTGAAAACTTTATACTTGATACACAGGCTTACATAAGTAGATGGTTGCTGCCTCTTTTAAGTATGTGACTAAACTGACTACCAGGCGACTGTACAAAAATGCAAAGGTACTCTCCAGCTTCGTCTTTTAGGAAGACGAAGTTGGAGATCAGAAGAAAACGCGGGAAAGCTTATGCACTTGTTGGACAACCGGACAAGTGCAAAGCAAAGATAAGAACTGCGTTAACTTAAAGTTTAGTTGGGAGTTAGGGCTAAGAGGAAAGCATTATATTACACCTCCCGCCCCAAGTATTTTTGGTCTCCAAAAATAATTAAATTTATTTCTGCATTAATCAGTTTACCTCTAGATCCTTAAAACTACAATAGGGTCAGCAACATAAATTCAGAAAATGCCATAAATATAATTTTAATTATTAGAACTAATTTAATACATATGTAGATTAAATTATTATAAATTATATGAAATTTACAATTTATGTGTAATAATAAGTTGATAGTAATCAAACAAGTTAATTATTTAGGCGTAAGTAAGTTATATACTAAACATTTGTGAAAGTGATTTTCATTAGACTTCACAATAATGAAATTTTGTATTATTTGATCTTTACTTTGTCTTTATTTTAATATTTGTTTTTTTTTATTTTGTTATTTTACTCAAACATTTATTTCTTATTAATTAACCTTTTTTTTGACTATTTATTTATTTATTTTTTTTGCTTATTTTATTCTATACTTAAGTTTGATAATGTATTATTTACATTTTTTTATTTTGTATATTTAGTTATATAAATCAAAACATTTTCTGTTATTTAAATAATAAATATCTTAGTACTAACATTTTCTAAATATCAATTATTTTTTTTATTTCATTCGCCATTGTAGTATTTTTTTTTGCATTACATCTGTGTTTTGCAGTACGTTCTGGACAAAGCGTCTCACCTACAACCACTAAGATCTTATTATACCTACTTACATAGCATCGTTGTTCTACTTCAAATTGTTCATAAATGTTTTGTCCCATTCCCATTTGTTCCAAACCACTTTAAGCAACGTGAGTGCTGAATGCTACAAGACGTAATTCTACCAAAATTTGTGTGGATGCACCCATCGACATGTCAGTTATGACTTAAATAGCTACCACACACGGAATTACCGTATATCAGATCAGATTTAAAATGGGAAACGAGGCGCCAGACCCAAACTTAATAACTTTTTTTTTTTTTTTTTACAAAGAAATGGAGTAAGATGATAAATACTGGAGCTCCAAAATAATAAAAAGATAAAGGATCTAATAACTATAGTAAGGTAATGAAGGGGAAATGGAAATATGGAATAATTAGGAAAAAAAAAAAAAAAAAAAGAAGAAAAGAAGGTGCTTCCTTGGCGAATTCAGGTAGATGTAAAGTGAAATTTATTAATAGGTGTATCATTTCGTACAAAACGGTAAATGTATTTTGGATTCTAGGTACATTAAGGAGTTGCAACAATTCAAGATTCTACATTACTCTTCAAGAAAAAGCCGTCTTTTTTTTAAATACGATGTTCTATCTTCTGTACGTTGACGTGGATATATGTATGTATCTGTAAATTTCATACTTTTTGGTATTTATATCGTCGCCTAAATTGTTTTTTATAATATTTCGTATTTCTCTTTGTCGACTCGTCTATAGCATAATTACCCTCAGTTCTAAAATTTGTTAGTTTCTTATACTTTTGTTTACTTTTACCAACGGTTCTATTTTGAACTATGTTTGAACATAGGTTAAGGTCAGCGTTGTTTTTTTGTTCAAATTTTGAATCCTAGTTTCTTTTTCCTGTTTGAATTTTTCTGCTAATGACCTAATGTCTTCCTTACTCATGTTCTTGTTAATTAAGTCTATTGGTCTTAATTTAGTTGTTGAGTGAATTGTGCTATTGTAGATGTTAATTATATTGTATAGTTTGTCATCTAAGTCAGAGTTATCATTAGCTGCGTTCATAATCCGCAAATGCTCGTTTAATGTACCATGTAATCTTTCTATATCGGCATTACCAGTTTTATGTGAAGCTGTTGTCTTATGAAAAGTAATACTGTTTTCTTTAAAAAACTGTTCAACTGCAGAGTGTAAAATGCAGGTTTCTCCGTCGGATACAATTTTATTGGGTTTTCCTAAAAATTGTATTCGTTGCTTTATTGAAGCCAGAAGTGCTATCCAATTCCTATCTTCTAATTTGTGAATAGTTGCATATTTGGAAAATTTGTCTATCGTTGTTAGATACATTTTGTTTCGTTCAGGAAACCATATATCTATGTGAATTATATCGTTAAAATACTCAGGTGTTTCGGTAATTTGCATTGGAATTTGTAGAGGTTGCCTATCGTGTTTGGCTAGGGTACAGATATCGCAATTATTGATATATTTTTGTATTTCAATTTGCAAATTGGGATAAAAGTATAGATTTTTTAATTCGAAAAAAATTTCGTTTATACCCCTATGATTCTTCATAATGTGTTCTTTCTTAATAATTTCTATAATTTTATTTTTATCAACGATGTCTGTTAGTTTAGTAGTGGATCTTAATACCCTCAAATGCTTATTCGATGAAAAGTATTTAACGTATAATTCCTGGAATCTAACAAACAACGGCAAATCGCTACAGTACACGCAGACAAGTCCTTTTTTAATAAGAAACCTTTTCATTATATCGAGTAGATCGCTATTTTCCTTAACCTGTACATGGTTCTGAACCTTTTTATGAATTACCTTCATAAACACTTTTTCTCTGGTGCCGTAAGACAAATAGATTTGATTTTTATATAGGTTTATAGGCTTCTCGGATATATATATGTGCTGGGTTTCGTCCTCCTTTGCGCTATGGATGGTAGCACTGGTTGATGTCACATAATTATCTCTTATCCTTACAGTTGGTGCAATAACTTCATCGTTATTACTGTGACCAAGAGTTTCGGTATGGAATATGTCCCCTAAGGTAACTTCAACGTCCGTAGTTGACATGTCTTTACTGGTGTTTTCCTGTTCGATGTATCTACTAAGGCCATCTGCTACGTAATTTTCCTTTCCCTTTATGTACTCAATGTCGAAATCGTACTCATTGAAACAAATTTTCCAACGTTGGAGCTTCATGTTGGGTTCTTTTATGCTATTGAGCCAAACAAGGGGTTTATGATCTGTCCTAACTGTGAATCGCCTCCCATACAAATAAGTTCTAAAATATTTGATGGACCACACAACTGCGAGAAGTTCTTTCTCTATTGTTGAATAATTTAGTTCGTGTCCGTTTAGGGTGCGAGAAGCATAACAAAGTGGATGATTATTTTGACTTAGCACGGCCCCTAAAGCATAGTTGGATGCATCAGTTGTTAGGATAAAAGGTTTGCAAAAATCTGGACTTTTTAGGACTGGGTCAGACGTTAACAAAGTTTTTAAATTTTGAAACGCCTTAACATATTGAGGGTCAGCTCTATTTACCTTCTCAGATTTTTTCAAATATTTTATTAAAGGATACGCAACTTTCGCGTAGTCTTTGATAAATTTTCTGTAATAACCTGTGATACCTAAAAATTTTTTTATGCCTTTTTTGTCGGTTGGCAGTTTCATTGAGGTTATTGCTTTTACCTTACTTGGATCCGGTTTAATTCCATTATTTACAATAATGTGCCCTAAATAATTCGTAGATAACTGAGCAAAGCTACACTTATTTACTTGAACCTTCAAATTACATTGTTTGAGCTTTTGGAAAATTTTCTTTAATGAGTCTAAATGCTCTTCGAAACTAGTGGAGAAAACGAGAATATCGTCTAAGTAAACGACGCAGATTTTGTTTATAAAGTCCTTTAATACCGAATTCATCAACCTTTGAAAAGTTGCAGGAGCATTCTTTAGGCCAAACGGCATCCTAAGGAACTCATAATGCCCGTTTCTGGTTGAAAAAGCAGTTTTAGGTCTGTCACGCGGATCGACTTCTATCTGGTGAAAGCCTTTCGCCAAGTCGATAGTTGAAAAATAATTACATTTGCCAAGTTTATCGAATAGCTCGTCAATATTAGGCATAGGGAATCTATCCTCTATTGTCTGTTCGTTTAGCTTCCTATAGTCCATTACAATTCGCCATTGTTTCCGTCCACTATTATCATCTTTTTTGGGGACTACCCAAATTGGCGAATTGTAAGGACTATTACTTGGCTTAATTATTTTTTGTTGCAACATTTCCTTAATCTGCCTATCAACTTCTTCCGCGTGAATTTCCGGGTATCTGTAAAGCTTGCTATATATTGGAATTTCTGTTTTCGTGTTAATCTGATGTCTAATCTCATTCGTAAAGCCCAAATTATCACCTTTGTAAAAAATTGATTTGTACGAATAAAGTAATGACTTCAATTTGGACACGTCAGAGTTACTTAGATGATTCGCAAATACCTTGTCGGCAATCTCAGTTTCGAAAACTTCACCAAAGAATATGTTGGGAGTTTCTTCGAAAGAGCAATATTTAGCATAGACTTCTTCGTCTCTGCTAAAATATATTGGAATGCTTATGTCGTCTGTTGTGAGAGACCTAGTTTTGTAATTAATAATTGAGTTAAGTTCAAGAAGAATATTGTTTCCTATCAGGCCATCAAAATAGTCATGAAATTGGTATTCTAGAAAGTCTACGTAAAAATGTTCTTTATTAAATTCTTTAAATAGGGGTATTCTGAATTGTGTATTTGTTTGTATTTTGTGACCGAGGACATTAAGATTGTAATTTTTAGATTGTATTTTCCATTTAGGATTACATAAATTTTTATTAATTATACTATATTCTGCACCGCAATCAATTATAAATCTAAGATGCCTAGTATTACTACTTACGACTATATAGGGTAGTTGTTTCGGTACCCGTTTCGAAAATTTGGACGCACGTTGTGGGCAGGTTCATTATGATCAATATGATCATTGTGCTGATTGAGACCTATGTCCATGGGTTCGATTTTGCTACTCCTAAATCTATTCGATTGTCGCGATTGTCCACTACGTGTATAGTTGTTGCCGAGTCGCGATTGTCCACTATGTGTATAGTTATTGTCCCGTCGCGATTGCCCACTTTGTGTGTAATAGTTGTTTGGTTGTGTTTGTCTAGTCTCTGTGTAGTTGTTATTACGATGTCCTTGTACATAATTGTCGTCCTGTTGCATCTGACTGGCTTGAACATGATTGTTATTTGTTGTATAATTACGAATTTGTCTGAATTTAGTATTAGTCAATAAATAGTTATTCGAATTGTATTGTTTATACCTATTACCATTGGGTCCTAATAAATGTTGATTAATTTCTATAATAATTTTGTAGGCTTCATTTAAGGTCTGGGGGTTTCTGCTATATACTATTGTTTTTGTTGGCTCTGGAAGATTACTTTTGAATGCCTCTAAGGCTATCCTACCATTAGACAAAATCATTTCATTATTAATTATATTGTTATTTAGTAAATATGCATTGTTAATTCTGCTTAAAAGTATGTTAATATCATTATAATAGTTTTCTATTGTTGTTTCTACCCTAGCTGTTCTAATATGGTCCAAAAGAGCACTGACTGAAAGCTTTTCTCCGAAACTATTTCTCAAGATCTCTCTTATCTCTGTCCAAGTACCAACTCTGCCATGCTTTTGGAGTTCGTATTTGGCTTTGCCTACAATTTTGTCCTTGATGTAACCTGTTAAAACTAGTTTAGAAGACTCATCGAAATCGCCAAATGTGGCTGCTAGCGAGTCAACTCTGTCCAGAAAGTCAACAGTACATGATTCGTTCCCGTTATATTCTTTAATCTTACTTATCATATCTAAAATAAGTCTAAATTTTTCTGGTGCCTGAAGAACTTCCATAATTATAAATATCCTCGCTTACCGGTCGATTATTCCTTGGTGTGGTGCAGGTATTTCGTCTTTTTTTTTTTATGTTTATAGATGCTTGATGGTATTCTCTTCAGGTGCCAAATATATGTATGGGATGATCAGGAACACGTGGAAAAAGATGCACGCCACGCCACTGTGTCTGTTATACTTTTTTCGCTAAATTGTTCCTTGTTACGGGCAGGTATTTCTTGATTCTTGTGTTTTTAGATGCTTGAAGCTGCTTTTCTTCTAGGATGCCAGAAATGTAGGCTGATGGAAAGCACGTGCGGAGAGACTCACGCGACGATACATTTGCACGTTGTACTTTTATTTATTTTTTTTGTCATTTATTATGGATGTATAAATTGTATTTATTTATTCTAAATGTATATTTTTATCGTTGTTTTATTTAATTAAGGAGCTTTTATGTTAGTTACTCGAGTTTAAACACACCACTTGTATTTTTTCTGCGAGTTTATTTTAACTAACTTTTCCCGACTGCGCCAGATATACATATGTATGTATGTACGTATTTTTGTTACGTATAATAAATATTATTAAGTTAATAATAAAACAATCTTTAAAGATAACTTTCAAAGATAAATTTAACTTTTTATTTCATTGAAAACTTTACACTTGATACACAGGCTTACATAAGTAGATGGTTGCTGCCTCTTTTAAGTATGTGACTAAACTGACTACCAGGCGACTGTACAAAAATGCAAAGGTACTCTCCAGCTTCGTCTTTTAGGAAGACGAAGTTGGAGATCAGAAGAAAACGCGGGAAAGCTTATGCACTTGTTTGACAACCGGAAAAAACAAGTGCAAAGCAAAGATAAGAACTGCGTTAACTTAAAGTTTAGTTGGGAGTTAGGGCTAAGAGGAAAGCATTATATTACAATATCGTACATGAGACTGGACCGTAATTTTTTTGTGTCGATGAAAATGATCGCGTTCAATAGGGTCAATAGAGCTCGCTATCGTTCCATGTTGCAAGACTATTTTTAAGCGAAATTAGATGGACTTGACTTAGCAATAAGTGGTTCCAAAAGAATAGTGTCACATGCCACATATGTAGATGATGTTCAGTAATAAGAATGGTCACCTCGGATAATTGGTTCCAAGGAATCGATCGCTGCAAATACTCGCGGTGGTCATATGAAGTCGAATTCCATATTTGAATTTAGTATACTTACTATAGCTGGAATTAATTCTATTCCATATAGTTAAATTATTTTGTGTTTAATTTACATACAAAATAGTTATGTCCTTATTGAAAAAATCACTTTGGGTACAATCACTCCTGTTGTCGACAAAGACAATTCCCGAAATTGAGGCCGATAACCATTACTGATTGATCAGATTATGCATCCTCTCTCCGCAAACACCTTCAATCTCTTCATCAAAAGAACACATGTCTGCAACCAGAGCAACTATGTATTAATTGGGCAATGAATCAAGACTACCATAAATCTTAATTATGTCCACTTGTCCAAGGCCTCAAAGTTGCAGTTTAAATTATTCGGTTTTTAATAATGAACCTGCTGTCGAAAAGTCTCTCAATCTTACCTGCCGTAGAAGAGCTCTTAGATCAATCAACTTAGCGCAATCTACAAAAACTTTCTCTATCGTGCTTAAATAAAAATTAATGACCGCTTATACTTGAATATGCTTTCGAATTTCAAAAAGTTTCTCAAAAAAGTTTCCAGAAAAAAGACCGAAGAAGATATTAAACGACATCCTTGCATGTCCTTGATTATCAAAGATAAGAAGAAAAAAAAAAAGAATTTCCCTGCATACAAGGCTCACTAGTACATCGGCAAAGGAAGAAAAAACCTTAACGACAGCAGAAAACTTTTTAATAAAATGATGAATCCATTCAGTGGAGACAGTGTATACTGTTCGCTTCTATAGGCCATAGTCGCGCGACTATGTGTTTGTGTATCCTTGCGTGCATGCCCAAGTGCAGCGTTTTATATGCAGAGATGTACAGTGGAAAATGTTTTTTTTTTCTTGCAAAGCTGCGTTTTATTTTAGTCCAGAAATGGTTACCTTTATACCAAAGGAAGATTCAAAGCAAGGTAGACTCATAGGAAAGTATTTAAAGCATAAGTTCCTTTGTAGATTACTCCCAGCAAATGTATGTAGTATTAGGACAAAGAAAATGTTTCTCAGAAGTTTCGAAACTACCTTTTAAACTTTTCTGTCACACAGAAAATATTTTGAATGAGCTAGATTTTAAGTACCTAAGTGTCTAAGTACCTGAATATCATTAGAAAAGGGATTCCTATTCACTACATACATATGTATTCCTATGTGCGGATGAAAGTGATTACGAATAATAGCACTTGAGCAAAGTTTTTCACGGATGGTGACGGTTAAGGTTTATGCATATGAAGTCCTTACACCGTGATCGGGTTGACAAGGAGCGGAGATCTAGACTTGATATCAGCACCAATTCAACTCAGAAACTTGTTCTAATAAACAAAATACGCGGTAGGTAAAGTGCAATATGGTCGGATTCTTGATGAAGAATATGGTTAATTTGGCTCCTGTTACTATAGACGTCTCGATGCAGTCATCAGGTGACAGCTTTCCTAGTATAGAATTTGGAGAAAGGGTGTGTTTTGCTATTTTCAGTATAGCCCCACTTAGTCTGGATAGGTTGGTAGGATTACCACCTAGGATTTTCTTTTTCAAAGCCGCTAGGGGAGGACAGGTACTCAGAAATCGTTAAAGGAATCACAAATCTTTTTGAAATTTCTCCTGACCATACAATACCAATTGTCATTCTGATAGGGGGACTATCTAATTAAAATTTTATGGATTTAATAAGTAGATGCTGATGGTCTGCTTCCTATTTATTGGGCATATCCCTGTGGCCTGGAAGTCAGCATAGGGACACCATAAACCGCATCTGATACCAATTTTGTATTGCATGATGATAGAATGGGTGACTGTACCCATGTGATTCTATTGACCCTCTGTGATGTCGTGTTTGATGCTTAAGGATGGCAATGTTGAGGATGGATACCGAGTTATTTTCAATTGTTCAACCAGTTTTTCCTAAAGTTCAGTTTGAGTATGGTGTAGAGGGTAGAATCGTTGCTAAATCCAAGGGAATCAGATCCACTTTGGTAGTATATTTATGTAGAATATTGTTTAAAGGTTTAGAATATCACAATTCTGCTTGTTTTAATCTAACTGGGTCTCACGATGATGTTTTTTTAATGTAGAGTCTCCATAGACCATATCAGCCACGTACGTGACTATCGTGAGTTTGTTTCTGTCGAGTCTTGACAAGATGTTATTGCCGGACTTGATTGAGATGCTGTTGCCAATCGATGCTCCAGTCACAGTTGAGTTAGAGATTGAGATAGAGATATTTCCAACATTTTTCGTATTGAAGCTAATAAGTCTGAAATTCTTCGCGTTTTTTCAGCCCTTTTTCCAGCCTCCAATTTAGTGCGACTCGGCTTCTGATACAAGCCCGGCTAGATTAGGTTTTTTAATCTATTCTAGTGTTTTGTATTCTATGAGCGTGTAATCCTGGTGGAATCTTTGATATAGCCGAATCTTCTAGTGACCTTCGTCATTTCTACGCACATGCTGTGTAGTGGATTCGTTTCGGGATCGAGCACCAAAACAAAGAAGGTTGTATGCTGGAGGGGTTATTGGGTCATATTTTGTCTTCAAAAATCCAGATTGCTGCAGGATCATGCTGACAAACCATTTTTGGAATAAATTGAAATGTTATGACTTGGTGCAAACGTGGTCTCAATAAGACGGAGTCACATGTCAAGTAGTTGGACAAACAATTGAATTATTGAGGTCGAGGTTCGGGTAATGTGTTATCTCTAGAAATAGGATAACTAATTTGACGCCAATGGATTTTTGATTTGACGTCACATCAACTCCATTGTCTATGTCAAGAAGATAGCAGGTTTACACGACCTCAAGTCCAACATCGATAGCATCTCGTTGACGGCAGAGGTAGCGTGGTCCTTATTTTAGACAAAATGTTCATTTCGTGTCTTAATCGGATTAAGTATACACTGAAGTACCATGTTACCTATTTATGTAAGTTTTAATTGGCTTACTTAGCAAATATATCCTTAAACACCATTATGACTATAACATATGTCCCGTAATTAGCCGTAAAACAGCCTAGAACCAAGTTCCGTGCAAGTAGCTAGTATCTGATTGCCATATCTTGGTTTACGAACAATTTGCACAGTACATATTGCTGACTGTCACTGTCAGGACCTCTAACACTCTTCTGACTGATGAGCATGGCTATTACTTCCTACTTTTCTAGTTGCACTCCTACTATAATTGCAGTCGGTCCACATGAAGCTGATATTCTAATATCTGTCTATGTCATAAGTAAACTCAGCAATGCTGGTAATTGTAGCAGGGAATGAAGGCTCGAGGGACAAGCGTATTGAAAAAAGTATCAGATATGTGACGTTAATTGAAATTTTCTTCATCAGCAAAAAATGGAGCTATAAATGCCTTACAAATGTCATAAGCCTGCTAACCATTTAATTTTTCCCTCATTTCCCTACAATTTGTGCTACTGTACGTCTCAGAAGGCATCTAGAAAATACTCTCAAAACTTAAATTTTTGCGGTTGTACCAATTATGCTCACTAGCAGAGCAAAACTGTTGGTTTTTTTCACCCTCCTGGATTTTTTCCTTCTACCTTCCGTACGGAGAACTACGAGTACTCATTATCCTTTCCCAGAAATAGGACTCCTGCATCCATCTGCAGAATGCGGTGGTAAGACAAAAAGCATCTCTAACGAGAGAGTAAATGCAAATCGGTTTTCAAATTAACATTATCACTGTGAATAGAATTTGCAATTTATGATGATTCCGTTAATTTTGAATACGATTATAGCAGCGCTGAAGGATGTGGCAGGATGCAAGAAGAAACTAGAGTTTCTACCGCTACCTAAAAAAAAAAAATTAATATGCGTTCCGCAATTAATTACATTTGCATCATGGAAGGTAGAAGCGATTGTTTAATGAAAATAATTTAATTGTAGTTACAGAGCTGGAAGCGTTTAAGAAGTCGTCGGTGGATGGCAAAGGAAATCCGTGAAGAGTGATTAACACTGTCAAGTGGATTACGATGGATCAAAGGAATCCAATTAGCGTGGTAAATATACCTACTTGTTGGGCGAATTGGAGACACCAAAACCTAGTTCGTTGAGTTAAATGGGAGAATCTGCGATATAATCAGAAGAACATTTGCAAATGTAATTGAATGACGTAATTCTCTTGCACGTAACATGATTCCATTGAAAAAAAAAAAACCAACAAATCCCCATATTCTCACTCAACGCGTTTTCCATAAATCCCCTCTCCACATAGTCGTATAATCTTGCAAGGATTTTTTTTTTTTGGGTTCACAATTCACACCTCTGACTCAACCTCAGTCATGTACCTACTGCTAAATCCTAGTAGGTACCTATGCAAATTTATTTGAACGATATTCAGAAGAAAAGGGAAGCTGCGGCCTAAATTGCAAATGTTGACTTAAAGTCACCGCACCAGGTTATGCAGACCGAAAAAATGAACACAGAAATCATATTATTCAAATTTATTTACGGTTTTTTATTCGTAGCTGAATTTCCTTCAAGGATATGTTCAATATATGTATATACGCGTCTAAGATCTCTTCTGGGATGTTGCTATGCTGCCAGCGCTACTGGGGCTGACACTTAAAGCACCCGACAAACCCAACGCATGTGTTGCCATCACGTCGGAGGTGGAATAATACACTCAGAAGAATCCAAACAGTGGGAAGAACAGGAGCAGAAGGTGTAGCACATCTGACAGCCATCTGTGAATAAATATCAGTTTTTGGATTTTCCACCGGAAAATCCTTGCCAATAATACACCCGTTCTTACATTTGTGGCAGAGGCAGTCACACCCAAATCGAAATGATGTGCAGCTCTGATTTCACCCCATCTTCCGTTGGGTGAGGGGTGGTACCGAAATTTTCCTCAAATAGAAATCACAACGGATTTAGTGAAACTCTATTTCCATGCCATTCCACAAAAGCTGACGAAATCGGAATAAATAATGATCAGCATTTCGACATTTTATTAAACAATCCTGAATTGATTAGAGGAATTGTTGTAAAGCGCAGGGAAACGCCGGGTTTCCCATGTGTATGTATGTATTGCTCTTTCGTTTAACTGGGTTCGGGCACCTTCGCTGGTGAAGGGTGTTATCCTGGGTGAATCTCAAAATTGTAATTTTGGATTATTGATTTTAGCTGAGTGATATTTGCTGTTTACAGCAAAGAGGGGCGTGGGCTGAAGACGATGGCTGAAGCTTTTTGGGAAAAGTGGCGTTTTAGTGGGAATGTGCTTTGGAGGATGGTTGGAGGATGTCTCTGTACAAATTGTATGTGCCACAAGTTATTTATTGGTAGGTACTTTTGATTTTATTTTTAAGATGCTATTTTATTATCATTTTGTGATACTCTGATAGAAATTGCTATTTCAGTTTCTATTTGGTTTAGAGTTTGTGAAACGCTTCCGCTTATGCTTCAAAAAGGTCCTTGTCGTTGTGCAACCCTGTCTTAATCAAAGAGTGCCCATTTGATCTTCACGAGCAGACATAATACGACAAAATGTTAGTTTCATTTTTTCAAGATAATGAAGACAGATTTGGTTAAATTGTTCAATAGGTTAGGTTTGCTCCTGGAATAGAAGGGTCTGGCAGTGACATACTGTACAAAAAATAGGGTGAAGTAGGGCTCGTCAATTTTAGCATCTGCTACGAAAGCATCTATATTTATATCTACTTAAATTGGCAATCTATCAAAATCTATCTATCTATCTATGCTGGAACATAATAAGGCAACAAATTAAGCTTCCTAATCATGGCTGAGAGAAGTATTCAAGTGGTATAATTTGTGAAGATTGAGAAAATTTCTACACGATCCCATCGTTGAGGATGAGTCAGCTAGGATATTGCCGATGTGGCCGACTTTCGTTTTATTCGGTTGGTTTAGAACTAACGCAAAGGTTTAGTTTCTTGAAAAACAAGCACATGAGCTCTGCTCTGAACTGCTGTCGTTGGTACATCAAGACTAGACATGATCTACTTTTCAGCAATACTACTGTCGATAGGATGTTTCTAAAGGGTGAGGAATCTGTAAATAACTTTTCAATTACATATTATTGTGAGTTGGTATTTGACGATACTATAGAAATAATCCAGAGATGATCCAGTTACTCAAGGACAAGACTGCCCAGACTATTTGTGAAATATGGGCCAAAACCATGGAAAATGTTTTGAAACATTGGGCTGACAGGATTGTTAGCTACCAAGCCAGCCATGGCAGTCATGGCTTAATTTTTTGGAAAGTTTACCCTCCTCAATAAAGGAGCAGTTATTGAAGAATATTGAACAGAGCTTTTTCCCATCGGATCTATTCCAATCGGTCACCTCGAAGAGATTGGAACAACACGTGACAAAAAAGGCACAGAAAGACATTGTGGCTGGACGCCGTAAGTAACACGATTACTAAGTCTTCTGACAATACAAAAGAGAACCATGATCAACGAGTTTTTATTGTCACAAATTTATGAATTGAGACTGAAGGACATGTGTTTTCAACAGAACAGTGCAAACGCATGCACAGCTCCCGCGACAGTAAGGAATGCATTCCTGAGTCGCCTAATCGATTCAGCGATTTCAACTGGTCGGCAAGATCTCCCAATTTGACCGCTCTACACTTTTTTTTGTGAGTTTTTTAAAGTGCCGGATCTATGAGAAATTTTTACACTTTCTAGCAAAAAGTTGAAAAAATTTTATTTTTTTCAAATTGTGGTGTCTAGTCTATGGATGGATTTCAGAAATATTTTCATCAATATTGCATGGGATCCTAAGAAGTCTCAATAACACACTTGAACATTATCGATTAGAATTTTGTAGATTTTGTCATTATCCTCAAAATTCAGGACACTGTTAAGTATGCAAGGTCATAGTGGAATGTATCCCTAAGATCTTTATAGAGAAAACCCAAAGTAAACCTCCTTTTAAAGGCTTATTTCAAAGGCTTCAAATTCTACACATTCTAGATTTTTTCAACCCATTGCCAAGACCTCAAGGCTCTCAATTGATAAAGACAATCGCAGCTAACATTTCATGAAAAGAAAAAGACAAATCTACAAAATTTTACATATTTCATGTCTGACAGAAAAGTCCTTTCAGTTTCTTTTTCAGACGTTTTTTTTCGGCTTTGCTTCTTAAATTGTAAATATTTTATAAAATACTTCTGAAGTAATAATGATTGAAATCATTTCGAGAGGGTACCTATCAACTTCAATCATATTCTGTTAACATTTCACCGTAAAATTGTGAACATATTCAATGAAATTTGAGGGCAGTACAACGACATTTAGAAAAAATAAAGTTGTGACCTAAGAATGTTGAAAAGAAAAATCTTTAACATTTAAACCAAACGAACAAGTTTGGTCCAATGCCTTTCAAAATTTAAATACATCATCCTTCCTAAATGGTTTCATATGTTGTCACTTCTACTATTTGTTATAGCAACCAATTGATGGTCTGTAAGGAGTAGAAGACCGAAACAGGGTCGAAAACAACCTTCATACGCCCATCATCGAAGGCAGGATGTCATACCTGCAGAGTGTGCTTTAATAACTCATAAGTCTGTCGATATACCGCCAATTTGGTGTTCGATGTTGGTTCTGAGGACTGTGGATTATTATAAACAAACGTTAAGTGACTCAAGCCAATTGAGTATTTCCTTTTTTGAGATAACACGGCAACCGAACTTTTGTGGCATATGTCAAATCCTTATTGAAGCCACATATACTTCAAATCATTCTCTGCCAATTTATCTCAAAAAAATTTAACTAATATGGTCCCGTAGCCATCTGTATTAATTATGACGGTTTTGCAAACAGCATTGAAGAAGAACTATTGGCCAAAACTTCTCCATTATGAAATGGTTCTGACTAAATCAAATGTAAAAATCAGCTGTGGATATTATAGTTCTCTCCTGATCTGTATGTTCACATCCTTTTAGAACTCTCTTACACATGCTGTCAGGTGATAACATCAGAAACAAGAGCCAGAACTTACATACAAACACATTGTAAGTATCCTGGCAATAAGAAGCCAGTCACATGTCTAGACTCGAGATCCCATTTAAAACACTTTGTGGAAGCTGCAGTCAATATTCCTGGGTTTTCCCATATTTCAACACACTGTTTACCATGTGAGGAGTAAAAGAACGAATTTTCAAAATTATGTTATAACTTTCCATGAATCTTATCTATTTGGTTTTAAATAAGTATCTATAGTCCTTTCGTAATAACTTACTTACTTACTTACTTACTTACTCAAATAGCGTGCGACTTACTCCGTCCTAAGTTCTCGTATACTCAAATCGTTTGCAGTCTACAATAGACTAGGTCTTCCTCTACTGGATTCGTGTTAATTCGTTTCAGAAATTTATAGTTGTCTACTATGACTTACTCTCCAATTAGCCAATGTTCAATGCTCTTCTTGTTGGTAATGCACACTTGGTTTTGACCTCCTTCACCGCTAAATAAAAGTTAATAAATCTAAGTTCATCACCAGACCTCCTACCATCTTCATTCCCATCTTAGTGGGACATTATTTTAACGTCATACCTAGAACATTGCTCATCGCAAAAAACTCATTTAGTGACGACTGTGAATATCCTTTCTACTCATTTAAATATGAAAGACATCAGAGAGAGTATTGGGCTGGTACGCCAAAGAGCCGGAACCTCTTCAAATTGAACTCAACTTGCATAAAATGCAAATAACGATGTGCTGTCTTCGTAAACGGCTTTCAAAGGTTGTGTAGTAGAAAAGTGGGCCATTTGATCTTATGCTCTGTAACAACAAACTGATATTTTCCTTTTCAGTCCATGAAGAGACATGACTATAGCTGTTACGACTATTACCCAGACTCGTTAAAAAAAAAAAATAGTTTTTATTCAAAATTAAAAACAAAAGCTTGCACAAACAATTAGAATATTTTTCCAAGATTAAAAAACAATAGAAAACAACATCCTCTTTGACATTACTGCGGCAATCCTGACACAGGACCTAGAAAACCGTATATTGATGCACTGTAACAAAAATAAGTTAGCAACTATAAACAGGAGAATAGAATTTTCATTACACTCTTCGTTCACATTGTAGGACAACGCTATAGGTGTATTTGTTTATGTTATTTTTTATGACAAGAACATGCACATGCTGTCGAGGATGAAAACACATATACATATAAAAAAAGGTCATTTGTGGGCCCAACGTTCTGCATGGGGAAACACGATGACAGATCCCCACGAAGTGCAATAAAATGAATGAAAAGCACTAAAACATCAGTCCGTCCGTCGCAGTAGGGGCTGGTTGGTGGCGGCGAGTGGGTGAATGGGCGGATGGTGACATTTTTTGAATGACATCCAATTTGTGACAAGCATTTGAAATATAAAAACAGAAATCCAGGAAATAGGGACGGAAAACAGAAAATCACAAAAGCATGTGAACATATGAGCACATGTATGAGGCGTTGAAATTCAATTAAACCTTTCACACATCAGGACACATAGTGCACCTGGTGTTGCTGTGGGGCTCCAGATACTAGCGCCAGCTCCACAGTTTCATAATTGGGATTTAGCTTTTTTTTTTTTATGTGGGTATGTATGTGTGTGTTTTGTTGTCCGTGTGATTCGTTTAATAAAAGTTTTGAGCTATTTGGTAAGTTTCGCGGAATAAATTTCGAAAAGTGAATACCTGTTCATTGAAGCTCTAATTATCCTGAAATATTTTGCACTATTGCACACAGTTTTTTGCTTGTTTGTAAAAGCGAAAGGTTGCCATCCACATGGAGAATTATGTAACCGATAGCTATATACATAGTGATTCTGATAATGTGAATCTGAAGCTAATTGGGCTTGAGTTGAGGAGAAATCTGGGAAAAGTTTATTGGTATCTGACGGGAAGGATAGCCAGAGCTCAGACGGAACTGTGAAGCAAGAAAGTTGAATAAGCTTCTTTTATTACTGTAGCAACTAGGCCACACATGGTCATGACAAAAGGCAACGTTGAAACTGTGAAATCTAACATACCTAGCAAGCGAGTTAAGCAAGGTACAGCCAAATAGGAATGGTAGCACAGAAAATCACTACAACTAGGAACAGCTCATAAAAATAATTCCTGACTAGCAGAAGAGTTTGTAAAACTACATAAAAGTGGGTATAACGCGACAAAGATGTATCAATGACATACATACATAGTTCGGATAGGTAAACATGGATTCTACATCAATAGTAAAGTATGAGCCCGCCAAAACCATGTCCAAAACAAGTGACCACCATCTGGTGGTTTCTTTTTAAATCGTGGGGTTATTTTGAGACTGACTGCTGTTTTCCGCTCTAAATCTTGACAGGAAGTCAGTATCATAGCTCCGCGGAAGGAGTCAATTTACCCTTGAACAACGTTGGGAAATATTGAGAACTTATTTCCAAAGTGAGTGCTGTGTAGCCAAAACACTGTGTTATTTGAAAAGAAGTTTTAGCAGAAATGAAGCACCCACCGCGCCTGCTGTACGCAAGTTTGTGGAAAAAATTCGTGGGACTGGTATACTAGTGGACAACACTTATGGTCGCCATCGTCATATGGTGCGCACAGACGAGAATGTGGCAGCTGTAGCTGAGAGTGTGAGAGTCAATTCTCGAACATCAACTCTCCACCGATCACAACAGCTCAACATTTCACGCACTAGCCTGAGGAGAATTCTGCACCAAGATCTCGGATTATTCGCTTACAAGGTCCAATTGACTCAGCAATTGAAGGCGCACGACCATCTGCTTCGTTATCGCTTTGCAGTTTGGTCCTTAGAGCAGCTTGAATTGGACAACGATTTTGGGCGAAAAATCATCTTTTCTGGCGAGGCGCATTATCTACTCGGCGTTAATGCAGCCATAGCTGGGGCCCAAAAAACCCGCACGTTATTATCCAGAAGCCGATGCATCCACAGAGAGTGGTGCCATCATTGGACTATTTCTCTTCGAAACTGAGGCTGGGAACAACTTTTCGATCAACGGTGGGCGTTATACAGCCCACAAGGTCTTGGAGAATTGGAGTGACAGAATGCCCTACTGTGCAGCCAGCGGAGGCAGCCTCTTGAACGACTTTGTGTTGCATTATTAATGGGAATGTTTAATAATACAAAGAAAAAAATAAATTTTGTTCAGTTTATTGCATTTTTAAAAAGAAAAATGTATTTGGTCCACCCTGTACAATGAATCCAGTTAAAGCCTCAAAGTTGGTCTAAGAATCAATCAAAAAGCCCCCGTCCCAGTAAAAGAATTTGAAGAAAAATGGCAAGAGGTGAAGAAATAAGGGAAATGTAAGAAAAAAATTCCAATAAGATAATCCACACGTTGGAGTACTAAGTTCCCAGCTGTGGAGCATGTGGCAAGAAGTCGGGTATGCCTCAGAAGAGAATGAGGAAAATCTCCCTATCCAGTGTATATGCTTTGTCCAGTGTAAAGCGTTTGAAAACGGCAAGCTATGACTCCAGATGTAGTTGTGGTATAGAAAAAAAAAATTTTCAAAATTTTCTTTGGCGTATACGTCATATTTTTTCGTGCTCTTAAAAAAGATGCATTTAACATAATCTTAATACTGTGAGGCGGTCGTTGTGTCGTTCATATTTGAATGACTATTTTAAGACAAAGACTTCTGAAAACTGCTGTACGTAGAAAGGTCTTAAAGTCCTTCTTCCTTCGGGAACGCCTTAAAAAATTTTTTCAAATGAAATGTTCCCACACTTTTAGAAATTTTGCCTACCAACCCTTACATCCAAGCAGCCATTTAGGAATCTAACTCCTTAGCACGTGTGTAGGTTGGCATATTACAAAAAGGGAATATGATACTGTGGACGTTCCCAAAAAGTCTGTGGCCACAATCAATTTCGCTCCAAGTGCTTTCTTACAAACAAATTACCACCGACACTCGCACACTCGCAAACTCGCACACGAAACTCCAAAAACAAAACTCATTGTCAATAAAATTCGAAACAAAGTACAAACTCCATAAGATTCATTTCAGAACCAACGAAAACCGCACAGAACAAAGCCACAGAAAGCCTTTTTCGCCAGAATAAGGTTATCTAATTGTTTCTTAGAACGTGTTTGTCAATACATACATACACCCACATACCACACTCGCTCGCATGCGGTTAGAGAGGGCTGCCGGTCCAATCTTCCTTAACTTTGCTTCATTCCTGCCAGCTGTGCTATCCACAGTATCCACAGTGAAAGGGAGAAACGCTTTTCCACTTAGTCCTTGTCAAGTCGGACAGAATAAAAAGAACGAAATCGAGCAAATGAAATTAAATTAAAACCACTACTGTTGCATGTTACATACTTACTGTCGTAAGTACCCCCAGACCCGTCAGGCAATTAGAACGCCAATCGATTGGTTTTAGTCCTGCGAGACCACTAGTACCTGTTCTATACTGGTAGATCAGTGAACTTCTTTTCCTCCTCCGCGTCGGTATCCAAATTAAAGAATCAAGGAGCTGCCAGGATTAAATGGTTCGGCATTAATGTATATATTTACATTGCCTTTAAAGAGGAGAACTGCATGTGAGGCACCACACAGCCCACCGTGCGTCGACGTTCCCTCCTGTAGACGGGAACAAATTAAGAAAGTTTGATTGGGTGGCTGTGGCATAGGTGCTGGGTGGGTTCAGTGGGTACATTCTCCTCGATTGGTGGTGGCTCATTATTGAATCAGTTCAATGGGGATCGATAAAAACTTTTAAATGTGGTAATCGTGTGGCTATGTTTCCTTTGCACTGCGCCAATGATACCGAGAAATTCGTTTCCAGAGCTTGTTGATTTGGGATTGGCATCCATATACGGTTGTCGTTGCCATTGCCATTGCCATTGCCAGAGCCATGTGAGATGAGTAAACGATTTTCTAAGAAAGATTCGAATGGTGTTTCGAACATTGCGATGATGCTTGTTACCAACAGCTTCAGAGTGATTTTCTCATCCTCGAGGAGAACGTAATTGTAAATTTAATTTATTTAGGGTTAAAGTTTGAAGATTTGTTGTGGCTCAATGCTTTTTAGGGGTTTCCTGCGAGGAGAAGATTAATGGTATGAAGATAAGTGAAGTGAAGCGGGAGAATGAATTGAGTTTGGAATTCGGTGACACGGGTTATTGAATTACAAAAAGAGATATCAAAGCGCGTCATTAACAGATAAAGAAGCCACGTAGGAGTATCACTGCCATTTGGCCTTGTACATGGTTCTGTAGAAATAATTTATGTATCGCTAAGCAGTATATATTTTCTCGGGACTAGTGGTCCAGAAGAATGATATACATACTTATGTATATACTACGATGAACTCTTATTGAAAAGTTCATTTTTGTCGATTTTAGGGACGAGTTGACATTTATAAATGTTTGGTCTTGTATCGAACATTTAGTCTACCACTGCTGGGAAAGTTTAGAAGATGTCCAAAAGGTGTCCTGGAGTAAAAAAAGAGCACACATACTTGAGAATTAGATATTTTAATGCTCAGTAGTTAATTATCCGAATGCAACTATGTGTTTTCTTATATCACGGTCACAATATAAGTGTATCCTCAAACCAGCTTCAAAGTCGGTAATGACTATCATTCCATTAAGGAGTCGATCTTCTTGTTGTTCACTATGGCGTATGTGGAATTTTTTTTTTTACAAGTTGCTACTTGCGTACTCACCATCGCTTATAAACCTATTTTTCTGCATTTTTAAGGCAATTTGGAGACCAATGGAGTCTACTGACAAGTAAATACTTATTAAAGTAAACATTCGAGGCTTTGAAGCTCGTCTACTACACAAGTCTGGTGTCAGACTTTAAGAATTTGTTTGATGGGCTGTCTTCTTCATTCAGGTATTGATGAGAATAATATAGTACCCTGCGTCTTCCTTGATAGGAATTGTGCTTTCCATAGCTGTTAGCCCAGTCCTAAGCAGAAAAGGTGGGCGTGCGAGCTACTGAGCATATGATCAGGAGAAGAACAAACTTTCATAAGGACGACGAGGTTGAATACAACTGGGCGTATCATCAAGGAGGAGTACTATATCGCCTAATGTTTAACCTGTTTGTGGATCTACTATTTGACAAGCTCAAATGTGAAAATTATGCTGAAGACATGGTGGTACAATAGCTAAGAAAGAAACTCAGTGAAATGAGAGGCATAAAGTGACAATAGTACGATTTACCTGGAAAAGAAAACTTTAACGGATGAAAACCATAACTTTTTCAGGCACGTTACTGACACCAAAAGATGAAGTTAAATATCTGGGACTACAAGTAGATAGTAAACTCCTTTGGAAATAACACATGGAAGAGATCTATAGTGCTCTTATGTTATGCAGAAGCCTGTCGGCCAAGTCATGGATATGCAGACCACAGATCCTGATATGGATACTCATACTCATTGTACTTAAGACCGATGGTCATTTAAGAAGCTACTTTAGTGTGATGATCACTCAATAAAGTACAAAGACTGAACTGGGGCAATGAAAGCTGCCCAACCTAAGAGGTGAAGGTATTTCTGAAAAGTCGAATGCATGATGTGCAAAGGATCAAAACAATCCGACGATTTTCTTCCATGTAGCATGGGAAAGCATACTGAAACTGGAAGAGCTGGGCAAAGATATCTAAATCTATTGGATACCAAGTCATGTGGGGATAGAGGATAACGAAACTGCAGATGATTTAGCAAGACAATGAGCTGGAAAAATCAAAACGGCTCGATACAAACTAAGAAACCTCTTGGGGATTTCAACCAAAAAATATAACCTAATAACCTAAACATCCTAACAAGTTTTCTAAGGGAACAATGAAGACTCAACGAACACTTAAGGAAACAAGACATGTTTTTACAGTTGAGGACTTTTCTGCAATGAGTCCAGCAAAACTCCGGAACTTATTCTAGAACTTTTTGAGGCATTTAACTACAAAACAAGAGAATATCTGGCGAAGCACCATTTATCAGATGGAAATAGGCCGACTATACACCCACTGCTCACTATCAGATTCCTCAGAGAAACTGGATTGGAATAGGTGCTCCAAAGTGGAGTTTTCGTGCCAAGATTGAATAAGAGTATAATTTTGAATACAATTTTTGGGACATTTTAGGATGATGGAAACTTAATGCGGGAATGAACCTCAACAAGGTATAGTTTGTGATACATTTAATAAGCCACTAGGTCTTGGAGCAAAAATACTCTTCACAAAGAGGACAATGTCCATCCACCTACCATCACTTAGACCTAACAAGAAAATCTATAGAAGAAGAGGTTGACACAGTGGACAGAGCCAAGGATACATTTGAAGAAAATCGATGGACATTTTGGTTAAAGAACTATCTAAACTGAAGACAATAGGTGCAAGAGTAGTCCTCTTAAAGGAGTAAGTCCGTAACCTATGATGGAGTGTTTTCAGATAGTCGTACAGGATACCGGCTTATAAGGTCTTCTGTATAAATATTTTTTTTAATGTTTTGTGAACTGAAGGATGAACTAGTTCTTTCTTAAATTTTCATTTATGTCTCTTCAGCCTTGAAATATAAAGGTGCTTATCTTGTCATTCGAATGTTGCAAAGCTAGCTAGGTTCTGTCCTGCAGTTAAAAGCGATTACAGAACAAAGTACATGCAGCTTCAAGGATTCTTCCAAAAAGAAAAAAATGTGCCAAACGACATGAGTACTGCGGTCGAACTTAATGTCCTTCGGAAAATTTTAATATCATGAGCAAAGGCAAAGCTTCATAGCGCGATTTGTCTGCCGCACACTTCCGTGTGTGTACATAAGTGAAACATAAGTATTGTTATCCTTTGTAGACAGTTTTCATTAAACCCTCGGGTATAAAACACAAAGGAACGGAATGGCGACTGCATTTAAGTCCTTCCCTTAAACACCCACTTCATCCACATACACATATGATCCCTCTCTGTTGCGTCCATTTATGTTCTCGCCGGCAAGGATATCATGTACTGCGAGTATCCTCCTCAGTGCTGCGTACTCTCAACATCGTTCCTCATCTTTTATATTAAAACGTTCGATAATTGTATTTCATATTTAAAAGGAAGCCCACCCCAAGGGAATTCCTCTTCTCTTTACAGAATCGTTTATCCTCGTTTTTGTTTGACCTCATGTGCGAGTGAAATCGTTTTTACTCCATCGTCCATACCCAGCCGCCTTCGCCTGCGTCCGGTCCCGGCATCATATCTTTTGTATTTTAATGTGACGTCTTCATCGATTGCACTCGGAAGAGCACAGGAAATGAAAGCAAAATGGCACTAAAAGAAAAGTCCATTGTTAGAAACCAGCGAACAGAGAATAGACGACCAAAAGCACCAGGAAATGCTGTGGGCTACAGGGACGGTCAGGGTTGCAGGACTATACTCATCATGATGATGATTATGATGATGGAGTCGATGATGGGGTTGGGGTTTGCCTTCGGAGACTTGAGAACAAAATTAAAATTCTTAACTAAAGCCTGAAGTGCGACCATAGACGACTTCTGTTCTGTAAGTTGGATTCTCCTTTTGTTCGGATTTCTTTAAAAGTTAAAATCAACTGCGAACAACTGGAAAATAATAAAAAAATAAAAATAAAAATTCAATGGACCGAGACTGAAATCAAGTTCCACTCTCAATTCCACACCCAGTCGTCGTATTGGTTGGAGAAGAAAAAATTCAATTGCATTTGATTTCTTGTGTTCTGGTCTCACCCAGGCAATATGACTTAGTCGGGGGGAAATTCATCTGTTGCTGCGCTGCAGAAAAACGATAGTTTGTTAGGATATCGAATTTAATTTATCGCAAAAGCAGCTCTGATGTATTTATTCTGGGGGAAAGGATCAACCCAACGGGGTGAATGCCGCCGCTAGGGAAAACATTTTCCCATGGTAACTGACATGGAGTTCATGACACCATTGTGATTCCGACAAAGCGGATATTAAGAGAGGATTTTCCGTTTAGTGGATGAGAATAGGGCTTTTACTTTATTTTTCATATGCCATGTCCTGTGGAGTATATTAAATTGGACGCCCGATAGCTTGTGGTATACATAAGTATAAGGAAATAATGCGTTTCTTCGAAGAGCATGTTATGCTTCAAGACTTGATTGGTTGTCTAAAAGTTTCTCATCATTGGTCGACGAAATATTTTGGGCAATGACTTACGATTGCAGTTCGGAATGAAACTGGTCTTCAAACTAGCCAGCTCAATGCAAAGAAAACGAAAAGGAGTATGGACTGCCCACGTGAGAGACACTTTTTAGATGAACGCAGAGAAGGCGAGAGTAAAAGTTCCATGAAAGATAAGGAAGACAATGCATAGGGAACATATACCAGGCTATAATGGAAAAGCAAAAACGAGAGAGAGTTGGGAAGAAGTTATTGGAAAAGACGAGAGAAATTCACCCCGTCGAAGCAGAGGCGATAGGAAATGACTTGATATAGCCCATCTGATTGACTCAGGCGAGAATTGCCTTCTCAAGATAATTCTACTGAACCTATTATCAGAATGGTGAAGAGGTTTTTAGAATTATGTCAGTAAGACATCAATGATCAGAATGTAAAGGAATTACCAGTGTCATGTCCAGTTCTGCAAACTATATCTGCACTGATGGGCCTGCACCTAAAGAAAACAGCTCCTACGTTTAAAACAATCAAAATTTTGGAAAGAAAGCAACACGAGGCACCAAAACAAATTATATATCACCATCTCACAACTTCAGTCAATACCCGAGTAATATTTCGATTTTTAAGGACTGATCTAAAGGCCTACAAGCCACGACAATATGTTTCAAGCAGGAATACTACCAGAAGAAGCATGAAAACTGTCGTAACGTAGAAGCACCAAACAAGACTCAATATGATCGACAGTCAAGGCGCTATGAAGACCAATCTCATCCATCTTCAGTCCTTCCAATCGTCAAATCCAAACTTATTTAACGATATGAAGAGCTCACAACACTTACAGCAAACCACCACGTTACACTTTTTTGTGTCCCAGGACACATGGGTCGAGAACGAACTCGAAGACGATTTAGTGATGAAAAAATTAAACAAACGCCACCGAACCAGATACAAACATCATGAATATGCCTTCTCGGGTCGCAACTGGAGTCAGATATTTTGATTCTGTGCATCCTAGACACATCCTAGCTTAAGTGATACCTCGCCACAAAATATATAAAAAAAATTGGCTATACATAAGCTACCGAACCATATGTGTATGTAGACAGATTCTACATTTATCCTAAACACATTCTGGCTTAACTGATCTCACACCACGTCTAACAGAGAGAGGAAGTTTTTCAACTCAAAAATGTATGAAAAAATTAGTTACGCATACGCCACCGAGCCAAGTATACAAATTTTGAATCTTACTTCTCCTGATACAACAGTAGTCAGATATTCTGATTTTGCGCATCCTTGGCACCTAATAGCTTAACCGTCGCCTTCGTGAAAGTAGCTAATGAGAAACAGATCGTACTTTCATCTTGTCGTGTGTCCTGAAAACTCTGAACTAAGCATGATGCTGCCAAGACCAATCAATTTTCATGACTTAACCCTAGCTACCGCTTCCATGGAACATATTAATGCCCACAACTTCATGGGATACCACTAAATACTTATGACCTGTTCCGAAGCTGTAGAGACACGGATACAAAAGAGAGCACATCTTTCTATGCGAAAGGTCAAGCCTGTGCAGACCTTAAAAAGTGGAAGACCTGGACGACCATCCAGGAATTTGTAATAATTTCGAAGTGATTCAGGAAAGTCGTTTAGCTATTCTATGTTAATGCAGACACATAGAAGAAATATTACTTTATCCCACAGGAAAAAGGGCAGTTTATGGTTCTTACTAAAGGCATCAAGGAGACACCAACTGAGCGCTCTTTATATCCAGATACGATTTTGACTCGACAGGTTCATACAGGATCCAAGTTCTAGATTCTACCGACCATTTGTGCCATACTCTTGCATGTTTGCTAGATCCTTACGATCATGGTTTTATCTGCTGACTCACTTGGCCTTCAGAAACTACTAAGACATGGTATCCACATTTGATCTAAAGCTGAGGCGATGAAGTGTCAGAACAGTAGCAATATTTCAAGAAGGCTTGCATAACGATAGACCCAACGAAAGTGATCGTAGTTGTATACCAAAAGTGTGCCAGCTCCAGAGTACATTAAAGATAGTGCTCCCGACATTTTAATATCCTTTATTAAGAAAAATAAGCTGTGCTTCGCTGCTCCTTAACGCCCCTAATAGGAAGGTGCGTAGGGTCGCCCACAAAATTGCAATCTGGGTCATAGTAAGACATTATTTCACATAGTCTGATGTTAAAGGAACATTTGCTTATAAAAATGGGCGTGTCTGAGGAAAGATTAAAAGCTACTAAAGATAGTCTAAGGTATGATACATACATATGAGCGTGGCTAGAGATGGTAAGTATTGCCTTTTACGACAAAGGAAAACCACCTGCAAAATTTTACCAGATTTTATGAAACTTCAAACCTAAGGACTTGATTGTTACGAATCCTTTACATTGTAATCCTTTTACGAAAAATTTCTCCGCAGTTGAAACGCATGTGGTTCGGTGGCACTGCTTAACACAGGGGGATCATAAAACTCCTTGGACAGACCTTATTACTGTTAAAATCATAAAAGCGAAAAAGTTGCATTACCGATTTCTTTTCCCCTTTTTCTGTTGTTGTTATAAATTTCAATGATAAAAACGTTTAAGGGCCTTCTATCGCAGTACAGTATCTAGCTGGTGTAAGCGAGCGCCAACCAAAGGGACGCGAATTAAAAAGCCATTCTCATTTAATGGGGTAATCTACTTACGGTTTTTATGACGAACGAACTAAGTACTCCTGTTTCTTTATTTTTTTTTTTTTTTTTTCTGGCAATGTTACTGGTACGGCTGCTGCAAGTTGCTCTGTGCTTCGCCTTATGTTTCACGCTAATGGAGTGAACATGAAAAGCGAGGATCGTTTTATGTCCTTGTGTCCCTTCAGGGTGAAAATTGTTCCATTCAATTAGGAGGCGAGGGCACAAAGTGCACGGGTTCAACCTTTGTGTGTACAGAGTTGTAAAATTCAAAATAATAGTCTTCCGTTCGATAGTGTTTCTGAGCGGAGCTCGCGATTTATTACACTATAAAAAGAAAGAAAACATATTCAGGACGATAAGGTTTCTTTGGAATTTTGTTCCCCTTATTTTAATTGACAGTTGAGTTTAGAGATGACAAATCTCTAGGTATAATGAATAGAGAGAGAGATTCATACACACATACATGAATGTCCTTGTGGGCTTAGCTGTTCAGTAACAACATTATTTAAGATTCAAGCCAGACAGCAAATAGAGTAGATACAGTGTGTAGTACTCATACCGCATTCCCTTACTACTAATGAAATACCAATATCACATCGGCACAAGGATAATGGGATCACTTATAACTTGCCAGCGAGTTAAAGTCTAAGTAACGTCAACCATTCTCACAAAGGATGTATTAATTACGCTCTAGACCGTACCACTTATTTCCCACTTAATTAAGTTGACGTATGTACGTGCCTAATAATCTAAGCATACTATTCTCACATCATATCCTGCACATCCACCCACCTATGTAACATAAGCATGACACTCGGTTCACCATATTCTCTTTCCTCTCTATCTTCGTATTCCTATTTTGGTTATTTGTCAATAATTCGGGTTAAGTTTTTCTGTCTTCCAACCTTCGCCTCGGCATCTATAACTATCTCTCTGTCGATTTAATGAATTTATCGCAAAATTAATTGAAAATGTGTGCGCTTCGACTTTGAGTTAGTCGGGGAGCATGTCCATCGTCATGTTGTTCTTCTTTGTCTTTATTGGTTCTTCGTAAATTTGTCGTACATTTCTGGATATACCAGAAAGATGGCCATTTGCACACCTCCGCCAGCACTATCGACGTCTTATTCCACTCCTTGGATATGAAGGAGAGATTGGCGCTCCCATCCATATCCTTGCTTTCTCAATTTTGCTTTAGTAATAAGGCTCCAACTTAATATGGCCAATCAATTGAAGGAGCCACTTTTGCTGGCGATAATTCAGTTTACACCAGCAGTGATAGGAATTCGTACTTACACCAGGCGACAAGGAGTTTCATAGCATGTAAGTATGTATGATGTATGATAGTAGCTATTTAAAATTACCGAATCTAATACTTGTAGGTCGAGCTGTGCCTTAAGTGCAGTAGCATCTCTTGAAAAATTCTAAGTCAACCCTACAGGGGAATAGTTCTTTTAAAAAGGAAGGGTGCACGGTACCTTCACAACAAAAATTTATAGGATGACCAGATAAGAATGATAGAAAAAAAAAATTAAATAAAACAATAACGGTGTGCGTTATAAAACTGATTTTAGTTTTATTTTGAAGCTACATTCATGCCTTTATGAGTGAAATAACACATTATCCATATGGCCACCTCGGCTTCGCTGGCAATGCTTTAAACGGTCGGTCCAATTTGTGATGACCGGGTGCAATATGCGCGGCGTTATTCCAGCAATAGCGTCTCAAATTTTGGCCTCGAGCTCATCCAAAATGGTTGGCTTGTTAGACTAAGGACTTGACGTAGCACCAGAGAAACTAATCAGTGTCACTCGACCACACGCCGTGAGATTTTCCAATCGCCAAATTTCTTCTTCACAACTTCGAGCGTTGTGTCGCTTTTATGGCATGGCATTCGTCATCTTGTTGGACCCGTAGCTCGGATGTATCGATGTTTTCGAGCTCCGGCTACAGAAAGCCGATTCACAACGGTCTATACCTGAGACCATTGACGGTAATGGTGTCTCCTTCCTTATTTCGAATAAATACATTCCGATGTCGCCGCCATGACATAAAGAGGTGCGGATTGTGTTCGCTCCAATAATAACAATTTTGCTTGCTGACATAGTCTCTGAGCCAAAAATGGTCCTCTTCCGAGAAGATGATTTTTTGATCAAAATCCAGAATCGACATTTCTGTGTCTTCTTTGATACTGGCCGGCGGCAATTTTTTTCTTCATTTCCCACCAATTTCTATCTTCCAAGAGAAGGTAGTCCCGCTTAAAATTTTCCACGGTACGACGAATGACATCACTCTGAAACCATGATGAAGACCGACCTCACGAGAAATGCACATTGCTTACTTACCAAGTAAAAAGTACCATTTCTATCTGGTCACCCTTTATTTTCATAATAAGCATGCGGTTCCCAGATTTCGATATTTGCTACTAACCATATTTACGTCTCTATACTGATCTCCTTATTGACCAGGGCAGTCCTGTTGTAGTTAAGACACTTTTGAAATTTTGAGATCAGACACTTAAAGTTTCCGTCGAAAAAGGTTCTCTGGATCTCTTCATCTCTATTCTCTGGTCGGTGGTAACTTCCACTGAGAGATCCTGCAGTCTAGTGGGTCCCTTTTATGATTATAGGAGGCTATCATGGTCTCTTACCAGCTTGTTAACATCGACAGTCAAGCAGCCTTAAAATCTCTTGCATCCAGCATTACAAGATCTAAGGTCGACCCTGGATAAAACCTGGTCCATTGGACTCCTAAAACACGAAAGTGGAACCCTCCCTAAAATAGGTGATATGTACCTTCACCGGACACTGTGCTATAGGAAGACATGTTTTAAGATTAAGAAGAGGAAAACATTAGTCGCCTCCTATGCACATGCCCTGCTCTCGCTAATATCAGTGAGGCTACGTTAGGTGAATATCTATCCAACGATGAAAACGATCTCCTACCAATGAGTAAATGGTTCCCAGAGTAAGAGGGTGATCCACCCACGTTACACAATGGCAGTATAATGAACCTCCTATGGTCTAAGTTCATCCTCATCATGAGCCGGTCTTAACCAACCAACCCACCAAGGATGTGCTCAAAGCTACGGCATTTCCAATCCGTTCCAAACAGATAGCAGCTTTCCCGTATATCCTTCACATCCTTTATTACGTGTATTTATGGATGGCTTTATAACAATAGAAGCATAAAGTATGATACCTATGGTCACTCGCTTTTGTTGTATATTTAATTAAAAGCGGAAGGCTATTGCACGCCAATTGGCCAGTTGAGGCATGTGTCACACCGATTTCAGACGCACGGAACCATGCACAACGCCAGCACAAATCCGAATGAAATTTATCGGAAAAGTAGATAATTAAATGTTTTTGTTTCGTGCGCGAACGATGCCCGGAAAATGTTTGCGTATCCACTGAACTGTGTGTTTGTACAAAGAGTGCGTGTGAATCAGATTCAGTTGGGATGATGTGTTTCATTTGTTGAGATAATTTTTGAGCGCCATTTGTTACCTCTGTGCGTCCGCATACAATGAAGTGACTAATTTTTGAATTGATATGGAAAATACATATTAAACTAGCAGGTTGCCAACGGGCGAGGCGGGCGGTGGTGAGAGTCCTGTATCTGATGGAATTTAATAAGCGCAGAGATGATGCGATATTTGTTTAACAATAGAATAACATTTGTTTAGGAAGGGGCTCTCAGATGCTGTGTATCCTGCCGCTGTGGGTGGCTGGTAAACATTGTGATGTTCGGAATTGGTGTTAATATTGCCGGGATGCTAATTATCGTTTTCGGAGTAAATTAGTGTGAGTGATATAGATTAGGATCCAATTACAAAAACTTTTCGAATCCCGGTTACTCTGAAATAGTATTTGCATTGCAATGGGGGATTTACAAAATAATATGTTTTCAGTTGCTTTGGCCAGCTTCAGGCAATGAGTGAAATTTTCCTGTTGATGTTTAATTTGCTATGGCAACGTTTCCCTATTGTATATGCTAGACATACATACAAGCTCGTACTTAGAGTTAATCAGATAAACTGTAGATATAAATAGGGTCTTGACTATGCTAAAAATAAGAAAAGTCCTTCAAATTTAACGATGAGCGTCATAAAACCTGGACCTATACTGAATCTCATCGAATGTTCAGATCAGACTCATCAGAGAGTATGGTAACAGGCTCAACTCCTCTATCAGTTCGTAATACCATGGTTCCACATCAGATTTATTAGAATTTCTGTAGCGTTCTTGGTGATGTTTTATCAGGAACCAATCGCTAGGTTTCCAGCATAACCTTTTGGAATTCGGATGTTGTAGTCAATGGCTTGAATTGTTAAGAAGCATTTTGCTTTAAGACTTGTTTCGAAAGGAGCTGTAGGGAAATTGCATCCATCATAATCTAACTTTCGCTGTTGTAATGAAGAAAACTACATTCCATATGTATGATGATAGATAGATTCACGATCGGGACCGGCCTAACTCCAGACATTTCTGTAAGACATACTTTTATTTTTCCCAGTCGTAGGCTCGCTTGTGTTCATGATGTGCAGAAACAGAACATCTGACATGAATTGATCACAAAAAGGTAGATTCACTATGTCAGGAGCTGGGTTGGTGGCGTATGCGTAACACATACATTTCTCCATTCAATACATTTTTCGATGGAAATTTTTGTTATTTTTCCCAGACATAGCGACTCAACAGCTGGACTCGTTTGTGTTCATGATTAACAGAAACATATTATCTGACATGAACCGAACTACGAAAAGGTAGATTCAGGATGGCAGGACCTGTATTGGTGTATGCGTAACACATTTGTTCATACATTTTTCGGTGGAAATTTTCGGTTCCTACAACGAAGAAGTCCGATGGACCTGGTTTTTTTTAAGGTCGGCCAGAGCAGCCTGGCATAGTTACATAGGTCGAGTTGATGCCGTCGATGATTGGCCTTAATAATCGCGTCGACATTAGTAATGTATTTAGCGTAAGACGTTGGGGCCTTGACGTCGAAAACATGTGTATAGGTAATATCTAAACCCGAGTAGGCTCTTCCATCCAGTACGTTAGCCTCACAATTCTCTGGGTGAGCAAAGGGTTCAACTATCAACTAAAGAGAGCCTCTTTTGAAACGACGTTTGTAAACCCCTGCTCGTTAAGGTTATCACAGACAAGATGGCTATGCTATGCTTAGGCTATGCCCTGACAGGTGCTTGAAACTTGGATGTGCGTTTCATTCTAAATTTGTACCAAGGTGAAGTGGGTCTCAATGCAAATTTCTATAAAATTTCATACCTTCCCCTCAGGGATATCAGATTAATGCATTAGTCTGAGATTGGGAAGTCTTGTGTTCCCTGATTTCTGCACCAAAGTTGTTTAGATGGAGCTACTATCGTTCGTTACAGAGGACCATCTGGAAAACTTAGATTTTAGAATTAAACCTAAACCTCCTACACTGGTGTTGTGAAGAGCTACTGAAACTTGGTATACCTATACAGTGGAATGTAAAGCTGGGTTGGGTTGGAAGGGATCATGTTCACAACGTGCTTGAAATGTTTTCCTTGACTTGATCCTCATCTGAGGTAAGCAAGAACCATTTGAGCTTTTCATAAGGTCCTGGTCGCTAAATTATTTGCTGTTTCTTCAACTTTTAATGAAAGTATTATACTTATCCTGACAAACTCAATCCTCCTGTTATATCGATTTGAATAGTTTTCTAGTATTGATCCATGTTTTCTCAGATTACGAAATTTTGCAACCTTTTTTTTCCGTACAAATGCTAAAATGAAGTGGTCCTCAGGTCCTCAGGAAAACTGTAATAGTTTGTTGGATATCTCTCTTCAATCGATGTAGACCCGTTTCTGAAACTTGTAGCTGTAACACCGTCCGTCCAATGATAAAGGCTTTACATTTTGCTAACTCATCCTTTACTTAAGCCAATCTGAAGCTTGAAGAATTTCTACTCTCGAGTCGAGTTGCATTGTAAAGTTCCAAGAGCCGATCGTTGTGCTTATTCAAGAACAAAGTATTCTCAGCAAAGTATTTTTTTCATATAAGAGGTCAGACAAGGCATCCGTTCTGAGGCACAATCTTGTAACCTTGTTTCTTTACAATCTCCTGGGTGTAGGCCAGGTTAAGCAATATGCGCTTCAACTCTTTTATGTGATTTTTCGTACCATCATGCTACTAGTCATTTCCCCTCTTAACCAATGCAACATCTACTCCTCTCAGACGAAACAAAAGGTACAAAATGCGCATTTATTGTATTTAATCATTTTATTTTTCATATGGATAACATTATATTAAATTTCATTCATTTACTATTTTATATTTTATCTTTTTACATATTTTCTTTAGTTTATTTACCATAGATGTATTTAGCTAGTGATTAAGTTGTTTGTTTTTTTTTTGTAACTAATTATAATTATGAACTAAATTATTATTTTTACATTATTACACTAGTTTTATATTAGTATTAATATTAAGTATTAAATTTATCTCCATTAAACAGTATAACAAAACATAATCGTTATTTTATACTTAAACTTGATATTATTCTACGGTTACATATAGAAACTATATATTAAACCCCGTTATATTATTTAAAACCTTAAAATTAACTTTCCTATATTTTTAATATCATTAATAAGCGTCTTTTGGAAGAGTTGTAAGTTTATTTTTATTTTTATTTTAATAATAATTTGTATTATACACATGTTTTGTTTTGTAAGAGATTTAAAAATGAATTGCTTTATTTTGTTTTGAGCATTTTCTTTTATTTTGCTTTGCTTTCGTGGGAGAATTTGTTTTTAAGGACGGTCACTAAATTAAATAAATAAAAACGAATAAAACTTATTAACTCTATTCTTATGTAACTTACTTATAACACTTGTTATGCAATACCCTGATTTATTATTTTATGCTTACCTATTAGGTTGTTTCTACAATTTTGAGTTTGATTAAGTTTTTGTTTTGTTTTTTTTTTTTTTTTTTTTTTTGTTTTGTGTTTGATATTTTCCCTGTAAAAAAATTACAATCTATGTACAATGCGCTTACGTTTAGAGATAAATAAATATTTATAAATCTAGTTTTTGGATAATAATACTGAACATAAAGATACAAATGCATTTATGCCAAACATAAACATTTTGTGTTCACATTTTCACATTTTGTTATTTATTCTGTAAGTGGGGCTCATTTAAATGTGATATTGTGGCAACCAGAGGAGTGGTACTTATTTTCAATCAAGTACTCAAGTCGTTTGATTCCCGGGAGCATTTGAAAGTATCTAAGAGCGTTGGGTAACTGCAAAGAAAAATAAACTATCCCATTGGGTCTTGAAATACTTTCAAATGATGTGTAGGGTTCTGCTTTGGAGGAGAACCCCCCATTTGGCATGGCAATGCAAGTGTTCCTTTCGATTTTTGATAACGATTAAGAAGTATGTACCTAGGTATATAATATCTTTAGCAGATTCTAATGGTGTTTGTTTTGATAGAGTTAGTTTTGTTTGATATTTTTGCTTCAATTTTATAATTTATTATATCTACATGTGGTAGTGTGTAGTATTTTCCGTGTATGTGTGTACGTTGTAAGCCCTTCGATCATAGAAATCTACAAAATAGGAAGGACAACAAATTTTGGCCTGCCGTAGGAAAATATTACGGAATACAGCTTGCTGCATTGCACATATTTTTCGGAAATTTTTGTAGGACGTTCAGGAGAGCTACAGTACTGAAAAGATTGTTGGTGTGATGGATCAATTTCGCTTAGAAAATTATAAAGAAGAAATGTTAAATGATTCCTTGCATATCTATTATGTTCTTTCTCAACTCACATATCTTGTCACGGTGAATAAGTATTCTAATCCTTACTTATACTGTACTGTCTCTAGTCTAAAGGAGGTAAATGCTGGAGATTGCTCAGTCCTAGTTTCAATGTATATTGAAGTATTATTTAGTGTAATCTATGGAATTCAGAACCTGCAAATCGTAAAGAGACCTCAGGATTCTTCATCGTATAGAGATGTAGGAAGATTTATAAGGGAAAGACACTAAAATCTAGTATGAAATTTTGACCGAGCTTCTGATGATGCAGAAAGTAGGATGTGGACAGTGGAATTACGGTAAGTGCTTTACTTTTTGATATACGATTCAATTTACTTCGCATGAGAGTCTGAGGATTTTCGGAAACTCTAGGCTTTGCTGATGAACTACACGATCAATGAGAGATGTAGAATATGAGAGCTAGGAGTTAGTAGAGTAGGTCTTAGTAGAGTATTCGGCCCACTGATCAGTAGCAAAATCAGTAATAAGCAACACGAAAGATCAAAAATTTGCATAAATTGGCTCAAAGATGGGATCTCTCTCTAGGAAGATATAGTTATGAGGAATTGAAAGATGAATTTTGGGGCGATAGGTCCATTGTGTTATTTTCCTTTTACAAATTGAAGTGCCTATTGTTCAGTGACTCGGATGGAGACTTTAAACGAGTTTTGATTGACATCTCATGAAAGCCAGAGAGTACGAGGCACGAAAGGATACACTAATCGAGTTTCCAAAAACTAACCATAGATCGATATATGTCCAAGCCATCTTCAGCGACACTAGCTTCTCCAGGGCCTAAATTTTCTTAAAAATGTTCTCTATCTGGTTGATATGTGGATGTTCAATAGAGGGTATTGCGTAAGTAATAAGAGAGATTCCCAATTGGATGTTAACTTGGTTGATTGTGTGCACCATAATGGTCAAAGAGCTCTGAAAATTGGTCGAAATGGGCTTATACCGAAGTAATCTTTTGAAGCAAACCAGGAATGTGACAAATCAAATTTTTGTTTGCTTTTCCAGTGCATCTGTATCAGAAATACTTAACAGTATGAATAAATGCTTACAGAAAGCAAAAGGGTCTTAAAATTTTGTAGAAAATAATTCGTCATAGCCCCAGCACTCATGCAGTTAAAACAGAGATTCATTTAAAACTGATTGCTTTCTCAATAGCATCCCTGGACTGAACATTTTTCAATATGAACGATGGGTTCTGATAGTAGGATGTTAAATTGAATGAGCAGATAACGTCGACTCTTAAAAAATTTTTATTAGGAAGTAGGATGCTTGCTCCAATATCTGAGCGACTAGTACTTCAGCTGAAATTGCATTGAAATTTGTGTTGTGAGAAACTAGGTCCTATAGCTGCAAGTATTTCCATTCTACGGAACTCGAGTAGTCCAACGCTCCAAGGCCTTTACTTACAGAGAGTCGGATAATATAGCAATCCATACTGCACAAACTATAGACCAACATGGACATTAAAGATGTGGCAAAGGTGGTACTTCATTGTCTACAATACAGGAGGAAGGGCATCCATTCAAGGAGAACTAAGAGAAGGTAGTAGTGGCTATACGATGGTGTTCCTTATTCTGCAATATATATCTCTTAGCTCTAGTAGTAGTACAAGTCTAGTTTACCACTCAAACAGGACGTCATTTAGTAGAACACTTTGCGAGTGATTAAGTATCTGGAGCAGGAATGAGTGAATTCAAACCAGTACCTCAAGGGATTCTCCAGACCAGTAGAAAACACACAAATTAGAAGGTCCTTGAAGGGTGTTGCTAACTTATTTCCACTTGCATTTATTGAAAACAAAACAAACTTAAGGTTATTTATACTCATTCGTTGGTCTTAATTAAAATTATTGTATCCGTTCCATTTTTTTTTTGATTGGAAGTTCCTGATATGTATCCTTTTAAATTTAATTAATTTTATTCGAAATTAAATTTTCCTCTAATTAATCACTCATTTCCTCTGCTGAGTTGACCACTTGAATTCGAAAGGAAATTGGATTTGGGTAAGCTTTAGCCATTTAGGAAGAACAAAATTATAACCGCAACCGTGTGGTGAATTCTAATAAAAGGTGGGTTGGTGCTGTGGTGTGGTATATCCTCAGAAATTGGAATTAATTTCTGCGGTTGAAAAGGAACAAAGAAGGACAATTGATCGAAATGCATTTTTTTTTTGTGTTTGTATCATAGTTTGTGTGTTTTGTTTTGTTAATAATTTACATTGTATCTCCTAGAATTTTTACCATAATAGTGTATTAGTATAGGGCTACATATTATATTCTAAATTTACACATACATACATGTATATTCATATTCTTTTCTTTTGTACTAAATATTTCTATTTAACCTACGATAAATTTTGTAGCTAATTCTATGGATTAAAAAATGGAATAAAAGCTTAACAATCCGCTTTGCAAAAATAAAAAAATCCTTTGGATATATCAATTGTATTTTTCTTTGTTTTTTGTTTTTGTTTTGAGGTGGTGGGGACAAGGGCAGGGTATATACTATGTATAAATATTTCTTTTCTAATTTAATGGAACTATGTACAACTTTGGTGTCTGTATGTATGTTTTGATAGTGTATCTTGTTTTATTTGGCACATAAGGAAATATTTATAAAATATTTTCTCTAGCTTAATGGCATAGATGATAATAATGGCTGTGATTCTCTTTGTGGACTTTGATCACCCCATGTTCATGATTTTCTTGAATGCCTTACGGAATTCCGGATTAAATATTGTATAGATGACTGGATTGACGAAACTGTTCATGTAACCAAGCCAAGTGGTTAGAATGAAGGCAGTAACACCGGGGCGGCAATCTTTTTCCAACTTGGCACACATTGCGTCCATAATGTTGCATGTGAAGAATGGCACCCAACAGAAAAGGAAAACACCTGAAATGGAAAATAAAAAGAAATATTAAAATAAAGCATGAGTTGGCAGTGCGAGGAAAAAATGCACCCTCTACACCTAGCGTAATGTCAACAGCAATAGGGCTGACAAATAGTCTCTCTCTGCAGAAAAACAATTCGAAATTATTAAGGGAAGAACAAGCAAGTCTGCTAGATGCTCTGGACTGCCATTGAGGTCAAAGCTTTATGTAACACAAGTTGTATGTCTCTAGGACATAGGCGGCCTATATGCATGGCCCATAATGTCACAAACAAAATCTTGTGGCATCCTGATACTTAGCATCAAGTATTTTGGAACCACTTGGATTATATTTACCCAAAAATTGTGTGAGAAAAAGGCTGGTGTATAGCCCACAAAACTAGACACCCACAATCTTGTGAAATCCTTAAATCACACATCTCGAGCTAGATATTCTGTTTTTGTGTATTCAAGGCGCAAACTAATATAGCTGCAGCCTCGAAATGGAAATACGAAACAGATCATTTTCTAACCAAAAATTGTGTGAGAAAAAGGCTGGTTATAGCCCACAAAACTAGACACCCACAATCTTGTGAAATCCTTAAATCACACATCTCGAGCTAGATATCTGTTTCTGTGTATTCGAGGCGCAAACTAGCTAAGGTTCAGCCTCGAAATGGAAATAGAAAACAGAAAATTTGTTAACCAAAAATTGTGTGAGAAAAAGGCTGGTGTATAGCCCACAAAACTAGACACCCACAATCTTGTGAAATCTTTAAATCACACATCTCGAGCTAGATATTCTGTTTCTGTGTATTCAAGGCGCAAACTAACATAGCTGCAGCCTCGAAATGGAAATAGGAAACAGAAAATTTTTTAACCAGAAATTGTGTGAGAAAAAGGCTGGTGTATAGCCCACAAAACTAGACACCCACAATCTTGTGAAATCCTTAAATCACATATCTCGAGCTAGATATTCTGTTTCTGTGTATTCGAGGCGCAAACTCGCTAAGCTTCAGCCTCGAAATGGAAATACGAAACAGAAAATTTTCTAACCAAAAATTGTCTGTGAAAAAGGCTGGTGTATAGTCCACAAAACTAGACACCCACAATCTTGTGAAATCTTTAAATCACATACCACGAGCTAGATATTCTGTTTCTGTGTACTCGAGGCGCAAACTAGCTAAGCTTCAGCCTCGAAATGGTAATAGGAAACAGAAAATTTTTTAACCAAAAATTGTGTAAGAAAAAGGCTGGTGTATAGCCCACAAAACTAGACACCCACAATCTTGTGAAATCTTTAAATCACATACCTCGGGCTAGATATTCTGTTTCTGTGTACTCGAGGCGCAAACTAGCTAAGCTTCAGCCTCGAAATGGTAATAGGAAACAGAAAATTTTTTAACCAAAAATTGTGTAAGAAAAAGGCTGGTGTATAGCCCACAAAACTAGACACCCACAATCTTCTGAAATCTTTAAATCACATATCTCGAGCTAGATATTCTGTTTCTGTGTATTCGAGGCACAAACTTGCTAAGCTTCAGCCTCGAAATGGAAATAGGAAACAGAAAATCTTTAACCAAAAATTGTGTAAGAAAAAGGCTGGTGTATAGCCCACAAAACTAGACACCCACAATCTTGTGAAATCTTTAAATCACACATCTCGAGCTAGATATTCTGTTTCTGCGTATTCGAGGCGCAAACTTGCTAAGCTTCAGCCTCGAAATGGAAATAGGAAACAGAAAATTTGTTAACCAAAAATTGTGTGAGAAAAAGGCTGGTGTATAGCCCACAAAACTAGACACCCACAATCTTGTGAAATCCTTAAATCACATATCTCGAGCTAGATATTCTGTTTCTGTGTATTCAAGGCGCAAACTAACATAGCTGCAGCCTCGAAATGGAAATAGGAAACAGAAAATTTTTTAACCAGAAATTGTGTGAGAAAAAGGCTGGTGTATAGCCCACAAAACTAGACACCCACAATCTTGTGAAATCCTTATATCACATATCTCGAGCTAGATATTCTGTTTCTGTGTATTCGAGGCGCAAACTAGCTAAGCTTCAGCCTCGAAATGGAAATACGAAACAGAAAATTTTCTAACCAAAAATTGTGTAAGAAAAAGGCTGGTGTATAGCCCACAAAACTAGACACCCACAATCTTGTGAAATCTTTAAATCACACATCTCGAGCTAGATATTCTGTTTCTGTGTATTCAAGGCGCAAACTAACATGGCTGCAGCCTTAAAATGGAAATACGAAGCAGAACATTTCTTAACCAAAAATTGTGTGAGAAATAGGCTGGTGTATAGCCCACAAAACTAGACACCCACAATCTTGTGAAATCTTTAAATCACACATCTCGAGCTAGATATTCTATTTCTGTGATTTCGAGGCGCAAACAAGCTAAGCTGCAGCCTCGAAATGGAAATAGGAAACAGAAAATTTTTTAACCAGAAATTGTGTGAGAAAAAGGCTGGTGTAAAGCCCACAAAACTAGGCACCCACAATCTTGTGAAATCCTTAAATCACACATCTCGAGCTAGATATTCTGTTTCTGTGTATTCAAGGCGCAAACTAACATGGCTGCAGCCTTAAAATGGAAATACGAAGCAGAACATTTCTTAACCAAAAATTGTGTGAGAAATAGGCTGGTGTATAGCCCACAAAACTAGACACCCACAATCTTGTGAAATCTTTAAATCACACATCTCGAGCTAGATATTCTATTTCTGTGTATTCGAGGCGCAAACAAGCTAAGCTGCAGCCTCGAAATGGAAATACGAAACAGATCATTTTTTAACCAAAAATTGTGTAAGAAAAAGGCTGGTGTATAGCTCACAAAACTAGGCACCTACAATCTTGTGAAATCCTTAAATCACACATCTCGAGCTAGATATTCTGTTTCTGTGTATTCAAGGCGCAAACTAACATAGCTGCAGCCTCGAAATGGAAATAGGAAACAGAAAATTTTTTAACCAGAAATTGTGTGAGAAAAAGGCTGGTGTATAGCCCACAAAACTAGACACCCACAATCTTGTGAAATCTTTAAATCACACATCTCGAGCTAGATATTCTATTTCTGTGTATTCGAGGCGCAAACAAGCTAAGCTGCAGCCTCGAAATGGAAATACGAAACAGATCATTTTTTAACCAGAAATTGTGTGAGAAAAAGGCTGGTGTATAGCCCACAAAACTAGGCACCCACAATCTTGTGAAATCCTTAAATCACACATCTCGATCTAGATATTCTGTTTCTGTGTATTCAAGGCGCAAACTAACATAGCTGCAGCCTCGAAATGGAAATAGGAAACAGAAAATTTTTTAACCAGAAATTGTGTGAGAAAAAGGCTGGTGTATAGCCCACAAAACTAGACACCCACAATCTTGTGAAATCTTTAAATCACACATCTCGAGCTAGATATTCTATTTCTGTGTATTCGAGGCGCAAACAAGCTAAGCTGCAGCCTCGAAATGGAAATAGGAAACAGAAAATTTTTAACCAGAAATTGTGTGAGAAAAAGGCTGGTGTATAGCCCACAAAACTAGGCACCCACAATCTTGTGAAATCTTTAAATCACACATCTCGAGCTAGATATTCTGTTTCTGTGTATTCAAGGCGCAAACTAACATAGCTGCAGCCTCGAAATGGAAATAGGAAACAGAAAATTTTTTAACCAGAAATTGTGTGAGAAAAAGGCTGGTGTATAGCCCACAAAACTAGACACCCACAATCTTGTGAAATCTTTAAATCACACATCTCGAGCTAGATATTCTATTTCTGTGTATTCGAGGCGCAAACAAGCTAAGCTGCAGCCTCGAAATGGAAATAGGAAACAGAAAATTTTTTAACCAGAAATTGTGTGAGAAAAAGGCTGGTGTATAGCCCACAAAACTAGGCACCCACAATCTTGTGAAATCTTTAAATCACACATCTCGAGCTAGATATTCTGTTTCTGTGTATTCAAGGCGCAAACTAACATAGCTGCAGCCTCGAAATGGAAATAGGAAACAGAACATTTTTTAACCAGAAATTGTGTGAGAAAAAGGCTGGTGTATAGCCCACAAAACTAGACACCCACAATCTTGTGAAATCTTTAAATCACACATCTCGAGCTAGATATTCTATTTCTGTGTATTCGAGGCGCAAACAAGCTAAGCTGCAGCCTCGAAATGGAAATAGGAAACAGAAAATTTTTTAACCAGAAATTGTGTGAGAAAAAGGCTGGTGTATAGCCCACAAAACTAGGCACCCACAATCTTGTGAAATCCTTAAATCACACATCTCGAGCTAGATATTCTGTTTCTGTGTATTCAAGGCGCAAACTAACATAGCTGCAGCCTCGAAATGGAAATAGGAAACAGAAAATTTTTTAACCAGAAATTGTGTGAGAAAAAGGCTGGTGTATAGCCCACAAAACTAGACACCCACAATCTTGTGAAATCTTTAAATCACACATCTCGAGCTAGATATTCTATTTCTGTGTATTCGAGGCGCAAACAAGCTAAGCTGCAGCCTCGAAATGGAAATAGGAAACAGAAAATTTTTTAACCAGAAATTGTGTGAGAAAAAGGCTGGTGTATAGCCCACAAAACTAGGCACCCACAATCTTGTGAAATCTTTAAATCACACATCTCGAGCTAGATATTCTGTTTCTGTGTATTCAAGGCGCAAACTAACATGGCTGCAGCCTTAAAATGGAAATACGAAGCAGAACATTTCTTAACCAAAAATTGTGTGAGAAATAGGCTGGTGTATAGCCCACAAAACTAGACACCCACAATCTTGTGAAATCTTTAAATCACACATCTCGAGCTAGATATTCTATTTCTGTGTATTCGAGGCGCAAACAAGCTAAGCTGCAGCCTCGAAATGGAAATACGAAGCAGAACATTTTTTAACCAAAAATTGTGTGAGAAAAAGGCTGGTGTATAGCCCACAAAACTAGGCACCCACAATCTTGTGAAATCCTTAAATCACACATCTCGATCTAGATATTCTGTTTCTGTGTATTCAAGGCGCAAACTAACATAGCTGCAGCCTCGAAATGGAAATAGGAAACAGAAAATTTTTTAACCAGAAATTGTGTGAGAAAAAGGCTGGTGTATAGCCCACAAAACTAGACACCCACAATCTTGTGAAATCTTTAAATCACACATCTCGAGCTAGATATTCTATTTCTGTGTATTCGAGGCGCAAACAAGCTAAGCTGCAGCCTCGAAATGGAAATACGAAACAGATCATTTTTTAACCAAAAATTGTGTAAGAAAAAGGCTGGTGTATAGCCCACAAAACTAGACACCCACAGTCTTGTGAAATCTTTAAATCACACATCTCGAGCTAGATATTCTGTTTCTGCGTACTCGAGGCGCAAACTTGCTAAGCTTCAGCCTCGAAATGGAAGTAGGAAACAGAAAATTTGTTAACCAAAAATTGTGTGAGAAAAAGGCTGGTGTATAGCCCACAAAACTAGGCACCCACAATCTTGTGAAATCTTTAAATCACACATCTCGAGCTAGATATTCTATTTCTGTGTATTCGAGGCGCAAACAAGCTAAGCTGCAGCCTCGAAATGGAAATACGAAACAGATCATTTTTTAACCAAAAATTGTGTAAGAAAAAGGCTGGTGTATAGCCCACAAAACTAGACACCCACAGTCTTGTGAAATCTTTAAATCACACATCTCGAGCTAGATATTCTGTTTCTGCGTACTCGAGGCGCAAACAAGCTAAGCTGCAGCCTCGAAATGGAAATACGAAACAGATCATTTTTTAACCAAAAATTGTGTAAGAAAAAGGCTGGTGTATAGCCCACAAAACTAGGCACCTACAATCTTGTGAAATCTTTAAATCACACATCTCGAGCTAGATATTCTATTTCTGTGTATTCGAGGCGCAAACAAGCTAAGCTGCAGCCTCGAAATGGAAATACGAAACAGATCATTTTTTAACCAAAAATTGTGTAAGAAAAAGGCTGGTGTATAGCCCACAAAACTAGACACCCACAGTCTTGTGAAATCTTTAAATCACACATCTCGAGCTAGATATTCTGTTTCTGCGTACTCGAGGCGCAAACTTGCTAAGCTTCAGCCTCGAAATGGAAGTAGGAAACAGAAAATTTGTTAACCAAAAATTGTGTGAGAAAAAGGCTGGTGTATAGCCCACAAAACTAGGCACCCACAATCTTGTGAAATCCTTAAATCACACATCTCGAGCTAGATATTCTGTTTCTGTGTATTCAAGGCGCAAACTAACATGGCTGCAGCCTTAAAATGGAAATACGAAGCAGAACATTTCTTAACCAAAAATTGGGTGAGAAATAGGCTGGTGTATAGCCCACAAAACTAGACACCCACAATCTTGTGAAATCTTTAAATCACACATCTCGAGCTAGATATTCTATTTCTGTGTATTCGAGGCGCAAACAAGCTAAGCTGCAGCCTCGAAATGGAAATACGAAGCAGAACATTTCTTAACCAAAAATTGTGTGAGAAATAGGCTGGTGTATAGCCCACAAAACTAGGCACCCACAATCTTGTGAAATCCTTAAATCACACATCTCGAGCTAGATATTCTGTTTCTGTGTATTCAAGGCGCAAACTAACATGGCTGCAGCCTTAAAATGGAAATACGAAGCAGAACATTTTTTAACCAAAAATTGTGTGAGAAATAGGCTGGTGTATAGCCCACAAAACTAGACACCCACAATCTTGTGAAATCTTTAAATCACACATCTCGAGCTAGATATTCTGTTTCTGTGTATTCAAGGCGCAAACTAACATGGCTGCAGCCTTAAAATGGAAATACGAAGCAGAACATTTCTTAACCAAAAATTGTGTGAGAAATAGGCTGGTGTATAGCCCACAAAACTAGACACCCACAATCTTGTGAAATCTTTAAATCACACATCTCGAGCTAGATATTCTATTTCTGTGTATTCGAGGCGCAAACAAGCTAAGCTGCAGCCTCGAAATGGAAATAGGAAACAGAAAATTTTTTAACCAGAAATTGTGTGAGAAAAAGGCTGGTGTATAGCCCACAAAACTAGACACCCACAATCTTCTGAAATCTTTAAATCACATATCTCGAGCTAGATATTCTGTTTCTGTGTATTCAAGGCGCAAACTAACATGGCTGCAGCCTTAAAATGGAAATACGAAGCAGAACATTTTTTAACCAAAAATTGTGTGAGAAAAAGGCTGGTGTATAGCCCACAAAACTAGACACCCACAATCTTGTGAAATCTTTAAATCACACATCTCGAGCTAGATATTCTATTTCTGTGTATTCGAGGCGCAAACAAGCTAAGCTGCAGCCTCGAAATGGAAATACGAAGCAGAACATTTTTTAACCAAAAATTGTGTGAGAAAAAGGCTGGTGTATAGCCCACAAAACTAGGCACCCACAATCTTGTGAAATCCTTAAATCACACATCTCGATCTAGATATTCTGTTTCTGTGTATTCAAGGCGCAAACTAACATAGCTGCAGCCTCGAAATGGAAATAGGAAACAGAAAATTTTTTAACCAGAAATTGTGTGAGAAAAAGGCTGGTGTATAGCCCACAAAACTAGACACCCACAATCTTGTGAAATCTTTAAATCACACATCTCGAGCTAGATATTCTATTTCTGTGTATTCGAGGCGCAAACAAGCTAAGCTGCAGCCTCGAAATGGAAATACGAAACAGATCATTTTTTAACCAAAAATTGTGTAAGAAAAAGGCTGGTGTATAGCTCACAAAACTAGGCACCCACAATCTTGTGAAATCCTTAAATCACACATCTCGAGCTAGATATTCTGTTTCTGTGTATTCAAGGCGCAATCTAACATGGCTGCAGCCTTAAAATGGAAATACGAAGCAGAACATTTTTTAACCAAAAATTGTGTGAGAAATAGGCTGGTGTATAGCCCACAAAACTAGACACCCACAATCTTGTGAAATCTTTAAATCACACATCTCGAGCTAGATATTCTGTTTCTGTGTATTCAAGGCGCAAACAAGCTAAGCTGCAGCCTCGAAATGGAAATAGGAAACAGAAAATTTTTTAACCAGAAATTGTGTGAGAAAAAGGCTGGTGTATAGCCCACAAAACTAGACACCCACAATCTTGTGAAATCTTTAAATCACACATCTCGAGCTAGATATTCTGTTTCTGTGTATTCAAGGCGCAAACAAGCTAAGCTGCAGCCTCGAAATGGAAATAGGAAACAGAAAATTTTTTAACCAGAAATTGTGTGAGAAAAAAGCTGGTGTATAGCCCACAAAACTAGACACCCACAATCTTGTGAAATCTTTAAATCACACATCTCGAGCTAGATATTCTGTTTCTGTGTATTCAAGGCGCAAACTAACATAGCTGCAGCCTCGAAATGGAAATAGGAAACAGAAAATTTTTTAACCAGAAATTGTGTGAGAAAAAGGATGGTGTATAGCCCACAAAACTAGGCACCCACAATCTTGTGAAATCCTTAAATCACACATCTCGAGCTAGATATTCTGTTTCTGTGTATTCAAGGCGCAAACTAACATAGCTGCAGCCTCGAAATGGAAATAGGAAACAGAAAATTTTTTAACCAGAAATTGTGTGAGAAAAAAGCTGGTGTATAGCCCACAAAACTAGACACCCACAATCTTGTGAAATCCTTAAATCACACATCTCGAGCTAGATATTCTGTTTCTGTGTATTCAAGGCGCAAACAAGCTAAGCTGCAGCCTCGAAATGGAAATAGGAAACAGAAAATTTTTTAACCAGAAATTGTGTGAGAAAAAGGATGGTGTATAGCCCACAAAACTAGGTACCCACAATCTTGTGAAATCCTTAAATCACACATCTCGAGCTAGATATTCTGTTTCTGTGTATTCAAGGCGCAAACTAACATAGCTGCAGCCTCGAAATGGAAATAGAACAGAAAATTTTTTAACCAGAAATTGTGTGAGAAAAAGGCTGGTGTATAGCCCACAAAATTAGGCACCCACAATCTTGTGAAATCCTTAAATCACACATCTCGAGCTAGATATTCTGTTTCTGTGTATTCAAGGCGCAAACAAGCTAAGCTGCAGCCTCGAAATGGAAATACGAAACAGAAAATTTTTTAACCAGAAATTGTGTGAGAAAAAGGATGGTGTATAGCCCACAAAACTAGACACCCACAATCTTGTGAAATCCTTAAATCACACATCTCGAGCTAGATATTCTGTTTCTGTGTATTCAAGGCGCAAACAAGCTAAGCTGCAGCCTCGAAATGGAAATAGGAAACAGAAAATTTTTTAACCAGAAATTGTGTGAGAAAAAGGATGGTGTATAGCCCACAAAACTAGGCACCCACAATCTTGTGAAATCCTTAAATCACACATCTCGAGCTAGATATTCTGTTTCTCTGTATTCAAGGCGCAAACTAACATAGCTGCAGCCTCGAAATGGAAATAGGAAACAGAAAATTTTTTAACCAGAAATTGTGTGAGAAAAAAGCTGGTGTATAGCCCACAAAACTAGACACCCACAATCTTGTGAAATCCTTAAATCACACATCTCGAGCTAGATATTCTGTTTCTGTGTATTCAAGGCGCAAACAAGCTAAGCTGCAGCCTCGATATGGAAATAGGAAACAGAAAATTTTTTAACCAGAAATTGTGTGAGAAAAAGGATGGTGTATAGCCCACAAAACTAGGCACCCACAATCTTGTGAAATCTTTAAATCACACATCTCGAGCTAGATATTCTGTTTCTGTGTATTCAAGGCGCAAACTAACATAGCTGCAGCCTCGAAATGGAAATAGAACAGAAAATTTTTTAACCAGAAATTGTGTGAGAAAAAGGCTGGTGTATAGCCCACAAAATTAGGCACCCACAATCTTGTGAAATCCTTAAATCACACATCTCGAGCTAGATATTCTGTTTCTGTGTATTCGAGGCGCAAACTAGCTAAGCTTCAGCCTCGAAATGGAAATACGAAACAGAAAATTTTTTAACCAGAAATTGTGTGAGAAAAAGGCTGGTTATAGCCCACAAAACTAGACACCCACAATCTTGTGAAATCTTTAAATCACACATCTCGAGCTAGATATTCTATTTCTGTGTATTCGAGGCGCAAACAAGCTAAGCTTCAGCCTCGAAATGGAAATACGAAACAGAAAATTTTTTAACCAAAAATTGTGTAAGAAAAAAGCTGGTGTATAGCCCACAAAACTAGGCACCCACAATCTTGTGAAATCCTTAAATCACACATCTCGAGCTAGGTATTCTATTTCTGTGTATTCGAAGCGCAAACAAGCTAAGCTTCAGCCTCGAAATGGAAATACGAAACAGAAAATTTTTTAACCAAAAATTGTGTAAGAAAAAAGCTGGTGTATAGCCCACAAAACTAGACACCCACAATCTTGTGAAATCTTTAAATCACACATCTCGAGCTAGATATTCTGTTTCTGTGTATTCAAGGCGCAAACAAGCTAAGCTGCAGCCTCGAAATGGAAATAGGAAACAGAAAATTTTTTAACCAGAAATTGTGTGAGAAAAAGGCTGGTGTATAGCCCACAAAACTAGGCACCCACAATCTTGTGAAATCCTTAAATCACACATCTCGAGCTAGATATTCTGTTTCTGTGTATTCGAGGCGCAAACTAGTTAAGCTTCAGCCTCGAAATGGAAATACGAAACAGAAAATTTTTTAACCAGAAATTGTGTGAGAAAAAGGCTGGTGTATAGCCCACAAAACCAGGCACCCACAATCTTGTGAAATCCTTAAATCACACATCTCGATCTAGGTATTCTGTTTCTGTGTATTCAGGGCGCAAACTAACATAGCTGCAGCCTCGAAATGGAAATAGGAAACAGAAAATTTTTTAACCAGAAATTGTGTGAGAAAAAGGCTGGTGTATAGCCCACAAAACTAGACACCCACAATCTTGTGAAATCTTTAAATCACACATCTCGAGCTAGATATTCTATTTCTGTGTATTCGAGGCGCAAACAAGCTAAGCTGCAGCCTCGAAATGGAAATAGGAAACAGAAAATTTTTTAACCAGAAATTGTGTGAGAAAAAGGCTGGTGTATAGCCCACAAAACTAGGCACCCACAATCTTGTGAAATCCTTAAATCACACATCTCGATCTAGATATTCTGTTTCTGTGTATTCAAGGCGCAAACTAACATAGCTGCAGCCTCGAAATGGAAATAGGAAACAGAAAATTTTTTAACCAGAAATTGTGTGAGAAAAAGGCTGGTGTATAGCCCACAAAACTAGACACCCACAATCTTGTGAAATCTTTAAATCACACATCTCGAGCTAGATATTCTATTTCTGTGTATTCGAGGCGCAAACAAGCTAAGCTGCAGCCTCGAAATGGAAATAGGAAACAGAAAATTTTTTAACCAGAAATTGTGTGAGAAAAAGGCTGGTGTATAGCCCACAAAACTAGGCACCCACAATCTTGTGAAATCCTTAAATCACACATCTCGAGCTAGATATTCTATTTCTGTGTATTCGAGGCGCAAACAAGCTAAGCTGCAGCCTCGAAATGGAAATAGGAAACAGAAAATTTTTTAACCAGAAATTGTGTGAGAAAAAGGCTGGTGTATAGCCCACAAAACTAGGCACCCACAATCTTGTGAAATCCTTAAATCACACATCTCGAGATAGATATTCTGTTTCTGTGTATTCGAGGCGCAAACTAGCTAAGCTTCAGCCTCGAAATGGAAATACGAAACAGAAAATTTTTTAACCAAAAATTGTGTAAGAAAAAAGCTGGTGTATAGCCCACAAAACTAGACACCCACAATCTTGTGAAATCCTTAAATCACACATCTCGAGCTAGATATTCTGTTTCTGTGTATTCAAGGCGCAAAATAACATAGCTGCAGCCTCGAAATGGAAATACGAAACAGATCATTTTCTAACCAAAAATTGTATGAGAAATAGACTGGTGTATAGCCCACAAAACTAGACACCCACAATCTTGTGAAATCTTTAAATCACACACCTCGAGCTAGATATTCTATTTCTGTGTATTCGAGGCGCAAACTAGCTAAGCTTCAGCCTCGAAATGGAAATAGGAAACAGAACATTTTTTAACCAGAAATTGTGTGAGAAAAAGGCTGGTGTATAGCCCACAAAACTAGACACCCACAATCTTGTGAAATCCTTAAATCACACATCTCGAGCTAGATATTCTGTTTCTGTGTATTCAAGGCGCAAACTAGCTAAGCTTCAGCCTCGAAATGGTAATAGGAAACAGAAAATTTTTTAACCAAAAATTGTGTAAGAAAAAGGCTGGTGTATAGCCCACAAAACTAGACACCCACAATCTTGTGAAATCCTTAAATCACACATCTCGAGCTAGATATTCTGTTTCTGTGTATTCAAGGCGCAAACTAGCTAAGCTTCAGCCTCGAAATGGAAATAGGAAACAGAACATTTTTTAACCAGAAATTGTGTGAGAAAAAGGCTGGTGTATAGCCCACAAAACTAGACACCCACAATCTTGTGAAATCCTTAAATCACACATCTCGAGCTAGATATTCTGTTTCTGTGTATTCGAGGCGCAAACTAACATAGCTTCAGCCTCGAAATGGTAATAGGAAACAGAAAATTTTTTAACCAAAAATTGTGTAAGAAAAAGGCTGGTGTATAGCCCACAAAACTAGACACCCACAATCTTGTGAAATCCTTAAATCACACATCTCGAGCTAGATATTCTGTTTCTGTGTATTCGAGGCGCAAACTAACATAGCTGCAGCCTCGAAATGGAAATAGGAAACAGAAAATTTTTTAACCAAAAATTGTGTGAGAAAAAGGCTGGTGTATAGCCCACAAAACTAGACACCCACAATCTTGTGAAATCCTTAAATCACACATCTCGAGCTAGATATTCTGTTTCTGTGTATTCAAGGCGCAAAATAACATAGCTGCAGCCTCGAAATGGAAATAGGAAACAGAAAATTTTTTAACCAGAAATTGTGTGAGAAAAAGGCTGGTGTATAGCCCACAAAACTAGGCACCCACAATCTTGTGAAATCCTTAAATCACACATCTCGAGCTAGATATTCTGTTTCTGTGTATTCGGGGCGCAAACTAGCTAAGCATCAGCCTTGAAATGGAAATACGAAACAGAAAATTTTTTAACCAAAAATTGTGTAAGAAAAAAGCTGGTGTATAGCCCACAAAACTAGGCACCCACAATCTTGTGAAATCCTTAAATCACACATCTCGAGCTAGATATTCTGTTTCTGTGTATTCAAGACGCAAAATAACATAGCTGCAGCCTCGAAATGGAAATACGAAACAGATCATTTTCTAACCAAAAATTGTATGAGAAAAAGGCTGGTGTATAGCCCACAAAACTAAACACCCACAATCTTGTGAAATCTTTAAATCACACATCTCGAGCTAGATATTCTGTTTCTGTGTATTCAAGGCGCAAACTAACATGGCTGCAGCCTTAAAATGGAAATACGAAGCAGAACATTTCTTAACCAAAAATTGTGTGAGAAATAGGCTGGTGTATAGCCCACAAAACTAAACACCCACAATCTTGTGAAATCTTTAAATCACACATCTCGAGCTAGATATTCTGTTTCTGTGTATTCAAGGCGCAAACTAACATGGCTGCAGCCTTAAAATGGAAATACGAAGCAGAACATTTTTTAACCAAAAATTGTGTGAGAAATAGGCTGGTGTATAGCCCACAAAACTAGACACCCACAATCTTGTGAAATCTTTAAATCACACATCTCGAGCTAGATATTCTATTTCTGTGTATTCGAGTCGCAAACAAGCTAAGCTTCAGCCTCGAAATGGAAATAGGAAACAGAACATTTTTGAACCAGAAATTGTGTGAGAAAAAGGCTGGTGTATAGCCCACAAAACTAGACACCCACAATCTTGTGAAATCTTTAAATCACACACCTCGAGCTAGATATTCTATGTCTGTGTATTCGAGTCGCAAACAAGCTAAGCTTCAGCCTCGAAATGGAAATAGGAAACAGAACATTTTTTAACCAGAAATTGTGTGAGAAAAAGGCTGGTGTATAGCCCACAAAACTAGACACCCACAATCTTGTGAAATCTTTAAATCACACATCTCGAGCTAGATATTCTGTTTCTGCGTACTCGAGGCGCAAACTTGCTAAGCTTCAGCCTCGAAATGGAAGTAGGAAACAGAAAATTTGTTAACCAAAAATTGTGTGAGAAAAAGGCTGGTGTATAGCCCACAAAACTAGACACCCAAAATCTTGTGAAATCCTTAAATCACACATCTCGAGATAGATATTCTGTTTCTGCGTATTCGAGGCGCAAATTTGCTAAGCTTCAGCCTCGAAATGGAAATAGGAAACAGAAAATTTGTTAACCAAAAATTGTGTGAGAAAAAGGCTGGTGTATAGCCCACAAAACTAGACACCCAAAATCTTGTGAAATCCTTAAATCACACATCTCGAGCTAGATATTCTGTTTCTGTGTATTCGAGGCACAAACTTGCTAAGCTTCAGCCTCGAAATGGAAATAGGAAACAGAAAATCTTTAACCAAAAATTGTGTAAGAAAAAGGCTGGTGTATAGCCCACAAAACTAGACACCCACAATCTTGTGAAATCTTTAAATCACACATCTCGAGCTAGATATTCTGTTTCTGCGTATTCGAGGCGCAAACTTGCTAAGCTTCAGCCTCGAAATGGAAATAGGAAACAGAAAATTTGTTAACCAAAAATTGTGTGAGAAAAAGGCTGGTGTATAGCCCACAAAACTAGACACCCAAAATCTTGTGAAATCCTTAAATCACACATCTCGAGCTAGACATTCTGTTTCTGTGTATTCGAGGCGCAAACTAGCTAAGCTTCAGCCTCGAAATGGAAATACGATACAGAAAATTTGTAAACCAAAAATTGTGTGAGAAAAATGCTGGTGTATATATAGCCCACAAAACTAGACATCCACAATCTTGTGAAATCCTTAAATGACATATCTCGAGCTAGATATTCTGTTTCTGTGTATTCGAGGCGCAAACTAGCTAAGCTTCAGCCTCGAAATGGAAATACGAAACAGAAAATTTTCTAACCAAAAATTGTCTGTGAAAAATTCTGGTGTATAGTCCACAAAACTAGACACCCACAATCTTGTGAAATCTTTAAATCACACATCTCGAGCTAGACATTCTGTTTCTGTGTATTCGAGGCGCAAACTAGCTAAGCTTCAGCCTCGAAATGGAAATACGATACAGAAAATTTGTTAACTAAAAATTGTGTGAGAAAAATGCTGGTGTATATATAGCCCACAAAACTAGACACCCACAATCTTGTGAAATCCTTGAATCACACATCTCGCGTATGATGCACAGAAACAAAATATCCCACTTCAGGGTATCAGTACCTGATACAATACATCTTTTAGGTCGCAGTATCAGCCATATGGGCTAGGGTCCTAATTAAAAAATAAAAAAAAATCAGTACCTGGTTCGGTGGCATATGCGTAACCAATTTTTCATACATTTTTCAGTGCAAAATGTCCTATTTTTCGCACAAATAGCAAGGCAGCATCTAAGCTGGTTAGTGCTTGTGATGCACAGAAACAGAATGTCTGACTTGAATTGATCCTTGTGAATGTGGATTCGTGATATCAGTACCTGGTTGGGTGGCGTATGCGTAACCAATTTTTTCATACATTTTTCAGTGCAAAATGTCCTATTTTTCCCACACATATCCAGGCAGCATCTAAGCTGGTTTGTGCGTATGAGGCACAGAAACAAAATATCCCACTTCAGGGCATCAGTACCTGGTTCGGTGGCGTATGCGTAACCAATTTTCTTCTTACATTTTTCATTGCAAAATTTTTCTATTTTTCCCACACATAGTTTGTACGAGTTATTCGGGTTCGGGATCAAGACATTACGGCGATCATTTGATCTCAAAATATACAAACGGAATTATCCTGTAAGTTCATGGACATACATAGTACAACATAGTCGCAGTGGATTTCTTTTCATTTCATCTTCGCTCTGATATTCCATTATCCTTTATATTCCCATCCATATTCATGTCGAACTTTACGTCTCTTTGTGTGAGAAATAATGATGTTATCTCTGAAAACACGTGCCACATGTGCTTCTACACCTAAGTTTCTCTCGTATCTGTTGCTATTAATATTTATTAATTCCACAGAGAGTGAGAGAAAGCGAGAGTGCGAGTGAGTTAGAGTCCGAATCCAAGTGCGAATTTCATCCTGAAATATTCACCAGCATCAGGTGTTAGTCAAATGCCATTAGCAAGTTTCTTGTTTCCCCATTCACAAACAACAACACCATCATAATCCCTGCTACCCACCTCCTTCTTCAAGAGAAGGTTATCAATGAGCAAAGAGAGTACTCAAGGTGAATTCCAATTTATGGACAACGTCCTTGGGATGCTTATGGACGAGTATGTAGGTATGGTATGCATTTATGTATGGACATGGTTAATTTTTGATTAAAGCGATTAAGGAGATTTCATGAAAAATCGTTTCTCATTTAGTCTTCGGCATCTTAAGGATCTCTTATGCTTAAGGCTGAATGGATGCCGAGGATATTGGTGATGTGATGAACATGGCTGGACATTATCTTGTTGATTGGAATATAGATATGGGAATCGAAATTGCTGGGTTTATGGGAATACTTACTTCGGCAGATGAATTTGTCTACAAAGTTCAGTTAAGTATACTTTTAGATACAGCAGGCTAGTAGCATCTCTAGTTCAGTTCAGTTCAGTTCTTACTTGAAGATGTGAGTGGGATACCTTTAGCTTTGAATTGCTTATTCACAGTGATTTATACACAGCTACATATCCTTTGTGGGGTAGATGTAGCCCGCGCTATAATCACTCTCCAAACCAAACATATTGAAAGCAATTAATGCAGACATACCACGAAACATGTTGGTTACCCCAGAGGTATTCCACCACTTAAACGAAATGAATGAAAACATTAACCCAATGTACAGACTGGTGGCATATAAAAGCCCCATCGCACCAGCCACGAAGCCTTGAGCTACGTTCAATTAGGCGTTCACTATTGTATTGTGTCTTGTCCCTTGGAGCTTGATTTATAGGAAGTGACACTCAAATACCCTCTCGGGGCTTAGAACAAATAGACTACATAGTTCCCACGGGCTGGTGGTGGGCCATTGTCCGTCGAGAGTTGTCTATAAATTTGTTGGAATGTCTTCATAATGCGTTAATTGCAAAACGCGTTAATTGGCGGTAGTGGTGGCAGAACCATTTCTGTGGTAAGTGCCACTACTGCGGGGTGCTATTAAAGTGTCAAAGCAAATGGTTTGGGGTAATAATCTTGCACATCACCCACCATATACAGAGTATCTATTGAAAGGCCATCAATGGGTGGTGATATTGATTTTAGTTTTGTCAATTGTTCAGTAATGGTTCGCTAATATGATAAAAGGCGGATGGGATAAAGCCAAATTTGTAATTAAATGCTTGGCTTTAGAACAGATTAGTGGTAGGGATTCCTCTAATGGTCAAAGTTAGTCCATTGAATACATGTATCTACAGACAACTGCACACCGAAATCCTATCAACAATTCCAGCAAATTGGTAACAATTGCCAAATTGATCTTTTTGATCTCGATAAAAAGCAATGTACGGCCCAATGCCCAAGCTACCCTCTAATATAGTCATTATTTTGCAAACCACTTAACTGTGCCTCTGTGTAACTAATCACCGTCAATTTAGTGAAGTTACCTTAAGCTGGCTTATGTACTTAACCCGCTATTTATTGTGGATTTGTTAAAGTTGTCACCAAGTTTATTTTAATTTGCACCAAGACGACAGCAATGCTACACCCTTACTTGAAAATCCACTTTCCGCCCAAAGTGATTTAGAGAAGTTCTCCCTGTTTTTGGCATTGGAATGATTTAGGTGAGCCACTACCACAAGAAACCGTTAGAAGGAAGGGTGACTTTTAAGAAAATTTTCTTTAATGAGAGAGAATTTGCCATCGTTCGAGAAACAACGAAACCAACTAAGTGGGTTAAATTTATTTTCAGTGCCTGGGGATAGGTAATAATTGATATTTAGTAGTCTGTGTTGGATTTGCAGATAACTATCGCTTGTGATTAATTGTATTGTAAAGTTGGTAGTAGAATATTCAACAATTGTGCTAATATATACTCTATTACGTATGTACATGTTTACTGCACGTGGGTTCACTAAACCCTGAGGATTGTTATTTATTAGGTAGGTATGCAGGTAAAAGTCGTTGTATAGCTAATTTCTTGCATAGAAAGTGAACAATTGTTTCTTTTTTATTACTGATATGGACCCTGCGACAATGGGCATTAAACAGAATGTGCAGGGTATCCAGGCTGCATGAACCCCGATAGGGCAGTGGTATTTGAAGTAACAGTGTCTAGATATGACACAGTTTCGCACACCCTGCCATCTACTATCAGCTTTTAATAGATAATGCTTAAAGTTTCTACCTTCAAGGGTCCCCAGCAGGATGTTGGTTGCCTCTGCAAGGGGACCATCAAGGGCACATTCCTGACTTCCTAGTTTATCATCTCGTTCATTTCCCTTGATGTTATAGTGGTACATCCAAACTACACAAAGAACACTAGTGCTGAATCGATGACCCAACAAGGAAAGTTAATGTTTGCTGTGTTTGCGAGTCTGGCAGCCGGTATGAAATGCTGAGGGAATAAGAAAAAACCTCTCCTATCCCACAGTTCCTTGTTGAATCATCAGTTCAAATTGTAGTTTCGAACTCATTTGTCAATTCGCCTGTTTCTCGCTCCGCCCTGGTTGGAAATGTGACCATGACATCAAATCTTAAGGTCATTCACGGAGCTATATAGTCGATTTGATTAGCTATCAGATATTGTGTTAACAGATACAGGATGGTACACAGGGATCCTGTCTCATGTCTGATTTATAATTGGACATCTTAACTGAACTTTCTCTGGGTTCGAATGATTTCACTAGACGTCTTTAATCCTCTGGTTCAGATGTAGGCTACAAATACCCTTGGAGCTAGGACTAGGCTTCATACATCGACAAAAACCTTTAAAGCTCCACATTTCGTTTAGTATTTTACTACATCCCTGATCGTATCTAAGCACTATACTCAAAGAAATGAAGTGAATTCTACATTGGACCTTTGTGAGTCCCTGCCAAGTTGGTGTGATCTGGTTGGCTCTATGAACTTTCAAAAATTAGGGTTCCGGCAAATCGAACAGATTTACTAAAATGATATTCCTCGCCACGCCATCAGTTTCCCCGGTTCGCCCAAACAGAAGGTAGGGTATTTTCTATTACCATCTGTAAGAAGGACATATTGCACCTAGACTAGAAAAAGAGACAGTAACTACTTAAAGGTGACTAAAGTTAAAATATGTTAGAGGACCGATCTAGTCTGTTTCCGCAATAGAGAGAAACACACGGCCTTATTACAATTTTTAGGGTAGCATTCATTTGTCTTTCAAGCGCAGACCTATTTTAGCTTAACCTCTAGGAGCTGTATAGTAAGAACTAAGTGGAAATGTTGAACTCTCCGTCCGTTGCTCCGTCCTCGGTAAGTCACTCCATTGACGTAGGGGTTGCTTTCAAAAATAATTGAAATGAAATGTTTTAAAATAGTTTCCTCAATAGCAACCCTGTTGTGTACATTTCATCATTCAAATAATGACAAGCAAGTTCCGCCTAAAAGAGGATGGGCTAAGATTTTTTCTGTAGATAAGGAGAAAATATGATTTTTTCTATGTCCACGGTGATACTTGCTGCGTGTTCTGAGCGACTAGTACTTCAGTTGAATATGACTACTACGACGACGTGTAGTTGAAAAAAAATATGATAACCTAGAAAATATATAAAATAAAATTTTAAATTCACATTTTGTGACATTTTTCTACGTAATAGCCTATTTGCACAAGATTGGCGGACTGGGTTTTTTCTGACATTAGCGTTTTCTGATTGATAGTCCTGTCTGAACACTTTCCTTATATTTTTTTTTTTTTGCGTTTAGTAGTTGGCTTTTGGTCAGCTTTGGTTAGCTTACAAATAATAAAGTAACCATTATATCCCTTAAAACAGAAATTGTTTTTAACAATTTCACTTAATATTGGCAACTTCCTCAATAGCATCCCTGGGTTGGAAATATATCCCGTTTTCAATGGGAGGAGCTAGATACAGTGTGCGACAACGTCGAATGCAGAAAATATGTTTCGTGTTTATGACGTGTTTATGACATTTTCTGGGCGCCTAGTACTTTAGGCTGAAATTTAACGTAAATTTGGTAGAAATTTGGTAGAAATTTGAAGGGACTTGAAATGCTTCAAACAAAACCAGCAAGACTAGCAGTTGAGGTTTTTGTACGAATTCAATTAAAATAATTATGTTTAGGTATGTGGGTGCAAAGGGTCGATCTAATTAAAGAGACTTTATTTAGAAATAGATCGTACAGCTCAGTTGAAGACATGAGTATCTTTAGCGTGAATATGAGACCCAAAGACCGATTAGGTCGTCTGACATCCAGGCATTGAGAGATCTGCTGCTTACAGAATGAAAGTGCTGTCTGCAATAATATGTCAGATAAAGCTCTACTTAGTGATGCAACTTTGGCTAGGACAATGCGGCCTTGATTCCATCTTAGGAAAAGCATAAAAGATTTGTCCAAAAATGTTTTTAATAACATCAGTATTTATTATGGTTACTTTAAAAAATGGCTTTGACATCTATACAAAGCCCTTTGGCGCAGTGCCGGGCAGATACATAGAAAGCAAACACCGATATCTTCCTGTTCAAACTTTAAAAAGGTAGCAGTGCGCTGTTTTTCATTCCACTTGAGTCATATCCAGATTTTACCATTTTTGGACAGAATTCTTAGAGTCGTACTCATTCTGGTGAGCTCGACTGTGTTGTAATCTCTAGGGCTTGGCATTCAGCAAATACTAATGTTGCATTACTGCGTCCGTATTAGATATTAGATTATACTAGAACTCGGTCAGAGGTTTTTTGATAACCATAATTTCAGCTTGAAGAACGTAAAACATAAGCTGTTCAGAGGGTATTGATGCTGTGTGCCTAGAATAGAACCAAACTACCATTCAAGTCGCATCGCTATCCCATTAACTTGTCCTGAAGATACACACAATTCTCAGATCGAGGCTTGAGAAATGGTCAGAATTATAGTTGGACCACTCTGAGGATGGGGGCATTGATAACCATCTGTTTGCTGATTATATGACATATACCTACATATGTATATCTAATGCAGTAGATGAAACATGATGTCCAATGTTGTTTCCCAAGCATAAGGAATCATTACAGGGTTGCTAGTTGAGTTGGACACCAAACGTCCACGTATAATAGAAGATGTAATTAGAAACAAGAACAGAATCGAACATTTTCTGAAAGGAAGAGGGAATACTAGTACCTTAAATACATAGTATGTATATCGGAGGATGAGCTGTGCAAAACATATTATGGGAATCGAATTTTGACCCTCTCCGATAGTAGTCTTATGCATTTGCAACAGAGCGAAGGAGACTATAAACCAGTGCCACCTGTGACAGTGAAGCATTCATATGCAGTCTATAGAAAGAGATCACCTAATTCGAGCGTTCTGGAACCAGCTCTATACGGTTCAGTCACTAGGTGTAACGTATATCACTTGTCCACTTAAAATCTGTTCTTTCAACGTCAGCTAGCTTTAACTTGAGTTTCCATGTAGTGATTGGTGAAAGTATGTCTGGCCTTACAAATCCACGTTCTCTATCCAAGTTGATCAAAAGTTAAGAGCTGCTCTTGAGTTATTAAAAAAAAACTGATTCCAAGGACGTGATCACGTTTTTCTCTCTCACGGATTTGGAAAACGAAACGGATAGCGATGAACACCTCCACGTTAATTTTATAGCCATGACGGTATGAAAACAGCTGGACTCATCTTCTAATATCGCGCCCATTATTGATTCTAGAAGGAAAGCGATATCCTTTAAAAGGTATTTTTTAAAAGATTTATCATTGCAGATAAAAGAAAATGTTTTAAAACAGTCCAAGCTACTCCATCAAGATTTAGCAATTGATTGACTATCATAAAGAATGGAATTAACACTCGGGACACAGTAACACATTCACACGTACGTCAACCCTCATAAATAATGCAAAAGGAAAACCCAACACCTCGGGCCATCAGGTGTTAACTATAATCGCTTTTTTTTTCTGTCAGAACGGATAAGGAAACTTTTTAGCCCACATTCCACACTCAGATTCTGTTTTCAGTCTTTCCTTTCATTCTCACCTTTCATTGGCAAATAAATTTATTTAATTGTCCTTTTATAGCTCCATCTCCGCGGAGAGTATAAATAATTGAAAAGCATAAAAAATACCATGTTCCATTTAAACTTAATTTTAAGTGAAATTCCTCACTGCCAAGGCAGGCAATTACACCAGGACACTGGAAGCCATAACAATCGCCCAACGAAACATGACCATAAAACTGGAAAGTTTTTTCTCTTCTCGTCGCGTCGTCGTCATCGTCTCTTTTAAGGAATAATTAAAAAGAACGCCCCCCCCCCCCACGCACCAAGGGAAGGTGGAAGGAGTAGAAAAAAAAAACACACACACACACATACTTAAAAAAAAAGGACAAAAACTTACCTAAGACAATTGCTAAAGTTTTGGTCGCTTTGCGTTCCTTTTTCGCGGAGGACTTCTCTCGTTTCTTCTTCGACGCTTTGTGCACCTTGTATATCGTGAATCTGCGAAAGGAGAACAAGGAGAAATGTGCAAAACAACATTTCAATTATATTATGAAATCCTTACCTAGATGCTTGTGAATTTTTTTTATCTTTCCGCGAGGAGTTTTTCGATGTCGCCGATAACGTTGAATCGTTACGTGCTAATGTTATCGCTTCCTGCACACCGTACCGGACGAACGACAACGGTTTCATTGCCACACTAAAAGAGGAGAACACACAAAATTCAATTAGTAACAAGGATACTCAAGGAATCATAATGCCATTTCTATCTCTCTGCTATATCCTTACAACCTACCCTCCTCCACCTCCCAAACCATCAACAATCATCGAGGTATATGTGCTGGGCAGGACAAGAAGAAGAAGAAGAAGACGAAGAAGAAAAGGAAGACACCCTTCGTTCAAAAAGCTTTTAAGGCTATCGTCTCGTTGTTGTCGCATCGTAAAGATAAAGCAGGGTGAGCCTACTGCGAATGCACACTCCATTGTACTCTGATGAATGTTGATGGTTTGTGTTGTAGGATTTTGTTGTTGTTACTGCTTACCTGAGTGCTGGCTCTCGCTTTGGTGAACCATCTAGGCCATTACGCTTGCTGGTCACACTGGAGCGTTTTAAACTCCCACTTGGCATTGGACTGTCGGGCGGGGTATTTCCAGTTGTGCCTGCAAGGACATCGTCAACGTTTGATGGTGCATAACCAGAATCATGATTACCATTTGGGTCAGCCACAACTAATTGCGGTTGGGTGGTGATCTGGGCTACGACACTGTTGTTACACGAATCGTTGATGAATTTGATTTGTTGAACAGGATTCGTAATTAAAGATGAACGAATTAAACAGATTGACCGGCGGTGACGGTGGCGGCAGCAGTGAGAGATTGCGTAGTAAAAGAGAAGTAGACAGATAAATGAGAATATTTCATTAGAATTTAATTAGTAAGTGATTTCGATTTGTATTTGACTTGGGGACTTTAATTGCCTGCTGCGGTTGGTATATAGTGCATATTCTGTACATATTGTCGATCAATAAGTTGCGACTTAACTGATGGAATTGCCAATGAATCTATAAGACTAAATGGACTGACTTGCTGCACCAATATTATGTTTGCGGTGGAACAATATTTACATATAAATGGATGGGAATAGTGTATTCTCTTTCGGGATACTGGAATCGGGAAATTACCCAAACAGTATTTGAAAATGCCAAACAATTAGAGGAGGTTTATGTCTTGATTTTTACAATTTTCCAATTCCTATTTTTAGTCTAGGTATAGGGGTTAACCAACCAATATCGGGTTCTGCAACATACACACAACTTATGACCAAACCCTATGTACATATCTGTAGTTTAAAGGATGTCCGATATTTTGGTTTCTTTTGAATCATTCATTATTTTCAGCGATTTGACATCGTTGGACACTAAAAATCGATGCTTTGCGAACAATCCAAAGACGTTTCAGTCAGTCAAAAGCAATATTGATCAACCCACTCATGGAATAGGGGTAGACACTGAAAAATTAGGTAAACAGTATTGAAGTTCATGAAAAATCCAATTCCTTATATCTGAGGCTTAGTAAATTAGTTTTGAGAAACCACAGTATTTGGAGCACTACATCGATAGATTTTAACATATTCAGTGTATATGAGTATAGAAAATATGATTGCCTCAGTAATTTGGCTTTTTTGTTAATTTATTGTCAAAATTTGAACATTTTCAAAAGTATAAACGAGTGAGCACAGCTACTCGAGAGTAATAATACATAATACCTCACACTTTTCCATATATGTACATATTTAGATGCCTTATATTCTGCATATATTTGTTTTAAAATTCACGTCTCAAGGAACTGCGTGACCACACAAGCCCAGATATGAAGTTTGAAGCATTCAGTCAGGTCCGTTGGGCAGGAGTCTAAGTCACCGATAGACAGAGAGAACGAAAGCGGCGAATCCAAATTTTGAACTTCTCCATCATAGTAATGTCAAGTGTGACTTAAATCTCCAGTTCGAAATTTTGTTTAAAACTAATGCGTACTTGTCTGTATGCAGTTGTCCTTTAGGTGCAGAAAATAAAATATTTTGCGCGACATGTCTATGGGACCCAGGACCTAGCTTCTCACAACCATTCGTTTTGTGCCTGTTATAGTCTCTACACGAATGGAAGGGGGCTAGTGGTTAAAGCCGTTTCTGAATGTCAATTTGTTATTTTGAGAAGGTTTCTCATGATTGCTGTACTCTCGGATGTTTGTCAGAATCTCGAAAGAGGTGAAGCCGTGAAAGAAATTCGAGGTTTTGTCTATAATAAGGCGTTTCTTTGTAGACGAAATTTTTTTGAAACGCGAAGAAACAACTATTTTCAATATCTCTGGAAGCAATGTGATCCCATGCTTATTCTCTGGTATCGCGGTTTTGTATTCTGCGTTTTCGAGATCTCACTGATTTCTCTATAGCCGAAATCAACTCCATTACCAATGCTCTCTATCTCACATCCCCACGCAAATGTCGTCCCATTAGCAAAACTCACGTCACCGCAAGATTCAAAAAGTAAAGCACAACGATTTTCCATGACCAACTAGAGCCTGTATATTACGCGTACACTTATTGAGCGATATATCGAGCAACGATTTCCAACGCGTTGGTTGGGCAGCGTACAGTCTCTTGTATATTAGAATTAAATGCATTAAATTTGAATTTTATGTATTGCGACCGTATTGTACGAGGAGCATATGCCTGTGCAAGACTAAACGGATTTTTCAAGACATTGAATTGTATGCTCAAAAGTACTAGTGACCGAGTTCAGTTCTTCCATTGAGTCAAGAACTGGACTGCTTTGCACAACACTGTACATGCCTACGTAAGTTTGAGCTTATCCTTGTAATTTAATCCCAAAATGGAGTGCTCCTTATTAGGTCTGATGATCCGGTCTCGATGCGTTCAAACTTTTTTATATGTATTTTTGAAGACCGTCTTAATACTGACTATACTCTCTGTGTTTATTAAACCTCCTCAAGACTAGAGACAATGAAAAACTTGTTTTTTTTTCGGCTACCTGCACTTGAACTCTTAGCACATTAGTGATCCAAAGTGAAGGAAGGAGAGTCCAGTATGTCGATATCTAAACAAATATACTCATAAATTTGTCAGACTCAACTAGGATGTAAATATTATGAAAATTATAAGAAATTGTGCCAAAAATATTAAAAGAATTTTAAGGGAAAGAGTATTGTTCCTCAGACGCCCCTAAACTTTAAGGCAGGCTATAGGCAATTTGAGCAACCTCAACCATTAATATTATTTCTATCGATGGCCATTGGGATGCACTACACTAAGTATATGCTTATGCGCTCCTCTACACTAAACAAATCATCCGAGGAATTTTGGATTCAAATAATTGGGAATTGTTTTCACATCCTAGTGGAGCTTGAATCAATGAAATTATTGAAAAATTAGCCAGATAGAGTGTCCAAATTCCATTATAATTGAGTTCTTCACCAACAAAAGACGGAAATTGCTTACTGATATCTTAAATAATAAAGAAGTTCTAGATATGAACAAGAAAAAACAGAGAAGACCAGCAACTGGTCCAGCATAAGAAAACCATGACCAAGTTGCCATTTACGCCAATGTCTCCCAATAAAGCAGATAGTTTTTGGAAATTCTAGAAGATCTTAAAGTCATTTTTCAGTTAATGAATCAAAGCGGGTAACCCTAACAATTTCGGATCTCTCTCCTTTACAGTATTGCTACTTGAAATGGGAAGAAACCATTTCCTCACCTTTACATATATACCAAAGATTGGATGCTTTGACATATTCTGTCCGGAGTTCCATTCGATTTCCAGTACTTATCGAAGGCTCTGGGCTAATACTTGTTGAACGACCTAAGAAATCTTTCAAGCCTTACAGAATTAGCATATTTGCTTTCATTTTAAGGTGGTTAAGAACTAGGACTAATGTAAAGTCCTAGTCGAGAATGATTTTTAGGATAACGAGTAAGGGAAGCTCTATCTGGTTCAACTTGTGACCTCTGGCATCGCAACAGACCTATAGACGCCAGATACATACTATACATACTATTCATTCGTCGAAAATGACATATTCAGTTGCAATTATTGGTGTCAACTATTTCTTGGTGAGCAATGAAATAAGAATATCACTATTAACTCAAGAAAAGTTTTCAGTCCTAAAGGACTGTCCGCCCTTAATTTGTAGTTGTAAAGGGTTTAGATTTATTGCTTGTCCACGGTACAAACTGATGCCTGGTCTATATGTAAGTACAAAGTTTGTAGTAAATAAAAAAATATATTTGGCCAGCTTTTCCACCAAAATGCCTGATATATTAACTAAACTTCCCAATATTCAATCAACACCACCACACGGACTAAATTTATTACCAACATAACACCACAGCAGCAGCAATAGTCCATAAAATAAAATATAAGCTCTAAAAAAAAAACAACAAAGTTCGAAATGGTGTTTTGTGTATCTATACTCACTTTCCGGTCTCTTCGACCACAGTCGCTAGCATGAATTCCGTTGATTTATCGTTAACGATAACATGACAGTCATCGATATCCGGTGATATGGCATTCTCGTCCTCTTCCTCATTGGACCCGGATGCTGTATTCGTTGCTGGCTCATCGGGCATTATACGGCTCGCACTTTTACTACTATCCAACGCCGTTTCGGCCAATCTTCTCGTTTGGGCGATATTTTCTATCACGCTACCGCATGTTATCTCTGATAGATGCGGTTTACGGGCAGCTCTCTGTTTTCGCGCTCTACTGCGTAATGCCTAAACACACACACACACACACACACAGGCAGACAGATTAGAGGACAATTGAAATTGGCCAACAAAACGCTTTAAAATACTCACCTTAAATATATTCCAATAAAGGAAAACCATTATGATGCACGGTATATAAAAACTGCTCAACGATGAGTACATTATAAAATCCGTGTTGTAAAATACACATAAATCAGGATCACGATTCGGAGTATTATTTAATCCTAAAACGATGGGCGAACCGATTGCCGCTGATATCGCCCAGACTAAAAGTATTGTTAGGCAGACGCGTCGACTGTTTTTATGCTTAGCGTATTTTATTGGTTGTGTTACAGCGATGTATCTGGAATGAGAAGGGTGTAGTTATAATTGTATTTGAAAAAAGAGTTTTTGAAAATTTCTATACGAGTCCTTGGAAATGGAATCAGAAATGGGCGGCGGAGGGTTCTGTTTAAGTGCCTCAGATGAAGGGCACTTATTGTATTTTTAGTTTGCACAGAAAGATACAAAGTCTCAGAAGATACCTAAAGCCAAAAGGAAGATAAATACTAATCATATTCGTCCCGCAGTGCTGGATGTATTATACCAACCGTCTACATAATTTGGCTTCCAAATCTGGCTCAGGTCATGTCAATGATGGTGAGCAGAAGAAGAACAGCCGTCAACTGAGCGCTAGAACTCTGGCTTACAGACGTGGCCCTAGGAATACACATCACGATTCACATTACCTGGTGGGCAGTGCTGCTTCAATCTCACAGTGTGTAAAAGTTTATAAACATTTCAAGAGGATCAGAGTGCATGGGCAAACAAGTCAATCGGACAGCAGTACGTGGGGAATGTATCAGCAACAGACTACATGACGCCTTATGTGGACTTCATAAAACATTTTAAAAACTTCTCTCCAATTGGAGAGGAATGGAAAGATAGATAAATACCAAGCGCGAAAATCACAAAAATTTGTACTGATGAGTCCTAGAATTGGACGTCGGCGTAGGAACAGGTATATTTTTAGACGACCTAAATCAGTCAGTATCCCTAACTATAGACTGCGATGAGGGAAATACTACGTGAGGTTATCCCCTTTTTTATATACACTCAGGCAGCGACAAAAGGGATATCTGCTACAGAATTCGAAGCTTGTTAAGTTCTGTCATGAAAAACTTATGGTTCGTGGTGTGCAGCATATAGTAAGACTATGCTACAGATCTGGTTATGAAGGAATACCAGGGAATGAAAGGGCTGATGAAACAAGAAAGGCTCGGCACTTGATCTATACTAAGCCGACCGCGAGGTGAACATTCTGCTTTCCACAAACGATACGTGGAGTTCTCTTAGCAGTAAAATCTTGTCTCTATTCAATGAAGGAAAACCCACAGATTAATGCAGAAGGAAGGAATTTCCTATCTACCCTCAAAGAAGTGATCACGGGTTGTGCCGCATTCTGCGGTACCACATAAAGAAACTAAAACTTACAAATGAATATCTTTGTAGAGGATGTAGTGATGAGGATGTCCAAGAGGATACCACCCACTTTCTGAAAACTATGACAGAAATTCCTGGGAGCCTACTTCTTCTACGACATCGACCGATCGTCGTCCGAAAAACCTGTAACCAACTTCTGCAACCATATTAAACCGACAGGTATGCAACAGGTAGCAAACATTCCATCTTCCAATATTATTATAGACATAACAAGGGATTCGCACCTACCATTGGGTTATCAAGGTCATTGCATGAAGTTCTCATGTCATCTTCAGTGATGTCGCACAGCAAAGGATCACCAAAGACCGGCTGGATAAAGTTATTCTTATTATCGCCCTTACAAGAGTGTTTGCGTTTTCCCTGTTGATGGGTGCAGTAAGAAGGTACAGCAGGTAGGTACAAGTTTTTTTCTTGATTCATAAGTAAGACTCAGATTCATCTCTGTGTTTAGAGTATCATTCGGTTTTCATATATACTTGGCAGACTTCAGCAGTGGTGACATATCTCATTGGAGGTGTCCCGCACAAGTAAAAGGGGGATCTCAACCGACTTAGAGAGGAACGGACTAACTGAAGACGCTTGTTCGTTGAGTCCCATATTCCTCTCGAATTGTAGTACCACCTGAGTTAGTAAGTTAGCGAAAGGGTGGTAGCCCAGGATGACGACTCTGCGGAACAGTTCATTGGTTTTGGACTGAGCAATTCCCAAATATGTCAAAGTGTCAGTGCAGTCGATGGTACCTACCAGAAATCGTGCAGTTTTCCGGTTTTCACTTTCTCTAGAGATCTATTAAAATCAACGGAATATGAACTGACCTTCAACTGACCCTGCAATCGGACGCTTCGCCAAGTCAACATTAATTTTAATTAGTAAAACATATTAATTTTAATTATTCACTTTTATCATAAAATCTTAGCTGCTGAACGACCACTCAGGGATATATATTTCAACACGTACGAGTGAACGTGTTGGTCCTTTCATATCCGTCATTCGGTGCGAAAATTGCGTGACATTTCCCCAAAAGATTGTTTGAGTTACCAAAAACGGAAAAAAAACCCCTACTAGGTAATAACTTGTTCACACGATACTTCAAAAGCAGAAAAAATAAAAATACATAAATTAATAAATAAAAAGGAAAAAAAAAATATATATTTTTAAATAGGGAATAGCGGCTTTAATTTATTCGCGAACCATTAAAACGCAAGGGCGTCATAAAAATTCAAATTTAATGCAATTTTCCTTGGCAGCACCATGACGCTTATGTGCAGCCCACCGCAATGGAAGCCCTCCCATTTGTTTTAATAGGACGAAAATGCGAAATGGGAAAACGTGGTCAGAAAAACGAAACGCAAATCTGCCTCTTGTATCCGCTCTGCGCGCACCGCACACCCATTCTTCCAAATACCACTTTCGTGTGGCAGGAGGCAAAAGGGAATAAACTGACAAGGTCGCGACGCTGTCATTAACACTTGTTACCCAAAGAGAAATAGCTGACACCGCAACGACTACGTCAGGACTCTATGCTACGAGGACAATGCCAAATGGATTGGTTGGGTGGCGCGGAGACAGTGTCACCCAGCTATATGATGACAAGCACGGAACGCGCACACAATTTTCTACCCAACTGTGCGAGGGCACTGGAAAAGAAATTACATGCGGAAATCTTAATCAGGACGCAAAACACCCTCTCCTCCTTACAGGAGGTTGTACGTACATATGTATTGGGGAGTAGGGAGAGGTGTAATTTTTCCCACGGACAATTGTCAACGCAGTGGAGTGACGAAAAGTAGTTAGGGGATAAGCTCGACATAAACGAGAACAAATGAAGTCAAAGGACCTGCCACTGAAACAAACATTTGTCTAGAGGTGCTGAATGTTTTGACCCCTTTTACCTATACAAGTTGCGGGCGTTGGATTTAAGCAAATTTAAAAGTCAGAGTCATGTACTCAGAAAGTGAATTATATCGAGAGGGTACCAAGCTTATGGCATAGAAAGGCAGTTAGTGCACTCAGTCCCCATGGATTATTGAAGCTCGAGAGGAGCTGAGAAAATAATGAAACATCCTCGAAACTACAAGCATCCTCGCTGTTTAGGAACTAGCAGCTCGTCATAACTAATATTCATCAGAGAATCTAAATATGAACGTGAAAAGTATTGAAGTGCAGCCCTGACTGCAGCTAACACTCAATGCCAACATCAAAGAACAGGGAGTTGAAGGGATATCTACATTGGCAAAGACATGTCTGAACTGTTTTGGCACCGTATAAGATGTGTGCAGCAGACTCGGGATGGTAAAAGCTACGCTTGGAATGATATTCCTTAATGTCTGGAACCCATACTCTGAGCAGTAACCCGTGACTATTCCCCTGCAACGAAGAAGTAGAACTCCTTTGGGAGTGCAGCGTTTTGGAGGTGGATATCACTAATTGACTCATGGGGCAGACCTTCGTAAATATGTGTTTATGAATGATTTTGAGGATCTTTTATCTGAAAAGTTTCAACAAAGACATGACTTACCAGAGAATGTTCGAGGAACCCAAAGACAGTGACATTATCAGTGACATTGGACTGGACACACTCAATTTCTCCCTCACAAATTCGAGCGTTGCATCGCTTGTATGGCGTGTAGCCCCATCTTGTTGGAATCCTAGCTCCGATATCGATGTTGTTAACTCTGGCCACTAAAAGTCGGTTAACATCGCTCTATACCTGATACTATTGACGGTAACGGTGTCTTCTTTCTCATTTTGAAAGAAATAAGGTCCAATGTTGCCAAAATCCGTATCTCCGGCCAATATTTGTGAACACAAGCCATTGTCTATGCTCGATCGGCTTCAATTCTTGCTTTATATGGATGTTGGCCTAAATCTAACCGCAAAATAAGCCAGGTTGACTCTCTGGCGATGCCCAATTCAGCTGGTCGGCACCGAACCGATATTTCTAGGTCTCCTTCGATACATTTATTTTTTTCATTTCTCACCAATCTCTGTCTGATTGGGGTCTTAAGAACCAAAAGAGTGTTCTCCCCAACCTCACGAAGAAATTAATGTTGTGTATTTACAACTGAGCCGGAATTTCGAAAACATTTTTATTTAATTTCCGCACATTGTATCATAAAATGGCAAATTTTATTGAATATTCTGACAACTAGATGCCATTGATAGCTTCGATAGCTGCTAAAATATAACGATTTGAAAAGTATCATTGCTATCTGGTCACCCTATTCATTAGAATTCTCCTCACGTGATCAAAATGAAATTCCGATTCAAATCAAATTGTTCATGATAAATACTTTTGCTGATTGTTTAGAATTAAGAAGACTTCCTTTCTTATAACAAAAAAATAAATAAAAATAGTTGGCGCTACAGGTCGATGGGACCCAAGGCCTAGCTTCTCATAACCATTCGTGCTGTGCGTATTATATTCTTTACACGAATGGAAGGGGCCTGCTGTTTAATACCGTGTCCGAAGGGCAATTTCTTATTTGAGAAGCTTTCTCAGGACAGTTGTACTCTCGGATGTTTGTCAGACGCTCGCGAGAGGTAGGGCCGAGAAAGTTTTTAGGTGTTCTCCGACTGGGATTCGAACCTCCAACTATTTGCTCCATAGTCCAACGCACTAACCACTGAGCCACGGCGCCTACTTTCTTATAACAACTGTTTCATCCAATTTCTTCTCTTCCTTGATGCAATAGAGATGAGATCATCAGAAATTCTTTTCACTTCCGCTCCAAGCAAAAGATGTTTTCAGGAAAAAGGTCAATTAAACTCAATTGCTGAAAACTACTCCATTTTGAACGTAGTCACGTGCGTACGACGTTTAAAGGTACATATGTATGTAAGGATATATTCCAAGAGAAAAGGATTCTCCACGTGCACTTGCAAACACAACATATTCACATTCAATTAATTCTTTTGTTTATTCAAATTAATTTCAATAATCATACCTGAAATACTTCCACGTACTAAAGCAAATTATTCGAAAAATAAGCAAAGGATCGCTCTCCTTTCCAATAAACCTTCAGATTCTCTTGTGCAACAAATTACCTACATAAAAGTTCCGACTCACCCAGCGCTGCCTGAAATATTTTCTTAATTTGTTATCTAAATAACACAACAAGCACAGCAGGCGACAGCCAGTACACAGTGCACACATCACTTTCCCAGGGAGTAAGGACTCCCCTACGTGAGCCAACCCACCACATCCTGAGTAACCTGCCGGAGGTAGAGACACTCACGTATTGTTTAGATGGCAGATGCAAGCTCTGCTACCCCCATATATAACATTCGCCTCGGGATAAATTTTGTAATTAGTTTTCGGATAACATTTTTCTCGTTCGCAATTTCGGAGGGAGTTGTTCCTTCTTCAAGGATGAAGCGACGTCGGATTCATTTAATTCTGGGTGCTTTTTTCGCCAAAAGACCATTTAAGATTCCATTGATATTGGACAGTCGACTTAATGGGATGGATAGGATCGGAGGAAGTCCTGGGGGCAAGGGGGTGTGTGTTTGCACTTACCTGTCTATCGATATCGCAACTAGATTAAAAATCGATGATGTGGAGCATATCACATCCATTGCTATATAGAAATCACATACGAAATTCGGCAGGGACCAGATACCGTTCACCTGAAAAGAAAGAAACCAAATAACGGAGGTGTATGAGTAAAATACATATGTGATCAAACAGAAAGCAGCAAAGAGATATTAAAAAGCAAAGCCATTCGAGAACATCAAAAGGATTCGGAATAGTGTATTATTTTTTCCATTTTATTGGGAGGGTGTCCTTTTGAAAAAAAAATGAGGCGTCTACATCGACGTCGGCGTGCATAAATTAATAATAAAGAGGAGATGACTCTCAGATACTTAAATACAAATTTGGTATTTGGTCTGGTGAACTCAAAATACTCTAGAAATGGAAAATTTCTTCATAAAATTTTATCTCCCAAAGCCATTTAATAAATGTACGTAAGGTTATAGGATCAACATTGCACTCTCCGGTGGTTATGGGGTGATAATTGGGCCAACTTGTAGCAACTAAATGACTTGGACTTCTGGCTTCTTCTCGCACATTGAAATGTTTATCAAGTACTTCACTAATATTTTCGTACAGACATACATAGTATGTACGTATATTTGATAACCCTTAACGTAGAGCAGATAGCGCCTGCTTTTGACCAAAAATTATCCATTTTAGGTAAACAACACTCCACTCTAGTACACCGACACTTACTTAGGTGCTCTTACTCAGACTATTAATTCGTTAACCGTCCGGATTGAGTTCAAAGACTCTGCTAGCTGAAGTGGAAGTATCCATTCCCCCTACTAGCCAACCCGAACAGAACACTGCCTTTGACAAGGTCTATGTCAGCATACAGCTCGTATAGTTCGTCGTTGAATTCCCTACTCCAAAGCCTGAAAACGAAAGCAGGACCGAAGATTTAAGAAAGAATTTTTCATTTGAAATGACTGAGGACGTCTTCATTCTCTGCAGATAGAGTCCAAGCTTTAGTGCCATAACATAGGGTAGAGACGATCAAGGTCAAGGACGATCAGTTTACAGAATCTCTTTCGTTGTCTGACATAGGGCCGTATTAGTCAATTGCCGTATTAACAAAAAGAAACAGCAGATTGACAAGAGTTACTTTCCAATTCCGCCTGATATGACATTATCAGAATTTACACTAGGACCGATATCAACAAAGTCCCTTACTGCCTTGAAGTTAAAGCTGTTAATTTTGACAAAGAAAATTTTTCAATCCAAAAATTTGAAAAAAATTGGTTGCGCATACGCCACCGAATCACATACGCAGATCCTGTTTCTGCCTTCCGATGATTCAAGTGAAAGGACAGAGAAAGTTTTTCAATCCAAAAATGTGTGAAAAAATAAGTTACGTATACGACACCGAACCAGATAGGTAAATTCCGCATCTACCTTCCCATGATGCAACTATAGGTATCATGTTAAGTTTTTTCGAGGTGCGATGCAATTACTTATATAGACGACTGCAATCCGAAACTCATGAAACTCATTAGTTCCACTCCACTGTCTGTTTTACATCCGTTTCGTAGCGATCGATAGACATTGTCCTAATCCTACGGCACGTTTTAGACTCGTACAGAGTACCATGTAGAACAGATTTTCATCAGTGCTGCCTACCTTTGGATTGAAAGTGAAAATGATAATATCTTCGTTGGGTATTGGATTATGATTTATGACTTCTTTTTGGCAAAGAAAAAATATTCAACATTTCACGTTGTTTAATTTCTTCACTTCATTAGTCGACACACGAAACACGTTTGCCAGTGTTTCATCCACTGAATCCTTAATTGTCTTCTGCCAGAAAAAATAAATTTATTAGGATCATGGTCTACACCACTTCAGCGAACAATCATAAACCAGCGGCCATGGTACTAATGATCCTTCTGACCTTGAAATTTATGCCCCACAATATTTACGTTCAAGTACCCAATTATTGTCCTTGAATTTAATTTACCGCAATTGTTTGCGTCACTATTAATTTCTATCATAACAGCCGTACGTACATACTTCCCCAATAAATTGCACAATGTTCCCTTCGACCAAAAAAAATACAAAAAAAAAATAAAACATGGAAAAGAAAAACGAAAGAAACCCTCAAAGAAACGGATAACTGCGTGATCCACAACCATAATGGCTAACACAGGCAGCCAAGAATGGTCAGTAATCGGGTCATAGATTCTCTCAAGTGTCCCACGTTCACATTCCTTCACTATCTGCAATGGATAGCGCTCCTGCTTTAGTCCAAAAAGTATCTCTCTACCAGCCGAATCAAGTGAAAATGGTCGTTCGGGTCGATTAGTCAGAAGTGTGCGTGTGTGTGTGTACGTATCTATGTGACATCCTTTTCTGGATATCTCGTTCTCATTAGTGGCGGTTATTCGCATAACATTAGATAAATCTACTGCTAGAATGAAAATGTAGAGATACCATTTCGGACTGTGTGGACTTGCCTCCTCCCCGTGGGTGGTGGCAATAAATAACAGGAGGCAACTTAATTGAAAGTGACTTCCTGTCTGCCTGGAATGCGTAAATGTAACGTAATATTGTCGCTCGCTCTACATGTGGATACCGGCCAATGGGCGGTAACAATCAATGGGTGTGGATGTGACAGTCATTGAGAGATAAACATTGAGTGTGGCAATCTAGTATTCAATGTTGTTGTGATCCTTGTTTTCGCTGTACGTGTATCTACAATAATTGACATTTTAAATAAAACCCAAAAAAATGCACACAGACACATATCCTATTTGAGTAGATATAGTTGTGACAGATGGACCTGTCCATGGACATACCAAATAATTGTTCGCAGCTAACCACAATAATTGAACTGAAATGGCAAAATGGCAAAATGAATTGGGTTCACACAAACACGTTTACACAATTGGCTAGTACTGCGGACATATGCGAAAGCTGAATGCAAACATTAATTTTGCGCCATATACGGAAGTCATTACAGGTCATTACGGAAAATCGTGAAAACAGCAATATTGCGTGGTCAAGTAAATCGGACAATCGAGAGTGGCGAACGGATTGAGTCCTGCGTTACTAATTAATACAAAACTGCTTGGAATTAGGAAAATTTTCCAAATGAAGTGTACACTGGGTTGTATTAATATTCAGGCTTTTTACGCTGCGGGGGTTTTATTGTCCTATCGGAAGTGATTCCGTGTGGTGGACAGGAACTCACTTACCGGATTTGAAGTCTACTAGACTGGACATAGCACAAGGTCGAGGGGATGAATTAAGGGTAAGTATAGGACCAATGATATAAAAATATTGCAAATGAGTAGTCGTACAAGGTAAGACAAATTTTGGGGGTTAATGTGGCCACGAAGTCGGTCAAGTAGCTTAACAACCTTAAAAAATATTCTAGACATCCACATTTGGGAGTTACATATATGCACATTCCCCAAACTCGTGCAAACCACAAGATATCCTCTCAGTGCTTGATAGACATAGAATCAAACTAGTCGCATACGTGTATGCAATTTTTCCTCACTAAATCTGTGATTAATGAATAACTTATGTGACTGGACCACAAGCTGTGTATTTGGTTTAAGTTTAAGCAAAAAGCGATTAGAAAATCATACTATCGTACTCCAACTAACCACTATAAGTCTGAAGCAAAGCGTAAGATATTTATTATGAGCAAATCTCAAAAACATGCGATCAATCTCGATTCCAGCAATGAACGTTCTCCTCCAAAGTACAGTGTGTCCTGTAAAAAGGATACTGTTGCACTTTTCTCTTGCAAAAAGGGTATTGGTAATAAATGGATTTACTGCCTTATATTCATCTTTAGCTATAGATCTCGACCATAAGACGGTGACTTTGGTAAGAAAAAAAAGGAAAAAAATCACAAAAAGTCAGATTCAGGATGAGCATATTGGGTTTGGTGGCGTATGCGCAACCAATTTTTTCACATATTTTTGGGTTGAAAAACTTTCTCTCTCCATTACACGTTGCGAGACACAAGTTAAGCTAGTATGTGCCTAAGATGTACAGAATTAGAATATCTCACTCCAGTTGTGTCAATGGAAGGCAGATGCAGGATCTACCTATCTGGCTCGGTGGCGTATGTGTAACCTATTTTTTTTTATAAATTTTTGGGTTGAAAAATTTAATCTTTAAACCTGGCGAGCCACCAACTAGGGTAAACAACTTAGGAATGAAATTGTTGAACAGAATCATTCATACCGTGTACATACGTATCTGCCAATATACTAATTATGTCTGTCTACTTTCGTATATCCACCAAATGGCCAGTGTGGTGGCAGAGGTGAACTTTGTAGGACTAAGTATTTTCTCCCCCATAGTTGTCTTAGTTCATCTCCCTAGTTGGTCAACAACTCATATCACCATCTAAGGACAACAAGTATTGTTTCGATAGACATTGGTTTTGAATCAAACATTTGCAATCGAAGACTGCTGGGGCTACAGTCACTACAGTATTTTGTCTTAACTATGAACAAGTAGTGCGATCAGCTTAAACCATAAACAATTACTTTTCCGTTCTAGCGTACAGTTGGTGCTGTTGGCTTGTTTTACTTGGAAAGTGATCATTATTGTCACAGGTATGTTGCAAATTATCGGAAAATTATATTATCGGCGATCCGGTCAAATTGTAACTCTATCGTGTACTCGTAGCTATGTTTTTTTTACTATGGCAGGTTCAGGTTCATTCTAAAACCACATGGATCTTGCAATTTCTTGAAACTGCCCTTGGAATAAGGGACACCTAAATATAATGGTCACCAAAGGTTATCAAAGAAGTGTAATCCTCTTCGAGCAGAGAGAGCTTGGCACGTACAAAGGCGGCGAAGAATGATACCATTCCATTCTTCGTCCATTCAGCTTCTTAAGAAGTCATTAGCAAGGACGTCTACCTGCGGATAATGCATTGTTCCGGAAAGACACCTATTACGAGTACTATGAGCATCCATTCCTACACGTACATAGTTGAATACGTTGTGCCAACTAGTATTAGAAATATTACAAAATGCCATCAAAGAATTCAACATGAAGGTGCAACCAAATATGTTCCAAGTACTGAAGAGAGAACTCTTGCAGCTTGGTTGAGTTTACAATCAAATCCATTCCTAAAAAAATGTATGACTGGTTGTACATACATATGTACATACTATCCCCCTAAGCTATTAGTTTAGAAAACTATACAGACTTCAAATACAAGTCTCGCTCTTCTCGTGCGTGGGCTATAATATTCATTTGACAGAATTGCCAGGTCCCCATTTATGCAGCTTTTCCATCAAAGCAAGAAATAGGTCTTGCAATTGACACGCCTCATTTTTCAGATAGGGTCTGTCGGCTATGGCTGTGGTTTGACTTTTCAACTCGTCTATATATGCGACAAGGTACATGTTTCAGTAAGGTTTGCAAATTATAAATTTTTTTGTCTGGTTGGGACAATATTACTTTCGATTTGTATCCTAAAATCATTCTGAGCGATGAAACCCATTTCTGGCTCAACGGCTTTGGTAATAAGCAAGATTGTGGGGTTGGTGCAAGGTAGCAATCCGAAGGCATTCATGAAATGTCATTACGTCCACAACAGCAACACAGTCTCCGTAAATAGAGGTAGCTACTGAACCGTGTTGATTAACTATTTTTGGGATAAATGGTGCCTTTGGCAGTTTCAACAATACGGCGCTACATGCCATGCAGCTGGGCCAACAATCAAGTCATTGAAGCAAAGTTTGGTCAGGGTGTTGTCTGGAAAAGTATGACAGTATGACTTGAAGGGTGGGCCATGTGCTGGTTCCTTTTTAAATTGTTTTAAAAAAAATAGATACTTTAGATAAAGTTCGAAAAGAGGAAGAAATCTTTTCTTAATGTTTGTCAAAATTTTGGGAAAATATAGCACGAGGGGTGGATGGAAAAATGTTGGCTAATTGTAGTTTTTTTTTTTTTTAAGCTGTAGAAAGATTACATTATTTTGAATCAAATATAAAAAAATCACAAAGAGCATATCTTCTGTGAAAATAAAGAAAGTACTAGTGATGGATTTGGATTAGAAAATTTAAAATCTCCAACTTATCCTCGTTATATTATAGAAACAGATGTGGGCTGCATGTCCGGTCAAGAAACCTTAGAGCTTCTTAAGGACACATCCATTTCTCTGGAAGTGAAACAGAGGGTGCAAGTTCTGTAGAAAACCATTAGATAGTTCCAGGAAAAGCAGAGGTTCTTTCCGTACAAATCGCTTTGTTTCGGGAAAATCAATAGAGACTGCCCTACAGTCGTTGGTAGGAATTATTGAGAAATCTTTTCAGAACAAGGATTTCGGTATGGTGATCTTCCTAAATATTGAAGGAGGCTTCAACATTGTCAAAAAAAAAGTTATATCTGCTGCTCTTCTTGACGTGAATGCTGACAACTATAGTTGCTATTGGGTTCACCAAATGCTTAAAACCAGACTCATCCATGCTGAGGTGATGTGTTTTCTAACCAGAAGGTCGGTGTGTACGGGTACTATGACCATTATTGTGGTTCATGATAGTGAACTGGGAAATAAGGCGTTCAGTGTCATAGCCTATGCGGATGGCAGTGCGGTTTACTTAGTCTACACTCAACCACAACAAAGGACTTCGCCTTCGTGTCAAATTGTTTTAATGCCTAAACGGCGCAACATGTGTACCTCTTCGGCACGAGTTCAAGCCGAAATTGGTTACTCTGCCTCCTATTCCACGTGGGGAGTTTTACGTAGCTATTCAGTGCTGGCAATCCGGTTTTTTCTCATAGTTTTATCACAATCAACCTTCTGTTGGTCTAAGTGCGTGAAAAAAATGTTGTAGTATTTTTAAAAGCTTTTTCGCTTCGCTTTTCCAAAGGAAGCCACTTGGTTTCAACTAGAAATTTACCGATTAGTTCCCTCCAATCTTTCGCTTATTTGTCCACGAGTCCACATTCATTATAGATACATCTTACAATCACTCATCTCACCTAAACAGCTATAACTTTCTCAAAAATCAATAATTACTTAACAACAGCTTAGGTCTTGATTACTATGTAGGACTGTAATAAGTCCTCCTAATTCTGACCAGTGAGTAAACACACGAATAACAATTCCCAGAAAACCTTCTGAGTGAATTTTGAAAAATTAAAAACGAACTCCCGGAATAAATTTAAATATATGTACATCTCAGAGCATTGGTCCGACGAAGACGAGTCAGATAAGCTGATTGCTTTGGTCCTAATGCAACAGCGAATCGCTTCGCGTTTAAATATTCATAAGAATTGGACAAAAGTTAATTAAAAAGTTTTCATCTATTAAATGTATCCGCTAACGCAGCTCAACTCGATTCCCAACCCAATTCAGAGTTTGCTGTTCCCCACTAAAGTGAAGACTGCGAGAAATAAGGGATAAGTGCAAATTTTAGAGTTAAAAGTGATTTCTTTTTTGGGAAAGTTTTCATTAAATTCGGATTAAAATTCATAAGATATCCATTAATGTAATTCTTTTTAGTGAGGAGTTCAAAACTTTGGAAGCAATTGCCCCTTGTCTGTTTATTTTAACATTCATAAAGTTCCCCAGGAGTTGGGCAGCCGGTTGGGGTGATCATTTTAAGGCTAAGTTTTGAGGAAGAATTCGGTCGAAATTTAGAGCAGATTGAATTACTTTTTGGAAAGCTATTAGTGCTGAAGGAAGCAAGGTGAGTTAAGGCAGAAGTTGTGGGATATTGATGAACTTAATGCGAAAGAATTCATTCCGGGTAAAGTGTACCAATAGATGTTATTCATTCAGGTTAGAGGGAAGTTAGGTCATCTTCGAAATATGTTTCTATTCTATTTTATAGAACCTGGGGGATGAGGCTCAAAATCTCCTTCCATCGAGTTCAGTTGAGACCAAAGAAGCAGGAAATTTCTCGAGTCTTCAATTCGCCGTGGAATCTTAAACAGGAATCTCACAGGAATCTTAAATAGACGGAATGTTCTTTCTTCTAGGAAATGCACTTTAACTTGCCCGTAATGGCATCACTATTCGGTTTACCATACAGATGCAATTAGGATCTGATGGTCAGTCAGATGGCTACTTCAATGGAATAGTGTATCTATATAAGGGTTCTTTCTATCTGATGGGCCTTTGCATTGGAATTCAAGGTAGCCTCGGTGTCTACAGTAACTTAAGACTATCTGAACGTTTAAAGCTTTGTTGAGGATTGGCAGACATGTAGTCTGTGTGCTCTAAAACCTATGTATGTCGATTGTGGACTCACAATTGAAACCGAAGATAGTAAGTAAGAGTTGGGGAAGACTGTTCGGTCGAGATTTAAGCTGCCTGAAGCTAGGGTATACTCCTAAATCTCTGTGAGAGTGTCACGACCTGTTCCAAGATGGACCAGTGCAGCTGCTCATAAAATAGGGCCAGCAGTGGAGAATCCTCTTCGACTCAAGGAACTTACTCTGAACTTTATTGATTTTCGGACTGTGTAGTTCAGGAATAATATTTTATTTTAAAACTCACCAAGATCTAGAGGTACGCTGGTAGCATGGTCTATGCATACTGGAACTATACAGTCGAAACTATACACAAAGAGGACGATATCTTCGGAAAGGTAGCTATTTTATACATCAATGGATTAGGAACCTCATAAAGGTTGATTAGTAGTTTATGGTTAGAATATAAATTGGCTTATGTTGGAGCCAACAGAAGTCTGAGTGGCTTGAATAACCCAAGAGCAGACAAACTAATTCGTTTCTTAATCTCTGATATTCATTTTTCCCGGCTCTCCATGCTCATGGTAAATGTACTACCATGGCACAGTTCTAAGTAGCGAAAACTGAAAAGAGTCTACGCGGTGTCAGCAAGAAGGGAAGGTTCTTACAAAGAGTTCCTACATAGGTAATAAACCATTTTGGGCCACGAAACACATCTTTTACAAATATTTAGCGCTACAAGTTTATGGGACCGAGGGTCTAGCTTCTCGAAACCATTCGTGTTGTATATGTTATATTCTTTACACAAACATAAGGAGCGTATCCAATAGGCAATTTGTTATTTGAGAAGGTTTTCAAATGACAGCTTCTCGGATGCTTGTCAAACGTTCACTAGAGGTAGGACGGTGAAAGAAATTTTAGTTTTTGTCTTAAGATTGAACCTGGAACCCCTCGTTCCGTACTTCAACACACTAACCTCTTGAGCCACGGCAGTCCACAACTTTTGGGTTCCTTTACTTCGAAATCTTTTATAGATTAGCTCTGATTTATAGAGTTTCAACATACCTTTCTGGCTTGGTACAAGGCTTTGGGTTAATATTGCTTTTGCAAATTCTCAAATCCAAGCAGTAAAAGCCTTATTTACAAAACTAGTGCGGAATTCCAAAAAAAGAAAGCACATAACAGTCACGTATATCGATTACACCCTACGCCTACAATCGCACATCCAAAAGCACACAATTCTCAAGCCTGCACTTATATATTGCCACCATTATCTGGTCGAAACGCAGACCTCCTTTGTAGCCAATCGAGCACACACATTTTGCCCGCCTAACAGCATGATATATGCGTCAAAACAAAACATAAAGATTACAGATTTGATTCCAGGGCTGAAAATTTATGTTAACACAGCAATAACCCAACACTATCTCCTATGCTAGGATCAGGGGGAGCAGGCAGACGAAAAAAAAAAAATAAATAAAAGGGTGCACCTCGAGAGCAAATGTTTATTCTTCCGCCAAATGAACATTGAAAACACCAACCATGAGTGTATGATGATGGATAAAATATGTGAATGGCGTTCGGGAATTTCGTCGACATATACACACGCACGCACACACACACACATAGTGGAGAAGCTTATTTCACCCCCGGGACGATACCATTAATCCTTCTTCAAAGTCACATTGTGCTCCTTTGTGTGCAATAAAACTGAATGTAGCACTTTACCTGGGACGTGTTCCTTTGAGTTGGCCGTTCATTTTCCACGGCTCTCCACTTCACACATACATACATACATATATACACTCATGTTGAAACATTGAAAATCGCAAAGTGAGCATTTTAGGGATATATGGAGGAGACATCCAGGATCCAGTCGAAAAAAAAAAACCGAACACAGAACACAGAACACAGAACGCAGAACACATCCAACTCACATTTGACATTTGGTAAGAACGGACACGATTTTGTATTTTTATGGCTGGAAAGGACATTCAAGTTAATCGAGGTGTGCATATTTTTTTCCTTTGGTCGATGTGGCCTTAAAAATTGTGTTTGTGTAGCAGGACATTAGGACGTTTGTGTCGAAATGTGTTAAAAGGTCTTGAGGTGAAATGGAAACGGCGATTAATTATTCTGTAGGGATAATTAAGTCACGTTTTGTTACTCGATTGAGTGTGTTTGTGAGCTGCTAACGAAACAATTATGAATATTCTCACGTTTAAAGTACAACAAAAAAATAAGGAATACGAAGGACATGTTTCTGACACGTTACATACATTTACAAGGCTTTTAATGATAAATGAAATTTTCAGTACTCATTCTCAAGACTTTTTAAAGTGTGTTTTCTGAAGAAAAGTGAGGAAATCCTTGGATGGATTTGGGTGTAGATTTCATGAGAAATGTACTTTCACTTTAAAATAAAATACAAAAGTGATGAGGTTACAACTTGCCAAGCTTGTTGTACCCCGATAGGATGAGAACAATTTGTCCGACTTACCTTTCACAGGCACAGACACTATAATAGTTGGTTAAATCATGGACCTAAAATTATGTTTGTAGGAGAGTCCTTCTCATCAATGGTATAGCTAACCGAAGCAGGAGGATAATTTAGCTCCGGAGAAGTAGTCATCTAGGCCCTTTCAAACAAGCTCGAAGGTGATAGTATATTTCGTGATCTCAAGATGACCAGGAACGCAAGGAGTTGTACATAGGAGAATGTTTGGGCTCATCAGTAAAGACAATATAAATATTAATGCGACATGGTCGTGTCCTTTCTTGACACAAATGGAATGCCTTGTTCGAAGGCATTTTGATGTTTCCGAAGTTTTCTCATGACAGTTATGCTTTCGAATGTTTGTTACACGCTCGCGAAAGGTTGAAGCTTTGGCGGTGTCTGGAGACCAAATCTCGAAACAACTAACTAAATTTTGAGCCACAGTGCCCACTGATTTTTAAAGATCTTTTAAAGGTTTATACCTTCGAATAATGCTTATCATTATTATTTCATCTCTATAGATATTAGCTTATCTCTATTTCATAAGAGACGATACAAAATAATCCATTGGCCATTCTGGATGTTATCTTTCATTAGAATATCAAATATCGTCACAGCTACACAATTACGGCTTAGAGCCGACCAATAACACTTTCGATCTTATAACGTGTCAAACATATTCATGGGTAGGTACTACAACTACCTGCCACTTTAATTTATAGCCAACCCTCCATCGTCGAATTACAAATAAGTGCCGCCTCCAAAATCCAATAAGCCGTCACCCCCATCACAAACAGTGTGTGTCGTCAACGTCATGTGATTAAGAAACAAATTACTGTAAGCTGAAGCCGAAACCGAATACACAGCCACATGCATATGCCCTACGTCCCACAGTAAGTCCTTATTCAACTAACAAGTGTAATTCAACCCCCTGAACAACTACAATTGATTAAGTAGGCGGTGTTGATTAGTCCTAAGTGGATAAATTATTAAGGACCCGCCATTTTACGGAACCGTTGTCAACAAAGTAACGAAAATCAGAATTGTTTCCACGTCCACACCGACGGGATACGCGATTTCGTTTCCGTTCCTTGTAATCGATAGAATCCTTGCCTCTCGTCAGGAATTGCCTAATTAATTCCAAATAGTGGTATAATAACCAAGGACCGTCGATTGTCTGCATGACATGCATGTAATTTTGTTTAACGCTGATCTTAATTATTAAAGGGGCAGTGGCTGGGGTGTGCCTCCTCTCCATTTGGGCTCAGTTTGATAACCATTTATATTAATTAGCCGAATGGACTATTGTTCGGCGTCCAGCTTTGTAACTTCATCATCGACAGCGATGGGGCGGAGTGATTTTCAATTATCACCCAATGTATCCGTCCAATTATCAATGGGATCACATCTTAGGGAAACAGTTTCCTGTTCACAGAAGGTGTGTCTACATTGGGCGATGATGTGCGGATTCCATTCGAAGGCATCATAAACCAAGGACATGGTCATGGTTCGGCAAGAAAGGTCGTTGCTTTCCTTAAGAGTCATCGCAAGGTGATTAACTTGAATTCGTTGGCGAACACGTTTTCAATTTTTCCCTGGAAAATTGTATAAATTTGCAAAAGGACGCATGTATTACCTGAGGTGACGTGAGCTAGGCAAATTTGCTGTAAAACAGTTCGAAGGAGGAAAGGATGTGTGTTTCATGTGATTAGGCGATGAGGTGGCATTTAAAAAAAAACAAGTTGAAGGTTAAATGGAAAAGGCAGCACCTAATGTCGCCGCAAGGGTTCATGAGAGTGAAAGGGAATTAGTTTAGGAAGGTTACGGTCCTTGGAATATGTCTTTAGTCTTCTACCCAAGTTTCACCACATAGTCTTCTTCACATGGATACTCATCCATAGCCGATTTAAATAGTAATACTTAATCGGCTTCAGATTGGTTTTGATTTCCTTGCTAGGAAGACTGAATGCCTAAGGTCAGTTTGTCAATGATAGCTAGTACGTAACTAAAACGTTGAAGAAGTGGCGTTCAGTGGCAGGAGTTCAGTTAGAGTTCACCCAACAAAAACCCATCAAGAAATTACAGAAGGAACACATGTCGAAAGTCGTACTAGATGAGATCAAATTTCATTCTTGACCCAGGTACACCCAACGTCTTCCCAAATGCTTCATAGCGGCCAACTGAGTACGCCAAATTCTAAATCCTGCGATTTTAGTTTTCCAGTCCATTCAGTAAGATCTCAGCTGCAGTAGCGTATCAGATCACTTCTCCTCTATCAAGAGGATGAGAGTTTGGCTGAAAGGTCTGCCGTACAGTGGGATGTTCGTCTCCGCTTCCATAAGTAGTTTTTCTGTCTACTAATACTTGGCAGCAACTGTCCTACATCAGAGAGGTCTACAGGAATACGGCTATATCACTCAGCGTGGAAAACAGATTCGTAAAATATTGGAGAACTGATCTTTGGTTGTCTGTATGATTGTTACAGAAATATAGTTTTATCCGGGAGAAGATGTGAAGTCCAATTCCCTGAGATGGTCAAATGAAAAAAGGCAAGCAACGTGGTTATCAATGTCATTCCTGTTTCGAAGTATTTGTCCAGAAATTTAGCATAAGAAACTAGCCCTTATCCCTATCCAGCATATCTAATCTCATTGTGTAGGATGACCACAAATTCAGGTGAAGTCGCAGATAGATCTCCAGAGGTAGGCATAATTTAACCAAAGGCCACCTCTCAAAAATCATCAAAACAAGCCACACTCCACCAAAGGGTTAAGTCATGTCCCAAGGCCAGCATCCCTTCATACATACATACTTCATTTGGCAAAATGAGAATTATTTATTTTCTGCTCCATATAAATTGCTTTCGATTAATTTCCCCCATGATTGCGTCCGCCTTTGTTCGATTAATCACAGTTGGCAGCCCTATAGCAAAACCGAAAGCGCTTCGGCTGCGACAGTGGGAAATTTTAATTATAAACCAAATGTGGTTATGTCACCCAAATGCCCCTTCACTGGTTCCGTTTAAAACGACGAAAAAGGGTTATAGAACGCAAATATTTTCTGATTCCCGATTTTCCCAATGGCGGAGGGCTGGAGTTGGGGTTGGGGCTGGGGATTGAAAGCAAAGGATCGCTTGTTTTCCACTTTTAATGAAGTTATAATTTTTGGGACACAAATTTTTCACCGCAAACATTGGTACAGAGCCCGATACCAATCCCTATGGATACAGCACTACCACTAGCATCGCCGCAGAAAGACCGACATATTTTTCCGGAGGCGGGTTTTGCCAAAATTTATTTCCATTTCATTGTGGTCTGGTCGGGAGTAGAATTTGTCAATTAAACATAAATTCTGGATCGGAGTATGATTTTCATATTTTTCCCCAAACACACAGAGAGGGAAAGAGAGAAAGAGCGAGAATAACCGCCGAAATAGATAATCTTAGAGACTTCGTTTAAAATTTAAGGACTTTCGGGTGGCGGCCGTAGTAATTTATTGGACAGGAAGGATAATAATGCCGTTAAATTTGGTTCGGATCATTAGGAAAGATTTTCCAAGTTGACACGAAACTTTCCGATGAATTTGATTGACAAAGTTTGATTAATGATACCGCACCGTCCTGTGCTGTTCCTCGTGGACCGTAACGCGAAGTTGCTGTTCATCGGGATGGAATTTAATGGCACTCTTGGGTTACTTGGTTTTCTTTCTTTTATTATCCCACGATGGACAGGGAAAAAAACATGGGGACGAATCTAAGTTATAGCTCTTAATGGAGAATTAACAAATTAATTGCTTAGATGGCTGCGATATCATTTGATGCGCGGCGCTTAGGATGGGGGGGCGCGATGCTTCGGGGCGTTGGGGTGGCATTTAATGCTTTTCTATAAAAGTTTTATCGACGACAACAGTCTCTCTTTTATGGTTGCTCGCAATAAAATATGGAATTTTATTTCGGTTTATGCCTTCGAGATGTTCTCAACCAGTTCGCAACCAGTTGAAGATTTCATTAGAATTGTTGAATGTTTATTGCAGGAATATAAATAACAATTTATGAGAGTACCGTAAAATGAAACGGAACTGAGTGCTACCGTGTTACTAATATGCGTCGTGAAATGAATGACCAGGACGATGTTGAGAGAAATGACAACAATGAAGGAATACACTGACGATGTTCTGGAAATTACAGCACGTCTCAGCGCCCACATGTAGGAGGCTACATTCGGGACGTAACAATGCGCTAAAATTGTCAAAGTCGAAAAGGACTTTCATTTAAACACAAGTGGTAGGAATTTATTTCCTTTCCTTTTATACGGAACTGTATGTAGTAGTTATCAACAAATTTTAACTAAAGCAGGACAAGACTTCTAGGCTCCTGGTTCAGGAGACTAGCTTTGTTTGAAGGTACCATATACGTTATAGATATGTATGTATGAAGATGTAAGGCTTTCTCTTTAAGTGTTAATGTCATGTTCCACTGGGGTTTATCTTCATTCATTCTTCATCCTATTCTACTAAAGAGGTTATCAATAAGGACATAACAATTTTACACTTAAATAAAACACAGAATAATTAAGATATCGGTCTGAAATTTGATCCAGGAATCGTATACATATTGGATTTTAGTATGGAATTTGATCAGGTTCGTATGACTACCGCTAGCATATTTGAAGAGATCGATTCTTTGGAGCCGATTCTCCACCATAGCAATTTCACTTTCGATATTGTTCCTGAGCTCTTCTTACGTTGTCGGCTTGTTGGCAGTCAATGACTTAACGTAATCCAAAAACAGATTCAAAGAGATCTAAAACAATGTGGCCATTCGACAGGACTATAACTCGAGACAACACTATTGTGAAACTTTCTCTTCAATAGATCAATTGTTTGACCAATCGTGTACCATGTGTGACCATCTTGTTAGAATCACATATCACTGATGCTAAGTCCATTCAATTCTGGCCAATGATGGAATTTTCAAATCAGCTTCATCGCTGAAGATGATTTTTCCATGAAATTCAGGATTTTCTTCGACTCAGAATTTCGGTAGCAATTTATTAATATGTCTAAGCTTTGCTTGTTCATGAACTTCACTGTAATAAAAATATAAACCTTGGTTGATATATTGGTATCAACAAATTATAAAATAAGTTTAAGACTGCGTTTGTATTAAAGTACAAAATTGTTATGTCTCTATTGAAAAATCAACAATTGCCAACCCTAGGACGACGCAGATGTACTCAACTTAAACGCATCCTTCTTGTCTAGTCCTCTGTGCATTAAAAATGCATTTGCATCCAACAATCACCCGAGGCGCCTCAAACTATATGTAGATTTCCCATAATAGCCACTTAAACTATACACAAATTCCTTACAGCATATCCGAGTAGCCAAACCTGTCTAATAACCGTTAAAAGGAAACATTATCATAACCATAATGTATACAACACGCACCCAACTCCTACTTACTGTTATTGATTCATTTTCGGGTGCCCCGTGGTGGATTGCCTGCACCTAATCTCTGTAAACTTCTATTCCAGGATCCATCATGCCCAGGATCTGTGTACCATATGTTATGGTTATGGCTATTTTGATGCCTCGGACTTATTGGTTGAGGTGAGTGCAGTGGTTGGTAATTGTGTGCTGATGGTAATGATAGTATGTAATAACGAAGAACGTTGAAATATTTTGTCCGGGAATTCGGAGATAATTCGTTCAACGTTCATCGAATGGTTTCCTCCTACGCGAGGGACGAAATGGACAGGTGTTCCCCTGGATGGATCTCAGCCAGCCGAACGCTATATGTGCTAATTTTATTGCCGGCGAACAGGTCTCATGAAAATTAAGGCGTATTTTCATGCAGAGTAGCAGCGTGATAATTAAATGATGAATAATTTAACTACCATGGAGGAGTAGTCCTTTTTGTGAGGAGGAATTACGAATTATTTGGATGGCAGTGTGCGGGGCCGTTGGAAGCGAGTGAATTTGAATTTGATATCGAACCAAGCGGTGTGATGTGTGATGATTGGAAATATGATTTTGTCAGAGGATTTGCCAGTAATGGTGATGGTATTATGAGATCCGAAATTAGTTACAAGCTTTTGACGGTTTTGGAGCAGACCAAAATCGACAGCTAGATGCGATAAAATATTTATTGGGAAAGAAGATAATTGGTAGTTACATATACGACTGTTTATTTATGCATTTGCGCAGCATTATGCGTGATAGAGGTGCCAAATCGGATTTACGAATTTGAAGACTGAAGCCTTTAGTAAAACTGTTAATTGTAAACAAATATTTATAAACAAGAAGTATCCGATTGATATTTTAAAGGCATTTAACAGAGCTTGGATGAATTTGACATAGATGAGCGGATCAGACGTTATTTTTCGAAATGATCAACACAAGGTTGCTTGAACCGTTCCAAGTATGCTATCCATCCGAGTGAAACTGAATAAAAGATTGAAAGACAAATCGGATGACTTAGAATTTGGGAAGCTCAGTTGCCTGATACTAAGCATTTAGAAGGAAGTGGAGCATATCCCGATCAAGAGTGGAGTTTTCTGTGAAACTTAGAATCCAATCAAAATTAATTGACGCCACATCTTCTCCTCTTTTAGCTTTTAGGTCAAATGGGCGAAGCTGAGTAAAAGATTAGAAGCAAAAGATTAGCAGTAAAGATATCTTGCACTTCAGCATCAGCATATATCCTTATTAGATGATTCTATTCTTTTGGTGTCTTCTCTGGAGGTTAAGTACAGAGAGAATCCCTGCCGATAGACAGACAGAATCTTTGCCAGGTATGGTGTATCGAAGTCCCAGAGATCAAGAATATCATTCGATTCATTAAGGATGTTGGCAGGTAATTCCCTGAGAATAGAGCAATATTCGAAATTGTTGCACTGATTGGAATAAAATATCCAGAAATATCTCTAGTAGTGCACAGAGCACCAATAAATGTAACGCAGGATTGGACTTATGATATGAATGTTCAGCTTTGCCAGCCAACCTAGGGGATGGTAAATATTTAAATTTTTAGTGGGAAAAGCAAGGGTTTAGTGGGTAGAAAGTAGACTTTGTGGCAAAATATAATACTTGTTACGACTTCTGACCGAAAATGGATGTAAATTTAGAGGAAGTCCATAGAAGACCCAGCGCTATAACTCCATGAATTTGAGCCATAGAAAATACCCTGTAGATACTCACAGAGATATGTACATATTCACAGAGATATGTACATACTCACAAAGATAAGTATATCCCAAGACTATTTGGAGTAAGAAATGAATAAAATCGAAGAGAGCTAGAATTGATTTGCTAGTTTGTCTTTCAATCCCTTTGTCACATCCGTAAGATCTACTTAAGTCCACGGAATATACTTCTTCATGATTTGGTGGACATGTAGAAATGTATAAAAATATTCGTCATAAGGATTCTTCAACCAAAGGAAGTAGGCAAAACTAAATGAGATACTCCATGAATACTAAATTTTAATATGTTAACTCACAGACTATGAGCATCCATTATCCTTGTTTGTTATAGCAGATCATTTCAAGCGATGCTAATGGAGCTGCATCTTCATGACAAGGTTCGAGTATGTACACAAATGAGAAGGCTTCATTAAAAGTTGATTCAAGTATTTCACATGCAGACCTTATGGTTCCCATAAGCCACTAACTGAAACTGCACATTACCTTCGTAGAAACTTTCAAAAAGTTTTCACGTTAGTGCTTCATTGGTCCTAGCTCCTTGTAGCACGTTGCATGGGACTAACTCACAGAAATTGGATTTCCTCCCTGTTCCCAATGTGTCTCCGTTTTGGATGTACACCAAAGTCCAGATAAGCAACCTCGTTATATACCAAGCGATTCCTGGAAAATTTCACTTCAAAGGACCCTTACATGACTAACTATCGATTTTGGAATTTGCTTTTTAGCGTCGATACCATCACATGTGTTTCTGTATCTGCAGATACTTTGTCACAAAATGGCTAAAAGTTATAAAGCCAACAGCACACCATAAGGACGATTTTATAGGTACGGCAGTTACACGCGACAGCTTCGACAGCATCGAACCTAGCCGTAAATGGAGCGGGTAGTATTTTGTGGTGTATGCGTTAGAAGAACCATAAACCAAAATGTCGCCGTAATGTTTTGAATGATGAGGAGATAGAATGGATACTTAGGATCTAATATGGCACGCCGCGTCATGAAGTCTTCATTGATGCAAAATGCCCATAAACAGGAGAACAGAGTAATCCACTCAATGGGGAGTTATCGACGAAGTATAAATTGGATAAGGGAACATCGAGAGTGTGAATCACTCTTAAGTGCATTGAGTATCTACGGGTCATAACTGCGAATAAGTGCAAAATCCTTTATGATCATTGATATGGATATCTAGTCACACCCTCACCTGGAATGGCGTTGCTTGGATAGGAATTTAAATAATCCCATCATATGCTTATGAGAATAAGAAGAATTGCTTTGCTTGATTTGAATATTATGCTAATGTTTCTCTTTTTTTAAGGAATTGGGTTTGCACTCCTTGTCTGGGGAATCAAATCCTGTTGAGGGCTTTGGATGAATATGTGTTTCTTTTGGGTAAATTATCATTTTTATGCAGAGGCGTATTGATATCCTGAATGGGATTTGTCTCCGGGGAATGATGAGAAAAGCGTTTTCCTTTTTATCCAGTTAATAGGCGGCGATAAGTAACACGTGCGTCGATAAGTAATCATATTACATCGAATCGTAGCAGACTACTACCTATTCGAATCAGCAGTAGTCTTTATTGGTATTACAGTAGCGAGACGATGACAGAAGGCTTTGACAAAAAACGTGACAAATCTAACTCAACTTAAGGCTAGCTATAAACGAATACTAGGTACTTGCATGTGGTTTGGAATTGAACCGATACGTGATATGTCTGGATGAAGTAGATGGTTAATGTCAATAGGGCTTAATTTTTGTGGCAGTTGCGAACTGAAATAAATTGGTGGTTCTAGGGCATTTTTATAAAATTGTTCACAAGTCACTGACCTTCGTAAAGTCACAGATGTTGGAGAAGTTCTACAAGATGCAAATGGAAGATTAGATCATGGAGTATATATTGTTTTAGCAATACGAGTACAGTCCTAAAGTGCATACTGACCAGTTCTATCGAGTGTCCGATTGGGGAGCCCTTATGCCTTCGAACCCCGGGTATTGGTGACATTAATCTGCGGTCCTAGTGTTATAAAGTCTGTTTGTCTAGGTTGCCAATAGGAGGATATCATTCTCTATTAAGATTTAGGAAATCAATCACTAGCCATACCTACATACTTTCATTACTGTCTTCAGAAACGACGATAAGATTTTGATTTTTCCTACAAAGTAATGGAATGCTTCTTGAAAAGGACTTTTGAATGATGTTTGCAGTTTTGGCAGACCGGGAGGTTGGTATCCTGAGAAGAGTTTAATGTTAAGGTGAACGAAATAGGGGGTGGACCCTAAAATAATCAGTTATATAGCACTGAACTTAGAAATTAAAGGGAATCTTAACTAAAGCTATCTTACTTAGGTAGCTCTACAGTTTAGATTAAACCCAGGGGTTCACTAACTTCTTCAACTACAGCGAGATTTTCGTCAACTAAATTGTCCTTCCGAGTTGGTTGCGAAAACTCTACAAGCCAGAGCATTTATAGCCATACCCTCTACATATCCTAGACCTCTTAGATTGCAATTTGTTTTGTTTGCTCCTCCAAAGCCCTCTCCAAAGGAATCTCTATATGCGATGGAGTTTCGTAGAGTTGAATTCACAACTATAGAAGAATAAATATTTTGTTTGGGACTATCTCCTTTTTAGTCAACAGTGGTTTCCCTTAAACATCCAAGCTTAGATTAAGCAGGAGGAGCTTCAATATTTAAAGCAACATTCTTCAATGAATGCCTTTCTGATTCAGTTTGATCTTTCACATAAGAGATGGGTCATATCCTCTTTTCATTTATGCAGCCCCAACCTCTGGATAAATTTTTTACACTCATTGTTAGCTAGCTTTTAACAAGTTGGGACGTGGTTCATAGAATGAGTTTTGAAAGTCGTAGATTCCTGAGCATTAGAGAGTGCTTTTAAAGCACTGTTGCATACCGAAAGCTTTGGATCCTGGGATCCTATTAAGAGCTATTTTCCAATGTGTGGTAATGTTAGATTCCTTCTCACTTAACTTTAGTCCAAATTTACGTGGTCGTCCTAACCAACTGCCTTTGCACTCTTCTCTATCTTCTTGCCAGTTTGAGCTCAATGTGGCTTAGATCCTTTGGGGGTTGAATGTCCTATGCATATCCCTTTTTCCTAGGTCTACTCCATGTAAAAGTAGGGGGGTATCAAGGAGAACAAATATCGAAAAATCCTTGGTTGTTAAATGATCTTCCATGTCCTTTTCTAAGTCTGTGTCAGCCTAAGTCTCTCTCAGTGAAACTTTATATTTTAATTATTGAATTAAGCTGTACCTCAGTCCTATGTATGTATCCTTTTCCAGACATAGATTTAATCAGAGGTGCAGTTAGTGTTATTCTAATTGTATTGGCTTTACTTAATCATACTAGACGTTGGATCTTTATCCGCTTAGTTGTCTTCCTGCCACTAATTGTTCGAAACCTTCGTACCTTACAGACAGGACACCAGAAGATTACCCTCATTCAATACCCACATGTACACATAGTACACAAATTATTTTTCATAGGATATCCATTACTTATTTTCATCCATATCACAAGTTATATACCAAAATTAATATACCCTCTATTGCATAAGATACGAGTATAAAAATGGAGATATCGCCGTTCTATGAAAGCCATCCTTCTGAAACTAATACAAAGGACGATTTTTTTCGTTCCTTTTCGGAAAGAAGCAAGTCCTTCTTTTTCATGTCGACGATACAATTACCAATTTGTCCTGAAAATGCCAATAGAATTGTTGGGCTGTTGCCAATGGTGTTGAGGATGTTGTCGGTTCTAGGAGAAGATCCGAAAATATTGAAAATATTTCCCGCCTCGACTCAACCAATTCAATATATGGTACCGACGAACGACGACGACTGGGCTGTGTTGTGGAACGAACGACAAGCTCAATGGAAGTCCTTTGGATTCGATTTTCTTTTCGTTGCTTCATCATTTACTATCCTTTCCTTTTGCTGGGCATGATGTGGTGGCATTGCGTCTGTGTGCTGTTGGTTGGGAAAAATACTTTCATTCAATTGTTTGGAATTTTTCCTCTCTCGTATATTTTTTCGGGATTTTCCTTGTCAATCTGAAATTACATCAAGTGGGGGCGGGCTGTGGAGTTATTTTCCCTTTTCCCGATTCGAATGCGCTATGGATATGGGGTTCCGGTATTCGCACTATGGCGGGAACAATTCCATTAAGCTGTGTGTTGTGTTCGTGTGTGTATACAGTGTTTACCAAAAAACTTAAGTTTGGAAAGTGAAAACAAAAAAACTGAAGTTTTTGTTTATAGTTTCGGTAGAAGTATGCATGTATGCGGAGTCCGTGTTTTAATTTAATTATGTTAGATCTGCTGAAGGTTGTACCCATTAAAAGTCGAAGAGTTCTCTCTATTTCATGGTATGAAGCTTCTAGGTTGACCTAGATTTTCCAAAAGAAAGGTCTGTATCCATCGTTGTACTGCAGATGCATAGAAGTTTTTGCACTTCTTTTAGTATCTTCCTTATCGTGACTACAATATAAGCACATGTAGATCTGTCAGGAATCATCTACTGGGGCCTTACAGAGCAGAGCCTTTTTTCTAATCCTTTTCCGTTGAAGGTATTTAAATTATTCGACTATTGTGATTAGTTGTAGGTACCTATTGATGAGTTTTCCTATACGTATGTAATGCTTTTCCTAGATCTGTACAGGCGTGGCCATTCGCAAAGAAAATGGTCTCTTTTCGCGTTTGTGCTGCCACATCCTATGCAGAGTTCATCTGCGTTAAGTCCTTTTTTTCCCTTATATTCGTCATTAAGAGCTCGTGGCCGGTATTAATCCTTGTAAAGAGCGTTAAGTTCTTCTATTAAGCACTAGAATACGTTGATTTTCGTTTTGCTTTCTGGAGACACTAGAGTAGCCGCACGAAGGTTGATTCTATGTTCGACTTAATAAGTGTTAGGAGCGGCACTAGCTGCTAGGTTCTTTCGGACCATCTGCCAGTTCGTTTCCTAATATACTGGTATGTCCTCGATACCAAAGGAGTATAATGTCGTGATTCTAAAACCTCTGCCTTGGATTCCACAGCTGTAATTTGGAACTCTAAGAGTGCTGGTGCATACTGCTTCATCAGTTTTTGACACTTTCGTCAAATCGAGATATTGTTCTGGCACAGCCCTCCCTTGAGGAGAAGCCTGCTATGACGTTTGGAATGAATTCTATGGAATAGTTCGGTGGGTCCTATCGGTCTCTTTGATTTGATCATTTTGATTTGGTTTGATCATTTCAAGCGTAGGGCTCCTTTCCTTTGATTGGAGGTCTAATTCCAGTACGGCTTGTAAGTAGTTCCCATACGTGCTAAACTTTTTTTCGTGATCTTGTCTTGTGTGGGTCACCAGATTAAGCTTATGCAGAATAGAAAAGTTCTGACATTAGGTGCTTAGTTTCAGTCGTTGTCTTAGATGTTTTCTTTCCAGATCAACTAAGGGTTGAGCATACTCGTACATCTCAAGTATTTTGCCTTATTTGAGATTGGGAGTATTTGGATGACGGTGTGTATGCAATTTCCGGTCGCCATTATGCCGACACCATCCACATATGACAACTTTAACCGCAGTTTGTTGTAATTTCTTTAAAATTTCATTTGCGCCCACAGCCATAATAGAGTCCATACGATCTCACTTTCCTCTAGTGCCTGTGCAGATACTTGGCAGTCACCTTGTTCAGAAATGATCTGCCTCGTCTAGAAGATGCATTCAACCCAGTCTAAGATTGCTTGGTCTATGTTCTCGTGGTTCAATACTGTTCTGATAGAGTTGGATTCTACATATTTAAAGAGTTCTTGTATATTTAAAAAGGTCGCTGCGGTAAATTCTTTGTAGTTAAGTGAATCCGCGATCCTTGTTACCAACTTTTGCAAGTCTGTCTCAACAAAATGACCTTTAGTTTAGGCGTGTTGGACTAGACACAGATTCCTAGTACTTAGGTTGAACCAAATGTGGAAATCTATCAACATAATATTTCGAATAACTTGAGTAGAAATGAGCTTAAGCTTGTCGGCCTAAAGTAAGCTCATTACCAAACTCTATTGATGTTTGCCAGTCTGCCAAGAAAATTATACAGAACTAGGCTGGATAATGAGGCCTACTCTTCAAATATGCTTTTGATGCTCAGAAATGAATAAAAACTGTACATGCTAACGATGGTAAAAGATGATGACATGATAAGTAGATCTAGACAACGTCGACGCCCAGAAACTCAATACCTTCTTATGTAGATAGTAGACTCCGGCTCCTAAGAAATGCAGATTTTGCATATGGTATCTATAGCTACACAAACGACTTTTTTAGTACCTCCCTCACACCCTCAATAGTGTTGCCAATAAGGCCAATAAATAATGAGTAATTCGAAGAAGTTTTTTGGTTAAATCCTGGGTCTATTGAGAGCTTTAGTGTCACTTAAAGTTAGCAAATGTCATCTAGAGGAACAGAAATAAGAGAGTAAATACAAAAGTTATCTCATCATTATGTAACTAAAATTTAAAGGAACATTTTTCTAAGAACAATCTATTTTTGTTCGAGGTTTTCTGATTCCAAATTTCTTGGCTTGTAGTCCGAAGAATTATGCTGTCAACCGTTTCCTTCATTATGCGAAGAAGTATCTTAAAATTATACGATAGCAGGTATGTATCTCAATATACAATTGACTATAATTTATTTTGTTTTTTAAACATTTATTCTCAGCACACAATCTCTGGCCTGCAGCAATTATATGGATGGATGGATGAATGGGTGAATGAACTGAGTATTCAGTGAAACCAGTCCTTGAAACTGAAAAGCCAAACGCTCGACTGACTCCTCCTTGCATATTTAGTACATAACCGATGGAAGTGCCCTTAATTTCAATTTTAATAACCACATAACACTTTCGATATTATAATCGTACAATAGTACTAATGTCCTTTCAACGTTAATAATTCGTTCTGCTCGTGTACCTACTTAATTTACAACAGAACATAGTAGTTCTACCATTCACACTTCAGTAGCAATCCAGTTCCATAAAATGACTTCCGTTCAAAGAAATTTGAGAACTGAACAAATGGTAATGGCAGGCTGTCGTGTTTGAAATGTGTTTTAAAAAGAAAACCAAGAGTATCAAGAAAGAGCAAAAAAAATATGGAAACAAAAGGTCCTGGGAGACTTGTGTAGTTGTTCACAGAGAATTTCAATTACACTCCGGGTAACTACACAAATTATACATCTCGCGTATCCTTAACAGTTGTTTCAGGCAATTCCAAGCGCATATATATGTACGTATGTACAGAACTTTGTTGGCCAAGAATTCCCTCATATTTACGAGAGTATTATGCAAATACAATTCAATGGCCTTATCATTAGTGTGGGTCGGTTGGTTTCTCCTTGTTTCAGCCACTCTCTCTATCCTTTTACCTGGGAGAGATGGAGAAATAAGAAAAAAATTAAAATTATATGTTCCATTGTGCTGTGCTGGAAGTGTAATATTTCGGTTTTCCTGAATTAATTGGAATGAAAAAGAAAATTAAATGAAAATAACGAAAAAATTCATTTAAAAATTATATATTTCAGTTTATGGCGTAGAAAAACGCCTGCGTAAGAATATTATGCAACACGTATTGTTCTTGCCTTGAGCGGATGTTTTTTTTTTCCAAGCACTAATTGTACTCGGTTGCATTCGATTTCAAGGACGACGCATGGAGACCAGTGAAAGGGAGTTCTGATTCCATCTTACATAATAGTAAGGCCTCTTCCTGTAGCATGAATTAATATAGCTCCAAAGAATAAATCGAAATAGCCTCATATCACGCTAAAAATGTGGCTATTGACTCACGCAATTATGCATCTTACATGATCCCCACTTAGATGCCATACGGCGCCAACTCTTTGAAATAACATATAGTTAAACTCCAATTCATTCTCTACTACTTTATCCCCACGATAGTCAGTCAACATGATTCCCTAGAGCTATCCATGACTGAAAAAGAAGAATGACAGTTTCAGTATGAAAAATAGTTAAGTATTCGCCACCGACCTAGGGATATCCTTTTCAGTTTTACATTCCGGTCAAACAAATGGGTCATCTGTTGTACTTCTGTGGATCGTGAGTGGAAAATAGCGCAGTTGCTGTCTAACTGGCTCGATATTTATAGAGAAAACTGAGAATTTTTCATCGAAAAAATATACGAAAAAAAAGGTTAAGCATTCGCCACCGAATATCCTTTGTACTTCCAACTTCTGGTCAAAGAACTAAGTCGTCTGCCTTATTTCTGTGCATCGTGAGCGCAAACTATCGCAGCTGATTGCTCGATATTTATTTTATAAGGAAAGCAGAACTAGGAACACCCTTCCTTCTGGTCATACAAATAAGTCATCTACTGTGTTTCTGTGGATCATGGGTATAAACTAGTTCAGCTCCTGACTACATATTTAAAAGAAAAACAGAACGTTTTTCATCGAGAAAATGTAGGAAAAAAGGAACTCGTCACCCACTTTTGGTTTCCGTGCATCGTGTATATAAACTGTAAGCTAATTAACTTCAAGGCTCAGTTCCTGGCTCGATATTTATAGAGAAACCAGAAGAATTTTCATCGAGAAAATGTACGAAAAAAACATTACGTATTCGCCACCGAACTGTGCATATCCTTCCGAGTTTTACCTTCTGGTCAAACAAATAAGTAACCTGCTCTGTTTCTGTGAATCGTAGGCACCATCTTGTTCAGCTGCTGGCTCGATATTCTTAAAGAAACACAAAATTTTTCATCGAGAAAAAAAGAAATCGATATATCCTTTAAATACCTTTGGTAAAACAAGAAATGGAAGGCATACACCAGCTCAGCTCCCGGCTCGATATTTATAAAGAAAACAGAATATATTTCATCGAAAAAATGTACGAAAAAAATTATAACATATTCGCCACCGAACTAGGCACATCCTTTCTAGTTCTACTTGCTCGTCGATCAAATAAGTCATCTGCTCTATTGCTGTGAATCGTAGACACAAACCAGCTTAGCTGCTGGCTTCATATTTATAAGGAAAACAGAACACTGTGCATCGAGAAAATGTATGGGAAACACGATTACCTATTCGCCACAGAACCAGGCATATCCTTCCTTATTCTAAGTCATCTGTCTTGTTTCTGTGCATAGAAGGCATAAACTAGTTCAGCTCCTGGCTCTATATTTATAAGGAAATTAATGAAAAAAAATTACGTATTCGCCACCGAACCAGGCATATCCTTTCTGGTTCTACATGGTAATGTATCTGGGTCCTTAGCAAATTGGGACTATGACTTGTTAAGCACTTGCAATTTTAGGGCAAAAGGATTACAATTGGGATTGCATGCGTCTTTGTATGAACCAGTGCTGAATATAAATTCATACCTTAACATCTGGGCTGACTTGTCATCGACGTAATTGCTCTGGGAATTGCTCACAGTATCCCATCTCCTGTGCCTTTTCTGGCAACTACGTCCTTGGATATTTTCAGTTTCATATGGGGTCATGCATTATACCAGAAATACGGACATGGATATATAAAAGCATGACTTCAAAACCCTCAGTATGTTCAACATTAAAAGGACCTCTCAAGATCATGCACCATTCCGAAATCACAGGACAGTTAACTACCGAACATTTACAATCAGGACCATATTGAACGTCTTTATACCCAATTTAGGGCTGCCACAGGACTCAACTTACAATTTACTTTCATCGCTTTATTGGAACAAATACTTTTTTCAATTATTATGTTAAACAAAAGGCAGCAAATATGAGAGCTGCCTTAAATCACTGCAATTTAAGTTTAAAAACATTATGACTACAAAACCGAGAGAAAAAAATCTCCACAAGCAAATTCCTCGTAATCCCTTAGGTATTTTATCTTTTGTTTTTCGGGTCCAGTGAGTTGGCAGTTTTTTTTTTCCTTTCCGTTGCTGTTTTAACTTTTTCTGGTAAGTACAAGCGAATAAGAAATTGTTGTTTAGATAATTCGTTTACATTCCCCATGGGTAGGTAAAATGAGATAACAAATCGATTTTTAAATTGTTCACTACATGGAAGACTTTCTCACAGTCGAATGCAATATCAATTTCAATGGCAATGGTGGGGATGAGGTTGTTCCTTGTTCCTCGTTTTCCAGAACATGGTAGCATTCTCCTTTTTTGTTCCGCAGAAGAAGGAAACGTTTTCGGAAGAAGTGATTTTAAAAATTAATGGAACCAGGCGAAAAAAAAAGAACCGAAAATACCTTTTTTTCTTGCTCAATTGAACGCAGTAATTGAAATCAGATGCGGGTTTAGCAGAAATTGTGTTATGGTTTTATGCAGATAGTGGTCTTAGAATGGAGGGGAAATCCCCGGAGATTCATGTTGACATTGGTCGGAAGCAAACGTTATGACTAATTCATGGTAGATGCTTTTTTCAAGCACCGACGGTTCTTGACTGTTAAGCACCAATTCCAGTAATTCAGCAATGAATCGTTAATGCGGAAATTTCCATATGGAATAGGCATAGTCCTATTTGACAGCTTATGCAAGGAGCAGAATATTCTGATTTCATTTTATTCCTGCAGATCGTCGTAGGGTTATGTTATTCGATATCCCTCGTATGAAGTCATGAAACAGTTTTTCTATGAGTAGCTACATCCTGGCTGAACACGAAAAAACATATTGACTCCTTTTGGTTTGAAAAGTAACCAGGTTTTCCCAGTAACTGCAGAAGACTTGGAGCTGACACCCAAACAAAAATTAGAGAGTTCAAAATTCAGTCGCTGTATTGACGAACTATCTGAGAAGAGGTTAGCGAATCCAGAAAGGTTGCAGACATCATTAAGATGGCTTAAGTCTCCGCTCCTGATCTCTGAAGTTATGAATAAATGAAAAATCACTCTTCACAATCGCCGTTTCTTTGGCATAAGAAGGCAATTGAATAGCAAAGGTTTACCAAGAAACACCAAATAGTCTCTATATAACGCCCTCATCATCTTAGTCCTGCTTTATGGTGCAGAGGCATGAACAAAGTCAGATGAAGATATCCTTGGTTGTTTTGAACGCAAAATACTTGAACTATGAACGACATGGACCTGGTCAGAAGAGTACGCAGCAGTCGCCTAAAATGGGTAGGACATATGTATAGAGCGGATGGGTACCAACGCTCCGCTCTAAAAAGTCTTGGATTCTGACACGAATGGACAACGCAGTAGTAGAAGACCTCAAATTACGGGATGAGCACAAGTGGAAGAGCCCCTCAATAAATTTAGAGTGCGCAACTGAAGGCAGTTAGTCATAGATCGCGGTAACTAAAGAGGATTTTTGGTTAAGACCCAGGTCCAACATGTACTGTAATGCCACCCAAGTAAGAAATTAAGTCACTGCCTGGAGTAATGAGGCATTTTACTTGCCACTGTTCTCTGTTGTTGGCACTTACTCCAGATCTTTGATTATAAAGCCATTCGTAACAAAAATCAAATTCAACGCATTCCCGGTCAAAAATCTGCCTGGAGGCAATCGTTACATCCCGTATTATCAAATTCTAGCGTCAACTTGAAAGACTTCATATCCGTGACACCAGAGTCATACGCAGTCAAGAAGATTTCGTCCAACAACCAATGGAAGCCTTAGTCAGGAGTAGTAAGTCCCATGTTTTGCCTTATACTTACATATATATATGTCTTCGAGTTGATGCAAGAGTTTATTAGTGATCTGAATATTGACGCATTGATCTGGCCAGATGCCGTAGAAAAAAACTTTTGTTTTGAAAAGGTAACCGAAAAATCCGAAATGTTGAAATGCCAACTATTAAGAGTATGAAACAGAGAGCCTATTGCGACTCATTGGCAGGCATATTGGATTGGATAAGGGTTAATCTTTAGAACAAATTTGTGCATATCATTCCCAAATAGTGGTCTTGACAAGTAAATTCAGCTTAAAAATTTGTTTCATCGTTGTCAGAATAAGCACTTTTTTCCAGCCTTTCAAAAAAAAAACCCGAAATAGTGTGAAAATGTCAGACAAACTTTCATCGTCGGGGCCATAAAACTTTCCAACCCAGCAAGCTATCTATGCCAAGGAGGCCTCAAAATGATTACCTCCATCAAAACCAAATCAAACCTCTTTAAGAGATGAAAATAGGACATTGAATCCAGCTCGAAGTATAGTACAGATCTCTGTTTGAAACATATGGGGCCGATGAGCTGACTAGGAGAGGCTTATGATCTAGAAATCTGAAAGTAGACTACTCGGTTGGAACACCTATCGGTATTGTCCTATCCTTAACCAAAGAAATAGCTGCAAAATTGTCACATGATTATAACAAACCTGGACATGGAAATGTGTCTAAATTAGACATAGCACCATAGGGTCAAACTCCATTCTAGAGAAAGTTGGACAAACAGTGAGGTCATTAGCCCCGCCTCCATATTCAACTTCACGGATAGTTCAAAAATAGTCAAAGCTACTGTCGAAAGAATGTACTTACTTACAGGGACCATCAATTGCATGGCCCATAGAAGTTCTAACACAGCATAGCAAATTGCTTCGAATTCCGAGACATGGCGGCCAATGAGCTTATTAGGAAAGACTCCAAAATTAAGGATCTACAAGTAGACTGCTCCATCCTAACACCCATCGGCTTCTTTAAACTCAACTTGAACTCCAGGAAACTTTGGATCCAATGCACCAAAAAAAGGACTAAAGAATTTCTACAACTTAATAGGGGACTATAGGTGACTCGCCTCACAGCCATCTTCACAGGCCATAGGTCAATGGCGGCCCATTTCTCGGTCGTGTTTGTTCACGCGCAGGATAATTCCTGCATAATAAAGCCAATAGTAACATCAAATCCTATAAAAAAGGAGTTAAATCTACTTGAAACTGTCTCAATTTGAATTTCAGACTACGAAAGTCTTAAAGAAAATTAAGGAGCAAAAAGTGTCTGTCAAGTACTTGTTGGTTTAAGTTATTTGTATTAGTTTTCGAACATGAACTCCTTGCATTATTTTTTGATTCTTTTAAAGGTCCTTGAAAATTCTTATCGGATATCAACTCCTCTACATTTTTATGTGTGATTTATAAATATAGCCAAACTATAGCAATCAACCAGAACTAATTCCATCGTCAGCCACTACTATAGAGAAGAGCGTATCTGCAAGGTCCCAGTTTGCCTCAATACGCAAAAAAGGATATTGAAGGACATTCCATATTTTTCATTCAACAAATTTATTTCTTTCCTTTTTTTTTCCATCGTCGTAGTCGACATTTACTGAAATTGCTTTTTAACCGAAATTGTATCCTTTTTTATGATGCATACCCAACTCGGGGAAAAATATTTGAATACGACATGTATGTATATTAAGGGAGCGTAAAGCAGTTGGGTACCAGTAGGGGGTAGGATTCAAAAACGTCCATAAACAAGAATATTTACATAAACTTTGTTATGTGTCCCGTATACACATGTATGTATGTATGTTTCGAGCAGCACTTTACTTCCTCAAACACATTATCAGTTGGTGCTGTTGCAATAGTGTTTCAAAGACACAAGACGAACGGGCAACTATCGCATAACTCTCGTACAGAGAGTGTACTTCAAAACTGGTAAGTTATCCACTTACTATACGAGACGATGGCATACATGCCGCGATATAATGGTTGTATGAAAGGATCTTACTTGGATAAACTTAAAGAGGATATCCTACATAAGGTAATAGTTTTCGGCGTCCACGGGATCTTCGACATCATCATCATAAGCCATAAGATGTGGATGAATGAATGGATGCGGATGGATCCACAGGATCCCTCATCATTCATGGCCATGTATCTGTATCCTTTTTTCTTTACTCAGTTTGTGTATTTCCTCCTATTGAAATAAATTCCAAGGCATTATGTTCTTATTAACATGTATCCAACAGTTTATGGATGTTTACCCTTCAAGGCAAAGATGGAATAAATTCCAGAAGCAAGTTGCAAGAAGTTCTTTTTTCTTTTCTTTTTCTGTTCTCATCTTCTCACCTGGAGACGAAACACTAACCAACCCACATGGAATAACCCGCTGAATCGAAGGCAGTCGTTTGGAAAATGAGTTAGTTCCGCTCTTTGAAGAAGCAATGTGCAGGGTAGAGCACAAAATCCTTGTGCAATCTTGTTTAACTTTTGCCGAAGTTTTCCCATCGGAAAAGGATACCATCATTAGCTTCTAGGGACAGTGTTTCTATCCTTCCTGTGGATACATCTAGAAAAAGGTTTCAATGTCAGCAGTGGAACAGAGTCAAGCTTAAAGAGTTATATTTGCATATCAAATAGCCAGTGTTTGTTTGAGTTGGAAAATCGATTTTTGTATTTGATATCCAGTTCCCAATGATAAGTACACTCCTCTTCTCGATTAAGTTTGGATAACATCGTTTGCTTGATTAAACAATATGTGTGGTTTGGAGTTTTCGAAGAGGAGGACATTGTAATCCTTCTCAGATTTCTTTACAAACAGAAGACAATTCTTAATAATGTGTTGGGTAGTTTTATGGTATTTGCCAATATTGTCCCACTGTACATGTGTAGGGTAATCTTTCTTTAATTAAAATGTGTGGACACACATTGTGTTTGATTGAGTGGAGATCCTGTGATATCTTAGGCTATGCTTACACAATGCAAATATGTCCTGTTAATGGTTTCGTGCATCTTTCATGGGCAATTCAATATACCGATGGAGGGATTCTGGGAATCACTGCCGGCAGTTTCAAGTTCGGCTTCTCACATGTCTTAACGCAATACCAATGTGTCTGGTAGCACGTCCCTTGTGGCAACGTTGTGCTCTATTTATGCTGCAACTGGAAGTGCAATGTACATAGCTAGTGGGTTGAAGTTACACTCAAAAGCCATTCCTAAAATACCCTCCCAGCGATGTCAGAGGCTAAATGCAATATGGTTACTTAAGTTATCTGGTCTGGTCTTTCATGACCAACCGCCATTAGTCTAAAACGTCTGAAATGTAAAGCCCTAAGTAGTCGTAGGAAAAGAGACACAGGAGCTTAAAAATGTGAGATCTCCCGGTGAAACAATTTACGACGAAAGAAAACCAAGAGGATTGACCCCGACAGTCTCAACTTGCTTCCCAGGGTAGTTTCCTTAATAGAAGAAGTAGAAGAGTAGACTCGGCATTGGGTCTTATTTAGATCAAATAACAAGGAAACTACACAAAGACGACCTAGGAATTGTGGTGATGCAGAAAACCCTTAACTATAGTGAACAGGTAAGAAGCTTTTCGAGCAGAGATACACAGGCAGTTCGGAACCCAAAGCATGGCCACCCACTCTGCTAGGATGCGACCCTAACTCTTATTTCTTAAAATAGAGAGGTGGCGACTAGAGGTAGCCCTGGAAGTGAGTAGTTTCTTGTATCTTATTTATTAATAAAGTAAACGTACCAGCAGCGGCATTATGGCTTAGGGAATCATTGCAGTTGGGTTGTGCAAATATGGGCCACGCAGATATCCTCAACGGCCAAAACACAATTCCTAGAAATCAGGATTCCTAGTAGAAGTGCTTGGGAATCGGATGAAATTCTAAACGAGTCCGTGAAGCCACGACCTGGCTTTCGATTAACTCGGTAGAATGCAGCGCTTTTGTTTTCTTTATAGACATCCGGTTCAAGTTCGTAATGCAAATGCCGTGGATTTCTTTATGAGATCACTGTGAGGTGCGACGCATTCCTGTATAGGGTTCCAGAGCACACCGATGTTCCATGTGCAGACGGGAACCTCCCTAATAATAGGGGGAAGCCGTCAGCATCTATGAAATCGATAAATTTCAAACTAGATGCCGGACTCATTTGTAGGTGCCATCAGCAGGTGGAACAATATCAGCACATGTCTCTCTTCCAAACCAATGTGGCCAGAGCTGAATTTTAGGAAACTAGTAGACTTACGTATCTCTGTCAATAGGAAGACAGAGATAGATAGAATATTGAGGCTAAAGGGTTCCTCGTAATGAAATAAATTCTTGAGTATGAACTGAATTTAGTTTTTGAAAGATTTGAACCCTCCAAGCAGGGAGAAACGAATAGCAACATCAAAAAGGAGTAATGTCTGAAAAAACCTATCTTGTTTTAGAATTATCTGGACACTTCAAGGAAACTTTCGTTCAATCAGTATCGTCCAATACATAGCCTTATGTATCCACAATTAGATAACTTTTTTCTCCGACCAGATCCTCCAAACCAGAAAACCGTCTTAGAAGTGCGTAGAATCTTGTCTTAAAATCACTGTCGCAGCTACCAAGACATGGGTGAGACAGACCCCCAAGACGACTTAGTTCTAAGTCCTAGCATCCTAGCTAAACCTTAATAAATCACATCCATCCAATAGGATGCATAATACACACATGTAATTGAATGACCCCCCCCCGAATCATAGTATACTTGGCACATACGTATGTATATATGTTTAGGTTAAAATAAAAACAAAACAGGAAAAGCTCGTACCAACAGTCAATTGACATTGCCATCATGATGCGATGGCAGTTTATAGTCATGATCCAGAATGCTAGAGAGTAGATTTTATGCACTTCGTGTTGTAATTTTGCCAAACGATAGCAGCGATAATTTTTGGATTTTACAAGCAATAAACGGGTCCTTTTGGGTTTATGTAGTTGTGAATTAATTCCATGCTCATGGACTGTTGGCTGGCTGGGGTGGATGAGTCCACTCGACTACATGGGTGCTAGCTTTAAAGATTACGCTTGGGAATGTTCATGATATTTGCATGTACTTATGTATATGGATAGGAACTTAACGAGGATGCGGCATGTTTCTTTATTGATACATGAAAGTATCTGGTGAATTTTTTAGGTTTCATTGTGTAACTGTAGGACGATATAGGTTCGGTAATTTATGAGTATGCTTTGGCACAAAAAATGCGAAAGAAAAAGTATATTTGCATAACACAAACGACGACCACGCTTCAAGGAATTGAATTCAAAAAAATAAGAATCACATAAAGTACTTGCGAATCATCGTTTGGGAATGCGCAGTATTGCAGAAGTGCATATTAAATCCAAATGTTTCAAGGAGAATGATATGGAATATATTTCAGGATATATGCACGGCTATTACCGGTATAACGTCGGGTTATGCTTCCTACTTCCAGTGGTTTGATTTATGGTAGCATTCAAATAATACGACTTGGATACTTGTGGTCGCTAACAATATCATTTGGTTAGCAGACATTTGCATACCAAATACTGGATGAGTATTCAAAATCTGAAGCTGTATAAACATGAGCGTATCCTTCCTACAGTAGCATCTGTAGGAGTTGGACGGATGAAGAGGAAGTGTATGTGAACTGTGCTTCACCTTCGGCACTATGGTAGAGTGGAGTGCTTTAAGATTTCCACGAAAAGTGAATAATCATTCTGCTTTGGAGTGATTTTTTATATAACTGCGTACATATGTGCACATATAACGTATGGGGTTAAACATGTAGAGTATATCGAAGAAGGTGGCTAAGATTTGTGGATTGGTGTGGATGGTTCATTAAGTGGTGTGCAGGTCTACTTAAACAGACTATAGAATAAATTGTGGAAAATAGTATAAGTGGCGTGCTCCAAGGTTTCATATAAGGATCATTGCTGTAAAGTGTCCGTGGAACGGAATGTATGTAAGCTACGAATCCGAATTACATGATTGGATTTGCTAATTATTAAAAATACTAATAGAAAGTAGAAAGACTGCACGGAAATGATTGATGCATAAGTGATGGCGCCTTACTCAGAAAAAAAGTAATCTTAGCACCTAAAGGGATAAGAGTACGTATTTGGAACAACATTGTATGATGCGTTTTGAGAGCATAATGGAATAGCAAGAAGGATAGTAGCTGGACACACACAATTTGACCCATCATTGAGAATTCCAAGAACTTAAGATCCTTCAGTTCATGTTTACAAAGAATCGAGGGCTCGAGCTTTACAAAACGAGGTAGAGCAAGTCATGGTTCACTGCCTGTACAACAGAGCCAAAAGGTACCTAAAAAAGGATCCCATAAGGCCGAAATTCTGTCCACTTGACGGTAAGGGTCATAGTTGGGTACTATGCGTGCATGAGGGACAATTTTGAGCAGTGTGCCCTCCTAGTCCTGGGAACATTTGTAGCTCCTTTGACTTTGACTGCATTAGGTGTAAGGTGCCGAAGTCATGTACAGTGGTGTTAAGGACATTGCATATGCGGACGACATAGTACTGCTGGCCACAGGTAGATTTCTACCTACCCTTAGTGAAATATTGGAGAACGCGCTTAAGATCCTAGTCACCTGGGCTGAGAAATGTGGACTAGCGGTCAATCCCCATAAGACCGAGCTGGTATTATTCACCAACAAAAGGAAAATTCCTGAGTTCACATTACCGTCCATTGGGGGTACTCCCCTCAAAATCTCGGATAGCGCTAGATATCTAGGACTCGTTCTTGATAGAAAAATTAACTGGAGACCTAATATCAATGAAATAATTAAGAAAGCAACTATAGCCTTCTATACTTGGAGTAGAATATTTGGAAAGAACTGGGGTCCAAAACCTAAAATAATTCTATGGATGTATACGGCGATAATATGGCTGTCTTGTATGGTGGCCGTCCGCCAGCAAGTCCACCAACTTAGCGGCCCTCACGAGGATCCAGAGATTGGCCTGCATTGGCACCACGAGTGCCATGAGAACAATACCTACTGCAGGACTAGAGGCTATACTCAATCTTCTACCGCTGGACATTTTTGTTAAAACCTCGGCAGCTATAAGTGCCCTAAGAATAAGTCAGTCAGATAGCTGGAATCATAATGCAACAGGTCACTCCATGATCCTGGAGAAATATCTAGGAAAAGTCTATAATACGGATTACCTCACTCCGTTCCTAGATTCTCATAGACCGTTTACTAGCTCGTTCCCAAGCAGGGAAGAATGGAAGGATGGTCAGCCTGCCAACACACGTTCCATCTCTATCTATACAGATGGATCTAAGATGAATGTAGGCGTAGGGTTTGGCATTTTTTCTGAACCGCTGGGGATATCTAGATCAGTCCGCCTCCCGAACCATAGCAGTGTTTTCCAAGCGGAGGTCCTGGCAGTGACAATAGCTGCCCGTGAGACTGCGATAAAGGCAATACCACCGGAAGGTATTACCTTTTTCATCGACAGCCAGGCGGCAATAAAAGCGATTACTGCAAACGAAATAAAATCCAAGCTTGTGAAGTGCTGTCGCTAAGAACTCAGGGTTCTTGGAACACAGCACAAGGTTACACTCTGCTGGGTCCTTGGACACGAAGGTATTCCAGGCAATGAGAAGGCAGATGAACTGGCAAGAAGAGGCTCTGAATCTACATAGCAACAGGTAGACACCTCGGTGTTCATCCCGCCTTGCACATTGAAGCAAAAGGCATGGATCTTGGCCAGAAGTGAGGCCAATAGTAGATGGACCTCCCTGGATACCTGTGTGATCACCAGAAGCCTATGGCCTTGCTTTGACAAGAGTAGGACCGACCAAATTATGCTAAAAGATAGGAAGTGTCTTTCTGTCCTTATAGGGATTATTACGGGGCATAACTCTCTTCGGTACGACATGAGAAAGTTAAGACTCACGGATGAAAATTTATGTCAGGGATGTGGAGACGAGGAAGCTAATGAGGATACAACCCACTTTCTCTGTCACTGCCCTGGGCTTATCCACCTTAGATTCAAATTTCTAGGGCAACACTTTTTCCGTGACCTTGAAGAATTAGCAAACAGACCAATAAATGAAATTTTTAGGTTCATCAAATCAACAGGATGGTTTGGTGATCCACAAGATACAAACCAGTACTAGGGTTTACCAATGGGCAAGGGACTTTTTCCCCTTTAGATATCACAATGGGTCTGTATTGACCTGAGTGTGGCGACGTGATATTATCTAGTCGCCTACCCACATATCTATCCTAACCTTGACAGCATTATTGGATTCTATAAGCGTTTCTTATGAAAGGTAATTTCCCTGGTTTAGTCTGGTTTGATGTCAGTAACTGGTGTACATATAAATATCTAATCGAGGTCTCGAAACAACCAACTATATGTATGTACATTAATTTTTCCACAAATCCATCGCTAAATTGTAAAATTTTGAAATCCGTTTATACTTTATCTGAACTAAGTTCTCTGTATAAGCAAGTTCCTGTGAGTATCCCATTCAATGGCTCTACGCAATTAGCACTCAACACTTGGAGTATACATAGTATGTATAATAAAGTCACTCTGCAGGCGGTCCTGTCCTTGTTTATCTATTCAAATTGTATACCAAGCAAACACAAACTAGTTTTAATAATACAGCAGTGGCAGATATTTTTGCAGCACACACCCGTCCGTTTGGTAACGGGCGGGCTTATAACTTATTCAAGACACAAGCGCGTATGTAAAACACGTGCTAAGTAAAATAATCTCCAAACAATAAGTGAAAGCTTAATCCACTCAAACGCTTAACACCTGACAGAGTTATATCTCTGTCCTTCGAAACGGAACGCGAGAGTATGTAGTAGATACTGCAGATACACACAACACAGGTAGTAGTGACTTACTGGGTGGCATCATCACGGTTGTCACTAAAATCCCTTGCATTTGATCTCAAACAGAAGCTGAGCTGATTTCCATATTTATGAGCTTTCAGCAAAAATGTTTCATGCAAATTGAAAATCTACAGCTTAAATATTCATACACGAAAATTTGAAAACACAAATCAACGCCCAGTCGTTCTTTGGTTGCTCTCCTATGTGGGTGGATTGGTGGTATAACTACTCCCAGGTAGGGGTATATGTATCTGATTGAAGCCAATTTATGCGGAGATCTACAGTAAGAGAAGAGATGGGCTAATACAGTTCCAAATGCAAGGATATGTATGTGCATATGTATGTGGGCCACGAACGTTTCATGACTGATGGAATTACCAGACACATTTGTTTGGCTGTTGAAAGATGACTTCGGCACCTTACACCGTTGTATGATAGTACATATTTTATTTACGCTTTTCTTCCATTTATGTACATGTATGTAATTCTTTGCTTACAATAATGGCTGAAAGGCTTTTTAATATATATTCATGAAGTGGAGGAATCGGTATTTGAGTTATTACTTGCGCCGATCGTCTTTATTGTCGGTGTAATGGATGATTTACAGGACGGTTCTTTTATCACGGCTTTTAGATGTGTAATTCTAAAGAAAGTGCTTGGTTTCACTTATGTGTCTAATGTTCGTCGTATCGAAGAGTAACTTAAGGATGAAAAAAATAAATTTAAGTGTTTGTTTGGAGAAGGCATTACGGATTACGTGCTACAGGTTGGAGACAGTACACATACACACATTAATACAAGCGGAGGTACCCTGTCATTACCATGGAATTGGAACCATGTTTAACAACTTTAACTGAAATCCTACACTGCAAACCAGATGATAAATACCGTTGTGCGCAGGGTTCTAGACTTAGAACACTGCTGCATATCCTTATGTATCTATGACGATATTTTCTGGCTAGAAGAGGGTCTTCTAGTTTAGATAGCATAAATGGCACCGACATCGAGGCTCCAATGTCTTATGCTTACCTTATCAAAGTCGACGATGGCATCAGCTCGACCATCGCTAGGCTGCTCCCCCCGGTCTTAAACGAAAACAGGATCATCGGAGTCCTAAAACACAAGAGAAAAACCCTCTCGAAGATAGTTAACACCCTAAATGCTGTTCTATAGGATAAGATGCTCAAAGACTGGGCAACCCCTACAACGACTTCTGCAAAAACTGAAGGGACGAAGAGGAAGAGGAGACCATTAGTCACCTCCAGTCGCATACGCCACCGACTAAGGTCCTAGCACTCTGAATCTACATTTTCGTGGCTCAATTCAGGTCAGATATTCTGTTTCTGTTTATCATGAGCGCGAATGAGACTAGCTGTTGTCTCGCTACGACTCGGAAAAATAAAAACAAATTTCTCCGAAAAATTATGAACAAATGTGTTACTCATACGCCACCGACATGGGTCCTGACATTCTGAATTTGCCTTCTCGTGGCTCAATCCCAGCACCCATCGTCTACATGGCTAAGATTAGGAGCGGATAGTTCCCAGAGTAATAGGCTGATCCACCCACCGTACACTTGTCCACCCGTACCTTCAACGAGGGCCGGTCTTAATCAAACTAAACCAAACGAAATTCGATTTTCTGTCGGATCGATGATTAGGCCATTGGCTTGGGACTAAGACCAGGGTCTACATAGAGCAGATTGCTTTAAATCTTTGCTTAGATACTAAATGAAGTCCAAGCGTGCTTCGTTCTTTCAAGTAAAAGTTCAGTGATAGTTCATAAGCTAGAGTCAGAGTATACTTACCTACATAAATGATGCCTATTTTGTTCACACGTAGATACGTGTATAGTATCGCCTATTTAAACCATTGTCATGGCGGAACCCTGTAGCTTTGCTAAAAGTCAAATCGAAAGAAGAAATAGTTAACCTTTAACTCGTGACTTATGTATACTCCTTAAGGTCACCTTAAAGCGATTCGATGCTATTTCACTAAGACTATTACTTTTTCAATATTGAAATTGTGAAGCGACCGCTTTTATGAGGAGTCCCTTCCACCTCACATAAAGGCGTTGTAATTAAGATAACTTGCCAAGGAAACAAATGCCAGTGAAAGGAAGTGACCTCAATCTTTAAGTATTGTAGATTAAAATAAATTACTTTCAACTCTGCACAGTTCATTTAGGAAACCCAAATATTTTTCCTTTATAACCTTTTATCCTTACATAGACTAACAACTGTTCGTTAATTTGCCTTCCAACCAAATGCCTCTTAGTAGCCAACTTTGACATTCTCAAAGCCTTCGCACATGCATACATATATCCGCATACAAAATTACTCGATTGTTACATTTTATTACACTTTAGATACTTGTCCCGAACATACCCAACGGTTCGCGTCAAAATTCAATTACTCTCCAATCAAAAGGTGACAACCCTACCATTTAAATTTATTGGGATCCAAATTGCACCTCTTCCCACACATTCACATGGCAGTACACTCTCTACTAGGACGACCACCAATACATTCCTCTGATACATCCACTCTCCTAGTAGTTCCATTTAATAAAGGTTATGAAATTTAATTGAAACTATAAATTGAAGCGAAGCGAACGATGGATGGAGTTAAATGATGCTAACTAAACAAGGGCATATCGTGTGCCGTAGAGAGAGTATCCTTCGTACCCACACACATACACATATACCATACACAAGAAGAATCCCACTCAAAAAGGGAGACCACCACCACGAGGAATGACGACGAGCCGGAGAAAACTGCCAACTTAATGGAAGCGGGTATAAGCTTCAATTACTCCGTTTCTACAGTCCGGGGAAAATTATTATTGCTCCCAATAATAAAATGTCTGCAGAGAGTAGAGTAGAAATTTCGCTTTTCCCCAGGACCATCGGTGTGTATTTCTATTTTTTTTTTCTTTTTTTTTGTGAAAATGTAGAATCAGAGAGATGGAAGAAAACTATAATACAACTGCATAAGGACGAGGGATTTCCTTTTCGCATTGATGATTATTAAGTTACTTTGCACGTGATCCCCATGCTAAGCGCACTAATTTAAGGCGCAAAGTATTTGCTAAGTATTTTACACTCTGGCCGGATATGGGACGCATGAGAATTTTCGTTTTTTTTATGCTCAGAATACAAAAAACCACTGCAGTATAATTTAGTTTAGTTTACAAAGTATTAGACCGATTTTGAATGCTGAAAATGAACTTTTCAAAAACACGTCAAGCAAGCTTGATGGCCTGCAGGATTCAATTACTTTTTGAATGGTAACTATTTTCCTTAAAGAGATAGAGAAAACAATATTTCAAAAATATGTTGGTGGGATCTAACATTCACTTTAAAGTTTCCGAGTTTAGAAACACGCTTTTGGAATTGAAAACCTGGTTTCCGCAAGAAAACACGCTGTCATTATAATTTTTGAACCAACAGTGGGCAGGATTGTAATAAAAACAGATGGAGCTACGTATGTAAGCTACTACTTTGGTGTCGAAATAAAGAAGGACAATTAACAGAACCCTGAGGAACGTCGTCGGACAATTTTTGAAGAGACATTGACACTACAACTAATGGATCTACGGGACTCGATCAAATGTAAAGGGATGATTAGCACTATATGTACAGGATGCGCCAGCTTTTTCATTGGCATGCAAGTATAGAATAATTTTTGAGGTATTTTTATTTAACTTGGTCCTTTATAATTTATTTGGAACAGTTCTTGAATACAAAATCAATGAAGTAGCAGCGTTTTCCATCATAGTAATGTCAAGTTTAATTAAAATCTCGAGTTCGATTTTTTCACGATTGCAATGCTTGCCCTATAGGTAGGTGCAAGTAAAAAGGGCAGAGTACAGCCCACACTTCTTGTTACCCACAATCTGGGTATATCCTCCAGTTGCACATCCCGAGCCAGATATTCTGTTTCTGTGTATTCGAGGCAGAAACTAGCTTAGCTGGTGCCTCGAAGTGCAAGTAGGAGCCAGAAAATTTTTCAACCAAAAAATGTATGAAAAAAAGAGCAGTGTATAGCCCACATTTCTCGGCACCCACAATCTGGGTATATCCTGCAATTGTACATCCCAAGCCAGATATTCTGTTTCTGTATATTCGAGGCAGAAACTAGCTTAGCTGGTGCCTCGAAATGCAAGTAGGAGACAGAAAATTTTTCAACCAAAAAATGTATGAAAAAAAGAGCCGTGTATAGCCCACATTTCTTGATACCCACAATCTGGGTATATCCTCCAATTGGACATCCCAATCCATATATTCTGTTTCTGTGTATTCGAGGCAGAAACTAGCTTAGCTGGTGGCTCGAAATGCAAGTAGGAGTTAGAAAATTTTTCAACCAAAAAATGTATGAAAAAAAGGGCAGTGTATAGCCCACAGTTCTTGATACCCACAATCCGGGTATATCCTCCAATTGGACATCCCAATCCAGATATTCGGTTTCTGTGTATTCGGGATGCAAACTAGCTTAGCTGGTGCCTCGAAATGCGAGTAGGAGCCAGAAAATTTTTCAACCAAAAAATGTATGAAAAAAAGGGCAGTGTATAGCCCACACTTCTTGATACCCACAATCTGGGTATATCCTCCAATTGGACATCCCAATCCATATATTCTGTTTCTGTGTATTCGAGGCAGAAACTAGCTTAGCTGGTGCCTCGAAATGCAAGTAGGAGCCAGAAAATTTTTCAACCAAAATATGTATGAAAAAAAGGGCAGTGAATAGCCCACACTTCTTGATACCCACAATCTGGGTATATCCTCCAATTGCACATCCCAAGCCAGATATTCGGTTTCTGTGTATTCGAGGTACAAACTAGCTTAGCTGGTGCCTCGAAGTGCAAGTAGGAGCCAGAAAATTATTCAACCAAAAAATGTATGAAAAAAACGGCAGTGTATAGACCACACGTCTTGATACCCACAATCTGGGTATATCCTCCAATTGCACATCCCAAGCCAGATATTCGGTGTCTGTGTATTCGAGGTGCAAACTAGCTTAGCTGGTGCCTCGAAGTGCAAGTAGGAGCCAGAAAATTTTTCAACCAAAAAATGTTTGAAAAAAAGGGCAGTGTATAGCCCACACTTCTTGATACCCACAATCTGGGTATATCCTCCAATTGCTCATCCCAAGCCAGATATTCGGTTTCTGTGTATTCGAGGTACAAACTAGCTTAGCTGGTGCCTCGAAGTGCAAGTAGGAGCCAGAAAATTTTTCAACCAAAAAATGTATGAAAAAAAGGGCAGTGTATAGCCCACACGTCTTGATACCCACAATCTGGGTATATCCTCCAATTGCACATTCAAAGCCAGATATTCCGTTTCTGTGTGTTCGGGGTGCAAACTAGCTTAGCTGGTACCTCGAAATGCAAGTAGGAGCCAGAAAATTTTTCAACCAAAAAATGTATGAAAAAAAGGGCAGTGAATAGCCCACACTTCTTGATACCCACAATCTGGGTATATCCTCCAATTGCACATCCCAAGCCAGATATTCTGTTTCTGTGTATTCGAGGCAGAAACTAGCTTAGCTGGTGCCTCGAAATGCAAGTAGGAGCCAGAAAATTTTTCAACCAAAAAATGTACGAAAAAAAGGGCAGTGTATAGCAAACACTTCTTGATACCTACAATCTGGGTATATCCTCCAATTGGACATCCCAATCCAGATATTCGGTTTCTGTGTATTCGGGGTGCAAACTAGCTTAGCTGGTGCCTCGAAATGCAAGTAGGAGCCAGAAAATTTTTCAACCAAAAAATGTATGAAAAAAAGGGCAGTGTATAGCAAACACTTCTTGATACCTACAATCTGGGTATATCCTCCAATTGCTCATCCCAAGCCAGATATTCAGTTTCTGTGTATTCGGGGTGCAAACTAGCTTAGCTGGTGCCTCGAAATGCAAGTAGGAGCCAGAAAATTTTTCAACCAAAAAATGTATGAAAAAAAGGGCAGTGTATAGCAAACACTTCTTGATACCCACAATCTGGGTATATCCTCCAATTGCTCATCCCAAGCCAGATATTCGGTTTCTGTGTATTCGAGGTACAAACTAGCTTAGCTGGTGCCTCGAAGTGCAAGTAGGAGCCAGAAAATTTTTCAACCAAAAAATGTATGAAAAAAAGGGCAGTGAATAGCCCACACTTCTTGATACCCACAATCTGGGTATATCCTCGAATTGCACATCCCAAGCCAGATATTCTGTTTCTGTGTATTCGAGGCAGAAACTAGCTTAGCTGGTGCCTCGAAATGCAAGTAGGAGCCAGAAAATTTTTCAACCAAAAAATGTATGAAAAAAAGGGCAGTGAATAGCCCACACTTCTTGATACCCACAATCTGGGTATATCCTCCAATTGCACATCCCAAGCCAGATATTCTGTTTCTGTGTATTCGAGGCAGAAACTAGCTTAGCTGGTGCCTCGAAATGCAAGTAGGAGCCAGAAAATTTTTCAACCAAAAAATGTACGAAAAAAAGGGCAGTGTATAGCAAACACTTCTTGATACCTACAATCTGGGTATATCCTCCAATTGGACATCCCAATCCAGATATTCGGTTTCTGTGTATTCGGGGTGCAAACTAGCTTAGCTGGTGCCTCGAAATGCAAGTAGGAGCCAGAAAATTTTTCAACCAAAAAATGTATGAAAAAAAGGGCAGTGTATAGCAAACACTTCTTGATACCTACAATCTGGGTATATCCTCCAATTGGACATCCCAATCCAGATATTCGGTTTCTGTGTATTCGGGGTGCAAACTAGCTTAGCTGGTGCCTCGAAATGCAAGTAGGAGCCAGAAAATTTTTCAACCAAAAAATGTACGAAAAAAAGGGCAGTGTATAGCAAACACTTCTTGATACCTACAATCTGGGTATATCCTCCAATTGGACATCCCAATCCAGATATTCGGTTTCTGTGTATTCGGGGTGCAAACTAGCTTAGCTGGTGCCTCGAAGTGCAAGTAGGAGCCAGAAAATTTTTCAACCAAAAAATGTATGAAAAAAAGGGCAGTGTATAGCCCACACGTCTTGATACCCACAATCTGGGTATATCCTCCAATTGCACATTCAAAGCCAGATATTCCGTTTCTGTGTGTTCGGGGTGCAAACTAGCTTAGCTGGTACCTCGAAATGCAAGTAGGAGCCAGAAAATTTTTCAACCAAAAAATGTATGAAAAAAAGGGCAGTGTATAGCCCACACGTCTTGATACCCACAATCTGGGTATATCCTCCAATTGCTCATCCCAAGCCAGATATTCGGTTTCTGTGTATTCGAGGTACAAACTAGCTTAGCTGGTGCCTCGAAGTGCAAGTAGGAGCCAGAAAATTTTTCAACCAAAAAATGTATGAAAAAAAGGGCAGTGTATAGCCCACACGTCTTGATACCCACAATCTGGGTATATCCTCCAATTGCACATTCAAAGCCAGATATTCCGTTTCTGTGTGTTCGGGGTGCAAACTAGCTTAGCTGGTACCTCGAAATGCAAGTAGGAGCCAGAAAATTTTTCAACCAAAAAATGTATGAAAAAAAGGGCAGTGAATAGCCCACACTTCTTGATACCCACAATCTGGGTATATCCTCCAATTGCACATCCCAAGCCAGATATTCTGTTTCTGTGTATTCGAGGCAGAAACTAGCTTAGCTGGTGCCTCGAAATGCAAGTAGGAGCCAGAAAATTTTTCAACCAAAAAATGTACGAAAAAAAGGGCAGTGTATAGCAAACACTTCTTGATACCTACAATCTGGGTATATCCTCCAATTGGACATCCCAATCCAGATATTCGGTTTCTGTGTATTCGGGGTGCAAACTAGCTTAGCTGGTGCCTCGAAATGCAAGTAGGAGCCAGAAAATTTTTCAACCAAAAAATGTATGAAAAAAAGGGCAGTGTATAGCAAACACTTCTTGATACCTACAATCTGGGTATATCCTCCAATTGCTCATCCCAAGCCAGATATTCAGTTTCTGTGTATTCGGGGTGCAAACTAGCTTAGCTGGTGCCTCGAAATGCAAGTAGGAGCCAGAAAATTTTTCAACCAAAAAATGTATGAAAAAAAGGGCAGTGTATAGCAAACACTTCTTGATACCCACAATCTGGGTATATCCTCCAATTGCTCATCCCAAGCCAGATATTCGGTTTCTGTGTATTCGAGGTACAAACTAGCTTAGCTGGTGCCTCGAAGTGCAAGTAGGAGCCAGAAAATTTTTCAACCAAAAAATGTATGAAAAAAAGGGCAGTGAATAGCCCACACTTCTTGATACCCACAATCTGGGTATATCCTCGAATTGCACATCCCAAGCCAGATATTCTGTTTCTGTGTATTCGAGGCAGAAACTAGCTTAGCTGGTGCCTCGAAATGCAAGTAGGAGCCAGAAAATTTTTCAACCAAAAAATGTATGAAAAAAAGGGCAGTGAATAGCCCACACTTCTTGATACCCACAATCTGGGTATATCCTCCAATTGCACATCCCAAGCCAGATATTCTGTTTCTGTGTATTCGAGGCAGAAACTAGCTTAGCTGGTGCCTCGAAATGCAAGTAGGAGCCAGAAAATTTTTCAACCAAAAAATGTACGAAAAAAAGGGCAGTGTATAGCAAACACTTCTTGATACCTACAATCTGGGTATATCCTCCAATTGGACATCCCAATCCAGATATTCGGTTTCTGTGTATTCGGGGTGCAAACTAGCTTAGCTGGTGCCTCGAAATGCAAGTAGGAGCCAGAAAATTTTTCAACCAAAAAATGTATGAAAAAAAGGGCAGTGTATAGCAAACACTTCTTGATACCTACAATCTGGGTATATCCTCCAATTGGACATCCCAATCCAGATATTCGGTTTCTGTGTATTCGGGGTGCAAACTAGCTTAGCTGGTGCCTCGAAATGCAAGTAGGAGCCAGAAAATTTTTCAACCAAAAAATGTACGAAAAAAAGGGCAGTGTATAGCAAACACTTCTTGATACCTACAATCTGGGTATATCCTCCAATTGGACATCCCAATCCAGATATTCGGTTTCTGTGTATTCGGGGTGCAAACTAGCTTAGCTGGTGCCTCGAAGTGCAAGTAGGAGCCAGAAAATTTTTCAACCAAAAAATGTATGAAAAAAAGGGCAGTGTATAGCCCACACGTCTTGATACCCACAATCTGGGTATATCCTCCAATTGCACATTCAAAGCCAGATATTCCGTTTCTGTGTGTTCGGGGTGCAAACTAGCTTAGCTGGTACCTCGAAATGCAAGTAGGAGCCAGAAAATTTTTCAACCAAAAAATGTATGAAAAAAAGGGCAGTGAATAGCCCACACTTCTTGATACCCACAATCTGGGTATATCCTCCAATTGCACATCCCAAGCCAGATATTCGGTTTCTGTGTATTCGAGGTACAAACTAGCTTAGCTGGTGCCTCGAAGTGCAAGTAGGAGCCAGAAAATTTTTCAACCAAAAAATGTATGAAAAAAAGGGCAGTGTATAGCAAACACTTCTTGATACCTACAATCTGGGTATATCCTCCAATTGCTCATCCCAAGCCAGATATTCAGTTTCCGTGTATTCGAGGTGCAAACTAGCTCAGCTGGTGACTCCAAGTGCAAGTAGGAGCCAGAAATTTTTTCAACCAAAAAATGTACGAAAAAAGGGGCAGTGTATAGCAAACACTTCTTGATACCTACAATCTGGGTATATCCTCCAATTGGACATCCCAAGCCAGATATTCGGTTTCTGTGTATTCGAGGTGCAAACTAGCTTAGCTGATGCCTCGAAATGCAAGTAGGAGCCAGAAAATTTTTCAACCAAAAAATGTACGAAAAAAAGGGCAGTGTATAGCAAACACTTCTTGATACCTACAATCTGGGTATATCCTCCAATTGGACATCCCAATCCAGATATTCGGTTTCTGTGTATTCGGGGTGCAAACTAGCTTAGCTGGTGCCTCGAAATGCAAGTAGGAGCCAGAAAATTGTTCAACCAAAAAATGTACGAAAAAAAGGGCAGTGTATAGCCCACACTTCTTGATACCTACAATCTGGGTATATCCTCCAATTGCTCATCCCAAGCCAGATATTCAGTTTCCGTGTATTCGAGGTGCAAACTAGCTCAGCTGGTGACTCCAAGTGCAAGTAGGAGCCAGAAATTTTTTCAACCAAAAAATGTACGAAAAAAAGGGCAGTGTATAGCAAACACTTCTTGATACCTACAATCTGGGTATATCCTCCAATTGGACATCCCAAGCCAGATATTCGGTTTCTGTGTATTCGAGGTGCAAACTAGCTTAGCTGATGCCTCGAAGTGCAAGTAGGAGCCAGAAAATTTTTCAACCAAAAAATGTTTGAAAAAAAATGGCAGTGAATAGCCCACACTTCTTGATACCCACAATCTGGGTATATCCTCGAATTGCACATCCCAAGCCAGATATTCTGTTTCTGTGTATTCGAGGCAGAAACTAGCTTAGCTGGTGCCTCGAAATGCAAGTAGGAGCCAGAAAATTTTTCAACCAAAAAATGTATGAAAAAAAGGGCAGTGAATAGCCCACACTTCTTGATACCCACAATCTGGGTATATCCTCCAATTGCACATCCCAAGCCAGATATTCTGTTTCTGTGTATTCGAGGCAGAAACTAGCTTAGCTGGTGCCTCGAAATGCAAGTAGGAGCCAGAAAATCTTCAACCAAAAAATGTACGAAAAAAAGGGCAGTGTATAGCCCACACTTCTTGTTACCCACAATCTGGGTATATCCTCCAGTTGCACATCCCGAGCCAGATATTCTGTTTCTGTGTATTCGAGGCAGAAACTAGCTTAGCTGGTGCCTCGAAGTGCAAGTAGGAGCCAGAAAATTTTTCAACCAAAAAATGTATGAAAAAAAGAGCAGTGTATAGCCCACACTTCTCGGCACCCACAATCTGGGTATATCCTGCAATTGTCCATCCCAAGCCAGATATTCTGTTTCTGTATATTCGAGGCAGAAACTAGCTTAGCTGGTGCCTCGAAATGCAAGTAGGAGACAGAAAATTTTTCAACCAAAAAATGTATGAAAAAAAGAGCCGTGTATAGCCCACATTTCTTGATACCCACAATCTGGGTATATCCTCCAATTGGACATCCCAATCCATATATTCTGTTTCTGTGTATTCGAGGCAGAAACTAGCTTAGCTGGTGGCTCGAAATGCAAGTAGGAGCCAGAAAATTTTTCAACCAAAAAATGTATGAAAAAAAGGGCAGTTATAGCCCACACTTCTTGATACCCACAATCTGGGTATATCCTCCAATTGGACATCCCAATCCAGATATTCGGTTTCTGTGTATTCGAGGTACAAACTAGCTTAGCTGGTGCCTCGAAGTGCAAGTAGGAGCCAGAAAATTTTTCAACCAAAAAATGTATGAAAAAAAGGGCAGTGTATAGCAAACACTTCTTGATACCTACAATCTGGGTATATCCTCCAATTGCTCATCCCAAGCCAGATATTCAGTTTCCGTGTATTCGAGGTGCAAACTAGCTCAGCTGGTGACTCCAAGTGCAAGTAGGAGCCAGAAATTTTTTCAACCAAAAAATGTACGAAAAAAGGGGCAGTGTATAGCAAACACTTCTTGATACCTACAATCTGGGTATATCCTCCAATTGGACATCCCAAGCCAGATATTCGGTTTCTGTGTATTCGAGGTGCAAACTAGCTTAGCTGATGCCTCGAAATGCAAGTAGGAGCCAGAAAATTTTTCAACCAAAAAATGTACGAAAAAAAGGGCAGTGTATAGCAAACACTTCTTGATACCTACAATCTGGGTATATCCTCCAATTGGACATCCCAATCCAGATATTCGGTTTCTGTGTATTCGGGGTGCAAACTAGCTTAGCTGGTGCCTCGAAATGCAAGTAGGAGCCAGAAAATTGTTCAACCAAAAAATGTACGAAAAAAAGGGCAGTGTATAGCCCACACTTCTTGATACCTACAATCTGGGTATATCCTCCAATTGCTCATCCCAAGCCAGATATTCAGTTTCCGTGTATTCGAGGTGCAAACTAGCTCAGCTGGTGACTCCAAGTGCAAGTAGGAGCCAGAAATTTTTTCAACCAAAAAATGTACGAAAAAAAGGGCAGTGTATAGCAAACACTTCTTGATACCTACAATCTGGGTATATCCTCCAATTGGACATCCCAAGCCAGATATTCGGTTTCTGTGTATTCGAGGTGCAAACTAGCTTAGCTGATGCCTCGAAGTGCAAGTAGGAGCCAGAAAATTTTTCAACCAAAAAATGTTTGAAAAAAAATGGCAGTGAATAGCCCACACTTCTTGATACCCACAATCTGGGTATATCCTCGAATTGCACATCCCAAGCCAGATATTCTGTTTCTGTGTATTCGAGGCAGAAACTAGCTTAGCTGGTGCCTCGAAATGCAAGTAGGAGCCAGAAAATTTTTCAACCAAAAAATGTATGAAAAAAAGGGCAGTGATTAGCCCACACTTCTTGATACCCACAATCTGGGTATATCCTCCAATTGCACATCCCAAGCCAGATATTCTGTTTCTGTGTATTCGAGGCAGAAACTAGCTTAGCTGGTGCCTCGAAATGCAAGTAGGAGCCAGAAAATGTTCAACCAAAAAATGTACGAAAAAAAGGGCAGTGTATAGCCCACACTTCTTGTTACCCACAATCTGGGTATATCCTCCAGTTGCACATCCCGAGCCAGATATTCTGTTTCTGTGTATTCGAGGCAGAAACTAGCTTAGCTGGTGCCTCGAAGTGCAAGTAGGAGCCAGAAAATTTTTCAACCAAAAAATGTATGAAAAAAAGAGCAGTGTATAGCCCACACTTCTCGGCACCCACAATCTGGGTATATCCTGCAATTGTCCATCCCAAGCCAGATATTCTGTTTCTGTATATTCGAGGCAGAAACTAGCTTAGCTGGTGCCTCGAAATGCAAGTAGGAGACAGAAAATTTTTCAACCAAAAAATGTATGAAAAAAAGAGCCGTGTATAGCCCACATTTCTTGATACCCACAATCTGGGTATATCCTCCAATTGGACATCCCAATCCATATATTCTGTTTCTGTGTATTCGAGGCAGAAACTAGCTTAGCTGGTGGCTCGAAATGCAAGTAGGAGCCAGAAAATTTTTCAACCAAAAAATGTATGAAAAAAAGGGCAGTTATAGCCCACACTTCTTGATACCCACAATCTGGGTATATCCTCCAATTGGACATCCCAATCCAGATATTCGGTTTCTGTGTATTCGGGATGCAAACTAGCTTAGCTGGTGCCTCGAAATGCGAGTAGGAGCCAGAAAATTTTTCAACCAAAAAATGTATGAAAAAAAGGGCAGTGTATAGCCCACACTTCTTGATACCCACAATCTGGGTATATCCTCCAATTGGACATCCCAATCCATATATTCTGTTTCTGTGTATTCGACGCAGAAACTAGCATAGCTGGTGCCTCGAAATGCTAGTAGGAGCCAGAAAATTTTTCAACCAAAAAATGTATGAAAAAAAGGGCAGTGAATAGCCCACACTTCTTGATACCCACAATCTGGGTATATCCTCCAATTGCACATCCCAAGCCAGATATTCGGTTTCTGTGTATTCGAGGTACAAACTAGCTTAGCTGGTGCCTCGAAGTGCAAGTAGGAGCCAGAAAATTTTTCAACCAAAAAATGTATGAAAAAAACGGCAGTGTATAGACCACACGTCTTGATACCCACAATCTGGGTATATCCTCCAATTGCACATCCCAAGCCAGATATTCGGTGTCTGTGTATTCGAGGTGCAAACTAGCTTAGCTGGTGCCTCGAAATGCGAGTAGGAGCCAGAAAATTTTTCAACCAAAAAATGTATGAAAAAAAGGGCAGTGAATAGCCCACACTTCTTGATACCCACAATCTGGGTATATCCTCCAATTGGACATCCAAAGCCAGATATTCGGTTTCTGTGTGTTCGGGGTGCAAACTAGCTTAGCTGGTGCCTCGAAATGCAAGTAGGAGCCAGAAAATTTTTCAACCAAAAAATTTATGAAAAAAAGGGCAGTGTATAGCCCACACGTCTTGATACCCACAATCTGGGTATATCCTCCAATTGCACATCCCAAGCCAGATATTCGGTGTCTGTGTATTCGAGGTGCAAACTAGCTTAGCTGGTGCCTCGAAATGCGAGTAGGAGCCAGAAAATTTTTCAACCAAAAAATGTATGAAAAAAAGGGCAGTGAATAGCCCACACTTCTTGATACCCACAATCTGGGTATATCCTCCAATTGGACATCCAAAGCCAGATATTCGGTTTCTGTGTGTTCGGGGTGCAAACTAGCTTAGCTGGTGCCTCGAAATGCAAGTAGGAGCCAGAAAATTTTTCAACCAAAAAATGTTTGAAAAAAAATGGCAGTGAATAGCCCACACTTCTTGATACCCACAATCTGGGTATATCCTCGAATTGCACATCCCAAGCCAGATATTCTGTTTCTGTGTATTCGAGGCAGAAACTAGCTTAGCTGGTGCCTCGAAATGCAAGTAGGAGCCAGAAAATTTTTCAACCAAAAAGTGTACGAAAAAAATTTCAGTGAATAGCCCACAGTTCTTGATACCCACAATCTGGCTATATCCTCCAGTCGCACATCTCAAGCCAGATATTTTGTTTCTGTGTATCAAGGGAGCAAACTAGCTTAGCTGCAGCCTCGAAATAGAAGTAGGAGACAGAAAATTTTTCAACCAAAAAATGTATAAAAAAAAGGGCAGTGTATAGCCCACAATTCTTGATACCCACTATCTGGGTAGATCCTTCAATTGCACATCCCAAACCAGATATTCTGTTTCTGTGTATTCAAAGCAGAAACTAGATTAGCTGGTGCCATGAAATGCAGGTAGGAGCCAGAAAATTTTTCTACCAAAAAATGTATGAAAAAAAGGGCAGTGTATAGCAAACACTTCTTGATACCTACAATCTGGGTATATCCTCCAATTGCACATCCCAAGCCAGATATTCGGTTTCTGTGTATTCGAGGTGCAAACTAGCTTAGCTGGTGCCTCGAAATGCATGTAGGAGACAGAAAATTTTTCAACCAAAAAATGTATAAAAAAAAGGGCAGTGTATAGCCCACAATTCTTGATACCCACAATCTGGGTATATCCTCCAATTGGACATCCAAAGCCAGATATTCGGTTTCTGTGTGTTCGGGGTGCAAACTAGCTTAGCTGGTGCCTCGAAATGCAAGTAGGAGCCAGAAAATTTTTCAACCAAAAAATTTATGAAAAAAAGGGCAGTGTATAGCCCACACGTCTTGATACCCACAATCTGGGTATATCCTCCAATTGCACATCCCAAGCCAGATATTCGGTGTCTGTGTATTCGAGGTGCAAACTAGCTTAGCTGGTGCCTCGAAATGCGAGTAGGAGCCAGAAAATTTTTCAACCAAAAAATGTATGAAAAAAAGGGCAGTGAATAGCCCACACTTCTTGATACCCACAATCTGGGTATATCCTCCAATTGGACATCCAAAGCCAGATATTCGGTTTCTGTGTGTTCGGGGTGCAAACTAGCTTAGCTGGTGCCTCGAAATGCAAGTAGGAGCCAGAAAATTTTTCAACCAAAAAATGTTTGAAAAAAAATGGCAGTGAATAGCCCACACTTCTTGATACCCACAATCTGGGTATATCCTCGAATTGCACATCCCAAGCCAGATATTCTGTTTCTGTGTATTCGAGGCAGAAACTAGCTTAGCTGGTGCCTCGAAATGCAAGTAGGAGCCAGAAAATTTTTCAACCAAAAAGTGTACGAAAAAAATTTCAGTGAATAGCCCACAGTTCTTGATACCCACAATCTGGCTATATCCTCCAGTCGCACATCTCAAGCCAGATATTTTGTTTCTGTGTATCAAGGGAGCAAACTAGCTTAGCTGCAGCCTCGAAATAGAAGTAGGAGACAGAAAATTTTTCAACCAAAAAATGTATAAAAAAAAGGGCAGTGTATAGCCCACAATTCTTGATACCCACTATCTGGGTAGATCCTTCAATTGCACATCCCAAACCAGATATTCTGTTTCTGTGTATTCAAAGCAGAAACTAGATTAGCTGGTGCCATGAAATGCAGGTAGGAGCCAGAAAATTTTTCTACCAAAAAATGTATGAAAAAAAGGGCAGTGTATAGCAAACACTTCTTGATACCTACAATCTGGGTATATCCTCCAATTGCACATCCCAAGCCAGATATTCGGTTTCTGTGTATTCGAGGTGCAAACTAGCTTAGCTGGTGCCTCGAAATGCATGTAGGAGCCAGAAAATTTTTCAACCAAAAAATGTATGAAAAAAAGGGCAGTGAATAGCCCACACTTCTTGATACCCACAATCTGGGTATATCCTCCAATTGCACATCCCAAGCCAGATATTCGGTTTCTGTGTATTCGAGGTGCAAACTAGCTTAGCTGGTGCCTCGAAGTGCAAGTAGGAGCCAGAAAATTTTTCAACCAAAAAATGTACCAAAAAAAGGGCAGTGTATAGCCCACAATTCTTGATACCCACTATCTGGGTATATCCTTCAATTGCACATCCCATGCCAGATATTCTGTTTCTGTGTATTCGAGGCAGAAACTAGCTTAGCTGGTGCCTCGAAATGCAAGTAGGAGCAAACTTTTTCAAGCATCTCGAGGGATGATTTCGGTTCGAATGCTTGCCCTGAGCTTATCAATAGTTCGAGGCCTGCTGGTGTACACTTCGCTCTCTAAATAAATATACAGCAGAAAATCTCAAGTACTAAATTGATGTCTCAAAGCCATATCAATTCAAGTCCATTGATTGATTGATAAATATCAAAGTTATTTAATGTTTACATACTGATATAAAGGATGGCGTACTATATATAATTCGGCAGTTTCTCCTTTAGGTCGAAATCTACGAAGACCTTCACCCTATTTTAATATTTTAGGGGCCCTGTTACGGAGTGTATTTCTGGAAATACATTTTTATCTTCTGATGGGTGTGGGATATTTTGTAGAATGTTGAATATTTTTCAAGTAACATGAGAAGCGAATGAGTTTCAAGCCTCTAGCTATGACACTGTAGTATTTTTTTTAATACAAAGTTTTGTGTCCATTTTCAGTTGGAGCTTGAGCTTCAGCTGAAGTTTTAAAATTACGGACAAATCCCGAGACTGATAACTTGACCTAGGGTCAAGAAATGGTATTTGGAACAGTAGCCGAAAATCCGATGGGAATGGTCATCTGAGGACAAATAGGTTATTTATCCCAGATGGCTTGGCGAAGTACGTTGCAGAAAACGCAATAGATGGAGGATATATAGATCCATAGATCATAAGTCTGTTTAGTAGAATTTGACTAATCACTGTTTGCATTCTAAGATTCAGTAATGATGGAGCTTATGAAAAATCGTCCTTATTCTATTCCTCCATGACACTATGTGAAACTGGTTTTAAACAGCAAACTTTGTCTATCCAAAGAGTTGTAAAGAGCTGTCAGTTAAGAGGTAGTATCGACAAGACCCAAGTGGGTTGACTCGTAAGCTAGGCTTTCATGAAACTGCAAAGAATTGTCAGTATTTTGGAAGCATAATGCACCAGAGGCCTTAGTAAATCTTTACCCCCCTCAAGCAGAGAGGATGTTTACTGCTAAGTATAGCTACGTTTAAGCAGATACTCATTCTCAGCATCGCTCATTTCATCTGTGTTAAGGTTTTAACAAGGTGAGTAGAAGTGTACGAGGTATGTAATATTTTAAGGATATTAGATAGGCCGGAGTTAAAGTCTGGGCTAATCCTATAACCACTTCTAAACTAGAACTAGACTTAACTCGTTTCAAACTATGAACTTATTGAATCGGGATAGTAAGACTTATAGTTTTCAAGAACTTGCTGAGTAAGATTTTGAAGTGGATGTTAGAGCTTTGTATTAAGACTTTAATTAATGGTTTGATTCATGTTTTTTTTTTTTGATTCCTGGTAAATATAGCTCCATAGTCCAAAATATTAAGAGACTAATCGAATGGATCTCATCGTCTGTTAGAAGGTTATTAAACGTTTGGAGCATGAAAGACTTTGGGAAACTTCCTAAGAGGCATTGATAGGAGAGTATTTGCATATGGTAGGTCACAGTAGTACCACTACCCTCGATAGGAAAGATACTCAGTGAAGGTTAGTATGTGCCAAGGATGCACAGAATTAGAATATTTGACTGCGGTTGTGTCACGTGAAGGCAGATGTAACTAAAAGTGTATCTGGTTCGGTGGCGTATGCGTAACATATTTTTTCATACATATTTGGGTCGAAAAATATTGTCTTTTTATTACACGTGGCAAGGTATCAGAGAAGTTAGTATATACCCAGGATGCACAGATTCAGACTATTTTCTTCTCTTCGTTTGGATCAGCGGGTGGATCTTCAGTGGCTACTCATCCAAAGCCAAAGCATTACCTCTAATTAAATGGATCAGTCATAGTGTTTCAAAAGTGCTTGTCTGGACCGATATTTCAGAGATACAATTCTTCATGTTTTAATATCTCATACAACTCCTCTAAGACAGCTGCCAATTTCTCTTAATAAATATCCCTCCACCATGTGGTTCATATATTCAACTGTCGGATATCGATGAATCTCCCTCCTGCATGGACAAGAAACCCTAATCAGATACATGCAGCATCGTCAGTACGTACTACATCTATTGATGACGGTTCAACACAATGCATGGCTAATTCCTTCTAACTCCAGTGTTTGTCCACCCATTTGCTGTTCAAATCCGTTTCCATGCACACCATTCCGATCTCCGGATATTGTAATGGAATCCTGCCGGTATCATCCTGCATAGAGTTACGTCAACAGCGATTTATCATTTTTTCCCCCGGAGGATGTTCGCGCTGTAATCTGTCATACTTCAGAGCAGTGTAAATGTGTGAGTGGTAGCCATATCCTTTGCATCCGTTGCCACCAGTACCCATCGTGATCCGAATAAAATGCTGTGCACGAGTGTTGGCACCCTGGTAACAACGACATTACATCGATTATGAAAAGGAACTAGGTTCCTGATGGTTATGATGCAACGTGCATGCACAGGAGGAACACATCCTGTGTGTATGAGCTTGCTCCATATGTGGAACGTGAGTGTAAGCTGTGACTAACTCGGGAGGGAAAAAAAAAATGCAAAAAGACGGAAACGAAAACGGTTTAGATTATTTAGTATCGCAATAAAAATATTTAACTGCTGACGAGAGAACAGCGGGACGGACGGGTGGATGCTGGCATGACGGGAGTTGTGAAGGAGCGGCGCTAAAATACAAATTGTTTCTGCCGTCGCGTTGGTCCTGCTGCATAGTAGAACATTGGGGCATGAATAATGGCTGACACACGCGGTCTCAATTGCCCCGCTAAAAGCCAGAACGAAATGCAATTTATGGGCTTAGTGTGTGTGTGTGTGTGTGGAGTGTAAGTGAGAATGTTGTGGATACGGGTATGTTGCCTGCGCGCCTTGCGAAAAGCACTATTTAGATGCCTCTAACATTATTGTGACTTTGAATGGGTTTTCCTGTGCACAATTGATGTCGGCTGATGAGCGTTATTACACGTTGATTGCTGGCGATACATTAAATATGCCCTTTTAGGGAATGTGCCAGGAGTTCAAACAATTGAGGACTGTAGATGGTTTGGATAGCGATGCGGCATATATCACATTTTCTGGTAGTCTGTGTGCAGTAAATTAGTTCATTCAATGATCAAAGGGAATGCCATGCATACTCTGTTTCAAAGGACATTCAACGATGTGTATAAATAGACAAATCACTGCATGTAGGGTTAGGTTAGGGTGATTCTATGTACACGTTCATGGACACTAAGAAAACTTAGATCATACAACTAGGTTCAACCATTAATTTGAAGTGTTTTCAAGCAGATCCTGGTTTCAACCATAAAAGTCGCTGTTTTGTCAATGTCATACAACAGAATTGGATAGAAAAATTGCTTTTGGAACAGATAAGCGCAAACCTGGTACAATTCTTAGAGGTGTACCCTGAGAACCCTTCAGTGAGAGCTGATAGCAAGACGGGAAGGAAACGTTGTAGTAGAGTGAAGTGAAGGAGTAGGACATAGTTTCGCTCAGAATTAGCTGGACCTCACATGTATATTCAGCTAGAGGTCGATTAGCCATTCCTACACAAGATATTTGAAAGGATTTACATTTTAGGAATATATCCCCAGTCCAAAACCTTCCGTCTTCAACTACGTACATAATATCTAAATCTATATACAACATGTACTGCCAAGTACCTGCACTGGCTTCCAGAGGCACCATGCAAGATTGGAACTTAGCTTCTCTAATACAGATACTAATCGTGAAGAAATGTTTAAAGAAATTGGAACAAAGTAGGGTCAAACTAATAAGTGGTTGGTTGGATGTTTTGCCAGGAAGAGGATAACCTCATCATCGATCGGGCCCATTGTGTTTCCTTCTAGGTACTTTGTGAAGAAAAGAAAAGCAAGAGGCTGGGTATAAGCGGTCCTTTTCCAAATCTTAGATACTTGGAGTGTATATTTGATAGTAAATTGAAGGATAAAAAAGGTATCCATAGTGTATTATTCATGCTACAACATTTTCGGAGAAAATGAGAGCCAAAGTCTTCCATTATCTACTGAATGTACTTATGTGCATCGTATGTATCGTCAGATCCAAATGGTGTCGAGTCTGGTAGCCCGAAGCAAAATAGGTCTCCTACTCGTGCGTAGGTACCACCAACGCCATCAAGACAGCTCCAATTGCAGTCCTAGAAACTATTCTGGGAGTAGCTCAGGTTTAAAACAACAAAACCTATGTATGGTAGAGAACTGTATTGGGCACCCAGATAGACCATATTCCATCATCATAAGACATCCTTGCTTAAGTGAGGACTGGACGAAAAGGCACGCGGATCCTTGTAGTCAACAAGATTTTTGAAATTTCAAAGCAAAATAGCTCCAACGCTGATGATATAGTCGTCCTGTTATTTGGTAAACATTTTCAAAGCAATAGGCTTAGATTTACTGCGAGATCCTGGAGAATTTCAAATCGAAATTATCTTCTAAAACTGCCTCCATTTTCGAAAGGTATACCTTTATAGTCAGACAGTTATTAAAGCACTAGATCCTGCAGTAACTAAATTTAGAGTAGTAGTAGGAATTCGCAGGGTGACCTTAAGCTATTTATCAGGGCATAAGGACTATCAGTTTTGTGAAAAAATTCTCCTAGATTTTTTTAAAAATTTGTGTTCTTGGCAAACATAGCTCCATGGATACCCATACTGATTATTCTGGGGATACTACACAATATCTATTGCAGAAACTGCAGAGACGAGGAAGAAATTGAATCAGATCTTGTCAGTCCTCCTGCTGTTGTGCCAGGGCTGAGTTCAAAAATCGACTTAAAATTGAGCTGAAACACCTCTTGAGATTTGTACCCCTATCTCGTTTGTTTCAAATCAGCGGTACGTCCAACTCTAATCTGCTACAAGTTAAGGCAAACTATTAACATTAAGTCAGAAGTTTTAGGTTCTTCGGATAATTAGAATGAACCACGTGGACCACACATGAGCCCAACTGTTGATCTTAGTTAGCACTGACCTAACTTACTGACTACCATAGTTGCCCTAAATGCATCCAAGTTGTGTCCTAATTTACGACTTTTCTCGTCACTCGAAATTGTTATTACTGTTTCAATAATTGTTCTACTAATTGAGGTATAGACGTCATACTAAATGGTAAAATCTACAGATTACAGCTGTCATAGATTAATCTGAATTAATAAAAAGTTTTTTGTTTATTTTGCAGACATCAGCATCAGGGTCCTGTCAGGGGTCATAGGTATCATCTCCCCTGAGAGAAGAATATTTCCAGGAAGTGAAAAAGTTCCATCTGTCTTACATCCATGTCATGAGAATACTTTCACATTAAAAGCAATATTAAGATTTCTACAAAAATAATATCATTGTTTCCGACAGCGAAATGATTGGATGTTAAATATTCCATGGATTCTCTGCCAAACTGTTGTTATTCGAAATGTCCTTTTGCGTTTGCTTTGTCCACCACCTTTATAGACTTCTGTAGACGATCATAAAATATTCTACGACTCCCAAGGCTATACCTTTTTTCCAGAATCACTCTTCTAAACAATTATACGAGTTCTAAGTATGTATATTGAATTTGAATTGCAGGGATTGTCCCATAACAATTTGAACGCAATATAGACGTCTCTAGTCTGTGATTTTTCTAATGTCCTATCCTCGTGTACCTACATAAGGATATACTCATCTTTATCGCTTTGATATGAGCGCAAACCCTTGACAAAATATGCAATTTTTTTATTTTTGTAAAAAGAGTCATAAAAGGAAAACAAGGCAAAGCGGTTGGCTGTGTGGATGCTAAGTGGATTCAAAAACCAAGCATAAACATGATGTACCTACGCAGAACGAAATGAACTATATCAAAGGATGGAGACGCAAAAGAGCATGACGGGTGCCTCGTTGCGTTTCGGGTTTATTTTTGTATTTTTATACAGTTTCTCCTTTTTTTTTGTAATAAAATGAAAACTCATTTCTACCTAATGGGATGTAACAATGTGTTCATGATACTTTCGGCATTTTATGTTAACTTTAAATTGGACATTATTAACATGACACAGTCTGGGTTACGATTCTGTTTAGGAAACTTAATAACTCCAGAGAGCTTCTGTTTTTTTGAGCACAGTAATGAAGATATACGTGTAATGGTGGGCTAGGATGGAAGTAAAGTCCTTTCTCATTTGAAGTAACCTTGAAACGTAAATTTGTATAAAAATCTTGTACATAGGGCTATACCTCATCATCACCTTTTCATGGTGCCTGCATTTTGCTTGTCTAGCTATGTCTAGCAAGATGCTCTCAAAAGGGGAACGAGTAGCAGAGGAATATTCCCTTCTATGAATTCTGAGCTCAGGTCTGTAATTAACTGTCCAGACTGATGGATTGTCTTTAAAATGAAATCGTGACAGAGCACATGTTAATGGGTCAGCAGCACTGCTATATCCATAAAAAAGTTACTGCTATCGGAATTCCTCTTGTCCTAAGGGTTTTTACCAAGCCAAATAACTAGTAAAGGACTTATACATTGCTATCCAGAGAGTACGATGGAATCGGGATGAAATATGAAAAATTGTGACATGTAACTACATAGATTCTTCTAGGGACCAGTAGAAGCATTTACTCGGATGAAGATTTGTCATACATGGCAGAATCAGACGAGGGGTCTGCGAACTTCGTATGGCAGTTCATACAAGGGCTAACTTCCTCAAGGTAAGTCTTATATGTGCTCGTGACCCATTGAAGAAAATGACGATATCATTAAAGTGTGAAGTCGCGTCAATCGTTCTAACGAAAACGGCTTGAAATAACTTCGTAAATAGCACTTACAAACTTATTTTTAAGATTTGGTCTCGACAGTGTACGCCTGATGAATAGTATCATAGCATCGTGTTCCTGAACAAGAACAAAGGAGCGCCATTTTTAGAAGTGTTCATATTGTCCATATCGCTTTGTACATTTTTATCAATTATCAAGGCTGCATGTGATAGTATTTATAGAGTCATACAATACAGAGGTACGTCCCTGAGGAGCAACAATAAAAAACGTTCGGTGCTACATTATGGTCGATAATGACCTCACCAAACCCTTTGACATCGAAGACAAAGAAGAACATCGATGTGATGTGATGTGGACATAACTAAGTTCATACATACATTCCACAGCTATGGCTTTGAGATAGTAAAGGACTTTCTTTAACAAGAACGCATTAGGACAAGAAAAATCTTACAAATTTCTTTCGATTGAATTAGCAGTAGAATGGTAAGGTACTATCCCGAACAACTAAAGAGATTCTACACAATTCCTGATCGTTAAAGTCCTACTTTAAGGTGCTTCAGCAGGAATAAAGAGAGAAAAATTCTTTGTTGACAGGACTTTCAACGATGAACTAAACGACATAAGTGCTTCCACTTGAACCTTAACAAACTTGGAATGAGCAATTGGAGACAGTCACCTAAGGGCCAGGCCAAATGGAGAAGCTTGTTGGTTGAGACACAGGCTCACCTTGAACTGTAGTTCCACATAAGTAGGTATTTTAGGAGTTTGTTGAAGTAGCTTTCTGTAGAAAAAAAAATATATATATATATTGCGTATACGCCCACGTGAATTTTTTTTTATTCGGTTTTTTTTTTTTCATATTTCACAAAATTTTGAAAGACTAAGTTCCATATCTGTAATTTTCTGTCTATATGCAGCGCATTTGAAGCTATAGCTTCCGACTGTGATTGAAGGTTAGGGCTTCGTGGATATGAAGAAGGTATACGATTGGAATACTTTACGAAAATTCTGAAGCATCCTGTAGAAGTGGGAGTTGACTACATACTTGGTATATTAAAATGGGTTTAGATGTAACTTCAAAGGAAGTATCCTTACCCAGAGAAGATTGCTGGCGTTTTTGAGTTTAGTTCAAATTTATACAGATGACTTTTTCAGTGATTTAGCTCTCTTAAAACGACAATTTAGGACTATCATCAATTATCTTTTCTGGAAGGATGGAAGGATGAAGGAATATTTGGCAAAACATGAAACTTATCTTCCACGAGGGTTCTACACGGCTCTACGTGTAGATCATTCGATTTTCGGTTTTTGTTTAGCTTCGCTTATTTGACGCAAAAAGTTAAGGTAGACGAGGTATGAGGCGATTCCGAATTTTTCTTCACTTTCGTATGAGGCCTAACACACTTCTTGCCATATGCCCCACATCGGGGAATCGAATGCCCATCATGTAGGTCATCCGATTGGCGTTTTGTTTGCTACTCTTGTTCAATATAACTCAAATATGTACATAAAAAATTATTTATAAAAGAGTATATTAGCTGCCAACATTTTTGTATGTTTTATTTCGTTATTTTTATCCTGAAAAACTTGGTTATTATTTGGTAATTCTATTATTCAATGAAATACATATATTTGTATTATACAGATATCATAGAGTACTTCAATACAAAATTTAGAGAGAAAAAGTGGGAAAAATAAATCATTGATTTAAAAAGTATAGAAAAAATATTGAATATTTCTAATAGAACTGAGAACAAAATCAGTTTTTCCCTTGTAATTTTGATAATAGCACTCAATACTAAAAAACGGATACTTTGCATTGGATTCTTCACTTTCGCGGTATTTACATATTTAGCTAATGGAATTAAAATCAAAATTGGAATTTTTATTGAAACTATACAACTTACAGGATATGACTAGAGCTGTGTGTGTACATAAATGTAGAAACGATGCAATTCGGAAAAAGGTAATTCATCAGGTATTGCCTCTGAATATGATTGGGAAATAAGAAATAGTGATATGGGGAGTTAGTATCTAGTATTTCTGGTAGGACGTATAGAAGGAAAGCTTGAACGCCAACAGAACGATAGCACGTAAAGACATCTACCAAATTGTCGCTTCAAATAAGTACGTCCTGAAATTTGATCCTTGCAATGCCTCTTTCATACGTAAAGTCTCGATAATGAGCATTACTCAGTGAAATCCTTGTAATACCAAACGAAAATAAGTTCTTTCTTTGATTGACAAAATGCATCAATCATACACAGATCGTCCTGACCCAATACACGACGATGAGCCAGGACCTAGCTTTCCATAACAAATATATCGCAACAAATTCATTTTTGTCCTGAATACCCTAGGCCGCTACACAGATCACACCTTCTTGGGTTAAAAAAAGACATAACATTGCATAAGATCGCCATGGAACAATACCTTCATAAGGATATCGTCCAGAAAAAACGCTTTCATTCTGGAAATGAAAAACTTCTAGCATTGCAGACAAATGGAAGCAGAACGTAGAATTAGGATCGCTCCATTGAATCATGTACCCAATCCCCACACTGTAAATTTTTTTTTTTATGATTTCAATGATGAGCACTGTCTAAATGGCCGCCTCTTAACTGTTTGACGATTTTTATTGAGAAATCATCTCCAAGGCCTACGGGAATAAAAGCACGATCAGTTAACAGATAGGATCAACCAACATGGTCAGATATTGTGACACCGTCATTCCCAGCGCTACCATCAAGAGAAACTGACACAGAGCCTCGGATCAACTAACCATTTTTTAATATCGAAAATCTTGATTGTGTTACTATCGGCCTAAATGATATCATGCTACGGTTGAATGAATTTCTCAAGCCCTTACATGTTTTCAGCAGTGAATCTTAAGCAACACTTACTCTACCGAAAATAAATGCAGACTTTGATATGATCAAGAGGTTTCAGTTCTTGAGTAAAAAAATCTCTAAGCTTGGCTCATTTTGAAGTGAAGTACTTATATGTATCTACGATATCACTGGTGTAGGAACATTCAATAGTGTATATGTTAGCTAGTACGCACAATCTGTCTTGTGGCAGTAATAAGTAATAATTTCGTTTTTAAAGTCCACCATAATAAAAATTTTAGTGTTTGGTTGACGTTTTTAAATTGACAAATCATAACAAAAGTTTAAGGGTGGGTCTGTATAAAAATACAAAATTGTTATGCTCCTATTGGAAAACACTCTAGATTCTGCCCATGCTACTAATATGAACAGGAAGTACATATGTAGGTCAGAAGTGTCAGGTGTATTCGGAAAAAATCCATGCAACCGAGAAATTTTGATGTATATGCAACTCCCCATCCAAAGCAAAGGATTGTCTTTTTATCTGTAAATTCAAGATGCATTTGCTTTATGCCTATAATGCGGCAGATACATACATATGTGTGAAGCCGTCCTTTACCGTATCATAAATAAAAAATTGTAAGTTCTTCCAGATCTACGACCAACTTCCGGAACTAATTTCCAAGCACATCCATTGAGCCAATAAGAGACTAGTTTGACAGGCAGATAGACAGATTATTTGAGTTTCCTTAATGAAGCAATATTCATTAGAATGGATTAAATTTGAGATCAAAACTTTTCACAAAAACAATTCTGTTTATAGTTGAAACTTAAAAGAAGAACAACATTTTCTTAATTAACATCATTAAGTGATTTTCCTAATATAATTCAATGTAAGACCATTTGTACGATAATTACATTTTTAATTTGTTTTTTCGCCCTTGGCACTGAAGCACATTGAATGAAAGATGTAATCTCCTCCAGGAGCATTGGAATATAATCACCGTTAACTGCAATCGATACCACTCAAAAGAACTATCATCGAGCTGATAAGATTTTCCAATCAATCCAACAAAGGATCCCCCCTGTAAGACACTATTGAAAGACATAATTAGATACACAAACAGTATTTCAAAACAAAGCCCTTCTATCCCTACAACCGGCTCACTATACCAGCTAATGAATTTTTGCTTAATTACACTTTGCATATGACAAATCTCACCTCCGCCTCTGTCGTTTTCCAGGCCAAAAAATCCATTTCACACCCTTTTCTTCTTGGTATTCAATACACGGTCTGGCACCCATCCTGTGAGCTTCTTTCTTCTTGAACATCCTTCATCATAAAGAAATTTCTCAAAATTGAAAATTTTCCCTCCTTTGGTTCTAATTAATTAGCTAATTATTTCCTTCTCCAGCATTCCACTTTACGTGTGTGTGCGGGCGTCTGGGTGTACATTCCATGGAATGAAAAACCCAGGTTCCGTTAGGCAAAATATAAAAAAGGGCTGAACAACAGTGCTAAAACCCACAAAAGTGGCACTGATGGTGGAATGGATGTGGGCGTTGAGATAGGGCTTTGTATCCGTCGCGCTAAACAAATTCACGCTGCAATGATGGTACACACACAAACAAAAACGCCAGGACGAAAGGAGCTGAGGAAAAGTTCTTTCCAAAGAATTCTTCACAGCACACTTCATGGGCAAATCATTGGCAAAACTACTTAGGAACTTTGTACGTTAGTCTTCTTTTGTGTCTTATCCTTGACGGTATACGATGGGGTTGGTTGCGCGCGCGTGTGTGTGGGTATAGTGTCAACAAGAACGCGCTTCTTCGCAGCCCCTCCTCAACATTACAGAACTTAGTCATTGTGACGATGACGACGATAATACGATGTGTATTGTTATTTTGGCAATGAGTGTCGTAATTTTGAAACAAACGTAGAAGAACTACGATAGGTACAGTCTGGCTTGAGAGTATGCATTTACTATATTCTTTTAAAGTCTGAAATGATTGAAACCAACTGGGGACAAATAAGAGCCGACTAATGCTTTGAAAACGAGCAGAACTTTGTCCACCATTCGCATCGAAGGGAGGTATTCAAATCGAAGTAACCTGTGGATGCTATATGGATGTAATCCATCACGTAAGGCTTCAGCTGACATCCTCCGTTCCACTTTAAGACTGAGGAATTGGATCTCGAAAATGAATTCAGCTTGTGTTAAGTTTCTGAAAGATATTAAGGACCATATCAGGTGGCAACATCGCCATAAACTGGCTCCTGGGATCTCGTGTCATCTACCTGGTAATTTTGTAGATAAATCACATATTTCCGAGACAGTTTTGGAGCTTCAAAAATGCAGTGTTCCACCAGGAAAAGTTAAATTCGCTTTTGAGATTTCTATTTCATTGAATCTATAATATTATTTTGCACTTTCGTACTTAAGGTATACATATGTACAATGTATTTAAGGATAAAACTAAAAGTCCAATAACTTTTGAAGACATAAGCTCTCGGAGTTGGAGCTTCATACTATAGGGCATTGGAATTCCTACTATCGTTGATTATTTTTGAGATCCTGGTGAACAATTTTTCACTATCCTTAGAAGCTATTCACTAGGTTCAATTTTACACGAATTTTATTACTAATCCCTCTTTGTGTTGAGTAAATTAAAGTATAAGGAAAAGGGAGCAATGACTAACCTCATCCGTCATAACTGAGGATCATTACGCAGGGTAAGCCTCAAGGATTAATTCCTCCTCCTAATTGTAATGTTAAGGTAGGATTTGTCAATTTGTCAAATTATTCCTATCCTGAACAAAATGTAGGACTTTAACTTAATACCGAATGTATGGGTATCGGACTGTACGTTCAAATTTAAAGAATTCGATAAAAAATCTCAGACTTATGATAAATGAACACTATTTGGATTCAAAAATACAACTTCTACCACAAGTCATGTTTATGAATATTCCTGCAAATTTTCGCAACAAAAAAACTTGAATAAATGTTGGATTCCGAGTTTAAATGCGTGCGATTAGTTCGAAGATTACCGGTTTGAAATACGAGAGATGAAATGAACAATAGGTGCATACTTACAAACCTCGGTTTAGAAATAGTAACGTGACAGCACTTACCTGAAAAAATAGACAAATACAAAACATATTAGTTTATTTAGTTAATATGTGAAATAAAATTAATACAATACTAAATAAATGTGGGAGCCGTGGCTCAGTGGTTAGTGCGTTGGACTATGGAGCAAGGGGTTCGAGGTTCGAATCCCAGTCGGGGAACGTCTAAAAGTGTTTCATGGCCCCACCACTCACGAGCGTCTGACAAACATCCGAGAGTACAACTGTCCTGAGAAAGCTTCTCAAATAACAATCTGCCCTTCGGATACGGCATTAAACAGTAGGCCCCCTCCATTCGTGTAAAGAATATAACATGCACAACACAAAACAAAGTCAACCCTGAAGGACGGTATAATACTCATAAAGTCTCACAAGCCTCTCAAAATTCGATATAATTGTCAATTAAATTTGTGTTTAAAAGCTTCTCAAAAGATGTAGGCTATCTTGTGGTAGAAATATGAAGAGATATCAGGAATTTATGGAGATTCTTGTAAAGCAATCATGAAAAGTTTCAAGTGAATATGAATCAAAGAAGACAGAAAATCCGTTCGGAGCAGTCACTTCCTTGTGACACATTTTTGTCGTTTGAAAATCTTTAAGATTCAATAAGGCATGTTGTAGTTTCATCGTATTTTTAGATTTATTACGAAATTTCACTTCCACTAGTAGCACAACGAAAGTATCTTTTAACTGGAGCACACCATTTTTGGATTTCTCGACTAGTCAGTCACAGTCAAGGAAATTTGTACCAGATTATGTTGGTTGACTATTTATGGGATCAATTGGAAGTGGATGCCTTGGAGGCACAAACGACACATCTGCCCAAAGAATTGTGTTACTGAGGTTATGAAATTGGTAACTAGTTCACATGATATGAGTACGAACTATGAATTCATTGGGACAATGTCTACTTGATGGCCATTGTCAATAACCCAGAGACTTTAAAAGACCTTAGGATCAACATTGAACATCAAAATCATAAAAAATTGCGTTCAGTTCATGGTGTTCTATAAGTAATAAATAAAGTGGAACCCTTTTAAAGGAAACCTTTGTACTTATTCTATACCTTCTTCGAGGTATATATTGCAAAACTGGTCAAGCGTCTCCACGCACCTAGAAGGGTTTTTAGTTTTGTTTTTTGGTCTTGCTGTTGGGCAAATTTATTTCAAAACTATCCAGAATCGGCTTAACCTACAAAAGTACGACTTTTCTTTGACTTATACGACTCATATGCACGAGTATAAGAAAAATGGCTGGGTTCCCAAATGTCAAAAAAATTGTTTCGATGCGGTAGCACTACTGATGTGATATGCAATGTAAACTTAATGCTTTCTATAAATTTAACTTTGCACAAGTTTGACGTTTCACAACGTATTTCCAAGAAAGCAGGCATATGCCAAAATGAAAATGACATATGATTCTTGTCACTTGTGACTTTGCATAAACTACTCCATTGCCATTTCAGCCTAAGAAAGCAATAGGTACTCTTTGTTTGCTCTCCTCTTTGATGCATTTGCGTAGTGTACTGTACTGTAAAGTTATTGTTGCGTATCCTTCTGTCACCTTTGACAAGAGCTTTACCGAATCGAAAATACATCATGGTACTGTTTCTGTTTCAAACTGTCAATTTAATCCTAAACCCACAGATTCATTTGTATCTTGGATTCCCCAAGGTATTCGCATAGACTGAAAGCTGTGTTCAATTTAGTTATAGCATCATAAAGTAATAAATTCGTGTTATTTTCCAATTAATTCCGATACAGTGGCATACTTCTGGTGGCGACTGTACACTCTTGTCTATGTGTCTGCAGAAAAGCCTCTTAACAAAATCAATTTTGCCGTTTGTGTGTCTGGAATGGTAAAAACAGATTCAAATAGAAAAAAAAAAGAACCAACCAAGCACTATTACTGCCCAAGCAATGACCCATGTTCACGGTGACAGCACAAATTTAGTGACAGAAATGTCACTCTGGCTTTGTCCGGACCGCTTGGGTGGCTGGGCGAGTGAATTTCCTCCTCGGGTCACAGAATCACCCCTCTCGGCCACTGTGAATAGCGTTCAGTGCTATTTTGCTTTGTAATTTAGTATTAGTTCCACACGAACTGCCACTAGGATGCTTATTTTGTGTGTCCTATGCCTAAATTATTATCCCTTTGCAAGCGATAGAGAGAGAGACATGTCATACTGAATACAATCGCATGTACACATGACACATACAGCATGTAGATTGACAGTCGGAACGAACCAGTCCAGTTACGACTTGTCATGCAATTTTATTCAATAGGCTGTTCCCACCCAAACACATCCGTCCGTCTGCCTAACACGTCATTTTTGTTAGTTTTCAATCAGTCGCTGGACTTTCAAGAGCACACGTGTATATATGTATGTGTATGCGGTGAGTGTGTGTAAGCCCCCACATCCTTTCATTTCGTTTTCTTTATTTTTTGTGTCGTATCCTGGAATTCTGTAGGGAAAATGATTAATGGAGATCTTGATCCATTATGGTTGAATGGGATCACATAGGGTTTTTCTGTCACTCTAATTCTTTGGATTGTGAAAACGTATGTACGGCCCGGACCGTTGTTTTATACACACGTTTGTTTGTTTTGGATGTTTGCTCGAATAAAATTCCTTCAGAAGTGGTTTGGGTGTTAGGCTTCCTTGGGTGAGCTAGTACATTAGGTGTACGGATATTGATAAATGACTGGATATCACTTTAATGCGTTGCTGTAAGGATTTTTCCTTGCCGAGCGTGTTTCCTTTTTAAAGTCGAACAATGACATTTAAGGAATGTTCTTAGCCACACCAACCGGAGGCAAGAAAAAGGACGAAAAGATATATTGTTTGAGTATACACGAGTTAACAAGATTAATTGCATTTGAATTGATGGCGGCGTGCGCGCCTATAAGGATGAGAAAATATGTGAATATATTTACTGATGGGATCTGGGATTGAAAATTTTTGCAGGATATCAACACGTGTCTGTGGGGAATTGGAAAGAGATTACAGATATTTCATTCACATTTGGTCGATTGAAATTTAGAGCATTCGATGACATGCGTCAGAAAAAATGGTGACAGATGATCATGGGAATAAGTAGGATTCTTAGCATTTTGAGTGGTTCTTTTTGTACTGAGTGCCAAAAGGGAATTTGATGATTGAATAAATATAAATATGGTTTGTTATTGGCAATTGACCAAAAGCAATCTTGGGAAAACAATTAGGGCACTTTTTGACACATGATGTAGACAGAAAGGAAATGTGTGTGATGTGCGACAAAGAAATAGATAATTGGTGAAGATATGATTCTATGCAGGACATTTTGGGCAATGTCAGTGTCTTTTGATATTGAAAACATCTTTAGCTTATATTATGCTACTCACTCCCAAATATCGAAGTCAAACTTGAATGAGACTTCAGCTCCAATAGAGCCACTTCTTTGGACTCTCATAGCGAATAAGATAAACTAAACACTTTTTAGAGGATTAAATGAAAACTTGCCCTGAGAGGTCAACCGTGAACAGACCTAAACTAAACCTATTTACGAGCAAATACATGATTACTGCTATAGAATCGCTTTAACTGAAGGGAACAAACAATATTTTAAAGATGATTCAAGTCTAACTTTCAACTAAAAAATGAGCTGGAAATCCACCACACATGAGTACGTCAAAATTGGTTCATTATTCATGGGCCAAAAAAAAAACATTAAAGATTGCAACCTTACTTACTATATCTTTAATCACCTCTGGACCCACTGTAAAGCAAATGACAAAACTATTGTAACTATGGTGGACTGAAGGCCAATACTCTGAACGCTCTAGGGCTACAGGTCGATGGGACCCAAGGCCTAGCTTCTCGCAACCATACGTGTTGTGCGTGTTATATTCTTAACCCGAATGGAAGGGGCCTACTGTTTAATGCCGTATCCGAAGGCAGTTTGTTATTTGAGAAGCTTTCTCAGGACAGTTGTACTCTCGGATGTTTGTCAGACGCTCGCGAGAGGTGGGCCCGTGAAAAACTTTTAGGTGTTCCCGACTGGGATTCGAACGTCGAACTCATTGCTCCATAGGAGCAACTTCGCAAACATATGGCAGCTATCTTAACTGTTAATACTCTTGTAGAGTGTTTCTTTTAAGGACAAGTTTTTGATAAAACATTTTTCTGTGACGCACTAAATATGAAGTTTTCTCTTTGACTTCCTTCCTGTTTTAGTTAATGTACAAGATTGTGCTTAACTATAGGCATGTAAGCATTTATAAAGACTGAACTTATTTTGACATTACTACTAAACATATTCTTTCATCACAAGGAAATCCTAGGCAAGGAGCAAGGAACTCCCCATGTTCTTGAACCTAACATAACCGAGTACCCTTTAGAAAAATACTGAAACAATTTCGGCACAGTGACTCTTTAGCAAAACCATGTCAAATTCTCACACTTCGTGGGCAGGATCAGGTCAAAAATTGAAGTATTACTATCAATATGTAAGTCAATGGATGGAAGTTGACCAGGTTCCTCCAATTATCTTTACGTTTGTGTAACTCCTACAGAAATACTTATCCTAAAGGTCTTAGTATAAAGGACACCACAGTAAATATTCGTGCACCTCAGTGGCTGAGTTCAACGAGAAAATAGACTTCATTGTCATCGAAAACTGATCCCGAGCGTGTTAAATAAAATGTCTACATGAATGCAGAAAGGAAAGGACAGTGAACATTATAATCATTTTCACCAGACTATCACTCAAACAGCACCTACCTCATATTTTTTTATAACTGTCCTTCAGGATTCTGGTAATAAACTACCTTTTCGTGATTCAATTCTAGCTAAGTATTCGGAACTTGTGCGATCTAGGAGCAAACTAGGTTACATCCTGCCTTGCTTTGTATAGAGAGGGCAGAAAATTTTTCCTCCAAAAATCGTATGAAAAAAATGTTACGTATACGACACCGAACATGATTACATTCGAATTGTACCTTCTCGTGATTCAATTCTATTAGATATTTTCAAACTGTTCATTCAAGGTCATACCTAGCTCAACTGCTTTGTTACATTAGTGTCAAAGTGAGGTTAAGTGCGGTCCGATCAAGAGACACAAGATCCTGGTGTACCAGGTGTCTTTTGATCACCACCTTCATATGGTAACAGATGTGAACTTCAGCATATCCTAGACTGAACTTCACTACAGATTCCCAATCAGGTGCGAGAAATAGACACAACAATGTTCACTGACATCGTTTAAATATGGACTATGGGATAAGGGCGGGGATCTTCTCGTTGACTCCCTCAACATTGTCATGTCATACAGCCAATCTGCAATCAGGGCTACTATATTTGCCACTACTTTTCTCGCTTGGTCATCATTTTAGGATCAATCTCATAGTAATATGGAGGGAAAAAAGCTAGCTGATGATCTAACAAGGCAGTGATCTACCCTTGATGGTTCCCTGGGCGAGGCGGTGTATGTCCCGCGGAGAGTCCTAAGGGTAAAACGTTTCTTGACTATCAACTAAAACTGATAGTAGATGTCAAAGGGTGCGGAACAAGCTAGGCAGTTGTGAGCCAAACACTATTGGAATAGAACATACGAACTATTGATTAGAAGCCGGGCAGCTGTTGTTAGAGTTCTGACTATTCCTGTGGCAACCGGACCATCGGGGTGTATGCGACCAGTATATGTACATTGAATTTTGACAACATAACGCAGTTAAAGATGATAACCATTAGGGACATTATCAGCTTTCTCAATGTAAAACTCTCACATCCCTATTGGCAACTTGAGTCACAGCCTTCTGATATAACCGCATCTACCTAACTACTCACCTAGTGTCAAGAACAACTCTTTCTTTAAAGGAGCCTTCACCGTACTTGGAGAAGATGGAAAGTTCAGATAATCCTTCCCAAAAAAGTCCCATCGTTTCTCTAATACTGTTCCGAGTACAAACTTTTACGTTTGTAAGGAAGTACACAAGGTAATGTGTAGTAATATGCCTCATTACACATATCATTAGAACCCACGTTTACGACTCAACCCTCTTAAAGGAAAACCAAAAAAAAAAAACAACAAACTGAAAAAGCTGCTCGAAACAGTGTTCCATCCAAAAATTCATAATCCCAAGCTACAAGCATCGCAGGTTACCATTACTCGTAATTACTGTCAATTGTTTGGCAGACATCTTCAAGGGTTGGAGCTTCCCTTAACCTTGCCATTTAACAAACGTGTAAATGGCATTTCTTACTTTTACCCCGAGCTATGAGTTCTTCAATTTTCAAAAGCTCAAAAGTTCCCAGTGCTTTACGTTGTCATTATCCTTGACAGTTTTGTGTTTCCCCCCCTAGTAAGACTTGTGTCATTGGTACTGCAACGGACCTACATCCGAAAAACCGTTGCATTACCGGCTCTTCCTTCGAACTAACACAGAACGCGTTATGCTTTCATCGTTATATTGTCGAAATGAGACTTTAAACGTAACACCACTTAAGTCAAAGGTTATGATAATGACAGTGCGAGGGGCGGAAAACTTCAGCTGTGTTAAGTAGTGCAAAAGTAGTGCCTCAGTTGTATGTACCTGTGTGTATGCGTGTGCGCGTGTGTGTGTGGGTTCGGGCTGTACTTATATATCCTTTAAGGGGTTTAGAAAAGCTTAACGCAGGCACAGATCGCTTACGGAGTGTATGTTGTGAAGAGACTAAGGGGATGTTACGTAATCGTTGGTAATGAGTAAATAAACAGAACAAAACGTATTAAATCTTTCGTGTAAGGATTCACTATCATGCAGAACGGAATGTATGTAGTCCTTGACCTTGTTCTTGTATTGCTCTTCGTATAGGCTTATATACTATGTATGTTATGAGAATTGATTATCAATTAGGTAGTGAGGTGCGCCATGCATGCGGTGATGCATAACACAGTTCCTCAAGGACTCAACTTGTATCATTGGTATTGGTATTCAAATGCAGTCCAAGATTTTTGAGTAGCATTGGCTATCTAGTTCTGCCAGAAAGCCACACAAACAGCTTGTGAATTCCTTGACTTGACTTCCCTTGCATTTACAGCCATTAGATCTCCAAAGGAAACAAATGCCAACTGGCATTTCCAGCCCTTGTGGCAAAAGCGATGATATTCCGGACGATTGCCTTTGCTATTGTCCTGCATTTGCTAGAATCAGGTGACAGAACTTTGGTGGTGATGTGGTAAGTGTTGATCCTCTTCCTTTTTACTTCCTGGTAGTACAAAGGACGAAATACTGCAACTTTCACTATACTTTCAACTTGGTATATAAAGCATGCAATCATTGCAGACTCCGCAGCTATCACATGACAGAAATATATGCAACGTCATAAAGTTTTGAAGCATTGCATTCCCTTCTCTTGTTCAGACCATTTTTTGGTCGAAATTATGGATTTTATGAACTTTATGAGTGGCAACGTCACTACAATTTCATTGTCCAAGAGCAGTCATGACATGAGTCTGGTTAAGGATATGAGAAACTAATGATATTCGTCAGCAGAAGACTGTATCATACAATATCTCATTTATGAAAGTAAGAAATAGAGTTGGAGACACAATGGAGCCCTGGGGCATGTCAGAAATTGTTTGACAAGCAGTCGACTTGAAACCGTCAAAAACAACTTGACCCCGAAGATAGTTTCACGCCCAACTCTTTGAAAAGGCTTTGAAATATCAACCGCAATCACCATCAACTCAAATTTTAATATTTTTAGGGATAGCATGATCCCTTTGGGTTTGGTAACTCTATAGCTTGACTAACTGACTGTCGAGTTAAGGCCTTGTTAAAACCCCATATGCTCCAAAGTATATTTTTCTATTTTAGCTCAAAAATACTGCGTTAACATGGTCTAATAGCGATCTTTACGATCAATATTTTGAGGCTTGAAAACCTATAAAGGGATTGACATCGTTAGAATTTCAGCAAAATCTCATCCAAGGATGAAGCTTTCACGCGGATGGCCACCTTAAACAGAGCAAAAGGTGTGATAGTCAACAATCAACCATCAACTTAGAGGATTCCATTACTGCATCATCTTATAAGGTACCGTATATGTATAGCATTAGACCATCGAGCACCTGGGATATGCAGACGTTACGAAGTCTACGAACGTTTGCTACGAATCAGTCAAGAGCATTCCATGGCAATTGAAGAAAAGCCACATTAGCCTTATATTCATACAATGAGGACAAATGTGAGGGAAAGAAAAATGTATTCATGGTCGGGGATTTTGTAAAGACTGGTCGAATCAAGCTCGAGGATGACAGCCTAATTCAACATTTGCCAGCGAAACTCTTAGATATGTATCGTGTTACTCTAAAAATTTATTCAAGTTAGACGCAGTGACAAAATCATAACAAGCTGACTAACCCGGTTATTTTGACAGAACTGGCTTCAACTGCACGAATGATGATACAAAAGGGTTGGTCTTTCTAGAGTGATTGCACACCGATATGACTGCTTCAATGGTCCACTTTCAAAAGATTAAGATGATGCACCTATCTGGAATTGTTAAAAAATCCTCCACTTCACAACGTTAGTAGTATCCTCATTAACCTAAGAACTACTTTTCATCTTGTTGTATCTGCATCCAGATACCTACACCCACTCTCTGCTTAATCTGTTGATTTATACAAATCGTAAATAAACAATAAACACCAGTCCTACAAATCCAATAAGTTCCTTAAATTTAAAGCCATCCAACAGTCCTACAAAGCGACAATTGTACTCCTAATTGACTAACTCTTCTATTATTTAGTATTTTCACGGTCGCTAACTACCTTATTCTCTGATTATAAATGTCCATTTTTGTTTCCTTTCGCGTAGTCTTAGAGCTCCGACGAAACGGTCCTCCTTCACGACCCCCAACTGAAATTCAAATGCAAACGGTCGAACCGTTGGGGGGTAGATATAATAAAGCTCAAGTGGCATTGTACTTTTCGGTGGGATTTCTACAACTTCCCTTCCACCTACATTTGCACACAAAACAGCGAAACAAAATGGGGGAAGCTACAAAAATTTGCATTGGAAAACACGGTATTTTCTACAAAAAAGGTACTTTGAAACGGTGAAATGCCGCCGTCGAGAAACCAAAAATGGTTGTAGGTTGTGTTTTTTTTTCTCTTTACGCTGGTTGTAGAGTTGAGTCTATTTTGGGGAAAGTTGTTTGGCTCTGCCTAAAAATTGTAAATAAAAACCTCAAATTTACATACTGTTCAAATCTGAGCGTCGAAATGAAACAAGGAAAAAAGTTTCAAATCTCTCATCGGCATAGGCAAGGAGTATTCGAGATAAAAATGTTCAATATTTGCATATAATCGCAGGGAACCTCTTTTTTTTTGTTTGGTGCTCGGGAATGGTTTAGGCTTTCCTGGGATAGGACGTGTGTGTTTTAGCATATATATCGTCTGAATATGATTTATTTGCGCATCGTCATAAACTCCCATAATCGGGTTTTAAGTTATTGACGTAAACCCGGCGAACACAAAAAAAAACACGAGAAACAAAGGAACAAAAACAAGCGAATCGTTTGAATGAGTTAAAACAGGAACCCGATCGAAGTGATTAGAGCCGTTTTTCTTTTGGCACGAGAAAATCAATTCCAGTTTATCTATCTATAAGTGGGAAGCAGTCTTTATTTATTCTTTGGATCATGTATGTCACTTGGTTTGGGTATTGTAGAGACAAGGAATACATGCTGGGAAGAGACGTCATATTGCTAGGAGGCTCAGTGGTGCGAGGACGATTTTCTCAAATAAAACACACATTGTATGAGCAAGCATCGGAAATCCTTATTACATGACAACAATTTGTTCATGGCATAGACACATGTGGCCATACAGGGTTTAAAAGTTTCAAGACACCAGCAACATCAATGACAACCCGGACGTCAGCGAAACATAACAATTTTTCAGAGTATAACCGAGCCCATGAACAATTGACAGTTTGCGGATTCTATGTACATACATGTGTATGCGAATCAGTGAGAACTATCCAGAGTTTGTAAGATCCTTTTGAATTTCTTACCGAAAAAGAGAACCTTTGGATGGAACTCTTCAACTTCGTGGTACACCTAGAGAAGTACAAAGACATCGGACAAATTTGTCCTTTTTTCGCCAACAGGAGACCGTCAATACTCTTTTTCGTCGATAGCCATGCAGCTATAAAAGCGAGGCTTGATAGAAACTTATAAATCGCTCTCGAGAATCTGAAGACTCTTGAAACTGAACATCACCAAGGTCTCTAGAGTCTAGACGATAGTATGAAGCAAGAAATGGAAATCCATCACAATGGAGGTAGGGGTGGAATTTTGGCCCTATTTCGATGTCAAAAAAAAAAAACAAATACAAAAGGTCTTTGCGACACAGGGTCTAGCTTCTTTACACGAATGGAAGCGGCATACTGTATAGCTTTTTCATGACAGTTAAAGGGGCCTACTGTATAGCTTTGGCAGTTATACTCTCGGATGTTTGTCGGACGCTCGCGAGAAAAAACTTTTAAGTGTTTTGGCTGAGATTCGAACCTTGAACCCCTTGCTCCGCAGTCCAACGCTTTAACCACTTGAGCCACGGCGTTCGATGAGGAAGGCGTTCGATTATAGAAATATTGAGGAATCCAGATTTACAGATATTAACGTGATCAGATCACTAGGCAGAACAATGGTGCTTAACATAAACAGAGAATATCTGACGAAGAATTCAAGGTTTTTGGACGGAACAGATAGTCTCACCTGCCATTAGAAAACAAGACTAATACACACTAAAAGCTATCTGTAAACTCTCGGTATTTATTGCTATAGCTAAATAACAACATGCGCTTTAAAATCGCCAGTCATCATGACTATACTATCATAAAGGATGAACAGAAAAAGAGAAACTTTTAAAAAATGTCATTTAGTCTTCTCGTTAATTTAAAACTGAAACTACATGCATATCTTTAAAAATAAAAAAATAAAAAACAGTAGTATTTAAAAATCAATGGAGAATTTTTTTGAATGATCCAAGTGGTACAGGACTTATTAAGAATGAGACGAAAGCTTGAAGAAACAGAGGTTCAGACATACATTCCTTGATCTTGGCTCGCCCCTACATGAGTGTCTCTTCGGGAATCGTTTCTCTCTTAAAAAATCATGTATCATGAACCACCTAAAAACCTTTTTCTAGGAACTTCCGTATAGCAACTACTTTCTTCGTAAATTGCATTTCCTAGACTGTATTTTTGACAATACCATCGCAATATACATATGTACGTAGAGACATTAGCGAATCATGAGAATAGTAAACTAATTTTACGATGAGGGTTTTCTTTTTATTCTAAGATCCTTGATTCCAAATTGTTGATCAGTAAAAGAATTGAAGATCGATAGAATAAGATAAGCTCACAGTCTTCCGATTAATTCAGTACCAAGTAGAGTGACAGTTTGAACACATATGAAACAATAAATGGACCTAAACTACCTCAATACCTCCCAAAGTCTCCTGCTTAGAAACGCAGGAGTAGTCTAAGATAGGTGCATGTTTACCTGAGTAAATCTCAAACAACTTTTGTGTATGAAAACATTATGTGTAGTGGAACCTGACCTCCTGCTCACAAAAGAAGGATTACACTTATTTACATAAGTCTGGTAAGGACTGCGCCTATGTTGTCACCTACGTTCCATCTAAAGTGTCCGCTGCTTTTTTATATTTCTTCCCAACTTAACTGCTGTCAGTATGGCTTTAAAAATATTGCAATATTTTCCTATTTTTCTATTCCTGGAGCTCCAAGTCTACTTCAAAGTAGATGCGGTTTAGCTCAAGATCGAACTCAAGGCGGGTTAATTCACTCCTAACCACTTATACTTCACAAAGCCTTCTTTACTTTTTTCACCTCCTTTTGGCCTGATCATAATCAACATTTGGATCTACTTTCCTTAATTTGAGATCAATTCTCACTTTCCCTGACTTAAATCTTTAGAGCTTTGGAACAAGTTGGCTTCATATCCCTTGATTTTGGATAAAAGTAAACCCATTTTAGAAGGTTTTAGAGGACTCTGCTGGATACCTGACTTGAAGGTCTCTGGAAGTCAGAAATATAGCTATCGCCTTCTTTGAACTTCCGCTGTTTAGGTTGCCCACAGGTTGTTACCGATCGCTTTTCTTATTGCTTCGTCCTGTGTCATTGTTTTGTAGTTTGTACAGGTTGATCAGGCTGGAGAAGTTTGTTGGTCCAAGTCAGGTTCATCACGAACCTTAACTTCACATAGGCAGTAAGTTCGTTGATGGCGGTAAAAGATTCGTTTTTTCATGAAATTTGTTTCTTTTACTAGTATCCTGAAACTCATTGGCATACCCAATGGCTAAGTTTTTCAGTCGATTGTACTGTGATGCTCTTCTTCCAGTTTCATATAAAACTGACTACAAACCAAGAACTTGTATTATCCTGGACTCATACTTGTTTAAATAAATTCCTGAACAAAAGTCTCATCTGCGCTTTTTCTCATTATATTCTATCAAACCGTCTTCCTACCTCTAAATTATAAAAGCAAATGACCAACTTCAATCAAATTTAATTGCTGCACTACCTTGTAGTCCATAATCATAATCCCTTCTCGATGAAAGTGCCGTCTCATCTGAGCCCTTCCCTTGGTAATCCTAATCAATTTTAAGTAACTTATTATCCCGTAAAAGCAAATCCCATAAATCCTTTCTCTATCCCCCTTTACAGCCATCATTTTAATTTTAATTATTCTTAAAAGCACACGACGTGATACCACACTTATCCTTCAGAATCGTCATCTACATCCTGCACCGCCTCAACCGCCGCCGCCGCCGCCGCCGCTGCCGTTCTATCAGTCCCAAGTCAATTTAATTCATTCTCCAGCAGGCAATTAGCAAAAATAATGTAATTACTTTCTCCGAATGGCAAATAAATCAGAAAATAAAAATTAAATTTCCTGCCACACATAACTTTTTGCCACAAAATTCACATTGCCACCAAGGATAAGACAAGAAGACCACTTCCCATCGACGCGGGGGGCCAATTCTGTTCATCATCCTAATTAAATCTGATCAGACCGACCATATACTCCTGTGTGCCACCTTCTTGTAATACATACCAGGCGCAATGACAGTTTCCAACAACAACAGTATACTCAATCTGCAGTTGGGTCCTTCTTCAGTTGCAATGCAATTTGTTCAGAACAGAAGTACTACAACAAAATTCACTTCAGTTAGTTCAACTCTGTGGAACTGAGCTGAAAGAGGATTTCTCCTTTTAGTTCCTGTGCCGCTGTGTATAATAACTTGTGGAGCGGCACGGGGATATCACCTCTTTCAACTGTTCACAAAAAAAAATACAAAACAATAAAAAGAAAAAGGAAATAACAAGGAGAAAGGATAACATTAACGTTTGTTGATGCAGTACCCGTTGTTATGCTGTCCATCCACACAATCTTTTCAGTAGTTCCTCGTCCTCCTGCTGGCAGTCTGTTTGAGGCACATTTCGTTGTCGTCATCGTCATCGCAATCATCGTCGTCATGGTCCACATCGTTCAGTTTTCATTGTGATCCTGGTTTCTTATCCTTGTTGTTGTGTATGGGTGTGGGTTTGCAAGTTAGGTGAATGGGCAAGTTAAATCCGGCTGTGCTTAGAAAATATCGTGTTTTCTTTTCTTTTGAAATCACAAACTAACCGACAGGACCAAAACGTTTATATTGACTACAAAGGATACTTGAACTTGGTCTTGCCTTTCCTTGGTGTGTCGCCTGTTGGAGGATCTTGGGCAAAATATGATGGAATTGGAACAATTATCATGGTACCCCCAAAAGAATATCCTGATATTGTTAAGCGGTTTGTATGCTGGAGTTTTAGTGGCCGGAAGCAATATCGTAAGGACATGGTTTTGTGTTTGTCTCCTTAGAGTGGCATTTAAGTTTTGTTATTTCGTTTTTTTTATTTCTTCATGAATCCGTTTTGTGATGCGCTTCGTGACCTTTGTGTTGCAATGTGAACTCACATACAAAGGCTGAAGTAGGTTGCCGAGAGGGTATTTGGCTTTCTAGTGTTTGTGCAACATGTGATGCAGTTTAAGGAGTGCGTGACAGGATACTATATAATGGCATGAAATATGTTCTTTCTTTGGTATTCTGGAGAAGACGGAAAGTGGACATGTCACCACAGGACATGTCAGGCATTATTTGCTAAGAAAGTTGTACAATAGACTACGAAGGAGTTGAAAGACGGTATGTAGTTTAAGGGTGTAGCTACAATCTTCGACTTACCTCCAAGAATCAAAATTCTATCTATTACCAAGTGAAGGTTCAAATTGCTCGTAATTGTAAGGTTCTATGTGCAAGGAGAGGAAATAAGACAAAACATTTCACCGAGCTATTCTGAGATGTGGAAGACAGCACACAAATTCTTCTAATCCAAATATATCTGAATCATAGCTTCTAAGTTAGCTTAGATATGTTCGAGGTTGGCGAGCATAAAAGGTTAAAGTTCTGAGAGTCTGTGTTCTACCGAATATTTTATTCAAAAGTCCAAATTGTAGTCTGGCACGGTTGTAAGTTTTGAAAAAGATGAAAACCATGTTTGAAGATTATCCAAGTTTTTGACTATGGGTCTATTTTGAGTTGGGTTGCTTAGCAGGGAAGCACTTACATCAGAAGAAGGTCCATCCTGTTTGCATAGGATTGACGGACTGGGTTTTTTCCTGACATTGGCGTGTTCTGATTGATAGTATTGTCTGAACACTTCCCTGGACGTTTAGAAGTTGGCTTTCGGTCAGCTTTGGTTAGCTTTTAACAAAAAAATTATGTGCAACAAAGCTAATGGTTTTAACAGCAAATAAGTAAATTGCTTTACTTCGTGATCCAAGGTAGGTATTGTCAATTTTTTCTACAAGAGTTTGCTTTTTTTGTCTACACACAGTACATTGTTTTTATTTGAGAGCCCTGTTATTAAATGTAGCCTGTTTATTCCAATAGTTCTACCTCTAAACTCTTCTAAAAATTGTCAAGTTACCATAATATCCCTTAAAACAGAAACTACTTTTAATGTTTTCACTTAAGATTTGGGAGGAGCTTAGATCCAGCTGGTAGATAACGCCGAATGTCGAAAATGTTGTTTTTATGGCGACAGATGATACTTGCTACAACTTCTGGGCGCCTAGTACTTCAGCTGGAATTGTACGTAACGTTGGTAGAAATTTAAGGGACGTGAAAAAATATTTCAAGGACATTAAGTTTAGGAAACTAAGAAGAAATAGTAATGGTAATTGCAAGGATTCATTGGCTTAAGAAATGCGGTTGAGGAGTACGAAGTCAATTCAAATTATGCTCAAGTGCATGGGAATACATGTGACAAGCGTAGATCTAATTAAAGACAGTGTATTTGGAAATTGATCCTATAGCTCTGTTGATTCAATACTACCCACTTTCTCCGTCACTGCCCTGGGCTTATCAATCTTAGATTTAAATTTCTCGGACGACACTTCTTCTGTGACCCTGAAGAGTTATCCAACAGACGTTGTTGGATACATTTTGGCATAGCAATCCTTGAACTAGTATCGATGTTAATCTAGAATTTCTCGATGAATATGATATGAATTTTCTTGGACAGAAAATGACTTGAAGGATATTTCAAAAAAGGTTTCAGACATTCATTACTCGTATTTCGTACGTTTACTTAGGCCTTGGTTGGTAGAATTTTCCTGAATTAAAAGATAATTGTAGAGTCTCCAGTGTTCGATGCTACCACTGATCTTTATGAGTGATTTGATGGCTGTGTTGATCCCCACCCAGATTCAGACTTGCATAGTTCGGATCACAGAGTGGCACATCTACTACCCACGGTCACCCTTTCAAGCAAGCCACAGTAACAACTGAGTGATTGTGGGAACTGTTCACATGCTTGTGATATACACGACTAACCTTTTTGGAATGACCGATCCGAATTGATTCCAGGACTTAGTATGAGGTTTACTTGTTTGTCAGTGAAGACAGGGCTGGTGCTGGTGCTCCTAGCACCACATATCTATCGTGGAAACTGTTTAGACTACAACGCTGTCATTTCAACACGTTTATTGTGTCAATTTCATTTCGCAAATAGCTCCATAACTCCCTGTCGTAGCTCACTATCTCTAACCTATGCTCATTATTCAACTTTTCGTCAAAACAATTGCCATAAACTTTTTTATTTCGGTCGCTTAGCTGGTCCGTCAAATACTAGTAGTTCTCCGCTTTTGTTCATCAAAACATCCTGTTTTGAGAAAAAGTCCTTTTTTTTTTCCTTCGCGAAGGAAGAAACCAATTATCATTTGACAGACTAAAATGGTACAATAGTACAAAAGCAGATTCCAACACAGGTCAGAAAATAATTTTACTTTTCTTGAAACGTATCTCATCGCAAAGGACACAATGAATGGATTCCGCCCTGGAGGCAGAGAGAAACTTATCCTTACGCTCCTCGAATGACATAATTTAAAGATAATCGAATTTTTCTTTTCAAAAACTTTGCCCATAAAAAAGCGTAACACTCAGCCTCGAAATGTTTTCTTTTTTATTTCAATGTACTTGCTGCTGTTTTGTGTTGAATTCCTTGCAGGATGACAGAGAAATTTTCACGATTGATGTCGTTAGAAAGTGAAGACTGTGAGGACGCGAAGAGTTTTCTAAAGTTTCGCTCTGTAGATTAGTTAAATTATGGTTTTGCTCGGCCGGGAAAATTGCTTTCCGCTTCTGTGTGAGATTTGTGAAGAATTACAATGACACCCTGAGGAGTAAGGATTCGGCAAGTAGTGAAAGTAGTGAACGACTGACGGGATGAATGAAATGGAATGATTATTTTGGGTTGTCAGGATGAAGAAGGAAACAAAAAAAGTAAACACATTCGTAGGCTTGAATCGCTGGAGGAAAAATATGGAAATTAGCAATTTATTGCCGAAATCAGTCCGCGAAATGTTTGTCAGTTTAATATGTTTGAGAGGTTTTAGAATCTGTGACGGAATTAGGATGAAATGGCACACTCCATTAGAATACCAATTGCTGGGACACTAAGTAAAATCTTTCTCGATATGGGTTGTAGGTAATGGTGGATTCCTCCAAGTCCCCAAACAAAGGCAGCAACTTAGCTCGCTTGTGCTTATGATGCACATAAACGAAAAATCTGACTTGAATCGAGACTTGTGATCGTGGATTCAGGATATCAGTACCTGCTTCGGTGGCGTATGCGTAACCAAATTTTCAGAAATTATTCGGCGCAAAAACTTTATATTTTTCTCCGACATAGCAAGGCAGCATCTAAGTATTTGTGCTTATGAGATCCAGAAACAGGACACCTGACTTGAATTGAGACTATTGATTGTCGATTCAGGATGTCAGTACCTGCTTCGGTGGCGTATACGTAGCCAAATTTTCAGAAAGTTTTCGGTGCAAAAATTTTATATTTTTCTCCGACATAGCAAGGCAGCTTTCAAGGTCGTTTGTGCTTATGAGGCGAGGAAACAGAATATCTGACTTGAATTGAGCCTTGTAAATGTGGATTTAGGATTTCAGTACCTGGTTCGGTGGCAATTATGCCATATTAGTGATAAGTTTGGAAGATACGCCTATATTCTCTCCTTAGGAGAACAGTGTCGCGTTCCTTGAATTATGGTGAAACCATTCTTTTTATTAATAACCCCAGGGATCCTGTGCAGAAGACTCAAAGTACAGTGATTACGATAATACAGTGCCAGGTGAGCTTCGGTTCGTCTTCATCTAAACTGCTGCGCACAACTGATAGCAGCGAGTTTGTTGTTTCAAAGCTTGATCTGTATGGGTATTACGACCAATAATCTTCCTTGAACAACAAACAAGAGTGTTCGACTACTTAAACTGAAGAGCTATGCAATTTTCCACTTAGCAGCCTTTAGCCCACCTTCCATGTCCTTGTTGTCTCTTGTATAAGAAACTAATTAAAAAGGCCGCATGTGCAGATGAAGTGACATCTCCCTAAAAGTTCCATTTTCTTCAAACAACGCCTAAGTAGATTTCCTACTCTTTTCGTCAAAACCACTCTTGCCCCCATCGCCATACAATGTGTCATATCACTGACCAACTTTGTGACAAATTCCATAGAAAATATCTTTGGAAAACTCCCAGTCAACTATTCTGAACTTCGCCATCGTTCTTCGTTATGGTCGTGTCGTCCTCCCATTAAAGTAGTTTGTATTCATGCCACATCAATCACTCACTCACTTAGCATACATGCAACATAAACAACAACAACCACTAGACAACACTTTTGTGAAACTCTTTCAAAGTCTTAAATACTTTATCAAAGCAGAATGCATGTTCCATCGCATCCTTGAGAGGTGAGAGCGTATCCTGACTATCTGCCCGTTTGTTTAACTTTTCATAAAAAAAAAAAACTTTGAAAAATTTCTTTGACAAGAAAACATGCAGCAATAAACCTACCTACGTGCACACATCAAAAACCGCTATGCGATTTGACGCAGAATAATGTGCAGCACACTCACATGGAAAGGATACAAAAAAAAAAAAAAAACACTCCTCTAAGCCAGAAGATAACGTGCGTGCTGATGGTATTATCCTGTGAAGCAACGAAAGTGGATTTGCGTCTCTCATGCACGCGGCGGCGTGAAAAATTGCGATACTCAACTTAAAAAATAAAAAAAATTGAGAAATTGCATAAAAAAAAAAGATACAGATACAATTTGTACGAGTATCTACAAGTATGTATCAACATCCTCTACACTGCAGCGTGGGCGTGGTGTCGTGCCTCTTTGAGTGTGTATTTGTTCAAGCAAATCGAAAAAGTTTTTAGTTCTAATTTTATAGCCAGAGATTGGAATAGAAAAACAGAAATAACATTATGAGAAATCTCCTGATGGCCATTATACACTCGAAGCATATAGTCGCAGCCCAGTAGATAAAAAGGAAGAAACCATGCGGAGTAGGACTCAAAGCATGGCCGATGCTGCTGCTTAGAGGCAAAAGATTCTCTATCCAATTTCATGGTCAACTTCGCATATCCGCTTAAAAAGAGAAAATTTATATTATCAACAAAAAAAGGAAGAAAAATACACAAAAAAAAAAAAGGAAAAGATGAAGGAAAAGGACTCACATTTCATTTCATAACTTGATTTTGAAAGTGGGGAAGGATGTTTGCAAGCTCTGTTCAGGGGGTCGTTTGGTTTCGTGCACAGTATGGCGCACCAGGGACGCTACTTCATTTGATTAATTTCTTATTTCTATTTTCATTTTTCTTTCTCTTTTTTTTTTTTTTGTAATTTCTTAAAGTGCTTGTAATGTCCATCAAATCAGCACGAGTTTTGAGTTTGAGATTGATAATTGGATTGATTTGTTATGCCACACTTCTTTGTTTTAGAGAAATATCTTTGATTAATACAAATACTTCGTCTGTATATCCTGTTTGCGCCACACATTTCACATCCTTATAGCTTAGTTTGAGTTTTCAATTCAATCATGGAAATGTACAACATACTGCAAGAACTTTTGCAAATTATTTGAATTCTTGAATTTCGTTTACTCCAATGATCAGTTTTCGTATAAATCGAGGGATTTTTCAAGCATTTTGGGCTCATCCTAGACAACAAGCCTACTGGGACAGAGCTATACAGAATTAGAAAAGCCAGAAAGGGTTATTAGAATGTAGTAGGCCTATTGGTAAGACGTATGGTTTGAAAAGGAAGCAAATCTACTGGATTTACACTTGCTTTTCTAAACCATACTAACCTATGGAGTGTTTGTATGGTGGTCGGTAATAGAGAGGAAACACGCCTCTATCACGCATCCAACCCATTCCCTGCCTAGTCATCGTCGGATCCCCTTGCAGTACCCGACAACAGCCATAGCGACAATCTTGAATCATGAACTAGGTCAAAAAGCAGCCGCACAACTTAAGGACATTTCAATTATCGAACTGCAATAGGACAAAGGGCTACCTGGAAAGAAATACAGGTGATCTCTGGACTCATCCAGTTGAGTTCGATCAATCATTTAAGTAAGAATGGTTATGCCGTTTCGAACTAGGATGGAATAGAAGTACACACGAATGGATCACACATCTATCACGCATCCATTGCAAGGACTCCCCAATTCTCAATCACGCAGACTAATTCGAACAATTTGTGACTGTCTTTCAGGCAGAGATTTTTATTATACTGAGGGAACGGAATTATTACTCAGTGCCGGAATACATACAAGGCAGCTGCATTAGCTTCTGTTCGGACAGTCGCACATCCTTATTGACATTAACAAGTCTAAGAACCAACTCGACATTGGTGAAGAAGTTAAGAAAAGGCAAAATATCTTGGGAATCTCCCTAAAAGATAACTTGTCTTTGGGTATCTGGTCACTGCAATATACCAGGGAACGAAGCTGCGGATGAACTGACGGGAATGGTCATAAATTATATTCACCCGACACGTCTCGTTCAGACTGAATTATCTTAGGCGTGATAGTTTCAGAAAAATCATGGAGTTTGTCAGAATTGCAGGACGTAAGCCGATACGATTCACGAAATAGCAGTCACAGTCAACCGAAATCACTGCCAGACCATATCGACTGACTATTTTTGGGAGAAATCGAAAGTGCCTGACTTGAAGCTTACACACATATGTGAGAAGATGATGCATTCGACACAATAGGCTAAATAATCGGAATTATTGAAGTCGAAGTTCGGTGTTATATTCAGAAAAAAAAAACAAGTCAATTGGTTCGACAGTTTATTTAAAGACACTTGAATGTCATCTTTCAAACCTTACCAAGATACAGAGGACCAACTATCTCTGGATTGTAAAAATTACAAATATTCTTGGACATAGGACCAGTTTGGAGTTCGTTGAATATTTGACAATATCCCTTATTTTTATCCAATCTAAGGACTATACTCAGAACTCCTTCCAAAAGCATCGAAGAAATTAAGTGAGTTCCCATGAACCCTTTGTGGATCCCTGCAAAGTTGCCATGATATTTTTGGCTCAATGAACTTTTCAATTAAATCAAATCGAGCAGGTTTACTAAAGGTTAGTCCTTGACTCGACACCAGTTTTTCCGGTTTGTCCGTGCAACAACATTATTTCTCCTCCATTTGCTCAAATTATACGCTAAAGCAAGCACTTTGGTTCACTATGGTACTAATAATTGAATTAAATTGAAATGATATTAAAAATGTTTCAAAATACTTTCCTCAATAGCAACCCTGTTCTGGCACCTTTTACCATTCAAATAATGACAAGCAAGTTCCGCCTTAAAGAGGACGGGCTTAGTTTTTTTCTGTAGATAAAGTGAAATGAAGAAAGTATGATTTTTTCTATGTCCTCGGTGATACTTGCTGCGCTTTCTGAGCGACTGGTATTTCAGTTGAATTTGAGTGAAACGTGTATGAAATAAAAATATGGTCTTAACTGGAAAATATGTATAAAATAAAAGTTAAATTGCACATTTCTTGACATTTATGTGCATAGGATTGACGGACTGGGTTTTTTTCTGACATTGCCGTATTCTGATTGATGGTATTCTATGAACACTTCCCTGGATTTTTTTTTTACGTTTAGTAGTTGGCGTTTGGTCAGCTTTGGTAAGCTTTTAACAAAAACAATGTTTTTACAAAAAAGCTAATGCTTTCACAGCAATGACATTGCTTTACTTCGTGATCCAAGGTATGGTCAATTTTTTTTTACAATAGTTTGCATTTTTTGTCGACATACAGTACATTGTTTTTACTTGAGACCCTTGTTATTAAATGTAGCCTGTTTATTCCAATAGTTTTTCATCTTTACTCTTTTAAAAATTGTAAAGTTACATAATATTCCTTAAAACAGAAACTACTTTTAACATTTTCACTTAAGATTTGGTAACTTCCTCAATAGCATCCCTGGGTTGGATACTTTTCAATGCAAGCCATAAGAAATATGTCCCGTTTTCAATGGGAGGAGCTTAGATCCAGCTGGTAGATAACGTCGAATGTAGAAAATGTGTTTTTATGCCGACAGATGATACTTGCTGCACCTTCTGGGCGCCTAGTACTTCAGCTGGAAATGTACCTAAATTTGGTAGAAAGTGAAGGGACGTGAAAAAATCTTTCAAGGACATTTAGTTTAGGAAAGTAATATTTTCAATAAAGCAGAAGTGTTGGAGCAAGAAATGGTAATGGTAATCGAAAGGATAGTACTTACACTTAATTTTTAGCATAGATTTCTGTCAAAGGTACTCACCTGTAAAGAAAAGAAAATAGGTTTATAAATATATGTGGGGAATTTAATATATAAAATTATGATTTAAGTTAAGTAGATTATGTGGACGGGTACTAAAAATTAAGCTCATTCTACATTGCCACTTGCTTCCACCAAGCCTTACTTCGAAATTAGCCAAACAAAAAAAAATCATTGAACTTATGATCCGTTGGAGTCAGTACTAGGTAAGTACAAATTGGTTCACTTTCTTTCGTAAATATTACTTATAATCAGTATTTCATTTAAACACTATACTGGGAATGGTTGCACTCCCTCTTCCTTAGTTAAATCCTGCCGACTCTTAAAAGAGTTTTAGTTCTCTTCAAGTCATCCAGAGTTCACTCAATTTTTCCCTAGGATCTTTTTTCTTTGACTTTTCTGTGGGATGTTCATTGCCACTGTGTCCACTTGATCTCCTGAGTTACGTCAGGATAGAGAAATGGGTGCTCCTGTTTATGGGAATTATCAACTCGAACCAAGCAATAGTTCATAGAGCCAAATTATTAGACCCTTCCCCTGAAAACTTAATTTCAACCTTCGAAGGCTAAACTTAACCACCCAGATTCATGTATGAACCTCAGGAGTTTGTTCAGTTTAATATTTCCTAGAACGTTTAGTTCCACAAGCGAATAACAAATGGCTAGTGCTGCACAATGACGAATATATTCCAATTTCTCTTCGTCTTCACCGTGTCTGCAGAAATTGTTGGGGGTAGTCCTAGTCGTGCTGCCGGATATCTCTGCGTCTAAGTTACATGAGATCTGCAGATGTCTTTTTGTCATAGACTGGTCATAATGGCCACCTGTAGCATATGTATGTATATAGTAGATACCATCACCTATTGGATTCGATGTCTTTCTCGCTGTTGATGGGCTAAGCTAAGCAGCAGAAGAGACCTGCGAGGAGGTTAGGTGTGACTCTGCCCTGACCGGGGATATCCAACAGAGGGTCATCTTGTTATCCGCTGAGATATCATCCAGGTTTTTCACGCAATGTTATAACTATGCCTGTGAAAAACTCAAAACTCCTTTAACCAAAGTAACTTATTCATTTAGCCAGTGGACCATCCGGCACCTGGATATCGTTCAAATTGTCTGTTATTCTAATAATGCAGTACAAACATCCTTATTTGGGGAAAACAAAATATCCAATTTATCCAAAAAGCGTTAAAAGGATATGTCCCAACTAAGTTAATAGGCTTAGAACACCCATCAATATCCTTCCTTATAAACCGTCAAAACAGACACGAATCTATCTGTTTCTTTTCAATTGTTCTTCCGTAGTAAGACATTATCCAAACTATCGTATCTCTATATGACTTGGCAAACAAATGCTTATTTTTTTTTTCTATGAACACAAATATCTTTTGTCTCAATATCTTGTGCGAGTGTAGTTAGGCAGATGACTTGATTTATATCCACTATTCATCTCTGCCAAAAGCCACGGCCCAAATTAAGTTACCCTTTGAGATGAGCTACAGGAACCTACCTATCCGCAAAGGATTTGTATTCTCTGTGGTAACGATAGCATAGCATTTTTTTTCCGGATTTGTTTCCCTTGTTTTCACTTACTTTAACAAAATTTGCTTTGCGCCCATCTTCGTTCAGTGAAAAGAAAAAAAAAAAAAAAACGAAAAGAATTGCAAAAGAAGTTCAAACTAGATTAATGGGATAACCTTGCGATGACTACCGCAAGAAAATTCAATCAATTAATTCATTGAAACTTTTTGCATTTAGGATCCATATCCTGCGATGCGATGGAATAAACTTTGTCTACGAGTACGTTATTTTCACATTCCTTTCCTTTGGGTCGGAGTTGGAATAACACATATCAATCGGAGGCAGCACCAGCGCCAGCGCGAGGGAGGACAGATAACTTTTCCACATTTAGATGTTATTCTTGTACACCAGCGGTGATAGTCGGGGGAAATTTATTTATTTCTAAACCCATCCCATTGTTTGTTTTTTTTTTTTTTTATAGAAAACATGTAGTATCTAACCTCTAGCTACAATCACCGTTTAGTAAACAGGAGACAGAGGAAGAAAGGAAGAGAGGAAGAGATTTTACTGCGAGTTATTTTTATTGGCTACCCGCGATTTATGTGGTGAATCCTTGTGTCTTCCTCTTGGTCCTTATCTTCAGTTGTTTATTGCTTATTAAAAATGTTTGTCAATAGACAGGGCAGACGGTTTGTTGTTTATCTGCGCAGCAACATCCGGGTTCGGTGCTCTCGCAGAGAATGTCATTGCCTCACTCCTTAAAAGTCGAATAAATAAACAATCGTAATCCTTCCCGTTTACGGTGTCAAATGGGTTTGGGGCAATCATTTTTCTTCTAATCCTACACCATTTCTTTTTGTTTTTTTGTTTTTTGTCTCGAAGGGAAAAAGTAAGTAGAAGGCGTTGACTTCTTCTGTCGGTTGGTACATTTTTCATGTCCTTATCATTGCAGTCGCATCGGTAAATAGGGATTTTCGTGGAGGCTACACTTACTTTGTGTAGACCCAAATTCGGGGCGGGAAATGTTCGGCTTTGATAAAAGTGCGGATAAGGCAAAACAATGGGCAATTTGAATAAGGGTTAGACACCTTAGTCCGTTTGCTTTGTTTATGCAGCAATGATTCTATCGTTTCTGTCTTCGAAGGACTTTTTTTTTATTTAACTGACTGGGAAGTAATAGGTGACACAAATTGTACGATCTTAGAACTCAATTTGCCCTTAGTGAGGTCGATTTTTCTACAGGAAGGAGGGAAGGGCATAAATTGCTGTATTCCACTATGGATTGTGGAGTTGACATTTGTACTTTATCTAGCTTTGCCTTTCAAGTAGAAGGATACGAGCGATTGAAAGTTATACACATCCTTACAGGCTATTGCTTTTTCAAATACTCTAAGATTGTTAGAGGAGTGATTTTTTTAAAGTCTTGTGTAAGTAAGTATAGAAAAATACTACATTATTTATTTAGGTTTAGGTGAGGGTGGCTGTATGTCCCAAGATGGAGACACATCGAGGAGAGGAAAGTTCTATTGGGATACCATGGATCTTTTCATTACTAAATTGTTGTTCAGCTTAGATTTTTTATGGTCTAAGAGCCCTATACAGAACATTATTCGTTGGAACAGGACCAGACAGGTGAATAGGAGGTGGAAGATGGTTTGCTCCTCATCTTCGTTCTTGCAACATTCGTTTGAAAAAAATTACGCACTCTCTTAGCATGTTGGCCTATGGTGTAAGTACTCCGATTACGTAGAAACTCTGATCATTTAAAAGCAACCAACTTGATACTACATTTCTGAGTCAGCTTCGTCCTGATATGTGACACGTCCAGCCGATTTCCCATCTACGGTTGGCCGTATTAAACAAATCCAGCTTTAGTAGATATTTACATGCAGCTAAGGGTATACCCAGGTTTTAATACAGATTCTTAAGTCTCGTAACTTTTAGACATTGGTAGTTCGATATTGGACTCCAAACTTCCCTATGGTCCCTTTTTAAGAGATGTAGCACCTTTTTTTCCTCATTGTGTTCGGGTCTGCGATTTTGCAGTATATTTATCAGAGGTTTAAACATGCAGGCTTAAAATAAAAGATTTACTTGGCCAGGGCGTAGTTGGCTTTAAATTACTTTTTTTAAATTACACCGTAGATAGTTTCTCAATCTTAGAAAAGGATCTATTCTTCGCTGACTCTTTGGTTTTGCTGATACATAAGAAGCGAATAATATGAAACTTTTCATCTTCAGTTTTCAAAGCTAGATATCTTAGCCATTTGTCAATCTTGTGAAATGAGCCAATAACACTAAGATGCTTCAAGGTACAAGTAAATAATTGCTGTTTCTATTAACTTCATAACATTCTGATTTAAGCGATCATTTTAAAGTATTTCGGAACATGGTCATTTAGGCAGGATTTGATCAGACCTCTGGCTCTGGCCCTTAATAAGGTGACGTCGGGTTCCAACCAAGGACTAATAAAAAGCTACATTGGTGTTTAATAGAATCAGATCCTTCTGCAAAAAGCGGATTTATTGCATCTTTAAAAAAATCTCTTAAAATGTTGAACAAAATATGAAGAAAACTAATTGTAAGTCTTGGAGAATATTTTGTGCAAAATGAATAGAAAAAACTTCTAGGGCATCAAAGATACAAAAAATTATCCCGGCTGGTCTAATAATACTCAGCTACTACCATTACAGATGTACTTCTAAGACTGCATACTTCACAAACAGTTGTTAAACGGACCAACCAAAACAGTTACATAATTCTAATATAATTAAGTGATCGAAAGAAAACTAAAGGAGCCTGTTTCGATGGCAATCGTTCAAACGATTTTGTCGCAAGTTTTGTCTGCAAAAATAATGAGAATCAAAAAGAGAGGATACCCATCTTCCCCACGAAAAACAACCGATTGAACAATTTTTGTGAATTTACTTGTAACTGAACGGGAAAAATTTTTGTTTTACAAACAATGCCAAGTGACTACATATAAACAAGCCAGGTTTCTAGGTTCAACTAAGCTTAGAACAACAGAGAGATTTTATGCTGAAATATTTGTTTAAAAAGGCGAGACTGGCGAACAGAAAAACAAAAAGACTAAGAAAAGCAAGTACTAGAAAATTTGTTTATGTTTTACGCTTAAAGAATCTAAAAAAGAAATTTCCTCAAGCAGGGATGTTAGTGATTACGAAGACAATTTTGGGACCAAGAAACGTGAGCTTGTAAAGAGCGTATTGCAAGCTTGTAAAATTAAATTCGGAATACTTATAATTCAAATCTAGTGAATATCGTATTGAAATTCTATACTTGATGTGGGCTTGAAGTTAAAGGTTTTGTGACAGTGTGATTGGATGTGAACCTCTGTACTCATATCAAGAAAATATAAGACTCCGTTCATTAGTCCTTCATTTTACCAGGTAAGTCTGTCGTTGGCTTTGTGCTCAGTGGTTCAATAAATTATTATCCCAAGTATTCCATCCTAAATCAATTAAAAATCTTCCACGAAAACATAGACCACATCATATCCGGGCAAAGTATTAGTTATAGCCTTCAAGCTATTATTCCTTCCAGATCGTTATGGGAAGAGAATGTATGCACGTAGTTCCGTAAGATTAGTTCATCGATTTCTATATTGTTGGGTTCCAGAACTAACGATGGCTATAAGAAGATTTATCTTTTTGGACGAACCTAACTTTAGCTTCGTTTTTGCATGTTTCTTGCAAAATCAATGCCGACTATGAAGGTCCTATTCTGGTTAAAGAAAAACGTAATAATTTGTACATATATCCGCATCTGTTCAGACAGCACTGTAGCTATTAAATCTTTGAAATAATTTTCTCTAACCCCGATCGTTGAGATGGCGGAGCAGATTTGGGCGAGGCATATGGAACTCTGAGGCCATTGGACTCATCTTCTAGAATAACTATGTTCATCCTTATTGAAAAGGTAACTTAATGATCACTACATGAAACTCTAATTAAAGATAAATGCTATGGAATGAAAAGTCTGCTGACCAAACGGATTTGGTCAAGGGTCTGAAACGCACTAGGCTGGTCTCTCTGAGTAAACAGAATGGTAATGCTGCAACCTGATCAATACAGATATTTGATATTTATAAGAAATTACGATTCGTACTGCGAACATTCAAGGACATATTTTGGAACAAGAAACATAATAGATGAGAGTAGAGATGGCTGCGGTACGCCAACATCAAAAGCAAATGTATTGGAAGATACATATGTAGCTCGTCACTCAAAAATGAAATTGCTTTGGTCCGATTGGATGCCGTTAAGATATCGAGTGCAGCCACTCTCCATCTGGTGGGTAACATTATGTAGTTCAGCAACATACTCTCGGTAGTTTTATTTCCATTTCAGCGTTAAAAATTTGATGGAAGACTTAACATGACCTACATCTACATGAAGTTTCTCATTCATAACTGAAGTGCACCTTCATATTGCTCAAATCCTCCGAGACTTATAGGTATTTACTATTTCATTTCATTTATTTACTCTTGACACTTTGCTTACTCATAAGCTAACCATTTAGACAGATATATAGATACGTGCAAATCCAACTCACGTGAGTTTCCATGTACATATACAGTAGGTATGTATCTATAAGTGATATGTAACGACCCAAAATCCAACACTAACGACATCGTTACCAAAATTCGAATTTACATTCATCTGAACATTACATATGTACATGCGTACTTATGTGAACCATGTCATCCAACATCGATCGGTAATTTAAGGCTGTTCACTGGTAAAATACGTTCACGTACCAATGTACCACATCACATCTATCTTTCGGTGTCAAATGACGATGCTAACATGCATGTTCATGCAGCTCTTCACTTTTCACACAGGAGTGTAAGAGATGAGGAAATAATTGCAAATTACTATTTGGTGTGTGTAATCTAATCGAGAAGGTCCTTTTTGGAAACCTACATACTTTGGCTCGTGTTCACATCTAAATTACATCTCTCACTGCAAACAATTTCGAAATTCTTTCTGCCTGCGTTGCGGTAGATACTGACGTTCTTCAATCAGTCAGCCGCAGCAACACAGCAACAGATATTTTCCCTGAGAAAATTCTGTAATGGGGTTGGCAGGGAGGTAGCAACGGAATCCAGTAGGATAGGGATTAATGTACACTCTACCACACACATGATGTGTACGTGGATGTGTGTCTTTCTACATGGTATGGTGCACCATGATGTTAGGTATGTTAATTCCGAGAATTTTATCCAAATATTTACGAACAACTTGTATGGCATTGGAAGTCACATTCAACCGCACATGGAATGATGTGACAAAGCTAAGTATGTTCGAACAGATGCGAATGAGAAAACATCCATTTAGAACGAACAAGTAACACATAAGGTGAGGATTGATTCTGTTCAATGCACCTCTACACGATGGTACTTGAAAAGTTGAATGCGTCTATGGGATGTACATCTACATACATATGTGGTGTAAGTTGGATTAGGTATGCAAATACTTTGAAAGATAAATGTGCGTATATGTATCTGAAGTTTAATGAGACGAAATGTATAGCTGAACCAACTACAAATTGATGTCTAGCAAATGGCACCCTTTGTGGCTAAATAGTCATTGGAACTTTTTCGTAGTTTTCTATTTTTTCGTACAATAAGGTGTGCCGATACTATATCACAGTGAAGCATTTGCAAGATAGGCACTTACTGATGGATTTTGTGTATTAAGAGGCCAAAATGAGAGGAATACCAACAGTAGGTGACAAGCTGAGAGCGGTTTTGTCCATAGGTTCCAGATGTCTGAAGCAAATTTTGGTGCATAGTCAACTTTGGGAACAGGCTGTGACTAGACCCATTTAAACCTTTAGGCCCAATAAACAATACCCATTAGCTAAGGAAATCTATTTTCTGTGTTTGAGTGTTCTGAGAATGTATGGGTCTAAGTGGCTAACTGCTTCAACTCGAGAAATTAAGGATACCTACTCAAAGCGATTCAAAAATATGCAGGAAATCTACGCTACAAGAAGAACTTGAGGATACGAACATTGTAGGAAAAGGTGTCAGAAAGTCGATACGAGACTGTTTCCAAGTCTTTAGAAAAACTCACAGAAATTCCAATTTTTCACCCGAATGCTTCACGGTTCAATGGTGTCACCGAATGGGAATTTCAAGGTGAAGTGCTTGTGTTTTCAAATGTCCGTCAGACGATCGCGAAAAAAGGGATAGTGAAACAAATTTGATGTTGTTAGGGGATTGAAACTTAAGCCTCCCGTTCAATAGTCCAACGAAATAACCACTTAGCCTTGGAGTCTACAAAAGATATCTGCTGACAACAAATCGGATGACCTTGCTCGTTTCCACTTTGAAACTATAATGTATACTGTATTTTGAGAAGCTTCACCCTGGGCCTCATGGACTTGTTGCACCAAGTATTTATTTTGTGTACTGTATCCTGGTAGTGACACATACGACGGTCTCGTCCTGATCACTCTTGTGGACCAATTGTCCATACCTACTGCTAATGAAGACTTGAGTCAAGCAAAAATAGTAGGTAACCTCCTTGTGATCAGTTCTCATAAAATCCGCTAGGGTACTGCACTATTTCAAAGGGTTTTTCAAGACGGACTTAGCAATTGTGGTTTTCAATAAAACAATGAATATTTGAGATCTCGAGGTGAAATGTATTCCTGGTGTAGCACACGGGCCAAATTCAAATATAAAATTCGCTCTTGTTCTCTTGACCACCGTGTGCACGTTTGCAGTAATCGACACACATATCGGCCGGAACATTGGCAATGTGATATTCTATATTGCTTCTGAGTTCCCATAACGTTGTTGGGTTGTTGGTATGAACCAACGACTTAATGTATACCCATAACATGAAGTTTAATGGGGTTAAATCGCATGAGTTAGGCGACCAGGCCATTTCTCGAAATCAAACTATTAGCGAAATTCCATTTCCATACACATATTGTTTGACCATCTGTGTGGCATGTGACTCTATCTTCTTAGAACCACATATCAAGGCAGCGTCTAAGCTCGCTTGGGCTTATGAAGTACAGAAACAGAGTATCTGACTTTCATTGAGCATTGCAAACATAAAATGCAGGATATGAGTACCTGGTCCGGTGGCGTATGCGCAACCAATTTTTCATACTTTTTCCGGAGCCAGGGTACTACTTCTTCAATATATCATTTGTTTGACCATATGTGTGGCATGTGGCACTATCTTGTTCGCACCACATATCACTGATGTTCTTCCAATTACTGGTCAAAATTTTCATTATTTTTATCGAAGAAAAAGGTTACTTTTTGTGAGTTTAATGAGGTCTTTGGAAGGACATGTGCATTTGTTGCTGTCCATGTAACGCATTTGTTGCTTACTGACCATTCAACCGTAAGTCAATGAGATTCAGGAGTTTCTTTAAACAATTGCAGAGCCCAGTTGGAGAGGTTTTGTTGCTTCAAATGGTCAACAGGTTTCAGTTCTTCATTTGATCTTGTAAGGGTGTACGTCTTTATCTTTACGGAAAATTCGTCGCAATGTGAACTGAGAGATTCACAGGAGTAATCAGGGTGTAATAGACGGATTTGGGTCATTTTGAAAGTCTGGCTGCAACATTTTTAGTAGATACTTCAATCTGTAAAGAGAATATCATAACCCGAATTTATCCACGTACGGTTGGTAAGTTGGTTACTACAACCCAAAACTGGAGAAAGCGCCTTTAAAGTTGCGACCTCTGACTAAACCTTGGTTAATATTTCGGCATTGACAGATCATAAGAGAAGTTTAGGGATGAATATACAGCTTTGCATGAAACAAAATAAAACTTCTTCTTCACTACTATACGTTTCACACAAAAAAAAAACATAATGGAGCCCTTCAAGCAGACCACTTACCAAAAATTTCTCCCTTCCCATGAACGAGTATGAACACACCAATGCGCCAATGTGAACGGGCTCTTAGGGAATTTTTTAAAGCCCGGCCATTATAAAAATATTTTATTAATACCCACCGTACAAATCGGAGGCGTCGTTATTAACGGAAAACAGGAAAAGGAAACGAACCTTCCGCCCATGTTATGGCGAGAGAAATGTGCACATAATTTTCATCTAACAGTTAAGTCACATTAAAGATTCATATCGTGATGTATAATGCAAAGCATTTCCATCTGCACGAGTCCACTTCGTTAGCGCAACCAGCTTCAGTCTTTAACAAGGCGGTAAATCCCAAAATCTGAAACCTCCCGCTGCTAAAGGATATCAGTCCAGCGCCATGTATACCAGGGTTGACCTTGAGGCCTCGGAGAAAGGAAAAATAATTTCATTGTGATAAAAAACAGATGAATTTACCAAATCTATCCACTTCCACTCTGTCTCTCTCTCTCTCTCGGCCTTACACACACCTTGTCTTCTCCGAAGGCATATCATCGGATAAAAGGATATAAATGCTATTTACGGTCTTCCTGCATAAAATTGAAAGCTAAGAGAAAACTGACCATGGATACCAAAACCGTGTCCAGCAGAAGGTGGTGTCGCTTTAGAACCAAGCAAATCCTAGAGCGGCATAAATTTTGTGTATGCTGGCCAGGACACTCTCTAAAAAAACACGCACACAGCCACACACGCACGTCGCCTACCATAAAAAAAAGAAGAAAATGATGGCCAAATGCTTCATCTATTTTGACAAACAGAAACAAAAAAAAAAAGGACGAAAATCAATAGAAACATTTTTTCGTGTTCTTGCTGCGTCCGTCCACCATCACTACCACCAGCAGGAGCAGCAGCAGCAGCAGTGGCATTCGTGTGGAAATTTCATGGAAATAAATTTTCCCAGTCGAACAATAGAACACAACCGCCCTTCTCGCCAAAAAGTGGAGAAGAAACAAATTGTTAGAGGAAGAGTAAAGGACGAAAAGGATGAAAACCGTGGGTACTGACAAAAAAGCACAAAAAAACCCAAAAAAACTAGATGAGATAGGGGAGGAAAAAAATGTGAACAGCAAATCTTCAAGCTAACATAACCCACACAAACACACATACATACAGTCACAGCAAATGGAGAAGGAAGAGCAATAGCAGCAGCAGCAGCAGCATGAACAAAAGCAAAATTATGAGAGGCTAAAGGAAACGAGGACAGAAAAAGGGTGGCGACGAGTGTATATGGTTTCCTAGGAGATATTCGAACCTAATATCTTCCAACCCAGTGATACGAATATCCAATGATTCGAATGCCCATATCCGGGTAAATTCCTAAGATCTAGGTCATCATGCAGCTGAAGCAGCAACAGCAGTGACCACGACGGAGCAGACAAGTAGCAGCAGCAGCAGCATTTAACCACCCAACTAAAGGAAGTTGGTGAAACGTGCAAATAAGGCCACAAATTGGCACAGCATGACCGGGGTGCAGACTGTGGATAAATATTTCTCTGCGAAGTGAGGTGAGGCTGCGGATAACCCGAAATAGAAACGGAATTTAAGATATTTTCGAGTGAGCGGATTAATAAATTTAGTAACAAGAAATTTAGGTGCTCGCCGAATGCAGTTGCATAGTCAGATGGTATAGAGCACGGCTAAGACTTGGTATGGAAAGTATGTGCGGCATCTTACCTTGACCAGTGCGGTTAACTTGGGAATTATTGACCAGGAGGTTTTGGCAAGAAAAAAGCAATAGCACTGCATTCTGGGCAGAGTCTGCCCTTCCACTCATACGAACAGTGTGATAGTAGATATGCCTATCGAGCCGGTTAAGCTAACTATATTTTCATTAGTATGACCCGCCCATTATGAAGCTTTCCGTGGAACATTCCGGGTCCGAGGTTTGATGGTTGTAAACTAAGTATTTACATGATGCTAGTTGTAGTTTTCTAACCTTACTGGTCATGCCAAGGACATCCTACATAAAGTATATAGCTCTGCAGTTTTCTTCATTGAAGAAAGCTGAAAGGTCCTGTGCTGAGTTTTATATTACTTGTGACAGCATCTCAGTCTCAGTAGTCCCAATAACTATGTCGAGCAATTTTTGTTGAGCACTTGCCTTGGGTTACGCCTTTATTAAGATTTTCCATTAGTGGATGCTAATTCTTATAGAAACGTGTGTATAGAGTTGAAAAGTTAATGGTGGCTTCCAGTGCAGCAATGGGAGCAAGTCTTGGAAGATTGTTGAGCCTACATTGTTTAAGCCTTTACAGCGCTCATGACAAACCATGACTTCACACTCCGTTGGATCCTAGAATACAATGGCATTCAAGGGAACGAATTTGCGGATTAATTAGCAAGAACGAGGTCTAAACAGGACCTGGCAATGGTTCTACAGTCCGTAGCTCTTGTAAAATACAATATAGAGCAAACCTTCACGGGACTAGCAAATGAGAGATGTAGCGCACTCCGACTTTATCGTGCTCAGAAAATAAAATATGATGATAATGCCAAAACTAAACAGATCCTGGCGCTTGACAGACCTAACCATCACTATTCACAGGGGTTATTAACGGCCACAACTTCATGGCGCCTCATCATATATGAATTCGATTAGAAACTGATGATCTTTACCGAGACTGTTCCGATACGGACGCAGAAGGGAGTGTATCCCACTGCCTATACGAATACCTAAACCTTTCCAGAATTTGCCTTCGTTGAATACCACTTTGAAGGACTGAGCGACCTGTCAGGAAAGCCATTATTAACCATCCTGAAATTTATAACAACCCCAGGGTGGTTCAGGGAGGCCGAGTAGCTATACCAAAGCTTAAAACCAATTTTTTTCTTCGTTTTCAGATAAACTCACGACAGGGATACACAATCTGTCCACTAGTGATCCGAGTGTTAGTTGTACATATGCCCAACCCGTTTTGCCTACCTACCAAAGTTTTTGTTTTGATTTTTCCTATCGTTTTGAAAAATTGAGAACACTATAGTCTCACCAAACAGTCAGTTTGTCAGGACTTTTTTAAAAGTAACACTACGGTCCTTTTTTGAAGTTTAAAGTTGGGCTATCTTTCTTGTCACCAACAAGATTGAGTGCACTTTGGAGGACGTGGATATTAAGATTGTTTCTTTGAACTTAACTCTGATTAGGATCGCAATGCCATTAGGGTATCCTTGGACAGAGAACCTGTCATTGTTGAACTATTAATCAAAATAAGAAGACACCACTCTTGAGCACCCTTTTGAAAGTACAGTATGGAACTCCTGACTTGGATTGTTCTTAAGTTGTCATTTTAAACAAGTAGTAGGAAGATTCCATTTTAATCACTGGCCTTGAATAGATCAAATGGAGTGATGATTTTTTTTTTTATTTAGTCGCTCCAGCACATCTAAAGACGACCGCGAGAGAGTTTCTGCTAGATTTGTCTGTACTCGTTTCTACAGAAGGCCATCGGAGTTTTTTATTAATCCGAGAACTCTTTTGAACGTTAGGCCTTCTAATTCTTTGGGTATTTATAGTTATTCTATGTTCCTAGCTTGGTGATTTTATAGACAGTTTAAAGGTGACACCATGTCATAAGCCATTATCAGATTTTTCTTGCTCTGGCCAAGCAAGACTTCTTTCAGACTTTCCCAACCAATCGTTTGGATCTGATCCTCTGAACCAATTTATCAAAAATTCCTTTAGATTTTGTCGCGATGTTCCAGTCTCTGGATCTTGGCTGTCATTAGGATAAATTTTAGACTAATCGGATGATGCTGAAACTTGATAGTAAGGATAAGGCCCTCATCTATCCTTAATACATTTACTATCATACTTATGTGGCGGTATGGTCTGGGTTAAACACTCTCCACTTAGTGCAGTTCTTAGGAAATTCACTCCAGGTGCAGCCTCCTGGCAAGTTGAGGTTTCTTTTATTTGTGATTTGTGCAAAGTTTCTATTGATTCTGAAGGGTGGAATGCTGGCGATATCGCTGCACACCTCATAAAGATCTCGGTTGAATCTCCTCCTCCAATCTCTGTCAATCAAAACAATATGCTTCTGTACCATAAAGCTGGACGGAGGTGATCTTATGTATATTGCGTTGCATTAGCCTTACCCGACAAGGCCTAGTTACTCAATTAACTTTTTAGGTCATAGGAACAGCTATTAGGTAGTACAACTCTTTGATTGATTTGTAATGTGATGTTGTCAGAGTGTACACCGGATCCGATGTAGACAAAGTCCGGTCCACCGCCCTTGTTGAACTTAAGTTTGGACATTGTTTTCCTAACTTCATTGTAATCAGTTGGATGGAAGTCTTAGTTTACCATTTATTAGTCTGGAATCGGTATCATCAATACCGGTTGTTGCTTAACTATGAGATTTCCTTGTTCATCTCAGTTCGAGTCTTGTAACCTTAAAACCTTTGTTTTAACTTTCAAATATTGTTTGGATGACCTTGAAGTAGCATGTCTTTATTTCTTAGGGATTGTGCTCTATCTTTTTTCTCCGGAATAGCTAATGTTTTTACCTCCTCTTTTGGTCGTAGACCTTACGAGCCACTTTCGTCCTTCTGTGTTTTGCGGGACTCTTTAATAAACCATGGACTTCTTAGGATTGCTAGGGTGAAACTCTGTCCATCAGTGGTGGCATTTCTGATGGATTCTTGGCATACGTGCGACTGGTCTTCAGCGCTTAATGTTAGCTGCAGAGAGATGATTAGTGAAGGTTTTGGCAGTTTTTTTTTTAATTGTTCATGATCCGAATATTCATCATTTTATAGGGAGTGAATCCGTCCTTTTCTGGGGATCTAGAAGCAAATCTGTAACCTGGAGGACCAGTTTCATTCTATACCCCTAACTCGGATTTACCAAGCTGTCCCAATTTAGATTTATCTGCCACCAACTCTTTCCAATACTTTGGGTCTGAATTGGAGATTCCCATGTAGGTTGTATTCAAATATGTGGAAGCAGCTCTTAGAGGGATAATACTCAAAGTTCTAACCAATCCATATGTACCAGTGTTTGAACCCCATTTTACCTAAACTAACATTTTAACAATTTAAAAAAAAACGAAAGAATTTTCTAAGGCCCGGTATACAGCTGCCAGTATATGTATGTATGTACGACCGAATCGTTGTCCTCCTTATATCCTTTGAACATTCATATGCATATGTGTGTTTCTCTCCCCTAAAGCTAGACACTGTTTGTAAGTCTATAATCGCATTTGACGAACTTAGAATTGGTTTGCCTATACGAGATACAAATGAATGAAGAATTCCGTGTACACATTGCCAGCTGGGCGCATAAACTGCTGGAGAGCATAGACTACCTTCCAACGCTCGCATTCGTCCTGTTTCCATATTCATATTGTGTACTTATTGAGTGAGGTTTGTGTTTGTGTTTTGTGTGTGTCCGCTTGCGTGATTTATTTTTCATTTGAGCACGTTTCGGAAATAATGTCTAACCATTGGTGAGCATTATACACAAGAGTTATGTTCAATGGAATTGTCAAAGGATTGCAAGGACGAGTGGATGGCCGGGCGGTGGCAGTGATGTATTCCTCCGATAAAGAGGGGTTGTTTGCAATTTATATCTACCCGTTGGTATGGTATTTTTTTGGTTTTTTAAATTGATTGGGATATCTTTTCAATTCGTTGTCTGGATTCGTTGATTTCGATTATTATTATTATTTGTGTTCTTATTTTACCCATATTTGCATTTTTCTAGTCTCTTACTCCGTTTGTCGTCATATTTTTTATGGGGCAATACATTTTCAGGGAGAAATGATAGCATTTCGATTTACCATGTTTAACATGATGGTGTCCATATATAATGTGGGTGTGTATGATGGACGCAAAACGAGATATTTTATGTGAGTTTGTTTTCCGAATGAACAAATCGCAGTTTTGTACTCGTTGAATGCGTTTAATTTTTCAAGGATATCGTGTGGTGGTATAAAAAAATGTATACATGTGTTTGTGAAATACTTTAGATTTAATGCTGGTATGGATGATTGGGTAAAAAGCAAATTAAAATAAAGTGAATTTGGAGCAGAAAATTAAATTGACTTTCAGAAAGGACTTCGCTGGTGATGGAGTGAAGCGAGAGAGATCCTTTTAGTGTTAATCATCACATTCGCATGGTTGAAGATCTGGTGCAAAAATTTGCAGCTGTAATGTCAACAAATACAGATACAAAAGGTCAGGCTAGGACATCATGGCAGGAAGAATGAACGATTTCATCTAGAAGCTGATAGCCAACCATTTCGCCACCCCAACCAAATCATAGTAATGACAGCAACATTCAAGCTTAAACCAAAGAAGGGTAATGTACTTGCCGGCTTATTGGACAAGCTATTCAAACGAACCAAAAAATAATCCGAATGGACAAGTTTATACGCCTTTTGCATGGAAGCATATAAGCATATTTTGGCTGATTTTCAACAAAGGACGCCTGCTCAAAAGACCTTGGACGCGCAAGACCTTATTAAATAGTCCAAATCGATTGGCAGAAGTCATAGAAACGAACTATACAGAGTCGTACATCACTGTAAAACTCGTTCTTGATTGCAGAAGTTTTAATGGAAAACGCTCACTGTTAGATAAAAGTCAACGGGACATGTTAGAAAAGGATATAACCGAGCTGACGCTGGCATGTAACGAAACTCACTAGCCGACAGCTAAGGCACAATTTAGCAAAATTCTTCGAAACTACTAACGTAAACCGTCAATGCAATCATAATTTGGCCGAACTCAGGGGCTGTCATTGTTCGCTACTACGCACAAAATTGACGAAAAGAAGTAGTGAGGAACTTTGTCTGGCTTGATTCTACTATTAAATCTGACAACTACACCTCGGCAGGCATAGACTGAATAATAACTTTCAGGTGCCAGAGAATGGACGTTATCTTATGTGGCTGAAGATACTCTCTGTCTTTTCGAATAAAAAATCTTTATAAGACATTTTGTCCCGTTTGCGCTGACAGGGTTTACAGGAAGGGATTAAATGAGCTGTGCTCCGACATCAACTGATTGCATATTAGACTGTATGGACACCAGAACTCTGACGCACAAAGTCAATAGAGGAAAACCTAGCGTCAGATGGCACATGCAAGACAAACCAACTTGGGGTGTGCAACTTGAATCATCTATCTAAAGACCGAGCTTTACTGAGATCAGGTCAAACAATAGTCTCACCTAAGTAAGTTAGTATTTTGTAGATGGAGTGTGAACAGTTTCTACCATGCAATCACCTGAACTCCTAATAAATAGCAGGAGATTAGAGCAGGATATGTACTTCTATTTTCAAATAACTTGGCTAGTATCGATCAACATATTCTTCGATTACACATCTCCCCTAAAGTGTCTCCCCTTTGTTTTAATTCTGAAAGTATACCAAAGAGGACATGAATCTCTGACCGGTTATAGGGCCTAACATATTTTGTATTAAAAACTATCAAACGAATCCGCGATATTCATATCCTTAAAACTAGTTATCTTAGAGAGATTCACTCTAGTTGGGGAAGAAGTGGTTTAGCCAATATTTGCCATCACTTTGAAAAGTCCCTATCCAACGTGACCGAGTTGTAGCGAATCGACCACCAATCTACCAAGGTAGCAAGTAAACTAAGACTAGATGCAGCCAAAATTATAACTACAAATCAGTACCAGGTATTGGCTGATACGAGTAGACGTCATAATCTAGGAAGACTATCGACTTATCTGTTTGCTGGTTAAAAGGACCAGCAAAGAAAGGAGATCATCTCTAACCATTTTCACTTGCTTTCTTGTGATAATGCGGTTTGGAGAAACAAAACCAGGTATGAGTAAGTACAATATACAGATCTGTAGATCATCTAGTGGCTTTGATAGGTATTGGTTTAGTATCCATGTTGGCTAGGATAGAGCATAGAGATATGTTGCACCTGGCAGCAATCTCATAAAGAGATCCGCGGCATTGCTTTACCAACTTCGATCGAATTATTGGCGATTCCAAGGCTGTTATATCAGCTTAACTATCTACGTAGCGCTGCACTCTACCAAGTTAATCGAAAGCTAGGTCGGGGCTCCAGGGATTACTGTGAGTTCTCTTTGAAATGCAATACAGTGTTCAGGCAGTCGTGATGTGATACGACATGGCAGAAAACGGCCCAACTCGTTCTCAAAGTTATCTGTGACCAGTCTCTGTAAGTCGGTGTCGCAGATTCCTCCTGATTCCCAAGAAATTCTTTAAGGAATTTTCGTTTTATATGGAAGTTAAACTCCAATACCGCCTTGGTAGTGATTTGAACATCCCTTTTCTCTGGGAGTTTGAACTAAATCCCTTGCTCTCGTATCCCATAGTGAAATTGTCTACCAAACCTTAGGTTTCATAGCCTACGAGGTACGTGCTTAATCCTATTGGCCCTCTAACTTAGTGCAGTAGAATTGGCAGGCAAATCCACCAGCGGTTATTCTGTTATATAGCATCCAGAACACTCTTTTCTAAACATTTTCACTGCTTCGGAGTTTTTGGAAACCAGCCAGCCCGATACGGTTAAATGCCGTCAAGTGGAAGCTCCCTTACAAGTGGAAACCTAAAAGCCCTAATGTTGTCAACATATCGTCCAATGTGATTAAGTTGCCAAGACCCTTTCCATTCGAAACCACTATCTCCGTTTCCTACATATGTACCTATCAGCCACTCAACCAAACTCTCTTCCAAAGCGAAACCACTCAAAAGTGATTTTCCAAGAAAAACTCCAGCCCCGCTTAAACCAAAACTGACAAACCAAGGAACCTACTTTATTCTCCATCTGTAATCCCCCGGAGGCCAATCGAGCAACTTGATCCAATAAGACATGCCCTCGTACATCCACACCCTGGCCCCCTTGCGGAAGCAACCACATGTCGAACAATTCATTTTCGCCAGGGGCAGCAAAATGGAAAAAAAAGGCTCGAATTAAGAGTGATTTCCTGTATGGAATTTCAAAAACCTGGCATGCACTTCTATTGCGAAAATCCTTTTCCATCAATTACTGGACGTGGCACGTGAGGGCACACACTCCATCCCGCCAGAGAACGATGCCATCTATCTGCACTCGAAATTGATGCATCCATGTAACTCGGACTTAGTATTGCTGGTTCGTTCGTTCCTTCATTCGAGAGGGGCAACCAGAAGGATCCGATATCAATTGTGAATGCCTGGCAGTGTGTAGCAGAAGATGTACACTTCGAATGCAATATCTTATGGCTTCTGAAGGCGCTTGACTTGTTACACAGACCACACATGTGTATTGACCGTGTATGCAGCTCGCCCCACTCGAAGTCCCAATTGAGTTCAATTTGAACAACAGAGATGTGTAGGAAGGAATCCAATTTGAAAAGCAGCTTCGCCCCTCAATTGCACATTTTATTTCTCCAGGAACATGAAATCCTGCTGGCGTATGATCTCCCCGTTGGCTGGCAACTTGTCGTCCTCGTTCTCGCCCTCGTCGTCGTGGGGAAATCTACTGACGGTGTAGTTTGGTACTTCGTTTCGTTGTTGTGAATTCCGCTTACACGACGAAATGCATAGTGTAAACAAATAAAAGAGAGGATGCCTGTTACAAACCTCATTGTCGTCGTCGACATCTCGGAAACCTTTCAGTTTTATTGGCGGGGGGGCCATGTGGCAAAGGGTTGAGTGAAATCCTTAGTTGTACAAGGAAGGAATAGCAGCCGGGTGACGGAACATTCAAATGGATTGAGGGGTGGCGCACATATGGAATGGATCTGTTGAACCAATTTTATTGAAACAAAGAGATGTCGAAGGGCAAGACATGGTGTTGCGTGTCGATGGGAAGAAGCGAAGTGCCTACATTGTCGGAGTGGTTTAACAAGTTCGTTTTCCCATTCGTATTCCTTTGGTGCATTGCTATACGTGTCATCTCATATGCTATGTCACCTTTGACACATAATTTGTAATATACGGAAATAATGAAGATGCAGCTTACAAAGCCATAGACGAGTCGTATAAGCCAATTACGCTTGCACGTGTGCATTTATTGAACGTTCAACGAAGGAGGTGCCAATTAGATGAAAACTTAGAAAGCCTGATATACAATCAGCTCCCAGAATTGTGGAAAACTTAAAAGGACAATGTAATGACTATTCTACAAGGGCGACAAGGCTTTGGTGATAACAAGGACCCACTGAGCCATTTGGATGGCAAATGATATGTAAGATGCTCTATACTGGTGTTGGTTCTTTTAATACGAAGAAGTAGCCACTAAGACCTATTCCCACTTGCACTTGGTGCCATCACTAGTTGGAATTTTTAAACATGGGAGGACAAATGGCGATCTGAGGTCCAATATCGCATAAAGGGTACTGAAGTAGGGTATAGTTTTGAATATGATGCACTAAACTACATGCAATAGCAGGACTATCAGAAAGGTGCTAATGAGTGGCCAAAACTCCACTCAACACCCAGTAAGGTGTGGGGATGGTACCCTAAGGCCGTGATACTTAAGAGTTTAGACTATAGTGCAGTGGATCTGAACTCACCCGTTTCACCAAAATCCTGATTACTCAGTAGAACTTAAAAAAGAGTTAAATGGCATTCCTGCCGAACTGTTAAACCGATTCTGAAATAGATTGGAATAATATCTACATCCAATCAGAAGAAGTGAATGAACGTCAAAAATCCAAGGAAAGGCAACTTAACGTCCTACACAAAAAGTAGTTACAGGCAGTTTCAAATTTAATGTCCTGTTGGCTTCTCGTAAAATTATGGATGTGCACACTGATGACCACTGGTATGGTAGCAGACTGAGCATTAAGTCTTGCAAAATACTGAATTTTCCCTCGAACCCATAAAGGGATTGCAGGACAACAAGTCGAGTAGACAGGTACCTTTCAGTAGCCTGCTAGTATCGTCCCAATTGATGGTTTTACTGAATTAGATATTAGCTCTAGGATGTGCAAAGCTAAGGCTGGATTTGGCATTTTATTAAAAAATATGGAGAGGCAATGAAATTAGCTCCTAGAAGTCGACTATGGTACCTGGAAAGTACCAGTCATGAGTAAGTTACAATAATCCCACGAATATTCGACCCAAATAGTGTCCCAAATGCATGGCTTTATGAAAGAACTGGTTGGTTAATCCTTAAAACTTTACAAGAGACATAAAATCAAAGTAAGTAGATAATACGGAAGACCTCAAAAGGGTCAGAGATTTCTTGGAAAACGTTCTCTCTAAGGTCTCTATATGAACTAAGGGCAGTGAGCTTAGAGTCAGCTCTCATAAAACAGAACTTTTTCCCCGAAATTTCGCAGTTCGATCTGCCGAAACTGCCGAAATGTAGTTAGCCTGATACTATCCGATAAAGCTAAATAATTAGGTATTAAACTGAAAAAGAAAGTTACTTGGAAAGCCAATATCTTTCGACGTACAAGATAGCTACTTAAAACTTGTAGTGCTGTGCAGTCCTGTAAGAAAGCTGTAGGAAATAATATGCCGTGCTTAGCTTTGCAGAAAGTCTGTTACCTAACACAAATCACCCATCAGTGGAATACTAAGAACCACGTCGACAGCGACTCTTGTGTTTTACTTGCCACCTTTGGCCATTCTATGGCAAACAAGTGATAGCCTGTGCAGTTACTTGTTTAAAGGCTCCATCTCTGTGGTCTAGACATTGAACAGAACAATAATGAATCCCTTCGGCAAGGCACCGACTATGAGTTCTGTTCCATTAGAACTTGCATTTACGTAACTCTTCAGGACTAGATTGGGGGGAAGACTTGTGACTACAAAACAAGGGAATCGTATCCTGCTGTTCGGATAAATCAAAAACTGAGTCAGGCTTCTGTTCTTGTTTGGATGCAGGGTACTTTGACCTTTCCGGGTATTATAAGGACAAAAAGATCGTCAAACGGGGAATACCCCTCGTTATAGGTAATCTGCTTGAACTCAATGTGATAGACTTGACCAATCTTTATATCCAAACAGATTCGCCCAGAACTCTAGGTCCATATGGTATCATAATGAGCCGAAGTGTGGACACTAGTTCGGCCTGGGACAGTGACCGTATCTACCTAGTTTGCAACTGCCACCACATTTGAGTGGCAACTAGACACTTTATGAAAACAGGACATGTTGCCCTTTGTAATGGCAGAATCAATAAGGCTACATACAATCTTAAAACTTCCTGCCAACCTTTTTTTTTTCACAAAAGCCAATATGAACTCGCATGCAACTGTTTGCTGGATTCATATCATTGGCTAGTATCTACCACCGCTCCTTCGGCAAATTCTACCGTGAGAAGTGAATTTGTCTCTAGAAGTTCGAAGGATGAGCGGTAACTCTTCCCATCTTTCACAGAGGCATGAGTCTACATTCCAAGTAAATGGATATTGAGCATGTCTTTCAGCTCTGCAACATTCGTCAATAAAATGTGGATAACTACTATAGAGATGTATCCTCTCTTTGGCACAGCGAATTGCGTATAAGCAAAGTTTTACTAGCTCTGTCCTCAGACTGGACAAGCTATGACACACGTATGAGTTACAAGCAATGAATTGGTCAGAGATGAGATAGTTTCTATATAAAAATCTTTCGCACCATTAACCATGACTCAAAAAATGATATTTTGAAGGGCACACTCACTCCTTAAAGACACCCCCGGATACATTAAATTGTTCAGATTTCGTAAGAGGATGGCCATCGATGCGTTACGAAGGTCGTGTCGCTTTCACGTGTCCACATCATTCATCAACTTGGGATGTTTCATCTTAAAACTTGCTTCAACTTTTACACTTCCCCGTTCCCAACTCTGAGCCTTGTTGGCTTACGTGTCACAACACTCTAACCACTCATAACTCTAACGCCATCGATTACACCCATTTTAAATGCCCCAAAGGATTACCAATCGCAACCTACTGCTTTTGGGCTCTCGACTTAAGTCCAATGGCAATGTTGCCCCGCAATCCTTGAATCCGCAAAACAAATACCCATCACACCATTTCCTACTATCTAGCCGTTACATTTCAGTTGATGTATGGTTGCGGTTACACCATACAGCCGGGTCCATTCATTCATTATGTCCACGCGGTGAACACACGAGTACGTCCTCGCCATACTGATCAGTGGATCCAGCCAACACCATGCAGTTCGCAAGTTTTGTGGCTATGAGCTCTCTTCTTTTTTTTTACTGAAAAATCCCGAAAATCACAGAGCGAACATTGAAAAAAAAAAATGCGACCAGACATCACAACATGAATCCTTGCTGCAGACAAAGGACTAAGCAATCTGCTTTTGGTTGCACCGCAGAAAGGTAGCACACCGCGGACCAGTCCGTTCTTTTATTCAATTTTCGGGCTAGAGTTCGACTTTTGGCCTGGTGAAGGGGGGTTTAACCGCAAATATCCAGCATCTGCCCGAAGTGAATAGTAGTGCTGGAGATTAAATTCCCCGAAAGGGCTGCGTGTGAATTGCATCCTTTGTTCGACGAAGGAGAGCTTTTAAACGCTTTTTTTCTTCGTCGCGTGTTTTTTTTTTTGAAAGGGGGGCCAGTAATATCGTTCGTCCTTAAATCCTTACACCGTCATGCTAGCTTGAATGACATCAAATTAACATGCTCTTCACACGACCATCCCTAGCTAGTCTGCCATTTCGCCCTCCATTCAGTGACCGACGGAGCAGAACGACGACCCCTTGCTGCTGAGATTTATTTTTTCCTTTTTTTTTGTTGTGTAACGTGCCACTGGTTGCATAGCATGCAACAAAAGTGTAATTAAATTGCAAGAGCATGGCTATTTACGAAGGAGCAACGACAGAATGGGAATAAGGGAAGATGGCAGTAACTGGAAACGAGAGTCCTTGCAACGGATTGCATTGCACTTGTGTTGTTGTTTTAAATGACAACGAATGGTTAATTGTCACTGTGATTGTTGGAGCTGTTTACTTTGTACATTTCTAAATGAGGGGGGAGGAGCACCCTCCTGCTCGGACAGTGAGCCATTTGACGAGGGACTTAAGTGTAACAAAGTGCAAATAGAATCTCGACAAATTGTTGAAACACTTAGGGGCAAACAAATTTGAGAAATCAAAAATTCATTCCAGTTAACACTTAGAAGAAAGCCTTGCGTTTGGGTAGCCGAAGGCTGTTGTTAGCCAGGATAGGTTTTTACAAATTGAACCCAACAGTCTGTGGGACAACTACTCAGTAGCCTTGTGCGACCAGGAACGAATAGGATCCACTCGGGCGGTATTTTCTCACCATTCGTCCGAATATTTGTACTAAATGGGGCATTGGGCGGATGATCCTAGTATAAGGCAGTAGTAGTAGCCAGTAGTCGTGGTTTGAAAGACAATATTTGCTAACCAAATACTTTCATTAAAGCATCGATTCCTAATCGTATTGAACCTTTCGGGTCTAAAACGAAAGGGAACAAGAGAAGCTTCAGGACATTACATGAAGGTGAACATAAAAGAAATTAATAAAATCTTATATGCTCAGGACTAAGTTCAAATGTCACTATTTTGCTAAGACCACCGATTAGAAAGGACTGAAAAAAATGTGTATCTGTTAAGTAGAAGACTATACTGTAGTAGCTAATGAGTAGAGCTAGTCGAAAACTGACTTCACTGGATTCGACCTTTTTAAGTCTGTGCTTATAATGAGCCTTGTGAATGTCTATTCATATCAGTGTCTGGCTCGGTGGCGTATGCGTAACCCATTTCTTCACACATTTTTTGGTGCAAAAATTTTCTAATTTTCTCACACATACCGTGGCAGCAGCTGAGCCCGTTTGTGCATCCGACGCTCAGAAACAGAATAGCTGACTAGAATCGAGCCTTGTGAATGTGGATTCAGGATATCAGTATCTCGGTGGCGTATGCGTAACCTATTTTTCAAAAATTTTCTATTTTTTGCCACTCGAAGGATAGAATATGTAGTCTGTCTAACCGAGATCTATACGGAACATGTACTAGGAGTCTAACCAAAGGATAGCCTTTGAAATCTTCATAACTTTCCATTTCTACATAAATAAATTTTGTGGAGATATATTCGTACTCGTATGTAGGCTCTAAGTTTTCATTACTAGTATGTATGCTCAATTTGTTTGTGTAGGAGTCCGAGCCCTCATTTACTAAAAAAGTGCCCAAATGAACGCTGAGCCCAATTAAACACAGATCTTCCCTATCAAGGTTATCCCAACTGCCCCTTATTTGATATTATTTCATTGAGTCTGATTTCATATTACCGTCCCAGGCTAGTGAAGCAGGTGATCCTAGGAGATTTGGATTAACATCACGGTCTATGGGTGTTGGCGATGAAATGTACATATATAGTGCGAAAAAATGCACCTTTTTCCACCGCAAGGATATGGCCTTCCTGATACTGGCAACTCAGTTTTGCTAATGAGATGCATTACTTCTTGAATTTATCTATGTGTACTGTATACACCTGTCAAAATTTGCAGAAAAACAGTTCAAATTTTAAATTCTTTATTTAATTCAAGAGAAGTCAGCCATCAATCTTTCATGACATTGTTCGAAAAAAGTCCCTCGCCACTCAGGGATTCGAAAACAATTGCAATAAATTGATTAAAAAAAAAAAGGAATTTCAAAAAATAATTTCGCTTCGTTAACGTGGCTTTGTTATCTCACCGCCTGATTTCACCAGTCCTGCCCACCGGTTATCCACTTCCATGCCATTAATGACTTTGATTGGACTCTCACCGCTACTGCAAACTGAATTTATTTTATAATTACTATGGCATTTCTTTAGAGCTACTCGCTCGCTTTCCCCCTCTGTCGGGATAACAATCAGAACGCAGAACGTAGCAAACGAGAAAACGTGGAATTGTGGTCGCAAAACCTCAAACCACCAACCCATCACCATCGGAATACACATCGCAGATCAATGGAATTATGAGGCAAGGGTCCTCGAGGATTTTATTCAATGCACGCACAACTTCAATGCGTATATGTGCATTGTTCAGTATGCACACTGCACATACACACAGGCCTGTGCTCCACAAAAGTGGAACCCACAATTCCCAGGGAATGTGGCATTCTGTCGTGACTTCGAATGCATCAATATTCAGTGCACTACTAGTGGAAATATGTTTAAAACCGAATGCGACTGTAGCAACTGATATACTACTAGATACGCCAGTTGCGACTCATTGTGCAGTATTTCAGTTCGTGCACAGGACGAACAATTTAAATCGACATGTCAATTAGGTAGATTATGCTCGCTTATAAACAAATCGGTCCTGGAGGTGAGGGCGGTTCACAAAGGATTGTAAACTACTGTCAGTGGTAATTGGAGTAGATTCTGAGATATAGCGGCGGATTGAGTATGAAATATTTGCACTAGCTATTGGATCTGACTTTTTCGGGGGCTTAACCCAGTCCCAGTGTCAGGCTATGAAATGTAATCCATAAACTATTCAATCAGTTCAACTAGGAGTTAAACTACGAATTAAGGAAGATGAGGAATGTTAAGTAATTATTGAGTGTACTACCCATATATGCAAGGAGAATTGAGCTCTTCCTGTGCAGGAAAGGGGAAACAAAACTAAATCCGATCAATTCCCAATTACACTTCAAAATACGACTTAAGTCAGAAAGAGCATACCGTCATGGTGCTACTTCCAAAGCAAATATGGAAAGATGTAGGTATTTAAAGGAAAGTTTAAATTTATAAGTAAATAGTCTTACTGATGTAATACAAGCAGCAATGGGAAACAGAAAGCTGGAGCTTACACAGAGTAAAAAAAAAAAAATAAATTTATTTAAGGACGAGGCAGGGTGGTGTTTTGGACTATGAAACTCTAAGAAGTGTATGGCAATATAAAGTAGGAGGAACTATTGGAAATACTAGTGGAAATGATGAGTCCGAAGAGTCTTCGATTCTAACCCGGAGGGACATAAGTAGAAGTAGTAGTAGTAGGCGTGCATAAGTAGAACCCCTCAACCAACTTCGGGTGCGCAACTGGAGGCAGTTAGCCAAACACCATGCTAACTGGAGAGGCTTGTTGGTTGGGGCTTAGGTCCTCCTGGACTATAGTGCCACCTAAGTAAGTAATTTAAAATGACCCAATGCCTAGCTCCTCACAAGTTAGTAAGTAAGTTAGGTCCTGTTTGAACCCAACAATCTTTAGAAATCTGTGACTAGTCGAACTTGATGGCTAGTCAATCTTTGAGTTGCTTAATTTTTGTATGAGAAATGGGTATCCCTGTGGCTTTGTCTATCTATTTTCCTGTCGCATTCAGAAATGAGGTTTATTAGCTTCTAAAGGGGGTCTAGGTTAAAATGTTTCTCCGATTAAGTCTCAGAAGTTCTGAGTATCCTTGTACATGAGAATTCTTAAGATCGTTCTTATTTCTTGTCATTGATGTCAAGCAGGCCATCACAGTTTCTTTGGCTCTGAAGGAGACTTGCTAAAACACCCTGTGAACTTGACTCTAAGAAGTGGCTACACTGGCTTTAAGACTAGCCATTAGCCTTTCCTTAGCCACTTCTTAGAGGACAATTGGAATATACATATATACATGGTGAGTTCATTATTATATGACGAAGAGTTGTCCAGATGGAGACGAGTACTATAAAGATATTTGACAAGTTCTGGGGGCTTAGACTAGCTTCTGTGTATGTTTGGATGAAGGGCGATATTGATTTTGTATCTATATGAGCTTGTATCAATATTAACATGTTACTAACCGTGAAATAGCATGCACTTTGAATATTTTTTAACTATATGTTGCACGGAATTCGAGAGAGGATTCAAGGGACTAGGAGGATCCGTGGAAAAATGGGCTAGAGGCCCCAGAAAAACAAAGATGGTTGAGAATGCTTGTTCACTCTCCAAGGCCATTTGCACTGATTTCAAACATCACTTGACATCAGGGACAGAAAAGAAAAAGAAAAACATTCGTCAACGTTGGCTAAAACTGTTGGTGCCTCCAAACCTCCAAACCCATAAAAACCCAGAATTTTCCCTACGAGTATGGCAAAACCGTATATTCTGGGCTGAAGAGCATATTTCTTGTACTCAAGAGACATTGAATAATGTTGTCTCATGCTATGAGTCTAAGTTTAAGGTGTGATTCCAAAGTGAGGCTCAGGAGAAGGACTAAAAGACGAATGCTTCTGAGCGCTAAAGGTGTCCGGGTATTTTGGGCTCAAAAGTATTAGCAGCAGTCTACCTGTAAGCTCTACGAAATAGATTAGAGATCTGCGGATTAGAACTCCTTTGCGAAACCAGCATATAGAGTAGTAATATGTCCTGTACCCTACTGCGATACCCCATACTCGTCCCTCAGAACAATCCAGAACTTACCATCCTTCTTCATCACCTGCTAATCCGAAATATGAGCAAAACAAATGTGACAAGTACATTGTATGATCCCAAGCCTTAAACCAAACAAGACTACAGAAGCCCCGTCACCCATCGAACACATAATTTGAATAACTTTTCAATTGAAATTCAAAAAAAAAAAAAAAGAAAAACGAAAATTCAAGACTCCACCGAAGAGCAAACATAATTGTATCCAATGACTTGGAACGACAATTTAGTGCAAAATTTAACGATCGGCGTCCCTTCCTCGCCGTCGACCCGGCCAAAATGTGGTTATTTTTGTGTGTGCTTTAGCTAAACTTAAATTTACCTCTGCGCCATAAAACTTAAGGACTTTCAAGAGCTCCCTCGAATCATTCCGAATTCGTGGCAGGGTAAGTAACCCTTTTCCACGGTAGGTACCTCTCTCTCACCCGCCTGTCGAGGGGAAATATTCTTGAAAATTGGTTCCCTTAACTTTTGAGGCTCTAAGCCAACCCAGGCGTCCCTCTTCAAATCCAGGCGAGTCCTTATTTCGAACAATAAAATTCGGTCTACGTTGTTTTCCAATTGAACGCGCGACGATACACATCCAACGACAGATACACCAGATACGTAGTTTCAGAAGTGCCACGCCGCCGTGTATACCAGTTAGATGGTGTATATCGTTGGCAAAACTTAAGGCAAAGGACATTATTGTCCTGCGAAGAAGATCATTGAATGGACTTTACATCTTCAATTTACTTGAAAATGTCGTTAAAATTGGCCATTTCGTTGGCGCAGAGAGTTTTTCCTTGCGAAACTAATGTCACTCGATAAGAAAATGGAAATGAGTTTCTCTTTTTCTCTCTCGCTCTAGATACACAGTACACACACAAATAAAAAAAAAAAATAGGTAGGCAGGAGGGCGAGTCCTTGTAATTTAAATATGAAATTACAAATGTTTCGCCCGTCATAATGATAGAAATAATTTTTATTCGTTGTCATCCGTTTGTTGCGTTGAAATTTTATTGAATTTGTGTTTTGTACCGCAGAGTGGATATAATTTCGTTGGCCATTCGCACAAGGAGAGATCCTCTCAGAGAGATGAGTGCTAAATTTATTGAGGACGACATTAATTTGCTAATAATTATGTTGGTAAAGTACTTCCTTATCAAGTTGGTCGCAATTTTTTGGTACTGCGTCAGCTGTTGTTGGAACCACGAAATGGCCGATGTAATTTCGGATAGAAATAATTTATCTGACACTTTTGCGGTTTTTATTGCTTGCGGAAGATGTGATAAAGGTGCTGGATTGGGGCAGATTTAAACAAATTTGAATAATAAATAATGATTTAGTGATATTCTCTTAATGGCTTGGCGTTGATAAAGTTTGGCGTAAATGGCCGTTAAAGTGTTTTGAAATTCACACTATGCACATGCGGCTCGGACTAAGCTCAGATTTGTTATTCTTTATGTCCCTTTTATTAGCAATCTTCCAGAGAAAGGATCACCAGAAATATCAAGGAGAAAACCATTGCTAAGGCCATGGGAGTGGATTATTTTCTTGAGAATGGAGGAGTAGGGGTTGGAGAATCCTAAATTTCAGTCATATTTCTTCTTCATCGCCATGAATTAACGTTTCTTGTTGCAGATATATGTCACTAATCCACAGGAAGACCGAGAGTCAAATTCCAGACAACACCCAAAACATTCGCATTAGACGAACGATTGTGAGAAGCTTGGTCCTGGATCCCATGAACCTGTTGTGGCAAATGTTTGCAAGGCAATACTCGAATAATCCTGGTGAAATTTGCCACCCATTTCTCGATCAGAATTCCAACAGGGTTTCCAGACAATCTACGCTCTCTAATGGTGTTATCTTTGTGGAATCATTCTTGTGTCACCTAGTTCAGGTGACATTAAAAGACTTCTGATGAGGAACGTTAAGCTGTTGCGAATTCGGTGAAAATGCCTTAAGAATCTCTCAAGAGATGGCTTCAGCATGAAATGGTCTTGAGACCTAGTCTATGTTTCCGAGAGAGGGCCACTCAAAACGTCCTGGACCAAGGCAACCAAGCACAATTGCATGAGTTCTGTACCCCTCTACAGAGATGCCATGACCTGCACTGCCTATACTACTATCTGCACCTGTACACGACTTTTCTCACGACACTACTTGGCACTGAGACTACTATAATATCCAATGATCGACAATATCCTGCATTAGAGGAATCAACAAAAGTCCTAGTTCGTCGGCTATACCTTGAAACCCTTAGAGACATGCAGAGGAATGGATTAAAGCTTATACGATCTGATGCATTTTGTCCACATTTTGGGCCTGATTAAGGGGACAAAATAATGGATTACGAACAGAGCTGACTGCAGAGTGCTCAACAGTGTTCAACGAAAAGTCGTCATGAAGCTCACCAGGCCTTAACCTCAATAGAATTCCACACCGCTAAAGAGAAAGTCAATCAACTATGGCTTTGATTTTTTATTGAATAGACTGAAACAAACCAAAGAACTCGTAAAGTTTCTGGGCCAGCCCACTACCATTGCCGCGAAATACAAAACTCCAAGAGCCGAAGTGACACTGGCAATCGTTGAACTAGTCCCCTGAGATGAGGTATGAGATTCAATTTGTCTCAAAGGCTGTTACAGCTTCAGATGCCGAGGATAGACAAGTTCCGAACCATGTATGGATAATATCAAGGCAATATTGAGATGTATTTCTAATAGTCCTGCCTCTCTTGATTTATAGAGGAATCATATCCTTATTCCTTTAAACAAGACTCATAGTCCATCTGAACAAGTTCTTAAAGTCTACCATATAAGGAGGACTCTATCCATGTTCAGTTCATGCCTCCTATAACAGCCTCCTATACCCTGCCTTCTATAAGTTCTTAGAACCAGCTACTAATCTTGCAACAGGGGAAGGGGTAGAGTCATTTTCATAGCGAAATCTACATGCTACGACTACGTCTTGCAAGCTATTTAGTGCTTTGATAACTACGTTCTCCACCAACTGGAGGATGAGTACTGAATTATACTTTTTAAACTGAATATTGATATTGAAAAACATTTGAAACGTCTGTAGGTACCCTCTACATCTTCAAATCGAGGAAAAAAAAAATCAGTCAGGACCACACTTGCAACACAAACTGTACGCTGACAGATGAATTTCCAAAAGTATGCGTATAAATTTAAAGTATTACAGAACCACCCTTAACGTAAGTATCATTGGAATTTTTCCGAAGGAGTTAACAGGTTTTATTTGTCATCGAATATTTGCACACAAGTATATGTATGCCAGAACGATTCGCACAATTCCCATAGACACACAGATACACATTCATCCGATGTACATCACATCGGCATATATAGGCATATTTAACTCCTTCGTCAGTGTCATTCTAGTGAGGTATAGCTACACCTACATCCCTTCGTTCAGAATACCACAGAATTTAGTCGATTCAATTGAACTGGCATTTTATTCCTCTCTCCTTCGTCCTTGTCCTTGTTCACTTTTTTTCTTTTTTTCTTGCATAATCCATTTTTATATTACACAGGACGAAATTCCAATCCAAAAGTTGAGTCGGAGAATTTATTTTTTTTTTTTCTTCAGCTGAAGTAGATTTAGTAGATTTGGATCAGAACAGGAGGACCGGCTTGTGCGTGAGAATCGATGATTTGATAGGTATGTATGTGTGTGGGTGTAAGGTGAAAGGATTCTTTCAATTTCGGCTTAAAGGATATTTTTTCATTTCTTTTCTAAGAAATCTCTGTAAGCCAGACGGATGTGCGTATTTATGTCTATAAATCGTTTGGTGAGTGGTGGTTGTTGGATTTTTTCTCCCTCTGTGTTTGCGAATCAAAGCGATTTGCATCTTGTAGATACAAAATACTATATATTCATGATGGTGATGATATATTAAGACAGTAAACGATTATCATTTTAATTTGAATCTGTCTAGCTGTTAAGGTTACATACATGTATGCAAAGGTGCGAAGAAACAAAGTTATCCATGGTTGGCTCTAAGATGGAAAAAGGTTAGTGAACCACATTTATGGTGAGCAGAACCCAGAGCTACTGTGATCTCTCGTCCTTTTTTCAAAGCATAACCACATGCATAATACAGAGAGGGTATGCACATATCCTTATAACACTATTTAAAGTATTAAGGATTTCGATTTTTACATGGTTGATTGGAAGCATTCATGGCTCGCATTTCCTCCGAGAATGCAGTTTCAAACTTTTCTTTGGACTGGCAGAGCATAGGTACTTCGTAAGATATGCATTTTCAATGGAAGCATTTTTCGAATTGAAGTTATCTCCGTACAAAGAAAAGAATTTCTCTCTCGTATCCAATGGAAATGAATGACATTTTCCTTCGGCCGAGATAGAATGTGAAAGGAAATATCTTCAGTGTGCTCTACGTTCATGGATGGTAAGGTATTTCTCACTCGATCGGGCTTAGTCGAATGTGCTTTGTTCGAATTCAGTTGATGGTGTGCAAGTATTTTTGAATAATGACTAACTTGTGTCACAAATGTCTGAGCGATATCTACTGAAAACCACATTTTAACTTTGACATCGAATTGAGAGTTCCTGCAAAAATCGTCAAAGTAGTTCCAAAACCTGCTCGACTTTTGGTCATAACCGGCGGAGAAAGGTATTTTTCCACAGGAAAGTTCCCTGGTAGGAAAATTTTCAATTACAAGGTCAAGGGAGTAAGCAACAGACATGGATTTAGAAAAAGCTATCCTGTAGACATAAGACATGCTTTTTGATTTGCCAAACTACCTCGAGATCATTTTAGACAAATGGCTTAACTGAAATTCGCATATGTACGTGTCAAGATCTCCATTGAACTTGACACTAGAGTCATATGAGCTAGTAGGAGGCTACACAAGAAAACTGGGGATCTTAGTCCCAAAATGATACACTGGACGTACGCCTGGAACCTATCGTCTGGTGACCGAAAATGCTTGAACGGAAAACGTCAACAAATCAAGAGTAATACAGTTTGAGTCGTGCACTTGCCTGTTTTGGAGAATTGGGAGCTGTTGTTGGGCTAAAACGACAAATCGTCGTCAGAAAGACGGCTGCTAGATGTAAAATCCATCTGCAGCTGGAAATCTCAACTAAAAAACGCAAATCGGATGATTTAGGATTTGGTATACGCAGTTGACCGCTATTAGGCATTCGAAAATCAATGCGGAGTACCAAGGTCAAAGATGGAAAAAAGCCCTCGATCCAACCCATAAGCAATGTAGGGGACCACATAGATGGCCAAAGTTTCTTGATCCAACTCATAAATAAGGTGGGGGACCACAGTGAAATATGGTCAAAGTCAATGGGTCCACCTCAAATGCAATATCTTCTCATATCTCCGATTCCCTAGCTCTTTGGAAATTCAACAAACAAACCTCAACCAAAAACGCAAATCGGCTAATTTAGGCTTGGGAATACTCAATTGGCCGCTATTAGGCATTTGAAAATCAGTGCTAGTATGTATCTGTCTTCCAACTTGGATACTCCGACCATTGACATCATCGGTTGTTCACAGTGGACTATCATAGAGGAGTCTTGAACGTTTGAGTTGTAGATCCAAAATTTTTCAAAATTATCCACAGACACGCCCCTTTCTATAAAAGAGGACACTATTTCTAGGATCAAATAAAATCCATTATAAATCATTCATTTTTTCAGACCGCTTTTTTGATGAAATAACATTAAGTTGACAGTCCTTGCATCCTTGCAAAAAATAAATAAAAGACAGAGGATAGGACATCACAGGATTCATTCCACACGAAAGTTTTCTGTGTTTCTCATATCCTTAATGTGTTACTTCGCTTTGCAAGGATATGAGAAATAAATCTGATTTCCCTTTTGATTTGGCAGAATGGGGATGCTTCCAGAGAAGAAGAGTTTTCGGAATACATGTCATGTGTGACTGATTGGTGGCGCAGTAATACGAAAGCATGTCATGGATATTGCAGACTGTGATGAGGAGGGGAAGCTATTCTGTAATTGAGACTTTTGAGTTTTCCAAATCTGTCGCTGTTAGCAGGAAGATGTCTCTATCGGTGAAGATTGTCTCTACGAATGTATCTACAGGGAAGGGATGAGGTTGTTTACTTTGAAATAGTCTAGCACTGATCGAATTATATTGTAATGTGCTGAGGGAGTATTGTTGGATATTGTTTATCCTATACAATATAATGATAGCTAGCAATTCTGTCCAGTCTATTTGAACAAAGCTATACTCAAGCAAGATAACCCCTACCTAAGCATTGTTTATCGGAAACTCAGCTGCACTATGTGTGTATCTAAGCCCTTTTGTCCGACAAAAATATGACTGTCATCAGAGTGTCATTAAGCCATTCATGTTTGCCATTAAATTTACTAAGAGAAATCCTAGAAATTTCAAAAAGGACATCCAACGAAGTAGTCAGTTTGGAAAATGGTTATAGTCTATAGCAATAGTATACTTTACTACACGACACTGAAGCCTCATACAAATACAGAAGTACCTCAAGAGTCATTACTATGCCCGATCTTGTTGAAAATTCATACAAAAACGTTTTGAAGCTACGTGCATGCGTAGTCCAAGGCAAGCAAAGATGGAGAAGACCTTGAACTAGTACAGGATATCCTTTTCTTGTCAATGAAACTCAATATGGATAAATCGTGCACATTATGTCAAATGCGTATCAGAACGTCGATTGTTCTCGAACCTGCATATATGATGAACTGCAGCAAACTACAACAAAATGGACTCCTACCCCAGGATGGCTACCCTCCGATCCACTATACCATTAATTCGATTGTTTATATTTCTCGAGAAATTTAAATCCACTTTGCAAGTACATAGATACATCTGTATAATCGAAAAAAGGAAACCAGAAAAATGACTCCTAGAAGGTGAATAGTTCAAGAACGAATAAAATACACTTCCCGCAGGATCTGCGTTTGAAAATCGTATGCACACTTCCACCGCGAGAAAGGTTTCTCTAGTCACCTATCTCTGTTCACAAGGACATGTCCCCACCTAACACCTTTCCTTAGGTGTAGGAGTTAGGACGACTTCCAACACTCTTGAGAGTGTAAAAGTGCAGATAATCGTCTACACCATTAGATAAATTATGATCTAAAGAAGCTTCCGAATTCTTAATACGAAAATTCCACCACGTACAGTACTAACTCAATTAAACTAAATAACCTTAACCGGGGCCTCCTTGTCTGTGCCAGCTTCTTGTCGTCTACCATAGAATTCCATTCTCGATTGGATCTTCCAGTCATCATCTTCACATGAGTTTGCCAATTTTTAAATGCAAATTTCATTTTAAGTACCATTTATCACTCGAGGCGGCGGCGGTGCTGCCACGGAGAGGCGAAAGACACGCAGAGAATAAACGACATGAGGTATAGATTGCTTACTCAGTCTCTTAGCATAAATTACCAAATGATTTTCTGTCATTAGCGGGACCAGCCCTCAAACCTTCGTCGGAGTACACACATCCTTGCGGGCACACACAGAATAGAAAATTTACACAATGTCATTTGTATTATGTCACATTATGGCCTAAGAGGAGATCGTTGGCTCGAGGAGATTGAGTGAGAGTGGCTTCAAAACCACCAAAAGATGAAATTACAACAATGGTGTCCTCGAGCAGCAGCGGTGGGGGTAAGGTTAGAGGGTGGTAATGCGTGTGTGCGAAACATCACATATTGCTTGACACAGTACCACAAAATCCGTCCTTAAGTACACATTAGTGTTGTCTACGGCTTAAAAATGAGAAAATTTCCAGGCGGGTAAGGGTGACAACACGCTGGGTGGCGGCGGATGAGGGTGGGGGGGGGGGGATATATAGTAAAGTTGTTGAACACGCTTTGGTTCGAAAGATGGTGCGATGCGACAATGACAACAACACCAACAGACAACGAGGACGACAACGATGACGATGAGGACGACGAGGACGACGATAACAACGGCGATGACAACGCATGGTGCAGAATGAGGGTGGTTATGTAAACATTATGAGATGTGTCACCAAGAGACAGAGACAGGACCTCCCAATTTTCACCACAAGATTAAAATCTTGAAATTGCTCTGAAGTGTGTGTGTTAGTGGTACTTGTATGTGCCTAGTAAGAGCCGCCTCCCATGAAATGTCCTTCAAAATAAATTGTGAAATAATTTTTTTTCCTTTTTCTTGGGTTTTTTTTTTTTCTCTCTCTTCCCGGTATGGTGTCGAGTGCCACTCCTGAGGGTGGTTTTTCTAAGTGGAATGCTACAGGTCTACCAGCTGATTTATGGTGAAGTGATGTTCCAGCAGTCTAGATACATTCTTCGGAAAATAAAATCTAATTATAGAATAAATATGAATTTTATATTTGGACTCAGACTCGAGAATTGCTAGACGTTGGATACAGTTGATAGGTTATGGCTTAGAGATCAGAGATATCAGAGAAGTTTGTATCCAAGTCTATTGATTTTCATTTAAATTGTAATGGGAATGGTGGAATGTGGCTTAAAGAATTAATTTAAAATGGAATGCATGCAGTCTATTTCGTACTCACTTATAATACTTATTTTGTGTGGATTATCATTATAACTTTGGGCACTCACCTGGAAAGAAAGAAAAAAGGGAACATTCTTCTTATAATTGTAAAGCAAATGAACATTTTAAGATCCTGATAAACAAACGTCTAATGTGACTGTTTTTAGTATAACCTTCTCATGGTTAGATTTGAAAATCTTTGTTTCCATTGAACACACTTTTGACTGACTGACTGACTGAATTTTAGGTTAATTTCGAAAAATCCAATACAAATTGATTCGAGACGTGAAATTTGTGAATTTGTGAAACGTTTTTTTATAAATGTTTGAATAATGTAGAACTGAACAATGGGTGCGTTCCAGATTCTAGGCCTACTTTTTGGGGTTGTTGGTCGGTCGGTTAGACCGGCCCTCGATAAGGATCCACTTAGCACAAGGTCCATTGTGCTGCCCTTAAGTAAGATGGGTGGCTCACCCTCTTACTCTTGGAACCATCTGCTCCTTTTTATGAAGGAGTTATTAGTAGCCATGCAGGCGGTATTCAGATCATTGAGAAGGTATTTACTTAGTGTAGCCTTTCTAATGTTGGCAAGTGCAGGGCATTTGTATAGGAGGTCCTCGCCCCTACAGCTTCTGCAAAAGTCATTGTAGGGGATGCCCAGTCTTTGAGCATGCCCTCCTATAGCACAGTGGCGGCTTAGGGTAGACATCAACTCTCCGGCCCGTAGAGTCTTCGAATCAAACCCAAAGGGACAACACAGCGGAGGATGACCACCTTGAATGATGTTCAAAAGGGATTCGACTTATTCTAATCGGGTTTCCGAACTTATTTTAGTCAATTCGTTGGTCTTTTTTATCCTTGGATCCAGCGCAGCCTAATCTAAAGTTTTGTTTTGAAATTCTGAGCAAACTAGCTTATCTGCAGCCTCGAAATGGAAGTAGGAGACAAAAAATTTTTTAGCCAAAAAATCTGTGAAAAAAAGGGCAGTGTATAGCCCACACTTCTTGACACCCACAATCTGGGTGTGTCCTCCAATCGCACATCTCAAGCCAGATATTCTGTTTCTGTGTATTCGAGGCACAAACTAGCTTAGCTGATGCCTCGAAATGGAAGTAGGAGACAGAAAATTTTTTTAACCAAAAAATCTGTGAAAAAAGGGCCGTGTATAGCCCACACTTCTTGACACCCACAATCTGGGCGTGTCCTCCAATCGCACATCTCAAGCCAGATATTCTGTTTCTGTGTATTCGAGGCACAAACTAGCTTAGCTGATGCCTCGAAATGGAAGTAGGAGACAGAAAATTTTTTTAACCAAAAAATCTGTGAAAAAAGGGCTGTGTATAGCCCACACTTCTTGACACCCACAATCTGGGTGTGTCCTCCAATCGCACATCTCAAGCCAGATATTCTGTTTCTCTGTATCCAAGGAGCAAACTAGCTTAGCTGATGCCTCGAAATGCAAGTGGGAGACAGAAAATTTTTTAACCAAAAAAATCTGTGAAAAAGGGCAGTGTATAGCCCACACTTCCTGACACCCACAATCTGGGTGTGTCCTCCAATCGCGCATCTCAAGTCAGATATTCTGTTTCTGTGTATTCGAGGCACGAACTAGCTTAGCTGATGCCTCGAAATGCAAGTAGGAGACAGAAAATTTTTCAACCAAAAAATATATGAGAAAAAGGGCCCACACTTCTTGATACCCACAAACAGATTGACTAGTTTTTCGCGCACTAGTTGGATCTTTCATTTATTTTCAAATTCCAATTCAGCTGTTTATCAAGTATTAACCGACGTAAATGGTACCAATTCGGTTTTCTTGGGGGCCAATCCAGAAGGTGGACCTCCTTTTTCTCTTGGTCTGCGAATATTTCTGGGTAACACCTATCTATGTTCAGCTATCCTGAAGCCATTTGGTATGAAACATGAGAAATTAAATAGACTTAGAGTCCTGGTGTGGTCCCAACTAGGACATTGTTTAATAGAAATCACAGAACGTCTGCTAAAAACGCTTTCTCTTCAATGAAGCCGTAAGAATTTTTGTGTTTTTGAAGGACCAATTCATTCCGCCCCTGAATAGGAGTAATGGTGAATGCAATGTTAGTGACTACTCAGCATTTGATCCCACTTACCGTAAGAGTTTTCCCCCAATTTTGAAGTTTTCAAAATATCTCCACACAAAGATCGAACAATTTTCCCAAAGCCCGTACTTTGTTGGGAAAAAGTTCAAAAGACCACATTCTTGGTGCGGTGTATGCCTGCTTAGGATTCCAATAAAGTTTCGTTGTTTCCGAGAACACACGCGCTGCCAAAAGCCGATTTTAAACTCATTTCTAAGAAGCTTACATCGCCCGAAGTCAGTTCTTATGGTAAACGGTCCTCGAGCTGCGACTTTCGGGGAATTATATTTAAATTCTCGGCCCAGGTGTACAAGAACATCGTTATGTTGTTGTTTGGTGAAAGGAAAAAAAACCCATAATGACGCAAATAAGTCCCTTAGGCGAAAAACATCTCCCAACTTAATGTAATTCCCTCATCATTAAATAGGTATAATAACTTTTCTCACTTGCGTGTGACTTTTCCATGTAAGAGTCGTGTGGCCCCTGGCAAAGGACATGAAATAATAAACTGCCACACAGGGACGAAGCTCGCTGACTTTCGGAAATCACGCTCTAAGTCCTTTTGAAGTTGTTGCCAATGATTGTCAACTCTGCTGAATTGACTATTTAATACCTATTAGGCCAGGACATTCCGGGTTTATTTATCTGTCCTCAGCCGCAATGCTCGTCCTTGTATCTTTCATTTTTATTAATTTCAAGTGTCAGGGAGGAAGTTTTTCTATTTTTTCAATGTCTATATGCCGGGTGTCGCGCAAAAGCCTTCGTTGGACAACAGTATAACAAGGACATGTGTACGATTTGAAAAAGAAACAGTACCCCAACAGTCATACATAATGACTGCTTTCTTCTTCCATCGAGGGAAAGGGTGTCCTTTGATGGCATTATACGCGATTCTTTTGAATTCTCAACACACTACCACACGCAACGCAATAATTTAACGCGAAATGATTTATACGATTCTCGGCGTTTTAATAGTACCTCGGTTCGTGTGAAGACATTTAGAGGCACAAGGACACAAATTTTCCGCGCCTGGAACGATAATATAAACGTTACCTAGAACTATACATACATATACAACTTATGCGTTGAAGGTTATACGATATTTTTCGGACGCGACGTGCAACAAAAATCCATCCCCCCTGCCAGGATATAGGCTTTTACACTACACCCTAGCGAAGGATTAGCACTCGTTGTCTAGGATTTTATGTAGAATCTCAATGGCGCATGCTGGCTCTTAAGGTCGGGTGTGGTTTTTTTTTTTTTTTTTTCTTTTGCGCTGCACGTCCTATTCTATCCAAGAATCCACTCTAAGGACACAGCGGAAGTAGAAGTAGATGTGACACGGCGAGTGGGAGTAGAGTAGAGTAGAGGAAAGTGAATTCCCTCGTAATTGTGTCGGCGATAATTTATGGACCAAGCTTTACTTTAAGACTTCTTATTTATTTTACTGTCCAGGACCCGCTTTCCAAGTGAATGATTATCATAATGGAGGAATAATATCAGTTTTTTCTCGATTTGTTGAATATGAAATTTGGCTCTTTAACGTTTTTGCATGTGACACTTGTCCTGGAGAAAACAAAAAAAAAAAAAAGGTTGTCCTTGAGGAAAACATATACAACAAACGAACACCCTCACGTCGGAAAGTTTGTCTAACTATCCCTTGGACGATATGAGTGTGTCGCAGTACATCGTTTCTTTTTTGGTGGAAGGATATGGTATGGTAGAGGTGTTTTGTGTGCGGTTGGCCTCGTGATGGCTGGAGATTGTAAAAGTTTCTTTGTGACTTTGGCAATAGGGGACAAATGATGGATGAAAATTTTATTTGAAGACATTAAGGAGGGTTGTCTCCGTTATCGTTGTCTTCCTTCTTGTCGTGTGTGTGCGCTTAAGGGTTGAGTGGTTCTTACGTAAAAGAGATGAACGGGCGACGAATACAATGTGATAGAATTGAAAGTTAAAAAACAGTTTATTGAGACGTGCAGGAGTTCTCGCACAAAGAATTACACTGTCAGGTGGAACAACGTCAATTTTACCTGAAAGGTATGTAAGAAGATTGTTAAAACGAATGTATCTGAAGCTCGTCAGGACGACATCAATGGGAAGATAGTAAAATTTTTGCTTTGGCAGATTGTTTGTGGTTTATCTATTTTCCACTCATGTTTTGTTGATCCTGCGATTGAATCCTTGTCGTTGTGTTACTTTTTATGGAGGTATAAGCTGTACCTTCGTTTCAATAACAAGTTGTAAAAGGGACAAAGAGTTTTTCGGTTTTATTGCAGAGGTAAAACTTTTCAATTTCATCCTCCTACGATAATGGTTTATTGTGTCTATTGATGTTGGGTTAGGTATTTACATAACTCTTTCAGATAGTCGTGCAGGGGCTTAATGATTAACGTTCCTTTTAGACGAGTTCTAGTGAAAACCTTTGATACCACCTATCGGAACGTGAGCGTATTCACGGAGTGCACTTCTTCTTAAAAAGGCTTTTGTGAGGATTTTTTTCAGGCAAATTACAGACAGATATAGTGTTATAGTGTTACACGTCCCAAAGGATCTTGGGACTGAGGAGATAAAAGACAAATTGTACAACCACTGGAGCGCTGTCAACTACGCAGCAATGGCCGAAAATATCACAATAGGAGACCTTATAGCCCAGGAAGCCATGGACAAACAAGGACCGACATGACATAGTGGGGGTTTGTGAAATTCTACACCGCAACCCTCCTTGCCATAAGAGGAAGAATGTTTGAGCAAAAAGGCAACTGAATTTGATCTAAGGGGATCTCATCGATCATTCAAAAGCCAACTCATGGGAAGCAGATATGGTGTGGAGATGTCACAGGAGCTAAGAAGAGCTTTGGGGGAGCTGTGATATAAAGGCGCATCCAACAATTTTGCCCCACTGTTGAACTGTCAGCATTCAAGGATCCCTGCGATGACCTTTAAAAAGTGAAAGCTCGAACTACATGTTGAATTATTGAAAATTGACTCAAAAAAACAACGCAGAAAGGTTTGTACTGCTTTTGGTTTTGTCATCAAGCAATCGCCTCGGACAGGTTATTCATGTAAGAACTCAAGCAAAGGCGGTAGCAGAGCCACAGGATTGATCAAAGCATGATTTGAAAGTGAATGCATATGCAATACAAAAAGACTGATCTCAGTTTTGCCCGAAATAGTGTATCATAAATTTTGTCCCCGAAGTAAAAAGTTTTGACCTGATTTCTTTGTTCTCGCTTCAATTTCATTCATGGATTGATATTTACTTTCACTAAAATAAATGACCTCCTTAGTCACCTCAAATTTTTTGTCATATGAAGGGCAAAAGACTAGTAAAACAGCAGAAATAATATAGAGGAACTTCCTACTGAATACCAGGCTTTGTGGGTATAGAGGACAAAAAGAAGTTTCACCCCAGCCAGGAAGTCAGAATCCTTAATTGTTGGTGAATCATATTATTGGAAAGGGAACCAAAACTATGAACAAATTATGACAGTCTAAGGTAAAGTAGAAGCAACTGCATATTAAAAATAATGCACTTAGCCTCACAGGATTACTAACTAGGGACAATCTCAACTATGATAACTAGATTTATAACTTGTTGTAGATAATGGCTACCATGCTAAAGTCTGCCAAATAAAATAAAGGCTTTTTACGTTCTAGTACCATGTATTTCATGTTTTGAAATCCAATCGAATTATTTGTTTAAAATACAAATGGATAGGTCTAGCTATGTCACCAAGGCATGCTCTTTGAACTATATATTGTCAAATGCTAGACTATTGCTACTCAAGTCTTAAAAAATGTGGCCAATGATTCTGCTAGGCCTATGCAAAGGTCGATGATCTTCTAAAAGCCTTAACTCGCAGGTCCTTGCCTGCATGATTCAAGTGTACACGTCAGAGTTTGGTAAGCAATGAGTGAAATACCAGACGCCAAACTCTTTGTGTCTAATGGCCAATTAGTGGTAAAAGTCTGAGAAAATTCATATAAAGCAAGTTCATGTATAGCAGGAGTGTGCTATATAATTTCTTACTTCAGGGGCTAGTGTTGAACCTCCATTAAGATTAAGATACTCTTTACCACATTCTATTACGAGAATTCATTTTCTAAATTGGAGTTCAATTTGACAATGTTTTAAAAATACCCTCTACTTAGCATACTTGAGGATGGAACGCAATGGTACAAATACAAATATACCTACCAAATAGTAATATTTTCAATTTCAGATAATTGTCAATAAAATTCACACCCATTCCTCTATGGTAACACATACTACAAACCCAGATCAGAGAGTTATAAAAATTTGATTTGTGATTACATTTTGATTTGAATTTAATTATACAGCTTAGTATGTTGACTGTCCTAACATTGAACTACCATTTATCTATTTTTTACCTCCCCACCCAAAGATACATGAGACAAAAAGCCATATGGTACTCGCAGATGTCAGTATGTCAAATGTGATTTTCATTAGAGGGGCAATTAAGATTTTTAAATTCAAATTTTTTGTTTGTAATAAATCAAAATGGATAAATAATATTGGTGATTGGTCCTATACAACTCTTTTGGCAGTCTGGTCTGGTCTGTTTGAATTTTGTTCGATTTTTTATGTTTTTTTTTTAAACTCATTTATTTTTAAATATTGGAACAAAATATTCCATGATGCACTAAATTTAAAAATGTCTAAAATATAAACAAAAAAATGTTACGTATACGCCACCGAAGCAGATATATCCTCCCTAGTTCTACCTCCTAGTCAAGTCAGATATACTGTTTCCATCTATCCTAGGCACTGAAAAAATCAGCTGCTGTCTCGCTATGTACAGAGAAAACAAAAAAATATTTGATGCTGAAAAAGTATGAAAAAAATGTTGCGTATACGCCACCGCACTAGGTACGATTTTCCGAGTTCAACCTTTTGGCGATACAATCTAAGCGAAACATTCCATTTCCTTGCATCCTAGACTTTGTTTTGCATTCTTCTGAACTATGGTGACTTTTTTTTGCGATTTCTGGCCGAATAGTCCTTTAGTTAAAATTATAGGGGAAGTGTTTTAGGGATCCTAAAAGAAGTGTTTTGAGGATTCTGACAAATTTTACTTTCAAGAGAATCGTTCTGTTTGCGTGTCCAGAGCCTTTGTCTTCCAAATTGTGAGCTGAAGATGGGGGTGGACATCATGATCCCTGGAAACTGATACATGTCGATATATGTGTGTTATGACCTTCTTGTTGAAACCAGTAACCGTCCAGACTTTTGCCACAGAGGTAATGAGTCAACATCCACCGATATTGATTCCTATCGACTGTTTCGACTTCTCTGAAGAAAAATGCCCAAATGATGATTTTGGAGCAAACGTCGGCACAAACAGTCACTTTTTGGTCATGCAATGGTGTTTCATGGATCTCGTGTGGATTCTTAGTTCCCCAAACCCGCCAATTAGCTTGCGAATGGCGCCAGAGAATGGGAAATGGGCCTCGTCGGTCATCACAATAATTACTTCCAAAAATCAACCTATGTTCTGTCTTGGGCAAAGATTGTTAAGATGATATCCCAGACCGCAAGGACCATTGTTTTAATACAAGCATTTGGTATGAGTCACCTCCTCTAGCTTAATACCTTCGATGGGCCGGAGATGAGACGAGATCAGAAGATCCGTATCTTAAAGAAATAGGCTCCCAGACAGTACGTTTTAGTCCTTTTCTGTTTGCACTTCTTCAGAAATTCATTGGCTTGTCTCACTTGGGATATATCATCCCGACATCGCTAAACATTTCGAATATCTCATCCTGAGTCTATATACCACGTTCTCTGAGGCCATATTTGAAGATTTTCAAGATTTAACGTAGCAAGGACCCCAGTGGCAATAAACTCAGCACAATGGGATGTTTTCCTGATCTATGGTGTTCGGCTCAGAAACACTATGGTTAACTCATGATTCCTCCTTATTCTACTACACCTACTAATCGCATATGGTGTGGATTCTTATCTGGTATTACTGGGGCCTCAAGGACGAAGTTTTTTCTTAAATTTGACATTTCTTGAAGTTAATTGACTTGAGTGCAGTTCTTCATAGATTTTCAGTACTCAAATAGTTGACAAGGAAACACTTAATCGCTGCTAACGATCTAGAAACCTTATTTCGTCCAAGCATCTACTGTCGACTTACGGCAGTCAAAAGCAGTTCTTATAATCGATTGTTTCAAGAACCACATTAGCCTAATTAATAGCAGCATTACGAGTAACAGTCCTGACAAATTAATTGCTTCTCCCTAAAATCTATTCGAATGAAGATTTCATCAGTCATTCAAATTTACTTAACCAAACGATTATATCCTAAATGGACTGATAAATCACCCTGTGACATAACCCCCACGCATATGTGTCCTTTTTTTCCAAACAGACCACCACAACTCCCCACTTCGATCGAGTTTCGTTCTGAGCCACGTTAATTAATGTACACGTATGGCCATTGGACGGCACGGGCAACCCCTCGAAACTCGCCTAAATTGGCCAAAACAGGACAAGGCTGAGGGTGAAAAAAAAAATCACTTGTTCTCAAATTTACATCAAATAAAAATGACAAATAGTTTCCCCGATTAACCTCCGGCTTCCGTGATTAGGCCGCTAATGCCGCCGCGCCCAAATGAATGTGAGTGTTAGTGTGACCATTGGGTGGGTATGTGAGACAAGGATTATCGCAATTACGCAATCAATTAACTTGTAAACACGATATCCGCCGACAACCCTTAACTAGCAAGTACACAGGCACTGGTTTTTGTATCCGAAACCTCGTTAATATTTCATGTTACCAAGCACTTGAAAGTTGTAGCACTTTGCCAGGGTGTGGCAGGGATGCTCTACGTGTGCTCCAATCGACACTTAACCGAAAATTGCCAATGGCATGGTGCTTCCGCATAGAATGTATCTGTACTCATTCACTGGCCGTGTGGATCTAGATAATTTATGTGCCAACATTCGCCAAAGCAGGTATGGTAATGGCTGCTGGTGTTAGGCGCGAAAACACAAGCGTTAACCAAAATTTAAGCAGTTTCGTTTAAGTAATTAATTATCGCGCAATACACACTCCGGCAGAAGCCACTGATAATCCATTATGCTGGGGATAAATTACGGCAGCAATAAGAATGCTTTATCTGGGCTCTTCCCCTGGTGGAGCTGGCTTGCACTTGTTGCTTTATCCTTTCAGAAGGTACACTCGTTCCAATCGTATAAATTGCAGTTTTATGTCAATTTTGTAGTTGTTTGGGCGATAAATCTCAAAGTCAGTGACTTATAATGCTTCCAATGAGATAGTATTCGTTTGAAATCGAGGAGATACATGAATCGTGGAATTTATCGCACGGATTTTATGTTTCCTTCATAGAGTGGATGTTGTTGGTGCTGTCGGTGGGACTAAACATGGAAGGATTTACTGGGAAATTGTTCTCGATACTTGTTTATTGCAGTGCTTCCACTGATGCTTGAATGTATTCCGGAAAATATGTCAATGGATTATGAACAATATAAAGTAAGGTTTTGCTGGACAAACTGGAGCATCCAAGGACGAGGAAGGAAGTACAAAACAGAGGATGAGTCGGTGCTAAAAAGTTATAAAGTACGTACTAGTTTAGGTGACTGATGGATACCAACGAAGCTGAAATTTGGTTGAAGTTCCATAACTTAAACCAGTTTCAGCAAACTCCAACGTGTGTAACTTGTCTCAGCTTATCCCCGAGTTTTCCTATTTAACACTCAAGAACAAGGCTTGGTATTGCCCGACTGTAGGATACTAAAGATTGTAACCAAACCACTATGAATTCTATGTGAACGTAAGGAATGAGCCTATTTTCTCTGGAACAGATTATTGGTATAACTTCATCCTAAAGGGATTATCAATAAGGACATAACTATTTTGTATTTGAATAAAACACAGAATAATTGAGATATCGTTCTGAAATTCATTCCAGGTGTAGTGCACTTCGTAATTTTAAATACGGAATTCGATCTAGTTCATATGACCTTTGTAGACACGTTTGCGGCGATCGATTCTTTGAGAAAGCCGTAGTGCCACAAATGAGCTTCTTTGGTCCTGAAGATGATGAGCATTTTTTTCAAACTTTTGCAAAGCCTACCTAGTCGGTTCTGATTTGTTGAGGGTGCATCCCAAGATCTTTATGCAAAACTCCCCACAATGTGGACTATGAGACTTCAAATTCCTATAAACGGCATAGAATTGACTGGTTTGACTCATTTTGAGCTGAAGCCGGTCACCATATTTTCAGTACTTTGATCGATGTGCTGTCTCACTGGCACAAACACATCTAATAGTAAATATGTTGATCCAAATTTATCCACTAAAACACGCACATCCTGTCTCGTAAGACGATTCTTAAGACTAAAAATTGAAGTAAGCAGTCTTAAAATTGCGACCGCCGACTAAGAACTTCGGCAGTAGTTCCCAATAATTTTCAAACGATATCTGTTCGTAAAGTTCACCATGACAAAAATGTAAGCCGTGTTTAATATTTTGACATTATCAGATCATAAAAAATGTTTAAAAGTGCGTCGATTTTAAAATACACAATTGTTATGTCCCTATTGAAAAACTGTTCAAAAATGTATTGTGCCACACTGTGGCGATAGTCCTACATTCCAGACCCCATCGTGTTATAGATTTCGAAACGTTTGTGTGACTTGACGATTTTGGCAAGGCTATGGTTTATGACTTAAAAGCAATACAGAAGCCTCAATTGCTGCAGAACACTCCTGCAGGGGCTTTCTTCAAACCTCATTGTTTTATTTCTATTGAGTCCTTTGAGCGTGGGTAAGATCTCAGTACTGCTGTGAGGGGTGATGTAAGGTAGCTTTGAAGTTCATCTGCTGACTCTTAACTGAGCTCAAGAAGGAACCAACCAACCAAGGTAAGTCAAACAATCTGTCTTTCCTTTTGTGATTCTATAAAGTGCTTTTGATTTCATCTACACATTCGCAACAATTGGCAATCTGGTTAAATATATATCTGATGTTGTGGAGTGGATTTGCTCATCCCATTAGAAGTACAAAAAAAAGGAATAATGTGTCCATACTGTCTAAACAGAAATCATGCGAAAAGTATGTCAAGCCGATGTTTTTGAAAAGAGGATGTAGCTAAAGATGTTTTGGTTGAGGATATGCCACATCTGTCAGTATGCAACATGCTATGGTCGTGATGTATATCTGTCCATCTGTCGGCGCTTTCAGGCAAAATGAAACATTAAATCTGAACGAGGATAGTCCACTGACCAGGATGAAGATTAAAAACGAAATTTAAGCTAAAATCCAATAAAGTTTTTGAAGCTGATGCCCCTACTACTAAGCGACTTGATAAGGGACATGCATCAACTCATTTTCCAAAACATAGTGGGACTGATGTACTCAATGAATGGCACCTTTGAATTGTTCGCCCTTCAACAACGTCTCTCCGATCTTAGCTGCTATACTGTGTGTGTTCAGAAAAGTCAATCAAAAAGTATTTCAAATCGATACTCACCACTTTTATATCGACTTTAAGACCTTCTATGTCAGTATGTATAGAGACAGCCTGTACAAAGCTACACAGGTCTAGCTAGTTTTGGGATTCCTTTCAAACTCATCACTGGATGAAGATTCCTATGTACATTACGGTGTTCTACCAAAGTCGGAAAAGTTCTCATCGATCCCTTTGATCCCAAAAAAAAAATTAGACAAGCTGACAACTTATATTTTCAAATTCGTTTTCCAAAGAATTTTGCAAAACTCAGACGACATTATTACCGCTGCTTCTTTGGGCTAACTAGGGTATAGTGTAGCAAAATCCTCTCTCAAACTATTAAAGGAACCCCTAGTCATCAGAGCCATGGACTATGGGAAGAGTAAATGAGGCCGCTCTCAGTTGTTATGAGAGAAAAAAAGGTACAAGTGCTTCGAGTATGACATAGTAAGGACAAACCTCTCCTAAGGTGGTGCGTTTAAGTGGAAAGTGACCTCAAGAAAGTTGATTTCCAAAATGAACAGGAGAGGACTGTTGCTTGAAGTCTAGGTCTACCCCAAATTATAGCATCGCACAGGTAAGTACGCAGGCCCATCTGTGCGGCCTAACTTCAGTTCACAACGCAAGACAAAATCAGATTTTTCATTCCATTTTCAAAGTCAGCTTTTCTCGAAAACTGATGCAGAGATTTTTTTCAAAATTCAAATTTATACCATTTCAGACATTTGGAATGGAATGGCATACTCATATTGTTAAGGAAAACTACGCAGGCTTTATTCATAGATAGAGAAAAGATAGATTTTAGAGAAAAATACAACTTCATATGCCCTTTTCGAGGTCTTGAAAAATATACGACAATATATCCCATTTTCGACAGATTTTCAAATTTAAATTAAAAAGATTTGAATAGGAGCAACCCCTCCCATTGTCATTTGATGCATCAGTACGTAATTTTGTTTCCCGGAATCCCTGTAATGTCAGAATCAAAAATACTTTCAATCATTCCTTTTCATTTACATTTTGATTACCTAAAAGCAATTTCCCAGAATCCATTGTTCAAAAACTTGCATCCAAAAAAGGGAGTGTCTAATTCCCCTAAATGGATTTACCCAGTCATGTCAATATAAGAAAGAATGTCAATATAACTAATCAATGCGTGGCAGAGTACTCTGTCAAATAAAGCAAAAAAAAAGGACACCTCTGTCAAATTGATTCCCCACGCTCCTCCACACAACACACATCCACCAAGAAGCATATCAAATTAATTACATCAAGTAGCATATATAAATAAAGCCAAAGTGAACAGTCAAGCAGGCAGGCAGGGAGTCGGGGACGAACTCGCAGATTGTATTCGCGAACTTTTCCTCTTTTCCGCCTTTACTTCATGTCAAGAGTGCTAAACCTCTAAGAACAGCCCCAAGACGTATTCATCACTTGGACGGACTTTTCAATTTTCCTGATTTATTATGTATGGACTTGAAAATGCTTTGATTTCGAATGAAATTAGTTCCACAATAAGTGCCCCTCCAAGGGGGGGAGAAAGACACAGAGGTGTACTTGAACCACGCAAAAGCGAAAAAAAAGTTCACAAAGCCTGGAATTTTTTATTTAACACCCTTAAGTGGTTCTGAGTGCTGAAAAATATTTATTTCTTATTTTTGACAATATTTTCTTCTTTTTTTCTTTTTTTTGAGTGGTGGATATGATTCACTCAATTTAACAATTTTTTAGAAAAAAAAGAATCCTAAAGGAAGGGATTGAGTTTTTGGAAAAAAAAAAGTAAAACAAACCCCAAACACTTTGGACTAATTGACACTGTCCAACCGGGTTTCTGGGTACCATATGCATTTGACATCAACCACACTGTCCCACCATCATCCATATCAACGACACTCGACACCTACTCAATTAATATTTCAATGGAAAAAGCGAACAAAACAAAAAAAAAAAAATGGTGGCCCTTCCGGTGAAACAGAAGAAGAGCCTTCCAGTGTGTTCGATCCATTAATTATTAATCACTTCACTTTTGGTTTTTCATTTTTTCATTTTTTCAATAAAAGTGTCAATCTTCTTCGACACGACACGACGATGGAGTGGCGGGGATGTTATATATTTTTCTATTTTTTTTTTGTTTCCTTTTAGTTTGATATGAAAAATTTTTCATTTTGGTGTTTGGTGTGAAAGTTCGAAGGAACTTTTCACCGAAACGTAGCCATCCCCTAGAAAATAAAGTATTTTCTAAGGGAAAATATAATAAATGTGATTTATGGCTCTCGGAGCGGTGACTAAAATTCCTGAATGTGTATGCGAAAGAGTAAACTTTTTCGTACGCAAAATGGAACTTGTACATAGGTATGTATGTATGTGAAAGTATATCCTGGCCGCGTTCTGTGCGAAGAGAAATCAACACACACGCAAACCCCTGGGGGCAATTAATTTCCATTTAATTCAAACATCAACGATGAATAAAAGCGTTCCAGTAAATTATTATCGCTTGGGGCGGGCTCCAGCTATTTTATTTGATTTTTCTTGCTTTTTTTTTTTTTGTTTTTTTGTTTTTATTGTGAAGTCGACTGTAGCCTTCTTCTGGTTCCCGGCTCGCGTGCCAGATTTATTTGCCTTGAAATTGAATCTAATACATTGCCGCCAGCAATCAGTCAACATGATGTGTCCTTGCTGAAGGGCGCGGAGTAGGTAAAATATATGTAGGCACCTTACCACTGTGACTGGTTGGTAGGAAAAAAAAACAAATGTTGTTCAGCAGTTTGTTCAGTGAGTGAGTTGTCTAGTCAGTGAGGTACACAGCTCAACTGACTTTTACGAGGCAAAGGTGACATCCTCGTCAATCATGTATACTGCATAGATTCGTTGAAGCTCATGGAGGGGTATGGTCTCTCGGCTTACAATCGATGTTAGGAAGGTGAATCTCCGCTGTGTCTTGACTCACCCCTAACCAGAGCTATTATGGAACATAAGAACCTTTAAAAGTCCTCCACGGAAACAACTGCCCGAGTGAATGCAGTGAATCCAACTTTCTATGACTTATGTGGGTAAATCAGGCGAATCGGGAATTGATGGTCGAAAGTTGTCCAAGGACTAAATCCAGAAACGTAAAATTGGCTGATGCATTTCTGGAGATTTAAATAAGGTGATTGTTTTGTCAAGCCTTGTGGCATGAGGGACCGCTTTGTTAAGACTAGGATCAGTTCTCAGTGCTAGGAATCATGATTGAGAATCTCTGATTGAAGTCTTTGAAGGGAATTATAAAAGGTTTGAAGTTTCAAGTTATCGACTGGCCTAATCTTTGTATCACTTTAGTTGCCAAGGATCCGCAGCAAGCATTATGTGGAGAAGACTGTAACCAGAGCTGCCATTAGTGTTGATCTCATTAACTTCAAACCCTATTAGAGCTATGGGCTATTGACACCTCTTATTAAAAATTTAGAGAAAACGCACAGTATTTCTACAATCTAACAGGAATTGATGGTATAGTTCCCAATTGTATCGTCCTTACTAAAAGATAACTAAGATTACTTCATACCTTTGAGGGTTTGACGCATAAAATATCATTGAAATCGTTTTCTTAATAAAAATGCTTGCCTTGCTTATAGGCAAGGTTTAGTTTAGAATGGCTGCCTGCACAGGAGTTCAGAAGCATTTAGCCAGTAAATCTCAATTGTGAGCTCATGGATCGTAAACGAAGTTTTTGATGAAGTGAGCTCCTAGATTTTGTAGAATTCTATAAGACAGAGCTAGACTAGTGCATCTGGAGCTTCTTTACAAGTCATGTGAAAAGAGGCCTAGAATATTGGGATCTTATTGAGTGTAGGCCAAATCTGTCATGAAAGCGAGGGACATACCCAAGCTCCGCCATTTCGGCAGGATCCTGTTTGTCGAACTCAGTCTGCGAGCTTGTTAGATCTGCAATATCATGCAATGTTTCTGTGGCCTGCTACCCAGCATAGGTGAACATTAAACTCCTCAGACATCTTCAGGAAAGACAATCTGTAGTTTTAAGTGGCTTTTGAAATAAAAGAGCACCACTCCAGAGATTCTATTGTCGCTTGGCTTTCATTGAACATACTAATAGTCCTAACGGTATGCACTTCATAATACTGCATTACATTTCAGCCATGTAAAGGCTTGATAAACCTAATACTATACTCTGGAAGGCGGAAGAAGATGCTTACACATCGTAACTGGCAATAGGCAATTTATGGCCTAAATATTTGTCTTAATGATTTGTTAGATTTACAAAATAGTAAAATTATGAAAGTGGGCGTGTCAGTGAATGGATTTCTATTATTTTTCTTTCTTTTTCTTAAAAACCCAGATGTGAAACTTCATCCTCTTAGCTGAGGATCAGGCGCCATGACTCAAGTGCATTGGGCTACGGAGAAAAAGTAGTGAGGTTCGAGGTATTTTTCACGGCCCCACCTCTTGCGAGCATCTAACAAACATCCGAGAGTAAAATCATGTACAAACTTCTTAAATGACAATTTGCCCTTTGAACACGCCGTTAAACAGTAGGGCCCTTCTATTCGTGAAAAGAATATAATACGCACAAGGCGAATGGTTATGAGAAGCTAGGCTCTGGGTCCCATGGACCTGTTGCGCCAAATATTTGTATTTTTAGCTACAAAGAGCTAAAAGAGCCAAAAAGTGAATTTATTAGTGATTTTGTTACAAACTATGCATCAACGCTTAAGATAGGTTATAATGAGAAAAATTAGTATAGTCAATACGCAAATAGTAATACAACGAAAGAAGTCCTTCTCCTCAGTTTTAAGACTTAATTCAGACCTACTCCATATTGCATATGGATAACTGATCTCGTAGCATTACCAGATCTGTTCCCAATTAGATGTCACTAAGGCGGTGGTAGCAATATAGTACACCAAAGATTCTAGAAGCAATGGGCAAAGCTCCAAATATACTGAATCTAGCTCATAAGACATCGGACTCCTTAAAATCTATAAACTAGAGACCGGCCCTCGGTGAGGATACAATTAGACCAGAGAAGACCCATTGTAATACCAATGTGTAAATAAGGTGAGTTTACCATGAGCGAAAACTTCTGTTGGTCTGAAAGGCAAAAAAAAAGAAAGAAATATCAATCCCTATCAGGACATCCTCGAAGCATATTTCTATATCAAACAAATCCAAATTAGTTACAAATAATTCAAAAAGGATGCACTGTAGAGAATTAGTATCAATTAAATTCAATTGCAACTAAATCAATTGAGTTAAAAGTGATAATTCTAATTCTCCATTGTTCTCATAATTTATATTGAACGTGGCTTTGGTTTCCGAGAAATTCAAAACATTTCCAGAAAGTACCAGCAGTAGGTAGCACAACAGTGTTTGTTTTGTTTTCTCCGAAAGGATACAATGCATCCATTATCAAGATTCGTGAAATTTGCACCATCGATTTGTTTCTGTTCTGCCGAATGATAATGTTATTTGAAAGTACTAGCAATTTGTTTACCTGCATATAGTCGAATATGTGGATTCAATTCTGTTTTTGAATTTTCATGTTTCCGGCCCAAAATACATATTTTGTGTCAATTTTTGTAATTCCATGCTTTTTGGGAATTTGTTTGTATTATTTTGTCTTGGAACTACTTGACATTCATTGATAGTGAAAGCAACCAGCAGCTAAAAATAAAAGCAAATGGGTTATTCACACATGTGGTTAAAAGTCCTTGTTAACTTGCAACCCTTTACAAGGCAGGCATGGCAACACGTAAATGGCACTTTGTCACGTTAAAGCTGTGTTATGTCGCATAGTGATGAACACAATCAATGCAGGAAATACTGTAGAAACGTCCTAGGTGCTAACTAGGATCGATATCGACAACTGGAACTTGTCAGTAAATCATCACGGGTGGGGTTCCTCAAGATGCCGTTTTAGGATCGGTATTTTTTTTTGTGTTAAAACCAAAAATTCATCAAAAACATTTACTTTTCTATGACATATCAATCCCTGATGAATACGTCCATCATACATAGATCTACATTCAGGCAGAAAAGAGGAATGAAATCCCTTAGGGGTAGGAGAGTCGTAAAGAAATGTGTACACTTGTTTGGATTAACTTGCACACCATTGTAAGCCTGGGGTTCTGGTAAAAATTGGATACCAAATACAGACCGATCAGTGAGGATACAATTTTACAAAAGAAAGACGGAGGCAACACGTAGAAGCACGTACTTGCGACACCTTTTCCCTGAAGGAAACGCAAGAAAGTTTCTCTCCGAAAACCAAGGTGGGATCAGTATCGCTAAGACCGATGGTGGTACAGAAAGTTTTTCAATAAAGAAGCATAGATTATCAGGATTCAATATCTAGGCATTAGCCATAGATTCAAACCGGCATATTTCGCGGATGGATTTGGGCCTACATGTAAGGCTACATGTGTAAGACTGTACTGACGCAAGACTTGAGGCCGGAGTTCGCTAATTGGCTCTGAAAATGTTCACCGGAGATCCGGATTTTGGCCAAAAAATCATCATCTTGGACGAAGCCAATTTTTGGCCCAGCGCAAGGAGAATTATAGGAGCGAACACAATCTACGAATGTTCGACCAAGCTCAATGCATCTCCAAGGATTGACTTTTTGGTGCGTTTTTTGGCATGGCGGCATTTCTGTCAAAATGAGGAACGAAACAGCGTTATCGTCAATGGTCTCCGATATAGAGCGATGTTAGCCGATTTACTATTGCCAAATCTGGAGACAACAAGGATGCATCTGAGCTGTGATTCCAACAAGATGGCGCTACATGCCACTCGAGCGATGCAATGCTAGAAGTTATGAAGGAGACATTTGGCGACAGGATCATTTCATGGCGAGCATTCACACCATTCGATTATTTTCTCTGGAGTTACGTCAAGTCCTAAGTCTACGCTAACAACCGAGTTATCAAAAATTGGACCAACTATCAGCGAATACCAGGAGGCATTTGAATGATGTGGTATTCCAGATATAATGGCATGAATGTAGCTTTAAAATAAAGTCATAACCAATTTAATGCCTCACACCATTGTTATTCTATTTAAGTTCTTTTTCTTATCGTTCTTAGCTGGTCACCCTATGTACATATATATAAACAACATTTATGAAACACATAGTGACCTTAACTGACTCACGTATAGGATTTCATTAAACAGAGGATGCTCCTGCGGACTGTCATAACTCAGACCAGAACAAACCCTGGTATACCTCAGAGATCCATTCATTCTATCATCGACCCCAATTCTCTGAATTGAATGCTTTTCTAACATTGAAGTAGTCTGTGTCACAGATAATCCTTTCCTTGTGTATCGATTGTGTTAAAGGCCTTCTTAGATCCTGCATCGCTCCTAATAGACGTCCGTTCTCAATATTTGTAAGACTACCCCTGTGTTGAGTCCTATCAATCTCCTTCCGCGCACTTAATCACCAATTAAACTGATAGTTCCTCTGAATGCACCCGCGAGCAGAGTTCCCGCATTGTGCTAGATAAACGCAGCCGTACAAGATAAGGAATAAGTATTAATAAAAGGAAAGGAAAAATTAATGCGCTACAGGAGAGACAAAAAAAAAAAAAGATAGAAAAAAAAAATGCCTCCAAGGACTTTTCACGCCATTTTGCAATAACGTTCATTTGGTTCGCGTCGCGTAAAGTGCTTCCCTTTGTGTGTTCGTAATGTGATTTAACAACGTTCCCTTTATTATAGCATACCCCTCATTCACCACTTATTCATCCCTTTTGCGAGGACCCTCTTGCCACCCACTTGTTTTGCGCCCGTCACTAGTCACTGCCTCCTTCATTTTCTCTCGCGCGCACAGAATATGAAGTAGAAAATAAGGGAATCCACTACCAAGACGTCCTTCCACAACAGCCCGAAGGACTTTTTCTCCTCTGATTTCTTCTGTTATTACATTTTACTAAATCAAAGAAGCAAAAAGCACAAAAATTGCTTCTATTATCGTTGTTAACTGCGAGGAACGGTGGTGCTACATCGAATTGACTGGGTACCACAGCAACCCAAAGCAGCATGTGGCATTGAAAGCACACAGCAATCATGACGAAAGGATGTCTACTGCTGGCTGTTCAATCAATCAAATGTCGACATACGATGTTACACTACGCGCGCTCGTATATAAATCATATTGTGCCACTTACCCATACGCGTGCGTTTTGGGCGCTGTGTACATAGTTTGCAAAGGGATTTCCCAGTGTTACATGCGAATGGATTCGCTGAATGAATTAGCCAATCAGTCAAAGGATTTGCGTTGACAATTTAATAATACGACATATAAATCTTTGGGTAATGTTGCGCCTTTAAAAATACATAGAGCCACCTGCATCCGTCGAAGGATGTGCAATGGGTGGTTGGACAAAAATTGAATTTCGAATGCGTCATTGGAGACAAAATGCATGGAACAAAATGCAACTCCTTTGGGTAATGATAATTACAACACCATTACCTTATGCACCCACATTTTGTCCGGTTTTCCCCATTCAGAGCAACGTCCAATTTGTGCTAAAATTCCAACCACACTAACGATTTTAATTCCCATGGAATACATTTCTCCTGTGACAAGGACATGCAACAAAATTGGATCACTAGACCAGTGGTCGACAATAATTAAACCATTTCCAGAGGACTGACGTTCTTCCTGCATGGAATTTTACAGTCACATTTGTGCTTTGTTCTGCTCGGCTTTACAAAATTTCCCATGAAAACAGAGAAGCGAGAACGAGAGGGGAGATAATGTTAATCAAGCCCTACTGGAGCGGCCCGAGATACGACAGAACAATGCCATGCAACACAACAGAAACATATGTTGATTGTGGGGACAACACAAAAGGTCCTCCTCACCCATTTACATCGCTGCGTATAATGATCACTTTTCTACGACATCAAGTGTCCTTTCGAATGCAATTTGTTAAATTTATTGTCAAACACCTGCTGTGCAACTAAGCCGAATTCGGTAGAGCCAGTGTCCCCAAATTTAATCTCAAATAATGGTGTTAAATCTTTTGATGTCAACCAGAATGTTTGCAGCAATTACATCTGCTTATCAAAGTGGTACTAAACCATGGTCGAGATAAAGATGGGCAAGGGGATCCTTGGTTGGGTGACCTTTTTTGCAGGAGGGAAGTCTATGGGGTCTTGTTGTGTGGGCTCTGCTTTGATTTATGTGGATGAAATAATTGTCGTCCTAGGAGTATAGTCAGATACACACAAGACTTATGCAAGACTTATAAAGTGCAGGACTGGTGTCGCACAGACTTGAGGCAATTATTTCGAAAATTATTCAGAATCTTGGTGAAAATGACTCGGTGAAACGCTTCGTAAGATACTGCGCTGAAGGAGTCATTTATTATTTTATCTGGGCAGTTGGACTCAGATCTGATGAAGAAGACAACCAGACCAGAGACTAGCTTTTCATAGAGAATACTAAGACCAAGGTTACATCATATAGTTTTCAGCTTTCAGCGGGCCATAAATAAAACAGACTTACACAGTATACAATGTTTTCAAGAAAAGGTAAAAGGTGATTCATTTAGAGATACTTTTCTGTCAATGGACTTTTTGACAGATGACGCATGAGTCGTGTTAGGCTGTCTTCGTATTTTTGTTTGACATTTCATTATGGAAAGACTTAGCCCGACACAGAGTCTACATTCAGCTGTTTTACGAGGAATGAGTTTCGTGCAATTAGAACCGGCCTACCGAACGCACGATTCACTATAATGTCGAAAAGATTGAAGCCCGAATTTCATTGTTAGACAAAATCCTATCAAATGTGGTCTATTTCCAGCTCTTAGTGAAGGAAATATTGAAGCACTAGCTGAGAGTGTACGCAATGACCGCAATGAATCGATTCGGAGTCATTTTCAACGGCTTGGCCTGTCGTATGCTAAAATTTGGCATATTTTACGTAAGGATCCTGCGTTGAAGGAATACAATATGGAAACCTTGCAAGATATGAAGGAGGCTTTCCCATCGAATCGTCACAGTTTTCGTCTTTGGAGTCTTGACAAGCTTGAAGAAAATTCACTGTTTTCCACAGTAATTAGCCACATTTCTCACTACATGGGTACAACAATAAGAAATATTTGAGTTGAAGAGCAACCCGAACAGATTGAAGAGCTGGCACTTCATCCAGACAGAACAACGGCTTGATATGGTCGTGGAATTATCGGTTCCTCAATGTAGGTACATGTGTAGCTACCCTCAAGTGTTAAAAAACCAATTGCAGACGATTAGGTGGTATAATTTAAAGGGCGACATACATCACACCTTCCTCGGGTGTTTTTAGAGGGTTAAAGTCCCATTCTATCGCAAAGTTGTCATGCGATGTCCTTCGATGTCCAGCTATACAAAGAAAAACTTTATAGCTTTTAAGTGGGCAATGTATATAGGCAATGAATGAATGGCAGACAAAGTGCTTTGTGGCAGTTTTCTACAGTGTTCTACAGGCTAAAATGCTTATTTTTCATCAAAAAACACAAAAAGTTACAAATATTGTCACTGAAGTGTACTATTGTCAGACTCACTGTATTTTAGAGGGGTGCTCGGATCGTCCGAACTGACTGGTTTGGAGTACAATATGACAATCGGCTAAACTGAGCAACATGTGGACTTAACCTCACTACCAAACATCCATTCCAAGATGCAACAAAATACGCATATCTCTGTCGCCAATATAAGGACTCTGAATACCTTGGGGACCTTCGGTTTCAGTCTACTATTTCTATACGAAACATGCCTCTTCAGTGGGATCAACTTCTAGTACTCTTGTGGACCAACCACTCTGGCCCCTACTGCCAGTTTTTGTTTTGGACACTTCTTGAAAAACTTTGCCAATAAGAACATAATAACCTTAATAAACGGAAGTGGTCCGTATACTAGGATAGGTTCACACTTTGAAACAACAGATAGAGCCTACAGACAGACAGACAGACGAAATTGCCCTACCCACTTTTTGGGCTTCTCCTTCATAGTAATGTCAAGTTTGATTACAATCTCGAGTTCGAAATTTTCAGGAATCCCTATAGGTACGCCACCGAACACGGTGCTGATATCCTGACTCCACATTCACAAGGCTCAATTCAAGTCAGATATTCTGTTCCTGTCTATTATAAGCACAAACGAGCTTAGATGCTACCTTGCTATGGGTGGGAAAAATATATAATTTTTACACCGGAAATAGTATGAAAAATTGGTTACGTATACGCCACCGAGGCAGGGACTGATATCCTGAATCCACTTTACTTCTGAAAACTTGTATTTGTAAGACGTTTGGAGTTTAAGAATGGTACTTTCGATGGCTTTGTAAATCAGGAAATAGCACAACTTCGCCATCAAATTTAAAGATTGTATGCATAGTCTTAGGCAAGATTCACCTCCAGGAAACTGGATGACCGTGACAAAGGAGCACAGATTTCAGCGCAGCCATCCATAAAAGTAAACGGAAATTACTCGTTGAAGTGCATGCGTTACAAAGTGAATCAAAACCTTTGGGGTATAGTGCTTTCTACTTGCTGAAGGCTCTGCAACGCTCTATTGAAGGACCGTTCCCACAAAGCCTACAGCAAACCTCATTAGTGAAAGATGAAGACACCGAAGGCATCATATTTCCAATATGCCAGAAGATAGAATGTAGCAAATATAGGACTCGAGGGGAGGATTCTACTCAGATAATTGGTGACAAAGACCAGCACTGCTTCCAAGAAATTAGAAGCTACCACTTTCGCCGTGGTTGACACATTTTTGGAACTCCAGTACACTGAAGGCAGGTATAGAAGAATCGGAAAGACTCTCAGAACACCAATTCGACTTTCTCTAAGTAAATCTAGCAACAGACGCAAATAGTTTGGTAGAGAAGGGGCTACAGTTGGAAGTAGATGAAGACGATGCACTAAGCTATGTATAATAAGCTGCTGATTGGACCTCCATAGTTTGCAGTCATTCAATTATATGCGAGTACCTATCTTGAAATTGAATTCTGAGACATGAAGGAAAATCCTGCGCGTACCATAGGGCTCTATGTTCGGTTCGTTGATGTAGCTAATGTACAGCGGGTTTTTTTGTGTAGAAACAGAAACAGTGCCCATGGTGCATTGGTAGAAAGGAATCTTTATAGAAAGTCATATCTCAACAATAAGTTCCACTTGTTAAGGTCACAGCCATTTTTGGGGAACTGGGACTACCCAGATTTTCGCATCGATACGCCAGCGATGGTGGTGTACATCATATTCCAAAAATGTCTCCCGACTAATATCCAATATTCATCCGAGGATAAATAGACATCATTAGAATTGAATTTCCACCTAACCTAGTTACTTGCAGGAAATGGATGCTTCCGTTCGTAGGTACACAAGTATTACACGATTGACCACGATGCACACTGGCTGAGAGAGACTTTGAGGATAAAACTCGGCAAGCCGCCAACTCCCGCTGAGACATCCGAGGCAGGATGAGGGCAGTTGTGAACCTCCTAATCGAAATGCAATATTGTCGTGTGGCGACTTTATCGCAGCTCTTCCGTGATACCATGGTGAGAATAGTTATCCATTTGCCTGGCTTTAATCCTTCCGAATTCTCTATTCCCTATTCTTTTCTAAACTCCCATTAAAGTTTTATTCCCCTCCGAAGATCGAAGGAATATTAGGTTTGAAAATTTCATTCTATTACCCAATTAGTTTTGTTTTCTTCGGGGTTAATTCAATTTGGAATTGAAAATTGAATTGGATTATCAAAATGTATCCCAACCATTGACGCTGTATGTGGACGGGTTTTGTTCTGTTTTTTTTTTTGTATTTTTTTGTGCCAAACCAACCAAATCCCTTAAATGCTTCAATTTAAAGCTGAATGAGTTTGTGACTTGAAGGCTTCCCTGCTGGTTGGTATAGCTCTGGTAAAGGGATGGAGAAAGTCTTGTTGGTTTGTTTTATTTTCAAAGTTCCTTCCGGATGAGGAATATGGGGCAGAAATTAAGTTACAGATATATTTATCTTTGGCTCTGTAAAAGTTTGTCCCTTTTGCCGGGCAAAGTTCTTAGGGTTTTGTTATGACATTTAAGTGTTGAGTTGAATTTTAAAACGAGCGAGAACGTGTGTTGAACTAGGTTAGGGATGGTGTGGGTGGTCTTATTCATTTTACTTGCAAATTTGTCCATAGATTAAGGGGGGCGATGGATACAGTGATACACTCTAATTGGCCATGCGAAAGAGGTTTCTTTTAAGTATACTTTCCAACTTAAATAAAAGCGTATTTAGTGTAACAATATGGCGCTTAATGTTCACCAAGACTACCGAAACTGAGAAGGGGAGATCGGTCGTCTTCACTCACAAGAAGACTATACCACCTATCGGTCTATTAGGACTCAATGGTACTCAAATTTCAGAAAAAGTGAGAACCTAGTACTTACAATATTTGATAGAATGATGGAGGATGCACATCAGCAAGAATAAAGAAACCCTAGACACTAGATATTAGAGCCACACCAACTAGAGTCCTTGAAGCTATAATACCACTGATGTCAGTATATTTGCATCTAAAGAAAAACTCTACGAACTTCTTTTATTAAAACCCAACTTTAGGTAGGAAGGGGACATGTCACTGTACTATGGTGAGGTGGGCACTCCTGGACACAGATTATCTTATGCACTTGAAGTAAAATGAGAGTACACTGAGAGATCTCAAAAGACCGGTTAACTAATCTCGTTGTCCTAGCTAAGTGAAGTCGGTCTACATCACTAAGAATTATTCGCTTAGGAATTTCCTACCCAAAGGCGATAGAACAGACCTGCTATTGAGAAGTTTCGACAGATATAATTGTATGTCTGCGTACAGCCTCAGGTCCGTATGAGACCCAATGTCTATTTTCTCATACTTCTAAACAGTAGTGCCATACCCGACAGTGACGTGTATCAGACGCTCATGAGAGGAGAGGCCCTGAAAACACCATAGGTGATGGACTGGGGTTCGAACCTTCGTTCAATAGTTTGACGCACTAACGACGCGTATATCGCCCTGAGCAACGTTGGTAATTTCGCGTCGAATATTGTTCCTAAGTTTCTCTGTGGTTGAGACCAACGACTTAACATAACCGAGTACCGAGCTTCACCTTATAGATCAAATGTTTCACCAGTTGTGCGACATGTGGCATCATCTTGTTGGAACCACATATCACCGATGTTAAGAACATACAATTCTGGTCAAAAATAGTCTTCTAATATGGCACAGCAGGGATTCCCATTTGACTTCAACATGGCTGCCAGCTTCATCGACGAAAAAACAAGGTCCGATCACACCTCTGGCATGAAGTCCATTCCACATGATCACATCCTGTGGATCCATTGGAGTCTTTGTGCACATCTGGGCTTGTTACTGACAAAGTCAAACCAACTTTTTTTGAGTCCAATTGGAGACAGTATAGGCTCTTCAAATGACCAAGGAGCTTCCGTTTATGAGCCAGTTGGATCTTTTAAGGCTATGGCCCAGGTTTTTTACGAAAAATTACACAAATTCCTGTACACTAAGTGGAATTCACTGATTTGGTTCATTCTAAACTGAATCTCGGAAGAATGTGACCATTATGAATGGATCTCGCTTTGTAGTACAGAGAACTTCGGACGTCTATCCATCTTTTTCGACTGCGACATCTGGTAGCAGTGCAATTCTCAGGTCCATCCAGCCCTACGATGGTTTACCTATCAAATGCAATTCAAGATTTTGGTGAAATCTCTTTATTTGTGCAAAAAGCCCAGGAACTAGCCAGCTTACTTCTAGGATGTGAAATCGACTTCAAAGCTCTTGTAAATTTCTGACAGAGTTTTCAAAGGAGCTACAACTATTGCTATCAGTTACGTTCCCTGAAGGAACAGGTAAATTAGTTGAGGAAACTCTAGTCAATCAATTAATTCATGACCTCATCGACGTATCTAATCACCGCCGGAAGTCCTTGAAATCCTGCCTATCACTCAATTGGCAGCATCTCTATTAGATAATAGAAAAACATACAGAGGACGCCAGACTAACATCCTATTGCATACATGAAGGTCAGCAACTACAGTGCAAGCTCTGTAGAACTAGAAACCAGTTAGAAACATTGGTTGATTGGTTCTGTGAACACACGACAGAAGCATTTCCTAATTTTCTGATGCCTGCTACCGAGTATTGACCCCACTACACCTCGAATGAGCAAGGATAGGGTAAGTTGGAAAGAGCTTCAGATGACAGGACTTACATAAATTAAAGAAAATTTTAACCCATTTGGGGACTAAATCCATTTCTATGAAGGCCTCTGCTGGAAGTTATTTGGTTTTTTTCCAGAGTGGTATCACAATGGAGATTTCTTTGGTCTAAGGGCATCCCTGCTGAGCGGAGATAACCATCCAACTCGTGCAAATTCTGCATAATTTTTGGTAAAAATTTCCTGTCGATGTCTTGTCCTTTCCTCAGTTTTTTTCGAAAAAATATAATAGCTCTGATAAAACTATCAAGAATAGGAAAACTTAAAAAATATGTGTTGTGTCCAACTTTTGAGAATGAAGGCGAGTAAGCCCTCAATCCCTTCTACCAAACAAAGGATAAAGGTTCCATTAGTTCTTAAAAATAAAAAGGGAAATCGGAGTAAGCTCTCTTAAATTTGCCACCACCGATTTAAAACTTCGGTAGTCATTCAATGATTTCCAAACGTTGGTCGTCACCATGACTGACGTTTTGACATCGACAGATCATAAAACAAGTTTAAGGATAAATTTGTATTAAAATACAAAATTGTTATGTCCCTGCGGACATAGAATACTGATACCTTGATGAAAGGATATTACTAAACGTCGTCAGCGTTTTAAAAGATTCCTACGTTCGTATTTTCCTATTTTCTAAATCTTTGAACTATTGTGCAAAAAGACATACAGACTTTACCAAATTCTACGCTTAACCAAGAGACTTGATAAATTATTAGTACCTATCCCCACACCGTAGGCCATGTATGTTAAGTTTTTCATTTGCATACGCTTCTGAGAATCGAATCGGAAAGACAATCACCCGAAGTAACATTATAAAATTTTTGTTAGAACCTCACCTAGTTTCTCGTCCTTTTACATGAAAGCCAAGAGATAAGGAATTATAAAATCACTTCTAAGTCGATTGCAACTTTTCTGTGTGTGTCAGATGCCAGTTTTTGTCCTTAAAAAACATTTTAAGTAGATTTAATACTGATAGAGATTTATGGCAGGAATATCGTACCCCAAACCAATGACAAAACATATGGGCTTTGTCCTTTACCTACAGTTAAATACTTAATAACTTGAACTAAAATAACAAGGTAATATTAAATAATTATTTTCTGAATCAGGTCATAAATCATGCGAAACAAAGGCTTCTCATTTTGTACTGCAGGTGCAGATATTGATCCTGTAATCCCTGACATGTACAGCACTGAGTAGAACTAACGTAAGGACATGGAACATACTCATCAATCAATTAAATGGGTCAACAGCATTCCAGATATAATCGTTTTGAATATTTTGATATGAACTGGTCCTTCCTACCAAAGTCATAATAACAACTCTTAGGCCCAAACCATCCTACATAGTTTCATTATAAAAATTCATCTACATGACACAAAAAAAACTTCAAAATTAGTTTCCGACAAGCGAATTGGGTCTCCTTTGCGAGCACTATAGATCCTCAATTACAAACAATCTGCACTTTACCATAACCGTACTTAAATCGACCCAAGCGTGCACACTCCTTAACAACAGACGTGCTTTCTCTTTGTGTGAAATCATGTAAACGCTTACAAACCTCAAAGGCCTACAAGTACTATCCTGAAACCCGTACTAGCGCCGTTGTCCTTTTTTCCTTTCCGAGGCACTTTATTAAAAAATACCAAAATGCGCATACAAACAACTTAATTTCATTCCTCTTCTGTTGTGAAATGAAAAAAAAAAAAAAAAAAATCAAAGTCCTTACAAAACCACCTACCGTTGTGGCGTACACAAAATACCTTAGAAAATGAAAAACTGCCTCAGCAAGGATGAGGAAGAAAAAAAAAACCGGCAAAAAACATCGCGCAATGAAGGTATGTTTGTACTCCTTTTCAATTTCACTCCTGAGCCGAGAAGCAGTTCTTAAAAAAAAGAAAAAAAATTACATATACAAGGATATTATTCAAGGCAAATAAATAGTCACTTTTTCGTCGTCCTTCTTTATATTCTCATTCATCGCAATGAATGAGAATGAAATAACAACAACTGGATTAAACTGACTGAAGACAGGAGATACTTGCTCCGAGTATAGACCACGACAACGACGACGACGACGACGACGAGGTTAACCAATGGAAGAAAATACAATTTTGAGTAAATAAAGTCTCGTAATATACCTGCCTAGTAGTTGAGAAAAATTCCACGGGGACTCAATTCCAGAACTACTGCTCGTCCTTGAAGGTGTCCGTAGTGCATATTTCGTTTTGTCTGCTACTTTTGGTGTCGTTTTCAGCGCTCCTTTTAGTTTTCCCACAATATGCATGACGAGGACAAAAAAAGGAATAACCTAAAATGAGAGCATTACCGTCATCCTTTCGCCAGGATCGTATATTTATACGTACACGCGGATGAATATAACATTTTCACACATACGAACGTGTTTTAGAAGGGTTTGTCTAAAATACCGTTTGCACCGTTTAAAGTATTATTCCTGCGAATGAAGATGAAAGGAAGTCCCGGAAGCAGCACTCATCGTAGCGTGAAAGGAACTTCGGCATGCGAATATTTTAGCGATGATAAGCGGATCATGGGATTTTAGCCGCGCCATCCTAAAGGGGTGCGAAATGAAATACCAGTGGGGTGTCCTGTTATTTTTAGCAAACCAATCTTCTGTCGAGAAACCCAGACTTTGCCACGAGAACGAGGAGAGCGAAAAAAGGAAGAAAAAAAAATTCGAAATTAATACTACTGGGACTGGCCACTCTGTGTCAGTCAGTCAGTCCAATACGGTTAAGTCTCAAAGTCAGAGAGAGAGTTGATTTCCCCCGAGGACGAAATTAACATTGAAATTATTCTCTGTGTAAATTTATACATTTCCCGACCGAGGCACACAAAGAAATGAGGGCGCTGCTGCGGAGGTCCTTTCGGGACCTTTTTCTTTTCCCTCGTGGTTTCTTTCTTTGTTTTTTTTTTTGTTTTCACTGAAACAACAGCCGTTTAACGAATTCGACATGTGTTCTATGAATTGCTGTGGAAAAAGAGCCAAAAGGAGCATACATTTTAAGTTATTCCCGGAAATTAATATTTTTTTTTATATATACATACTTATACTGGAAAGCCTTGAAAAGGCACATGGTGCAGAGATTTCGTCCTGTTTGGAAACATGGAAATAATAATTTTTGTATTTTTTTTTTGTTCTCCTTTACTTGTTAAATGCGTTGGCAAGTTATTTGCATTTACTGGAAGGGTTTTGCTTTGTTACTGGCACGTGGATTGAAAGGTATCTAATGTTTATTCGATTTCTTTAAAGGAAATGCTTGCAGCATTAGGTAGGTCTAGGTACATATCTCACAATCGATTGGTAAGGGTAGGCATGTTAAAGGAGATTTTGGAAACTGTTGCATTCAAAACGAAGATATTGTGTTATTAAGTCTCTGCCTAGAGGGATGTTTGGAACAAGGAATACACTCCTTCAAAACTAAGTTGTTTGCCTTTCAAAAAAGACGAAGACGAAGGAGATGTTCTGTCAAGCGATTCTTTAATAAGGGACTGCAGGGTTGTTTTAAGTAGATTTGGGGGCTAGTCCTTTTTATTTTCAAGAACTAATGGGACCTTTATTCCAGTTGTTTGGTAGAAGAGATTGAGTGCTTACTCCCCTGTACTCTCAAAAATTGGTCACAACACATGTGCATGCCTTGACATTTCCTATTCTTGATAGTTTCATCAGGGCTATCATATTTTTTCGAAAAAAAAACTGAGGAAAGGACAAGACATCGACAGGAAATTTTCAGCAAAAACTATGTAGAATTTGCACGAGTTGGATGGTTATCTCCCCCTCAGCAGGGATGCACTTAGACTCCAGCAGAGCCCTTCATACCAATATTACAAAAGACAGAGCAGAGAAGGATAAAAAGCTGCAATTAGTCCCCGAATGGGTTAAAATTTTCTTTAATTTTTGTAAGTCCTGTCATCTGAAGCGCTTTCTGCGATACCCCAACCTTGGTCAGTCGATAGTCGGTAGACGACATCAGAAAATCAGGAAATACTTCTGTTGTTCGTTCACAGCACCAATCAACTAATGTCCCTAACAGGTTTCTAGTTCTACAGAGCTTGCACTGATACCAGGTTTGAAAAGAGCAGAAGCGATTCTGATACCGTCTGTAGTTGCTGACCTTTATTTTTCTATGGAATAGGATCTTGGTCTGGCGTCCTTTGTGTGGATATCTATATAAATGTTGCCAGTTAAGTGATATGCAGGGTTTCAAGGACTTCCGTCGAATCTGGATCTGAAACACGTTCATCGATGAGGCCGTGAATAAATTAGTTAGTTTCATAGGTAACCCATGAAATGCATCCATCGTAAGGCTGAGCAGAGCTAAGAATACTGATGCTACCAGACGCCGCAGTCGAAAAGGGATGTCCAGGACAGACGGCCGAAGATGTTTGAGCTACAAAGTGAGGTTCAAGCTCATGCTGGTTACATCTTTCCGAGATTATATGTTGTAGTAGCGTTACTAGCGAGATTGCTAGCCATTCAATCATCTTCGTATGCTAAACCTCTTCCTGGTTCCGGATGAACTTCTATAAGACTACTTTCATGGCAGTGACATTCTGACGCGGTCAGAGTTAAATTTTACTCAGTTTTACACTAGACACCAGCGTTAACCAATATCGTTGCTTAGGTATTAAGCCGCAGTTTGACGCGGACAAGGTATAGACTCATAAGACGTATGAAGGCACTGTAAGCCACTTTTGATGGCTGCGGAGTTTAATGACTACGGACAACACCCACTTTAACTAGCTCGTCCGATATACGATTGCTTGGGATATGTATCCCTGTACCTTAAAACCAAGGTATTGGCGATTCCAAGGCAAGGCTTTAATGCACATTAGGAATACTCGAATACTCGTACTACAGAATCGGTGTACACTTAAGGAGTATAACAGAAGAGTAAGAATAGGAGCCACAATTCAGTGGATAATACTGTCAGTAATTAGCTTTACCGTCAGATACTCAGATTCATGAAGGCAAATGGACTAAAGGAGAATATCTGGGGATAGCCAAAATAATGTTAAACAGGGGGGAAACAAGAGGTTTGACGTTTTTCACATAATTATAGATACTAACGATACATGGATTAAATTAAAAGCTTTCAATGACTGAATATATGTATAAGAAAAATATAAGACTTACCAGAACATAAACAGCAAATGGCATCACCACAACAGCTACGAGTAGATCTGCTATCGCCAGCGATACAATAAAATAGTTGGTCACCGTTTGTAGCGATCGTTCGCGACACACAGATAATATAACTAAAACATTTCCAAATAATGTTAAAAACGGGAACAAAATCAGTATCAGCGCCCAATAATTGTGATCAACTGAAAGAGATGTAAACAAGGATTATTTTATACATAAATTGTTCTTTGGTATTAAAATTAAAATAATAAATAAAAACTTGGCTGACAGTAAGTACCAACTTTAAGAATTTATCTTTAAAAAATCGTGTCCTTTGAATACTTCCTGCCTGAAACAACTATAGGCTTACATAGCAGCATAAAATTGTCCAGAAGTTGATCTCTAGAAGTCCTTATCAAATGAGTCGCCGATAAAGAGATGGGCTATGGTCAACGTATTTTTAAAGCTACAGTTTATCATGCAAATAACGAGTAAGGATTTTTCAATACCTTGGGAGTCTTGTCCATACCGAAAACCAACCTGATAGCTCTGGAAAACAAAGTCCACTTTTGGTGTGTTACCTAACACTCACATCAAGGACCAAGCGACAACAAGCATGTTTATCTGTTCGACATTAAAATCAAAAGACTAAGATCCCTGAACTCATCGAAGAAAAAAATTCTGACTTAACGAATACTGTCAAATCAACGTTGCAAATAAGGACCTCAAAGAAATTAAAACGGAGGGTGTTTACTAAAGAGTAGGATAATTGGAGAGTTTCGGTGGAGCGAAGATCGTAAGCTCCAGAACATAAGCAGAAGCTGGCCAGACTCTCATGGAATGAGCATTCTATGTTCATACTTACAGACCATTCGAGGATATATCAACTACACAGCTACACAGGATACAGTCAAAAGTCGGAGTAATATTATAGAGAAAGTGAGTTAAGGAAGTGAGGAAAGGCTCCATGTCACTATCACATCTGTGGGCAATGGGTTGAGAAATCTCCCCTTTAATGGTAGTCCCTTGAGTATGAAGATATCCTCAGAGTTATAAGCAATAAACCAAAGTGAACAACATCTTACTCAGACTGGAACTGATAGCAGTGTTTTTCAACCATAAGACTGGATTGAGGCCAATAACTTGAACATTTTTTCCATCGATAACTAGGATAAGTGGCGCCGTGGCTCGTGTAATTAGTGCGTTTTACTTTGGAGCCAGGGGTTCCAGGTTCAATCCCTAGGCAATGAGTGTAGATATGAATAAGTAGACTCCTCGTTGAATATCCCAGCAAAGATCAAAGTTCTAAGGCTTGCGAATAACTGAGAGTCTTTCTTAAAAAATGTTGGGACTACAAAAGCGATTTAGCTTTCCTTCGATAACTAAAGGACCAACAGGCTTATGCAAAGGAGTAGGAAATTCCTGTTTACCACGATAGAAGTCAGTGAGGTGCTTTAAACTCTGAGGCATCACATGCAAAGCTATGACTAACAAAAGAAAGGAAAAAAGAGGTATGGAGTTGTTTTTGTGCTCGTGGAGTTGGAGATATAATTCGCATCGAAGGACTCTTAAGCAAGGAAGGGTATCACAACACCATACCTTCAGGATTGCGATTAATTGGGCGAAACTTCATCCTGCAACAAGGCAACGATCCCAAGCACAGCTCCAAATGGAGGCAGAAAACTTGGCCAGCACAGTCGCCAGATTTAAGCCCAACAGAGCTCTTATGGGAAGAGATCGATCGGAAAGTTCGCCAAACATGCCCAACGCCGAAAGATCACTTGTGGAAGCTTCTTAATGAAGCTTGAATTGCCATTTCCATTGAAACAATCGACAAACTCTTGAACAGGATGCCCAGAGTATGTGCAGCACTCATTAAAGCAAAAAGTGGTTATTTCGATGAAAAAAAGGTTTGAGTGAAATATGTATTATTTTGTTAGTTTGAATGAATTTTTGAAGCCTTAATGCTTAATTAATACAAATACATATAAAAGTTTAATAAAAAATAGATTTGATATCTTTTATTTTAATCTTTGAAGGTGATTTTCAAAATTTTGGTTGTCGAGGAACATACAAAACTCACTCAATGTCACTATCCATGGTTCATTCAGGACCTACAAGAAACTGATATAATCCATTAGATTACTGAACTGGTTGGTCTATCAATACATCACAGCAGAACCAGTGGAACCAGTAGAAAAAGAAGATCTCTGTTCTATGAATATACCCCTACCCACATATCTAATCTAGATAAACTCAAAATCTGACATTCTTTCGAATAATACGGACTACTGGATCTTAATCCAGGACTCTAAAATGTCCATCTTTCCCTCCATACACCTATGTACATATGTAGTTATACTCAAAAGATTCAAAGGTTAAGTTTAGCCTCTGAAATGGGCTAATCGATGTATATATACTGATTCTGGCACTTTCTCCGCCCTGCAATTTCAGGGAATGCATGAGACACATTAGAACACCACGAATCCTAGGGCTAAGGAAGCCAAACCTATCAATATGAATAGGCATGTGGAGGAGTCTAAGGCGAAGTAGAACGAATGATATACCTAAGCTTCTCACTACCATTCGAGTTGTCCGTGTTATATCCTGTACACGAATGGAAGGACTCTGCTGTTACTACGGCTGAGAAGCTTTCTGCTGACAGGTGTACTCTCGGATGCTTGTCAGATGGTCTCGAGAAGTGGGGCCGTAAAATAAATTTTAGGTGTTGTCTAGGGATTGGAACTGAAACTCCTTTTTTTCGTAATCGGAAGCTCTAACCAGTTGAGCCACAGGGCCCACCTTAAGCAAGGCATTCACTTATTCTACAAAGGACTTCTTGTTTTTTTCTTGAATCTCACAACTGGATCTGGGAACTATGACTACTAAGAGTAAACCTATAAGCACAAGGTTCGAGGTTCATTTTGCAGAAAACCCTCTTGTGCTCCTGAACACTTGATTTATGCTAAGCATTCGGATAGGTTACCATGTAATCCCACCAAACTTGTTAGTGTCACTTTAAGCCCTGAGGACTTAACGCCCAACTACCACCTACGTGTGGTACCACTCCAATTAATAGTGGTCAACAATTTCATGGCGTTTGACATGCAATAGAATTACATTTATTAAAATTCACGCACATAATTCAAACCACCATTGCATTTTATGCTTGAAATAGTTTTTCAAAAACTAATTGCTTTGGCCACAATGCTCTTTGGTTCTAGTATCTGTTGTGGTTATGTTTGCTATTTGCATATGTATGAAGTATCCAACTATGAATTTACAGATTGCATTGGAAATTGCTAAGCAAACTATTGTCGAATTATCAAAATATTTATTATTGATTTATAAACTGATACCAATTAAACGTTTGGAGAGTTTAATTAATTTTTCATTTGCGCTTCGGCAGTGAATTGCATTAGGAACTACTACTGCTATGTGGAATGATGTGGTGTAGAATTTCGAAAATTAATTTTACAAAACAAGTGTTAACAATTGAATGGATTGAATGGGGCTACTAGATTAATAGCGTAGGAGAAGACCTCCCAAACCAGGACTAAATGCGGTGCAGAACGGCAAAGGGAAACCGGAGTGAATGACTGAAAACACGAGCTTAAAACATCAGCAGGAACCACAAACAAACGAAGGACAGACAAGACCCAAAGGAAAGCCAAAAAGACTTCTTCCCAAATGCTAAATATTACAGCCGGGAACTAAGTCAAGCGATTGCGTTTTTTGGTCAAGTTTTTTGTTCAGTTTCGCCTATTTGACCTAAAACGATAAGGGAGAGGAGATATGTGACGATAGTTGCATTTCAAGGGACTTTTTACATGCTTGACCCGGGTACACCCCATTTCGTCCAAAAAACTAAGTAACTGGCAACTGAGTACACTAAAGTCTAAATCATGCGATTTGGGGGAGAGGAGATATGTGACGACATTGCATTTCAAAGGACTTTCTCCATGCTTGACCCAGGTGCACCCCATTTCGCCCCAAAAACTAAGTAGCTGGCAACTGAGTACACTAAAGTCAAAATCATGCGATTTGGGCTTTCTGGTCAAGTTTTTTGTTCAGATTCGCCTATTTGACCCAAAACGCTAAGGGAGAGGAGATATGTGACGCTATTGCATTTCAAGGGACTTTCTCCATGCTTGACCCAGGTGCACCCCATTTCGCCCCAAAAACTAAGTAGCTGGCAACTGAGTACACTAAAGTCAAAATCATGCGATTTGGGCTTTCTGGTCAAGTTTTTTGTTCAGATTCGCCTATTTGACCCAAAACGCTAAGGGAGAGGAGATATGTGACGATAGCGCATTTCAAGGGACTTTCTGCATGCTTGATCCGGGTACACCCCATTTCGTCCCAAAAACTGAGTAGCTGGCAACTGAGTACACTAAAGTCAAAATCATGCGATTTGGGCTTTCTGGTCAAGTTTTTTGTTCAGATTCGCCTATTTGACCCAAAACGCTAAGGGAGAGGAGATATGTGACGATATTTGCATTTCAAGGGACTTTTTACATGCTTGACCCGGGTACACCCCATTTCGTCCAAAAAACTAAGTAGCTGGCAACTGAGTACACCAAAGTCTTAGTCATGCGATTTGGGCTTTCTGGTTAAGTTTTTTGTTCAGTTTCGCCTATTTGACCTAAAACGATAAGGGAGAGGAGATATGTGACGATAGTGCATTTCAAGGGACTTTCTCCATGATTGACCCGGGTACACCCCATTTCGTCCCAAGAACTAAGTAGCTGGCAACTGAGTACACCAAAGTCTTAGTCATGCGATTTGGGCTTTCTGGTTAAGTTTTTTGTTCAGTTTCGCCTATTTGACCTAAAACGATAAGGGAGAGGAGATATGTGACGATATTTGCATTTCAAGGGACTTTTTACATGCTTGACCCGGGTACACCCCATTTCGTCCAAAAAACTAAGTAGCTGGCAACTGAGTACACCAAAGTTTTAGTCATGCGATTTGGGGGAGAGGAGATATGTGACGACATTGCATTTCAAAGGACTTTCTCCATGCTTGACCCAGGTGCACCCCATTTCGTCCCAAAAACTGAGTAGCTGGCAACTGAGTACACTAAAGTCAAAATCATGCGATTTGGGCTTTCTGGTTAAGTTTTTTGTTCAGTTTCGCCCATTTGACCCAAAACGCTATGCGAGAGGAGATATGTGACGATATTGCATCTCCAGGGACTTTCTCCATGCTTGACCCGGGTACACCCCATTTCGTTCCAAGAACTAAGTAGCTGGCAACTGAGTACACTAAAGTCAAAATCATGCGATTTGGGCTTTCTGGTTAAGTTTTTTGTTCAGTTTCGCCCATTTGACCCAAAACGCTATGCGAGAGGACATATGTGACGATAGTGCATTTTAATGGACTTTCTCCACACTTAGTTCAGCAGTCCGATAGTGAAATTTAGTCCAGACCCTTCAGACAATACTATTAAGTGAGAGCTAGGTTAGGTTAGGTTAGGTACGTGGGTAGGCGACTAGAAAAATGTTCACATCGCCACACACAGGTCAGTACAGACCCATTGTGATTAGAGTGACGGCTAAGAAGACAGAAATTAAAAAGTTTTTTAGAGCTAAAGTCAATAAAAGGAAATAAATGAGGCTGCAATAAGACTTAATGCTTTCGGAATCGCAAAGACTGAAAAAACGTGAAAATGATGAGAAAAAATTAAAAAAATTCAGGGAAACAGCTGCTTATAGCACTCAAGGGAGAGAGCGATGAACAGATCAGGAAATTCAGGAAGATATGTGCAACATCCTCCAAACAGAAGCAAAGCTGAAAGCGCTGAGCCAACGAATAACATTTAAAGTTTGCGACGTAGACGAGTCGATGACCCTTAAGGGAATTAGAGCGACAATAGCACACCAAGTCCCTTCAAGTTCATGAGAACCCAAAGTGAACCAAGTCATGCTTACAAGGCGCCTAATGGTAGCATGGGTCAGGAATTTAATTTCGCCAACAAGATGTTTTAAGTGCAAGGCAATCTAGTCACTTAGGGTGTAGTAGAGTGCATCACCTTTTTGAACTTCTCCATCACAGTTCGAGTCCGAGTTCACAATTTTGCAGGAAACAAATACTTCCTGCATACATACAATGAATAGATGCATTTGAAAAAGTGGACAAAAGAATGCCCAACTACTTGAGTTTAAGGTCTATATGCCCATACCTAAGAAAAAGGTGATCTTGTGTCAACTATCGAGCCATAGGCTTCCTAAACTTTGCGAATAAGCCGTTGCGCACCACATTTATCGTCATGTCTCACTGTGGCTTCTGGCACAGTAGATGGAATATAAATCAAATTTTCACTGTAAGATAAATCCTGTAAAGGATGAACGCATTTGATGGTGGAACTCGCCATCTATTCGTTGACTCTAAGGTCGCATATCATGGCATTCATTGCTTGGAGTTCTCGAGCTTCGAAGAGGACGAATAAAGGGTCCATGATCTGTACGAAAATGGGGATGTAAACCGAAAACTATATTGCTTCGACCTTTTCGGTGGAATGGACGACGAAGATTCAGCCAAAAGAATCTTCGAAATCAAGTCAATTGACAGACAGTTGTACTCTCGGTTGTTTGTCAGATGCTCACGGGAGGTGAAACCGTGATAGAAATCTTATGTATTGTCTGGGGATTGAAGCTGGAACCCCTTGCTCCGTAGCTCGACACACTAATTACTTCAGGAACTGCATCTACAAAAGCCAAGGACTTCTTCTTTGTCCGCTCGGCTCCCCTGGATATTATGTCTGACTGTAGACTCAACTGAAGTTCAAATTAACAAGGACTCTGTCGAAGACAGTGTATTAGCGAGATAAATCGACGAGTTAAGCTTGACTGCAAACAGCCTTCCATGGCTCCTAGATAAACTACACAGGACACTCGAAAGATGAAGACAATGTATCTTAACTATTTTTTTTCCAAAGGATAATAGGATAACAAAACAAAACCTTAAGTCAACTTAAAGAGAATGCAGAAGTGACACTCACCTTCGGTGAAATCCGTGCATGTTCCGTTGCCCGTGCAATTAGTTCGATAATCGAATTCGGTAAAATTCATACCGCTACTCATTGTTGTACCCGAAACCGTGCTACCGTTATAATTATAAAAATACTCGCCAAAATCTTCTAATAACAACATAAACGTACTACCACCGCCATTGGAACCGATACCCCCGACACCGCCGACACCGCTGTCAGATCCTGCGCCACCGGCACCACCACCTCCGCCACCCGGATCACTATCACTACCTGTCCGATGAAACGACGACGACGCATTCTCATTACGACTTAGTACCGATACCGAATCACCAATGCCCGCCGCGATACCATTAGAACCAATGAATCCCGCTGCATAATCCGCTTCACTGTCCACTACCGCTGTTTCCGCGCTATCGATCAAAGCGATGTCCTCGCCATAACTACCACCGCCACCAGTATCGACGATTTCAATGTCCTGGCCATCCAGTGTCGGAGTGTAACTGACGGCTGGACTACTAATGCTGCTGCTGTTGCTGCCATTCGTGCTGTTGTTCTCGAATAATCCACCGAAGGTACTCGTCGATGACAACGTTGACAGCCATGATGACCATGAAGAGGATGTTGAGGTTAGATTTGTTGTTGTTGTTGTTGTTGTCGTCGGAATTGTTTGGTTCCATGGAGTGAAATCGTCATAGAGCTTGAAGTAGTCCGCTGTGGTGGTAGTGGTGGCAGCAGCATCGGCAATTCCCGTTGTCGTTGTCGTAGCAGTTGAGTTCACATCGTCCACCTCCATATCCTCGCTGTATAGATTGAACGTCATGCTTGGATGGGTTATATGTGTGCGTATCGATGGTTGGGGTGGATGGATGGATGGATAGATGGATGGATGGATGGATGGGTTGTAAGGGTTGTTGTTGGTCGTCGCTTTTGTTTGATTTTCAATTACTCGGTGTTAATGAACTCTCCGCTCCTTCGCATCGAACAAATACAAGAAAACTTTCTCCGCTCTCACCACCCGCAAGCTATCTACACACGAAGGTGTGCACGAGTAAGGGATGATTGTTGCTTATAGCCTTCTGCATAAGATAGGTGCGTGGGTGCATTTTTTCAGGATAGGTCCGAGGCCTAGACAGGATCACACAATCAGAGCTACTTGTGGTTGTGACTTGCAAGAAGGAACTGCAGCCATACTATGAAACTCTCCACAGAGCACTTCAATTCAGTAAATTAGCAGCAGCCCTTATCCTGATCATCGGGATGAGGCTGTCCCTTAGCCGTTCCTCGTTTACAATTCAGCTTATGTGTGCGTCGTAAATTAAAATCAGTAGCGGAACTTATTTCTCCGTCGATATCCACTCGGATACGAGATTAGATTATCCTGGCAAAGAATTTGCATCTCCCCGACCTTGTGCAATTCCCAACTGGAATGGAGCTCTACAACTCTGTCTTGTGCTGAAACGAAAAGAGGAAACAAAAATCAAATGAATTGAAATTAAAATTAGTTTCACCATTCAGGGAAAAAGCGAGTGAGGAGTCAAGGAGTCCTGGTAAAATAATAAATTAAAGCAGTTGCACAGGACACAAGCTTGTGGTTCAAAATGTGTTTCCTGTGACGATCGCAATGGGCTGATGGGCGGGGGGGAGGGGATGTCTTTTCTACTAGTTTTACATATAATCCTTGTTGGGTAATTGAGACAGAGAGAGGTAGGGAAACCCTTGTTGGCGAGGCACAGAATACTAAGCATCTTGAAACGACAACGACGACGACGACGACGTCCGGATATGTTAGTGATGTTTTGCAGTTTCATTCCTTGCCACAGACACTGAGTGGGTGGGCGGCGGAGCTATTGTGCTACTGTTTGTGGAAAATAGAAATTAATTTTGTTGAGTTTAATTTTCCTTAATTTGGCCAAAAGGAATGGAAAGCAAACAAAGACACAAGCCTTTGGAGAGCTCTACTACTGGTGCTCTGGTCTCTTAATTGATATTCACATTTTCCAAGGAGAACTGTGAAGAATGCCCTGAAAGAGTTTAGAAAGCAATACTGTTGGACGAGGAGAGGAAAGTTAATTTCACCGAATGCAAAGGAGTTGAATTACGGAGCCAAAGGACCTTTAGGAACGTTAATGCCCAGTACCAGCCATCGTACAGAAAGAAACATTGAACAGCGGTTTTCATTTTCATTTTAAGTGAAATTAGGTTTACACAAGTTACCCAAAGCGGATGATTAGAGTAGACATTGATTTTTCCAAAATGACTTGGAACGGAGGGTGTTTAGTCGGGTTTCAGATAAAAGTAAATACTTTTCGCAGTATTGATTGAAGAGACCACTAAGCCATTTGTTAGTCCTGCTATGGACGACGACAGGTCAGGCCTCGAAAAGGTTGTCCGGTTTTTGCCAGAGCTTACAACGTGCATTTCCTGACAATCACTGGAACTTACTTGAACCCGATGGAGTGAGATTTAAGTTATGATGTCTTATTTTTGTCGAATATGGAACACAAGCCTACATTCTTTGGGCCGAAACCCAGCAAAAATACCGTCACACTGTATTAAATTTCCAAAAATTAAAGACTTCTGTTCCATCTTCGACAAAACAAATTCAGGACCTAATATCCTGCTTCTTGGACAACCTTGCAAGTTGGAATTTTATCCCTATTACTCTGAGATATAGTAACTAACAGAATCCATACTACTAAACCTAAATGGACTGAGGATTGTTGCTTATGAGTATGATGCTGTCATAGTAGGGAAAGAGGAAAGCGATCGTCCTTTGATTTCCACAGAAGGCCCTGAACAACCTGCCTAACTGAAGCGAACTGGTTCTCTGTTCAAATTAATAATTCCCGACTTCGAACCACTAAGAGTATGTGGAACCCAATTCCAAAGGTTGGAGAAACCAAGATACGTAGTATCCATACAAGATCGAAAATCGGACTAGAAAGGCCCTCGATCACTATGTACGGATGCAGCAGAGTTTTCACCAATGAACTGCGGCACCATCACCAAGTGGTCACACGCTAATGCGCCTTCAAACTACCTTACATCCCACACGGACTTTAGCCTTAACCTCGACTTCAAATTTCCCTCTCAAAAGAGTTGGACAAACAGTGAGGTCATAAACCTCACGTCCGCATCCATCTTCACGGATAGGTCAAAGATTGGTGAAGGCATTTGCTCAGAAGAACCATCAATCTATAAAACTATCCACCTATCCACTCAGAACAACAAAAAACATCTGCATGGATGACATACAAAGCAAAACAGCTCAGAGGATACAAAGAGGTACTTAAGTACCTAAACTGCAGGACTTTCTTCTGCCAGAATCAGAGCTTCCATAGTCATAATATGGCTGATGAGTTAGGTAGAAAAGGCTCAGAATTAAAGAATTAAACAAGCGGTTTTCTCACGTTCAAAATTATCATGGATTTCACAACTTGACCAATAGAGGAATACACTTTCCTCATGCTGGGCTCCACAAAACATGGGTGCGATACAACAAAAAAAAAAGACTTGGGACCTTCTATCGCTAAACAGGCTACAACTGACTCTCTTCATAAAGATTCTCACACACAATACAAATAATACAAAAGTCCATAATGAGAGTCAGGACCATTATGTCCTTGTAAAGGCAGTACTGAAACAGATATAGAGGAAGACTCGAAACATTTCCTTTATGAATCTCATTGTCTGAACAAAACCAAATACGCAATCCTGGAGAAAGTATCTTTTATCGACCTTAGCGAGCCAAACATGACTGACATCTAAGACCATCCTAAAATTCATAAAGAAAATGGGCTGGTTCAGGATGGCTACTCCGACCATGCAATAATTGTAGGACTAATTGTATTGTCCACTGTTTCTGGTATCCCACGCAGGGAAACACAATGGATTCATAGAGATTCGAGTGAGTCTGCAGTTCTGTAGATGGAGTCACCCCCAACTTACCTACATACCAACCTGTTTCCCACCTCATCAGGACAGAAGTCCTCTATAAATCAATTGTGGGCTTAAGTTGCGTGGACTTATTCAATGGGTCTCTTGTGAAACAATAATTCTTTAACCTTGACGATCTCCATGCAGGAAGTGCAACAGATTATGAGTGTGGGATATCCTACCAGACTCCTTGGTTTATTGGGACTTCAACTCAAGGAAGAACTATTTTTCGACTGTCGCCTGTAAGGAGATGAGAGAACGATAAGGTATCACTGCTTGAAGCCATTTGAAGGCTTGGAGTTACCATTTGAAGCTACTACTTACTAAGGCTTGGAGTTGGACAATTATGTAATCTAGCAATGGGGATCTATACACTTGGCGTCGAAAGTTTCTGGTAGCTCCTTAGCATCTACAGTGTTGGCCAAAACTAAAGCAACTTATTTGTTCCTTCCTTCTAAAAAAAAACTTTCCGTTACAAAAAATAGAAAAAACTATTATTTTGAGTGTTTACAGCTAAACAAATACTGGCAATAAACAAACAAGAAAAAATTTCTTAAAAAGTTGATAGGTATTATTGTTTTTTATAAAATGGCAAGGAATAAATATTCTGAAGAGATAAAAAAAAAATTACTTCTGAATATGAAAATGGAATATCACAGGCAAAACTGTCCGAAAAATATTCAATCTATTAATCTGTGATTTGTTGTCTAATTAAATATTATTCCGCCAAAACGATTCACCGAGGTGGCAGGCCAAAAGTTACGACACACCGGGAAGATAAATCTCTGATAAGGAAGATTAAGGCCAATCCCTTTATGTCATCTAGAAAACTAAACAACGAATTAAATATAGATGCGAGCACCAAAACGATTCGTCAAAGAGCAGTTGACGGTGGTCTTACGTCTTTCAGGGTCGTTAAAAAACCTTTTATTTTGGTCAAAAACAGAAAGACTAGATTGAAATTTGCAAATGACCACATCAACTGGACACTCTACGTGGAAGACGGTTCTATTTTCCGATGAATCGAAATTTAATCTAAAGGGATCGAATGGATTTTGACGTGTTCGCCGGCCCATCAATGAAGCACTTAATCCTCGATACTTAAAGAGTACTGTCAAACATAGAGGAGGGAACATCATGGTTTGGGGATGCTTCTCTGGACATGGAGTTGGTCCGATTTATAAAAGCTATGGAATTATGGATTTACAAAAATATCCTGGAAGACGTTATGCTGCCACATACTGAGGAGGATCTGCCTTTATAATGGATCTTTCAACAGGATAATGATCCAAAACATACCTCAAAAGTCGTTAAAAAGTGGTTTCAAAATAGAAACGTTGAGGTTATGGAATGGCCTGCGCAGTCTCCGGATCGTAATCCCATAGAAAACCTATTGGAGATTGTTTATAGGAGAATAATTCGGGATAAATGTCGAAGCAGGGAGGATCTATTCGTTCACGTCAAGGAGGCTTGGGATAATATCCCTGGTTCTATCATTTCAAATCTTCTGCAGAGTATGCCTAGGAGATGTGCAGCGGTGATCAAGAATAATGATTTCGCCACAAAATACTGATTTTGGTAGAAGAATTTTAAAACAAATACAATTTTTGTCATGGAATTGCTATAGTTTTGGCCAGATGAAAATAAAATTGGAATAATTAGAGTATTTTATGTTTTTAAGTTGCTTTAGTTTTGGCCAACACTGTATATATGTATGCAATTCGTCTACTGCTTAAGCTGCAAATTATAAGACCGTTTTCACTTGTAGAGCCTCATTCGAGTTTTTCGACTATAGTTTCGACAGTGTAGGTTGCAAACGCTTCAACAATTTTTGCTATCCAAATTTTTTACCAAAATTCTCATTGGATTGCGATTTTCTGATTTTCATTGCCAAGTTATTCTTAGAGATGAAGCCTAAAGCCCGAAGCCATTGGCAAAATGCTATAACATCCACAAAAGTTAACTATTTGGTGCTGGTTGTATGCTGAAAGGACCAGTGGGTCCATACGTTTTCTTCAATGGAGAGCTCTAAGCCAGTAATGTTGCCTCTGTTCACTATTTTTGGCATAAATCGGATGGAAAGAAGAATATGTGGTTTCAGCAAGACGGTTCCACATGTCAGACATATTATCTTCCGAAATGGACCATCCTTGAAACATTGCCTGCCTTGTGTAGACCTGAGTTAAGTCCATGTTCTTTACCAGTAAATCAGAGGCTTTATACGACCTTAGGACCAAAATTTGATTAGAATCTTGGTTTGGGACGTTTTCAGGTAACCAGGCTGGTGTAGAGAAACGTACCAAAATGTTTTCAATGTAAGGCTGTTAGCTCTGTAAATACTCCTAACCTTCAGACGTAGTCCGTTGCCCGGACTACAACCCCTACAACTACGGACTGTATAAACTGATGGCAATAAACGACTTACGGCTAAAGTGGTCCGGACTCCTGCCCCTGGTAACCAAATTTATGATACTTATGCTACAAAAGCCCAAACTGTACCCCTGCACCTGGTACTAATTTTTCTTATTTCTAAGGGGTTTCCGAAATTACCCGATATTAATTCCTATTTCTCCACCTCTACCCTCTCGGCAAAGGTTTCCTGACCGTTGCTCCCCTGTTCGATTGGTAATTTGCGCATTGTTTACGAATCCATACATTCCAACATAATTTATCGCTTAATCATGGAAAACCAAACCGAAACCGGTGCCCAGAAAAGAGGGTGTGGATAACTGAGGTTTTTGAAGTCGAGTGTATGGCAAACATTGAGATATTTCCGTTTGAGGTTGTATTACGTTCATTATTTTGTTAATTTATTAATCGAATTGTAATTATTATAATTTTTGCGGACATGTGTACGGGATGTGTCCCGAAAATACTCTAATTTATAATTAATTTACTGAAACGGAGTTTTCTCTGCTGAATGTTGTATTTTGCGGCTGGGTTTGGTCTGTAATGCGAGTGTTTTGTGTTAACAGGGGTTAATCCCCCTCCAGTTGGGTGCACTATTAGCAGAGTTTTTATGTGTGTGTGTGGGGAAAAAGGCTTAACTGAAATGTGGTTGTTGTGGTTTGCATGGTTAATTAGGTGAGGAAACGTATTTAATTAGTCAAACGTGAATAGCTTCGTTGGGTAAATGAATTAACCAAAACGGTCAGTTTGGGTGGATTTCGTTCTCATTTTTATTTTTGTTCGTTTAAGGCCGATTGGGGTATGCGAAAAGGGTCCGGGGACTCACTTGCTAGAGAATTTGAAGTTTTTAGTTTGTTTCGTATGTATCCGGGCGGTGTTTTCTATGGTAGGGTGCACATGAATTTGTTATGAGGTAGGATATGCGAAGCTACTAAGTTATGTTTCCATACAGAGAATCCTTACACATGAATCTACTTTGAAAAAGTCCGACTGATTCACCAATGTCAAGGTTCGGGAAAGGTAAACGAGTTTAAGGTCTAAGCCCATCACTATCAGAGTTGCAGAGGACGAATTCAACAAGGAGAGGCTGTCAAACTTCTTCTTCAAACTTGTACTGGACTAGGCGGTGGTTAAAACAAGGACGAGTCTATAAAAATTTTGAACGATATTGATGAACAGATACAATGAGTTAGCCTCGAACTGAATCAAGCCAGAGAGGAAGACTTAAGGAAGGAGAAAATATAGTTATGAACATCGCCTCGTTCAAACTCGTGAACCAATGCTGTGAAGAACATATTGCACTTATAGCAAACGGCAATGTTACACTTCTTTGAGTTCCAGGGCAAAGCGGCATTCAAGGAAAAAAAGGGCCCCGAACGATTTAGCCGAAAAAGCGGACCGGATATAATCTAATATTGGTCGTCTCCTCAGAGGTGAAGAGTAAAAAAAATCTCTTAATGCACTTCGTATGCAATATCGTCTCATATGTCCCCTCCATCAGCGTTTTGGGTCAAATGAATGAAATTGCACAAAAAATTAACCAAGAAATGAAAAAAGGATGATTTAGACTTTGGTGCACTCAAGCCTTTGGGAAGAAGTTGGGTATACAGAGGTCCAAAGTGAAAAAAATCCCTTAGTGCACTTCGTATGCACCTAGAGACAATAAAGGGGCAGATTTTGCGAGACTAGCTAATGAGAAATGCTGGATCCCGGGACATATGGGCTTTCAAGGAAATGAAAGAGCCGATGAGCTAGCGAGAGCTACCACTCTCCACCTGCCGTGTTTCGAGGTTTATTTGGACCCAATATAACGAAAACAGAACCAGTGCAGTCCTGTTCCCAACAGAACACAGCTAAGCCTTCTTATCGGTGTCTTCACAGGTCAAAACCCAATGGTGACCCACCTGAGTAGAATGGGATTTAACGGCTCAGACCTATACAGAGGCTTCTGTGCACTGAGATGGAGGAATACAAGACTCATTTCCTCTGGGAATGCCCAGGTCTCAGCTGAATCAGCAAGCACTTTAAAACAACCATAAAATTCTTAACGAAAAGGGGTTGGTTCAAGAGGACCGCTCCCTCGGCTCTCGAAGGCTGGTAAAACTATGAATATCAATGACATTCCCTCCATTCTAAAAAGAGTTCTTCTTTCAAGATCACAAATGGATCTGAAAAAAAAACTGGAACTGTTCCCCTTAACTTCAAAATTGTTCTCGACTGGCATTTCCACTTCTACTTTGTTACTGACAGACTCAACCCCACTTTGAACAACCTATAGTCGCTGAATGGGATTGGAATTCTGAAAATCTCGTACCAGGACTTTTTCGCTTCGTAGGGTCATTTTTACAATATCTCTCTTGGAGTTAGTGGCTTAAATATCATTCTCTTATTATATAGAGCCCAACAGAAGCTCTAAATGTTATATTGAACCTTTTACCACTCGATCTCCATATGATGTCCTTATCATCATGTAGTGCAGACAGGCTAAGAGAAACAGGCTTCTAGTGTACCAAACCGTATGATCCCAGCGTGAACTTCAAAAACAATTTCTCGACCAGATTTCCAACTAGAGTGTAGTGAAAAGCAGGCAGTGACAAGCGAGCTTGAAACAAAATGTATACCAACAGTTCAAATATGGACTGAGTAGAGGACTGTGGAGAGCATTCCAGATGCTTCTGGCTTCCTGACTTATACAACGTCTTCCAGGTAGAAGTCCTAGCTGTACGGCAAGTTTTCCGTATACTTCAGGAAACAGCCACAATTGGTGACACCATAGTCATTGTCGTTGACAACCAGGCGGCTATGAAGGCTATTGTGTTGGTCACTACATCATCAAAACTTGTTGAAGAGTACTAAGATGAACTTTCCCCTTTGGGAGGGCCACTTTTGGATTCCTGTTCATAGTCACATTGAGGGAAATGAAGGATCAGATAATTTAGCAAGATCTGCAGATCTGCTTCTGATGGCTCACTTGTTGAGGCGGTCAACAGCCCTCTGGGATTCCTGAAGGGCAGAAGTGTTGCGTAGAACACTAGATATTGCTAGAGTTCAGGCAATCAGTACTGGTCTATACCCACTAGCACTGGTCAGAATAAGTATTTTATTTAATGTACATTGCCGCGCCTCCAATATTTCAGATGAAACAGAAAGGGTCAGACAGGGCACACTAGACAAAACCCTTTTTGGACGAACTTACAGAGTTCAAGGCGATCAGAATGAATTAAATATCAGTCAACACTATTTCATATTAGACAGGTTACATGAGTCGTATTATTAAAACGGCCCTGGCCCTGGCCCTTTTGGCCCTTCTTATGTTTCAGGATCGTGTGCTGATACAACTGCTTCTACCGGTTCCATCTTTCTCTACTTACAACAAACAAATAAGGAGGTTTCTGACTTATTAGTGACTACATCTTCGGGTTTGTTCGAGTATTCACATACATTCTTCCGATGCTTGAATTTTACAAGTTTTATCCTGAGAAAAGCCACAGGACTTGCTCTTCAATATTTCGGTACTCAGAGAAGATTGACTTGGAATCGAAGCCTGTTTTCTCGTACATTAACTTAAAAGCAGAGGATTAGTACAACCTAAGGTTTAGAAAGCAGCATGGTTATGGTAAAAGTAATCTTTAAAAAGGTGTCTTTCAATGCCTTTCTTAAAATTCAAGCATCCTGTGAATGTCAAACCTTCAAACTTAACATTACTTATAGAAAATATGTGAACCTACGATTGGTCCCCGAAAATAGCTAGAATGTAGAACTGCTTGTCAAGACCTGCCTCAATCTGAGGCTACTATGTATATCCCAAGAGTTTTTATTTCTTAAATTTGTGTGGAAAACTTCTTATAATGTGGACACGGCCTTAGTTATCCAATCCAACGTATTGCTGAATTCGCTGCTAATTATTCTTTTCACTTTTGTCAACTGACTACCAATAGTCTGAGGAAGGTTCCAGCCCAATCAAAATGTCTACCGAGTTGAGTAATTTAGCCGAACCTCATAAAGGTAAATACATCGATTAAGTTTCACTCTGAAATGTTTTCCCTAAACAGGATGAACCCTGCAATGACCTTTTTGAACTCTTCAACAAGAATCAGTTCTGACAGTTCAATCGATTAAGAGGGCCAACCAAATTCTGTTAAGAGTTCCTTATAGTACTCTGCCACTTATGACAACTTCCACTTATATAGAAAAAAAAATACAAACACATCCTTCAATTGTTGTCACTTGATCCTTCTTGCTATTCATACTGCACCTTTGACCTTAAATTCTAAAACTAAGACCAAAGGATCGATAGTGTCCTCTTTGTTGCTTCAATCAACCAAACGAAAAGGGAACAAATTAAGGACATCTTTGCACAGATTGCCTCCGTCCACTACCATTCCATGTCACTATCAGACCTTCATCTCAAAAAAAAAAAAGGAGACAGACTGGCAGTACCAGCAGCGAAGCCAAAGAAAAGTCAGAACGAAAGAACGGTCAGACGTACGCATGCATGCGAAGGGATGTCAATTTTGCTAGGGATAATTTCATTATTGTCAAAAAGTTGGTCGTTTTAATGCTACGCCGCAGTTTTTTTTTTCTTTGCCTTTCGCATGTGTGAAATGCCTCCGGTGACGGCAGATCCTCCCATCCATCCATCCATCTATCCATCCATCCAGCTATCAACACGAAAAGGGGGATGCAGTACGAGTAAATGGGAAAACTTTGCGGGCTATGGCTGGCATATTCCTTGTCGAATAAAGGAAAATTGAGTTCTTACCGATTGGTAGAGTGTCCCGTTTATTCCTTTTATTCTCCTCTTCCATGATATTGGATTACATTTCCGTCCAAAAGTTTCGCCCTGCCTATTAACTACATCCCGGCAGCAACACATCGTTCATCTACGTATGTAGCATCTCACCGACGACGTCCAACCCTTGGACCCCAAAAAAGAGTCCTCTCTCCTGGTAATGGGGCCATTAGCCTTGGTTGTTGCATATTGTTCTAAGTGAGTGCTGATCTGGTTGTGTTACTGTGTGTGTAGTACAGTGGGCAAGGATGAAAATTGAGAAAATATTTTATTAATAATTACATGACCGTTTGTGCGCACATCCTGTGTCTTTCAATTTTGCCCACCCCACCGACTGTGCTCGTCCTTTCCTTTAGTTTGGATGATTCTATTATCGATGATCTCGAAACGAGGTCGGTATGTTGTTCTAATAATGACACAGACGATGACGATATAACGTGAAAATTACGGAAGTGGTTGATGTGGGCTGTTGGTTGGGTACGATGGTCTAGACACCGTCGGATCCTTTGGCCAAAAAACAAAGAAAAAAACACAAAAACTCTGGGCATTCTGAGAAAAACCCTTCAGATATCATATTTTAATTACACGAACGTACTTAAAGTCCATTAAGTGTTATTTATTTCTGAAGCAAAGCCATAGTGTGGGAGGGGTTTACTTGGAATGTCCTTGGAGCAGAACCGACCAGTTGGCAGAAGTGAATATATTTATCTTGAGTAGGGTGGGCAGGAGTCGGGATGATGGGCTATTTTTAAAGTAACAAGTTAATGATGTTCCTTTTAAGGTATTATCGGTGCTTCAGGAATTGTGCCCGAGATATTGACGTGTTTCTAAGAGATCTAATTCAATTCCTGGTAAAAAGGGTAAACTTTCAGTTTTGGCATGTCCTTTATGAATTGAGTTTTTTTTTTATTTCTAAATTTAGAGTTCCTTAACCTGAGTGCTTTTCCAGTGAAACAAGCTTTGATGTTTGGTGTAACTTGAAATGTGTTGAGTCTTAATCTGGAAAACGATTTCGAGTAATCTTCCAAAGATGATTCGAAAGATTTCTCTATTAATAGAGGAAAACTGAACTTATAGACACCGAGGCTTCAGAGAGAGTCAAGGAAGCGAGCAATGAACCTATTCATCCTCGAGAGATTCACGGAAAAGAGCAGTGAATGCCCATCTTTGTGACAAGCTTTCAATTGGACTGCTGCTGGTCAGTACTTTGACTCTATATCCTTACCTCAGTACATCTGTCTTCTTCGTAGGAGTGTGAGTTATACAAGCATGAAGGCATTGAGACTAAACCTCCAATGAAACAAAAAAGTACAACGAAGGGAGTAATCGATTTACGTCGATGACACATTAGAACCTCCTTGAACTTTTAAACCAAATCCTTTCGAAAAAACAAACTCCTTCATCGTAAATATCCCCTGTAGTATCTGCTCTCTAGCACCCTCAATGCACTTATATTGGAAACTTGGCAAGAAATGACCAAAGAACAGGTAAAGCCAAGTCAGAAGGACTTTCTCATCAGATGACCAGGGCTACAATTGGTCGATTAAAGTTGTAGTTAGCCCTTTTATTGCCTAGAGTGTTGCAGGAAAAATTTAGTAGGCTGAACCAATATCTAGTGATCATTAGCCCAAAATTTAGGAGATACTATTTGCTGAAAGTTCGCAGACTTTCATACTCGTGATCAAGTCGAGTAGGAGATCCTTGAAAAGTTCACATTCCCTTAAAATTTTCTATCTTATAACGCAAATCACATGTCCTGTTTCCTAAGAGAAAACCCAATACCTCATCTATGTAGATCCAGCTACAAAGCCATGGCCTTTTAGGTTTTTTGTTACTGATTTTCTTCTAATGTTCAGGTCTGAATGGTGGGTTTGTCATTGTCAAGATGATCAGATTTTTTCTGAGAGCTCGTCTTCTTTGGAATTCATACAAATCCTATTTTTAAGTTAGAGTTGGTATAACCTCATTCAATATCTCGATCCATGCTATTCCCCAGAAAAGGACTCCAGAAGCAGTGTTCAGCAGGCTCACGATTTGAATATCTTTATACAGATTAAAAGTATTTCTCTATTATGTTACCATGTAACCATGGAACCGATAATAGTACCCTGGCTTGAGGAATGCAACAGTACACAGATACTGTAGTCCAACAACTACCCAATTTGGCATCAATAGCTTTGCTCCTCAGAGTTTGTCCAGTCCAGCGTTACATCTTAGGTTTGATATGGTTAAAGGTACCTACAATAGCTATGAAGGAAGCGATAGTAAATTCCTTTGAGGAACTTTCAGTGGCTCTTACGAGTGAATAAAGGACGAATTTATTGATTTACGTACAAACTAGAATACACGGATGGCGAATACCTATGCTGGAGAGTGGAACAGGACCCAATACGAATCTTAGGACATGTGGATGGAAATATTAGTAATGTGCAGTAGTTCCATTATTAATTACGCTGTACACTGTACTTGATAACTCAAGATGCCAGAAAGCGTATACTATGACGTGTAGGCATACTAAAGGCGCACTAGGATCCGTAAAAGGAAACTCGGCAGAAGCAAAGTAAGTTAAGTCATTTAGATATGTGGTTGTGGGATTGAAAACCCTTTGCTAACAAATGTTTTAAAAGCCAATTTTTACTAAAAGTTTCGTTTGTCCCTTCGAGGATAGGGACACACTTACTCGTACATCAGAAAGGGTACATTGTATTACCAGGAATGTACTTCCATTTTTATTTACCGAGGGACTACTTGCACCAACTGAAACTTTGCATGAAGAGAAGAATGCGAAATGACATTTTAGGATGCCAATTCCCTAATGAAGTCGAAGAAAAAAGTTTCAGATGCATATTACTATGTCGAACTGGACAGGACATATACGACATGCAATACAATACTTCTGTTTCAAGACATGACATGTGACTTATTCTATAAAATATTTGCTTGTAGGGGAGGGCATACCCAGGAGTCCCAAGTAATACCTAAGTTCATGGACAACTAGACTGCAGAAAAGAACAAACAAGAACCTTCCCTACGTTCACTGACAAGTCTTGTAGCCAATGTTTCGTCCAACTATCTACTAATGATGAGGTTCAGGTATGCTCAGTCAATGATGGTTCAGATTAAACAAGTTCCATCAATGACCAGAGGAAAATCAAAAGCGTTGGTGAGATCCCTTTCACTGATCCTTGCCGGATACCTATCTATCCTGAAGTCTTGAAGGATTTAAGGTTGCCTTTGATTCGAACAAATTTGTATTGTTATTACATGAGTACTCGTATAATCAAGGACTATACACGGAAGGCAGGACTTCGCAGTTTCGCGAAGAGTGTAATCAACTTATTTGGACACTACTTTCAAAACTGTGTATTGTCATTGAGAAGAATACCTTTGTTGACACAACACTTCTTCCATGTCATTTTAATTGCAGTTTTGACTGCAGGAAGCATTTCTTTTGGATATCCTTCACATACTAGACCTCCTCCGAAAATGTGCTCCGAAGTATTTGTACTCTTTAAGTGCTTTAATGCATTTGCCATCAGAATAACATGTTCTTATCCTTCAAACCTTCAAATATTAACAGAATGGAACACTTAACTTACAGGACTCCAGGAAGTGCAGTCACTTGGTCAAGGAGTTTTGAGTCAGGAGTTTTAATATTTACCCTTTATACCTTCTAGGAAATAAAATATGCCTGCCTTCTTAGAGGTTGTGTACCTACCTATGTGTAAGAAAGGACATTTTAAGGAATTGAGGAACTTTTTAATTCTTTTCAAGGAGTTTGGTCAAGTAATTGATTCTCTTAGATAGTAAGCCGCCTGACGAAATAGTTGAATAGTTCAACCATATTCTAAAGGGCATGGGACTGGTGTAAAAGGATCGATATTAGAAGTTCTAGTCTGACACTTTAATAGATGGCAGCACTTAAGAAAGGCAGAGAGCCTTGATCCCCACTATCTTTAGATTTGCTTAGAATCAATGCTACACTCAATAGGCTCTGAGATCCCAAGTGGGGCAAGAGATAAGTGAAAACCTTCTCCAAAAAATAGAAACAATCAGTAACTTTCCTCCTGAAAGCATCAATGAGTACTGTCCTTGGACAGATACCCTTTTTGGTAGAAGTTAAGACTGATAGTAGGTACCTGGTGACGAATCGATGAACACAGATGTCACTAGTATTCTAGTCACTAACTATTCTTCGCCGAAGGTCAGTTGGTGAAATGGAGAGATATGAGGATTCTTTCAGTCATGGCTTAGCTAAGGTAAGTAGATTCGGAGATCAACAATGAAGAGTAAGGATTTCGAGCTGGATCTTCCTGGATCAACCACATCAATACCTTGTGGAGCATCATTGAACAACACGTTGAGTACAGATCGGGATCGGCTTCAACAGCTTGTTTCGACATGTATTACGGTAAGCCTACTACATGACAATGTATCAGACAGACTATGTTATGTATGAAGTAGGTACCTACACCTAGTTCAAGACGCGTTCCAAAGTAGGACTCAAAAGGAATACAATAAGACCGAACTTCCTAAGCATCGCTACTACATTTCTGAATATAACATCAGTGTTACTAAACCTAACATGGCCAAGGAGCAAAGTCGAGGAAGTAACTAGCCTGCAATACCAAGGAAGTGTGATTTCAGAACTGGATGTGAAGAGAAAAAATGACAAAGCAAAAACTGTCTAAAATATGGAGAACACTATTTTCAGCACAAGCGGACTGCTCCAGGAAGACGTGAAGAAAAACGATGGAAGAGACATGCAGATCATTAGGGATAACTTGGAGAGGAGAATGTGGAGAACTCCGAACATGTTGGTGCGCTGGCCTTGTTAACGACTTACGTTTCATGAACTTTGAAGGACCAAAGTAAGTAAATTAAGTAGAATAAGTGTGGAAAGGATACTCTTAACTAAAACGTGTAAAGCCATGAACTAGTAAACTGTAACCCTTTACATCCTCCGAAGATAGGAGCGTAGTAAGGGTCTCTGTAAAATACACAATTTCGACCAAAAAATATGGATTGAACTGAGTCCCTTTTCATAACACTGTTAACTCAAGTTTGTATTTCTTTGAGTTAAGACTTTGGCTACACTATCCTGCTTGGTACGGATACTTTCCCTTTACAATGCACCGCCCTACAGCTCACTTTAATTTCCCGTGTTAGAGTCTTAAGTACGTTGTTCCCTACTACACCCGAAACATGCCATCCTTTTGCCAATTCATTTGCCTCACAAAGCAGATCGCATCAGCATTCAATCAATACGTATTGAAACTCCCAAACTAAAAAGTTTCCCTTCCAAGAAAAGTCCTTTTTTTTGTGTCATTTCATCCTGCACCACATGTGGTGGCACAGTGAAACTTTTCCACTGCACGTCAATGGCATACTATTCGGATGCAATTTTCCAATGGAATACCGTCAAACAAAACAGAGTTCTCTACCCCATCAGGCGTTGCCCAAAAAAGTGTCGAGAAAGTTCCACTCCTGCGATAAATCGAAATCCCAATCCACCACTAAGTTTGGCTCCTGCTGCTGCTGTGTTTGTATTTGTCGGTCGTCCTCTCTTGTCGTTCTTCTTAAGCCTGACGTTCGTAAGTAGCTTACAATCGAATTCTAGGGTAATGTTAAAAAAAAAAAACCGGAAACCAAGAGGAATCTAAAACTGAAACAAAATTTATTATCACAAACAGCCAGAAAGCCAGAGACACACACAGAGAGAGTGAGGGGGTCCTTTCTATTCCACTACTATTCACTTACTATGGGGCAGGGAATTGTTCTAGCCACCCTCTAAATTGCTCATCCTATCGCAGACAACGAAACGAGATGCGAGGCGGAAGGATACACTTTTAAAAATAGATTTGCGAGTGTTTCGGAGTTATCGTTACGAATTATTACCAATTTTTGCTTGCATGACTGCATTCCAAGTCGAACGGGATGGTGTAATAGCCCGGGCACTTTCTAAGTCTCCTGCATGTATCCCGTGTATCCCCATAGTCAATGAGCCGAATCATTCGTCCATTAGTATTGATTAGGAGCGTTGTGGCGCGGTTCCGTGCACTGCTCTCACCCGCAGGACACAATTTTTCTGAGTGAATTTATGTGTACATTGGCCCAGCGGATTATTGGATTTTTTTTTTCTTTCTATTTTTGTTTTGTTTAGATTGCGGATGAAGGATATTTGGGATAATTTGCCTAATTATAGAGACCCGAACAGTAGAAATAATCGATAATTGTGTTGTTTTTACCGGATCTGTGGAGGGTAGCCCACGGAGTTGTATTCTCCAATAACCGATATCGATTCGACGACAGTATCCGCACTCGATGTGCAATCAATATTTCAATTAAAGTCCTACCAAAGGACATGGCGCATTTTTTTGTTTTTATTTTAAAATTTAATAAGTTTTTGCTTTGCAGCGAGATTAATTGCTCATTCGCCACCGATTGATGTTCTCGAGTGTTATGACAGATTTATTGCTTTTGGTGGAAGTTTAATATTTTTTTTTTTGCTACACACATACGGCCGAGGACGTGATTTATGGCAGAAGAATAAAAGGACACATTAAAAAATACCTAACAATGGGTTTATCTGAGGGATTTATAAATGGCAATCAATTATCGTTTGTTGTGGACTGGTCGCTCGCATATGCAGTGAATGGCTGGCAAGTTTCAAACCACGTTTGTTAGTCAGATTCCTGATGGCTGATAGTACACAAACTATGAGTCAAAAGGAATGTATGAGCATACATCTATACTGACTTTTACAAAAGCTTTTGCACACATTTTTATTTTGAATAACTTGGCCGGTTTGGAGTGACCCTGGCTACAATGATTGATATGTTTGTTCGGGTCCTTCATGGATGTCCTAATGTGACCACTGGTTATGCATCCTCCATGTGCCTGCAGATTCTGAAGAAATCACTATCAAGAATGACCACCCCATGGGCATGCGTGCCTACTGCACAGAGATAGTTAAGATAAAGTCCCTTTGTTTTATACGTATTATGGACCTCGCCTTGCTCCGAATCTATTGGCCTGGCCTTGGTAAAAGTGGCACCACCGATAGAAAAAAAAAACAAATTTTGAACCCAAAAATTTGTGAAAAAAAAATGTTACGTATACGACACCGAACCAGTTCAGTCCTTTCACTTCGACCGTCCTGTCACTCAATTCAAGTCAGAAATTTTGTTTCCGTGCCTATAGAGAAAGCAGAAGCTTTCTGAAACGCCGCGTATCGACGTGGATAAAGTAAATTTTGTGACATATTGGCGTCTTGAAGTCGGCGACCCTTGTGAATGCTGTTGGGAGGAACTAGAAAGCCTTTAGCGAACTAGTTGGTCAGGTTTGCAATGCTGTGGGATGCTGCAGTGATGTTATGCTTCACTATGTTAGTGGATATAAGGACATCAGCTGGATTCCTCTAATAAACATAAGTGTAAGACTTTTGGTATTTTTTTGTGTGTCTGTCTTATATTAGTCTCCAGTAGTGAGACCGTGTCACATTCCTGTAGGTAGAGAAGGAGGACGAGTAGATATGTAGTTGTATGAGAAGTGATGAAGGAACAATGAACTGTCGTTGTGAGGATAGAAAAAGGAAATAAAACTTTATTGGCTATCTACTGCAGGAAATCCAATCAGTATGATGCTCTAATATTTCTGAGCTAGGAATCTACCATTTCACTGTAATGTTCCTTGAAATTGATGAGGAAGGTGACTATTGGTATGGGTCTTATGGACAAGAAGCTACTCTTTAGTCAAACTATCTTGTATCTGACTCTGATAAAAAATTGTTGGCTGTGGGGTATTTTCAGCCAACCAATGATAGGTTGGTGGTATTTTGTGAGTCTTAGACCAGCCAAGAAACGTCGGTCTTACATATTGTTGCTGTAAATTCTTTTCAAGGCCATTTCATCATGAATACTAGCTTAGCTCTTCGCTTTATAGACAGATTCATATTTAGTAGCAATTTGAGAGCTTAGCTTTAAGCCTTCTTTATCGAGAGAGTCTAGATTTAGACGGATTGAATTCACACATTAGAGTTTCTATGTATAGGTTCTAGTTGGTCTAATTAGATATCCTATTAGGAGAACTTAAATCACTTATGGTGTTAAGGTCAAACATACTCCAAAATTAACTAGTATCTTGAAATTTGCTTGAGTGTTAGCATCATACTTTCGCTCTTTTGTATGACTCCTACAAGGACCATAAGGACCCTTGCGAAACATTGTTTTCCAGAACTGGTGATCATGGATAATATAAATTGCTTTCTATGACCATAGAGATCACTGACGATAGGTCCCATGGTTCCTTGAAGGAGAACTTTCTCATCTATGAGGACAGATACCTTGAAAGTGCGAATGGTGGACGAGTTTATCCACAAATTTACTTATTTGTCCCAAAGGATGTTGCATGGGGTTGCACCTAAAATGTGAAATAAACACCAAACATTGTGTTCCTCTTGGCAGTAACTAATAAAGGGTGGGCTATCTACTGGTTCCTTTTAAAGTCAAATGTTATTTTGACACTGACAGCTATTTCCTGGTCGAAATCTTGACATAAAGTCAGTACCATACCTCCGCGTTGGAAAATATTGAAAACTGAAAATTGAATTGGACAAGGTCCAATCGGCTCAGCAAGTGAAGGCGCAGTTTGGGCCTTAAAGCAGCTTGAATTGGACAACGATATTAGGCGAAAAATCATCTTTTCATTTCTCTCTAAGCTCGGTTTGACATTTTAGCTCATCTGTACTTCCTATTCCACCAAGAAAAACTACAAACAGTTGCATTCGGCCAAGTCGGCAACTCAAAGGCATTCATGAAATCCCCGTACACCCACAGAACTTCACTGTTTGGCACTGAGTCAAAACCGAGTCAAAAACAATGAAAGTCATCAACCAAAATGTCCGGAAACGATATGGTTCCTACTTAGAGTCGACATCCTTAAAGTGAATAAAATTGTGGCTAGCCCAGCACACCAATTAGATCACTTGATTAGCCGCAGTTACACTTTAATTTAGGTCACCACACCAGGCAGGCATTCATTCAATTCCAAAGCATGGTGACCTCCTGTGCTCTCCATCTCTTGAAGTCGACCAGAACTAGGAATATAATTAAAATTCAAATCCCTTACATCGTTCACCAGCATGTACCTAATGGACATGCCCTGCAGCTGAATCTCTAAGTCTCTAAATCCGAGTTCAGCCCGGAAATTATGTGAATGGTTTAGTTCTCTGATAGTTCTTTGCTTCTCTCCTCGTCCTTCTGTCTTTGGACGTTTTTTGTTTTGGTCTTGGGATAGTGGAAGGTAGCAAAGGTGGAAAAACCCATCCACTTTCATCCTTTAATTTTAATTTGATTTTTTATTTTTTATTTTTATTCTACTACAGGACTCTGACAAATTAAAAAGAAAGGAAGACATACATACAAATGGGAAGAAGAGGTTAACAAAAAGGAACAGCTTACGTTGAACGTAATCTCTTTATTCCAGTCTCCGTGGAAATAGTGGATTAAATTCTCTTTCTCATATATTTCACCGAGAAATAATTATATATATATGTACATAGAAACGAGAAAGAAAAAGGAACCTAAAAGCAAAGGAAGACAGGGCTCCATTTAACCCCCGATCAGGGCACGAACTGGGAACATTCCGATTGTGACTTTTACCTCCTTTCGCTTTCGCAACGCTCAGTGTGTGTGTGTGTCTGAGGATGGTGCTTAGTAAGGTCCTTCAAAGGAATGTATGAAGTAATTACGAGACGTGTCTACCCTACGCTGTGGTGTGTTGTCTTGAAATGTGCAAGTGGATGGTGTAACTGTTACTGTATCCTGGCACTGGTCCCTTCATTTCACTACGTACGTTGCATTGAGGAGATAAAATAAAACCAATTAAGGGATTGGAAAACTATTTCCGATGAAAATTAGTGCCGTTTAGTTACGTGGTCGTTTGTACTGCACATGACATTATGTTTCCTGGGAATTGACTTAATTAATTGCGGGACAAATAAGAGACGACTTGCAGGCCAATGGAGCGTATTCGATTGTGTAGTCGATTGAGCTGCAGGACTAACTTGGCTTATTTTTCCAAGAAATGGAAAACTACCTATACATGCCTGCATGCACATCGAATGGCTTTGTTAGGGAAAAGCGTTGTATAAAAGGAAGACCTAGGTACGTATGTGTGTAAAAATTGAGTCAAGGGATACTGTAATGTCCTAGAGGCAGTCTTTGGTGTAAGGAATAGTTTTTATTTGTTACTGATTGCCAGGAGGAACACAATGTTCGCTGGATGAGAGAGCTGTTCTTTCTCGGGCCTAATTTTATCATCGGTGGTGACTTTAACGCGAAATACACATTCTGCGGTTCAAGATGTAGTTCAACGAAAGGCAGCCTACTGTACAAAGTCAGTATGAAGCGTGGTGTGAAGTTTTTTTCGAAAGCCAACGTATTGGCCAACTGACAAAAATAAAATCCATGACCTCGTCGACTTCTTTATCGCAAAAGGGCTAGCTAAAGATCTGACGGAAGTCGAAGAATCCTATGATATATGCTCAAATCACTCAGCAGTCATTCTAAAAATAGATGGAAACCTAGATACAAAAGAAGGACCGCCCAGGTTAACTAGTAACAAAACTAACTGGGACGCCTTTAGAAAAGACTGCACGGATAATGTTGCTTTAAATGTGCCGCTAAAGACACCGATCGAAAGAGAAGACGAAATTGACAAACTTGTGGAAGTCATTCAGAGTGCAGCGTGGAAAAACACTCCTTTCCGGAAGACAGTAATACAGAACAATAAAGTTGAATTCCAGCCTGAAATTGAAGACCTCATACGAGGAAAGAGGAGAGCGCGCAAGAGATGTCAACAATCCCGCGCTCCCCCAGATAAAACTTATCTGAACCATCTTTGGAACAAATGGAAAAACATTCTGCAGGATTTAAGAAACCGCGAGATTTCTACTTACGTCGAGGGCTTGACTGCTGAAAAGAGCTCAAACTATTCACTATGGATAGCTTTGAAGTCCGTAAGGAAACCCATAATGCACTCGCCACCAATAAGGAAAGTTAACGGAGAATGGGCTAAAGAATACAAGGAGAAAGCGGAATTATTTGCCGAGCATTTAGAAGAAACGTTCAAGCCGTTCGATGGACAACCATTGATCCAAGACCCGAATGTTAACACGGCACCCGACAACTTTAAAGTAAAAACCGTATCTCTGTCCGAACTTCGAACGACAATAGGAAGGTTGAAAAATAACAAGGCTCCAGGATATGATTTAATCACTGGCGAAATTTTAAAGGAGCTACCAACAAAAGCGTTAGTTAAGCTGCTCTACATTATAAACGCTTCTTCGAGACTTTTATATGTTCCAAGGCAATGGAAAGTCGCCGAAGTCATTATGGTTCAGAAACCGGGGAAATGTGCAAACGATAAGAAGTCTTATAGACCCATTTCGCTTCTGCCGATAACATCTAAGGTCTTCGAGAAACTTCTGATTAAACGATTACAACCAGTAATTGAAGAAAGACACTTAATCCCGGATCATCAGTTCGGCTTTCGGGTCAAACATTCCACAATCGATCAGGTGTATCGTATAACGAATGAAATCGAAGAAGCTCTAGAAGCGAAGAAGACATGTTCTAGCGCTTTTCTCAACGTATCGCAAGCCTTCGACAAGGTATGGCACGAAGGTCTAAGCTAAGGCTAATCCTACCGAAGAAATTGTGTAGAATACTGGGATCTTACCTTGAAAACAGGCTCTTTCGTGTTAGACACGGTACCGAATACCCAGAATTCAAGGAAATCCACATCGGCGTTCCGCAAGGTAGCGTACTCGGTCCAATGCTATTCCTGCTCTACACAAGAGATATGCCACAAGATGAAGGGACCGTCGTAGCAACGTTCGCAGATGATACGGCTATCCTCGCAACGGACGAGTCAGTCGAATCATCAACGGGTAAACTACAACGGGCTCTAACCAAAGTATGCGAATGGACAAAGGCCTTGCGAACTTAGTCGTAGTCATGAAACAATGAAGAAATGAGAGGATTAAAGCTGTACTGCTATGAGCACGCGCGACCGGTTTCTCATAGTGCCTCTCTGAGGGGTGAGGCTTAGCCCGTAGGCATATACTGACTGACGCTAATGACATTGACAGGTCAGCTACATATATGAATCGGGCATCACCAATGGTACGGACTATTGCTATCTTCTGAAGATTCCTCACCTCCAGGCGCAACCAAAAAAAAAAAAAAAGGAGCTGTCAAACCCCATGCAACACCTTATGGGACAAATATTGGCCTTCTTCGAGCCTTAGTAAATTTCTGAGTAAGCTCGCACTTCCATGGTATCTGTCTGAGAATCTGGATAAGAAAGTTCTCCAGATAGTCCCGAAAAATACGATAGTACGTCGCCTTGGACCATGTGTCCAACGTCAGTGATCTCTATGGTCATGGGAAGCAATGTAAATTATCAGTAATCCTCAGTCCTGGAAAACGATATTCCGCAAGGGTCCTCATGGTCCTTGTACCAGTCATACAAAAAGAGCGAAGGTATGATCCCAGATTTTTGTGTATTTTGTGTATTCTTTGCGTATTATTGTCAACCTTTGCATAATTTTAAGTGCAAAGTGTAAAGCATATTTGCTTTGAGGAATTCTTTACAAACTGACAGGACCTTGCACTTATCAAGATCGTACTTGTCACTTTGCAATTTGTGTGATGGAACGAATTTTTTCATAGCAAACGTGTGTTTCTTTGGCGAAAGAAAATCTGCAAAGGAAAATTGAAAAGTTGCGAATTGCAAAGTGCAAAGTGAAAGTGATTGATAAGATAGGGCTCTGGACTCAATTTGCTGAATAGCTTATTTGAATCTAGTTTCTGTTTTTCTGGACTATATCCTCCTCGATGTAGCACAGCTTGGAACCCTGTTCCACATGAGGTTTGTCAGCTCACAGAAGTGATATAGGATTTCGGTTGCGTATACGTAACATTTTTTTTTTTTTTTTAAATGTTTGATTTTTCCCTTTAAATGGCGAGCCAGTATCTAAGCAATTTCTAGACGAAGATTGATTTAAATTGTACAAGTGGAAGGTAGCAACCAAAGCATAATCTAAATACCCCTTTTGATCCTTTTCCCACTTCAGCAAGTAATTCAAAAATAACCAGACATGCCCTTGAAGACTGTTGTCCTTAAAGAGGCCCCCGCACACACTTAATCCCAACAATAATGTATCTTCGCCATACAAGAGCTGCCAAGCAATTAAAAACAATTATTAACCTTAAAACGTGTACCACCTCACAATTAATGTGCCCGACCGCGAGAATGTCCCTCGCCCTCCCAAGGCCCATAAAGATTCATGACGCACAACACAACCGAACCTGGACTTGGCCCGCTCCAGCAATACCCACATTGCCGAGCGAATTAAAATTAACCGGCGAAAATTAAAGGAATTACGGCAGAATTTTTATTTTTTCGCCGAAAACTTTTCATAATTTATGGCTTGCAGAAAAAATATCCACGAAGGATTCTCCAGCTTCTGGTGTCCTGCCGCGTTACGCATCTATTTTAATTTAACGCAATTATCATTTGATTAATGGCCAAAAGTTATATTGCTTACTTTGACTGAATCGCTGTTGGTATGTTGTTAGACTGCGACGCAGAGTTCGAGATTTATTTCGTTTTTGAGTTTAAAATGTTTATCATAGGACATTAGTCATCAGCGGAAGGAATTGATTCAACCAATGGAAAATGGAAAAGGACCTGTTTGCTTACTCCATCAGTTTTGGCACAAAGCGCGCTGGCAATTGCTTAGGCTGGGCCGTAATTAATTGATATCCTTAAAACTGTCTCGATAAGAATCGTTTCCATTTTGAAATTGTTTAATCCGTGGCAATAAATCATCAATAATTTTGACACTGATGTGCTCGCCAGACGGGCTAGGATGGGTGGGAATATGTGTTTTAGGAAAGTTTACTGCGCACGGTGTGAGAAAACTCCGTGAACTGTTTAAGATAATAAAAAAAACTTTGGAGACAGATGTAGATAAATTGTATTCGTTCGAATGCTGTGGGACTGTGGTGGCAAGGATAAGCTACTGTCAAGTTGTCCTAATGATGTAAAAATTTTTGTATATCATTGTCTTTCTTTGGAATTTTGTCTACAGACCTCAAACCCACGGTATGTTTGGTTTAGGAGTTGCTTAGTTCTATCGATCTGTCAATCGAGATGGTTTATCTTGTAAATTTAAAGAGGTCCTTCGAACTTTTTTTTAAAGGTGGTGTCATCTTGTGTGGCAGTACTCAGACAAGAAGCTCCCAATCCCGCTTATATCGATTCGATGGAAAGTGGTGGGATTGCAAAGAATCCTCATGCCACGGTACCCATATGAGAGGAAGTGTATGATCTTACTAAAATAACTGACATTCAACTGACATTCACGTCTCCACGGCTTATCTACTGCTATTTCCTCCAACGAACCTATCAGTACTGAGTGGAGTATGGCAACTGGCTAACGCGGTAGCTAAGTGGAAACCATTGTGGAGAAGGCCTGCCCTTGCAAATATGGCTGAATCTTGTATAAGTCACAAGAACGACAAATCAGAACTCGTATAGACATTGCAGGCACTCTCCGGTGAAGATTCACTAACATACCGGAGGATGATGCATACCATAGTCACAATACCAGCATCCATCTTTCCCTCATAATAGCAAAGGATGCAGACACAATACCATCCGTAACAACTGCAAACTCCTGGAAAAATGAAAACCAATAAGACGCTCGTTCTGAAAGAGGTCCTTAACGCAAGATGATTGGCAGAAGAGGAGTTCCCTGTGCAATAGAAATGACAAAGGTGGGCATTACCCAGAAAAGGAATGACCTACTGCTGTTTATGTTCGAAGCAGTAGGACGGAACTATATGGAAAAGACAACAGGCTTTCGGAACTGACAGCACGAAACACCATGCAAACAAGCAGTTTGTGATATCACAGGATACATTCGAAGAAGGAGTATTGTCCCCTAGTTTTCTTTTGCTGTCTTGAACTCAGTCAGCTACAGTTTTCTTTGTTGCAAAGGGAAAGGAATACTTGGGTGCCAATTACTATCTGAGAATAATTCAAATTATAAGGAAAATACAATCCTTTTCTACGTTACGGACGAAGGTTTGAAAGGACATGAGATTACAAGTGCAGTCTCACAGTTCTGATTCAGTCCTGTGAACCATTATATACGATGGTGTATTGTATACCAATGTTGAGGTCAGGAGAAGTGGACATATTTAAATACGCTAAGGGATCCCTCTAATAGTAGAGAAAGAAAAACAACATCATGATGATATGGCTTCACTCATCAGGTTTGGAACAAGTTAAATGCCCAACTATCCAAGTAGAACATAAAGTTTCCAGAGCAACTAACCTTAATACTCGGAAAGTCCAATTGGGTTGTCGGGACAAATATTGAAAGACCCAGGCAGCCACAAAGATTCTACTTAAAAAGAAAAGGGCAACATCAACCATCGACCAAATTTTCAAACTTAGACGAATCCTGGAAGAGACCATCGAATTTCAAATCCAGACTTAGCATCTCTTCATCGACTTTAAGCCTGCACATGGCAGCATCCATTGCTGTACAAGGCGATTGCCGAGTTTGAGATCACGGCAAGTGGAGTTTGGGAACAGTTTCTAAAGAGATTTCATGAGTCAAGTGCACGTTAAGAAGATAAGTTGCCCAGAGAGCCAATTACAAACTACCTTGTGACTCTGAACAAGCAATGGATGTACTCTGTGGACATAAGAAAGATGAGACAAGAAAGCTGCTTCAGAGACATCGCAGATGATCTATTCGGAAACATAAAAACGTAAAACATATGCTGCTGGATCCAAGTAGGTCATCCTGACAGCATCTTACAAATACGGAGTAGTATACCGAAGTTGTTCTGTTAAGGTAGAATCCTGAGACTTGTTTCTTTCTGCTGTCCTCCCAAAGTGAATTTTGAAATTCTGACAAATGGCAGTTTAGAGCCACTTTTGACGTGAAAGAGCTTAGGGATCTCATAATGATACGCACGAGCGAATCAGGAGATAGACCGATAGGACGGAGATCCGTAGGTTCCATATGCGACCTTTTCCCTACCTTAGGGTTCGTAGACGAATTCAATCGCAGTTCACGGCTTAAGAATGTAGACCAGATTTGGGCTAACTAATCTGATGGGCTGAAGTCAAGAAAGGACATGTTGCTTTAGTCAGGAAGTAGCTCCATGGAGATGTGGAAGTTTTTTCAGGTTTAAGACGCAGCAACAAAGGATTTGAATGGACTCCTTACAAGAATTCGGAGGGTAGCCACGTGAATGCATCAGTTAGCTGGATGATGAGTTTGGTATTCGCAATCAAGAAGTTCTGAAGGATCTGTCCGAGAGAATTTTCCAAGATCGGCGCTTACTCTTTTCTCAGTGAAACTCATAGACCGTTTCGCTAAAGGAACTGAAGCATGGATCGTCATCATCTAAAGCAGATTTATATTTCCCCAGCCCAACTACAAGCCTGGTAGATGCAAAAGCCTCTTGCCATCGTTTAGTAGAAAAGGAATTCTCTCCCAAATTTTCATGTAAATGTTCACAGTATTCGCATCCTGCACTATATACACACATGCATTGCACAGCCACCCCAACACTCTGCCTTCCTAAGCCACGCACATGCTGAGGCAACCGCAGTGGCAAAGCCACAAATACCAAAAGACGTCATTAAAATAATGCGGCAACAATTCAGAGCTACTTAGGCAAAACGGCTGTGCTATTAACTTATAATTAAACCCAGAAGACGAAGCCCTACACCGAGAGGGGAAGGACATTCGAAAGGATACTGAAAACTTTTCGCAAATCAATTCCTTTCTGTAAAGACACACACTGATTTCATTTGCAACATAAGAGCGACATAAAGGACACAAGTCCAAGAAATTCCTGCCATGCATGTGCAGGTCCTAAAATCAAATCGCCCATAACCGCCTGTAATACCTAATGATCTCTGGCATGTGCTCACATCGTTCAAGACCAACACAATGTATAACTATCACCAAAGGTCCCCTTTAACGCAAACATTGCCAGAGACAAGCGTTTCTCTTTTGCCACTCCAATAAAAAACAGATGAGCAAATAATCCCATGACATCCGTTGAATGCAGATTTAAGGACACGAACCGAATACAAATTAACAACATATCAGGGGCACTCTGCCAACGATATTCTTGCCACTCCTTGCCGTCGTCACCATACGACATATAAAAACCAAACGGCGATGAGGCAAATTTAATTGAAAATTTTCCCCATCATTGGCAAAGAAAAGGCAAAAATTCTCCCATGCCTAATTGACGTGTTATCCTTCCGACCGTTGTCGTCGTCGGTCCTAGCATCGTGTGTAAAAAAAACAAAAGGACGCGCCCAAAACAAAACAAAAAAGGATGCGAGAAAAGTTTAACAGCAATTTTATTTAGAAATCAAAGCAGGCACATGTCAGCTAAGGACAAAGACAAAGGACACGCGGGAGGATATAATTCAAAACCGTCCCAAAAGTAGATCGGTGTGCTAGTGGTGACGGTGACACCAACAGCAACGGCAACGGTGACGGTGACGGCAAAAATTCAATTAAAATGAATAAAAGAAGATTAATCTAATCGCAACAGCTTAGGGTAGCATGAAAGGGTTCTTTCACGCCGATTGTAGGCGTATGCCTTCTTTCTTTTCATCGGAGATACAGGCATTTATCTTCGTTATAATCCTTGAGCAGGTATCTGGTACAAATCTTAAAGGTTTCTCTTTATTTTGATACCGATTTCCGGGTCAAAGTCAAGGCAGACTTATAAAGTGCACCTAGAAGGATCTAGCAAGACACCTAGGAAACTTAATCCGAAAACGTGAAAAGTATCTTTTAGCCATTTGGATGGGGGGCGGGGGCGGGGGCGGTGGGCGTGGAGGAGAAATATTCCTATTACATGATGTAAAGGAAAACTCCACGTGAGTATGTATGTACATATCCCTACTGTAGGTACTGAGATAATCAGGTAAGTGTCGCATCATTATTTCTGACGAAAACCTGGAGGGTAAACATCCGAGAAATCCTGCTTAATCTTCATTTTGTGTCTACACACAGAACATTGATGAAAGATCTGGAATGGCGCTGATGTAACGCAACATAGCGGCGGGTGGTAGTCAAAGTGGCAACGTTTATCACATGATGTCCAGGTATTTGTCAATGAGTACGGGCGGCGGCTACAACGGCGGGATAGAGCTTAAAGTTACTTAAAGTGTTTTATTTTTTTTGGTGAAAAATTGCTGGGAATCCTGCATGGACGCCCTAATGTATGTATGTAGATGTGTTTCCTGGGTGTGTAGGGAAAATTTATGCGAATTACGAAAGGCGACGGGAAAATTTGTTTTAATGTCTCGTCCTCCCTGTAGGAACGTGTTTGGTGGCATTAATACATGTCTTGAGGAGTTTATTTTCGGTGACAGCTTCCTTAGAGGTTGTAACATGGGAAGATACCTTCAGTAAATTAGGTCACAGACAATCGATCGATGAGGAATGGCTATGCCTTACATGGGACTCTGTTGTTGGTAAAGAGGCCTGAATAGGGAAAGATAATTTGTAGAAGACCTTTAGCCTTTAGGATATTTGAAAGCCTCTCGTTTTGAACAAGACTTTGCGATATATGTTTGGCATACTTGCCTACCGAACGTCGGAACTGAATTGTTCCAGTTCTACGCAGTACCGATGCTGAGTCTCATATTTTGAAAACCACATAGTGACCGGATTTTCAGGGAAAGAAATACCATCAGGATTCGTCTGCTAGACAGCAACCACTCAGAGCCAACTTTTCTGTGCTTTTTCCACTTCATACGTCAAAAGGATGAACAAGCACAACGGATAGCTATGGATTGATGAGCGAGGGACTACAGGTGTAGGCCAGTTTTTAGCAACCACCCTAGTGATTTCGAAAGAGATCCATCTCAGGACATTTATAAATTTTTCCTGTGCTAAGACAATAGTAAATTCGCTGCGGGCATCCTGGAAATGAAGCCAATGGTTAGAGTTCCTTTAAGTGGCATCACCCGCTTGTACTATCCCTAACATGAAGATCATATCTGATTGGTCTCTTCAAGAAGAGAAGACAAGACAAAGTCATTAAGCCGATCGGAGAAGCTTTAGCCCTTTAAATGAGTTTTGGAATTTTTTCGACAACTCCTACGTGTAGCCAACATCTCAAAGCTAAATTCGGCACAATGTGGGCTGAGGTGTTCCCAACTCCTGTGAACGGCTTGGAATCGACTAATTTGGCTCATTTTGAACTGAAGCCTCTACGGTTGAGAAATATCTGGCACACTGACTTGAGTTTATAATCTATTCTAGACACACTGTGTCTGGTGGAATGAATCTAAGGACCGAAAGTTAAAGTTCCGACCACCGACTCAGAATTTCGGTAGCAGTTTTTAATAATTTCCAAACGTCTATTGTTCATGAACTTTACTATGATAAAAATGTAAGCTGTTAGTAATATTCTGGTATCAACAAGTCATTAAAAAAATTTTAAGGATGAGTTTGTATTAAAATACGAAATTGTTATGTCCCTATTGAAAAATTCTTTACTTTAGCTATAAACGACCTTCATGATCTGCTTGAAAAACCCAAATAGGAAGTGGGATAGTTAGAGACAACATACGTGTTCATTTCCAATTGTGTTTTCACTCTGAAAAAGAACATAAGACACCCATTTGTATCCCAAGACCGTTCTCTCAATCAAGACAGAGAATGATGCGTGTTTCAAACAGAAGGTATGGGAGGATGTTTTCGATCCCTTCAGGAAGCAATGCTAGATAATATAGAATAGGGCATTGACCACTTCTAGACTGGACTACTTAGACGTGGTCTTAGTCCGAGTACCAATGAAAAATTACCACTTGCTTGCTATATGTATTTAAAGATGGACAGACTGTCTAAAGCATCTGCTGGTTCTTATTGGTCCACGAGTACGAAATAGTTCCAGTGAACGACTTTTTCCAAAGAGGTTCAGTAGATGTTCGATTTACTTCCTACTGCTTTCCAGACTGGAATAGGCTTTCTTTGCTTATACTAGAGTTCTGCATTTCTAACTCAGTTTGAGACTAAGAAAGATTTGACTTCTTCCCTAAGTATCAGCCTAGCGACACATGGTTTTGGTTTCATGTGTGTCTGACAAGCTAATTTTTTGTGTTGATACCTTGCCTATCTAGAGGGCTTAGAGACAGCATTCTGGAAAATATTTGAGGACCCTGCCTTGTGTACTCTCGTCCAGCTCAGAGTGAATAACTCCGTTTTTAAAAAAATGGTTTCGCAACGCAATGCAAGTGTTCCGACAGTTACCAGTGATGCTAACCAATGAGTGACCAGGGTGACTAGTTAGGAAACAAAATTTGGCTTCCTTTTGACGCTACATTCATGCCTTTAAGTGTGGAATAGCACATCGCTGGCAGTGCTTCAAGCGATCGGTCCAATTTTTGATAGCTCAGTCCATTATCTGCGGCAATAGCGTCTCGAATATTGGCCTCAAGCTCGTCCAAAGTGGTTAACCTATTAGCGTTGACTAAGGACTTAACGTAGCCGGGAGAAAATATTCAAATCATTCAAATAGTCAATATTTCTGATGGAAAAGCTTTTCGAATTCATTGAGCTAACCAGGACTTACTTCCTCCCGACACTTGTTTTCGAATGCCCTCTTTCCTTTCTACCTTGACCTTCCACAAGCACCACGCATAATAATTACAATGTTAGGACCACATTCCGGCACACGCCGCCGTCCAATGTCTAAATTAAGAAGGTTCACTGTACATAGTCGCCCATTGGCCACGAATTAGCCTCAACTACATCTAAAACAAGCGCCCCTTGGCACGGTTAGCGCAAACACCATTCCCGACCTCCAACGTAATTATCCATCATTAACGAGTGTCGTATAACGTTAAATAGTGAACAACATACTCCCGAGCAACTTTGCCAAAGTCTACCGGAATGAAAGGCTTTCCCAGGACAAACCGGCAAACAAAACGACTGAAAAAAGAAAACTTTTACCCTTACAAGCTCTCACAGCACCAGCACAGGCCTCGAAATTGTGTTGCACGAGAGTAATCCACCCACTAAAAGGCCAAGCGTGCACAACAAAGTCCTACAAAACTCCCCGGAGCCTCAAAAGTTCAGAACATCAGATTTACCCAGCGATACAGCAAAAACAAAAAAAAAACACACACAACATCAGCAGGACTTTTTCCACAAGGTAAATTGTTTACTGGTGTTAAGTCAATCGCAGATGTTTAACATGGGAATTATAATGACTCGGCATAGTAGGCCCTCCTTGCGGTAAGACTAACACCGAAACGAGTCAAAAAAAAAACCCAGAATTAGTCGCACAGGACGAATGTTCGTTCAAAGGTTAAAAGAAGTCCCTTTGGAGGCGCCTTTGAGAGTCCTCAAAGCGTGCATCGATTAATGGCACAATGTGGCATTAACTTACAGCAACCCTAACACATATTGTGACCGTTGTTTGTTACAATCGACTCCAGTAGGAAGTGCACCTCCTGTAAGTGATAGAAGGTATTAAAGTAAACCCTCCTCCTTGTTCCTGTTTAATACGAAAGTTCACCGAAGTGGATGTAGATTTTCGTCACACACATACATACACCCATAACTTGGTCCCTACGCTCGAAATGCGCACCTTCACCACGAGTTGGAAGTAACTTTTACTCAAGCGGATGTATTCCAGGTGAGAGCGAGCCTTTTGACGTCGAAAACAACCAACCAAGCGCCATAGACCATCACCGTCACACCAGCAGCATGAACAGAGCAACGACATCCACAATGTCGACAACGACAACGACAACGACAACGACAACGTGAACGAGAACGACAACGACAACGACAAGGACGAGGACAAAGTTTGGCTGAAATTCTTTTTTGTAACGGAATTATTGGATTATTTTCCGTTAGTTGGATGAATTTTATTAGTACCACCGCCAGTGATGCGAGGGTGAGAGAATTTAATCCCCGCACACCATGGTATGATTCTGTGGAATTTTGTATGTTCCAATTCTTCACACGGACCGCCGCAGTACCAGTACACAATGTAAATACACAGGACTCGAGGAGAAAGGAATAGTAAATGAGACTTGGTTGATCGAATTGTAAGGATTTAATATACATATCGGACAATGGACTGGTTTAAAACGTTTTGTTCGTTTTGGTAGTACTCGTATGTAGGTTACCCTCCCGGATGTCCTTTCGCTATTCACTTGCGGATTAAGTGAGCCCAATTGAGAAGTGAAGCGAGATAGACATTCCATAAAAGTGAGTACTGCGATAAGGATTCAAGGAATGTACTATGGATACAGAAGAAACGCAGAAATACACGCATAGATACGTATATAATTGGAGAAACTAAGTTGTTCAGCATTCATCTTATGGACCGCGACCTAGCCTTGCGAGAATGTGAGAAGAAAGGATCATCAATTCAAGTTCTATGAAGAAAGCCAGACTAAAACAAAAGCCTGAAGGATGAGTACTTTCTCCTTTACTGTGAAGGATTTGCAAACAACTTATTAGGTTAGGCTTAAGGCTTTTAACATCACATGATCGACACATATATTGACAGTCAAACCGCCATGAAGGCCATCTCATTCGCAGTGGAATACAAACTGGTTACTAGCACTTATGGACAACCATTACGCCATACTTCTTTGGGCTCCCGGTAACAGCCACATTCAAGGTAACAAACGCCCCTAGTTCTTGTAAAATCCAATATAGAGCAAGCCTTCGCGAGACTAGCTTTGTCATGTCTCTGGACAAAACACGTTAATGCCAAAACCAAGCAGATTCTGGAGCTTAGCAGATTCATGGCGAGCTACCATAGACGAATGCGATTAGAAACTGATGACTTCTGTCTAGACTGTGGCAATACGGACGCACATAGCAATTCATATGAGAATGTCCAAGACGATATGGAAATACGAAAACGGCCCTCGGAAAGTCACCATTAAACATCTTGAAATTTATTTTAACCATGGGTTGGTGCAGAGAGGCAGTTTAGCTATCCTATACCTACAGATTAGCTTTTGATTTTGTTTTTAAGTTACCAAACGACAGGGGCTCACAACGGATCCATTCGTCATATGAATGGTGGCCTTGATCTAAAAGACCTTGGTAGGTTCATAGAAGGTAAGGAATAGTCTTCGTCTTTTTCTCATCCATGCAGCTTCTGCTGAAATTATTTCGGGGACACCCACCCTGAGGGCATGCCTTTCAAAGATGCAGTGTTTGTAATGACTAACGTGCTGATAAAGGATCTCTTTAGACTTATTGAACTGTTGGAGTCCTTGAGATTCAGCTTGAGACTGATTTAACCCGTGGCTGACCATTTCATATCATGTGACCACCTGGGATTAGTAGCGTTTACTGCATTTTGTAAGATTAAGACTTAAGACGTAAGATTAAGGAGCGAAAGCCATGTAGAGATTCTTCTTATCCGGTAGAATCGACAGACTTATCGATCTGAAATGTCCCTACGAACTGATATACAAATAAAGACAGTTTTGGGATTAGAGGTTGACTTTCCTTAAAAATGCAGATATCCCTTTCGGATATTACATGGCATCTAAGCTACGATAGAGCCTCCTTAATCACAGTCATTTCCCCTCGGAACACCCTTCTCTGATGAAGAAGGCGAAACGATATCCTTCAGTGGTTCAATACTCGATAATATGTCAATAGCTTCAACTTTAGGAGAAAAAATGTTCTGCTGTCCCTACACAAAGCAAGGCAGCAGAATGCACAGATTCAGAATATCTAACTAGAATTGGGTCAGGAACAGGTAGAGTTCGGATGTGAAAATCCTTTTCGGTGTCGTATACGTAACTTCTTTTTTCATACAAGTTTTGGAGGAAAACTTTTCTGCTCTCTCTAAACAAAGAAAGGCAGCAGCTGAGCGGCTTATCGGCATCATCTTGTGTGAACACATTTCCATAACCTTCAACCTTGGAAGCTAGCAATAAGGTGAAGTTTAAGTGACTAATTTAGTGCGTATGAGTGGATCCAGGATTCAGATAAACTAATGAGCTTTCAAGTTATTATTCCAATACCATGTTTTGTAAAACTGTGCGAGGCTACAAGCCAAGTGTAAGGATGCGCTGTCAATAAGAACGGGTGCACACCATCAAAGTCTCTGACATTTTGAGAGAGTCAGAGGCTTTGTCTAAGAAGGCAACTCAATTGCAAGGCCATCTCAAGCAACAACAAGGAAACTCCAAATAAGACAAAGTGTTTTTCTGAGGTGCAAAGCATGAACGTTAACGAAGACGGAGGAAGACATTCTAGGTTGTTTAGAAGCCAAAATTCTTTGGGTGATCTTCAGTCCTTTTTTCGTTCATAAACTTTTAAGGATGACATTCAAGAGCGAACCTTACCGCGACATCAACTTGGTCAGCCAAGTACACACATCTATCCTCTAAGATGGCTAGTACTCAACCTGCTTAAGGTGTGTAACTAGAGGCAGTTAGCCAAAGATAGCGCTAACTGGAGAGATTGGTTGGTTGACCTCTAGGTCATCCTGTCACCTTATTCGTGTTACACTCTCGATACGTTTAGTTCTGCGTAGTAAGAAGAATTGTTGCTTCCGAAGCATTCTCATGGCAGTGTCCTTCTTGTCTTGGATGTCCTTCAGACACTCATGAGAGGTTTCTTAAAAGCTCTTTCAAGAGCTTTGGAATTCCATCTCGAAGCTCCTGATCAGTAGTCCGATGCAACAGGCTCTGAGTTACCAGTCCCTAAGGTGTGGAGTACCCTTGGCCTATTCTTGTAATGAGCCTCATTAAGATTCAAAATGCTGAGAGGATTGTTTTATCTATTTGAGGGAATCACAACCTGATGTTTTGAAAGAACTCTATTTACTGATAGATATGACATTTAAAGGATTCTCGTCGAAGACATGTTAATGTATCAAGGATGCTTCAGGATTATCTCTAATCAAGAAAACTTCTCATCAAAAAAACTTATAGTATGGAAACTATGCAAGGACTTGCCAGGATTTCAAATGACAAATGTAGATTAGGGATACTCCACCAGAATATCAAACTACATACGATCAACGCTTTACGTTTAAAAGCATTCATTGGCGAATGAACCACCAGGAAAGAGGTGAAAGAACTATAAACTTTCAAACCCAGAAGAAAGTTGCATCCTTAAAGGTATCAACCGAGACAATAACAACATACATGATGGTCCATTAAAGAGTATGCGTTAAGCAAACAACAGCCACTCGAAAATAAAAGAGGAAATAAAATGCCATTCCACACACAACGGTCCAATGCAGAAGGATGTCTATCGACCAAGCATTACGTACGAATACAATTGATCCTATCATCGAGTCTGAGTGTGCACTTTAGTTCGATGGCCTTAAAGACGTATCAACAACAATAAACAACGAGTTAAACAAAGATAATGTCCGTCATTATTTAATGATAACATTAAAAGCAAGGATAACATATCCGAAATGTTTTCCTTTGTCTCCCAAAATGATTTCCAACCAACAATCACAGATTAGCCGTCTGGGCTTAGACGTGTATATTCAAAATTCCATGAACCATTCAATAGCAGAGATTTATTTGAAATCTGTTTTGATTTGCTCAGAATGTATGCATGTCCTTGGTATTGGGTAGCTTATTGACGACGGAACTGCATCTGTTGACAAGAATTAATATTCGCTTAATCTGGTCTACATAGTCCATCGTTTGAATTGATGGATTAATACCTTCAATCAAAACTAAAGATACACACACTTATAATCTATTTTGATATCTAAATCTCCTGCGTTTACACAGCAGCAAGCCCAATCCCATATGTCTTATCGCGACTGATAAGTTTGGATGGCTGTCAAAACAAAGGAGCAGGCTAAGTGACTTTGAAATTTAAAAACCAAAAACTGTTGGCTTTCAAAAATTTGGAGCAAATTTAATATTTGTCAGCAATATTCGTAGTGGTTTACTGAGTAGAAGATCCTTTTCAAAAAAATGTCAGTTAAAGGCAGGCTCCAAAACAGGAGGCCTGCAGGCTCCAGCAGGGGTCGGTCCTGGCTACAAACTGTCTGCTTCGTTAGGACACTTTACCTCTATCTCCCAAGGAGTGGTTTCCGCTATCGAGCTCTGTGCCAGAAAGTGCATTAGACGAAACCTCCGATATATCCTATCGGACAGCCAGCCATCTCTAAATGCTCTCATGTCCTTTGACTTTAAGTCGAAGCTGGTCTAGAATTGTCTTGAAACCCTCCTACAGCAGGCTGCACATAAAAATGTTAATCTATCCCTGGTAATGAGCCCGCTGACAAGCTTGCCAGATCCGGGGCCTAATCTCCAAATATTGGTCTTGATCCCTTCTCAAGTCTCTACATGAGTCTACCTGGGGGCTGAGTCAGTGGGAACAAAACGAAAAGGAAAAGAACGAACAAATTCTAGCAATGACCCAATATACCGCTAAGGTCCTGACAAACTTCCTATCTAGTCATTGCTCTCTCAGATTCTGTGGATGAGGTCTGTGAAAGAAGAGTGGTAGTAGGTCCCCGACACATTGAAGATGGAATTTAGAGTTGGAGTTCCACTGCTAAGGGAGTAATACTAAGGGAATGTGTCCCATGGTTTTCCAGGCTGAATTCTATTCCGATGAGATCAGGACTAAATTGAACTTCAGGAAAGGTGTCCACTTTAATGGACTACTGTCTCTATTGTTGACTGTTATGACTTTCTACATGACTCTCGTGCCAGATATAATAGGTTGAAACGTGCATAGTTATCAAAAAATTGCGGACTACGAATCTGCAGATGAAGTAGCGAAAGCTGGCTTAGTATCTGCGTTCATTGGGCCTGAACCCTAATGTGGTGTTGAGTGGACTTCCACCACAGCGTTGATTTGGAACACAAACTTTATCTGGGCGTAGGTTAGGAACATTAGAGATGATTGATTGAGTCCTATTCCCAAGGATAGTATTGGAAGACTGGTGAGCTTTCTCACTGGCCTGAGGTACCACCTTAATGAACTCAATCCGTATCCAGGAACGTAATGTAGGTCTTATTCAGAAGATGGCATATTGTCCAAGCATCATTCTCTGTAAAAGCCCAGCCTTACATTGCTTAAGAAGGTGCATTTTCCTTAAGGAAACATGCTCGTCAGTGGAAATGAAAAACTCTGCGCCTGAGGACAAATTGTCATCCATTAGTGTGGCCGTAGACCTGTTTAAGTCACAGTGTTGGCCATGTAAGCGAGAGTCTTTAGATTTATATTAAAAAGGTGGTGGGATGCAGTAGAGTTCCTGTCCACAATGCTTTCCGGAAAAAAACAAGGAATACAGTATGACGCCTGTGCATGGAGATAGGACTGATAGGTCAGCTCCGGACTAGAGTATGACAACCAATGTCCAACCCAATTGATCATTTGGAATTCGTTTGATGTGCAACAAGTGGGTTCTTGGAAGACCGAAATAGACGAGGTGCCAATAAAGTGATGGCATGAGGTCACCATGATGTAGTTTCTATGGAGTCATCCAACTTGAGGTGTCAATATCAATCAGAGTACCTATGTTTCACATCGACAGGCTGAAATACTGTCTTAGTGCAGCTCGAAGATATTTGAAAGCGACTTGATGAGAATCAGCGTCTTATACTTAGCCCGGCAGGAGATAGCGACGAGCTAGTATTCCAATATTTCATGACAATGAGAGAAGTAAATTACAACTGACGCTGCCTTCAAAATCCATCGGTATAGGACCGCATGTCCTGTTTACTTGACAAAGTCATAGTGTACCAAATCGGGTACAAGGATAACTTGAATTTAGTCTCTCATCGAAAATTAGCCTATATTTCCATCGGAATGTGAAACTAACTCCATAGTTGTCAACCGATTTACCCATTAGAATCAACCATTCGTCCATTATCCCCCTTCCGATGGATAGGAGTAGAGAAATCGATATTTTCAATAAAATTAATTCTAACGAATGTCTGTTGAGTGCAATATGTTTTTGATTGATTAACACTTTAACCACAAACCGCATTCATTCATTCATCTTCATACCGCAAATGCAACCGACATAGCACATCAATTTAATTCTCTTTTACACACATACACATCTCCTAGATGCATATCCCTCATCCTATATCATCCTGCCTGCCACCCAGAAACAGCATTGATGATTTGCGTATTTTATATTTGCCCGCCACTTAGATAAATGACTTCTACCCTCAATTCTCACCCCGTTTACACTTTCCACTCACTCACACACAACACACCAGTTTTAGGGGAACAAAATTCTCATCCATCCTCACGATAAAGGACAACGACAACGAGGACGAGGACTACGACTGCATCTAATTTTATTGGTTTCGGGTCGAAGGGAAGGAAGCATCTTCTCAACACCATCACTGATTCATAGCATCAGTGTGTTGGTACCTAACATCGAAAGGATAAAGCAGCAGGCATAAACCAGTACGTTCCAAGAAAGCGGATTAAGTCGAACCGCGAGGATACTTTAATAAATCAACCAAAAGCACTTCCACACCGGGTGTTGGCCATAAGGAGTGCTGCTTCGCACCGATGATCAATGGAAGGAGAGCGAAGTCAGGGAAGTTCTCCTCTTTTTTTTTTTTTCTGTCACAGTTCCTCTTTTTTTTCCTTCAACTCCTTTCCTTTTTTTTTTAGTGTAATCGTTGGCAGAGGAAGAAGAAGAAGAAAAAAATCGACTATTCAAGAGGCAGCCTGCACACGAGTGACCAGCTCCGCCACAAATCTTCCGCGCGGATTCAACTCGGAATCATTATTTCATACTTTGTGCTCGTAATATCCTTTAAGCGCACATCTTCGGAACTGCATACTTTAATTCTTTCCTTTCGTGTTCTCCTTTCCCATCCTTTTTTTTTCGCCTTTTGTTCTTGTCCATGTCCTTGTTGAGTAAAACTTTAGCGCTAGAGGACCAGAAAAAAACATAAAACCGAACATAATTGAATTATGAAAGCTATCCCCGTGGTGGTTTCTGGTCGAGCTCTGTTTCTGCTGTTTGAGAGATTAAAGTGTCCAATAAGCACGTAATGATGCACACTATAAATTCATCTCTGGAATTAGGTATTGAGTTCTTAACTTTTGCCTCACTTTTTCCAGGGTTTTTTGTGAGGAAAAAAACAAAAAAAATCAGGGCAACCAACCAACCAACGGACGAACAAAAGACAGAGAATAAAAAATTTAAGCACAGGAAATCCGCTTTGCTCAAAAACAGGCTACTTCCACCCACCACAAGGGGGAGCTAGACGACGCGCCAATATAGTGTCTTTGCAGGAGGAGGACCACTAGAATGGAGTCCTTATTGATTTATGTGTGGCTGATGTGGTTCTTTTCTTTAGCATACACACTCCCTTCTCTCTCTCTGTCGGGGAGTTTGGGAAAACTTTAGTGGAAAACTTTGATAAACGATTAAAATCCATACATACATACAGAACTGTATGTTGGTGACTTATAAGGAGTAGCAGATGCCGGTTCCCGGATCTCGAACACGTAGTGATACACTAACAAGAAAAAGTTACTCACTTTGGGAAGACAATGATTTGAATATTTGTTCAGTGTTGAAAACTCGTGGGAATTTTGATTTTTCTGGCTTTTTTTTCTCACTGTTTGTATCTAAGGAACGTGCAACTTACGCGGTGAATGGGGATGAGAGTGTAATCTGCGATCAAAACATGGGAACACGGAGGATTCCGAAAAGAAAACTGGAAGAGATTAAAAAATAAAAGTTTACAGCTTAGGAATTCGACGTCATAAAACCCTCAGTGACTTGTTTTTTTTTTGCTTTTTTGAAGGCAGTTTTGAAATTTGATTCACTTCACTCATGGAACTCTTGGAGCGAAAAGTTCAAAGGCTGGTTTATGGCACTCGAATCAGACATTTTTTTTCCTTCGGCTGAGTGCGAACATGAATGTGTAGACAGAGACAATTAATTTGTATCGAAGGAGAATTTATTCATTCATTCATCGGTCAAGGACTAGTGAATTTGGACCATTTACTTGTATATGGGAGCAGACAGAGCCCTCCATCTCTACCCCTACCATGACTTAAGATTGGATAACCCAGCCCCTTCAGAGAGCCAGGGTCATTGGTTTTACCAGACAAAAGTGGAGGGAGAAATGTGTAGTGTTATCCTTGTATGAGCTCACTTGACATCTTGAAATCCAAAGTCTCTAGGGATCCTAAGAACTGAGTGAATTGGTGGTAGATGCACCGGTAATGGACTAATGGTTCATATACTCAAAGTGCATTACTTAGAGGTTCTGCCTGAGATATATACCAGCTTTCTACTCCCTTCAAACCCGAGCACGCTGCTTCCACGTCAAGGGCTCCGACATCTGCGGTAGGTTGATCCTCAAAACAGAGGTTCGATCTTCCTTTCCTCGAATTTGAGGCCAGTGATTTGAAGATCGTCTTTGTTGGAGCAAAATTGTACTCGATGTAGCCGAGCCAGTATAATCGACGTCATGCACTATCTTTTCCCCCAGAAGATTGAAGAAATCAATCGATAGTGCATCTTCTTGTCAAATCCCGGTGCACGTTTGAAATAATTCGTTTAGTTTAGCCGGGATTCGGAATTCAGTTATTAGGCTATAAATGCTATAATATGCTGACGGAAAAGTCCGATAGTTTCCAAATAATCGAAGCCTCGAAAAGTACAGATTCACTGTTGTTGACTCTAAAAAACGTTGAGTCTTCAGACCATGAAAAAGCCGGGGCCACCCAAACAATTAGTCGAACTGTTGAGTTTTTAGACAGATGTCACTACGACTCAACAATGCTGCGGGACCTCATCAGGTCATATAGGTCGAGTTGTTCAAAGCAGCTGGAGATGACTAAGTAGAGAGCTAGACCAACTCATTTCTAAAATTTGGTCAAATGAGTGTATCACCATCGTTTGCCTAATTCGTCAACATTCTGATCGGGTCCTGTCAGTACGGTTTCAGGCCAGAAAGTGCACAATTGATCAAATTTTCACACTTCGACAGATTCTGGAAAAATACCAAGAAATCACCTTACCACCTCTTCATCGATTTCAAGGTACCATTTGACATATAGACACGAGCTATACAGAACCATGTCTTACATTGAGGTCCCTGAGAACGCTTACTGCTCCATCAGGGTCGGTAACAAACTTACCGAGACAATTGCTTTCTAAAAAGGACTTACACAAGGCGACGAGCTGTTAAGCGATTTTGTCAACATCGTACTTGAAAGGATTGTGCAAAACTTGTATGCCAATACCGAAGGAACAATCTTTCAAAAGTTTGGGCAACTACTAGCATATGCCGACGGTATTGACATTATTGGCAGGACACAGTGTGCTGTCACTGGTGCATTCACTAATATTGGAACAGGAGCTTCAAGAAGAAGAAGACACACAACATCGGCGAATAGGACAGAACGTCACAATTGAGGACTCTCGTCTACAACGGTGCTGGTGTATAAGCTGACTATGGTATCTTTGCAGAAATTAAACGAAGAATAACTCTTGCCAATCGCTATTTTTTTGGGGCTAAGAAGGCAACTGAGTAGTAGAGTCCTATTTCGAACAACTAAGGAGATTCTGTATAAGACCCTGATGAAGCTTGGACTCCATTTGAATAGATGAATACATTCTAGGTGACTTCGAGAGAAAAATCCTTGAACTATAGGAGCTCAACGGCGACATCGACTTAGTCAAACAATTGCTTATCAATCGTTTAAGATAGCTAGGATATGTAGAGTGGACAGATACAAAGGCTCGGGCTCATGCAGTCTTCGAGTCCAACCCGGAGGGACAACGCAGTGAAGGAAGATGTCTCCTTAATCGGTCCACATAAGTAGAAGGAAGCTTTGTTCGACTTGTAGTACATAACTGAACGCAGTTAGATAAGAACCAGGCTAACTGGAGAAGCTTATTAATAGGAGCCCAGGTTCACCCTGAACTCCTGCATCACCTAAGTAATCACCACGATCGAGGAGCTGCACTGCGATGGGGATGGTTAATAAGGATGACTGTGGCATTGTATGTATGCTGTGGTGATTGGAACAGAGAAAGGAAGCAGCATCTTTCATCACGTTAATGAACCCCCAACTAAGGCTAAGGTTGTTAACATCAACCTGATATCCACTCATCCTACAACACAACAGACTATGCTACCAAAGTGTGTCAAACTCTCTAACAAGACTAATATATGACCAATGTCCTAGGTCACCTTAAGGCCAAAAAAAAACAGAACATCGTTGGTAACATCATTGGAAGGCATAGCCTACACGACCCAATGATTTAAAGAGGACTTAAGCTTGCCGTAGGATATGATCTCAAGGTTTTTATAGCTCAACAGTCATAAGGGAGAATGGAGGCAACCAGATCATCAGACTGTTGCTAACCAACCTGAATTTTGATAAACAAATTGAAAAGTTCTTCATTTTTCATTATTAAGCGACAGGTACCTGTGAACAAGTAAAACGTCCAACAAACGCCAACTAACTTCAGCTTCAGGAATAGTGGAGAGATACTTTAGCATCATTTGTTTAGCTGTCTAATGGCTTCAATCTTACGGCCTATGTGTGATGAGTTTTTCTGATTGGTGACACTGATGCATGGGTCATCTCTGGGCAAGACACTGCACCATTGACTCAAGCACAGTGTCATTAGTACACACACTGCAGAGACGAGCTCTATGATTTGTTTGGTTTGACATTGACATTGACAGCAAAACCACCCAGTTGGACTCAGTACAAAGGTCAAGAGACAAGTACAACGTTGATGACTACAGCAAAAAGGAAGTGCAATGCAAAAGGATCAACTCAAAGCCAACAAGTTTTCATAATGAGTTTTGGTCTTCGTTCCCTCTACTAGTCCTTCACACTTGTCTCGGCTTTAATCTAGTCGCGTAAAGGATAGTCACTCCCTTGTGACCATACAACGATCCTACGAAGGGGGGTATGATTCCATTTAGGCCACAAGACACACACACAAGCAATGCTAATAAAGTCGTTCCACTGGCCCACCGTTCCACTTAAAAAAAAAAAAAAAAAAACCCTAATAAACTTAATTTCTCAATCTGGCTTCCATTCCATCAGAAGTGATTATAATGCTCATAAGCTACTATCCTTGCCATGCACGTGACAAGTCTTAAAGAATCTTTCCTTGTCATTCGTCTTTTTTTTTTTTTTTGTTTCCAAACTCCAACACAGTCACAAACAAAACACAAAAAAAAATAATTAAAACACAAAAGAAAGACAATTAACAGTATGACCGCCATCTGCGAGAAGCCATAAATTTTGGCTCAAAAAAAGCAGAAAAAAAAACAGAAAACGTCCCCCCATGTCCAGCACATTATGCTAGATCCTTTTCAATGTCACGCAATAAGCATTCTTTCGTGCCTTTGTCCTTCTGCTGGCCATCGCTTTTAACTGACCCAAGTTATTTGCGGTAAAAGCCAAAACGAAAATCTTGATTATAATGGCGGCCCACAAGGAACAAAAAAAAAAGATTTAATTAGAATTAAAAAGGTGCGTTCCTCCATTGCTTGAAAAGCGTATCCAATTAGGTATATAAAATCCCTACAAGGGTTTTTCCTTTATGAGAAATTATGACAATTACTGCAGGGCTAACGAAAAGCAAAAAAAAAAAAAAAATTAATTCAGGCCCGGCTACCACAGTCGCTCCGGTAATAATTGCGAGCTCATCACTAGTCAGTCCTGAAAAAGCCACAACGCTTTTGGCCTACGTTCTACGTTATCATTGTATGTCCTGATGGAATCCTTTTTTTTTCCTCTAAACTTTCAGTTTATGTATGTCGAAGACAATTGTGTGAGAGTATGTGGGTTGGGTTTGGGGTTTTCTTCTCTCACATTTTATGCAGCAGGTCCTGTCGTCCTTGTGCCCAATCGTAATAAATTCCCCATCGTTTGGCCGAATGTAATGCAATTTTTTGTTGCTTCCTCCTAACTTGGACTCGGAGGAGCACATATGACCAGTACGGGGATGGTCATCAAAGGAAGATACAAAGTGTCTGCAATTTGGATGTATTATTATGGTATTGTGCGAAAATAAGTGGAGGACGGCTGGTTTCTGAGTTTCAATAAAGAATTCATTACGGCGGCAATCCATTTCGCAAAGCTTTTATCACTTTATGAGGGAGTACAGGGCAGTGTCGGAGTGATTGTCCTCCCGAGGGTTGTGGGTGGATGGGTTTTTTTGTTTTGAAAAATCGTCTACAAGATTGTATAAATGGCAGACTATTAGATGCATATGTTGGACAAATGATGAAAGAACAGATTTATCTTCTCTTTAAAGATTCGCAGGAAGTTGAAAAGGAACAATTTGATAGAAAGTCATTCGTTGTTGTTGGTGGCTTTCAAGAGATGGTAGAAAGGATGTCGATGTTGGTACCATGTCGCTTAATTAAATTAGTACTACGCTATTTCGATATGTAGGATGGAGTAAGGCAGTATCACATATCTGGTGGAGTACCACAAGGATGGCTAGTAGGACCTAAGTGATGGGATAGAGCAGCGAAACATCGAATAATAGCTATCAATCCTACAAAGAATACTTTGAAAGAACGTGAATATTGGAGGATCCAAGCAAGACAATAGAACCAGTTCTGTCAACGGTGTGTTGAAACTTAGAAACCTCGTTCTTCATGACAACGAAACATCAAGACGTGGCAGTTGAGCTGAAACCAATCTTCAAAGCGAAGTTGAACCCATCGACCCATGATGGATATTTTAAAATCTATGGACCGGGATCATAGAGAACAGGACAGTGACAAAGCGAACAACAATGAAAGTCAGGCTCAGACAACATACTCTGAACACAATTTTGAACCAGCAAACTGGGAATGAAGTCCATAGGCAGCTTTTATTTGCCGATACAGTACATGCTCCTGTCACTCCTCATAGGGGCTTACTTATACTGTCGGTGTCTGGTTCAAGCTGGTCACTCAGTGCAGTCAGGGTTCGTGGATGACCCAGCAAACCTCGCATTTGTGTGTCTCAGGTTCTAGTCTCAGAAAATATGAAATTTTTTTTACCACAAGCCTATCTAAACGATTGCCCAACATCAGAGAGTATAATAGGTATATGATGTCTTTCCACAGACTTTTCCATTTAAAATGTTGAGGTATACAGGTCTTACCCCCTTTGTGAAAAGATCTGAGATCTGAGAACATATATCATCCAAAACCTCGATTGTGTGCTCTAAAAGTATTGTTTTTCAAAAATCTACTGAATGCGCAAAGGCACACGAAGACAAAATACAGATGTCTTTAAAGTGTAGCTGCAGAGACGAACTTCTAAGTCTGGAGTTAAGAATGAGGTAGTCTCAAGCTGACAGCTAGTCTGATCTGAAGGACAATCCATCACTACAAGCTCTGAGCCGCTATGAAATTGAAGCACACATTACCAGGCTTAAATCCTCCAAGACTTCAGAACCAGAGGGCATAGGAGTTATAAAGCGGAAGGAGATGATATGGTATGGTGCATCCTTAGAGAAAGGGACCGGCTCACGTACCCGAGAAGAATACTCCACCAAACAACAACATTTCCTCTACCCTAGCTCTCAAACCTGTCAAGATTCGACAGAAGCAGAGAGAAATGTAAACGAACGACGTAGTAGCTTTAGTATTGGTAATGTTTTTCAGCTTTTTGTGAGATCAAGGAAGGTGGCTTGGAGAAAGTAAGGACAAGGGCTCAGCGTCATACCAAACAGAATCAAAATACGAATATTTACGTCTCCTTACCCTCTAGGACAAAGGCGGACTCTCATATCACAGCAACTACAGGCACTACAGGCCTTGCATGCAACACCATGCAACTAAACCTTCGACTTCGATCTTAGACCACGAAAAGCAAGGTATTGATGCTTTAAATTGTACGAACATTCTGGCTAATGGATTTGACAACGACTTTAACCGACTAAATCAGCCCCAAGCTGAATTTCTCTAAAGACTTCATGGTAAGCTTCCCATCCAGAATGGAATGGTGAAATGGTAAAAATCCTCCCAGATGCATCCTTCTGTGAAAGACAACGCTGCGTCTAACCGAAACACTGTCATCCTTACTGACATTCAGCTCGTAGCATTGAATACTACATCTTTCAAGCTAATGGAATAGCAAACGAGAACTTGCTTCGCTAGGTCACTTCAAGATCAGCTTCCTCTGGGTCCAGGGGCACAGTATCTTAGAGGGGAATGAACCTTTTTGAAATCTTTATCAGGATCTAAAACCAGGTGGCATGAGTTACGGAATCGTGTTATAAGAAGGCACATAAGACCCAACTACAAGTGTTCCAGTATTGCGAGGGTCATAGCGACTAGTACGGATCACTGGACCATGAAAATACATCCATGCATCTTATCTGCGGGTGTCTGACTTCAGACAGGGCCAGGCATCGCATACTGGGCAAAATTTCAGGAACAAAAATAAATATACTAGTCAGCCCTTAAATGCCACAGGAATAGTTGTAGAATATAGAGGATTTTCGGTATCTTTTCCTACGTCTTTACAACAGCATTGGGTCACAAGACTTGTACTTTATGGATGGAAACGATGCAATGAATAACTCACAGCGAATCATGACATAACCCTCGTTTGGGTTCTAGGATACACTAGTGTATGTACTAGGGAACGGGCTGACAGACAAATTAGCAAAAAAGGGTCCTAATAGGTCGTCACCTCTGCTCATCTCCTCGAGATGCTGGAAAGGCTCTCTTCCGTTTTTGACTGCTGGGAAACAATTTCTTCAAATTTCACCCGAAACCATGTATTGGTCACTATTGTCAGATTTCCTTGAAAGTTGAGGTCATTTCCATGGAGAACAGATTAACGTTTAAAATGACTGAAGCTCTCATTAGAGAGAACCTTGTGAGATCTTTAAAACCGATTCCGCAAATGGAAATGAGTTTTTGCCAAAAAAAAAACCCTTTTCTTGTACCTCCTTTCAAGTTTGAAAGTTTTCTAAGAAAGGAACCATTAACCCTCCATGGAACTAGTAGGTTTTTCATTTCATGTACAGCTGTGTTCAAAAAAATAGTAGTGTGCCAGTTTATTTAGAAAAAAACTAATTTAGAGATCAAATTAAAGCTTTAATCGAACAAACAGGAACAAACAGATATTTTTCAATTTAATTTAATTTATTTACAAAACAAATTTCAAAATTCTATACAGTGGGTCAAAAAAAGCACTGCACTGAAAAACAACAAAATGTATTTGAAAACTATGTGCAGATATATAAAGAATATAAAGAAATCGAGGAAATAATAGGATACACAGCCCCAATGATTACTAATGCAATTAAGTTCAAATCCGAGCCCAAAAGTCGCGGACGAAAAGAAAAACAACGGATTTAGACGATAGACAAGGTGTTATCCAAAATTAGTTAGGGCTAACGATTAGTGCTGTCAAAGTCTGTAGGTGACTGTTAGAAAACAATTTGTATGCTCACAGTCCTCATAAGGTTCCACTGCTCAACAAAAAGCATATAGTAACTCACATAAATTTTGCTAGGGTACATGTTACCTGGCCTGTAGAGAAATGGTACAATATATTACCAACCGATGAGAGCAAAATTGTTCTTTCTGGTGCAGCTGGGTCCCGTCAATATGTTCGGCTCCCCCCCAAATACAAAATATTACCGAAAATTTCAACAAAGACCATGAAGCATAGAGGTTCGAAAATAATGGTTTTGAGCTGTTTTTTCTACCAAGGTGTAGGACCAATCAATCTTATTTCCGGAATCATACACCAAAACATGTGTACTGACATTTTGGCAGGAATGACGTTGGCTTATCCGGAAGATGAAATGAGGATTATTTGGGTCTTCTAGCAGGATTATAACCCAAAACATACCACTTAAAATGCTAAGGAATGGTTTCAGGTCAATGGTCAGGTCAGGACCTTAACCCTATAGAAAATTTATAGTGCGACTTAAAGACTGCAGTAAGAAAAGCAAAGCCAGCAAATAATCAGAACCTTTGGCAAGTAGTACGAAACGGCTGCCAAAATATTTCCGTCAAAAAGTGCCAAGACTTAGTGGACTCCATGCCACATCGATGCAAATCTGTACTGAACAATTAGGGATTTACACCTAAGTAACAGAGAGAGGCAACAGAGAGCCAGATGCAGAGACATAGGAGACTACGAAGGCCTACGGGACCAATTCCAAACTAAAAGGAAAGAGCTCCGTAAACTGATAAAAAAGAGCAAACGAGAATCGTTTCAGGCACTGAGAGATGAACTGCAGCACAACCCATGGGGAAGTGCGTATCAAATAGTTATGAAAAAACTAAAACATGTTACGGCAGCTGCACCGACATGTCCGAACATGATGCGCTTGATCGTTAGCACTCTATTTCCGGCGAAAGATGAGGTCCCGATACTCTCCCAAGAAACGTCAGCCAGTAACAACTGAGGAAATCCTAGAAGCTGCAGCAGCGATAAAGATCAACAAGACACCAGGAATGAACGGAATCCCGAACCTGGTCCTTAAAAAAGCGATCAAGATAAGGCTAGAGATCTTCACACAATTGTATACGACATGCTTAGTGGAAGGGGAATTCCCACTACAGTGGAAAAGGCAGCGGCTAGTCCTCATCCCGAAGGGTAACTAGCCACCTGACCAGCCGTCGTCATACAGGCCGCTGTGCATGCTCGATGGGAAAAATTCTGGAGAAAATTATACGAGCAAGACTCGAGAGATACACTGATGGAGACCACGGGCTCTCCAACCAACAGTATGGCTTCAGAAAGAAGCAAAGCACCATACATGCTATAGAGGCAGTGTGCAACGTTGCGCGTGAAGCAATCGCGGGAAGAAGATGGTTAGGAGGGACAAAGCGGTACTGTGCCGTCATAACACTTAGTCAGCTGGAACTGTATAAGCAGAGCCTTATGCAACCTGCAGACACCTTACTATCTAAGGAGAATAATCGCCAGCTACCTCAAAGACAGAACCCTTCACTACGACACAGAAGAAGGGCTAAAGGAGTATAACATTACTGGAGGAGTTCCGCAAGGGTCAGTGCTTGGTCTAGTGTTGTGGAACATAATGTACGATGGGATCCTAAGAATACCAAAGCCGAGCGGAGTACACATCATTGGCTACGCGGACGATATTGCAGTAGTTGTTGTGGCAAAAACGATGACCGAAACGTCAGAAAAATGTGGGCATGCCATCAGAGATGTCAGGGCCTGGCTACGGACATCAAACTTAGAACTGGCGGACCACAAAACAGAAGCACTACTAATAAGCAGCAGAAAAAGGGCAGAACACTTCACCATACACTTTGGCGAGCATACCATTGAGTCGAGCCCACACATTAGATAACTGTTGCTGTTGGTCCACAGGCTCAGTTTCAAAGAGCACCTAAGATACGCAGGTAAAAAAGCCTTTCGGGCAGTAGCGGCACTGTCGAGGATAATGCCAAATGTAGGAGGACCCAGGCAGCCAATTAGAAACCTGTTAGCAACAGTGAGCAAGTCGATGTTTATGTACGCGTCTCCCGTGTGGGCATCAGCGTCGGAAGTCAAGTCGTACATGAAATATATGAACGCATCGCACCGAGTCGCTTCGATAAGAGTATGCTGCGCTTTCAGAACTGTGTCTGCGGAAGCCATAAGCGTGATATCGGGCAGAATGCCTATTGACTTAGAAGTCGAAAAAGGCAGCCAAGCAACGTGGAACCGAGCTGGAACAAAGAAGAATAGCTGGCGCTGCCATCCAGCTACAGTGGCAAGATAGATGGGATAGTACCACTAAGGGCAGATGGACCCACACATTAATCCCCAACATAGAGGAGTGGAACAGTAGAGGACACGGATGCAGAGCATATCCTGATGGAATGCCGAGGATACTCGACGGCCAGGGATATACTCGAAATGGCAATAGGTGGACAGGTGACACCAAGAGGGCTGATAACTTTCATGCTAACGACGTCTGAAGCCTGGGAGACGGCAAATGAAGTTATCACAATGATAATGCAGCAGCTTCGCCTGGAAGAACGAGCAACCCGACGGTAAGAATCTGCAAACTCCGGTAAATACATGTATCAACGCATACGCACACTACCAAGCAACCGAACACAACGAACCGACACACATCTACATACACATACTCATACACACAACCAGAGCTACGAAATGCGCATACAAGCTCGCGGCACATGAATCGACATACACAACTGATACAATGATACATGCATACATACATACGTACATAATACACACACCGACAGATAGACTTTCGTGCATTCGCACTTACGCCTCCGGACATGCAGACTAAGAGAGAAGCAGCTACGGCTGAAAACCCCCCTGTGATAAAATGCCTAACGGCGGTACCGTGGGGAACCGGGGTTTGAGGTAGAGGTGGTTTTAGTGGATTAAAGTCCCACACTCAGGCTTTCGATGCTATTTGAATATTTTTCAGTTTTAAGCAAATACTACTATTATATGACGTGGCTTTGAAAATGTGAATATTTGTCCTAGAGTTGGGCAGTCATAGGTGGCCAATAGTTCACTCATTGCCACCCAATCTATGTATGACTTCAGAGTTCTCTGTGTGGTCTGTGTCATCCGATGGATACTAATTGCAAACCATCACGTAAAATGGAAAATTTTGAAGTTCATCCATCCCGGCGATGTGTTTTCGAAAAGTTTTATCACGATCTTCTCCCCCGACTGTCATAAATGCACCTCCCGCGTTTTTTTTAGAAAAATTCAAAATATTTCTCTCCATTTCAGCGTTCCCCGTATTTTATTGGTAAAAGTCACCAATTAATGAATTCCACAAACTATTTAAAACTTTGTCTTTTTCGTTCCAAAAAAAAAGGCGAGAAAAGCAAAAACTTTTTTATTCCACCAAAGAGACATCATTACAAAGAAATGAATTAATGAAGTCAGCCTTGTGCGTTTAGTTTCGCTTTTTTTATGGCTGAAACGAAACTTGCTGTTTCGCACAAAATACAGAGAGTTGAAATTTTGAAATTATAAAAAAGTTTAAGTTGACTTTTCTTTTACTACGAAGTCGGGGAACAAAGGAAGGGAAAAAAGTTGCAACTTGTAGCGTTGCATTCAACTTTTGCCAGAGTACACACTATACCCGCTGAAGTGACAAAATCAAAAGTTTTCCTTTGCCGCAAGGTTGGCATGGAAATTCTTGTTTCATTGGAACGATTTAATGGGCGGAAAAGTGTAGCATAAATTCGAAATTCAAGAAAGTCTTCTGCAGAACAGGGGATCAAGGAAAAATTGACACTGTAAGGCCACGCTGCTGTCAGTTTTCGGTTTGGTTTGGCAAGATTCCTCGGAAGGGGTTTTGTTGTCATTTGTCAGAAGATGGTTGTACACGGGGCTGCAGGAGTGCAAATTGCTCCGGGAGCAGCTTAAGAAGTCTGTTCCTATGTTGAGTAGATATTACTGGGTTCTGAGAATCTTCAGGAGAAAAGCTGCGATATTTCCTGAGGGAACGCGGCTTCTTTGTAAGAGAACTCTAAAATGCATCTGTTTAAGCGTTTGTAGAGCGAGAACTTGTGCATTCTCTGGAAGAACAATTTGAAAATTGTCTAGTTCTCCACAGAAAAGGACGCACAAAGATCACTAGCTTTCCAAGAATAGCGCAGCTTTCATACAAATGGACTACTTGCTCACAAATGCGAGGCAATCATTAAATATTAAAAAACAACTGCTGTTTCAAGAGAGAAAAGTCACATGAGTTGCAAGGAAGAGGTGTTTGGTAAAGGATAACAAGATAGAAGGTAAAAAGCCCCTTTTCCATAAGAAGTCCCATATCGAAGAATAATCCGAAAGGATTTCCAGCCTATAATCCCAAAGTCCGGTTTCTTCAAAGGAGTGGACGAAGTCTTATTGACGATAGAATCAAGCAACTCCAAAATTTGTATTTGTTTTTGCCAGGAAATATGAAATGACAAGGAGGTTCCGACGGAGATTAGTGCTTACCAATCGATGCTTCTTTGGGTTAAGAAGACAATTGTGTCGAAAAGTCCTCTCTCGAGCAACCAAAGTAGCCCTGTGTAAACCTCTTATCAACCCAGTCGTGCTCTATGGCGCAGAGGCATGGGCTTTCTGGACGAGGTTCCTCTCGGTTGTTTTGAGAGACAAATATAATACTTCGGGTGAGTTTTGGTCCCATATGCATAGATGGAGAGTGGAGAAGAAGATAGAACCACAAGCTGTACGAGTTGTGCAGTGACATCGACTTCCTCAGAAGACTTCAAATACAATGACTAAGGTGGTTGGGTCATGTTGAATGTATGGACAACAGTGCTCTGACCCTTAGAGTCTCGAAGGAGAGGAAGACCTTGGCTAGGTCATGTTGAATGTATGCACAACAGTGCTCCGACCCTTAGAGTCTTCGAATCCATCTCGGAGGTACGGCGAAGGAGAGGAAGACCTTGGCTAGGTCATGTTGAGTGTATGGACAACAGTGCTCCGACCCTTAGAGTCTTCGAATTAATCTCGGAGGAACGGCGAAGGAGAGGACGACCTTGGCTAGGTCATGTTGAATGTATGTACAACAGTGCTCCGACCCTTAGAGTCTTCGAATTCATCTCAGAGGAACGGCGAAGGAGAGGAAGACCTTGGCTTGGTCATGTTGAATGTATGGACAACAGTGCTGCGACCCTTACAGTCTTCGAATCCATTTCGGAGGAACGGCGAAGGAGAGGACGACCTTGGCGCGCTCAAGTGGAAAGGGACCTCAACCAACATAGTGTGCGAAACTAAAGGCAGGTGGCGTACCATCGAGCTGGATGGTTGATACTCAGGTCCACCGCGGACTGAGGCGCTACTTAATCTAAAGTAAGTAAGGAAGGATTGAAAAAGTTGGTGTTGCTACCAAAAAGTTAAAGGATACCAACGCCATCGATGTCAGTGCTAGGAATGTCCCAAAACCCGAATCAACGACTCTCATGATTTCAAGATCTCCTACAAAAGCAATTTATTGATTAACCCTTTACAGAGTGACAGAAGCACCTTATAGGACTTTTCCCCAAAACTCACAATAGAACTCCGAAACGCGCTGTTACCCGATTACTAAATTGTATGCAGAGGTGCAAAGATCTCAAGGTCCCATGCAAAAGTTTGGCCAGTCTAGACACATGTATGAAAATCATGGCATTCAGTGTAATTAAATATTTTCAAAATTCAAAAACAAAACACACTCTTGATAAATAAAAATGGATTTGTCAATATGGCACTCTCAGCACCTACAGCCTTAGAGTTAGTTAAAGTGTACTGCACAACCAGCCTTACATGGGCTTCCTCAGGGTTCTGCTCTTGATCCAGTAATGGCGACATTATTGATTGGAAACCACAAGCTTAAGATATTGAGTTTGAGTATAACTAAGTCATCAGGGTAGCTCGAGACATTCCCGAAACAAGAAATAAACAGACATGACAGTAACACCTGTGATCATATCGAAGTTCTAAAGTGTCTGGCATCCTTATGCTTGTTTTAGATGTAAGACTAAATGAAAAGGACTATGGCGAATGCTTGCGTCAAAAATGTGGAAAGGTCTTCAGGTCCGGAATACAATTGAATTGCTGTTCGAATAATTTCATTTACTCGATCTTCATGGCAAGAAAGTACAAGAGGAGTAGGTATGGCAGAAACTGCGACTGTGCTGAGCACTGCCCAGTTCCACAAATGACAACTGAGATCATATGGCTTCGACGAAAGCAAAAAGGCACACGGAGTGATTTCTGACAATAGGGGAACCGGAATACTTGTATTAATAGACCGTAAATACTATAGGTTTGGGCAACGACCCACATTGTCCAAACTAAACGAATATAGTCAAAAATGTGACGGAGAAACAGCCTCCAGACCCAGACAATATGGCAATATGATGTCTGGAAATGTAGTGACGCCAGAACTCACCAAGAAAAAACGTCAACAGGAGCAATGATTAGAACCATTACATGAGCTCCACCAACTAATGAAATGCTTGACACCAGTCCAATGAACGTAAAGTGTATTTTCTTCTAAAAAAATCCAAGTCTTTTAAAAAATTATCATTTTCAACACATCCCTATCCAGTAATATGTGTAAAGCATAAGGACACACGTAAAACTGAAAGAAATGGATGCTACCTTGGTTTGGCAAAAACAGGCGATTGTGATGCAACCCAATCCCTTATGCAATCGTATGTGTTGCCAAATTGTGAGCAGTAAACAGTGCCGAAATGTCGGTCCTTTCGAAATAAAAATATTTCATCAGATAGTGGTTTCAATTTGTGAAAAGGACGAATTAAGACTAAAATACAATCGTGAGATCTTGTAGTATCCTTAGCAAGATATGTAAAGTTTCCTTACAGTCCTACAATATATATTGCTATTGGGAGACCGATGATCACATATGGAGCATTTGAATGGACAGAAAGGGCCAGTCTGGCCACCACGAGGCACACACTCAAAAAGGTCCAAAGACTCTGTATTACAGGGCAGCCATTGAGGTGCTACTGGAACCAATACCTCTGCACCTTGTCGGCCAAGAAAGTGCAAGCAAAATGATTCCAAGAATTGGCAAAGAAGGGAAACTCTTACAAAGTGCTAGTAGGGGCCACAATAGATCAATAGGTCGCAGTGCAACATACCCCTCATTCAAATAATAATAATAATGTGCCTCTAGAAGAACCCTACTCAACTGCGGATAATGGTGAGGAAGGATAATGAATTTTCAATTCAGGATGCGAGGAGGGCGAATGGAGGAGAAGATATTCCCGCAAATTCTATGAACTGTATGCAGATGTGGAAGTATCGAGCGAATGGACAATACTGCACCAGCAAAAAGGATCTTCGAATCACACCTGACAAGGATTACCAAACCTCGGTTTTAAGGACCAAGCTATCATGAATGTCAGAGCGTTTGGTCTGGACAACTGGTAGCAATGTGCCCGGGATCGACGGGAGTAGAAGGCTGCCATGTCTCAGTAGTAGTAACTAGCAGAATCATGCCAACCTCAGGCCTTAAAAATATTGTAATGTCTGACTTACACTGATTCCACTAGGTTTGCACCTAAAGAACGCCGTAAGTTACCACACTATTTAGAGGTCGACCCAGAATATCTAACACCATACCCTGACTTCAATCTAAACGTTAGACCAATCATTTCCTCAAGAGAGAATGGACAGACAGTAACAGGAATAGAATCACTGCAGATCGGTCAAAAATCTAAAAAAAGGATGGGCTCTGGAATCTACTCATCTGAACTGGGAGTTACGCACTCACTAAACCTTTCAAACCATGGGAGTGTGTTTTCTAGCCAAAAATTGCAGGAATTACACAGCGATTGTCCAATATTGTCCAGATTATCGATATCTACAAACATATGGACAACAAATCAGCAAATCATTCTGGTGGGTTTCAAGGCACATCGGCATCCAAGGAAATGAAAGGACGGACGAACTAGCAAAAAGGAGATTGAACAGGAATTGACAACTTTGTTCTTACTTCCAAGAACGTATTAACTTAAGCATAACACAGAACTACCTGAAACTAGTCCTTCAGAGATGACACACGACCTCATCTTACCTTTGTCCGAGAAACTTAAACTCGACAAAACTTGAGGCCGAAAATTGTTGGCCTAAAAAGAATGCACTTAGCACTCTTTAACCATACAGAATCGGCCATAATCTGTTTGTAGGTCTAACTACGAAAAATATGACTTAATGCAGACGACCTCCGCGAAGGCTATGTAGAAGATATCCCAAATCACTTCTTATGTGTGGCCTTTGCCTAGGCCTAGTTGACCTCTAAAATGAACAAAGATCTCGAAATGGTGTAGTAATCCCGAACAGTCACCTTAAAGCCTCTTATTGTTGGACTTTCTTCCCGTTTAGGTTCATCCACAAAAGGAATGCCAGCAGCGTAATTGCATAAAATCCAAAGTCAAACTCATAAACTTAATTCCCAAACGAAAGTTGTTTTTTTTTTCCATTCAAAAGCCACAATTAAAATATGTAGTCCTTGTATAGTATGATACAAGGATACAGGATCCCTGTATAAAATATTAGCAAAAGTCTCGCCGACTAGCAAACCCCACCATTGCCCCCAAAGTCAGAATAACGCAGTTCTACAAAAGTTTTCTCATGTTTATCGATATCCTTTATAGTCCTGCTTTGGGAAAGCAATAAAATAACTATCAACGACCAATGACATAGGCCCTGCAAAGGCTAATGGTCGTACAGTTAATGAGGCGAAACTGAACTCGACTCGCACTGACTATAGAAACTGAAGAAGTTGGCGTTCGCATGAGTGCACAGCCAGGCAAAAGGATAAGTGAATGAATAAATACAAAGGACATGTCGTTAAAACGCTTTGAAATTAAATGCTGCGAATAAAAGAAAAGATATCCCTACAGGATGAATCGAAGGAGGATTGTATGTAAATTTTATAACGATTAAGGAGTCAAGTTCTCTGTGTCATACCTTGTATTGAAGACTGGGAGTGTGAAAGGATATTTGGTAGGAGCTTTACGTCAATGTGTTGAAGTACTGAAAAGAAAAGGAATACAAAAAGCATTACTTTGAGATTTAAAACATGTCGAAGTGTATTATAGGATTTTGATATTACTGTTAGTTTCATAGTAAAACAAAATGAACTACTTAAGCTAAATAAATCTTAAAAGTTTAGTCCTTCAGATCTACTTATGTAAGTCTCTTCTTTAAGTAAAGTGTGACCAGATAGCAATGATACTTTTTCTAAATATTATATTGCAGCAGCTGTCCAAGTCAGCAATGACATCTAGCTGTCAAAATATTCAGTGAAGTTGGCTATTTCATCATGTCCCAATTCTTGCTTTCCAAAAGCTCAATTTTGCTCAATTGCATGAGGTCGGCCTTCAACGTGGCTATAGTGAGCAGACAATTTGTCGCACCGTGGAAAAGTTTGAGTACATTCTTTGGACCTTAAGCCACCAAGCATACATAGATTTGTGGGAAATGGAGACAACATAGCCACCTTAGCGGCTAGTGTCGAAGAAGACCCAGAAAAGTTGATTGAATTTGGCATCTCAAGAGAGTCAACCTGGCTTATTTTGCGGTGGAATTTAGGCTTGTATCCGTAAAAGAGTATGCTAACGCAAGACTTGGAGCCAGACGACCAAAAACAACAACCGTGAGTTTGCCAATTGGGCGCTGGAAATGTTGGCCGGAGATCCAAATTTTGGCCAAAAAATTATCTTCTCGGACGAGGCTGATTTTGACTCAGCGGCTATGTCAACAAGCAGAATGGCAACTATTGAAGCAAACACAATCCACAAGTGTTCGATCAAGCATCAATGCATCCACAAAGACTGACTGTTTGGTGCTACTTATGGCATGGCGGCTTCATCTGACCTTATTTCTTTCAAAATGAGACAGAAAACACCATTACCGTAAATTTTCTCAGGTATAGAGCGATGTTAACCAAATTTCTGTGACCAGAGCTTGACAATATTGATATAGCCATACAACCAACGCAATGCTCGAAGTTGTGAAGGAGGAATTTGGCGACTGGGTCAACTCACGTCAAGTGTTTTGGATCAAATATAGTACCATTTCGCACGAAGATGAAGAGGTTGATTTATTGGTTATTTTTAGTTCAAGTTTTCAAAAACTAAGCACCTTTTGTAGACTACATCTTCTAAAGCCCGTAAGAAGTCGACCTCCTCTTTTATCCGTGATCTGGTTAGTATTATACTTTCCCGAGGACCTTACACATTCTATTCCCTTTCAAGTTGAACCATCGGATCATAATTGTAATTTGGAAAAACTCTGGCATATTTCTGACAAGTAGGCTGGCACTTACGTTGCCCTAATATCCCAATGTTCTAGTACCTAACAGTTTTGCATAACATTCTGCCCTGAGCTTTGGGTATATCAGAATAGGTGATGTAAAACTGTTACGCCTTTGGCACAACCTCAATGTGAATGGGGACATTCCTATCGGAAAGCAACTTTTAGCGGAGCTAGAACCAGTGGATGTGATCTCAGTGAAAGTAGTCTCAGAGCTACCTGAAGGTCTATAGGTTTGGGTTGAGTATACACTAAACTCCGTACCCTCACTGACCTTGAAACCATTTGAGTATTCCAATTCGTCAGTGATTTAGCCAGAAGATTCTCCAAGATGCACAAACGTTTCAAGAGCAGTTTTGAGGGTAGTACCTAAAGCACGGATGATGGCAATATCCGCTGTTCTTTGGATAACAAGTTCTACATAATATTCTTAATATTGCATCATTTATGGTTTCAGGACCGCACTGTTCTCTTATATATAAGAAGAGCATTGTAAGGCTTATGGACTCTTCCCTTTTAGCTAAGTTTTCAGTGTATCTTTTGATCTAGTACTATCATCAAGATCCCAAAGGAAAAGCTTTACCCTAGCTCACTACTCCAAGGAGGTATTGTCAACTACCATTGTTGAGCTATTCGAATTGACCTAAAGTCCTGAGTGCCAAGCCACTAATTAAGATCACAACATCATCCGCTGGACTATAGAGGACGACGCCCTAAGGAGTTCTTTTGGTGAAATATTTCGCGTATATCCCAGAATGGATTTGATGCTTCTTGGAACGAGTTGAGGAGTTGATTGACCAAGCTATGATTGCTTAAAAGTTAGGAAAGATCATGGTTCAGACTTATATTCTATATCACGTACTCTACATTCGTAAACAAATGATACTAGCTGACATGTTTGATCCGCCATATCCTTGAAAGATACCCAGGATATACCCCATTTATGTTTTGAATAGCTTGGCTAAATTTATAAATTGTTCGCCTTGCTGCACAGATTTTCTTAGAAAAATTCGAGTAAGGTATAGTGAAATCCTTTCCAAAGGACTTGCAGCTTTTTCGTATGTGCTTTCTTCCCCCTTACGTGTGTAGGTATATGAATCAATTTGGTTGTTCCACTGAAAACATTATGATCTCTACAAACCGTATTACGCGTGAGGGGAACAACTGAATAACATTAATGTCGTCCTGATTTCCGGTGTAGCGCGTAGTACTCCGCAGAACCCCCCCCCCCCCCCCCGCCGTAAATGATTTAAGGTACACCGTTCCACCATCGTAAACTATCACACAACTGGTTGGCAGCGAATGTTCTTCACTGTGCGTACATATCCCCTTCGTCCTTATTATCCTCGTGTATGTTTGTGTTGTGCTGTGTTGCAATTCCCGTGCTACGCTTTCTTTTATGTAAATCAATTTTCTTTATTTTGTTGCTGTTTTCTTACGTCGCCGCTGTTTGTTGAGCAGTTTTTTGTATTTCCTGCAGCGATTTATTCACTTCTGTTGTTTCGAACCGACGGGAAAGCAAACAAGGCTCCCAGTGGGGAGTGTGCTTTAATGAATTTAAGTGGGAACAATGGTTTTAAATCCACAAAACAGTTTAAGTCTGATGAATTCGAGATCAAAAGACTTTCACCGAGGTCAGCCCCGGCCCTCAATCTGGCCGATACACATAAAGTTGGCAGTCCCACTGGGAAGTGTGGCAGAAGTTCGTTGTACCCTGGACCGGATGGACAGCAGGGCAATGTGTTGCTGATGTGATATTGATTGCGAGGACCAGATTGACTTTGATGGAATATTCTCCCCTGATGATGCGATAGAATATATCTGGAAATGGATGGAACATGTGCTGAGGCGATAATGCGGATGAGGATAAAATGGATTAGCGTTGGGACAGGAGTCCCTCACAAGGAGTAGCATTTATCGATTGGTAATGTTTAATTTGATTTGCTTTTAATTTGGATAAGTCCTGGAGGAGGGGAGCTTGAAATCGATACACGACTCATCAAAGGAATTATTTTTTGAAAAGCAATTATTTAAGTGCTTTGCTCATTAGTCCTTAAAATTATGCTACTGTGTTGTATTGGTACATGACGTCAATTTTTCGCCTTTTTCATATTATTTTACTAAATTGCAAGGTCGAACCTTTCTATAAGTCTTTCCTGGGAACCAGGGGTTTAAAATCAAATGGGAGAGACGCCCAAGTTGTAGTGTAGACAGGCCAGGAAGGTCAAAATTTTCAAAAAACCATAGCCGTATGCTGTCATAACAAGCTTAACTAGCTTACAGTGAAAGGTTGGTATAGAAAAGCTGTCCTTAAACTGGTTATGATGACGCATAGTGTTTCTTGAGAAAAAATAGCAAGATACAGTCCCTAGCTCTTGACACAATAGATCGTCGTTTCAACGCGACAGGGACATGCATATGTACGTCCACGACACATACATAAGTAGCCTCACATTATCAGGGATATAGATAGACTATGCTCAATTTTGGCAACTTCAGAGCCGTAGGCGGAAACGAAGTACATTTGGCTGTGGACTCGCAGGGAACTCCTCAAGGAGGTGTCTTATCGCTTATGCTTTGGAATTCAGTCATGAAATCCTTTTCAGGCGAGACCAAAGCGAGGATTTTGTTTATGCCGAGGATGCCGTCATACTAGTGACAGAAAAGTGCATGAATGTCCTAAATAGATGGACCACACGATGCGGCTCAGCATCAATGATCACAAAACCCAACTGGTATAAATGAAATCTCACTCCACACCAATCCCACATGAATGCATACTGAACCGCAAGCTGAATTGGAAGGACAATATAATATAATGGACGACGAAGACCTCAATAGCTTTTTACGCTTTCAGCAGAATTTTCGGTAGGAAATGGGGGTCCAAACCTAATCTGACGGCCTCCTGCCACAAAAGCCACGAAGCTGAACATTCTTACAAGAGTTCATGCTCGGGTTATACCCAAATAGCGACAAAAATCGACTAATGTATGTATATGTCCATCGACATTACAACTAATTCAAAACTGGACAAACAATGTAAAGAGGAGCTCAAATCCCTAAACTCTAGGCATGGCATCACCCCATGCCGGATCCCAGGACGTATGGCCTTTCAAGGAAATGAAAAGGTCGATGAGCTAGCGAGAACTGTCTCTGAATCGAAGGACATCCCTACCGCCCATCGGAAAAGAATAGTCAACTCCATCCTGGTTCATGAATGAGTTATATTCTATTAAGTCACGTTAAATACATGTAGTTCGGGCTCCCAGTTCTCTGTCTAGCTTCAGATCAACTGACATACAATGAAGCTTGACCAACGATTTGTTATGACCCAATAACCAGACATACCAGACATGCAGTCAGGCTGTGGGTAAACGTAAGAATAAGTATGGCTGTGTCTGAATAAGCTCGAGAGCTAGGTTACCTACTACCAGTCGTTTAAATCTCTGTCAGATCACAGAGGAATCAGGGAATATTTGTAGTGACAAGGGTTTACTTGGACCACTTTAGGATGAAATTCTGTTGACTATTTGTCAAGATCTTAGCTGAAAGGGGGAACATACATATGTTACATGGAATAGTAACATACATGGCCTTACATGTGCCGAACTTCTTTAAGATTCGGGATTCTGCCTAAAGCACAACAGGCCTATGTGCAAGAAGAATTTATGGAATGCAACTTTTACAAGAAAGGGTGGACTAAGCACCTAGGAGTACACATGTTGATGCTGTCAGTCCTGTCGACATTGAGCTTGTGCTCTATGTGCTCAGTAGTGATTAAAGGCATCAGAATCCAATTTGCATTTAGAAGTCTTCTGAGAGGGCTTAGTTGACAACACGGTTGGAACTATTCGTTTACTCTGCCAACAGCCTGCAGCTCCGTCACACACATTTGTATCAATAAGAAGGCCATCGTTAGCAAAGTCCCTGTTTAATGACGCGGGAAGTCCTAATGCAAGTTCAAGCCATGAGAAACCATCTCTTAAATAGTAAATTAGGTCCTTTGACCCCTCAGCGCTCATAGAGTATCCACCATGCCTAAGGCCATCGTATTTGGAATTCATTCGAACTTTGCCTAAGTCTCTCATCACCCTAATCCCAGTATGACCTAGGACTCATAGTCAAATAGTTCAGTTCTGCGATAAGGTTTTATATTTTCTAACTTAATTGGAATGTATGTATGTATGTAATCGGTAGTCATAAGGATAACATAGAACTTCGCTTGCAACGCAGATACATTCTTCCCTAAGGAGAACTGAAGACTAGTCTAGCTGGTTTCCACGAAGACTAGACCCTTGACAAGTTTTGAGCCCATAACCAGCTCTGACTCTACTCGAACGTAGTAAGGACATTCGGCACTTAATCGGAACAGCTGAAGAATTCTCAGTGGCAATGGCTGTAGATCAAACAGAATCAGGATCGTAAATCAAGCATAGTATCCAGGAAAAGCTCCCGTGAAGCCATGAGAGGCCATTCTTTGATGTTTAGTGCACACTTGTGCGAGATCGTCATACTTAGAATGACCGACACTAAGCTAGAGATAGTCTTATCACGTAAAGATCAGAAGGACCTTTTTTGATAATAAACCCATGTTTTGACACAAACCTCCTTAGAATAACAAAAAACTGAGGGCATCTTGGATCTATTCGACTTAACATGCTTAGGATGGCTCCCAGATACTCGTATCTACATTGGGACGTTTTTTAGCACTAGCTCTCGTGTCTAAGCCTATTTGTCGGCATGATTGGGCACAGAGAGAAAGAAAATATGGAATCACCCATCATGCACCATTATAGTGGAAACAGGCCGCCCTTCATAGTGGGAATCTAACACCAAATCAATCGTATTCACGTACTCCTTATGGAGTTGATCATGTAACATGGTACTGAGAACAACATACTATTCGTCTTATATGACCTTTTGATGTGAAAACTGCGATTATACCCCCTGCAACCACCTGATACCTCCCCATGATCCAACAACGATATCTCGCCATCTAGAGCTTCCGATGATTTACAGAAAACTCATAATTAAAGCCATTGAAGCCAACATCCTTCAACAAAATGCAATCAATGATACTTTTTTTTTTTAAGACGCAACTGTGTTGCCTATCCGTCTAATTTAAGTCCTGAAAGGCTCCTTAATTCCTTATGAAAATGATACAGCCTCTCCCCAACCCCCCCAGGGTTCACCGGATTCTTCACACCCTAAACGTTACATCATACAAGAAACCCCTCATTAGCTATACATTCACTCACGTAACCAGAAGCTCAAAGATGGTGTCAGCTCAACATACGCGTACACATATCGATTTGGTTAAGTCGCAGGAAAAGAAAAAAAAAATAAGCATCCTCCATGGTTATTTCTCGTTTAAATAAAATTTATTCGCCTTCTGCTAATGCCTTGCTTTAGCTTAGTATAGATAGCATCCACAGCACCGCCCTCCGTGGATATTATCATCAACGTATCATCCCTGCATAGATGTGTGATATAAGCAAACGCAGGTGAATGGAATTTTATTACAAGGATGCGAGGAGCATCCTCCCCGGGCACAAAGAATAATAAAATAAAACAAAATGGTTGTTTAAAGTCGTCCTTATTGAGGTTCTCTCGCCATTTTTGTCCTCTTTTTCTTCATCGCAGATCCTTGCATCGTTTGTCGACGCGCTACTGCTCAGTTTTTTTTTTTTTTTTTTGTTTTTCTGAAGGAGCAAGCTAGTTTCCTTACCGTGGTGTAGTTCTGGAGAAACAAAGAATACCGCCTCGACACCGTGTGTGGTAATGATGTGAATTATAGTCGCGCAGGGAATGTGCCATATACGTATCTATGTGGGGCATAGACAGTTACCTAAAGTATGCAAATTGGCAAACAGGTATTAGGAAAAAAAAAAAAGTGTAGAAGACCCCCTTTGGCTGGCTTGAATTCAAAACGAAGGCAGTGCACACATCAGCGCACACGAACAGATGCGACAAGTCTTTGAGATACTTTGCTAATGGTTAGTTACCTTTTGCCTGACGGTTTTTACACTCTAAGCCTTAGCTATTGTTGTTCTGCTCATTTGTGACTAAGAAAACATTGTAGATCCCTAGGTGGTGCAGGGCTAGGTCCTTTGATTTGTATCACCCACTCATGTGAGTGGGTTCTGTGAAGGTTTTGAACATGTTAAGAAGGAAGTGTCAGAAACTTTATTACGAAGGGGATGCGAGTTCAAATTTTGATACCCAAAGTAATGCAGTTCCTTTGTGGATGAATGGGTCACTTTTAGCTTTCTATACCTAACGCATCTGTTGTCAAACGTTAACGTTCGTTAAGGAACTCCTCTTGGTTTGATGTGTCCTTTTGACATCTAGTTCAATTTAGAAAGTGGAAATCTCCTTGTTTTGGACATCTTTGGATAATTCTTGAGTTCGAACCTTCAGTTCCAACAAACCATTTAAACAATGTTTCAACTATCAGAAAACCTAAGGAAGTTTGGACTCAAATCGGAGTCAATTTGTATCAATTTTCCTACGTATTTTGGTCTAACAAGTGCTTTTACTTCCTTAAACTGAGCTCATCCTTATGTGTATGTTAAAACAGGTGGTAAGCCAACGCCAAGGATAAACGTGAAATGTTTCTCTTTAGCCCCAACTCCCTCTAATTTCAACCAGCTTCGAGCTACAGCAAGGCTCAAACCAAAAGTTTTGGATCTCTTTGGATGGGGATTGAGGATTCTTAGCTCATTAGTCCTTAACCTTATTGGACTTGGGATAAGAAATCAGTCTGAAAAGAGCACCTAGTCAACTTTCAGTAGAAATCTTTCATTGAGCTTCAAAGCAGACCGTATAGGAAGTTCAAAGATTGTTAGTCTTGGCATCAAAAGTGAGAAAAAGGACCAAATACAAACGAAGTCCTGTCCACCAATCGTCGAAACATATTTTTGTTTCTTTTTTTTTTTGTAAACTTTGGAGGAACCTTCATATATGGAGTATGTCATGGGTTTTTCAATAAGGACATAACAATTTTGTACTTAAATAAAACACAAAAATAATTGACATATAAGGCTGAAATTTAATTCACATATAGTATACATCTGATATTTAAGTATGAAATTCAATCCAGTATGGAATAACCACTGTAAGCATGTTTGCACCGATTGACTCTTTGAAAAACCCACTTAGTCGTAAATGAGCTTCATTCCTGAAGATGATTTTTCGGTGAAAATCAGGATTTTCTTCAAAGTTTTGCAGAGTCCAATTGAAGAAGCTTTAGGGCTTTATATTATCAAAAGGTTTCAATTCTTGTATACACCCTATGTATAGTAGGCCAAGAACTTTATACAAAATTTCCCAGAATGTGAACTGAAACATTCCCAATTCTTCTGAACTAATTTGGCTCATTTTGAATTGAAGTGCTTATGGCAGCGATATTCCAGCTACTGGGTACAGAATTTGTCCACTATAGCACCCACAGCCTCTCTGGTGGAACATTTATTACGACCGATAATTGGACTAACCGCTCTTTAAGTTGCGACCACAGACTCAGAAAAATTTTCAAACGTTGGTCGTTACCATGACAAAAATATGAACCGTGACTAACGTTTTGACATCAATAGAAAATAAAAGGATCCTTTCGTCAGGATAGCCAATCTTGGCACCAAATGCTGATCACGTAGTATGGTTCGTCAAACGAATGTCTCTGACATCATTTCAAATGGAACGTAGGTAGCTTACAAATGGTACCCTATAGAGGAGCTCAGTATAAGGTCATCCCAAATGACAATATTGACACATACGAGGAACCAAAACGAACCAGCACTGATACCAGTCTCGGAAGTGTAGCCTTAGGGCAAGCTTAGGGGATACCTTTCGGGGATGCAGTCTAGGAAAGCTAAGATGGATCTCAAGTTCTCATGTGGTATGAATAAAACAAACAGAGATTAGGTACAAAAGGTTGCATATCCTGGTCGGGGAAACAATAACTCAAATGATTTTAAGGAAAACCACGAGAGGATATTGTTGTAAGCGAAGAGAATAGAGAGAATTCGATGAACTTCCCACAACTTTGCCGTTTCAACTTGTTTCTCACCAAGAAACTCAAATTTCATAAGACAAGGATCTCTCATAAGAAAAACCAAAGCATCGAATCGATGGAATCAAATTGATGAGGTAGTGTACAGACGGGCTTAGAACTGATCACAAAACAAGACACAGCATGTCTCAGACGCAGTGCACACCACATGTATCGTCCACGTTTCAATCAATCGTAATCAAACATCCATCAGGGATCACATTGTTGGATCTAGACGTGTCCTAGCATACTTCTCAAGAAACAGCTTTGAATGTTTTTGTTATTTGAAGAATATACTCCTTCGTCGCTTTTAGCTCTATACAGACCCGGTTTGTATCCACATCGTACAACTTGTGTTTTGTGGAGATGCCATCTACTGAATTCCTTGATGAATGTTCTATTCAAAACGAAAGAACCTTCTATAATGCAGCTTGTTGTAGAGGTCATCTGTAGTATTCCCCCGGTGGGCTATTTTCATGACTTTTCGACTACAAAGTCTCGTTCTCGTTGATTTTTTTTTTGTCTTTTAACTGGTTATAGAGTGGTGAGTCTATCATCTCATCTGGGGTCACTGACTGTTTCCTTGGATTGAATGCTAAATTTCAGGGAGGATGGGTCATTCTTCCTCGTGTGTAATGGTGTGCTGATGTACCTTACACTTTCGACAGATTTCGACGACTCTTTTATCATCCCGGCGATAGTCCTGCACACCGCAGTGCTAGTAGGCTTAACCACAGACTTAAGAGACTCTTTTTGGTATTAAACATAGAGTGGAACAAAGCTAGTTCATTGAGTTTTCTTAAGGTGCAAGGCTGACTTGGAACTCTGTTAATAACTCCTCAGTCATGAACAAGGAGTCCATCTATCTAACTTTCCAGATCCAAAATGTTCCCTTCTCTTACAATTTTCAACCGAAGGCCATTTGTCTTGAGCAGCAAGCACAACGTAGATTTGTCTATGCAAGTTGTCTAGTGAAGCTAGCCGACGAAACTCTATCTTTTCCACACAGCAGGAGTTAAGCTCGCTTCTGCTCATGATGCACAGACACAGAATGTCTGCCTCGAATTGAGCCACGTTGGCAAAACATTGATTTAGTATGTGAGTATCTGGTTCGGTGGCGTATACGTAACCAATTTTTCACACATTTTTCGGTGCAAACATTTTCTATTTTTCCCACACATATCGAGGTCGTAGCTAAGCTCCTGATCACGATATACATAGCCCGAATATTCAAGACAATTGTTTTCTTATGTCAACATTCCTTATCTCAGCACTTAATCCAAAGGATGCTTTCACACATCCCTTGCGAGAGAAGTCAATAAAAATGACCTGGAGTCTCGTGGTTTCCTCCATTTGCCGCACTCTTTCATCCAAGATTCCATGTCGAAACATGGAAATGACTTCTGTTCAATAGCTCTCTCGACTTACAAGCCAAATACAAATATTTTGTGTATGAAACTCAGGGCCTAGCGTCTCACAATCATTTGAGTCCTTAATGCCGTGTCTGCTGGGGAGTTTGTTCTTTCAGGAACTTTTTTGTGGCAATTATACTCTCGAAAGTTTGTCAGACGTTCCAGAGAGGTAGAGCAATGAACAACATTTTCAAGGTGGTGATTCCGGATTAAACTTAGAAACCCTCGCCCAGTAGTCCAATGCAGTAATCACTTGAGAGATGGCGTTTCCTTGACTCACTTTGTGACAATTGAGTCATACTCTACTGAAAGACAACAGGCTCTATGGGCTCAGACTAGTCCCAGGCTGCACTTTGGATTCCAGAAGTCGATGAGATATTTGAAACGAGTACATACCTCTACTCGGAGGGCATCTTATACCCAAATAGTTGATTTATAGATGAAAGGGCAACTTCATAGGCTCTGTGGCTATTAGACTGGTAGTTGTTGAAACCGGCGCACAATTCCTGCTTGGAATTACTCATTTAAAGTGAATCCAGCTTCTCTGTATTATATTTCTGAAAGACTTTGGATAACTCATTGGTTTCCCTTCCATAAACTGTTCCCCTGATTTCCTCAGGGATTCAAATTTAATTTAATTTTGTTTTTCTTTACCCACATTTTACAATCCGTCTTTCCTTCATACCCTGATATCCAGACATTGTTACTTGCCTTTACCTGCTTTTAAAGGATTTTTCTTTGAAGCCTTCTATAAGGTGTAGCCAGACAGATATTGTCACTCACTATGTTTTCTAAGCCCGAGTTCCCTATTCCGCATCGGCTCAAGGAAAAAGTTGTTATGGAACTATTCCACGTTGATAACCATTTCCTGACATATACATCTCACTTTACTTGAACTCCAGTCAAGGATACCAGTTTCATCCAATAAATAATCCCCCTGCCATGTGTGAAGGAACATGTGAACTTCGTAAATCATTTCTGGGATGTGTTGTGCCTTAACCCAATACTTCTGTTTATCTCCCTAAACCACTTTATTACCAACTATCGCGGTGTTTATGAATGTAATTTTCTAATAATGATAGAAACGTCAAATAAACTGTTCTTGCAAATGACGACAAGGACGACGACGAGGACGATACACCCGCTACCATCATTATTCATATCCGCATGTAAATTGAGTAGAAGACTTTTCGCTACAAAACGAAATAATTCCAGAGAAGAAAATGATATATTGCTTCACTTCCGTCACTGGCACCGCCTCTCCGCCTCCCGTCTGTTAAGGTAACAAATCTTTTTCTATTCCCTGTCTTGCACGCTTTATGCTACTCCTGCTCCTGCTCCTGCTCCTGCTCCGGTTCTGGCTCCCCTGCACACACACACACTCCAGAAGCGCGTCCTCAAGTGGAATACGATTTATAAACATCTTCAAATGCGCGTTCATAAGTTAACTCTCTCGCTGTCTGTGTGTCGGGGTATTAAGTTGCTACAACGTTCTTGAAATGATTTGAGCTATAGCTGGAGCCCCCCCTGTCAGCCCAACTGGAGCGGGAGTGGGAGTGGGATTGGGAGTGGGAGATTGCCTCCATGGTACGCATAACATTTATTTTTATTTACAAACCGAATGCAAAACTGTCTGTCTGTCTGTCGAGATGTGTGGAATATATGTACGCGCGCCGCATGAAACGGTCTTATACCTTCGTGCTGTTTAGGGTATGCTAAATTTTGTGGAGATTTAAAACGCAATAAAGAAATGGTATGCATATAAATTTTGCATAAAGGCGAACGTAAATCCCCATTCGTTGACGTAGATACAATCACGATATTTCTTAGCGTTCTTAGCAATTCAACTTTTCTTCTTGTACTTCATCATAGTGCTTAGGTAAGCATTTGAAAATGCCGGCATAGGGACTTTAAAATAGACAGGGCGGGAAGAGCAGTTCCTAGCTTAAGGTAGGATGGAGAACTTGCAGTGGAAGTGGGCACGTCAGTGCAATGTCAGTTTGGTCACTTGGGAACCCTGAAACTCTAGAAAGTATTAAAAGTATTAAAATATTAAAAGTATAAAAAGTCGAGCTGTCCAACCTATATATGGTCGGTACCGTCCCCTTCTCGAAGATCTCGACGGACTTCTGCAACAGGACCAACACTAGGTGGAGCGCATTCTCCTCGTGACAGGTTTCGAGGTTACATTGGACCCAAAAAAATGTAAATTTTTAGCTCAACAGGTTTATGGGACTCATGGTCCTACAACCATTCATGTTGTGGGTGTTAAAGAAGGGGCCAATTGAGAAGCTTTTACATGAGCCTACATAGAAGCTTTTACATGCTTTTACTTCCGGATGTTTGTCCGACGCTCGCGAGAGTTGGAGCAGTGAAAATTTACGTGATTTGGCTGCGATTCGATCCCTTGCATCGTAGCCCAATCCACTAACCACTTGACGACCATATAATGAAAAAAGACCAAAGAACTCCTGTCTCTCAATAGACCACAGCCAACTCTCCTCACCGGTGTCCTCACAGGCGGCCCACCTCAGTAGAATGGGTTTCAACGGCTCTAACTTATGCAGAGACCGTGGCGATACTGAGGTACAGCAAGACATGATCGACTTCCTTTGCAAATGTTCAAGTCTCATCAGAATCAGATACCAAATCTTACGGAAAGCGTTCCTGAACGCCTAAAACCACCTTAAACTTCAGAGCCACTCCCGGCAGGTATCCCACTCCGGGAAATGCAATGGATCCGTTGAGATTCGAGGGAGACTGCACCTCCCTCATGGTTTGCAGTAACCCCCTTAAGCTACCTACCAACATAGATGTGATTCGTTAGGTACCTGAATACTTGCAAAATTAGTCTCCAGGAAAAGACTAAGAAGATATATTTGGAATTTGTGAAGGTAGGACTAAATTTTTCAAATGATTTGTGTTTACAGCATTTTCACTGTAAGGACTTTACTTTGCAATTACATCGAACTGCAGAAAAGGGAGATGGGAAGCAGTGCAGTGTAAGTAGGTATCCCAGTAAATTTACTGACGAAACTTACAATTTTGAGGACCTTTGGATGAAGTTAACAGCGAAAAGCACCAGCGGGATAGTATTGTATCTAAAATGGCTACAATATAGCAAGAAAAGCTAGGAGGTCGAATGAGACAATATCTAAAAATGAAATGAATTTTTGAGACACAAGTGACACTAGCGATACAAGTAAATCATATAGCTCCCTACGACGCAAGGATAAAAGCCCATTATTCAGTGAACCATAAATCCTGGTCGATCATGTCGTTAGAACTTTGTAGGCAAGCGCCTAAGTACAGAGGTTATGTGGAACAAAAGGCCATCCAATGGATTATGTGAACTTATGTCCATAATTAGCTCCACCCCACCGAGATCTGAGTCCATTATTCGATTGTGGGTGGACCGTTTGGTGGGTTAAAAGTTTCTGACACAATTTACATCTATTTGACTCCTTCACTACGCGGTCGGTGGGCAAAAATGTACATTGATCCGAAAATGGATACCGTGACCCCCTCAATCATTTAACAGTCTCGAACTGTCCAAAACAAATTTTATATTTCAAAACCTTTTTCCATTGTATTCCTAGTCAAACAGAGAGGCCTAAATATTCCTTATTTCGAGATTTTTGTACTTTTTCTAGATTGTGTCCCATTCGAGATTTTTGGATTCGATACTCATAAAATTGGTTTTCGATTTTTTTTTACTTTCGATAATATCATGAACCATAGGCAAGGACTGCTTTTTTTCAAATACCCACAAGTCGAGCTCTTGAAACCATTTGTGACTATGTTTCAGGGTAAGATTTTCTATAATTCGGAGAGTGGTAGTATTAACACGTAGTATGTGAGTATAAATCCACGCTGCTAGTAAAGGAACAACTAGTCCCATCACAAGTCCCACATCAAAATCAATCTTTGAAGCTAAAGAGTTCAAAGAAAACCTTAATCACCTGTAAACCCCAACATGACACCATGCGATGGTCGACCAAAAAAATGAGCCAACTATAAAGAAAAGAGCCTGCCAACAAGGAATCAACTCACGAAAGAAGCATTAGAGCTCCCATAATGATCATCATCAGCTTACTGATCCACCAGAGCTTCAATAGCTATGTTGGCACTGATCGGATCAACAGAGCTAAAGGGACCAAACAACAGACTAACAAAGTGAGCCCTAAGTTCTAATAGAACGTAGCTTAGATGGTAGGACTTCTGACTGGGTACATAAATCTCAACAGGCATATGTACAGACTCGGCTTTGTATACGCTACAATCTGGGCCAACTGGGAAAAGGAAGAAGACAACCTGGAATACATCATCTAAAAGTGAACATGATTTTTCGAAGAAATTCAAGAACTGCGTCAAACTTTTCCAGAGTCCGATTAGAGAAGATCAAAAAGTTTCAGTTCTTTAGGTAACTCGATCTTGTATAGATGTAGGCTAAGACCTTTTTACAAAATTAGCCACAATGTGGAATACGAGATTCCCGACTTCCATCTTGACTCGAATATGCTCGGACAAATTGAGAAAGGGCTCTTAAAGTTGGAACCACTAACTTAGAATTTCAATTGTGAGTGTCAATTTTAAAAACGTAAATCATACCCGACATTTTGGTATTAACAGGTCATAAAGAAAAGTTAAGGATACGTTTGTATTATAAAACAAAATTGTTATGTCTCTACTGAAAATCCCTTAAGACATTAATAAATTACAAATTATTAATAAATAAACAAATATTGCTCCGTAACTATAGACTACCGAGGCATATCCCGAGGCATATCCCTGCTAAATGTCGCGCATAAGATCCTATCCAATGTACTGTGTGAACGTCTGAAACCTTTCTGCAACACACTAATCGGCACGTACCAGTGTGGCTTCCGGCCCGGCAGATCGACGATCGACCAAGTTTTCACGCAAAGGCAATTCTTGGAAAAGACCAACCAATTTCAAGTCGAGACCCACCACCTCTTCAACGACTTTAAAGCCGCATACGACAGCATTCATCGTCTTGAGCTCTACAAGGCGATGGCCGAATTCGGGATCCCGGCAAAATTGATCCAGCTGTGCCGCGTGACGCTGGAAAACACACGTTGCAAGGTGCAATTTGGGAACAGCTCCTCTGAACTATTCCAATCTTGCACCGGATTTCGGCAAGGAGATGCGCTGTCGTGTGACTTCTTCAATCTAGTGCTGGAACAGATAGTGCGCAGGTCAGGTGTCAACACGGAAGGCACTATCTTCAATAAATCTGTCCAGCTGCTGGGATATGCAGACGACATCGACATCATCGGTCGCTCCCAGCGTGCCGTTATAGAAGCTTTCACGGCAATTGAAGAAGAGGCGAAACGAGTTGGCCTTGAAGTAAATGAGGACAACACAAAACTCTGATCCTGCCAGTTCTGCTATATGGAGCCGAGTGCTGGACGATAAGCAGGAAAGCAGAGCACATGCTGGGCACTTTCGAAACAAAAATTCTTCGTCGAATCTTCGGTTCCATATGCGAGGACGGCGAATGGAGGAGAAGATATAACCGCGAACTCTATGAGCTGTACCGAGATGTGGATGTAGTCCAAAAAGTCAAAATAAGTACGTCGACTACACTGGCTCGGCCACATCGAGCGAATGGACAATAATGCTCCAGCAAAGAGGATCTTCGACTCACAGCCCCCAGGTTTGAGACGACAAGGAAGACCGAACCTCCGTTTTAAAGACCAAGCTATCGCGGATGCCAGAGCGCTTGGTCTGGACAACTGGAAGCACCATGCCCGGGATCAAAGAGAATGGAAGGCTACCGTGTCTCAGGCAAGGAATCTTCACGGGTCGGGAGCCCGTTAAGTAAGTAAGTAACTATAGACGGTATGCCCCTCATTGCAATCACCAATACTCCTGTGACTTGCAGGCCTGGCTATATACATTTTGAAAACAGTTTTTGACATTCCAGCTTTGAGGTCAGTACTCTCTACTAAGGCACTGTATCTTCGCCTGATCGCAGCATGATGCATGACGCTTTCGACTGCATAGTATCTGCCGACCGTCCAAGTCGAAAATATCCCCTTCCTTCACTTTTGAAAATCCTTTTGTAATTTGTGGGGAAGCCACTGACTTCAGCAAAGCCATAACGACAAGCCGTTTCAGATTAACGAGTCCAGTAGTTTTACTTTGTCAAAGTTTTTCCTGGCACAACCGCCACCATCGGGACAAACTTACACCGTAATACTGGACTCTTCACCTCTCCGAAGTGCAAATGCCATCTTCAAGCCTCTACCGCTTTTCTATTTTCAATACGCCATCGGCTGCCCCTCACCAGACAAACAGATTAAAACAAAAACTGAAACAAAGTTACTTCTCCCAGAGAATTTATATTTGTTTTGAACAGCAGCACAGGACATAGCCAAGCACTCGTTTTATTCCCGGTCCTGCTATTGTTTTGCGTCCTTTTGTGCACCTTCCTCCTTCCTCCTTGTTTTTTGTTTTTTTTTGGCGTAAATAAAAGATTTAATTTTCTCCCTCTTCTGGTTGAGGGGGTAATTCTCTAAACAACGGGAAAAAAGGACTCCATCTCTGGCTCGTTGTCTCTCGCCATTCTGTTCGGCTAAGCTAATTAGTTAATAAAGGGGTCCGCTCTTGTTGTTGTGAGCAATTTCACCATGGGTCTCCCCTTTCACCCAGCCATTTGGGCACTGTGGGCGATTTACAAGAAGCGGAAAAAAATGCGCAATGGCCGTCAGGATGAAAGAAGGACTTTATAAAATTTGGCAGATACGAATAAATGATGTATACATCTTCTTTCGGTCAGTTGTCGGTCTCGCTCGGAATTTACTTAATAACTCGAAAGTCAAAGTTAGTTAGTTAAATATACTGTCAGTGCGTCACTGTTACAAGGACTGTTCTTCATCAATCCTTCTGTTGTGAGAAATATTAAAGGCTGTCATCCGGGAGGGGGTATTTTTTTGTTCTCATTTTTTCTGCTTATTTACATTTTGTCGAAAAGTAATCAAATTTGAAGAGCAGCAAAGGAAGGCACCGACTCTCCACTGTGTATGTGAAACTGTGGAATTTTGTAGGCCAAAAGGATGGGGTCATCAGCTTAACCCTTTCTGCCGTATACCCGAAAAATGGGAAAACGTAATTTTAATTAGAGATGTTTTGAATTCTTTTGCTTTGTCAGGCCATTTGTTTGATGTTTCATTAACGGAAATTATTACGTTTGTCCTTTTGGGCGGCCGGGGCTGGGGCCGGGGCCTGGGACAACCGGGCTCCCGAAAGTATTTATAACATTACCAAATTTTGTGGAAGTTTCGCACAAAATTAGGAAATGTTGAACATTGTTTTCGAAAATTAATAATCAGGACATTGGTGGACCGTATTGCACATATTTTGTGTGCGGAAATTCTTTGACATTTCTCCCATACGACCTGAACCTGCTACCAAATGAAGTAGCACAACCACATGATGTCATGGGTAAAACAGTAGGCTTTTGGTAAAACGAAAAATCTTTGATCTGAAAGCCGAAATCGACTCATTGACGTTGTATGTGTGTTCCTTTCTTTAAGATGTCCTTTAAGGAAACTGTAGAGACTGCAGCAAGGAAAGAAAGGAGGAATACTTTTCAATATATTTAGTTCTGTGCATGCAATTCAAAAACTGGCTTTTGTTAGAGAGGCAGATTAAGCCTAGACCAACTCCACTGTGAATTCTCGAAACCTTTTCCAGTGAACATCAACTTTTGTGGATGTTTCGTGCTAGGGAACCACATTTCAGTCATGAAAAGACTTTAAGTGATTTTTTAGGCCAGCTGTCTGTTCATCATTGAGCAACTTGCAATCATGGCCAACTTGCTTCTCTATTAGGTTTAGTAAGACAAAATAGCATACTCTGAGCAGCTAAGATGTATATGCTTATCCGAACCATACTCCTGCACCGAATATATCAAGTAAAAGGATTACTGAGGCACGAACTACATCCCGTCATTCAGATCATATGGCTTTAACAGGGATTCGTGAAAAGTTAGTTCACGACTACTAGTGCTATTCTCGATAGCAACACCACCGCCAAAGATTTCAGGCCTATTAGCCTAACCTCCTTCATTCTGAAAACATTAGAAAGGTTAGCCGATATCTACATTCGCAGCAGACTTCGTCCCGAGGTCATGTCCACAGCCCAACACGCTTATACCAAAGGAAAAAGTGTGGAAACGGCGCTACACTGCGTTGTCGGCTCTATCGAGAAGTCCTTAAAAGACAAGGAATTCACTCTCGCCGCATTCTTGGACATTGAAGGTGCTTTTAATAATGTAAAAACGGATAAGGTTCGTAGAACCCTGTTAAATCTCAAGATCCACGATTCTCTCACCAACTGGATTCTTGAGGAAAGACACATTATTGCAGAACACAATGGAAGCATTCACCTCCAGAGGTACCCCTCAAGGCGGAGTAAACTCCCCGCTACTATGGGTCATTGTACTAAATGAGGTGCTGCTACAACTCAGGTATGTACAGTGGTGTTAAGGCCATTGCACATGCGGACGACATAGTACTGCTGGCCACATGTAGATTTTTACCTACCCTTAGCGAAATATTGGAGAACGCGCTTAAGATCCTAGTCACCTGGGCTGAGAAATGTGGACTAGCGGTCAATCCCCATAAGACCGAGCTGGTATTATTCACCAACAAAAGGAAAATTCCTGACTTCAAATTACCGTCCATTGGGGGTACTCCCCTTAAAATCTCGGATAGCGCTAGATACCTAGGACTCGTTCTTGATAAAAAAAAATGAACTGGAGACCTAATATCAATGAAAGAATTAAGAAAGCAACTATAGCCTTCTATACTTGTAGTAGAATATTTGGAAAGAATTGGGATCCAAAACCTAAAATTATTCTATGGATGTATACGGCGATAGTAAGACCTATTCTGACGTATGGTTGTCTTGTATGGTGGCCAGCAAGTCCACCAACTTAGCGGCCCTCACGAGGATCCAGAGATTGGCCTGCATTGGCACCACGAGTGCCATGAGAACAACACCTACTGCAGGACTAGAGGCTATCCTCAATCTTCTACCGCTGGACATTTTCGTTAAAACCTCGGCATCTATAAGTGCCCTAAGAATAAGTCAGTCTGATAGCTGGAATCATAATGCAACAGGTCATTCCATGATCCTGGAGAAATATCCACGAAAAGTCTATAATACGGATTACCTCACTCCGTTCCTAGATTCTCATAGACCGTTTACTAGCTCGTTCCCAAGCAGGGAAGAATGGAAGGATGGTCAGCCTGCCAACACACGTTCCATCTCTATCTATACAGATGGATCTAAGATGAATGTAGGCGTAGGGTTTGGCATTTTTTCTGAACCGCTGGGGAGATCAGTCCGCCTCCCGAACCATAGCAGTGTTTTCCAAGCGGAGGTCTTGGCAGTGACAATAGCTGCCCGTGAGATAAAAGCAATACTACCGGAAGGTATCACCTTTTTCATAGACAGCCAGGCGGCAATAAAAGCGATTACTGCAAACGAAATAAAATCCAAGCTTGTGAAGTGCTGTCGCTAAGAACTCAGTGTTCTTGGAACACAGCACAAGGTTACACTCTGCTGGGTCCTTGGACACGAAGGTATTCCAGGCAATGAGAAGGCAGATGAACTGGCAAGAAGAGGCTCTGAATCTACATAGCAACAGGTAGACACCTCGGTGTTCATCCCGCCTTGCACATTGAAGCAAAAGGCATGGATCTTGGCCAGAAGTGAGGCCAATAGTAGATGGACCTCCCTGGACGCCTGTGTGGTCACCAGAAGCCTATGGCCTTGCTTTGACAAGAGTAGGACCGACCGAATTATGCTAAAGGATAGAAAGTCTCTTTCTTTTGTCTTTATAGGAATTATTACGGGGCATAACTCTCTTCGGTACCACATGAGAAAGTTAAGACAAACGGATGAAGATTTATGTCGGGGATGAGGAGATGAGGAAGCTAATGAGGATACAACCCACTTTCTCTGTCACTGCCCTGGGCTTATCCACCTTAGATTCAAATTTCTAGGGCGACACTTTTTCCGTGACCTTGAAGAATTAGCAAACAGACCAATAAATGAAATTTTTAGGTTCATCAAATCAACAGGATGGTTTGGTGATCCACAAGATACAAATCAGTACTAGGGTTTACCAATGGGCAAGGGACTTTTTCCCCTTGGGGTGTCACAATAATTCTGTATTGACCTGAGTGTGGCGACGTGTTCTAGTCGCCTACCCACATACCTAAAGTAACCTAACCTATTCTCGATAGCAAACTAGATCCCAAATTTTGCCTCAAAGGATGCAAAGAACATATGTATTCATGCTACCTGCGTACAGATAGAGTCTAAGAACCTGGGTGTTTCCTTTACATCCAAATAGAACTAAACTACTTAAATAGATGAATTTATCTTCGATAATAGTCAGACAGCTCTGAAAGTCTTAGATTCGACTACTGATTGCAACTAATAGGACACTATGGTAGGGAGCTCCGATATTCACATTACTTAACTATGAGTCGATATTTTTTGAAAGGATTAGGGTCTCTCTTCGAACTCCCACTTTAATCCTCTCTACCACTCTCTACCATTGATAATTAGGAATCGCTCAGATTAAAAGCGATGTAAATTCCAAAGGAAGCCTTACACGATTAAAAGCTACGGCTAGAGTCAATGTCCAGAATCCTTAGATACCAAAGTGGCAAATTTACGGTTTGAAGGCCAAAGCTCTCGAAAAGAGCAATGGCTGGAATCATTGCTGGAATCAGTCGACCTCGGGGACAATAAAATTATGTTCTCCTGATTAGGTTGTCGTGCTAAGGACAGCGAAATGATGCAACCATAATTTTTGTTAGAAAAATCCAAATATCTCGCACCCAGACTCAAATTTGGTACTTTCTGGTGTTCGCCAGTACTATCAAGCCAACCTATGGTCTTAGAGTGACACGTTTTCAATACTTGTACACATTGAATTTAATTTCATGGGTATTGGGCTTTTGAATGCCGGGACTCAGTGGTATTGGGCTGGATTTCTTTGGGTACATGACTGGTGTTAGTACAATAGAAGGCTAAAAAAGTCAAGGATCTAGCATATCCCATAAAATTGAATAAAATTAGAGAACGATGGTAGCCTTCTTCAATATATTATCAGCACTTCAAGAACTAAAACTTACTACTAAGCTTAGATACCACTTAGGAAAGATGATAGAAGTACTTTGACCTGATAAAGATCCATTGTGCTATCCTTATGAAAACCAATACATGTCGTATTGCTTTCTGGATGAAATCAAGTTTATTTGTGAAGTTTAAGACTGTTTTATCTAAGCACAACCTAAAAAGTTTCCTCCTTAAGCCCTATATCCCCTTGTGGGTCTTAGGGCCTCGACAATGCCTACGCGCCATCGTGTGCGGTTTCAGGAAATGTGTTTCAGTTCTCCCCAACTCTTTCGCAGTTGCCGTGCTTCCTTCTCAACTGTTCTGCGCCACATACTCCTAGGAGTGTCGCGTATCCTGGCATCCTGAGTAAGCGGGTTCCATTGCATCGCGTAGTTAGCTATGGACCTGTCACCCTTTCGGAGAGTATGTCCAATCCACTGCCACTTTCGTCGTCGTATTGTTGTACCTATAGGTTCATGGCCCGTTCTCTGATAGAGTTGTTCGTTAGAGATACGGTTTGGCCAGAAAATCTCAAAGATATAACGTAAGCATCTAGTGACGTTTGCAGCTTTCTCGTGATAGTGGCGGTCACCCTCCAGGTACCACATCCATATAGCAGCACGGATTCGCATTGCTACGCCAAACTGTAGATAGCATGCCAAACGCAGATTTTGCTTTGCCTATTCGGCTGGCTACATCCAGTTTGGTTCCGCCATCGGTTGAGGCAATACTTCCAAGACTCTCAACTCTCTCAACCGTTTGTCCAGCAATGCATACATGAGCTGATGAGCTCGGTCCTAGGCTGATCATTTTTGTGTTTGCCGAGTTAATTTTCAGCCCAACGACGGCTGCCTCTCCCTCCACGTTTGTTCTCATTTGGTGAAGGTCCATAATTCTATGTGACAGCGGGCATACGTCGTCGGCGTAGTCGAGGTGTTTGAGTTCAGATGTCAGAGTCCATCGAATTCCTCCGTTTTAGCACGTCGCTAATCACCAATACAAATATTATTGGTGAAAGTATGCAGCCTTGCCGAACCCCACTTTGGACTTCGAATTCCTCTGACAGCCTTCCTCTGTGCAATATGTAGCCCAAAGGCATTAGATTGCCTTTTTTAGGGAGCTTGACGATCATTCCTTTCTTCCACTCATCCGGAAAGCTCTCGGCTTTCCATGTTCTCCCGATAAGTGGGAATAATAGCTCTGCCGATGCAGTTGGCGCAGCTCGTAAAAGCTCCGCGGGAATGCCGTCAAGTCCTACCGCCTTATTATTTTTCAGTGCTCTGATCATGGTAATAATCTCATCCTCACTGGGGGTGTTGGTGCGGATTCGAGAATTTCTTTCTACGGACACTTCTGTCTGACTTGCAAAATGAAGCAAAATGCTCCTTCCAGCTCTTGAGTTGGTCCTCATCCGATATAAGGAAGGAACCGTCTAAGCCTTTCACTGGGTGTTGAGTAGAGCTTCGGCCACCTATAAGCTCTTTGGTGATTCTATAAACGGTTCTGCTGTCGCACCTCGCTGTTGCTTCTTCTGCTTCTGTAGCCAGCGCATTGTACGCATTGTAGTTGCGCTTGTCACGTCGCACGCTACGCTGCACTTCTCTCATCTTCATGCGATATAGGGACTCTAGCTCGTTCCTCCCTCTTGCTGGAGCAGCGTTCCCGGTTCACGGTTCCCCATAAATCAAAACCAAAGGGGTCAAACCGCTGCTCCGAGGCGGCCAAATTCCCGTGATATTTATTCAGCCAATATCGTGTTCCACCCATAATCGCATACCCCGTACCCTAGTTTTTCAAAGGAGAAGGCTTGTTTTGAATACTCTTCTTCGTCCATCGCTGTATGTCCTCCTCCTCACAGAGTCTAGGACCGATTTATTCCCTCAATTACCATTTTAGTCAACCGATTACTGAGAGTAGTTATTCGATTAATCCTTAGCCAGACGCTGGTGTCATTAGTCAAGTTTATATTGGATCTTGGACGGACAACGTCGCTAACTACTTCATAGCTGTAATTGTCCGTTGTTGTCACGTTCAGCACAAATTAGTCGATTTTGATAGTCCTGTCTTGATGACATCATGTAATTTGTTACATCCTCGTCTACCCTTTGATTTATTTGGCACTTCTACTCCTACGTTCATGCAAATACTACAGACAAACAGCGTAGGCGATTAATTGTTTGGGGTTTGCGTTGGAAGATGTCCTTTTAACAACACAAATGGCATGTTGGTATGTACCTTGTCGTGATAAAACTCTTTATAAAGGATTAGGCACAGTCTGTACCTGTATTGTTGAAGGAACGTTTTGCAGGAACGTCGCTGACAGATATGACCTTGTACAGCTTGTATCTATGAATGCTTCATCAAAAGATAATTGGTGACTTTAATCAAAAACGTGAACAAGGCCTTTTGGGCAAGCACGCAACATAGAAAAAAAGATCTCACAGACGATATTTCGAAAGCAATTTCGAGACGTCTACAACTATTTTTCTCATTTATTTGCCTTTCACCATAGTGGCTGTCCCAATGTTTTGACACTCTAGCAAAACTTAGAGAAACAAGATCTGGATGTGGCATTCTTAAGGGGTTTTCGTAACAATCAGACTCGTAGTTGGGTACGGATCTGAAAAGACTTGGTGGTGTAACACCACCACGCAGTATAGTTTCCTGAAGCACTTTTGATAGAGACTGGAATTCGTAAAGAAAGGATGTTCCCCGCATAGAATAAAGTACAATGCATTTAATTTAAAAAGATTTTCTTTACTTTTCCATTCACTTTGCTTGTCTATTGTGGTTGGCCACCAAAGAAAACGCTCCTCTGTACCTCCATCGCCTCAGACGATATGGTGAAACGCTTCCTTATTATTGCTAGCACAACCCCAAGTTGTGTCGAAGAAAATCTAGGCTAATTAAACAGAGAAAACCACCACAGATACATTGTTTCCACTGCAGATACAATAGTATCTTACAGTATTATGTGCTACCTTTCTGAACAGCAGCAGTGGTGTGGCAACAAAAAAAAAAGGGATCTGCAAGTTATAAGAAGGACTCTCCTTTCCAATTACGCATTTGATTTTTTCCCTCTCTATGTATCTCCTTTGTCTTAAAGTGATAAAGGTTTTGCAAAGGCTTTGAGCTATTTGAATCTTTCTCTGTGACCGATGAAATTAAAAAAAAAAAAAGAAGGGAATCCTTAAAAGAAACCTTATCCCTTTTTGGTCGTGCGCTGAGGCAAAGGCAGCTTTTGTTTCCTAATTATTTGGTCAAATGCTAGGGACTGAAAAATCAACCGCAGCATGAATCAATACACCGCTGTATACTTAAGCCACCGCAGAGTTTTTCAATTTAAATAAAAATAAAACGAACTGAGGAGGGACGTATTGAAACAACGATGAATGGGTAACAGTGACCCTCTCATTAGTTGGAGAGTAGCTTCTAATTCAATTGGCTACTCGCTCATTTTGTTCGTGGTTTGGTTTTTGGGTTCAGTCAGTTGAAGTCAAAATACCAAAAAAGAAAAAGGAAAAGGATTCTCACACTAATTGGAATTACTTCAGCAGGTACAGTGTGGCTGACAAGGTTAGACTTGTAGTCAGATACTACTCGCAAGGACATGGTAAAATCTGCTCTGATAGGAGTGCTATTCTACCACCAACACTCTAGACTCTAAAACGAAAGATGTTATCAAAGCCCCTTGGGGTAATACATAGACCATCTCCTAGTGTGATGCCAAAAAAAGGACAAACACTCGATGAAATTGTCTATAAAATTCCCATTAACTCCTTGACGGCGATAACCAACAATAAGGGCTGTAAGCTCTACCATTTTTCCTGCTATTATCTATGCCTAGGAGACACATATACATGTCCTGACGCATAACGACTGTAAACAATTAAAAATGACCATGACTAACCCTCTGCATCATCAAATGCCCCCGCGGGGTTGTAGCGTGTTACCTTTAGGATATCCTTTTTGTTTTTCTGGTATTTTTAATCACAATTGCTATTAAATAGAATTGTGCAGGTATTATTCGCATGTTCATCACATCCTTGAAAGTAAAAATTAGTTTAATTAAGGTCGTTATTCTCCTTCGCTGGCAAGGACTTTCAATTAGTCTACTCTTGAAGCCATTTGACGAAATTAGTTTTTAGATTTCCAGATAATAATTTAGCAAAAAACTCCAAAATCTCCAGAAAGTGGAAGAGAATCTAGAATACTAACGAAAATAAGGTAACTCCCAGCAGAGTGAGTACACTAGACAGAGAAGAAGGACATCACAATTTCCAACCCATCTTGAATTTTTAAAAATTTGAAATGTGAAACAGTTCTAATCTGATTAATATTTACTAACATAGTTAACTCGACCAGTTAAATAAATAATACTTCTGCCTAAATGGGACACAAACTAACTGCTCAGTAGGAACAGAGTATCCTGGGTTTACTGGGTGAACAATTGAACTGGAAATCTCACTTAGGTGGGACCAATAAAATGTGATTAAAGGTTTCCAAGGATATTCGAGACTTTTTGGCAAACCGTTTCGGATCTAAACCAAAAATAGTTCACTAGAATTCTGTCCTGCGTAGACGTTGCGCGTGAAATCAGTACAACTGCCTCGATGAAAGTAAGAGGTATGGACCCTGTGATTGCCATCACTCTAAAGAAGAAGCTAAAGACCTTCTATGTAACAATGAAACCACTAACTTGGTTGTACTTATTTGGATCATTGAAACACTCCATGAAAAATCGAAATCATTCTCAATTGTCCCTTCAAAGTTGTCATCTCGAAACGCCTCCATTGGAATAGTTTTTAAATCCTTCAATGTGAATACTGCCACTTCCGTCTTTCGGGTAGGGGTTATCCAGATTTGTAGCCTTTGCTTAAAACTTCAGAGGTCCTTTTACTTAAGGTATAATTTGGCTTAGAACAACCCACCTGGATAAAATAAAATAACACATATTTGCAAAGGTATCTCGGATGTACTAGCCAGATTTAGTGCCTGATCTCCATTCATCGGACCTTTATGTGTTTAGGTTATTAGCTGAAAGTGAATAGGCTATCCAGCTGGGAACAAACACAAAAGGAGTCCCTTTGAGACTCACAAACTGACTCAAGTAATCGCAAGAAATGCATTAACTTTTCAAGCAAACGACCTTCTTTTACTTGACGCACTGCACGGTACTAGTGGACCTGTGGACCATATTTGAGGACACTCAAACTTTTCAGCCTAGGACCGAGCTCATCAGCTCATGTATGCATTGCTGGACAAACGGTTGAGAGAGTTGAGAGTCTTGGAAGTATTGTCTCAACCGATGGCGGAACCAAACTGGATGTAGCCAGCCGAATAGGCAAAGCAAATTCTGCGTTTGGCATGCTATCTACAGTTTGGCGTAGCAATGCGAATCCGTGCTGCTATATGGATGTGGTACCTGGAGGGTGACCGCCACTATCACGAGAAAGCTGCAAACGTCACTAGATGCTTACGTTATATCTTTAGGATTTTCTGGCCAAATCGTATCTCTAATGAACAACTCCATCAGAGAAAGGGCCATGAACCTATAGGTACAACAATACGATGACGAAAGTGGCAGTGAATTGGACATACTCTCTGAAAGGGTGACAGGTTCATAGCTAACCACGCGATGCAATGGAACCCGTTTACTCAGGATGGCAGGATACGCAGCGCTCCTAGGAGTACGTGGCGCAGAACAGTTGAGAAGGAAGCACGGCAACTGGGAAACAGTTGGGGAGAACTGAAACACATTTCCAGAAATCGCACACGATTGCGCGTAGGCATTGTCGAGGCCCTAGGACCCACAAGGGGATATAGGGCTTAAGTGAACCGGAAGCGATTCAAGCACTTAAGGCCAATACCATCCAAGCAAGCCGTGAGCTATAGCCCGAAACCATCAACGAGGTCTTGGGATGACAGAATGCGAAGAATGCTACTGCGAAGCCAGTCTAAGCAGCCACTTGAACGACTTTGTATTCCATACCCGGTATATCAGCAACATATGGCACCCTTTTGACTCTTACAGGAAACTGCCCTCGTCAGCTCAGCCTTCCGGGGAGTTTAGGTCTCTTAGTAAAGAACCCTCTGGACCTTTTACTACAGATCATCAGACGCGGAATGTGATGAGTACATAGTGAGCGTAGATTCAATGGAATTTGATGCTTCTACTCACTGCGCCCTATCGTCGGTAAAGTCCCCATTTCTTACCGAATGATTTCGTACATTATAGACGGTTCCCGGCTGACACATTTCGGTCCAATCGAACTAAAATTTGGTCATTTCCGGAATGTGTCTACCTAAGACTACACACGTGTACTATCCTTCGTCAGAATACACTACGAAGACAGTCCATATAGAGTCCAAGGAAATGGGTTCTGAACATCCAATTCTGTACCAAATTACATAAATTTGCCTGTCTGTACCAAAGAGTCTTAAATTTCTAACACTTCGTGCATCCTCTTCAAATAAAAAAGAAGAAGATTTGACTGTTCCCAGCTATTCCCATTTTAATCCTCGAATCTATGCCATTTAATCTTGAATACATTCCCTCAGATACCGACTATCTGGCTGCCCTACAATCACCACCCATCCACACGTTACAATCCAGAAAAAAAGAAGTACCCTTCAAATGACTAGGCCAAGCATAGCATTTTTCACCCAAATAAGAACATATGGAGGGTAATCGAAGGACATTTTACCGATATAACCTGACCTAGGTAATATATGTAACTCCAACCAGACTCGGCCGCCATTTCCAGTCAGCCTGCCTGCCTGCCTGCCTCTTGGGCAATCTACTCCACTTCATTATAACGTGTAACCTTATGTGGTAGCACATACGCCTACCGGGCGTCATACCTCATGGCTTATACCGAATGGAGGGATTTGCCTTTTGTTTGATCCCATTTGAGGTCAATCGAAAAAGAACAAACCAACACAGCCAGTGCGGTAGGGGTGGCAGGGGGAGTGGGAATTCTAAGAGAATGAAATTCCTTCCTTTGCCATTGGTTACTACTGTCGGAGACGGGGCCATTGAAATCCTTTTTGATTAATGAGGTGAAATCCATTGTTGCTGCCATTGGGAACACGAAATCGTCTACGTTAGATGAGACGTTGGCCGAAACGTTTCTCTAGCCCCAGTGTGTGCGTAAGTGTGTATCATCAACCAACAAAAGTACTGCTTTAGTTGAAATGATTTGGGCGCTCGAAGACGGTGCTACATAGTAGGATTCCAAGTAATTTCCCATTAACTTGCGTTAGGTGGCTCTAATGGTGGGGCTTATGTTTTCGTTTGAGATTTAGTGGAACCGAAAGGAAAAGGAAAAAACGTAGATGTTACCTGGAAAAGCCCTAGAAACGAACAGAGGATTTGCAGATAAATTAATTAGAATTTGTCGACATTAGTTCACAGTCAGTCCCTCCAATCCCCAGTAGAATTTTTCATTTCTTTTTTTTTTTTTTTTTCTGAAATTAAATTCGAATTCGATTGAACGTCCTATGACCTCGAACGGCATACTGTATTGTAATCGATAGCCAGATTAAGTGCAGATACTCTGACGGGTTTGCAACAAGTGGATACTTGAAATTCATTTCTTAGATCGAAATCCTTTGCAATTATCCTTTAAGACAGAAAGGAATCAATCAAACAGCAGAACTGGGGGCGGGACCGACTTGGGCATGGGGTGAGAGACTTGTCTAGCACAATGGTCCCACAACAACTGGTTTGCTGGCATAATTAATGACGGTGCTACAAATTAACCCCAATGACCCAATGATAATAAATTTACATGTAAGTCGACGAGGTATCTCATCTTGGGGACCAAACAAACGACGCAGGATAAGTTGTGTGTACTGTGTGCTGTGCAACCCTGGAAATTAATGTGTAATCTATCGACCCCGGGTGTGGCCTCGCAGGGCATGGATATAACATAATACTCATACCGGTGCTGGTGCTGGTGCTGTTGCTGGTGAGAAAGGTCATGCAATGCGTCCTTGTCCCGCAGGAGGTTTAGTGCAAATTACATTCGAACAAAATGTTACGTATACGCCTGGGAGTTTTCCGGAATTGAAATAAAATTCTGAATATGAAACGCGCTTCACATGCAGAATACTAGGGCGGGCAGCCGAAACTAATAATAATTTAAGTTCCTTACGGGGAACCAGTTCCTCGAACCGTTTTCAATTTAGAAACTTCGACAATTTATGTTTTTCTCGAAGACCTTCATAATTTAAAGCAATTTGTGTCAACTTTCTTCCGCATTCAATCCGCACCACATGATGTGGGTCTTTCTCAAACGCCAACCTTCTATGGTCCTGTTGATGAACTGCAAGTCAGGTCTTGGGGTATAGAGTACTGGGTGTATTGAAATACTTTCTAAAATTAGAATGAATAGTGTGGCACACATTACCTACGGGTATTTGTTGACAGAGGAAAAAGGACACAAGACAGCGTTAGAAACAAGTCTTGAAACTCAGTCACGAGAATAGGAACTCATCGGGGTTGGGCTGCCCAGTACTATGCCAAAAATGGGTTCAAATGAAGGCAACCTAGGTGATGCTTACATAAAATATTTTCTGAGGTTTTTAAACGCAAATTTGGTAAAGGATACTATCTTGGGTATCATTGTGAGTGAAATATTGTGGTAGACAGCAAGAGTTTTAACATCTTGATATTTTTCACAGATGTGATACCATTTGCTATAGTCAAAGGACGAATGGGGATATCCACCTATGGTAGGCTACTCAAATACATAACAAATCTCTTGGTTCAGACTAGCGCTCTATGGAGACAGTAGAGCTCGAGAGCTGATCAGGTTTTTAAATCAAGAGATTATGAGTGGAACGTTTTGACAATTACAGTGATAGTGTATGGTCAAGAGGAACACATCGTCGTTGTTGGTCGATCGGTCCTTCGCGGTTCCCCACAAAACAAGTAAAAAAAAGTCCAAAGGGGTCAAATCGCAGCTCCGAGCCGGCCAATTGACATCGCCAAGAGGACTGATGACACGATTTCGGAATTTGGTGTGCAAAGGATCGATTGTGGGGTGGGCTGTGTGGCATGGCGCGCCTTCGTGCATGAATCAGAGGTCGTCCAAATTCATGTCCTCGATTTTAGTAAAAAAAAAGTCGGTTAACATGGCTCTGAAACGCCCAACTTTGAGAGAAACGTTGTTCCCAGCCTTATTTTCCAAGAAAATGGATCCAATGATGCCACTACTCCACAATCCACACCAAACTGTCACTCTCTGTGGATGTATCGGCAACGGCTTCTCGCCAATAACGTGCGGGTTTTCCGACCCCCAGATGCGGCGATTTTGTGTGTGAACGTAACCGCCGAGATGAATGTCTAACTTAAGCTGCTCTAAGGCCCAAACTGCGCCTGTGGGCGCCGTGGCTCAGTGGTTAGTGCGTTGGACTATTGAGCAAGGGGTCCGAGATCGAATCCCAGTCGGGGAGCACCTTAAAAATTTTTTCACGGCCCTACCTCTCGCGATCGTCTGACAAACATCCGAGAGTAAAACTGTCCTGAGAAAGCTTCTCAAATAACAAACTGCCCTTCGGATACGGCATTAAACAGTAGGCCCCTTCCATTCGTGTAAAGAATATCACACGCACAACACGAATGGTTGGCCCTGGGTCCCATCGACCTGTAGCGCCAAGTATTTTTTTTTATTTTTATTTTTAAGGCCCAAACTGCGGATGGTCGTGCGCCTTCCGAGATCTTTGTGGAGAATTCTCCCCTGGCTGGTGCCTGAAATGTTGAGCTGTTCAGATCGATGGCGAGTTGATGTTCGTGACCTGAGTCTCACACTCTCGGCTACAACAGCCATATTCTCGTCTGTACGACGACGGGGACTATGAGTGTTGTCCAAACCTATAGGCGCGGTGGGTTCGCGGCCTCATTTCGGCCAAAACTTCTTTTCAAACAACGCACTGTTTGGGCACTCACTTTGGAAATAAATTTTCAACATTTTCCAACGTTGGTCAAGCATGAAGCGACCCAATTCGTTCCACGGAGGAAATATACTGACTTTCTGTCAAGATTTCGAGTGGGACACAGGTGTCAGTGTCAAAATAACATTTAACTTAAAAAGAACCCACTAGACCACCCTTTACTTTCGGATGTTTGTCCGTTTGTGCGGCCGATAGTCCAACGCCCGCAGGATGCATCAGATCCGGGACAAAATCTACTGATGGAGCTACAGGATGAGGACTCAACGATACAATATTACAAAACAAATGATGAACTCAAAGTATTTACTATAAATAGAAATAGTTGACAGTACGTAGGGAGTACGTTAAACATCATAAGCTCCAACCTTCCAAGAAATTAACTACCAAACGACAAGCCTTTGAAGACAAAGGTAAGGAAAAGCCTAAACAGTCATTAACCAAGACCGTCATTGTCATTATCGTCGCATTTAAGGCACTTGTCACCACTTATGTCTCTGTTGGCACTCCACTGTGAGCACGGAAATCTGGATATTCTTGACATTCATGTCCTTGAAAACTAAGGAATCTCAGTGATGTGGAGAACTAGTCCCTCTTTCTCATGAATCCATACCAATTGCTGATTCCCCTTCATCTTACTTTTATCGAATCTAAGTGCATCCCTGCTGAGAGGGATATGGGACAACCAACCCATTGTGTCCAAACTCGTTCATCTAGCCTTCCAATGTCCCCTCCAAAATGTGTCATCGTTTGGTCTATTTATTTGGCAATCCACGTTGTCTAGTAAGACTAAATGAAAACCAAATTTTGAGTCAAAGACTTCGAATTCGAAATGAGGAGGCATTCAGTAAGAACATGTCTACTGCTCTCCTTACCCAAACCATGCCTTCATAAGTCAGTACGGTCCCCACCGATCTCAAATCAGACCATCAAGCTAAACCAGCATTAAAACCACGTCCTTGTACAGGCATCGTTCACCTTTGTTATTTTCCTGAACAGCTTCTCTCGCCTGATTTCACATCCTCACCAGGAGAACCCCACTGAATTTAAACATCTCTCACTTAGAAACTAGCTCACTTGCTATTCACGTTTCACGTCTGTTGTTAACCCTAACCACTAAGTGGATTCATATATATATTTTCTCGTCTAGATTCTGCCACCCCATTCGAATGGATTCCTTCCGCTTCCTACTGCTTCCTACTGCTTCCTACCGCATTTATGCAAATCCACATTCCGGCATTAAGTTTCAAGGTGAATTTATTACAAAAAAAGGAAGAAAAAAAAAACCAGAAAGAACACTCAATTTACCTACCGCAACTTGCCCTTGTGAGCCGAGCCGCCTTTAACCTTGATTTGGGGTGTGGTCGCAATGTACGCACATGGAAACCACCTCACTCTTCCTCGATTACCCTATTTTAGCCAGATTGCCAGCTGTGCTCGCTTGTGTTTGTTGTTCAGAAGACTCAATGTCCTTGGCAACCTCGTTTCAAGTTATTATTGCGTTTTCAAAACCACATTAGTAAGGGTTGGAGGCAGGAGTTAATGTGTGAAGGGTTCAGCGCCGATAATAACAATAATAACCCCTACAGCAATAATTATGAGTTTACGCACACATTCATACATATAGAGAAGTTTCGGATGCGCAAACAATGGCTGAAGGAAGAGACACAGAACCGTCGATGAAGTGCCTGTGCTCCTTGTGTCTAATTAATATGCGAATATAATTAAAGATTACCACGTAGTCCTGGGTTGCGGTGCCGTCACTAAGGATGTCTACGCGAAAATTGTGTACTTCTTCACCTATTTTGCATTCGTTTTTGGTTTCTTTTCCTTTTTCCGTTTCGTTTAATGTCTTTCACGCTCAGCGGGTCGCTTCGAGCGGTAATTAATGATTACCACTCTTCAGTTTCACACCTGGCTTTGGGCCATAGTCCCTGCTTATTAGTGGCTAAACCGGAAGTGCTAGGATGAGCCAGGATGGAGCCAAAAACGCGAGGTGGCATTATTTTTAAAATGATTAATTGCTCGCCAACATTTAAATCAACTTACGTTGGATCATTAATCCTGATTATGATAATCGCAGCGTTAATCTGTTTCAAAGGGCGGAGGGCCAGTCTTACGACTGGGATGAGTGTAAGGGTCCCTGGTGGTGCTGCTGCTGTGCTGATTGTGTCGAATGGGGATTTCGTCTGTTTGACAATTGTTTAAGTGATACTCCGATTCAATGGAGTGCCGATTCGAGTGGAGCTATCTCTCGTGTGATGAATCGATTCGAAATGTCACGAAGTCACGATTTGAAGAGATGTTCTGCGAATAGAACGGCAAAAAAAAAAGGATCCACTCATGCCTTATCGGTTTGGGGATATCTACTGCTGTTGCTGTTGCCGGTGCCGCTCCAGTGGAAGGGAACAAAATAATTCATTTAATAAATTGTTTTTCGTGTTTATCCGACTGTAGGGAGGTGAAGCACTTCCACTCTGTGCTGGAATCAGTGCTGCGATAAGATCAGTGAGCCGGCATGGAAGAGGGCTTCAGCTGAACGGTACGAGTATTCTAAATTAAACAGTGCTGACGGAACTACAATTAATTCATTGTGCTCAGCTAAAGGGGTCCTTTCTATCAGATTCACTTTGATTTACAGTGAATTCTGGAATGGAATCACCTTGACAATAGGTAGGCAGGTAGGTGGAGCCAATCATATTTTTTGTTTGTTTCGTGTTTACTGTGACGTGTGCACCGGTGTGTTGGATGAGATAGCAAGGACTAACACTTGGGGCCTTGGATTTTCTTGAGAAATTACTTTGAGTTCTTGTGGCGTAAGACCGGATAAGTATCTTGTTGACACAGAAAACGTATAAGAACGCAATTTCTCCGAAATGAATTAGGTCCTGATTCCCCATTTTCCCTAACCCGATAGAAATCAGACGATATCACGAGAGCTAGTAGGAACGTATCACGACGACTTACATGATCTAAAACATCACAGAAAGTCGGAGTTTGAAGCACTAGCCATAGTGAACGACCTCCTCACATCACAAAGAGATATGTCGTCCACAGAACAGATATGTACATGTTGTCCCAACGGCCACATTCCTTCTGAGTCCTTTCAAGCGGCTTGAAACTTGTCTACCTGCTCGTGTGGAGAACAAGGAAAATAAGCAACTCCAAGCGGATTTTGGCGTGTAAAGCCAACAGTGGAACATATGGGTTTTCTCGTCAGATCTCCTTAGATAGACCATACATACACATATAGGCCTTACGAGCAAGGTCTACTACAGAAAACAACTATTAATGCAAGGCACTATGTGACATATAGTAGAGGAAGTGCGAGACGCCTTCGAAAGTCAACATGAAGACCATCGTGGAAAACTCAAGAAATTTGTCAAAAAGTCAAGCATAAGTGTTTAGAAAACAGCCATATGGGAGTGAGACCTGGCTGCACTATTAAGTCACATAAGACCTTCTCTCGAAATATGCAAAAAAAAGGCAGTTAGCTAGCTATAGGTCTAGATTCGTCTATGGAGGTAAGTAAGATTTATGAACATGAGTCGACCTCCTCTAAACAGGATAGGAAGACTAATTTTTCATGGACTGGATATGGATTCCCATCGGATCTTAACTTACTCCACTCTCTGAGAGGCAAATGAACTAATAGCAACTCTCCGAACACAACTTGAATTGTCGGGAGAATCAGAGTTAACAATTCAGTATGCCAAGCTTATGGAAAGGAAGAAGAATTTGGAATCCGATCCAGAGGGACTGAAGGAAAACCCAGGGGTGTTTCAGTCCCAAAGAGCTAGATCAATCGATTCCACGCCGTTCACAGGAATTGCAAATATGTCAGTCCACATAGTGACGAATTTTGCATAAAGTTCAAGATCTCAAGTCTGTTGAGCGTTGGAAGCACCGGCGCGTTTAAAGTTTAAAGAAAATCCTGAATTGAAAAACTGACCATTTTTGACCAGGATTGGAGAGACTTGACATCAGTGATATGTGGTTTCAAGCAAATGGTGCCACATCCCACACAGTTTCGAAATTTCCAATTTTCCAACCGATATGTGGGAGATTGGCTCCAAGGGAGCGATTGCTATAAACGTGCTCACGGTAGTCATATGAACGAGATCGAATACCAAATTAAAAAATCATATGTTTACTATATCTGAAACATATTTCACTCCGATATCTCAATTATTCTGTGTCTTATTAAAATTTTAAATTGGTATGTCGTTATTGAAAAACTTGAAATATCTTCACTGATTTATCTGGGTATGCACTTTCCTCGAAGAAAGTTGTTAGCCAAGAAAGAGTAATCTTGGAAGACTTATGGATGCCTAAAGGAATCACCTCATCCGTCATTCCCTCATCCATACAACCAAACTATTTGCTGTTTGCCTCTGATCCTGATTACAGAAAATGAGCTCGCCTGTGTGCCCTTCAAGATCAAGATCAACTGGTGTCACCAATGGATAGATTGTGAACCCCCTTCGGGTATAATCTAAAGGTAAAGCCAAAAACTCGTGTGTACCTTTGGGACAGCTAAACGGTTGCTCTGAACCACCCGAATATAGTTCAAAATGGCTAATAGTTCAGGATGGCTAATAGTTGTTTTTCTGATAGCTATCACAGGTCTTCGAAGTGGTATTCGCCGAGAGCCGCTTTTCTAGATCCTCACTGGATTGGACATTTGGACAGAAAGTGAGATGTGCTCTCTTCTGCAACAGGGTCGTCACAACCTCATCAGAGGTTATCAGTGTTTAGTCTCATTCTTCTTCGGCGCGGATCGCCAGAAGGTTGTGGTAGGTTTCTCTCTTTTTGGCTCTAAAATTCACTTGGTCTCAACATTGTTTTCTAGAAACACGATCTTTCGTTACCGAGTTTCGTTTGCTTTATATTGGATTTAACTAGAGCTAGGGGTGGTAGAACAGAGGTAACGAACATTGGCAGGTCCTGTCCATACTTCACTGTATCCTCGTACTCACAGAAGTGTAACGATTTTGTATTCATCGAATGTCTTTCTTGGGTACAGTTTCGAAGATAGTTCTGTGGTCTCACTACTGAGCCGTGAAATACTGTACCCAAGTGTATCCATCGCGCTATAGTATGGTGGCTCGTTCCCCACATACGTACATATGTATGTATATGCAGAAGCTCAGAAGAGTGCATTAGCTCATTCACGATACCTTCATCGGTCTCTGATAGAAATCAGTCACTAAAGGTGATTTTTATTTCTGAAAGAACCTTATCCTCCCATCGGTTCTCTAGTTCTTAGTAGACAAACTGGCTGTGCTTGAAGGGATAACTAACAGTGGAAATAGATACTTAAAATTAAAGATATCTTTGAAACCCCACTGCAAAAATTTTCTTGGAATATTTGGTTTTTGTGAACCCGAATCCTCAAATCGGTGGCGAATACGTAACTTTTTCTTCATACATTTTTTTGGAAAATAAAAGTGAACAGCTGAGTTGAATTAGTTTTTGACAACGATCCACAGAAACAGAAACGAAAATGTCTTCCAACATCGCCCGAAGGAGGCACACTCCTATTCGAGTAGATCGGTCCGTGACTTACACAGTTTCTTCAACTTTCCTAAGTCAGTCTTAAAATTTTCTTGTATATCAGCCTTCGTTCAGAAAAAGTGGTACACACTTCGTAAGAAGAAGACGTTGTCAACATAGTGTCAAAAGCGAACCATCACAACTGTCAAAATTTCAGGACTGTCAACCTTATAAAACTAAAATGGCATCTAGTTTGAAATAATTGGAAAGTTAAGAGTGTGTCACGAGTGCGATTCTCCCTAATATCACTGGAAACCGGTTTACAGAAGAAACTGACAGATTGTCATGTTAAGAACCATGTCACAGTCGTCACTGCCCTAGCTCTTGTGTGAGACCTGGATGTGAGAGATCTGATAGCTATCGTCACGATGTATACATGCAGTACTACTCTCCTATTCATCAGCCATTGAATGAGCATCAACGTTTTAGGCGAAGGAAGAAGCTGCACAATCTGGGCTTAGAGAAAGGTTAAATCTGCTCTGAATAGAGCTCAGATTGAAGTCTAAGTAAGGAGATGACAACAGATTCTTTAGACTTTGGAGTACCACTGCATAGACCTGCAGTCTGAGACAAAAGCCTAAAGCTTGCAAGGACCAGTTGGACGTTTTATATGAGTATCTACGTACCTCAGAGAGATTACAGTGTAAGAGGTTCCCCTTGTGAACCTACCATATTATCTATTTTCCTTCAAAGTCCCAAAATCTAAAAGGTTTTCGCGTTAAGCAAACACACCTTCCTAAAACTAATTACTCAGGATAAACAAAATGTATAACGAATCCCCCCGGCGCCCACTCTGACCCCTTTGCCAAGTACATCCGAACTCTTTTCCATATTGAATCAACACTCCAGTTCACCCGCTAAACACAACAAACTAAGACATTTTCTAATTTTAATTTAACGTTTACCCCTTCCCCTACGCCAGCGAGGCAGGGATCCTGCTTCACATTCTCATTGCCGCACAAAATTAAATACTTAGAACTCATCGGGGCGCACAAGTCTCCCTCTTCCAGGAATCCAACGAGTGTAACTTTAATCCCAAAATAGAAACAAGGCAACTGCCAGCCATCCATGCTCGTCTCCTTCATGTTTAACTTTGCGTATCTTCTGGAGAAAGAGAGAGCCAAAAACTTTTTGGACACTCTGCCTCTGGTTGCTTGACTGGGAACACAGTCACAACTAAAAGAATCCACTTGCCTGTCGGAGTAGAACTATTTTCGAACTTAGGTTTTCCAAAAACAAAATGTTACAGGCAGTCTCAGCCGAAGACATATAACGGTTGGAAACTTTGTGTTCCTGGTGCTCTGCTCGTTTAGGGGGGAAACTTTATCGGGCCATTTATCTGGATGAAAACAAGGGAAAAGAATACAAACTCAACTGTTCTCGATGGGAAAGTGGATATAAATCTTATCCTGGTTGCAGTGCGCTGTCCAGCGAAGCCGCATGATGCTGTTTACCACCAATCGTTGCAGATATGTATATGCGGATGGAGACCGGCAAGGACGAGAGTCCCTAATTTAGTAGTTTTGCTTTATGAGTAAGATGCTGGTAAACAGCCCTGAGGTCTGTGAAAATTCTGAGATGTCCTTGGTGTGTATGCGACACACCTGATGTACGTGGATGAGGGTACAATGTAAATCGACACAGTCCTGTGTGAATGATTTCAAAAAAGACACTGCACAAGGATAAAAGAGGACTACTGCAGTTTGTAATTGGAAAACTTCAGTACTCGTAGCAGTACCACCACCACAGCACCATCCGAGGATTCGTGGGAAAAGCATTACTCATACGCCCCGTGGACTTTACTTTGAACATAAATACCACTGAATTGCTGGTCATGTGCAAACAATTTGTGCTGCTGCATTAATAATGGCTTTATTGTTGGCTAGGTGTCGATTTATCCGTTGTCACACACCGATTGACTCCAACTGAATAATTTATAATGCGCGGTGTTTTAAATAGTTTTAAACTTAAAGCTCTGTGCTTGTACTAGACTCGATCTTTAAAGAAGCGAATCCATCAGCGATCTGGTGACTGGAGATGTGCCCAGATGGAAGAACACTTCGTGGTTGCAGTCCAGAAGATACTCTGGTAAGAACGACATTCCAATCCAGATATCTTATTGAACAGCACAGGACTTGGCGAAGGTGTTTTGAAGCTTAGGCGAATCAATCCAGAAAATCTTCCAGGGGAAATAAAACAACCCATGGTAGCAGGTTTTGAGATAAATTATTAGATGGCGTAACAAACCATGTCCCCAGGACAGAAAAGTAAGTAAAGATTCGACTTAACTCCCGGTATCTACGCACAAGACAAAGGACTCTTTCCAAAATATTGTCATCATCCTTTAAGCAGCTGTTGATTGATTTAATTGAATAATTTGGAGCGACAGCAGGCTTCAAAAAGGAAAAGGAGTTTACTCCACGCCACCTTTAAAGAAGCTCAGGAATATCTATTGACCTACCGGGTTCCGCAAGAGACAGTGCTGGGTCCACTATTGTTAAAAATATGCAATGTAACTCTGAGGCTTTCTGTGTAATAAAGGGTGACCAGATAGTAATGATACATTTTCCAACTATTATGTTTCAGCAGCTGTCCAAGACACTAATGACATCTGGCTGTGAAAATGATACGAAAGGTTTGCCATTTTCTATGCATCATTTCATGGTTGGCGAACGTGGGAAAGTTATAAAACAAATTTATCGGTAATCCGCCTCAGTTGGAATAAGGCAACGTGAATTTCCTCGTCAGATCGGTCGTCATCATGGCTTCAGTGTGCAGGCAATCCGTCACACCGTGGGCAAGTTTGACAGTGAAGAAGGCCCAGAAATGTTGATTCGGCTGAATTTCGCATCTCAAGAAAGATTTTGCGGTGGGATTTGGGGTGACATCCATACAAGACTATGCTAACGCAAAAATTGGAGCCAGACGACCATAGACAACGCCGTGAGTTTGTGCGCTGAAAATGTTTGCTGGAGATTCGGATTTTGGTCAAAAAATTATCTTCTCGGGCGAGGCTCATTTCTGGCTCATTGGAGCTTATTGGAGCAGATACGACTTACCAAGCTTCAAGGCATCCACAAAGATTGACTGTTTAGTACGATTTAGGGCATAGTGGGTTCATCGGACCTTACTTCGAAATGAGAAAGGGGACATCATCACCGTCAATGGCCTCAGGTACAGAGCGATGTTAATCGGCTTTCTGTAGCCAGAGCTCGACAACATCTATACATCCGAGGTGTGGAACCAACAAGGCGGCACTACATGCTATACAAGCGACACAACGCTCGAAGATGTGAAGGAGAAATTTAGCAACTGGGTTAGCTCACGGCGAGCGTTCATCATGTGACTCCACTTGATGATTTTCTCTAGGCCTAAGCTTAGTCCTTAGTCTACGCTAACAAGCCAACAACGTTGAATGAGCTCGAAGGCAAAAATTGGACAGACCGCCAGCCATTTGAATGATGTGCTATTCCACAAATAATGGCACGAATGTAGCTTCAAAATAAAGCCACCATTTCGTCTCATCTTGACAGTTGGGAGAGGTCTCTTACTTAAACGCAGGCTCCTCAATTATAGCATTAAACAGTATCCACTAGATTGCAATTCTCAAAATAGAGTGAGGTCAGGGGTTATATAATGAATAGCCAAGCTATGGTTCATGTTAAGGACAAAACCCACAACATCAGTTCACACGAAAAGATGTAAGAGTCTTACAATGAGAAGCTCTATGGGCCAAAAAGAGCTACAGAACCTGTGTTGGATATAAGTATTTTGTGGAGCAAAGGGATGTTCCACTTCTCAAAGAGGAATGATCCATTAAGAGGCTCTGTTTTAGAATAATTGGTGTCCTTAGATCTTATGACCATTCTTTGTTTCATAGGAACCTCAGATTCATTGACTAGACTTCTTCTGGTTTAAATTTAGACATAAATCGTATAGAATCGTGAATCTATTATGTCACCAAGGATTGCACTAATGAATATCACAAATTTAGTCACAAAATCTGAACGCACCTTGAGAATGCTGCAGATCGCTTTGTCCGTTCGAATCAGGACATTGAACGAGAAAGAAATGGCCCCTTTCCGGTCTTGGCCTAAAGATTGGTAGTAACAACATCGTATTTTGAAAGAAATAGCCTTCAAGTGAATGGTTTTCTACAGCCTTGAGGCATACTTCAGTTACTGCTGAAAGCTGTGATTTTCTACTATCGGATATGTTAGGACTCCATGAACAAAAGAGTAGAGATTTGCTGTAAATTTCGAGATTGCCTATCCTTTTAGTCTCACTATACGCCACGAAATTTTGATCTTTAAGCCTTGAAGCTAAAATATCAACCGACTTCGTGAACCTATCTTGTCCGAGTGAGAGGCTAGAATCAAGCCGTACCTCTGTTTGAACACCTTCATTCACACAAATGTAGATACATACTTTATGAGGATCTAGACATACAAAATACTACTCACTTAAGATGATTGGACAAGGCGAGCTTCTAAGACCCCCAGGAGAATGTTAATCGATAAACTTGGATGGATCCTACGTGATTGCAATTTATAGTGCAAACGCTTCACTTACCTGAAAAGAGAAAAAAAAAATAGAAATTTCTATCACAAAAATTGATATACAGTAGTCGGGTCGAATAAAAACTAGGACCATCAGGATCCACACCATGACTTGGACCGCAAATGGATTTAAATTGATTTAAAAGGTTTCAACCTCCAAGATTCAACTATAATACTCAGGCAACCGATCGCCACAGGTCATTGGATTCAGATTTTCTCTCCATTCTCGATCGAGATACATCGCACTTCCCTTCAACTGCTAGAAAGGGGCAACTGAGTTTCCCAATATCTCAATCATCCGCTCTGTGTTCTGTTGCTTCTAATCTTTTATTCAACTTCGTCCTTTTGACCCAAAAGCCTAAGGGAGAGGTGATGGAGCATTTACATTGGATTCAGAGTTTTTTTCCATTCTGGATCGAGATGGATCTCACAAAAAGGCAAGATCCCACAAGGAAGCAAGAAAGGCTTCAATTGGCAAAAATGAGTGTTAAAGAGTGTTTGTCTAAAATTGGCTCTTCGTCCTTAAAGATGCAAACCTTACCATAAGTACAGATGGCTCATCTGGTATGCTGCACTTCAATAGTAACATTATGTGGCACTTTTGGGACAAACACGATGTTTCAAATGGCTTCTTCTAACAGAACCACATCAGTGAGTATCCATGCGCCATAATAAGAAAAAAGGTCCAGAAGCCAGTTGACTGGTGCATCTCCGATGGTAACAAGATCACCGAACTTCAGCTTCAATAAATCGAATATTTGGACAGCTAAGCAGCATGTACTGCCTTCCTGTTAAAGCCACATATGGACCAAGTAGTCCTCTTCCAATTTCTTCCAAAAATAGTCAATCAACATAGTTGGGTAGCGATAGCAGGTATGGGCCAGGCAATTGACCTCTCTACCAAGAAACCCGCACCAAATACTTGATTTCTGTGACTGTAATGACATTTCGTGAATGGCTTCAAGTTACTGTCTTGACCAAGTGGGACAATTTCACTTCGTAACGAAGCCATTGAGGCAGACATGGGCTTCATCGCTGACGGTAATTTTGGCAACTTGTACTTTTCGATGATAAGATGCCAAGACGAGTTGAAACGTCAAACGAACTACTGCACGCATATCTAGAAACCCTTTTGTAAAAAGTCGGACATTCCAATTGAAAATCCCTTTACATCGTCCTTGCTGGGATAGGCACGAGACATTGGCATCCTATGACGCAATCATTGCAACTTGAAGACTATGGGAGACAACTTCGCCTTGAAGTGAATCTGAAACTGACAGAGTGTGTACATATGGCCAGGAATCAAAGAAACTATTACGATGTCCTTTGATGGATAAGGTATCCCTTCCCCGCGGGGAATTACATAAATCTCGTTAATAACTTACCATCACACAGTGTCGCCACACAAAAACTTTACACCATCCAACGACATCTATCTCTCGGTTACTATCACATGCTTCAGGGCTAGGAGCGAAAACTAACAAAAAAATCTTTCAATGTCCTAGCACAGGGTATGCAACAGAAGATACATTTAAAGCGAAATCCATAAATTAGACTTTAGGGCAAAGAAGAAAAGAAAACCAGGCAATGAAAGCTCTGAAATCTGTCTGTGGCCATTTGTTAGATTTTTTTTTTCTTCTCAGTTGAATGGAGTCGGAGTTTTCCTTTTTTTTCTTCCTTTGGTAGGCTTCTCTTCTTGTTAAAGTGAGCATGTGGCCATATCCTGGCAAGCCAGTTTAACAATTAAAACCTCTGGCCGCAGATGTGGCTGCCATGGACAGAATGGAAAGAAAGTTTCATCTTTTTTTTTTTGTTTTTGTTTTCTTTTTGAAAGAAAAGGAAAATTAATTAAACGTTAGATGGTTAAAATGGTATCCGGTGCTTTGCGTTAGTGTTTCTGTGTGGTACCAAGGGAAGACAATCGAGAAATATGTCCAATCTACTGTGGAGACTGTGAGATGGATATTGGTACTGGTGCAGCTATTGTCTCTGATTTGATGGGAATGTGCAAATCTGGTTATCAGAAGTGTCTTTCAAGTGACAATGCCGTGACGACTGCTAGGAGAATATATAACAAGAACAAGACAGCGGTTAAAGCAATAGAAATGAGGACCCAAACCAGAGGAGTGGTACTGCTACGCTCCGCTAACCTCCCAAAACTCGAAAACTCGCCTTTCTGTAACAATACAATGGTAAGTCGATCACTAGACAAGGCTCTTGCAGATTTTTGTAAAAAGTCTTACAACATCGTTTGAGCCAAAGTATAAAAGTGAAAGGATTTTCCAATAAGGACATAACAGTTTTGTACTTAACCAAAGCACAGAATAATTTAGGTATCGGGCTGAAATTTATTTTAATTATAGTACACATGTTACATTTAAGTACGGTATTCGACTTTTTTCACATCACGACCGCGAGCACATTTGCAGCATTCGATTGCATGGAGCCTTTTTTCAAGCACTCTTCCACACATACCGTCAAGAGCATTTCTTTTTCAACAGGAATTTCGCATTTGATATTGGATCTTAGAGCCTCTAACCTTGTTGGCATATTGACATAAGGTAATGACTTAAGAGAACCCAATAAAAGGAAATCCAATCGCATGAACGAGGTGGACATTCGCCAGGAGTCATTACCGAACTTCGTCTTCAATTGATCAATTGTTTAACGAACTGTGTGGCATGTGGAATCATCTTGTTGGAACCACATATCACTGATATCAAATCCATCCAATTCTGGCCAGAAACAGTCTTTCAACATGGCACAGAAACAACCTACATTGATCTGGCGCTCTTTTTCATCGAAGATGATTTTTTGCTTGTGTTCCGGATCGTCTTTAAGCCTTTGCAGGGCCAATTAGAGGAGTTTTAGAGCTCCAAATGATCCAAAGGCTTCAGTTCTTGACTAAATTTCATCTTGTAAGGGTATTAGCCGTGGTCTTTATCCAAAACTCGACACAAAGTGGACCGAGAAATTCCCAAGTCCTAAAAACTGCGTGGAATCGACGGCTTTGGTCCATTTTGAAGTGAAGCACTTACACCTGCGAAATTTTCGGCACTTCGACTGAAGTGTTGTCTCTCTGACACATGTACATTAATTAGTGCATATGTTGGCTCAAATGTGGACAGTATAGCAGGAATAGCTTGTCTGGTAGGACGATTCTCACAACCGAACCGTTGTGTAAGCGTTGTTAAGGTTGGTGAAACTGACTCAAAATTTTGGTATTAATTTTTAACAATTTTGTTTGCAAACGTCACTATAATGAAAATTCGAAGTCTGATTCATGTTCAAGTATGAACAGATCCTCAAAAAAGTTCAAGGATGCGTCTGCATTAAACTACAAAATTGTTATGTCTCTGTTGGAAAATTTAATATTACAATGGCCATGCAGTAGGTTCACCTTCCTAACCACCTCCAGGGCATCATATAAGAAATTGCAGCTCCCAATGGATAACAAAATTCATAACTAGTTGTTGGACTGACGGACTCTCAGCAGCATCTTTGGATTGACGCCTCGAGATACATAGTATCTATGAATGCAAGTTCTTACTGAAGCATGACAACAAAAGTTCTTGTGGCCCTAACTGAATGGTGTGGATATTTTCAGTTGCTAGGGACAAACTTAATCCACATCATCAGGATGCCAAACAAGAGTCGTTTCCATATTCTATCCATCTAATACTTCTCTCCCTTTGCCGAAGATACTGGAAACTATTAGCCAGCTTCCTGCCAATTTCCAACAACTGCCCGATTTAAATATTCGACGAAATGAAGTCGGCCGCTAAAACACTGCTTTGAAGTCAATCTCGAGATCCTTCGCCCATTCCAACTCGACTCCTTTATTGGAAGTCCAAGCCCCGGGCAAATTGAACTCAAATTGACATCGCTCGACTTGTTCTCCGTTTGAAGTAACTATTTGCCTCTGTATCGCTTCGCGGCATCCAACAGTCGAAACAGACATCTTAGGATGGCTTTTGGAATACCATCGCTTGCAGATCGCCTCCACTTCATTCGAAAAAGAAAAAAAAATTCTAACTCAACTCACAGTTGTATCCGAAATCAATGAATTCCCTTAAAATGAATCTACCACCGTTCCGCCCGGCCCATCATCGGTTCAATCAATGTGCGCTGATAACCCAATTGACATGGATGACAAGTTCTTGAGAAAACTCCAGGCCCCTCGCCCCGGAGTTTAGTTTCAATTGGATTTGATGCCGTCCTCCTGCTCCTCCAGGGAGCTTCGGATATTGGGAATTGTAGTCCGAGACGAGAAACTGTTGCCGATTTTTATTTGCTTCCTCTCCTTGCGTGCTTGCGTACGCCTGTGGTTGTGTAATTCGAGAATCAATTGCTTACAGCATCCAAAAGGAAGAAAACGACAAAAAAATTCGAATTAATTTGAAAACCAAGGCGGTGTGTGGTGGGAACATTTGTGTACTTCTTAAGTTTCTGAGCAACGAAAAATCATCGGCCGACAAGTAATTAGGGTAATTTCTCCCTTTTGCTCCGCGTCCTGCCGCAGGCGATAGACGCTCCTTCATGCCAGACCCGTATCCTGTCCATGAGTCGATCGATAATTTGAGAAATGTACGCTTTAAGCATTTAAGAGCGCAAAAACCTCGAAACATTTGTCGCATACTTTGCCTCCCAGGGGGCCGGCTGGGTGGTGGTGAGTGAATTTCAACCCCTCCTGAATCCCTGAGTCTCTGATTTGAATGCCTTAACACGTCCTCCCTGGAGGCGGTGAAGGTGATGGTTGGGCTAAGAGATTTTAACCCGATTTCATCCGTTGTGTTGTAAAATAACAGGAAGGGTGTTCCAGTCCTTTTTCCTGTTCTTTTCTGTTCGAAGAAGCGCGAACGTGCGAGAACAACCGTGATGAGGACGAATACGAGTATACGAGTATCTGAACCGCTCATGTTTCAACCTGGTTAACTTTTAAATGACGATGTGCCGCACACTCAACTTCCACACTTGTTGTTCTCACACTCATACGATAAAAATTCCCGACTGGGGGAGTTCTTAACAAACAACGACTTGGCCTGGTTATGGTTCGGGTGTCGGGTATCAGTTACGGATACGAGGACGGAATATGTTTATATCTCTGCAGAAGAAGAATAATATGCACACTCAGTCGGACCATAAAGCCAAGGTACTATGAATCTGTCCCTACAACAGCCTGGCCGATTGTTTACCCTCCCGGTTGGGAAAGAACACAAACTTTGACATAAAAAAAAAAACGAGGGCAGGAGTCGTCGGTTCCGGTTTACCCTCGAGAAAGTCCTAGTCGTCGGTGTTGTGTCGTCACTGCAGGCTCCATTTCGATGGCTCTGTGACATAAAAATCGCTTCAGCGGACAACTACCGACCCTATACCATCCGAGATACAATATTTGTGCGCAAAATGAGCCCGACAGGCGGACAAAAAAAGGAACCTGATGTGCAAAAACGAAATGAAAAACATCATCATCATCCGCCGCCGCAGAGATTTATGGGAATGTTTTCGTCCTTTCTGCGCTGAACTGCTGAACACTGCGGTGTTCTTTGTGCGAATTTATTGGAGCAGTCCTGCTGCGGATGATGAATTTGTGCGATCGGTACGATTGGTTTTTGGGTTGACTGACTTTAATGGGCTTAGACGCTCCGAATTAGGGCTGGAATCAGCCACATCAGCCATATCAGCGCCGCGCTGATGTACCTCGGAAGTGCTCCTCTGCGTGTAAATTGCAGTTGTTTATCACTTTCGGTGACATCGGTGTGAGATGCTACTAAATATGGTTGGTTGCTTCGATTTCTTTAATAAGTCTCGTGACGAAGTGACAAATTGGTAAGTATTGAATGTCCTAGGCTGTCTACTCCTAGACATGAGCGGGAGAACTTGAGACAGATTGAGGGAACTTACTTATCTGTCAAGACTCTGTTTGGATTCACAGCAAATTGACCTCATTCCAAAGCTTGACTCTCAATGGCATTGGCATCCAAGCTAGATTTGTGACAATCTCAAGGTAGGAGATGATTGGCGTGATCCTGTGCGGTCTTTCGAATACAGTATGGGTCTCCATGCCGGGAAATCTGTCAGGGCTCCATTTATACTCAGAGCTAGGATACAACCCTAGAGAGTAGACTTGCATGAGCAGAGGAGCAACACAATGAACGGACTGCCTCTGTATGTAAATTGTTTCTTTTTGTCCTATCGGCTGATTTGGAACTTTTCAGAGTACGCTGGTTCCGAGTAACAGTTTTGTGAGACTTGTCTCTCTGACATCTATAAGCTCTAGGACAACTAGGTATGGCAATCCTTATTATACGATTAAGGTATGTAAGGCCTTGTCAAGAAGCACCAAGGAAACTCTTTATAAGACCCTCATCATCCCAGTCCTGCTCTATGGCGCAGAAGCATGGACGTTAACCAAGATGGATGAAGATATCCTTTGTCGTTTCGAACGCAAAATCCTTCGGATGCGTATGGAGAAGGAGATTTAACAGCGAACTCTACGAGCTGTACAGTGACATCGACCTAGTCAGAAAAGTACGCATTAGCAGTCTAAGATCGCTAGGACATGTAGAGCGGATGGACATCAACGCTCCGTCTTCGGGACAACGCAGTAGAGGAAGACCTCGCCTTTGATGGCGTGCACAAGTGGAAGAGAACCTCAACCAACTTGGAGTGCGCAACTGGAGGCAGTTAGCCAAAGACCACGCTAACTGAAGAGGCTTGTTGGTTGAGGCCCAGGTCCACCCCGGACTGTAGCGCCACCTAAGTAAGCCTCATAGATGATTCCTCCAATTCAATATGGTTGGTATGAACTCTGGAAAGGAGTGCAAAGATGCTAACAGGTGGATTACCTCAAATGAGGGAAGAACCCTTCTGTTACCACATGGAATTAGTATCAGCCAATTCAGACAAAAGAAAGTAAAGCACAGGGTACCAGGTTTGTCGAAACAACTCTGGAAGACAAGGCCCCGAAGAATGGATTTGACTGTGGATTGAGTATACCTTTAACTTCGTACAAAACTATTGTCTCGTTTCAAAGGCAGTACAGGTTTCATGTGGTAGCTCAAATTAGCAATGGCATTTCAATCTCACAAGATGCAACATATTGCTGTCTTGGTCAAGAATAAATGGTCCTTTTTTAACGAACTTTCCTTGTATAGGTCTGCAGGCTCTAAAAAGTGCAAAACAGAAGACTGAAATATAAAAGGTGAGTGCCATGTCTTGTACCTTGATACTTGTATCATGGTCTGCAGTATCACAGCAATCTACATCCTTAGACGGGGTGCCTTTTGTATCATTCACACTGGAGTTTCGATGACACTTGTCCTTTGGCATTAGTACCATGAAAAATGACACCGGAACTTCGGCTGCTTCTCTGCTTTAAGGACTCAGACTTAGACAAGCATCCCACTGTTTTCAAGCGGAAATATGAATATGCTATCCTACAGGCTGACATCTACATATATAGTTAAGAAGGGAGAAGTCGGAGTATCTGCGTCTATCGCGACAGCTAAGCTGCGCTTAAGGTTTTGCTCAACAGCAGCATTTGGAATGTTTTCCAAAGTTTGGAGAAATTATGTTCTCACGAAACGAACCAAGGGTTGCACAATCGTATCTCCAACGAAAAACGTTACCAAAGAACGGGGTTGACTCCTTAAGCCCGACACAACCTAACCCATCTCAACGCAAGTACGGAGAAGTTACTATGAAACAGTCTTCTTAGACTGGGAACCACTTGCTCCACAGGATACATCCGAAAACCTGGATAGTCAGTCCGCTCACTTCCCTACAAACTATAATTGTCTGAAAGGATTAATTATGTTACTAGGATGTGTTTGGTTTAAGAGTGGTACCACCTCCCTAATGGAGGAAAGTACATACGTCTTTACTGTCAAAGATTTCATTCCTCCTGACAAGCAAAATTCCAGCCAGAATATACGTCTCCTGAACCAATATGCTTGAGAACGTTCGGATGATTTGTCATCTCCCGAGCAGAACCTGCATTCCATATCTAAGCACAGACTAAGTTTATTAAGCTGATACCTCGGGCCACAGTGATCAGTGAGATGTTTCATCAGCTTCCTAGTACTATCTTTGCCTAGATTGAGAATTTCCTTGTGGGAATAGGAACATTTTCCCAGTTGGCCATTAATCCGTGCTATGGCGGCAACCCAGTGGCCACCACAGTAGGGTTCAGGTCATACGCACACAGATTCTGAGCCAGCCCTATCTAGTTCACCGGAACATTTGTTGCCTGAATTTCCTTGATGACCAGGGACTCATGCGAGTTTCACCCTGTTATACCTGATAAGGGATTGTAGTGAATAGGGTCCATTAAATGGGACAACAGCGCTTTAATTGCTGCCTGGATATCTACAAAGATTTAAGTCTTAGTGCTCTTAATACATTTACTAAGGCTTAACGTACCGCAGATGCCAATAGTATGGCCTTTAGTATCGAAAACTTGGTTTTAAGTCATGTATATCGGAATCTGTTTAACCTCTACCAATCTTGCTTAATAAGGTAACTGATATCACTGCCATCAAATTTCATGGCGGCTTCCCTCCTGGAAATACCTGAGTCAACTCAAAAAAGGATTATGTTTTGAGCAGAAAGAACGAAGAAATATTGGTCCATGAAAACTGTACTAATGGAGTACCATTGCTGGACCCTAGAAGTCTAGTCCTGCTGTGTTCCAAACTGAAACGCATAATCTTGTATGATTTGGTAAAGAAAATCCTTAAAACCTTTAGCGATGAACCAGCACCAGATAGAGCCTACAAGGTATAATGACAAGCCTGTAACAATTTGGCTAGAGCTAGAGCAGTCTGTAATTGTATTCACAGAGATTGACACATCTCCAGAGAAGGAAGTAATATATAATAAGACTTGGCCATGGCCCTTATTCATTGGGCTTCGTTACTTTTGCTACTATTTGGCTTTTCTGAAAGAAAGAAAAAGTTCCTTCTATATGTAGATAGTAAAGAACACCTTCAGCGGATTAACCTTTCCTGTATACAAACTTGGACTTGGGTGCAGAGCCTAGTCGACTTCTAATATGAACGTCAGTGGGTCTGGGTCTCTCCATAATTTTGAAAACTTATAGGTCTACAAGATCTAAGCCCGGTTTGAGTACGAGGATTGCATCTACCTGTCACCATTGCCAGCAGGATGAGGTTATGCCATCTGTAACAGCAGGAAAAATACCATCACTGTCGAAGGCTTTGACTAGTCTGAAGGAGCCTACCTTCTCGGGATTGAACATTTGTCAGAATAAACCATTTACTACACTATCCCAACACATTCTATAGTCAGAATGCATTCAATTTCGTGTCATATGTACGGGTAGACGTACCTAAGAAATGATCCTCTAGTAGCGTCCTAAGTATACCAGCTAGAGCTACGTAGGACTATCAACCCCAGCGCTGGCATTTTTAAATCGGAAATCACTTGATATCCTTGTGTGAGGTGTGTCCCTCCATTCGGAGAGGTCACCAGTAGCATACACCTTTGTAGCCAAAGATCAATCGGGCAACATACGTTAGATGAGGCTTGAAATGAACTAAGAAAAACAATAAAGGGTGAGCCATCTAGTGGTTTCTTTCCCGGTGTTTCCCGCTCGAAATCTTGACAGAAAGTCAGTTTTATATCTCCGCAAAACGAAATGAGCCGGTTTATGTATGCTTGAGCAACGTTGGGAAATGCTGAAAATTTATATCCCATCGCGCCTGCTGTACGCAAGTTTTGTACAAAAAGTTCGTGAGACTGCTATGCTAGTGGACGACACTCATGGTCCCCGGTACGTACAGACGAGAATGTGGCTGCTGTAGCCGAGAGAGCGTCAAACTCAGTTCACGACCATCAACTCGCCATCGATCTCAACAGCCCCACATTTCACGCACTAGGCTGAGGAGAATTCTGCACAGAGATCTCGGATTATTCGCTTACAAGGTCCTATTGACTCAGCAATTGAAGGCTCACGACAATCCGCAGTTTGAGCCTTAGAGCAGCTTAAATTGGACATTCATCTCGGCGGCTACGTTCACAAACAAAATCGCAGCAGCTGGGGCTCGGAAAACCTGCACGTTATTGTCGATGAGCCGATGCATCCACAGAGAGTGACAGTTTGGACCATTTTTCTTCGAAAATGAGGCTGGGAACAACGTGTCGGTCAACGGTGGGCGGTACAGAGCCATGTTAACCCACTTTTTTTTTTTTACTGAAATTAAAGACATGAATTTGGACGACCTCTGGCGACATACCACAGCTCATGCCACAATCGGCTTGGCGAAGTCAATTGGCCACCTCGGAGCTGCGATTTGACCCCCTTGGACTTTTTTTTTTTTTGTAGGGAACCGTGAAGGACCGATGTTATGCCAAAAATCCCGAAATGATTAAAGCACTTAAGTGAGCTACAGCCTGAAACCATCAAGGTCTTGGAAAATTGAAGTCACAGAATGCGCCGAGGCAGCTACTTGAACGACCTTGTGTGCCATAATTAACGGGAATGTTGGCTCTTACTAATAAAGCCATAATACATGGAAAAATTCTAATTCTGTTCAATTCAATTGCATTTTTAAAAAGAAACTTGTATTTGGCCCACCCTGTACAAATAGCACAGCCTAGAAAAAAGCTCAACAAACATATTTGCTGCAACCTATGCCATTGTCACCCACGGATCTGTAAGAGTTTCCTGATAAATCCAAAAGCCCATTCCCTAAATCACAATATCCTGTGTCACTTCTGTTCATTGCCAATGAACGGAATGCCAAACAATCTTAATCCGCCGCTATATCACCCATTACGCCCCTTGAAACTCCAATCAATCCGGCCGTCAGATTGCTTTTCTAGCGCAAATAAGCCTTTTTAACGATTTAAGAGCGAGCATTACGCGTCCTGCTTGCTAAAGTACCCAAAAGTGTTTGTTTTTTTTTTCTCTCTCTCCTTTTCCTTTATTTACTCACACTACCGCACGTGTGTGAGCGTGTGCGTGTGCTGCGGTGGCACTCGAAATTAGCCTATTCACAATTTCTCCACGTCCTTTATTTATTGGCAAGGATGGGAAGGGCCCCAAATTTTTGTTTTTTTTTTTTTATTGTTGTTCGACTTCAAAATACCAACTTTCCAATTTCAGGACGAAAAAACAGAAAGAAGAACAAGAACAACAACCGCTTACAGGATTTACCGCGGCGCTTAAATTCGTTTGTTTACGTTTGTTTCTAACTGTATTTTTACCAATTACCAATATTAATGGGGTAATTCTGCCGTTGAACTGAATTACACGAGAGTCCTTCAGCTGGCGACCTGGGTGGAGGTGTAAAAAGCGGAATTCAAAGGCTGACAGAGGGTGGGGGCTGTAACTGTGAAGGCCATTCTGTGTTTGATTTTTAAACCTCTTTGACGAAGGCTCAATCGTTTTGGCTTTTTATTCGAGAAAATTGCGAGAGAAAAACTTTTTCTTCTGCGAAAAACTGAAAGCCTAATAAATTTCCATGAAAATCCGTTTGGTAAATTGATTTTATTGTGTGTGTTTATTTTTTTTTTTTTTTTTTTTTCTATTCCTGTTTCTGTTTCTGTTTCTGTTTCTGTTCTAGCGTATGCTTCTGGAGCGGGAGCTTACCAGCATTTGGAGTAAAAAGTCATAACAATTCAGGAGAGGAGAACACGACTGGTGATATGCGGGGAAGACATCCTCATGAAGGTGAATCTGCTAAGCGAAGCAAAAATAAATAAACTTTGCCAATATTGGTAGACAGGAATTCCAGATGTTACACACTTTTGCAGCAATAATTTGGTTTTTTTTTTTATTTTTAAAGTGAAAAACTGGAACGGAACACACACAGCAAACAGAGGAGGGTGGCCGCCCGACATCAGACAGTGAAGATGTTCGTATCTAGATACAGATTACATCAAATTTTGTTCATGTTCTCAGTGTTTTTTCTCCTTTCGAAGACGATGTAGTACAGCACACTTGGAATAGTGATGGTGGCAGACAACGACAACAAGGATGACTATGACGGCTACGATGGCTTAGGTGCAGATGGCTGTAATGTGTTTTAGTGCTTTGGAAGTAGTAATGAATATTGAGAGGACAACACGATGGTGGGCACATCACAGCAGCAGCCTGAATGGTGTTCCTGGCATGTTTGCGTAGGAGTGACGCTGAAGTTTTAGAAGGGTTCTTTGACAGCGCATCGATTTTCCATGCCCTTGAGGAGAGAACTTTTACCAGCGAATGTTGCTGGGGAAAAGAGAAAGTTTTTCCCTCACAGATAAACAAGAAACTGTATCTTGTTGTTGTTTTGTGTTTGTATCCTTGCTGCTTTGCGTTTTTATAGTCCGCCGTTAAGCCTCTCCTCTATCCGTTAAGATTGTATACTTTAGTTAATGAAAAAAAAAAAAGAGTAAAACTAAATGAAGGTTTTGAGTTAAGTTGGGCAGAGTGTGACTTAATAGTCAGTACTTTCCTCAAAGGAGATATGAAGTTAGTATCCGATAGCAAATAAAGGGGGGGTTGTCGTGAGTAGCAGGAAGGAGAAGATGGAACCACCGAGTCAACAGGGTTGGCATTGAAACGAGTTGGTAAACCTCTGGGAGACAGCCAGAAGCAGGCTCACGTTTAAAAGCTTCTAGAAGGAATGGCAAGTATCGGCCCCATTGAGAAGGACACAAATACTGGAAGAGGGACTCATCATATTCGGATATCCTGCGACAAATGAGCAACTATGCAAATGTCAAAGAGATACACATCAAATGAATAGCGAGATACTGCTGGACTGGAAGGAAATGACGAGCTAGAGATGGTTGTGGTTGTGGCTATCTGACCCTGCATGGAACAGCTCCTGTTTAATTTTAGATATTGCAGCTGCTGCAATGTGCAATGGAATACCTATTCTGGCCGAATCAATCCCGATGCCATAACTCTGGCAATATCTGACCGGTTTCTGTTTAATAGTTCTTTTGTTCTGCTTCTGCAGTATTCTGGCCACACCTGGCTAGACCTACATCTACTATCAGCTTGTAATAAATGTGCGCAAAAAATCTGCCCTTAAGGACCTCCATAGTGGCGTTAACCCTCTCAGCTAGGTAGGCGTCCAAGGCAGATCCCCGCCTTTCTAATTTCAGTTCACATTTCCCTCGATATTGCTGTGACTGGGAACTCAGAGAAGGCTGAGTCTGAACCGACTACCCAAGGAGGAAAGTTCATCTTTGCACTATTCTACCAGTTTCGGTGATGCACATAATAACCAACACAATACCCTTGATAGGCACCTGGGTGTCATTAAGGGCGACTATGTTGTTCCCTTAAGTATAGGACAGACTCCCCGTACAGAGAGACGATGCATGAGTCAGGAAGTAGGAAGCACGTGGAAATATTCAAAGAGTTAGAAAAGAGCACCTACTCCATAGTCAGTGCATGTACCAAATCATCAACCAACTCATCTACAACTCTCTATGCCTCATCCTCAAGAACTGCGATCCTTTGTCTTGTAAGAACTATCGAGGCATATCCCAACGCCGAGGCAAACCAACGAGTTTCAAGTCAAGACACCTCTCCATCAAGAGACTGTAAGGCCCCATATGACAGCATTTATTGTCTTGAGCTCTACAAGACGACGGCTGAATTCGGGATCCAACCAAAACTGGTCCAGCTATGCCATGTGATTCTGGAAACAGCTCTTCTGAACTATTCCAAACACGCACCGGACTTAGTCATGTGATATCTTCAATCTTGTCCTGCAATAGATAGTCCGCAAGGCAGGCATAAACACGGAAGGCACTATCTTCAACAAATCTGTCCAGCTGCTGGCATAAGACATAACATCACTGTTGGCAACAGCAACTTCGAGGTAGTTAGGGAGTTGACCTACATCGGAGTAAATATCAACTTACCCTAGGGAATCGCTTCTAGTTCGGTTCGGCAAAACAAATGGATTCTAAACTGAAAACATTGGTCCTACCAGTTCTGTTATATGGAGCGAAGTCCAGAACGATAAGCAGGAGCAGATTTTGAGAAAAATTCTGCGTCAAAGGAGAAAATGTAGTCCAAAAATCCAAAACGACATCGAGCGAATGGAAAATAATGCTTCAAGAAAGAAGGTCTTTGAATCACAGCCCCCAGGTTCAAGACGACAGGGATGACCTAACCTCTGTTTTAAGGATCAAGCTATTGTGAATTTCAGAGCATTTGGTCTGGACAACTAGAAGCAGCGTGCCCAGTGTCGAACGGAGTGGAAGGCTGCCATGTCTCAGGTAGAGATTCTTTACGGATCAGGAGCGCATTCCCTTTCGTTTGACGAGGGACGTAAGATTCAACAACGAACTATACCACCTGAGATGCCGAGGACCTGTGGATCGGATGCATGCAAATGCTCCAGCCCGCAGGATCGTAGAATCCATCCTGGAGGGACAACGCCGTCCCTAGGCCACTGAGGAAAGTTAGCTAAAGCCAACTGAAGAGGCTTGGTATTAAAAAAACAAAATTCATCCCGAACTATGGCACCTCCCGAGTGTGTATAATGATGCGATGTATACCTCTCAATCCAAACCACTGTAACAGGACCTCGAACAACAGGAATACGTATGGTGTCAATCCCTCCTAGAAAATGATGGATTCGAGTGGGCAATAGACAGAGACCTAGCGACGTACATTTCGGTCCCTTAAGATGCTATGTTTTCGAGGTGACATGAGAGCACAACAGGTACATCTACCACCAATCGATCCGTGTTCTAGGACTTTCGAAAGACCTAACCTTTTATAAGTAAAAGCAACAAAAAAAAATCCCTCAAATTAAGCCCACACTCTGCTTCCATATATACTCGTAGTAAGCATGGTCCAGCAATCCTGCTTGAATATCCTTAAATCTGCAAATATACCCACGAGCAGCAATTCCCCGTTTAATACCAACCAATTAATCATCCTGATGTCCAGGAGAAACTCTCATCTTTCACCATTTGCCATGTTAAAAGCCGGTCAGCTGTTAAGTCAAATTGTTTCATTTTACCACCCACTCACCGCGTGTCCTTTTCCCTGTCCCGACCAATGGGTGGTATGTTTTTTTTTTCTAATAAAACTCACGTGACAATTAACTGTCCACTAATTAGGGAAGCTACAGTAATTTATGATATTTGCGGGAGACTTTTATTGCTGCCGCAGTCTCACACCAGCCATGTGGGAGGAGGTCCTGCTTTCATACACAAAATGCGTGTGACTTGGCAATTATCAAAATGAACCAAGGGTCTCGCTAGGGGTTTTTTTTTTGGTTTTTATCATACCCTGCCTCTCGTCCTTTTTTGCGTTTCTTTTGATGGCGATAAATTAAATTTATTTGGCGAAAGAATTCTCTCGTGGGAAAATGGCAAAAAGGAGCAAATCTATAATCAAAAAGGACTTTATTGCCTTTTTTATGATCAAATTATGGGCTTTTTCGCGGCGCTTCATATGGAAAGCATTGAATTTTGGATCGCAAAAGGAAATTTAGACATAAAATTTTATTCTCACCAGTTGGGAGGTGATGGGTTTATATTCCTAGGAAGTGTCGGCAAGTGAATTATGAGGGAATATTTGTGTGAAAGCGATTGTGAGGGTTGATTTAGGAAAGCAATAGGACCCCAGCCGCCCGCCTTGTACGATTAACATTTGATCCTTTGACATTCAGAATTGTGTTAATTGTGTTCTTGAAAGAGATTTGCGTGGTCTTAATTTGAGTCTGGCAGGCACGTGCGTGCGAATACCGGATGTAACAAATATGTTTGCATTGAGTGAAACATCCGTTTCGCCTTGAACCTGGCTATGCTATAAATGGAAACCATTTCGGTCATATCAAGGTCTCCTCGCACGCTCCAGTATAAATAAATTTTTTTTTTTCGTTTTGTAGAGCCCTCTCCTCTGGCAGGGACATGTGTCAACATACGAGTTGGTATTTGCGTTGGAATAAGTCCCAAGTAGCTAGATTCAAGGCGGCAGGATGGATAGGATCGTATAAATATTGACCAGAAGCTTTGAATGGGTTTACGAAAATATCGTAGGCGGGTGACGGTACACAGATATCCGGATGTTTTGAACTTTAGACAGCACGAAGGATTTGCGTTTTTTGAGTGACCATAGGATGGGTTTCATTTAGGGGAGAACACGCCCAGCAGCAAACCACTCCAACCACAGGTGCTGGAGATGGAGAAGTGTAGAGCAAACAGCGTACTGTAAACAAACATTAAGGGATTAGTGTGGAAAGTATCTGTGGATATTACTGTCGGTGTGGGCGGTCGATAGTTTGCTCCAGTAAGCTTTGTTTTTTTGCGACTGTTTGGAACTTGTTTGAGTTGTTTCTCATTTACAATTCAGAAACATAACAACAATAAGGTAACCATCGAGGAACTATATTTAAGTGCTGAAAGTGCTTCTGAGCTCACCCATAGCCATACCTATAGTATCCATGGTGCGATGCTAAAGGTTTCCTCATTTTGAAGCCAAGAAGAAGGGACTACGAATTTGCGAAAATTCTTCATTCAAAGTGACTTCATATTTTCAGAAAAGTTACGAAGGAGAAATGACACTAACTGAGGGGAGATACTGGTGTCTAATACCAGCAGGTCTGTCAACAAGATAAACATGTGAATCTGGGCTTCATGAGGGCCACAATGGTAACTTGATTCCAGGTATAACGCTGCGAGAAGATACCGAATATGTTTGTAAAACCATCGATGCAGGGAAATAGTCCACGTTTTGTTAGGAAATAAATGGACATTTTCAGAATGACATCGTTTCTCACTATTAGTGAGTAATAATTTCACTATTAGGTCAGCAATAGATCCACTGTCTTGAAAGGCATTCCACTTCCAACTTAGTATCCAATATTTCAGATTAAAATATGTTCGGTTCAAGTGAGAAAAATGCAAGTACACATTAGAATAGTGAGTTTATTTCCCTCTAAGGGTGACACAAATTCCCATGTGGAGTAAATTCCCGTAAAGTTATTTCCTTGCACAAAAACTAGTGGAAGACGTAGACTATTTCCTGCAAAGTTGGAAGAAACGTAGCCAAATTTATTATCCTTCGCTTTTTGGCTATTTAAAGCACAGACCTTTATAGACTCCAAAACTATGCTGACGATATTCTGGTATAGGCAAATCAATTAAAGATGGTTCGGGATCCAACACCATTCGGAAAGCTTAGGCTGTACATCAGTCTAACTAAGCCAACTTTGTGTTATCGTTTTCAGATTCTTCAGTTAAAGGGACCTAATTTACCAAGAATATAAAACTTCCAGGAACAATCAAGTGTATTGAAGCAACCTAGCTAGAGTTAGCTGATAAAGGACAGAAATATAGCCACATTATAGCCATGAACCACCTGTTTTGTAAAAACAATGTTTTTGTTCCCTTTATGCCTATAGATCATATGAAGACCATGGATAGGGTCAAATGGCTTCACGGGGAATACATTTCTGCAGCACCACTAGCACAATTAGAAACCTGTTTTAAAACGGTCTTTCAGTCTGAATTTACTGTCATACTCAGAGTAGCAAACTCAAAAATTGGGAAAGTATGAGTCAATCATTTGCAGAGCTTCATTGCTGATTATTTTGATGACTAGGTCCGATAATTGGAAGGATGACACAAGCCATACCTTCTCCGGGTGTTTTCAGTGTTTTTAGTTCCACACTATAGCAAAGCTTGCAGGGACAACTCCGTCTACGGGAGTTCGAGACCGGTATGTTCTTTAAGGTGAATCTTGTATTAGACTCCCATTTTTGACGAGCTTCTCTCGGGCCTTAATCTCTTATATGATTCAAACTGTTTAGAATTTTATTTCAGAATTTTTGAGGTTTAAAGCACTTTCGTACCAAACAATACCACATCGAGCAAATGGAACTCTAGAACCTTTGTTAGAGGGGCATGTATAGCACTAAAATTGAGGTCTATTCCGGTCAGTAGACTGAGAAAGTCTTGAAAAGTTAAGTAAAAAACGTAGCATGTCATGAAAAGTATGGTTTTGGTTGTAGGATAGTCAATGACTAAGGTTTGGAGATGACTTGTTGGACATGTTTTCTAGGGAAATTCTAATCTTAGGCTCTCCTTCCGTCTTCCAAATCATTTTAGTGTGTTGCAGGCAGAAATGATGGCTATTAAATAAGCTTCACCGTAATTTGACGAAAACGCGGAAGGATATGCCCATCTTTTTGGACAGCCGGGACGTTTTCAATCCTTGGAATCAATCTCTATGAATTCAACCGCCTTTCATGGAGATGACTGAGCAGTTCAACTCTCAACCTTGTTGGTTGTTGAGACACAGAGACAATCCAGGGAATTGTAAGAAATAGAAAGAATTCCACCCATTTTGACAGTTAAAGGCGACGGAAACATAAGCTACATGCTATCAAGGGTGCAAATCTTAGGTGGACAAGTGAACTAAGATGTATGACTAAAACCGGGTTCAAAAGGCTCTAAGATAGATAGATAGTCTCCGGAAACTGCCCAAAAAAACAAACGTGCCACAAGGCTGGGCTTGTTTACGAATGATTTTCGCTTCAGCTCAGCTCTCTTCGATTATAGGAAGCTTCACTTAGAAGTCTTCAATTATAAAGCCCTAGACGATCTGAGAAATATGGCTATCAGAAGTCTCTTTAGCTTCATCAGGATCTAGGGAGACACTTTCACCTATATAGTGGTATCCCACGGTCCTATTGCTGGTCTACGTAAGTGTGTCATGGACCATTAGTTGTAGTCGCTATATTAGCCTGAACGCTCACTAGGAGTTTACCTAGACCTACCTAGACCTGCAGTAAAATTTTGGGCGGATCCTTCAAACGAAATGGTCGTGGGATGGACATGACATTTCACTTTTACTTGAGGATCATCAGTTTGGTGGCCAGCTTTGAAAAGGAACCAGCGATTGGTTGGGCGCACTTAATAGTGAGCGTAGGCACTATGAGTGTCACACAGAATAACTCAGAATCTTATAGGTCTGCAGGGGTCCGCGGGCCAAAGCGGAATACTGACTCCGGAATATCCGGAATACCCCCATGTTCTAGGGGTATTAAATGGAACCGGCGTTGTGGGTCAGGGAAACTTCCCAACCAGGGACAAAATCACTGGTTACGAAGCAACCAAAAGCCTCGGATAAGGATGATTCTACTGTTCACGACTTTAGAGAACTAAACAAGGACAACGACCTTCGGATCTGTACGTGGAATGTATGGGCCCTTGACAGACCACGTACAGCCGAACAACTAGCAGAGGCCCTAGCCTGCTATGATGCAGATATCACCGCAATCCAAGAAGTGCAATGGGATGGGCCTGGCAAAAAGAGGATGAACAACTGTGACTTCTGTTACGCTGATTGCTGTAGGGAGCAGAAGCAGCGTTGCTGATTTGTTGTAAGCGGCAGAATTAGGCAAGAAGTCTTGAGCTTAATATGCGCTCATGCCCCCACAGAGGACAAGGACGCCGCCACCAAAGAATGTTTCTACGAGCTGTTTGACCAAACCTATGAGCAATGCCCTAGGTATGACGTTAAAATCGTCCTAGGCGACGGAAGCTGCCAAAATGGGTTTAGCGGTAAACAAGGGCAAAGCGAAGTATATGCTGTCAACGAGAAGGGACACACAACATCGACGAATTGGACAGAACGTCACAATAGACAGTTATAACTTTGAGGTAGTTAAGGACTTTGTATACCTCGGCTCCGCTATAAACTCTGACAACAATATTACCTCAGAGATCAAACGAAGAATTACTTGCCAATCGCTGTTTCTTTGGCCTAAGAAGGCAATTGAGTAGCAGAGCCCTATCCCGTAGAACTAATGAGACTCTATATAAGGCTCTGATCAACTTAGTCTTGCTTTATGACGCTGAAGCGTGGGCTCTGTCTGCGAAGGAAGAGATCCTCAGTCGCTTTGAGAGAAAGATTCTTCATGCTTTTGAGGTGGAGATTCCATGACGAACTATACGAGCTGTACAGCTACATCGACTAGTCAGAAAAATGCGCATCAGTCGTTTAAGATGGCTAGGACATGCAGAGCGAGCGGACACCAATGCTCCGGCTCGTAGAGTCTTCGAATCAAACCCGGAAGAACAACGCAGTAGAGGAAGACCTCGCCATAGGTGCTGCGCACAAGTAGAAGTGGACCTTAATCGACTTGGAGTCCGCAGCTGAATAGACATGTTGGTTGAGGCCCAGGTTCACCCCGAACTGTAGCGCCACTTCAGTAAGTAACATCGTTTAATGAAACTTCTTCAAGATTGTAAGAAGACCAACGTCGGGATAAATAGATTGAAAATTTGTGCTTTATTCATCCAAATAGGACTAATCTAGAGCTTGTCCACAAAAGAGCACAAAACCTTAAAAAAAAATCGTTTAGGTAAGACAAGACTCATAGCTATTAGACCACTTCAAATCATAACCTATTTCTTGTACCTGTTTAGTCGATTGGATTCAGTAAATCTACTACGTTTTCGGTATTTAAAGCGACAATTGATCCTTGCAAGGAACTAGTTATTGTCAAGGAAAAAACAGATTTTGGTTCCTTTCCACAATATTGAATTTGTTACTCGTAAATCGAGATGTCAGCGATGGAACGTATAAGCAATAACTTTAGCTTCCCCAACCCTCCACCTTTCATCAAAAAAGATACACTTTTCAACGCGATTCCTAGCTGAAATCCTTACAGATTTCGACAGTGAATTCAAGACCTATGGAGTCAGTATGTACTTTATATGAAATGGCCATCATCATCCAGTGTAGCCTATTGTCTTCGTCCTTTGTAGCAAGGATTGCCTCACGTTAGTCAAATGTTATACAGAACCAAAAAAACAATATCGAATCCCAACTATCTTAGGAAACAAACGTCGGAAATGCCCCGAAAATATGCAAAAACTTTTCCCCATAACTGCCATTAACACTACACCCATAAACCCATACATACTGTATGTACAGCTCTATCTGTTAACATCCATAAACTGAACTCAAAAAACATTTTGTAGATAAAAACTCAACACGCCCCCATATGGCGAATGACTAAGTAAAAAGCATATTTTTTCCCCCGCCTAGCCCCACCAAAAAGGCATCAACCATACATCAGACAGGACCATAGGTTGAGATAAAGGAAAGATTAAAAGGATCTCGTAATTTCTCTTCTGTTTCTGTTTTTGAGGGAAGGAACTCTTTTAATAATGATGTCACGTACTGGCCTTGAAAATGCTAGACGAAAATTTAACCTAAAATTTTTGGCCTTTGGTTCGTAGGACACTCTACCATCGATCAATGTTTTTTTTTTTTTTGCGTTTTGTGTCGGAAGAGATAATTTTATAAATAATTGCGATAGCAGCAAATTTACATTTATAACCTTTTCCCTCTGTAAGAGGTTAGAAGCCCGTCCTATGTATGTAGATGGAAATGGAGATGGAGACGTTTTTTCGTTTCGTTGTTTACACATTTCGGTCGTGTACTGGAGATATATCAAAGAAAGTTACTGTATGGCATCCGGAGAGGGCATTCATCTTGGGAACCTTATTGGAGAGGCATTACCCACCAGAAGGCCATGGGAATTGCTGCAATTGTCTGCTGGCGGAGGAGGTAGGGAAATTATGAAAAATTGTGCAATTAAGTGGAATTTCAGGATATACTGCGTTTTGAATGGGACACCCACCATCGAGTAGGCGCGCGGGAGGAGTACTTCAAATTTTATTCTTAACTACTGTGTAACGAAGTGGTACAGATATTTTCACGGGTACTTAAATACCTCCTATCTGATGAAGTCCCAGCAGAATCCATACTAGGACCCATTTTCTTAGTTAATGATTACTTTTGTTAAGGACTTTGCTCCACATAGTCGTAGGATCATATATAACTCATGATAATGTTGAAACCAGTCACTGATATAGTTTGGTGTACATCTGGGCCTCAACCAACAAATCTCTCTGCTTAGACCGATATTTACCTCATTCCGTCCAACACACTTCAAGTCAGTTGAGATACCCTTTCACTTATGCCAGCCAGGTACCCTAGTGCATTGTTCCTCAGGGTTGGATTCAAAAATTCTGAGTAATCGAAGCACTGGTGTCTATCGCATCTGACTTATACGCAAATAGTTGTCGCTGTACAGCTGTTATACTTCGTAAAGTCTGAGAATATCTTCATCGGATTCGATGGGCTTCATCATGATCCGTGCATTCTAGGCACAAACTCGCTTCGTGCATAAACAACCAAAAAATTTTTGCTCCGAAAATGTATGGGAAAATAGGTTACGTATACGCCACCGAACAGGATACCTATATCCAAGTTCTACCACCTCGTGATTGAATTTTAGGTGGACATTCTGAATCTGTGTATCCTAGACACAAACTGGCCTAACTCGCTTTTTCCAGAAAGGAGTGAACATTTTTGGTATAGAAAATGTGTGGGAAAAACTGGTTACGTATACGTCACCGAACAGGATACCTGCATTCAAGTTCTACCTTTTCGTGATTGAATCCGATGTGGACATTTTGAATCTGTGTATCCTAGACACAAACTGGCCTAACTCGCTTTGTCCAGAAAAGAGAGAACATTTTTGGTCCAGAAAATGTGTGGGAAAAATAGGTTACGTATACGCCACCGAACAGGATACCTGCATTCAAGTTCTACCTTTTCGTGATTGAATTCTAGGTGGACATTCTGAATCTGTGTAACCTAGACACAAACTGGCTTAACTGCTGCCTCGATTTGTGCAGAAAGGACAGACAATTTTTGGCCCAGAAAATGTGTGGGAAAAATAGGTTACGTATACGCTACCGAACAGGATACCTGCATTCAAGTTCTACCTTTTCGTGATTGAATCCGATGTGGACATTTTGAATCTGTGTATCCTAGACACAAACTGGCCTAACTCGCTTTGTCCAGAAAAGAGAGAACATTTTTGGTCCAGAAAATGTGTGGGAAAAATAGGTTACGTATACGCCACCGAACAGGATACTCACATTTGAGTTCTATCATCTCGTGATTGAACCCATAAAATACCGAAAACGACTCGTAAGAATCCAATGTCACTGGCGTAATACCACAAGAGTCTCCACTAGGCCCACTGCTATGCAATATCATACTGAGGCTTTGTTATACGAAGATCGCTGTCCCGATTATATAAAGTACTAAGCCAACTCGCATTATTCTAAATACGAGAGGATCCAGTCATAGACGGAGATGGTTATTTTTAAGGACTTTTACATAGAGGGTCCTATATGTCTCATCAGCCCTGCGAGCAAAAGAACAACGTAAACCGGACTACAGATGAAAACTCAGATGTTGTGGAGGCACCGGGATACACATATCCCCTCTCAATCAATGGATAAACAAATATTATGAGGAGCATTATATCCTTAAAGGACATAAGTACGTCTGTAAATGTGTACATGATTCCTTTCATACATTCTCTCTCGCAAGGCACAGAATGCATGGAAAGGGCCGTGATTTTCTAATACCCAAGGTTCTACAGGAATTTAGCAAGACACTAACCTCCTGAAACATCGTTCATGGAATTCGATCCAGTCTTGTAGTGAATGACAAGCGCGGTGGACCGAGAAGTCTTATTGCAAACTTATGACGTCCTGATTGAAAAATCAGCACAGAAGTGCTAAAGACTCGATTTTTCTGAAAATTTTAACATAGTGTGACACAAAAGCAATAAGTAAACGGTGGTGCTGTCAGTTAGTTTATTGAGAAGGTCCACAGGCTTGGCAGTAGGCGACTCTCTCGACCCTATTTTTCAATACATTTTCGATGGTCTTGGACACTATTTCACAAATTGTTTGCTTAATATTATTCTTGAGTCCTTGAATCGTCTATGGATTGTGGACAAATAGAATCGACAGCTTATAGACACCAACGGATGCAAAGTAATTGACAACTACAGGATCATTTCTTGGTGTCAAGTGGCATTTGACACCTGCCAAACTCAGCTGTCATTTCAAGTGTCATAATATTAGTTGAAAAAAAATAAAATAAAATTTAGACTCTTTATCTTTGTGGATCGCGATTCCTTTTTTTACTGTCAACTTCCGATTTACCTAAGAAAAGCAAGTGACACAGCTATCCTAAGCGTGGATACGATATAAGGAGAAGAAACAGAGAGATAGTCTATGGATTCTGGTCTCGTTATATTCGTATACTTAGTTTGAAAGTCAAAAACTGACAGGACCCTGCTAAATGTTTGGACAGTAGGTATGCTCTTATGTAGGTACACTCTTATGACAGATGTGACTTATGATAGATACGACTTACCTTACAGGATGATTGAACGAATCGCTGAAAAGGAAAAAGAAAATTATATTAGTTAGAGACTTTGTATTTTCATTTACATGCTCACAAATATACAAATGTCAAGTCTGTCTGTCTGATGAAATGCCCCTTTCTGACCTTTTATCAAAAAATTCTAAGACTAAAACTGCTGTTTTTTTGAAGATTATATCGGTCAAGTGGATCCCGGCATTTCCCTGCATTTTAAATGGTTCTTCGGGCGAAAAGTTCTCGCACTTTTGTCGGATATTCTCTTTGCGAGCTTCTGAGACATATGGCTTGTCCTTATGACTCAAAAAGAAAGAACTTTGGAGCGGTCAAATCGAACTATCTTGCCAGTCAGTGGAAATCGCCAAAATGAGACATTAGGCTATCCGGAAACAAATGCAATATCGGTTGGTCTGTTCCTGCGGTTGCACTGTCCTGTCCTGAAACAACATGTCCTCGTACTTAACTGGAATACAAACTCGTTGTTTATGCTTCTGTATTCCTCACGTGTCACAGGGATTGTGTTACCCAAGGCGTCGAACCACAGGGGAATGAGCACTATAAAGTCTTCCGGCGGCCCTTTGGTCATGTGTTGTTGTTCAAGTCTCTTCAAGGCTAGCAGCTGCGCTCATTAGTGTTTGACCAGTTGGCATGGAACGGCCAGGAAATCTGCCCTGAAATCACTAACGAATATTTGTGAATTATTTCATCTAAAGCCATGGAAAATTCTACCATAACGTTGGAACAACTATGAGTCGGATACATTGAACGATGAAGACATATAGGGTGACCAGGTATGTACGATAGGAAATAAAATTCAAACAAATCAACAACTGAGTGAAACATAAAATTGATTCTGACTTTATTCTGAAGCTACATTCATGCCATTTTGTACGAAATAGCAGGTCAATCATATAACTGCCTCGGCTTTGCTGACCGTGCTTCAAGCAGTCGGTCCAGTATTTGCGGCGTTAATCTAGCAATAGCGTCTAGATTGCTGCCCTCAAGCTCATTCAAAATGGTTGGCTTGCTAGCGTAGAGTACAGCTCAGGTCCAGAGAAAATAATCGAGTGGTGTCAAATCTCATGGTCGAGGCTCGAGGTGAAATGACCTAGTTGCGTCGCGTGTATGGCATGTAGCGCCGTCTTGTTGGAACTACAGCGCGGATATATCAATGTTGTCGAGCTGTGGTCTCTGAAAGTCGATTATCATCTCTCTATACCTGAGACCAACCCCGCTCAGTCAACAATGGACCTCGTCTGAGAAGATGATTTTTAGGCCAAAATCCGGATATCGTATTTACAACTGACCTGGGAACCCGCACGAGAGTGACAGCTTGTTCCAGTTCGCTTCGAAAATGAGACTGGAGGCTGGGAACAACGTTTCGGTCAACGGTGGGTGTTACAGAGCCAAGTTTAGCGACTTTTTTTTTACTGAAATCGAAGACATAAATTCAGACGACCTCTGGTTCATGCAGTATAGCGCGCCACGCCACAGAGCACATGCCACAATTGACACCAAATTCCCAAATCGTGTAGGAATGTCAATTGGCCGCTTTCGAGCTGCGATTTTGTGGGGAATCCTGAAGGACTGATCTTATACCAACAATCCGGAAACAATTCAAGCACATAAGTGAGTAATTCCTTAAAAATAGTTCTCTTTACTTCAGGATCAGGACTCAGTTACAACTGCAAGAACAGACATACTGGCCAATTTATCATACTCATCCCGAAAGAGGACATTGTATGAAGAACAAACTGGATTTTGGATTCATCATGGAAATACACAAAGTATGGACAAACCTGTTTAGGATGGTTCGTACAGCATGGTTAAGAAAAGTCCGTAATCGGCAGTAAGCCCATTCAACTGTCCCAATCAGAATTAATGCAGATACTTTCTACATCTGCATCGAGGACCATAAAAGCAAATTCCTTCGAATACAAAAAACTTTACTCCCCGTTAACCGAATTGATTACTCAGCATCCCGGCCGGACAAATCCCAATCCTCACATAAAATACACCCCTTTCCTTGAGCCATTGTAGCTCTCAATCCATGAGGGAATCATTCCCCATCCGCCAGAGAAACCAACTGCAGATTCATCATAAAACAGTCCAAGCGAAACCATTCCCCTTGATCTATGGAAGGCGACTCCATGCCTTATGCAGTGACACGTTAAGCCCCACAGACTCCTCCAAAATTTTATTACCAATAATAAACAAATAAAAAAGAGATAATACAATTCCAAGTGGCCCCGTCATGACATCTCATCTATGTCACAATTCATATTCATATTCGGCCATTACAGTCATCGATAAGACAAAGACGAAGATGATGGGCGAACAACAAGGACGACGCTGCCAAAGTGTCCTTGTCGTCAACAAGCCACCCCCAGAGGGAAGGGACAATTCAATTAAGCTCACAACGCAATATTCCACGCAAAGGAGAATACATTTTTTTTTTTTTGGATTTTATCTCACAAATACAGGAATTGCTTCAATTGACGACGATTTCGAACACACACAGCCGCCGCCGTGCGTACTGTGTGAAGGTCGTGAAATGAAAATTTCGAATTAAAAATTTAAAATTCCCCCGCATCGATGGATTTTGGGAGAGCAGCCCCCACCTTCCACCCAAATGGCGTCCCTCCTGGATGGTAACAGAGCAATAACATAAAATATTTTATATCCTCGGCCATAAAAATCACATTTGGAGCAAATGCCAAAAACAGATGGAGATAGGCAGCCCCGTCTCGGCGAGGTGAGACCGGGGAAGTGCAACAAGGGGCGAATGCTTAATACCGCTAAGCTATCCATGTTTTAGGGACTTTCAACGTTCCTACTAAATTGGGTGATAGATGACTGGTGATGATGACGGCGCTGATGGTAATGGTGATGCTGGAAGTCATAGAATTTAGATGTGAATTTTATTTATCCTTTTTGGGCGTGTTTTGGCGGAAATTACCGAATTTAAATGTTGCTCTGTGGCGTCGATAAGGGGGCGCTGTAACTGAATGACTCTGTTCTGAATACTGAACAAGAATCCTTCAAGAATGTTGTTCAAGTATCCCTAAACCAAGTGACTGTGATGGCATACATTGGTCAAGAATAATTGAGAGTGCAGATAGGTATGGTTCTGTGAAGAGCAAATGGACTTAGCGACACAGAATACCATACTTGATGGACAGCAATAGTTCTTGTGATCACATTAGGAATTTGGAATTCCTGGCAAGGAAGAATGTATCACTGGCACGACGAGCAAGCAAGCTGTTAATAACTTTAACATATTGGAGAGCAGTACGTCACACCAAAGTCACTTCAAGGTATGGAGGACAGTTAAACTCAATCAGAGCCGTTGTGGTCATGGAATGATAGGGAACACCAAAACTGTAAAGCCACAATGCCATTACTCAGTTAGCCGTACAATGATTCTTTAGACCAGAACGTCAACTGTAATACTTGGAGACTAAGCTATCAAGTCATCGTTCTCTGTTGATCTCTAAAATTTTAAAATACTCAATCCGATGCACGTGTCTAAGGATTCGGATACTACTCAGCGAGGAAACGATCTGTGAAAAACAGGAGGCATTGGTCCTAATTTTACATCAAATACAGCTCTGAATAGCTCCTAAATGTAAGGCTGCCTAAAATGTAGGGCTAGCTGTTTACAAGTTTTTCCCAAGAAATACAAAGACTGGAACTGACAAGCTATGAAGATGTGGATATCTGAAGTATGCTAAGTATACTAGGAACAGCTAGCAAAATCCTGTGAAGGGTTGCTAAATATCTGCAGACGGTAAGATACCAAATGACGATCTCATTTGATTGACATGAATCAAGGAAATCGCTGGATGGTTAGAAGATTGCAATCTAATTGGTTTGTTCTTACCACGCAGCCACAACCACAATCCATAAAGCCACAACGACAATACGACTTTTTATGACTCGTGCCCATTCCTTGAGAGAATATCATGGTCTTACCTTAGCTTAGGAAGGGAACAAAGGAATATGGTTCTGTGGACAAGGAGACAGATTTCAATCCTTGATGGGTAAACTGATGATCAAACTAAACTACATCAACAAAACACATCACCCTACCGTTGTCCTATCTGAACTTCGTTCGCGATTGGCTTCTAGTTTGCATTATAGCCATCCTAAGTGAAGGAGTTCGTACCTAGAGGCAACTGATAGGTGTTATGTGTAAGTTCTGAGAGATCATAAAGGCAGGCAGACATTTCATTTGTATTCCTACAGCTGCGGCTGTGATGCTGGAAGAAAGGGACTATGTTTGGTAGTACGACTTCCAATTAGCCAATACCCCATACTGATTGGTGCTATTTTGTCTATTACAGCGTAGGCTCTGCGGATCAGGTTAACCTGGAGTGGCTCGTGGCAAAAAGTCTGAGACAATCTTGACTATACCCATAATGGGGCTAAGAGGGCCTGAGCTGCATTGGACTTACTCGTCGGCTATTTCATTCTCCTCAATGTTACTGTCATTGGAAAACCAGAGGAAAGTGATTTCTTCCTTATAATACTGCATTAGTTTGCCTGGCTATCAGAGAATATTGCTATCTTGTTTGAGGCAGTTTCCACTGGAAAAACAGCGCCGTAGGTCGGAAGGCAGATCAGCAGAGAGCGCACCTGATTCGACTCCTTCTACAATACTTGGTATGTTTGTTCTTTGGAACCAAGAAGTTATTCGAGTTCTAGACAGCAAAATGCAGAGACAGAAGATTAAGTACCCTACTATGGCCCTAAGATTAGGGCGACCATTACCCATGTTCTCTGAATATTACCACACAAATCGCTGTGCTTGATACTCAGATCAAGAAGCAGAAGATTGATGAGGATGAGGAGGAAATTTACTGCTTGTGTCGAGCTCGAGAGCATGACACCTGTAATACCCATTCTAGTCTATTTGTGAACTCTGGTTAGTTTGATAATTCTGGGAAAGGGGATTATGACAGTGACCTCTACATTGGAATAGGGAGCACTATGACAGGACACTAACATAGAACCATCTCAAGTTTACTTCTGCACCTTTTTTAGGGAAATTTCTACTTCTGCATCCTGCTCTGGAAGATATGCAGGAGTCCAGAGGAGATTTTGAGCACTTTTGGGAGAAAAAATTCTTCATCGAATTTTGGTCCCGTATACAAATCTTGGCAAAGACCAAAGAATTTCAAGTCGAGACCCACCACCTTTTCATCGACTTTAAAGCCGCATACGACAGCATTCATCGTCTTGAGCTCTACAAGGCGATGGCCGAATTCGGGATCCCGGCAAAATTGATCCAGCTGTGCCGCGTGACGCTGGAAAACACGCGGTGCAATGTGCAATTTGGGAACAGCTCCTCTGAACTATTCCAATCTTGCACCGGATTTCGGCAAGGAGATGCGCTGTCGTGTGACTTCTTCAATCTAGTACTGGAACAGATAGTGCGCAAGGCAGGTGTCAACACGGAAGGCACTATCTTCAACCAACCTGTCCAGCTGCTGGGATATGCAGACGACATCGACATCATCGGTCGCTCCCAGCGTGCCGTTATAGAAGCTTTCACGGCAATTGAAGAAGAGGCGAAACGAGTTGGCCTTGAAGTAAATGAGGACAAGACCAAGTACCTGTTGTCAACAAACAAAGATCTTCGACTCACAGCCCCCAGGTTCGAGACGACAAGGGTTCGGTCTTCCGTGTTTAAAAGACCAAGCTATCGCGGATGCCAGAGCACTGGAAGCAACGTGCCCGGGATCGAAGAGAATGGAAGGCTACCGTGTCTCAGGCGGGAACTTTTCACGGGTCGGGAGCCCGTTAAGTAAGTAAATATACGAGAGGCGAATGGAGGCTAAAATACAACAACGACAAGCTGTATCAAGATATGAATACAGAGAAGGAGCTGTGCAAAGCGATATATTAATGCATTTCCGTGCGGTTATGATCCACTAATCCCATGATTACGTGAAGAAGAGACATTCAAAGGATCAACATCGCACCCCAAAACTGAAAGTACAGTTGAGCAAAAAGTTGAGTAATTTCCATAAAGGACGTTTGTATGATGTTGCGTGTCATACATCTGTTCTCAGCAGGAAAACCAGTTTCGGTGCGAAACTATGCCGAAGAAGAAGAACTCGTTTTTGGGTTTTCTCTCTTACAACTGAAAATGATTCATGGTTTCCTCCTATTCTGCAACAATTGTGACTCCACAGACTACAGACCAGAAGTTTGAAGTAAATCCATCCAGCGTTTTAGGCTACAGTCGAGCGTATAGACAGACAGACAGACAGCCAGACAGACAGACAGAATTGGCAGACTCACTTTTTTTTACACTTTTCTATCAAAGTAATCTCAAGTTTGATTAAAATCTCGAGTTCGAACATTGTAGGTGCAAGTAAGAAAGGTAGAAACCGTCGAGTACTTCCTCTGTGAATGCCCTGCATCGGCCCAACGATAAGAAGACTTGAAGACACACACATCCTGCCCGCACTGAGCTATCTTAAAGGTCACAGTTTTGGAAATATCTCGAAACAGTGATCCTTCCTTTGTCTTTTTACCTTTCTCTTTCACACGGCATCTATAAAGGGAAACACAACGGGTACAGCTTAGGTATGAGGATCAACCGAAACCAATCAATCAACCGATGGAAAATATAAAAAGCTTATGTATTCACCGGTATCCCAAACATCTGTCTTATAAAGCAACTGTACACACTCTCACTCAAAACCCTAATCAAAGCTCCACAGGAACGAATTGAAGTGAAACGATTAATCGAGATAAGCCTGATGTCAGAGAATAGAGGACACAGAATAAGAAATTATTATTATTGTACTTACGTGGCACGTAATTTAATTGATCTTTTCAGCTGATCACGATCTTGCACACATGTTGCACTATTTAAACACAGAAACATTTTTAACTAAAAAACGAAACAAAAATTATGAGACTACGATCGGAGCACTAGCACAACTAAACCACTTCGCACAACACTTCACACACAACTACTGTGAAAAGCACGAAATGAGACAAAGCACTCAGCTTCAGCAAGGAAAAGCCTTGAGCTCGGCTTTGTCTTCTCTTCTCTTGTTTCGTTTTTGTTTTTTAAAGGGAAAGCTCTAAGACTGTCAATAAAATTCCCTTTGGATGTTTTTTTATTGATTAAAGGGAAGAAGCTGGTATGGAGGACGTACTTGGAATAAGAAAAAACAAAAAAATCCCAGACAGGATGGAAATAATTTAGTACAATGCGAGGGCACCTACTTCAAGCAAAACCTCTTTGATTTTGCTATGATAAGGCAGGAAAAAATGAAGATCTAGATCACTCGATCTAGCTGGGAGACAAGGGTCAATGTGAACGTTACCGTCATTATGAAAAGCATCGGTTAACGCCTTTCATATACTTCGAGAAGTTACTTGGCAATCGGAGTTGTCTCTTGAGGTGAAAACATGTTTTTTGTACTCCTGTTCCAGTAGTCCCTTCGAACTGCTTAAGATAAACAAGGACCCTTGAGTTCATTAGGTTATCGAAGTAAGTGCTTAGTTTGGGAGGTCCAATCGTAGAACCATATATCATCTGCAAGGCTGAGAGTTTTGATCCTTCGCTCATCTCGTAGTAGAACGGCTGTGAATCGTGTTTTCCCAAACTGTGGCAGATTGTTGCCCCACGTGAAGCCCATCTACGAGTACCAAAGCCTGTAGAGCGCACAGTTCCATGCGAATGATGATTAAGTGAATTTCATTACTGGCCGATGTCGACTCTTCAATCCAAAGACCTTTACCAATCTACGAATGATTAGAATATATTCGATGTAAGCACATCTGCTGTAGGAGATGACTCAAACTATGACACCAAAACGGTCATTGAAAAGTGTGCAATCTCAACCGGGGGATATGCTTGGGCCAGTCAGTGAATGGGAGTCCCCAACCAGCGAACTACCAATCTACAAATCGTCGTCTTCAGGCTCTTGGATCCAATGCTCCTTTCTCTTCTATCATTTGAACAGGTTAAGACTCGCCAAAAACTCCCCTGTTGCGATCAAGATCTATCAGAAAGGGATGCTGTAAGCTTGAATGGTTTCAGCAACAGTGGCAGACTCAGAGGTGAGTCTCTTGACGGATGAGTGTACACTCATCTATGACAAAACGTTCTAAAAGACCAGGAACTTATCTAATTGTATCATACTGGCAAGGATTTTGTTGCTGTAGTTATGAACCATTTTAAGTCACGAAACCTTCTTTGATGAGTCAGCTAACTTTCTCTATGTTTCGATACTGTCCCTATCTCCGAAGGCCTCTGTCGAACTCGTGGAGCACTGTGACTCTCGAGAAATGGTCACAATATCAACTGGAGGAGATAACCATCTCCTAGATTTTGTGTTACCATTTGACAGTATCATAAGCAACGTTGATTCATGGTACAGTCAGCCCTTGTTAGAGTAATAAGGAAGGAGATGATAGACCGTATGTAGCAGGTACCTTATCCTGTACCCATCATTCGATTCAAAGACGAAGGTATCAGCCTGCGAAAAAGGACTAAATCCACGACTTAATCCAACTAAATAGTCTGCTAAAACTCCTCCTCAACTCAGAACGAGAGGACTGGTATACCCATACCTGGTGATTCCTAGATCTCTGATTGAACCTAGACTCAGAAAGGAGTTCAGAAAACTGTCAAATCAGTTAAATTTGGATGAGTATTGGGACACTGCTTATCGGGAAGTAGTTCCTTTAAAGATTTCTATGAAAAAATCTAGGCACTTAAGTAGTTGGAGCAGTAAGCTGCTATTTCAATTCAAAAGAGCCAAGTCAACCAAACCGGAGTCACTTAGCAAATCCACATGCGAATGCAGAGACGTCCTCAGTCTTCTACTCGAAACCAGATCTATAGTGTAAGTACGCTTTGGTAAACATTTCAACAGAAAGGTCTTCCAGATCATTATGGTTATGATAAGACCGTAAGACTTTTTCTAGCCTACGGGTCGGTTCTTTCATTCTCCTGTTGGCAGTTCCATAGTGGGAAGTTTGTACAATAACCACATTAAAGGACTTGAGTCCTTTTCATCCCTTTTCTTGGCTAATCGATGAACTAGGTGACATGTCCTAATGTCCTAAGTCCATGTGTCAGGGCCAGTAAGAGATATTTTCATTTTGTTCTAATTAACTTAGCTCTACGTGTCTAAAAGCCCATAGAAGACTTCAGGGTGCATAAATGGAAACTAAACACGGAACCTGGCAGTCTCTTCAGTAGCTGCATTGCGATTTAAAATGATAACTTTGGAGCGACAATAGGGGTTTAGTCTGATGTCCAAAGTACATTCTGAATGAGGATAGCAGGTGTTATTACAGCGTGAAAGTTCAAGTCTCAGTCTTCATAAGTCAAGAAGGACTTCCAGCAGTCAGTCGGATAGGTACGCATTGGACCCACAACACCTACACAGGTCGGTCTTTGAATGTTTTGTAGGGTAGAGCAAGAGAAATCTTAATTAGCCTCTTCCCACAATTTTTTTTAAAGGATAATTGGTGTGATGGGCTTAAAGTAGCCTCTTTCGTGCTATTCACTAGCAAATATTGAGTGGATTTGCCTTCTAGCTGAAATCAAGTTCATTGATGAATCTTAGGATTGTTTGACCGGAGGAGGAGTTGATGTCTAAAGGCGAGGTAAAGCCTTTGTGGAAGTGCTATAACCTAACCCGAGCAATGGCGGTTTCAGTGTCCTCGAGGCTTAGTTGGGACATGTCCGATTGGCTTAGCAATTACCAGAGCATCACGGAAGTCCATCAGGATCTTGGCGTTATATTTGGTGGTTCCTAGGATTTCTTCAAAGTTTTTATCAGTTTTCCCACCATAGGAGCGGTTAAAATTTTTGAAGTGATAAGGCAGAGATATCTAAGTTCCCCTAAATTCTAGAAAAGGGCCAGAAGGCTTAAGTCTCCTTTTAAGTTTGTTGTCTTCGATAGACTGCCACCTTGAGTATTACTGCAAATCGAATATTGTCCAGGATTGGCAGAAACTGGCCCTGTTGCTGTGCATGAAGCATATCCATCTGGTTGTCTGTGAGTCAAATATCCATGGAATCAAGTACTATTTCGACAGATTGAAAGGATATACAATCAAAGTCATCGAAGATGTCCAGAAATTCAGGCTGATACAGACTTTTCGACCATGCTTACCAGATGATGCAAGGCTATAACTGTCGATAGTCCTTATTGATATAAAAGTTGTTGGTCATTCCACTACCATTGTTAAGAAACACTGAGTCCAAACTGATAGACCTGAAACCTCTTGTGTCTGAGGGAGCTTCCGGCTTTTAGATGGATAGATGGAGCTAAGAATAGGCACTTGGATCTAAAAAGAATGTCTATTCCAAGGAAAGTGTATTTAAAACTTGAAATATCCCCCAGTTGCTTTGGCAAGGCACTTTGAAGCATTTGACCTTATTGTGACTTTACGCAAGGACATGTGTAACATGTATATTTGAAGAGCCACATCACGTAGATCCCTCTCAGATAAGGCATCAAATTCACAAGGTAATTTGAATCTATCATTGTTGATTTGTGCTTGGTAGAAGTTTCGCCATAAATGGTTGTAAATATTCCAGCAGCCGTTACGCCCAAGTACACGTACATAATTACTCACTTATAATTAAAGTTACACCCATCAATCTGATATGATGAAAACGTCTGCCCAAACACCAACAACATCAATCAAACTTATTGAATAAAGGCCCCACTATATTGCCAGCCACAAATCGCCTCTAGATTCATTACGATTCCGTCCAACACGTCCAAACAAAAAGTAACTAAGTACCGAACTAATATCTACACAGCACATAAAAACCGGCCAGGACACAAGTTTTCAACTAAAGCACCCACAGGAAGTTGTTACGAGTCCTACATACTAATTGCCGCAAACTTTACTTACCGCCACCGCCGCCCATGGAACATATGAGTGTGTGTATCAGTGGTGTATACTCGTACACCTCTCAGGCCTACTAAGGACACGCGGCGGAGGCTGTTTGGGCCCAATTCAAAAGTAATAAATTCATTTTGAAGGCATTTTGAGGTACAACGTGAATGAAGATGAATGAGACCTACATGGCCACGAACAGGACAGTAGTTCGTGGACATGGCCACAGCCGCACGAATGTTGTAAAATTTGCCCAGGAACACACAAGAATCCCAACACTACTGGTCACATCTCGAGATCGGTTTTGATAGAAAGATATATGGTATCGTCAGCAGCAGAGGAGTCACATCCCAACCAACATGGGTGAGGTCCGCATTCATCCGCATTTAATTGCAACGCACCGCACCACAGTTACACACACGCACACTAATCATTCGAAATTTTATCGACTGAGACGATGGAGTTGCGTGACTTAAATCCTTAAAATGGATGCGATACTACGAGCGCTATCCTGTTTCGGACAAATGTGGGCTTTGAGCTCTATTCCCACCGGAGTGTGAGGGATAGCCGCCTGCTAATTCTTCATCTCTGGATTTTGGTTTCCTTTCACTCCCTGGACCGCAGTTTGTTTATTTTTTTTTCCAGTCCTGTCCCCTCTCCACCACTCTAATGTGTCCAAAGGGTGGGTGTATCGAAGTGAAGTTTGTTGTACCATAAAATTAATGCCGGTGACAATTTATTATTTTGGTAACACAATGGGATCCCGGTGCTGCAGGTCCCTTGGCACCAGGAACGGGACAGCACAGAGAGACCAAAACACCAAATGCTAGAAGGATTTCCTTGTATCCCAGCTAAGGGAACAATAAATACGTGTATGTGCTAAAAATGTTGAAAGAAAAAGCGCCCGGCTAAAGAGTGAGGCAAAGAAAAACAATAAAATCTGAGCCATAAAGTGAATTTGTGGGTATTGGGTGTACACGTGAATATAAAAAGGCTTGCTCTCGCTGTACGAGTATGGGATGCGATGCGATGCGGGTTTGGTATGACAGAAGTCCTGAAATAGGCGAACCTCTTGGGAGGTGGTGGCTGGAGGATTTCACCACAAACAACGTATGGCGATGACATACTCGGTCAGAGGTACAGTGGAACCCAAGTGAAGGAAAGTGCCATGTTTGGGGAACTATTTGTGGAAGGTGGTGGCAGAAATAGCTCATTTTGGGGAATTGCTTCATTCACTCTGATTTAGAGTCCATTTTGGGTGGGAATATGTCGGAGGACTTAATCTTTCTTAAGGAAACATAGGGTGGCGCACAAGAGAAACCTAGCAGTAATGAAATTTGATTCATTGTATGAGCCATTTCAGAGAAGCACATCTATGTACAGTGATGGTGGAAACGTTGGAACTGGAAGGTGCCTGAATCATGATGATGACATGAGGACCTCATCTCAAGGATATGACCACGGCAACCCTGTAATCAACAAATTTCAGAAGCAGCAAGAATCATCCGTGTCAAGGATAAGCCTCTAATACGTTAGACAGAAAGCCAAGAGCAGTCAGAAGAAGCTGGAGGCGAACCGATGTACTTTTAGTCTCATTATAGGAGAAGACAAACCAGCTAAGAACTATTGTTGTCTAAAAACTTTTCTGGAAACTACCCTTGGAAGCCAGTGAGGCAGAAAGAAGTACGCACCTTAGTGGAAACTGTGGTTTCTTCCTCTTCCTCTTCCATGAAGCTTTTTCAGAAATCCTTAGCAAGGAGGCCTACTTGCTGACACATATTACAATTGCTATGAGCGTCTTTTTCTGGCTAAAAAAGAGTAGAAGTTTCGGATACAGCTTGGACCATCTGCCAGATAATGAGGCATTTGCTCACCCAAGATAGTTTGAATCTAAGGCCTTGAGTACAACCATCAGGTAAGCTTAACGAGCAGCATGGCGATACCCCGATTGGCAAGCTCATCGAGCACACGATTCCCTAGAATGTCATCCAAGTAAGTTGAATGTTGATGGGTGAGTACATCTCAAGAGAGACAGGTGACAGTTTAGTGCAGTTTTCGGATTGAATTTGGCAGATTCAAAGGATTTGATCATGGCATGACTATCCCTTGATAACCGCATCAAATGTTACAGTGCACCATGATCTTCGCCTAGAAGATGCTAGAGTGACTCCAAATGTAGAAGGAGATATATTTGTTAAAATCATTGAAGAAGACACCTCCTCCTACTCCTGACTCTGCATAGAAAGATACGGACCCCGTGTTGTAAAGCTATAATTCATCCCCCAAATCTAGCCTTGAGGAGATGGGGGAATCATAGTGCTTAGCAAACAGAAGTAGAGGAAGTAAGTTGTTGCTTTCAAGTTTGCTCGGAGGAGGAGTGTGCTATCCTAGGATTAGACTACCGTAGCTGCACATGCTGGCACTTTCGACATGCTGGCACACTCAGAATGTCGAAAGGCGGCAATTGAAATCCAGCATATCCAAGGCAGCAGTCGGGGTCTTTTCCTGTCGTTGGTGCAGTGACTTAAAAACCACATTGTCCCTTGGTATTTTATTACAAGCAAAGGAGCCTAAAATCGAAACTCTATACTCGACGTCGTGGCCTGTACTCTCTTACTATCCATAAGGTGCTTGTGACGACGTCAAGCATTGAATGTATCTTTTGTTAGTGATCCCCTATCCATTCTAATATAACTCTAGCTATTATCCTGACTATGGCAGAAACGAACCATATACACCTTTCCAATGACCAGAAAAGTTTTCTCAGCATTGGTTCACTGTACTCATCGAAATATTATATAGTTTCCGGTCTGGCATAGTTTGTTCACTGTGCCTTCGTACACTTCATAGGGTGATAGACATAGAATCCTTCGAGAGACCTACTAAGTCAGTAAGGTTCATATGAAATCTTTACAAGGAGATCCGCCAGTCTAACAAATCATAGTCGTAGAGCAACTTGAATCCTACTGAACCTTGACAGGATGGTATTCGGTTGAAAACTATGCCACACAACTTGAATCAATCTGTTTAGCACGGTTGATTCTATGTGATTTGATAGTCAAGAACTGCAGGAACAATCCAAAGTCAAGAAGTAGCAGAGGAGCTTAAGGAAAACTATTGAAGTCAACTAGTGGCACTGGATCTCAGCATGTGCACTACAGCGACGTTTGGCATAGGGACCTTAAACTAGCTGCCTGAAGAAGCAAGGAGAAACGTTTTAAGGACTCTGCGAGCAAGCAGCTCCCCATCCTTCAGATATTTACTTATTTATGTGCTGCGACAGTTCGGAGTGGATCTAGACCTCAACCAACAATCATATCTAGAGAACGAGGTGCTTAGCTAACTACCTCATGTTGCACACTCCTAGTTGGTTGAGATTTTCCTCCACTTGTCCGCATCACCTAAGGCGAGGTCTCCCTCTACTGTATTGTCCCTCCATCTTGGAATCGATTGCTCTTCGGCCCAGAACGTTAATGCCCATATCCAGCTCACTATTTAGTATCATCCTCCAAAGCCCATCAACCCAAACGGAAACCGGAATCCGACCCTGTTTCTGCTCTATAGAGCAGAACCGGATGAGGGTCTCATATAAGGATCCTTGGTTTTTACTGACACGGCCTTGTTACTCAAATGCCTTATTAGGCCAAAGAAGCAGCGATTGGCTAGAGTAACTCTTCATTTGAACTCTAAAGTTATGTTGCTGGCAGAGGTTAAAGCTGAGCCAAGGTAGACAAAGTCCCTAACTGTCTCAAAGTTGTAGCTGTCTATACTTGGTTCTGACCTCATTTATAGACAGGTTTAGCTGTTTCAGGTCCAATAATTGCAAACACTACTAGTGACAGAAGGCTGTGTCCTGTGGATTGTGATGAAAGAGTCCTAGTCTCTCTGATACCAATGATAGAGCAAGCCACCTTTCCCATCCCATCTCATGATGGTGTAATGGAGAAAACCTTAGAAGATCCTGCGAAGAAGTCACTCAGCTGAGTGCATCTCCATCTAGAAACAATGCTGAATATTAGTGAAACCAGACAACATAGGACTCTGCTTCTGTCAAAGGTGTTGCACCGGGACCAACTTGATCTAGACATTGGCTATTTAGTCTTGACAAGGTAGCACTATAGGCAAATTTCGCCAGATACCTACCAGTAGGTAGATGAACCTATATCGACGAATATATGCAAAGAGACAGTCTGGCTTCACGAAATCAAAGTGGTTTACAGCTCCTACCCGCATATGACTGAACCAAAAAACCGCTATTCCCCTTGGACAAACAAAAAAGTCCTCATATAGGTACTCGTACTTATCCAGCGCTTGCCCTCAGTAAAAAAAAAAGCCAAAATCCCATTAAGCCATTACATCACTGCAGAAAGGAAAAAACCGTCCCAAATCACCCATCTGTAAAGGAAGCTGTCCCTTCTTCCAACCAAGGCTATTCCAGCTGTAATTGACTTTTTTTTTTTCCTGCCCACTTGATGGAGCACCATCAGCACTGTCACTATTATTTCCGTTCTATAAAAACGATCCCATTAAATGCAATTAATGCCCCAAATACACTGAGCGGTTGATGGCCTTTTTCAACTAAACCAACTCAATAAACTCCCAGCTGACAAATGTGCACAGGATTCTAATAAAACGAATGAATTGCTCTGCGCAAAAAATTGCCCCAAAAACCCCATCAGCAAATACCACAGCTTTCACACCTCAGTTGAATTCCAAAGCAATAGTTTCGCGGTCATCGATCTGAGCCACCTCCTCGCCGCTTCTGCTCTGAATCCTTCCACCAGCAAACCAAACAAATACACCAAACGCTAGATAAAGGTCCTAAATGCTCTGCTAAGTCTTTAAATGCGGTCAATCCTCGAAAAATCACAGCACCGAAGGACGAGGGGGAAAAAATGCCCTAAAAATAAATCTCCCGTGCAGCACAAATTGCTATCAAGGACATGAGGTCAATTTATCTCTGTGGCTGTGTGTGTGTGAGTGTGTTTGTAGATTTCTGTGGCATTCAATCCAATTTCAAATAAATTAATGTTCTAGTTTCAGTTTTTTGCCCTCACAGCAGCGACAACGACGACGACTAGGACGACAATTTATGCGGGACTTGGGTTGCAGCGAATGCCCCTAGTCGTCGTCATGGTCCTTTGAAACTTTCAAAACAGAGAAAGGCTGCCGTGTTGTCATCGTCTGGAACTAGCACTGGAATTGTGTTTGCCTTTCATACATTTTTAATTCTTTATTTGATAGTCTGAACCCATCTGCTTCAGAAAAGGATTACCCGTGCCATGCCATACGTACATGGCTGCATCAGGACCCATTGTGAAATGTCTGCTTTTTAGAATGAATTAGGTTTCGGTCTTAACAATAAGACGAGCACATACTACATACATACATTTATATACACATAGCGCTGAGGTAAGAAAACAAATTAAATTCGCTGTACAAAGAAATGCAGTCGGATTCATTGGTCCTGAGACTCAAGGAGTATTGAAATAAAAATTGAAGAGCTTTGGGGGGACTTTGTCACGTACGGCAATTTAATTAAGCCAGACGACGAACTTCTATTGGGATGTCGTCCATCAATCTTCCCGTGTCGGTGATAGTAAAATTTACGTCAACAATCCTTTTCGTTGGAGTTTAAGGATCACGGTTGTCTGGTCGGTTTTTGGTAGTAGTCCTCACTTAGCATACTTCTTGGTGAGATGAATCTCAAGTTGGGTCAGAAGTTATCTTCGAATTTGCATAACTATTCCGTACCATCAATCAACGTTTACCATTCAGATGGCTAGACGGGGTTTTAGGGTAATCCTTGCAAGGACCGACATGGAAATGCCCAGAATGTGAAGCATTCACTAAACTCAGAACCACTTAGGTCTAGATAAACACATGCCACGAGATGCTTTTGGAAAAGAGGACGAATATCTACATATGTATGCATGGCTTACATCGAGCATCTATGTGCACATGTATACTAAGGGAAACCTCTTACTACCATGTCACCAGGAGTAACTATAGCTATTTTGGAAGAAGATGATGCATGGATTGGATTGCTCTGCAGAACAAACTACCCATTTTTTTAAATTTAGGTAAAGTTGGACCTTTTTACCGTGGATGATACAAAAAGGACATTTTCTATCCAAAATACAATTCATATCAACGACAATGCAATGCAGAAAATATCTGATAAATTGGTGGAGTTCCACAAGAATCAGTGGCACGTCTGGTCTTTAGAATGCACTGTACAAGACTAGGTTGTTTCGAACAGGCTGCTAATGGTTGCTAAGGAATGTCGAGGAATATGAATTTATCCTTGATTCACCATGAAACGTGAAAGGGTATCAGCAAAACTGTTTTTTTTTTTTGCAAAGTAAAACCATCAAGGGTACCTGGTTCGGTGGCGTATGAGTAATCTTATTTTGAAATATTTTTGGGTTGGAAAATGTCCTTTCTCTACTACTCTTGGCGAGGCATTAGTAAAGCTAGTGTGCGCCTAGGATGCGTAAAATCAGAAAATCTGACTTAAGTTGTGTCACAAGGCAGATTCAGGATGAGGGCATCTGGTTCGGAGGCGTATGTGTAACTTTTTTTTCATACATTTTTGGGTTTTGATCAGTTAAGCTGGTGTCTAAGATACTCAAACATGTAAACCTTGCTCTTCGGACAATCTGTTAAGCCGTAGACCCCAACCCAATACGAAGGACATGTCTCTAGTCTAGTCAGTAAAAATATTAAACCGTGACGGACACGGGTCTTTCGTATCTTCCAACGGTTTCTGTATCCTTTTGTTACTTGAGAAAGGTCAAGCCATCATGGTGTGTCTGTTAAGGATTTAGTTTTGATTCCTATAGTTCGTGGAGTATTCTTCAACAAAATTTTTCCTCGTGAATATGATTATATTCTTGTTTCCAAACATGGAGTCTGAAGTCGTAGCCCTATTTAGAGAATTCAGAGAGGAGGTGTTTCATAATTTCGTTGATATCAGTGACGTGACTGTAGTAGAGAGCATGCATCAATAAAAATAAAGGAGTTATGCAACCTCAAGTCTGTTCCTGAGTGTGAGTTCAAGCCAATAACGTTCATAAACCAATTTGTTGTACCTTATCCGGCTTTTGTCGATTTGATGTACTGTATCCCATTGCGGGTCCTAGGGCCTCTATAATACCTATGCGATTTCTGAAAATGTACCTCAGCTCTCCCTAACTCTTTCCCAGTACCCGTGCTTCCTTCTCAACTTCTATGCGCCATGTACTCCTAGGATCGTCATCATGAGTAAGCGGGTGGTTAGCTATGGACCTGTCACCCTCTCGGAGATTATGTCCAATCCACTGTCACTTTCGTCGTCGTATGGTTGTGCCTATAGGTTTAGGGCCCGTTCTCTAATAAAGTTGTTCATTAGAGTTACGTTTTGACCAGAAAATCCTAAAGATATAGCGTAGGTATCTATGACGAACGTTAGCAGCTTCCTCGTGATAGTGGCGGTCACCCTCTAGGTATCACATCCATATACCAGCACGGATTCAACGTGATGACCTATACTGTTTAATTTTGGCATTCCTGACAAACACGTCTGGTTGTGCAGAATAACTAAATTTAGGTCTAGGTTAGACCATAAAGGTGATGACAGTGACCAACCAGGGTTTTGAATAAAGAGAAAGAGGGTCGTGACGCCTAGCGAAGCCAGGGCAGAGCTAAGCAAAGGCATTGGAGATGGAGGATGGTTTCTACCTCCTCATCTCTACAGCTTCTTCATAAACCTATCGGACGATGTCTGTGAGAACCTACCCTAGGCCAGATCTGTCTTGAAATGTTGCAAGTTGACAACGAAGATGTACAACACAGAGGTCCGAATAGAAAAGAATGAGAGGCAAGGACCTTTTCTACATAGAATCCACTATAAGTACGATTAGAGAAAGACTACATCACTGAGATCAAATGCGGATTAGCTCCTGGCAACTATTGGCAAGAAGGCAACTGAGGAGCAAAGCTTCGTTCTACGGCTCTTAGCCATGGATTATGTCAAGGATGGATGTGGGCGCTCTCAATTCTTCACAAAGAAAGGTGAGTGGAAAAAAAGGAGCCATGTGCTATTAGAGGTCCATAAATCGTTATATAATTCGCATCCAACGATGATGGCTGAGTCGTGTAAATCGGAACAATATTGCCTTGGCCCGGAGAATGTTAAAGTCCACCCTAGAGGGACAGCACAATAGGGGAGACCTCACTCAAGTCGAAACAGATTTCAACCAATTTGGAATGCGAAACCGAAAACAACTGACTAACTATTGAAGTTGTCTGGAGAGCCTTGTTAGTTGACACCCAGGTCCATCTGCGTTGGACTTTCTACTGACATCTTTCCTTGCCTCTTCCTCGAAGCATTTGATTAGCTGCATGTATTCGAATTTCATAACTTTAAGCGATATACGGAAGATGTATATATGTGCCTTCCTCGATTCCATTTCTTTCATTCGAATTCGCTTCTCAATAATCGGATTGATGAGGAAGTAGGATACTGTCATCCCATTTCCAATGAGGAAAAGTTGTCTAAAGACTAAATGGCAAATAAATGACAACAAAATCGATAATTTTCTATTGGAAACAAAGCCGATAAATTACATACATACCTACATATCCCCAAATTGTAAGAAAGTAGAATCGATTCTACAAGTATCTTAAAAGTATCTACTTACCGAAACGAATGCTTTGGCGGTAAAGTAGGGCGTGAAGCCAAATGATACTGATTGTCCTGCCAAATATTTACGAAATCTTCTAGATTCGAATTTAGAGCTATGAGGCCAAGGTAGGTAAGGTAAACAATCCACCAATCTAAAGATTTACAAGCTCTATCCTTCAACTTTACAAAACCAGACCCATACTATGCGTCAACATAAAGGATCATCCAATGTCGAAGAAGTGAAGGACTTCACCATGTTCTAATGGATTCTGTACAATGATCGTTGTGACCACAAAATGTTTGGAAGGATACTCGATTCCATGTGTATTTCCTGTCTTTGAAAGAACACATTTCGGACAGCAATTAAAGTTTTCACATCCAACCTGATCCGACGTTACATACTCCTCTTCAAATTCGAAAAAAAATGGAAGATACCAGAACTAGATCAGTCATCTATTGAAGAAGTAGTGTATCCTACTGGTCTTAGACCACCTTTCCCTGAGGTAAATCGAATATTCACGGATGACTCCAAATTCAGTCTGGTGTCTTTCTGAAGGACTGTCATGCTAGACTTTACTACTCGCTTACCTCGCCTCGCTCGTACCAAGCTATCCTAATGCCCACGGGTTATATTGAAAGGAATAATTTGTGAATTTTCTGGATGAAGTTGACCTTGCTGAACCCTCTAATCAATTCCAAATCAACTCAGTTACTGAATCAACTCACAGGGCTGAATTCTTCACTCCTGTCTAGCTCTCAGATCAAAGTGGATTTTGTTGTTTCTCAGAACATGACCATGCTTTTGGTGTTCCCTAACCACTAGTTAGGGCCACCATCGACCATTGGGTTTCATGTGGACATGCTGATTAAACGACTCCTCGTGAATATCTCCCCCATGCTTGCTGCATCTCAGCAGAAAAGACTTGGCTCTAGCTAACCAAGTAGGAAGGAAAAGTAGATGAAATTCCCACCGATTTCAGCAATGCTTTCAAAAACAACAAAACCAAAACCATACACGGCATTATCCTTTTGAAGGTAAAAGCTCTTGGCCTCCAATCGAGGTTCATTTCGTTAATCAATCCCTCTTTGGCAGTATAAAGTCCTTTTCAGATCGTCCGTGTCTGGCACCAATGATGGCAACTCGGGCATCCCTCAGGGTAGCCATCTTGGACCGATATTATTCATCTTGTCCATAAACGATGTTCAGTGCATCATTGCAAATCCTTATCTGTCTATCTTCGCTGACGACATGAGAATCTCGTCTACTACAGGACGACCATGACAGCTTTCCAATGTGGTGGCGAAAGAAAAATTTCTGGAGCTCAACATCAGCAAATCTCAAGCTATCACATGCTGCCGTAAACGCCTTCTCTTACTTCACAGAGTTTATTCTATTTGCAGCCTGTTTGTCGCATCAGGCTCTTCATTGCGTGACTTGGGTGTCCTTTGTGATAGGGAACTCAACTTTCGTGCTCATATTGACAACATCATCAGTAGAGTCAACTCCATGTTCGATTATGTTAAACGATGGTCTAGGGAATTTTCAAACCCATACCTCACAGAATGCCTGTACTTTGCCAGGCCCATCCTTGAATATGCTAGTCTACTATGGTTTCCTTATTACGAAACCCTTACCTTTCTTGGTCTTGATCGGATCGATAGTTACAACTTACCTAGTTATGCTGATTGTCTAAAACTGATCAACCTACCTGACTGTACTGCGTGACGACTATACCGAACCAGAAGAGTACTCAAAAAGGATATTAAATGGCATTTGGTAACCTATCCATGTAGGTCTTAGAAGTTTCTATTATCCTTATGTCCCTGGAATATAAGTTAGCTGTAGGAGATGCCACCTAGATCACGACCTTAAGCTGTTGATGGGATCAGATATAGTTCAGATATAGCTCGGATGTAGGACTTCTGAAAAGGACTCTGTATTACCAATCATGAGAGTGACTCGATGTAGCAAGAGCATTAAGTTCCTTACCATCCTCGCCTCAAGCGTGATGTGAAATGGACCGGACCCAAAGCTCGTGTAAAGAAGGAAGAAATCGTGAGGATCCGCTGAACCTAGGCATGTTTTATCAGCAATCGTTTGAACATGTATCAGTCAGGACTTAGTCCAGATCAATTGGTTAGACATTTCACTAAAATACGAAACAGTGAGAAAGTTTCCAAGGATCAATATTCATAGTAACACTTGACTCGGTTTCGATGAAAAACACCCCGCAGTCATTGCTCCTTAATCGATTTTTGTCATTGAGACTTCACCCGGAACTGGCAGACGAACCCCAACATCCCAAAGTTCTACCACCGCATCGCGCTGAAAACAAAACAAAACCCAGTCGTTCTGGGTGCGGCCAGATTGGCGCATCGACAACAATGACTCAACATGAAGCAGGAGCATTCAACAATGAGTTTGTCATCCATTTCCGAGTGGGAATTTTCAATTTCAAAACCGAACGTAAAGAATTTCCCCCCCAAAGCGTTTTCCTCACAAAAGATCCTTGCACGCTCCTTGCCACCCAGTCAACCGACTCACAAACCCATCATAAGCAGGACGCGAAAGTCAAAAAGCTAGCGCAACACCAGCACCTGCGGGTTCAAGTTATCTCGAATTCTATGCCACGGCTGTCAACAATCAGTTTTTGGATTTCGTATGAGTGTGTGTGTGTTTATTTGCATCCTTGGAGCAAGGATAGTGTCAGGACAAAAAAAAAAAAAACAAAGAAATCACATACCGCCACTATAGCAACAGCAGTAGTAATACTGCAGCGGGGCGGTGGCAGGTGTTGGTAGGAAGGAAGCCATCCTGGTACTACACACACTGTGATGAATTGGAGCACGACAAGCAATGTCACTCAAAAGTGACGCGCAAAAAGGGAATAAAACAGATCGATGCCAACTCATGCGGTGATGATGATGATGACTCCATTCGACGTGTCAAAGTGTAAAACAATTGGTCGGTGCTTGTTAGCACACAGCACAAGCACTGCATTCAATCGAATACACAATTCCGTGTCGATTTTTATCAATTCGTGCTCCGAGAGACATCTCTGTCTGCTCGGCGATGGATGTAGCCGAAGTGACATGTAGTACGAGTACAGCGGCAACTATCTTGTAAAGGGATGTTATGGATTGATGAACAAAAAGTTTTGTGTGTTGCCTCCTTTATGACAAGTTAGCCTGCTGCCTGTGCCGCCCTTCGCCCTCTTGCACCCCCACACACATACTCACACACAATCAGTCACGCAAGGACGAGAGGTTACAAGTGATTTATCAATATTACATAGAACAGGAATATTATCTGGCTGCCATTAATGGTGGAAGCTCATTTGTATGTCTAACCTCGAAGAGAGATTAATGTTGGATGCGATGCATGATTGATACTTATGACAGGCGGCACTGGTGGGTGGATCCTCTAACCTGGGATGTCGATAGAGGAGGTTTCGCACATAATTGACGTTTGACGAGCTACACCACCATGCTGAACAGGAGGCGTGGAATGTGATTTGATGGAGTGTCTCCATTACAGTTTGGCTTGTATTGCTTTTGGTAGAACGGAATGGCTTTGCATAAAAAGCATTTCAATAGGTTTTGCATGGTTTCAGGTGGTTCAGTCAATTGCCGTTCTACTCCCAGGGCTTTTCCATTTGAGATACTCGTCGATAGAAACGTGCCTTTGGAGTAGATTCGCCTGACTGCACTCTAGATGCAGATGATCGACATGTATTCTGTATTGACATTCAAGCCATCATGAGGCCCATTTCATCCACCAAAGCAAACTTTTGAAGCAAAGTACTCACGGCAACCATGTATTCCAAGAAACAGCGCCATGCAGGGGAATGAACTAGCTGACGAATTAGCAAGAAAGAAACGTGGGCCCACAGTAATCGAATGGAATTAGAAACTGTGGAGGTACGGAAGCTAAAGAGAGTACTTCCTTTGGGAATGTCCAAGCATATACAGAACTAGGAAAACGGCCCTCATATACCTCTTCGAAAACCTGAAGAGGTTCTTCAGGGAGGCTGTGTAGCTATCCCACATATGTCCTTGTTTACGGCATGGTACTCAGGTACTTCATGACCTTCTCCTTAAGTTTGGTCTCGTATTGATTATTTTCTTTGGGACTACGTCAAGTCCTAACAAGCCGACCACATTGGACGAGGACAACGTTCGAGACGCGGCCAGCATAACGCCGCACATACTGCACCGAGTCATGAAAAATTGAACCGACCGTTTCAAGCACTGATAGTGAGGCCATTTGACTGATGTGCTATCCCACACATAATGGCATGAACGTAGCTTCAAAATAAATCGAAAATCAATTTCATATCTCAGACCGTTGCTGTTTTACTTAAATTTGTTTTCCTATCGTTCTTATCTGGTCACCCTGTACCCTGTACGAGGCTTTCTCTTGCCGAGCTGCAGGCTTACCCAACCCATCACAAGGCAATACTACTGGCCTTGCTCAAGAGAACGAGCTGAACTTTTTCCAAGGATGTTCTATTTTTTTTAACATCCTTCCACTCGTGATGAAAACCCATACAAAGCATTCCCCAAATCGCAGAAAATCCCTCCAACCACGCCAAGGCTCTCTCGCAGAGCTTCCTTCGTTTGGTATTCGCCTGATCCCTTGAGAATTGTAAACAGAGGCATGTTTCTTGTTTAACTATTAATCAAGTTTTATTGATAATTCCTCATCCTCCTCCTTTACATCCTTGGAGCATATTTTATCGCATTAGTTACGTAATTACTTGCTATGCATGGAAAGTCATTTCTCTTTCTATTGGCGCGTGCACAGCCGTATAGCGGTGTTATGTCCAACCGCAATGAACGATGACTATGATCACAGAATTTATTCACACAATAAGCCAAGTTTTTTCCATTTTTTTCTCCTTGTTTGCTGTGTTTTTGGTCCTTTTTCAGTCGCCTTTCGTACTCCTTATCAACTCGGCGATGGTGGGTGTAATTGGGTGCTAGGATAATTTGAATGACTGGTTTTTGGCAGCATTTCTGGACATGAATGACCAACGAAGCAGACAACCAGTCATTATATTTCAAATGCAATTCGTTGGAATTGCTTTTTTTTTCGTTGGTCCTGTCAGATGGAACATTCTAAATAGTTTTGGGGACTCTTGCTTTGGACAGTGTTCAAGAGAAGGACATTTTCGGAATCGTTAAATGGAGCTGCTTAATTACCAAGGGCAATTCAAACTAAATGGATGAGTTTTGAGGCGAAATCAGAGAGTTTCGAGAGTCGTTTCGTAATGAGGGGGCATTATTCGGAGAAAGTTTGTCCTTGTTTGTCCTTATCGAGGGAAAATCACTGAACTGGCTACTTGGTTTCATCGTGTATGTGTCACATAACTCCTGTGGGAATCCTTTAGAATTTCATGAAACTGTCTGATAAAAATGTCACATACCAGCGAAGGAGTGTTTCCTTGAAACTGACATTTCATCAAAATAGCACGGCCGTGGTTCCGGCTGATGGAGGTAAAGATCTGTTTGATAATTCAGGCGTTTAATGGCGACATGAAAGGTGAAGTTAATAACAATCGGTCAGGTGGAATGGAAAATACGAATCAAATTGAGTGAATGGTTGGCTTGAATCTAAATAAGTGTCAAAGTGGAACGTGGCTAGAACACTTTCGCTGTTACCCTGGGAGATTAACTCAATTTGGAAATTTTCAAGTGCTATGACCTGGAAGCAGAGACTGCGGAGTGTTTCCTTTTCTAGGAGGTAACCAAGTTAAGGTGAGAGTGCCCCTCCAATGCCATGGAAGGAACACTATTTTGGATAGAAGGAAGGACGACGTCTCTATTCTTTCGTTCTCATTCTTCCATTCTCCGTAGTTTAGTTGCAATACAACTATTGTTGCGCACAGTTGAGTGAAGTGGAAAAGGGTTTGGACAAACTGTTAAAAATATAAACTAGGATACCATGCCAAGCTACTGGTCCGATGTCGCATGGTCAGTAGTAGTCAATCCTTAAAGTGACTTCAATGGAAGCAGTACATATGGATAAGGACAAATCAGAGTAGTGAGGTACATTGATGTTGCCATCCAGAGCTAACAGAGAGCTAAAAGGATGTCAAATCGAGGACTTTGTCGAGAAATCCTGCGATTCGATGCTTATAGGATAGAGAGTAACAAACCCAAACTTAGTTTATATGGTCTAGGAGTTTGTGTTGATATGCAACAAACTCGGTCCTAAAAGACAGTGGAATATCCAGACTTAAGCTGTTTTCGAGAGGAAATACGATCTCGGATGAGGGATTGTCATAGAGACTATTACGCATGCTTCATTTATGTGGTGAAGTTCGAGAGCATACGGACTTCGGTAACATGGCGAACGCTAGTTAGAACACACTCCCATCCTGTCGTGTTTCGAGGCTTCATTGAGCCCAATACAACGAGAAAAGGACCAGAGAGCTTCTGTTTCTCAATAGAACACAGCTAACCCTTCTCATAGGCGTCTCATGGCAGCCCACCTCAGTAGAATGGGTTTCAACGGCTCAGACCTATGTGGAGGCTGCAGCGACACTGATCACTCAGCAGAATCACACACCAAACCTTCGGGAAGACATCTTTCGACCAGCTGTCCGAATTGGTAATGCCCCCTAAAACCACCTTAAAATTCATAACGAAAACGGCTTGGTTAAGAAGGGCCTCACCTGACATGGACTAACGAGTAAATTTTAAAGATATTTCAGACAGGGGAACACAATGGATCCGTTGAGATCCTAGTGTTCCCACCTGATGGTTGTTGCAGTAACCCCCTTAACTTAACCTAACCTAGAGCGTACATATTATGTGATAGTCTTGAAACAGCGTTAGATAAAGCAAGGATAGTAGGTCCGATCGTTTCGATTGTTTCCAGAAGGCAAACTCCATGACTTATAATGGTAAGCTGGATTGTCGCACTGTATGTGAAGAAGGACTTTTACTCGTAACTCACGGCCTACATAACATTCACATAGTTTTTCTCAAAATATTCCAAGAGAAGGCAAGTTTTTGCATATTTTAAGCTCCTACAGCTCATGCGGGGATCCTGCTGCATACTGCCTACAGACTGTTTGGACTTCTGTTGTGTTCAGGAATATCTTTTCGAAATTCCCGAGACTTCCTAAATCGAATTTAGGGCGCTCTGTTGAATGGCCACCATTTCTTGAATCCTTTCAAGGTCGTAGCTCAGAAAATGAGTCTCCGACATATCTGGAATTACTAAACAGCGCCTATGAAGCTTAAAAGGCATACACATCTGTAAATGGTACTAAATCACGACTGCGATTGGGCATATCTATGTACGTGAAATGCTTTTATGTCGAAACTAAACTAATGAAGGTGTGTCCTGCCTACTTAAGCGGCATCTTCTCTGTATTTGAAAATTTGTGTAAATTCAAGTTAAATTTAAATAAAAGAAAAAATCAAGCAAACCTTTGGATGAATACCTTACCAAATGGTTCTCCGGTTTCCGTTTAAAACTATTAACTGAAGAATATAGACGCCACTTACCTGAAAATAAGAAAGAAAATATGAATTAATACGGATTAGACCTTAAAGTGATACAAATTCGAAAAAGAACAGATTGACAATACTAGCATTATTTTAATGTTACTGTGCCTCAAGGTTCAGTGGCGATACCCCTTCTTTTTCCGATCTAGCTTTGCCTTAGAAACTTTGAGGACTCTTGGATATGTCGCTAATGTGTATTGAATGCTATACTCAATATGCATGTGAGAAGACACGTTTAAAAATGGATTCAGTTTTATGAAGCAAGGGATAGACAGTTTGTTTAAGCTTAAGGTTTACCTTAAGAATGTCAAACTATAGGGTGCGCCATCTTTTATATCGGCATGTGAGCATTGAATAACTTTGACATTTATCAACCGACTAACTTGAATAGACATGATGTTAAAACACCAATTCAGTTCCATTTTAGCCATATCAAAACAATCCGTCAAAATAGTGAAACTGCACATTAAAAGTAGTCTTTCGGTTGTGTTAACTTAAAGTGCATATCGTCGAAAATATCGTGGCTAACAAGCACCTTCTGACAAGACTTCGTCATTTGGTATCAAATTTTATTGAGTAAAGGACAGTGGGACAGTGGTCGACATGCTGTTTATCAACGACCAAGACATTCCAAAAGCTGGCTGAAGTGGTAAGAGAGAGTGTTGCTGAGAACCTACTTACATGTATCGTATCGTCACCACGCTCATCATTTTGGAACCACATTGCGGCGCATTTTGAAGGATGATTTCGATTTGTTTCCATATAAAGTGCCATTGAGTCAAGGAATATTCCCAACAGACCTTCCACATTGCTTGGAACACTGTTCCTGATTTTTGGAAGCAATATTAACTCCGCTCCATATCCATCTCAAAGGCATCCTCAGAGGCCACAACTCTATGTCGGCGATACAGAGGTAGAGAAGGACTCAACAGTCTTCCTCTGCGAATCCCCAAGTCTCAACAAAATCAGAATCAGAATCAGAACGAACCAGCAAACACGACCCCCAAAACCATACAATTTATCACAAAGACGGATTGGTTAAGGAGACCCGCTCCTGGAGTAAACTACAGTTTTGTTTATTAATTTCTACGTGCTACTGGAGCATGCAGTGGATTTGTTGAGTTCAGAATTAGGCCCCACTATCGTAGGTGGTGGACTAACCTACTTACCTATCTATGTGCCATATCCAGTTTCGACTGCGTTCAGCAAGACTCTTTTTTTCAAAGAATTTCCTTACTTAATACTAAATTCCATCAATTCTTGAGGAGAATTTAGGACAGTTTTCAAGTTTCATGTGACTTACTTACTTACTTATTTAGTTGGCACTACAGTTCGGGGTGAACCTCGACTTCCATTAACAAGTTTCTCCAGGTAGCCCGATCCTTAGCTAATTGCCCCCAGTTGCCTACTCTCACTCCACTGATATCCTCTTCTACTTTTGAGCGGAACTTAGGTCGGCCTTTAGGTTGGAATCGAAGACTGAAACCATCTTAAACGACTAGTGCCCAATAGTTTGACTAGGTCGATGTCGCTGTACAGCTTGTATAGTTCGTCGGTGAATCTCCTCCTTCAAAAACCGCCAACGCAAATGGGAACAAACATTTTACAAAGGATTTTCCTTTCAAAGAGGCCGAGAATATCTTCATTCACTTTAGACGGAGTCTGAGCTTCAACGCCTTAAAGCAGGACTGGGGTGATCAAGGCTGTATATAGAATCTCCTTAGTTGTTCGAGATAGAGCAGAACCGAGGTAGACAACGTCATTTAGTACCTCAAAGTTATAGCTGTCGATTGAGACATTCTATCCAATTCACCTATATTGTGTGTTGGCAACATATACTTGGTTTTACTATCATTGACAGCTAAAGCCATTTTAGGAGCTTCTGCTCAAATAACAAACCAGTGGCAGCCCGCTGTGTCCTGCCAATAATGTCATTATCGTCACCATGCCCTAGCAGTTGCACAGACTTTGAATGATTATGCCTTCGGTGGAGACTTGTGAGTCTCGCACAATCCTTTCAAGTATGATGTTGAAAAAATCGCGTAGCAGCGCGTCCCCTTTTCTAAGTCCATTTTTGACATCAAAGGTCTCGTTGAGTTCATTCCCGACCTTGATGGAGCAGCGAGCATATTCATTCTGCACAACTTGACAAGTTTGACAGGGATGCTGAAACTAGACATGGCTCTGTACAGTTTGTCTCTATAGATACTGTCATATGCCGTCTTGAAATCGATTTGGACTTCTTCAGTTTTCTCCAGGATCTGTGTGAAAGTATGATCGATTATCCACTATCCTGGCGTAAAATCGCACTGATAGGGGTCGATCAGAGTGTTGAGTGTTTAAGAGACTTATGCCTCTATAATTGACCCACCTCAGGGAGTCTCCTTTCGTGTGAACCGGACAAACGATACTGAGATTCCAGTCATCAGGCATACACTCATCTGACCAAATTCTAGAGATCACCTGGTGTATGCTCTCTATCAAGTCATCTCCGGCTGATTTGAAAAACTCGACCTATAGGCCAGGAGGTCCAATAGCCTTGTTTTAATGTCTACATCTGCGACTATTCCGCTTCAGAGGGCTGGATTTTGTCAACCAAATTGGATTCCATCTTTAGGATTCTCCTTCACAACTCAAAGCCAAGACATTTAGTATCCAGAATGTCCCTTCCATATCAGAAACTTGATCTATGATTCTCCTCATTCAGGGATGCTTTGATGGACTAGATATTCACAAATCAACTCTGAGTGCCTCGTTGTCATGGAATCATCAGGATCACAATAGTGACAGCATTACCCATTCCATCTAGCCTGTGATATTTCTCCGTCACTCAGTAACCCATTACAACCGTTTACATGACACTATATCTCCTGCATCCCGACCAAGGACCAAAGTTCCAAAACTGCTAAAAAGATCACAAAGTTCATAAAAAAAACCAAGTTTCCCTTGTTTAATGACAATGTATCACTTTCGAAACTATTCATGCAACGCATTAACTTTCAGCACTCGACTGACTTAACTTTACGGACCCGCAAGCACCTAAAATTTGTATAGCGTGTGTCCCGGCGCCCCCGCAGGGAAAACAAAACTTATGAATCGAATATCTCTCGCTCGGAATAACTCAGTTTTGTTTTTCTGTTTCTGTGTTTTTTGAAAAACGAAATAGTTTTCACCAACACAGTTTCTGGTCGGTGTTCTGCTGCTGCAGCTGGGGATTCTTTTTGCTCTGTGTAACCTTAGACCGGGGAGATGCCGCTACCCATGGAGAAATTCTATGCAGGACATGCTCCCAAATATAGCCAGAGCCGGGCCCCAAGAGGGAACTTTTCAATTACAGTTTATGTTTAATTAAAACTTACTTCTCGTGTTCTTCTGGTGCATGTGCATACACTATAGCTACACCTTTGGGGTACACACCGGTAGAGTTACACTCTTGCCTTTGGTACCTGCAACTTGTAGGTACTTGTAAAACGGAAAGTTTTTTTCTTCCTTTGATGTTCTCCTGTTTTGAGTGGAGGTCCTTCTTTGCATATGCGTATGCAGGTAGGCAAAGCCCCGAGTTCATCAGGTAAAAGCCTAACTTTATAACTCAACTTGATGTCCTTGCATTAAAAGGTACACGTAATAAACATTTCCCAAATCAATCGAACGCGCTGCTACGCACCGCAACGGCGTACTTCGCCGCGGTGCGGTTTATGACCCACCGATGAACACAAACGATTGCCCAATAAAACGCCAGGAGCATAAAAACACCGCAAAATGAGCATCTTACCGCGTAATGTCGAAAACAAATGACAAATTCCAGCAAATTAAATCAAAATTTCAATAAAAACCACAAAAAAAAAAACGAACACAACACCAAACCCATGTGTGTGTTGTGTCGGTGCCTATTGATTTGCATGCAAGGATCAGGGAAAAGGATGACTTCTGGCCCTACTTTGTTGATGACACTTTTTCGGAAATTCATTCATTTAAATTACCTTCCACCCATGGAGTGCGCCCAATTTAACTCGAACTGACAGGAAGAACCAAGCAACATTCATTGGCAATGTCCTCAGTGAAATGGCGACTTCGCCTCGTGCGTCGTTGTCTCTTGGCAATTCCCAGCGCTTTCAGCCTTCCGTTCGAACTCAGCCAGGCCCAGAGAGACACCGCACAGAGAGACGCACAGCACTTTGTAGCAGCGTTACAGCTGAAACAGTTGTCGTAAAATTGAAATGAGGATTAGATGTGTAAAAATGTTACCCATGTACCCCAGGACGAGTGGCAGTGGCAGTGGCGCGACGGAGGTGGTGGTGCCGTACCTGACAATAAAATTCCTTCAATTTACATAAAAAGCAAGGAGGCCGTAAACAAGTTAATATCACTGGAAGAAGGGAAGCGGAAAGATAGCAAATGAATGGGACTGAGCGGCGTGTACTGTACACCGTAGAGATCCTGAAAATTTGGGACACCACATCCTGGCGAATGTGTACATTCGACTACGAACGTACGTGTACCTGGCTGGGTGGATGAATCGATGGATGAGATATGAGTGTAGCTACATTGTGAACCCTTGCAGGAGTGGATTTTGTTACAGATGTGTTGCTGGTAGAGCCTAACTATTATATGGGCAACCTGGCTTCGTCCTACAAAACCCAGAGAAAGTAAGTTTACAAAGAAAAATTCCAAAAATTCACGGACATCTGGGAATGGAGAGTGTTGTAGGATAGCTGCAGAAGTAGAATACAAATATTTGGGGGCGACAAGTTCATTTCGGATCCAGGATCTACGAAATGAAAGGGGCTTCCTGTGTAAAGCCATGTCCGAAAGACAAATAATATGTGAATAACCTACTTCAAGAGTTCTGGTTGTGAAAGAACTTTGGTGTTTTCTGGAACTTGAACCCCGAACCGCCAGCTCAGTACTCCGACGCTTTGAATACTCAAATTTAAAGCTCTTCGTTCTGAACGCTGTTTCATTAAGGATCACTGGCTTAAACGATAAACGGCACTACTTAGTCCAAACGTAGTCCTATATCTTGTGACAGCTCGATAGGTATCCCTCTGAGCCTAGAAGTGTCAAAGATTTCGAAAATTTTCACACAAAAAGCAATGAATTTCAAGTCAAAAACCACATCAAAGTTGAATCTTATAATAAATAGTAACAATGGTCTCCAGCTCTAAAGAGTGATGACAGATTCGAATAAAATGGATTCAGCTGAGTCTGGTAATGGTGGAGAATGTTCTCAAAGCGTGTATTGAAATCCAACAACGTGATATGTTACTATTTGCTTTCCTTAGACATTTGTTAGCAACCAGAGAACGTTTGCCTGGTATCTACATGGTGGACACCTTCATCCACAAGTTCTGGTCAAGTTTAGATGACAACTGACTCTAGAAACTTGGTACTTCAACTTGGCAAATACAAAAGACTCAGCACTCATTTTTTTTGTGACAAGCTTTAGGCTTATCCTTTACAAAACACATCCTTAGAATTATAGTTCACATTGACTACTGCTGGTTGCTGAATCCACCTTTGGTTGAATTCCATGAGCTGTACCAAGATATACTTCTACTCTTAATCCTAGGACTCAGCAGCTTGATCTTTCCATTCCAGACGACAAGGAAGACCAAATCGTAATCCGCGTCTTGCCAGATTGCTTAGTAAGTAGCAATCTCTACAGGAGATGGAAGGGCTGTTTCAATCGCTAGTATATGACATTTCTCAATCCGCTTAGAAGTTCCTCAAGACTGCCATCGTGGGTTTTTAAGTCATACTGGGGTATGCTCTGGTAGTTTTCTGGAGGTTTTCCATGTTTTGTGAAACAAATAAATCACAAAATCAACCATAATAGCGCTATAAACCCATACAAGCCTAAACTTGCAAACCTTTTTAGATCCATTAAGTGCTAAGCATCGAATTGTTTTTGGTTTCTTTACCGTGTAGCAGTGGAATAGCCACCCATTGGAGTCAGAGACTGCCAACTACATGTACTTGGCTCCCAAGTTGGAGTCCTATTTCCTCTACTATGGCAGTTGATTACGACTGAAATTTTCAAGTAAGTTCATCCACAGTGAGGCATCCATAGTCTTCGAAACAAGCGGCAAACATTTTGGCGAAAAATGGAGGCTTAAACCATCATCCATTGGATCTTCACAGCTATCGTCAAATAGAATGAGCCTGGTAGTCCATAGCAGATAAGATTATCAGGACACCGACAGGAATAAAAAGATGATCATGTATAGGGACTGTCAGCAACATCAGACATACGCGGACTTTAGTCCATAATCCAATATGGAACTGATCTTATTACACAGACCTTCACCGAAAGGAAGCAGCTGTTAAAAGTGCCCCTTGGTTGAAACAATCCAACTCTTGGATGGAGTACCATACAGGACACCGATCTGATGAACTCTTCTTTGAATCCGACTCAGACTTTAAAACTACTTTAAAATTACTAACCATGAAGACAATTGTCAGTTAACCCACCATGAAGCCTATCTCCTTCACAGTAATCAAGTCCAGATTGGTGAAACCATCCCATGAAAAACTTACAGCAAGGTACAACATTACATTACTCCTTCGAGTTCCAAGACAAACCACGAACCAACTAACAATGAAAGGGATCCGACAAAATCTGGTCATTACCGCTAGTCTACCGTCCGATAACTTTCTAAGCAAATACCCAAGACGGAGTAAATTCAGGAACGTAGTAGTTTAGGGGCCGCTTAGCTATACCAAATTCACCAGCAAACTTTCAATAAGAATCCCTTGACAGGAAAAGTCTGATAAGAAAGGAATCTATGCAAACTGATGATGCGGATGTCCTCTTACTCCATCCAGGATGGACCTCTTACTATAACTATCGAAGCACTGGAGTTCCTTTCGAGCAAAGGATATGGTCGTTCAAAAATGCTGTCGTTTTGGTGTTGATGAATCCATGGAGTAATATTTTTACTCACAACTAGACTACAGGCCTACTAGAAGCAGGCCTACTATGACTTGATTAGCCCAAATAGGATCTGAATTGGAATGAGATCTATGGATAGATCCATTATAATCCTGTCAGAATCTCTAAGTTTTTCCTACCAAATACAGATAGAATGACGAGCAAAAGAAAGAAACTAAGAAGACGACCAGTCTACCAGTCTGCAGTTACTAGCCTCAGCCTTCCATGGATGATATTGTCTTCATAGAAAAACTAATAAATCTTCTTCTTCTGGAGCTGAAGAAATCTCCCACGAGAGTGTTCAAAACAGCACTGGAACTAGACCATGAAGAAGAGATTCTTGTCTTGTCTTGTCTCACAAGAATCCACACGACTCCAAGGACCTTTTATTAAATTTGACACTTGGCTGCAATACACTCGAAAAAGCAGTTCAAAAATCAGTACCGCTCTTATTCTGTAACCAAAGCACGGGCTGTCTCCTAAAGATTACACATTTGTCTGGAGTGTACCACAGGGATCTATCCTGGGACCAGTATTTTACAACATCATCTGAAATGAAGTGTTACAGCTTCGGATTCCCAAATTTTCGAAGGTTGGGGTTAAAAAACAATAAGGGGTCAGCTCGACTGGACCACAAAAACTAACACTTTCGAACCCAGGAGCCCCCTTAGATAAAAGACTCGTCTTGAAAGAGGATCTTACAGGCTTAACCTACAAATGGCAAGAAACGGGCAAGCACTGCGCTGAAAATGCGGAACATACTCATTTCTTCTTTCCATGTTTTCGATGATAGAGAAAGTTCTGAGGAAAAACCTCAGCTCATTGAGAGCCAGAGCCTTAGAAAAACAATGAAAGAGTAGTTCTAAGTTCTTGAATCAGTATCTTTTGATGCACGTAAGTCACGGAGAAGATTCCAATTCATTAAAAGAGGTACAGTACTCAATTCAGCCCCAACTCATCATATGACGACGTCCACACTACGTGCCTTATCCATCACACATAGTCCGCTGTAAATCAGTCTCTAAGTAAATCCGTCCCTGGTTCATCCAAAGACAGCCACCATCCAGTTCAGGACAACTATAACCAATGACTGTCGTTTTGCCTTTGGGGGAGTGGGCGAGACTCAAAATGTGCAATCAGACGTTAACACGTAACGCTCTCCCGCATCCAGCACCAATGACGAGGATAAGTGAAATACACTCACTTTCCGAGACGAACTACCATCACCAGTTGCCGTAGAGTATCTGGCACAGGTGTTAGGTGTAAACCTTGCCCCAAACATTGTTTCAAAAACAACACACCACACAATAGCACAATAGCAGAACTGCCAAGTGCCTCGGAGCCCCGAATGGGGGTGGCCGAAGGAGGATGAAATCCCTTAGTTTTTACGATTCGTGCTCATAATTAAAGGATTCATATCCAAAAGACCAAACGAAGTCGGTCTGTGCACGGTTCAACTGTTGTGCCTGCAGTGTTGGCACAAATATGATTACGAGACTCGAGCATCGGTGGCGGTGGAGCGGACGGGGCTCGGCTCAGGATAACAAAACAACTCAAGGGTGATTTCAGATGACGAGGGAATCCGATTGACAGCATGGAAAATGAATTTGGAAGTGTTGTTATGCCGTCTGTCACGTATGCAATGAAGATTCGGCTATTTTATGGTTAATGAGATTGGGACCACAATCCATCAAACTGATTTGGGTTTTACGACAGCCCAAAATGATAATTGGTGATAATTTGGAAAGGAAGTGCCACTGGCAGGAGGTGTACTACTGCGAGCAGGCACCGGTTGGATGTATGAGATAAGAAAAGAGATTTATCTTCAGGATACTTAAACTTAATAGAAGGAACCACGGTGGGAGGTGGGGCAAAGTGCGATAATTGGGGAAATAAAAATGTTATGTCAGAGGTACGAGGATGGGTTGAATGGAACAAAGTTTCACTTGAAACAGCGTAAGGTACACTGGGATCAGATAAGTAGAAAACTCCGAACGAGAAACTAGCTAAGGATCTTCCTTCCAAAAATCTTGTCCGACACTGTTACCAATACAATTGTTGTTGTTTGAAGGAAAGCTACATTCAAAGATTTCCCAACATGCCCTGGCACACTTGATCTGTCCTTCACTATCCAAGGAATACGTCTAACTGCTCGGATGATGATGGTAATCATATTCAGAAAAAGTGTCATGAGAGAAACGAAGGCAAAGATCAGCGTAGTACATTCGGCCCAAGCCCATCGCATGCCATGGCACTTGGGAAGGAAAAAAGGAAGCATTTTGGAACTCAGGGGGATGTTGGGTTCTTCATAGCTTTCGTGAGTGCTTTCGTTGAAAACAGTGACAAAATCAAAGTAAGATATGTATCTATGAAAGTCCCAGGAGAGATAGAATGGGATAGTATGAGGCTAACCTCGATCAGTCCCAATTTTTCAAAGAAGGTTCTCGTTTTATAGTCTTGCACTGAATCAGGAGGAAGTAGAATTCGGATGTGAGTATCCCATACGGTGGCGTATACGTAACTGTTTTTCCACACATTTTTGGAGCAAAAACTTTCTCTACTTTCTGCACAAAGCGAGGCAGCAGTTAAGCTAGTTTCGTGCCAAGGATGCATGGATTTAAAATATCTAGCTCGCCTTCAGTCAAGGGTAAGTAGAATTCGGATGTGAGTGCGCCATACGATGGCGTATACGCAACTATTTTTCCACATATTCTTGGGGGAAAATGTTGTGTTCTTTCAGCACGAAGCGACCCAGCAGTTAAGCTTGTTTTGTGCCAAGGATGCATAGATTCAAAACCCGCCTAAACCACATTAAGTCACGAGAATACAGAGCTCGGATGTGAGTACCCTGTTCGGTGGCGTATACGTAACTCTAGGAAGGTCGTCCTTGAGTTCTTGGTGCTTTGTAGCACACGAAAACCTGTCGATATTGTCGATCGATCTTAGTAGATGTTTGCTATCTGTCAGTCCCTATGATGAGACAGTCCATCTCCTAAGGCTATCTTATTCTGTTCATGATATTCGATGCCTTCTCTATAGACTGAGAATTATAGGAAGCACATGTACAACCATGGGCTATACATCTAAGTTCGGAACACAGACACGTTCACTTAAAATGATGGGAGGTCTAAAGCACATGAAAGCTCAAAATCCGCTTCAAACAGAGTTCAGGTCCATTCCATAATTCAGCGAAATAAGGACTGGATGGAACGTCTAGGATGGAATCAGGTCATAGTGTAGACACTGCTCTAAAAACTTTCGAGCCATTTCCCTTGCTGTTGCCTCACACTTTCACGAAAGGCATTTACATATGTACATTCCACCTCGAATGGCTTGTTCATGGTCTGCTAGGACGCCTCACATCTGTCGGCGTCTCATGTTATTCAAACGAGCGGTATCCATTGAGTACACACAGTAACACTGGTGCCAGGATCTAATTACGTTTCAAAAGCGTCTGAATACTCTTAACAATGGCATCATCCATTAAAAAGGAAAGTCTTTGCATAAAACTGAATCCTTAATCATTCTGTCTGATCTTAATGAATCTCTCGCCAAGATGGGTTCAAGGACCGCATATTCATCTGCATATGAATTCACAGTGGTAGTAGAATGGTAATGGAATGTATCCCATGAGAATAGTTTTTCCAACATCATACCGTGTATCTATGCTCTCACACGGTACGCAATAATTACAATTTTATTCACTGAGCAGACTACTTAACCTATAACCCTTTTTCCTCGGGACACACATTCATACATTCGTTTGTATGTGAACAGGATACGGAGCAAAAAAAAGGGATACATAGCAAATGATGTCGAGAATAACAAGAAGAATATTATTTTCTTTGAAAATTTCATGAAGCAGAGAATACGTACCCGACGGGGTATAACGCAGCTGAATGCTTTGCATTAATAGCCTTGAGATTTGAGTAGTATGTTTTTACAGTTAAAACGAAAGGAAGCACAGGATCACAGGGACCAGATGAAACTGAAGCTTTTACCGGAAATCTGGGTACCAAAATTGATATCAATTTAACTTTTCGTATGAAAGAATATTTATTTTGCCACGCCAACCCCCCTCCAGTTCTATTCTTTTGCTCTACAAACAAATGTATCCTTCTACAGGAGGCGAAGTAGATTCATTTCATTGGGTTGGTACCGTGTTGATGGCAAATCCCATCGAAAAAGAAAAACCCCTCCATGTTGTACTTTTCCCTTTTGCTGGGGCTTTGCTCTGTTTAAGGGATGGGACCCATTATGTTTTCTTGCTTTAAAGGAATGTCCTCAGCCATCATCTTAGGACGACGACGATGGAAATGTATTATGCAGAAGGGAATCCTTCTTCTCATGCCTGCCACTTAACCAAGGGACGACTAACTCTCTTTTCTTTCGTATTTTCTTTTGCTTTTTTGGTTTACTCGATTTTCACAATGTGGTGAAAGGGCTTTCACAAACAACAACAACAACAGTAGGGCGAAAGCGGGAAGGATACAAAGAAAGGAAGAAAACAAAACGAAAAATGATGAAATTGTATTAAATGTCATATTTCTAGGAAACGATATGGAAATTGATGCCATAATGTCGTCCTTGTGCATGGGGAGCACCGTCGGTGCATGAAATATGTGCTTGAGGATGGTCAGGTATGTGATTTTGGTTATAAAAAGGAAGAACCGCAATTGCTCATTGGCGAGGAAGGAATGTTAATCGATTCGGTTGCTAGGTTCAACCAAAGCGTCTTTGAGTTGAGTGCCAATACATGCACAGTGGTTGGGTTGGATGTGGCAGAGCGTTAAGATTCTCGATTGTGGGGTTTTGGTCAGGTGTGGAGTAGTGAAACCACTTTCTGTTTAATTTAGGAAAGTCATGTGACTTCCAGGATGCAAGACTAATTGGACGCATATCTAATAGTTCCGTCATTTTATTCGAAAGCCAGTAATACCGCATATGGTTCAAGTATCAAGACAAGGTGGATCCAAATGTTCACCGAGGATATGGGAGCAATGACCTAAAACACCTAAAACAACCCTCCACTCAAAAGCTCAACCTGTTTACCTTTGACCTAGACCCGTAGAAAAAGTTTGCCCTGACAGTGACTAGTTTTCAAAACTGTCATCATTCGTCAAAAGTCTGAGAAACGTACGAGTGTGCACTTGACACCAAAACCTTTCGAGATACAATCCAACTCCTCCCAAATTTTGTGTTCTTTCAGCACGAAGCGACCCAGCAGTTAAGTAAGTTTTGTGCCAAGGATGCATAGATTCAAAATACCTAACCCGCATTGAGTCATGAGAATGTAGAATTCGGATGTGAGTACCCTGTTCGGTGGCGTATACGTAACTCTATGTAGGTCGTCCTTGAGTTCTTGGTGCTTTGAAACATACCAAAACCTGTCGATATTATCGATCATGCTGAGTAGATGTTTGCTGCCTGTCAGTCCTCCCCAATGCTAGATGGGGGCCAACTGAGTTTCCCAAAGTCTAAATCATCCGATTTGCGTTCTTCTGCTTCTGTTCAAAGTTCTTCTCCACTCTCGATCGAGATACACCCCAACTCCTTCCACATGCTAGATAGGACACAGCTGAGTTTCCCAAAGTCTAAATCATCCGATTTGCGTTCTTTTGCTTCTAATCTTTCATTCAGCTTCGTCCATTTGACCCGAAAGACCAAGGAAGAGGAGATATGTGGGGGAATTGCATTTTCGGTGGACCTAAAGTTTTTCTCCATTCTCGATCGAGATACACCCCAACTCCTCCCAAATGCTAGATAGGGACCAACTGAGTTTCCCAAAGTCTAAGTCATCCGATTTGCGTTCTTTTGCTTCTAATCTTTCATTCAGCTTCGTCCATTTGACCCGAAAGACCAAGGGAGAGGAGATATGTGGGATCATGCGGCGAACCCAAAGTTCTTCTCCACTCTCGATCGAGATACACCCCAACTCCTTCCACATGCTAGATAGGGGGCAACTGGGTTTCCCAAAGTCTGAGTCATCCGATTTGCGTTCTTCTGCTTCTAATCTTTTATTCAGCTTCGTCCATTTAACCCAAAAGACTAAGGGAGAGGAGATATGTGGGGGAATTGCATTTTCGGTGGACCCAAAGTTTTTCTCCATTCTCGATCGAGATACACCCCAACTCCTCCCAAATGCTAGATAGGGGCCAACTGAGTTTCCCAAAGTCTAAGTCATCCGATTTGAGTTCTTTTGCTTCTAATCTTTCATTCAGCTTCGTCCATTTGACCCGAAAGACCAAGGGAGAGGAGATATGTGGGGGAATTGCATTTTCGGTGGACCCAAAGTTTTTCTCCATTCTCGATCGAGATACACCCCAACTCCTCCCAAATGCTAGATAGGGGCCAACTGAGTTTCCCAAAGTCTAAGTCATCCGATTTGCGTTCTTTTGCTTCTAATCTTTCATTCAGCTTCGTCCATTTGACCCGAAAGACCAAGGGAGAGGAGATATGTGGGATCATGCGGCGAACCCAAAGTTCTTCTCCACTCTCGATCGAGATACACCCCAACTTCTTCCACATGCTAGATAGGGGGCAACTGGGTTTCCCAAAGTATGAGTCATCCGATTTGCGTTCTTCTGCTTCTAATCTTTTATTCAGCTTCGTCCATTTGACCCGAAAGACCAAGGGAGAGGAGATATGTGGGGGAATTGCATTTTCGGTGGACCCAAAGTTTTTCTCCATTCTCGATCGAGATACACCCCAACTCCTCCCAAATGCTAGATAGGGGCCAACTGAGTTTCCCAAAGTCTAAGTCATCCGATTTGAGTTCTTTTGCTTCTAATCTTTCATTCAGCTTCGTCCATTTGACCCGAAAGACCAAGGGAGAGGAGATATGTGGGGGAATTGCATTTTCGGTGGACCCAAAGTTTTTCTCCACTCTCGATCGAGATACACCCCAACTCCTCCCAAATGCTAGATAGGGACCAACCAAGTTTCCCAAAGTCTAAATCATCCGATTTGCGTTCTTTTGCTTTTAATCTTTCATTCAGCTTCGTCCATTTGACCCGAAAGACCAAGGGAGAGGAGATATGTGGGATCATGCGGCAAACCCAAAGTTCTTCTCCACTCTCGGTCGAGATACACCCCAACTCCTCCCAAATGCTAGATAGGGGCCAACTGAGTTTCCTAAAGTCTAAGTCATCCGATTTGCGTTCTTTTGCTTCTAATCTTTCATTCAGCTTCGTCCATTTGACCCGAAAGACCAAGGGAGAGGAGATATGTGGGATCATGCGGCAAACCCAAAGTTCTTCTCCACTTTCGATCGAGATACACCCCAACTCCTCCCAAATGCTAGATAGGGGCCAACTGGGTTTCCCAAAGTCTGAGTCATCCGATTTGCGTTCTTCTGCTTCTAATCTTTTATTCAGCTTCGTCCATTTAACCCAAAAGACTAAGGGAGAGGAGATATGTGGGGGAATTGCATTTTCGGTGGACCCAAAGTTTTTCTCCATTCTCGATCGAGATACACCCCAACTCCTCCCAAATGCTAGATAGGGGCCAACTGAGTTTCCCAAAGTCTAAGTCATCCGATTTGAGTTCTTTTGCTTCTAATCTTTCATTCAGCTTCGTCCATTTGACCCGAAAGACCAAGGGAGAGGAGATATGTGGGGGAATTGCATTTTCGGTGGACCCAAAGTTTTTCTCCATTCTCGATCGAGATACACCCCAACTCCTCCCAAATGCTAGATAGGGGCCAACTGAGTTTCCCAAAGTCTAAGTCATCCGATTTGCGTTCTTTTGCTTCTAATCTTTCATTCAGCTTCGTCCATTTGACCCAAAAGACCAAGGGAGAGGAGATATGTGGGGGAATTGCATTTTCGGTGGACCCAAAGTTTTTCTCCACTCTCGATCGAGATACACCCCAACTCCTCCCAAATGCTAGATAGGGACCAACCAAGTTTCCCAAAGTCTAAATCATCCGATTTGCGTTCTTTTGCTTTTAATCTTTCATTCAGCTTCGTCCATTTGACCCGAAAGACCAAGGGAGAGGAGATATGTGGGATCATGCGGCAAACCCAAAGTTCTTCTCCACTCTCGATCGAGATACACCCCAACTCCTCCCAAATGCTAGATAGGGGCCAACTGAGTTTCCTAAAGTCTAAGTCATCCGATTTGCGTTCTTTTGCTTCTAATCTTTCATTCAGCTTCGTCCATTTGACCCGAAAGACCAAGGGAGAGGAGATATGTGGGATCATGCGGCAAACCCAAAGTTCTTCTCCACTTTCGATCGAGATACACCCCAACTCCTCCCAAATGCTAGATAGGGGCCAACTGGGTTTCCCAAAGTCTGAGTCATCCGATTTGCGTTCTTCTGCTTCTAATCTTTTATTCAGCTTCGTCCATTTAACCCAAAAGACTAAGGGAGAGGAGATATGTGGGGGAATTGCATTTTCGGTGGACCCAAAGTTTTTCTCCATTCTCGATCGAGATACACCCCAACTCCTCCCAAATGCTAGATAGGGGCCAACTGAGTTTCCCAAAGTCTAAGTCATCCGATTTGAGTTCTTTTGCTTCTAATCTTTCATTCAGCTTCGTCCATTTGACCCGAAAGACCAAGGGAGAGGAGATATGTGGGGGAATTGCATTTTCGGTGGACCCAAAGTTTTTCTCCATTCTCGATCGAGATACACCCCAACTCCTCCCAAATGCTAGATAGGGGCCAACTGAGTTTCCCAAAGTCTAAGTCATCCGATTTGAGTTCTTTTGCTTCTAATCTTTCATTCAGCTTCGTCCATTTGACCCGAAAGACCAAGGGAGAGGAGATATGTGGGGGAATTGCATTTTCGGTGGACCCAAAGTTTTTCTCCACTCTCGATCGAGATACACCCCAACTCCTCCCAAATGCTAGATAGGGACCAACCAAGTTTCCCAAAGTCTAAATCATCCGATTTGCGTTCTTTTGCTTTTAATCTTTCATTCAGCTTCGTCCATTTGACCCGAAAGACCAAGGGAGAGGAGATATGTGGGATCATGCGGCAAACCCAAAGTTCTTCTCCACTCTCGGTCGAGATACACCCCAACTCCTCCCAAATGCTAGATAGGGGCCAACTGAGTTTCCTAAAGTCTAAGTCATCCGATTTGCGTTCTTTTGCTTCTAATCTTTCATTCAGCTTCGTCCATTTGACCCGAAAGACCAAGGGAGAGGAGATATGTGGGATCATGCGGCAAACCCAAAGTTCTTCTCCACTTTCGATCGAGATACACCCCAACTTCTCCCAAATGCTGATAGGGGCCAACTGAGTTTCCCAAAGTCTAAATCATCCGATTTGCGTTCTTCTGCTTCTAATCTTTCATTCAGCTTCGTCCATTTGACCCGAAAGACCAAGGGAGAGGAGATATGTGGGATCATGCGGCGAACCCAAAGTTCTTCTCCACTCTCGATCGAGATACACCCCAACTCCTCCCAAATGCTAGATAGGGACCAACCAAGTTTCCCAAAGTCTAAATCATCCGATTTGCGTTCTTTTGCTTTTAATCTTTAATTCAGCTTCGTCCATTTGACCCGAAAGACCAAGGGAGAGGAGATATGTGGGATCATGCGGCAAACCCAAAGTTCTTCTCCACTCTCGATCGAGATACACCCCAACTCCTCCCAAATGCTAGATAGGGGCCAACTGAGTTTCCTAAAGTCTAAGTCATCCGATTTGCGTTCTTTTGCTTCTAATCTTTCATTCAGCTTCGTCCATTTGACCCGAAAGACCAAGGGAGAGGAGATATGTGGGATCATGCGGCAAACCCAAAGTTCTTCTCCACTTTCGATCGAGATACACCCCAACTTCTCCCAAATGCTGATAGGGGCCAACTGAGTTTCCCAAAGTCTAAATCATCCGATTTGCGTTCTTCTGCTTCTAATCTTTCATTCAGCTTCGTCCATTTGACCCGAAAGACCAAGGGAGAGGAGATATGTGGGATCATGCGGCAAACCCAAAGTTCTTCTCCACTTTCGATCGAGATACACCCCAACTCCTCCCAAATGCTAGATAGGGGCCAACTGGGTTTCCCAAAGTCTGAGTCATCCGATTTGCGTTCTTCTGCTTCTAATCTTTTATTCAGCTTCGTCCATTTAACCCAAAAGACTAAGGGAGAGGAGATATGTGGGGGAATTGCATTTTCGGTGGACCCAAAGTTTTTCTCCATTCTCGATCGAGATACACCCCAACTCCTCCCAAATGCTAGATAGGGGCCAACTGAGTTTCCCAAAGTCTAAGTCATCCGATTTGAGTTCTTTTGCTTCTAATCTTTCATTCAGCTTCGTCCATTTGACCCGAAAGACCAAGGGAGAGGAGATATGTGGGGGAATTGCATTTTCGGTGGACCCAAAGTTTTTCTCCATTCTCGATCGAGATACACCCCAACTCCTCCCAAATGCTAGATAGGGGCCAACTGAGTTTCCCAAAGTCTAAGTCATCCGATTTGAGTTCTTTTGCTTCTAATCTTTCATTCAGCTTCGTCCATTTGACCCGAAAGACCAAGGGAGAGGAGATATGTGGGGGAATTGCATTTTCGGTGGACCCAAAGTTTTTCTCCACTCTCGATCGAGATACACCCCAACTCCTCCCAAATGCTAGATAGGGACCAACCAAGTTTCCCAAAGTCTAAATCATCCGATTTGCGTTCTTTTGCTTTTAATCTTTCATTCAGCTTCGTCCATTTGACCCGAAAGACCAAGGGAGAGGAGATATGTGGGATCATGCGGCAAACCCAAAGTTCTTCTCCACTCTCGGTCGAGATACACCCCAACTCCTCCCAAATGCTAGATAGGGGCCAACTGAGTTTCCTAAAGTCTAAGTCATCCGATTTGCGTTCTTTTGCTTCTAATCTTTCATTCAGCTTCGTCCATTTGACCCGAAAGACCAAGGGAGAGGAGATATGTGGGATCATGCGGCAAACCCAAAGTTCTTCTCCACTTTCGATCGAGATACACCCCAACTTCTCCCAAATGCTGATAGGGGCCAACTGAGTTTCCCAAAGTCTAAATCATCCGATTTGCGTTCTTCTGCTTCTAATCTTTCATTCAGCTTCGTCCATTTGACCCGAAAGACCAAGGGAGAGGAGATATGTGGGATCATGCGGCGAACCCAAAGTTCTTCTCCACTCTCGATCGAGATACACCCCAACTCCTCCCAAATGCTAGATAGGGACCAACCAAGTTTCCCAAAGTCTAAATCATCCGATTTGCGTTCTTTTGCTTTTAATCTTTAATTCAGCTTCGTCCATTTGACCCGAAAGACCAAGGGAGAGGAGATATGTGGGATCATGCGGCAAACCCAAAGTTCTTCTCCACTCTCGATCGAGATACACCCCAACTCCTCCCAAATGCTAGATAGGGGCCAACTGAGTTTCCTAAAGTCTAAGTCATCCGATTTGCGTTCTTTTGCTTCTAATCTTTCATTCAGCTTCGTCCATTTGACCCGAAAGACCAAGGGAGAGGAGATATGTGGGATCATGCGGCAAACCCAAAGTTCTTCTCCACTTTCGATCGAGATACACCCCAACTTCTCCCAAATGCTGATAGGGGCCAACTGAGTTTCCCAAAGTCTAAATCATCCGATTTGCGTTCTTCTGCTTCTAATCTTTCATTCAGCTTCGTCCATTTGACCCGAAAGACCAAGGGAGAGGAGATATGTGGGATCATGCGGCGAACCCAAAGTTCTTCTCCACTCTCGATCGAGATACACCCCAACTCCTTCCACATGCTAGATAGGGGGCAACTGGGTTTCCCAAAGTCTGAGTCATCCGATTTGCGTTCTTCTGCTTCTAATCTTTTATTCAGCTTCGTCCATTTGACCCAAAAGACTAAGGGAGAGGAGATATGTGGGGGAATTGCATTTTCGGTGGACCCAAAGTTTTTCTCCATTCTCGATCGAGATACACCCCAACTCCTCCCAAATGCTAGATAGGGGCCAACTGAGTTTCCCAAAGTCTAAGTCATCCGATTTGAGTTCTTTTGCTTCTAATCTTTCATTCAGCTTCGTCCATTTGACCCGAAAGACCAAGGGAGAGGAGATATGTGGGGGAATTGCATTTTCGGTGGACCCAAAGTTTTTCTCCATTCTCGATCGAGATACACCAAAAGTCCCAAAGTCTAAGTCATCCGATTTGCGTTCTTTTGCTTCTAATCTTTCATTCAGCTTCGTCCATTTAACCCAAAAGACTAAGGGAGCTGTGTTATGGGCAGTGCTAGGTTCGTTGTCAAAGTCTTTTTTATGTGAAGTCCATCACATACTCCCAGAGTTCGATAGAGTTGGCAGGAAACTGCCCTATAGTCCGTCACATAGCCACGAACCACCGTTGATGATCCTTCTACGAAGCCGAGTTCTTCAGTAACCCAATTTCTGTAAATTAGGACCATTTCACTTCCCTTACGATTATGGTTGGATCTTACCGGATTTTTTATTTCTCTGTTTCACCCACTATATGGAAAAAAGTTCTTAGTACTGACAACTGAATTTCCATCCAACTATTATATTGCACTCAGGGATATTTTTATTTTTATAAGAGAAAGTGCATGCAACTCCTTGCTTTGATGAAAATAAAAATATCAGCTACTTAAAGGACGAACCGTAGAGTTTTTAATGTTTTTCTGTAATAAAATATAAAAGTAATAATATAAATTGAACAGGAGTGAAGTGTTAAATGTAATACCAAGCATTATGACTGGAAGGATGTTTCGGTATAATAAAGTGAGATATTTATGCAAGTGTGGGGGTATAACTCCATTTGAAAATACTTATATTCGCACTCTCTCTTTATGGACCCCGCATTAAAAAAAATATTAAATCTGGAAACAAGTCAAGGCTGCTCTGCAATGTTGGTAGTTCGGATTCGTTGTTTTAGTTCTGCATAGTGGAGTGCATCCGGCGGAATCAAGAGTACTTTATTCTTTGAGTACTTTAGAACCAAACTACTTAACATTGATGCCAATACCTGCTATACAGACACCGAAAAGGTTAAAGTTCCAGGCTTTAATTTTTCTGAAAACCGCATTGTGAAAGGTGTCTTAGAAAATCCCCTTCAGGCTATTGATGTGGTTTTTTGTGAAACTCAGCCAATTGCAGTCATAGCCGAAATACTTTTTAAGCAATTTGCTTTGTATGAAAAAAATGTTACGTATACGCCACCGAACTGGGTACTTACCTTCAAGTGATTTAATTCGAATCAGATACTGGGATTACTAGGAGCGAACTATCTTAGTTGCTGCCATGGTTTGTGAGGAGAGAACATACTCTAATTTATTGTTTAAAACACGGAGAGTCAAAACTATCGATATTTTCAAGATGCTTGGAAAGGAAGTCCCAACACCAAAAGCCGCCGCCAAGCTGTCAAATAGTTCAGAGTCCTAACACCAGTTAAGCTGGACAGTTTGCGTTTAGAGATCCTCGTATCATTGAGCAAAATGTTTAATTTCATAGTCAAGAAGGACGATTCTACAAGGCAGAGAAATAAGGTCAATGGCAGTACGATTCAAACACAAATTTCTGCCGCAACAGGTCTGTGGAGCCTAGGGTCTAGCTTCTCACAACCATTCGTGTTGTGCATGTTAAATTCTTTGCACGAATGGAAGAGGTTTACTGCTTTATGCCTGATCCGAAGGATTGAAGAAAGATTCGATGCTTGAACTCCTTTGTCCGTAGTTTTACGCACTCAATACTTGGTCCACTTCGGTAAGCCACCAAGTGCCATACCTCTTCATTAAGTGATTGCAGGATTTCGGGAAACCGAACTGGGGCTATACTTCAACTTGGAAATGTTGAGTCTCGCTAGCTTCACAACCCCTCACTGGTCCTTTCATCTTACCTGCAAAAGTCTTCTAGATGTTGGCAAACTGAAAGTGGCAGTTAGTCCTTTGATATATAGTGGGGTTTATTGTGAATGACGACAACACCAAGTATATGGTCTCACCAAGAAGGGACACATAACATTGACAAATTGGACATAACGTCACAATAGACATCTAAATTTTTAAAGAGCAGTTAGGAACTTTATTTAACTAGCTTTCGGTATAAGCTCTGACAGCAACATCAAATCGGAAATCAGAAGGCCTTCTCAAGAAGCTCTAAGGAAACTCTACATGAAACTTTCATCACTCGGCTCTATGACACTGAAGCGTTGAAGGCGCATATCCTTGGCCTTTGGAGATGAAGATTTAAAAGCAAACGCAGCGATCTATTCAACGACATCGACCTGCTCAGAAAGGTACACAACAGTTTTAAAGCTAATCGACATCAAGTTCTTTAGCGAGTCTTACATAAAATCCCAGGGGAACTGTGCCGTCCAGAGTAAAGACCGACTTCACTTTAGGAGACGTGCACAAGTGAAAGAAGACTCCAACCAACTTTGAGTGGCCAACTGGAGAAGCTTTCTGACTGAGGCCCAGGTCCATGCCTGACTGCAACGTTGCCAAAAAGAGCTACAAACAGAATAAGGGAAACTGTCCTGGCACCGTGTATATCAGACCTTAATCTGAGTTGTAAGATGTTGAGTTGAGATGTAATACAAAACTCAATGAATTGTTAAGGTCACTCCTGAGAATCCAATAATGTTGATGGCTGTACAAGTGAAGGGGGGAAGTGGGCACCGTGGCTCAGTGGTTAGTGCGTTGAACACCTAAACAGTTTTTCACGGCCCCACCTCTCGCGAGCGTCTGACAAACATCCGAGAGTACAGCTGTCTCGAGAAAGCTTCTCAAATAACAAATTGCCTTTCGGACACGGCATTAAACAGTAGGCCCCTTCCCTTCATGTAAGGAATATAACACGCACAACACGAATAGTTGTGAGAAGCTAGGCCTTGGGTACCATCGACCTGTTGCGCCAAGTATTTATTTTTATACAAGCGAAGGACTCTTCAAGTCTAACAATGTGGGACACTGCTCCATTCTTAGGGAATCATTTTTTGACATCCTTTATGAATCGGATAACATCTTCGGTATTGTGAACTGCGGTACACCCCACGAAGGTATATACTCAGAAAGAGAGGAGAATGGGAGAGAAAAACGTTTCAAACGCCTTAGGGCACAGGCTTAAGTAGGTAGTCTTGAGACTTCCAGACACATGCAGTGTATTCCTAGCAAATATTCTAGAGATGGAGTCAATGTTTGACAAGAATATCACCATCTACATTGATAGTCAGGCTCCGCTAAGGGCTTTAGAAGCCAAACATCATTAAATCGAAAATAGGCAGCAATAGCCGCAAATGCTCAAGGCGTTATGTACCGAAAACCATGTCAAATTATTCTCAGTGTCTGGAATGAAAAAGGCGACGAACTAACCAAAAAAATATCCTCAATACATTTACACGAGTAAAACTACAGATCTGAGTGCCTAACTGAGTTCAAGTTATTAGCAATAGTGTGATTAAGGCCCCTTGGCCTGTGCTAGATCGGAGAAAATCTAGCGAAAATCGTCATAGTCTTCTTATCTCGAAGGACATCATAACTGCGAGGGCACACCTCAGAGTAGACTTGAACGTACGTCTACTGGCGAATTTCTACACTATGTGCTGATACCAACCACTACCAAGTACTGGAAGAAGGATTCAGTCTATAGATCTCCTCAAGGATAATCAACAGATTAGCTCTTTTGAGAAAAAAAGAACTGACTTAATCCTTCAGACTCTAAAGATCTGTGTATATACGAGCTCCACTTATGGAATGACAACTGATCCAAAGTGGTCTTCTGTTCAAAGCTAAGAGGGCTGCTAGCTTCTCGCCTTCAATGGTTTGATCATATTCATCTTCAATTACACTTTGACTACCTCAGCCCTTATTCCCTGTACCACTTAATACTCAATGAGATCTGCCGATAGAAATAATATTCAACGCAATAAAAAATAGTTCTGGTAAAATACAGCAACCTTGTGGCACTCCTTTATAATGTAAAAGCCTTAAGAAAAACCACTTTTCCTGCTCCGTAAAATATGCTGACTGGAAGTCACCGATGGTTTAGTCCGTACTCTACTAGTACCTAGGCCTACCCTATGATAAATCCATGGTCGATCCTGATGAACATGTATGTATCAAAGGGTGATCCCAATCGCACTCTGAAAAGATACGTTCCTTTGGAAGTTGGAAGATAATCGCCTGTAATCAGTCCTACGTCCGTAGGAAGCCTTCAACTGCAAATGACACTGTTGCACATGAAATACTGCGAATGAAATACGCCGCTGGCCACCGCATCTATCTTTAGTTGTCTGGTAAGCCTTCGCATCTGACAGTACGTAGAACTACACCTACTACTAGTGAAACTCTAACTCATTCGGAAACAAGTCCACAAACTAATGCCACCAAATGGAAGCGGATTAAGAGCTTGTATCTTCTTGGAACCCATATTCCATCTGTTTGAACAGGTGATACTGACATGATTCTCAACTCAAGCACAACCAGTGAATACATTCATTACATACTCATTAGTTGGTCCTGCTTTGAATACTTTCACTTTGATCACTGGACCCCACATAGAGATGTTCATGGTCAACTGCTCTCCATTTCATTAATAAATGGGGATTCATATTCATTGTGTTCATGTTTGCAAAAGACATCTGATCCCACATTATCCCCAGTATTTTGCTCATCAAAAAGCATGCAATCCACCTCTCACAAAGGCTTCCCATAATCACTCCTGACATCATCATTAAGACGACTTCAGAGCGGGTCTGCAACTCGGAGCAGGTTAAAACCTTTTTCACCGAATTAAACTGTAATTAAGGCATTTCCCCCCGGGACACATAAACTATTCCCCCACAATCTAGTATTCATATTCCATCTTTTATCAGTTATACTCTCTCTGTTCAGATACCGGATTACATGCACTAAATGCTCACTTGATGTTCATTTCTGTACGTTAATTCCTGGCCCCCCGGGGGCCTGCTGTGTTGAGTATACAAAAATCCGTTCCTATGATCATATATCATGCAAATTCACCGGTATCCTTAAAACAAAGAAAGGTCGATCCAAAATAAGCAAAAGCATAAAAAAGTATCTCGACCATTTCTACAAGAGGATAAGGCACCTCCTTAACATGACAGCACTCATCTTCACTTCTTTGGTTTTAAGTTCCGACAAAGCAAATGGGAACACACAGGAGCCAGTGCGATATGTCCTTCTTCCTGCCTGACATAACATTTATCACACGTGCGGCGAACTGATGAATACATGGGTAGACATTGATTAGGGATAAGGACTCACATACAGGCGCATAAGTATGTAAAATTTTCTCCTCAAAAAGGATGAGTTTAATGGGTTTAAATTCCAATTCCTAACCACACCTAGGGCCATGAGAACGAATATCAGAGGTGGTGGCGTTGTTGGATGGGCATGAGAGCGACAGTACCTACAACAGGAAGGAGTGGCGGCATACATATTATTAGCATATAACCTCGGAGGCTGAGGGATGTCAGGACCCCTTTTTACTTAAAAGTTAAAATTCTTCCGCAACTAGAGTGTTGTGCTCAGTCAAAGGATCAGTGGGTGGGGAGGGAGGTTTTCTATTTTTATTCAATTTTTTTTTTTTGTTTTTTGTTTTTAATAAGACAGAAAGGAAAAAATGCTTAGCGTTGCTAAGTTGACATATGGTTTGGTCCTGCGGTTCAGTGTGGGAATTTCTAATATTCTCAAGAAGGAATTTTTCGGGGAATTTTGTCGGAAATTGTTTTTTTTTTGCTTGACGTAGACAGTTTGTTTGTTTTGAGTTGATATATTGTGGAAGTGTTTGTGTCAGGAATTAGGAGGCTATCAACACGGGAAGGAGGAATTGGACTTGACAAGCATATTTTAACATGGTACGGCTTGATGAACATTTTTCTACAGTTTGTTGCAGAGGTATTTCGAAATGCCATCATGAGGGCTCTGCCGACAGAGTCTGAAAAGAAAATAGGAATTCGTTTGGATTGTTAATTTAAATATGGAAGTAGTATAGCAACAAGGATGCTGCTGTTTGGCTATCTACCAGATGAAGAAAAGGTACTGAGATTCATAGCCAGCAGGTTAGAGAATGGTTATAACATTTCATTGAAAATTGCTTTTCAAAATCAGACTTAAACTAGCATTTCGAGAATTTCAACGTATTTCTGAAAAATTGAGTTCTGTAGGAACCCCAGTCTTTTGTTTGAAACCGGATCACGAAGATATAGGAACAGAAAGCTTGGAGTCGGCCCAACAATAGTAGACTAGGCCTTGAAACACCCCTTAACTAGTTCAACGATACAAGCCACAAGCAAGTAAATTTGTAAATTCCAAGTCGAGAGAATGGCCACAAGTTACTTGAATCTTAGTTATCTCGATCTGGGCGAATTAACTAGGAGAACAGCTTAGATACTGCCTTCATAAAATTAGACTCTTCAAAAGTACCATTCGCCAAATTTAAGGAAGATAGGGAAACTGTGAAGAGGATACACAACACTGAGGAAGTCATTTCTATCCTGAAGATGTAAGGACCTACTTAGACAAATCCAAAGGTAATTCACTTTACAAATGGGAGTCCAAGTCTATTTGGGACAGGTACATGGGTTGGTAGAACAGCGTTCAGTGAAAGAATTAAGAATACTGGAACTACATTCAAGGCAGAAGGTTCCGCAGCAAATCAAAGGCTAAGGAAGTTTTCAATGAAATATGGGTAAGACCAGTGGAAAATGAAAGCAACATGCATTGACTGGTGCAGTGGTCCAGTGGAAAGCTATTCGAAACATATGAAAATTTACAGAAATTAGTGAGTTGATTTCTTCTAGAATCGAGATGAAAACATTAAAAAAACAGAAAAGGATCGTACCCTTCCTCTGACTTTGCAGCATTTCTCCTAACCCTAGTGACAGTCAAGATATGTATGTAGAATACCTCTACAGAACAATACCGTCTGGATCACCAGAAGAGGCCCATTTATTTAAGAGAATCTGAGACCAAGGTATACTCAAGATTGCAGTCTCCCTTTACTGATGTACCTACCCAACTTGACAATACAAGATACTGCACCCAACAGTTTCTCACTGCTCCTTGTGGACTTAAAGGCATTTCCTATATTATGTTTAGCTCTCTTCGAAAATCGTTAAAGATTGGTAGCTCAAACTGACAATTACTTCATTTAAATTTAAAATGGTTTGGACATGCTACATCCCACACAGGTTTCAAATTCTGCGAGTCTCCCCAATGGCCATAATAGTATTCCTATTATTCCTCTAATTCAGGTTTCTCTGTCCCCTTTAACGTGACATGTATAGAACCAGGATGCCTACCAAAAGTGGTTGGAAATCGGGTAAAATTTTAAACGGACCTGATATCTAACCTCATGGATGCAAGACAGAGTCTTTAAAAGCTGCGTGAGTCTACTCCAGTGCATTGGATATTTGTATCACCACACGACTACTGGTCCACTGCAGAATATTTTAAGCATAGGTCAGAGGAGTCAGTAACCAGGCTTTCGATTAACTCGATAGAGATCAGCACTCTTGTTTTCTACATATGTAGATAGTCAAGCTGCGAAAAAAAGGTTTGGAATCGCCAATACTTCGATACAAGTACGTAAAGCAATACTGCGAAAACGAAATCGCTGTCAGGTCTGACGTAACCCTATGCTGGATTCCAGGCTGCACTCTGTAGGCATAATTTTAGGCGCCCTGACAGAAGGAGTGAGCTGTCAGCACTTATTTAATCGATGAAACTCCGAATATATACTGCATCCACTAGAATGGCACCCAGTAGGTGGAACAATATCAGCACATGTCTCTCTTCTAAAAAAAACTGGTCAGAGCTAGGTTCTAAGAAAACCGATTGCCAAATTTCCCTCAATAGAACAACCATCAGGTTATATTACTTGCGTCATAGAAAAATCGATTGAAAACTTTCAAAGTTCTGATGAAGCAGTTGTACTAGTTCCTTGCTTTTAGTGTACCTAGGATCTATTTCAATAAATTGGGGACAATGGAAGATTATGATTGCTTATCTAGCTCTCCAACTAGATTGGAGGTGAACTAGACTAAAACAGATTTCAACTAAGAGACTGATTCCTTAGCTCTGAAACAGATCACAGGTCCTGAAGACCAGGAGAATTATCAGAAATTATAGTAAGAAAACAACAATACCACCATTGACACTCAATAGCATACTGTAAGTCTCAAATAAGGGTAGATCCTTGGGTTGTATGTACATATATGACTTGAAAACAAAGTAAGTCAAAACGGATATAAGTAGAATGCATCAATAGTCTTCTAGATACTCAGTAAATTTCTGGTAAAAAATGAAGACATAAGCCTATTATCCACCAAATGTACTCGTACACAACTGTCGTGAGACTCATTGTATCTTTGAATACTATAATCGAATAAATAATCGAATTCTTGATTTAGTTCTGTCTTTTCTGATTTTCTTAGTACTCTCGTTCACGATGAAATAAACACTTTTGACGTTCAAAAAGCAGAAAGCAAATTTCGCAAAAACTTTACGATGGAATACATGGATCCAGTAGTAGCAATATAATTGAGTTTACCAATATCAATGAGTCAGGTAACATATTTTACTCAATTCTGAATGATTGCATGAGTAAATATTCTACAAAGTTCTTCAAAATACACCCAATAGAGCTTCAAATAACTGCATCAAGAGCCTTTGTCCAACCGATCTCAGTAAGTCTATTAGGTTCTTCGATGCCTTTAAAATACTTTTCAGTAATTTATATATTAATTATTATTTTAATTAATATAGAAATAGAGTCCTGTTTGATCTCCGATCCTTAAAATGTTTGGAGATTTGTGAACTCAAGGAAAATATCTGACGGCTATCTTGCTGATACCCTCCCTTCAATAGATCAAGTGTTTGACTAGTTGTGTGGCATGTGGAACCATTGTGTTGGAACCACATATCACTGATGTCAAGTCCATCTAATTGTGGATAAATATATTCTTTCAACATGACAAGAAAGTGAATTCCATTGATCGTAACACGGCGATCGTTTTCATTTACGGAAAAATACAGTCCAATCCCAACTTCGGAAATCCATACCACACCATCACCTTTTGTGCATATAATGGAGTCTCTTGAAGCATATGTATGTGGATTTGTTTCTGTCCAGTTAACCATATTTAGCTTATTGACAAAGCCATCAAGCCAAAGCTGAGCTTCATCGCTGAAGATAAAATTGAGGATTTTCCTCAAACTTTTGCAAAATCCAATCGGAGAAGTTCCACCGCTTCAAAGGGATTCAGTTTTTGAAGTAACTTGATCCTGTAAGGGTTAAGGCCAACATCTTTATTCAAAATTTCCCACAATCTGGGCTGAGAGATTCTCAATTATTGTGAATTGTATCGAATTGACTTATTTGGCTACTGAAGACCTTAAAGTTGAGATATTTTCAGCAGTTCAACCGGTAGATTGTCTCACATTCACAGGAACAGTCAATACTGAATATGTTGACTCGAAATCATCCACTATACCATGCACAGTCTGTCTGGTGGGCCGATTACTACGACCGAAAAATGGAGCAAACTGCGGCTACTAACTCAGAATTTAGGTATCAATCTTTAATAACTTTTAAACCTTGTGCATTTCTGAACTTCACCATGATAAAAATGTACATCTTGGTAAATGTTCTGATATAGACAAATCATAATAAAAGTTTAAGGTTGCATTTGTATTAAAGTACAAAATTGTTATGTCCTTATTGAAAAACACCTTATTATGACTCGCCGACACAGATCTGACAGTGCTATGCAGATGAAGATATGTTGGCCTTCATTTACTTTGTACTAACCTAGAAAAAATCGAATTTTAATGTACGTACTGTGATGATTACTCGTAAAACCACTGTTCGAACAAAAAGAAGGGGGCTTCTCCGCCACCTTTTTTATACAAGTAATTGTATAAGGCATTGCACTACATATGTACATGTTGTACATGTATCTATCATGCTGTAAACCACTTTAATTACTTACATTAGGAAAAATTTAATATTTTGTCGGAAATCCTATTAATTTTCGACACACAATACCAATCCTTGTTTGGATGGACCTCCAAACGAGTGTATTATTCACGCTAAGTGAATTTACTAATTAGGTTTCATCATGACGTATGTGTAATTTACAGATACCTACCTAATTATTTCCTATGTTAAACCAACAATTCCATAAAGATATGTAGTAGTAGATACGCCAGATACATAGTTTACATCAAACGATCACATGTCCTTGTGTCAATATTTCACCTAAACGAGGCATGACAGCTTTACAAAAAAAAAAAAAAGAAATCACCACACCAACTGAAAAGGAATCAAAAAGGATTTATAGGTGCGACTGCGATCAGTACCCAAAAAGAGCAATCCCCGTGGAAGGGAATTATTAATACGTTTTCAAATAAAATACAATATTTACAACTCTGTTGACCACACCCGTTTGTTGGCGATTCGCATTTATTCTATTATTCACTGGAATTACTTTCGACTACTAAAATCGATTGGAATCCACGGGTCCTGTACGCCGTGTGTGGCACTGTTGCCGGTGCATCACTGTGACGAGATAGGATGTTATTCAACAAGGAGCACATACACGTAGGTTACTTTTTTATTTCCATTATTAAAATAATTTTCATCCCGTTTTTATGGGTTCGCAACGGAATATTTGCAATCCGACCAGAAATATGCTGAATTCAATGAAAAAGCATTATATCCGAAGGATTTTTCATTTTTTTTTTTGTATTTTTTTTGAATATGATTTTTCAATCATAGACGAGGAGCCGGAGTAGATATTGGTTTTCTGTTCTGTTGCTGGTGTAGGGTGGATCTGATATAATTATATGGCGCACAGTGGAAGGAGCGGACGGAGAGACTAGATAACAAAAAAAAAAAGGAAAATAATAATTTTGTTCGTTAGGATTTAACGGTATTAATTTGCGAAATCCCCGTGGGAAATTTTCAGCTCTTCCTCATATCATTGTTATACTTTTATTTTCCTTTGTGCGTCAATTTGTGGAAAAAAAAATCGATATCCCCGGACATTGTTTACATAACGTAGTTCGTTTTAAAAAGCACGCACTGGGCTATTCATAATTATTATGCTCCTGTTATTTGTCCTTTTCGGGAGTGGAGGACATGGAATGGCTGGATGAGGGCCCGAGATGGCCATGGAGGGCTTGTTGATTGGCGGTGATTTAAGGTTTCTGGAAATATGCATAGTGGGTCCTCAGGGAATACAAGTTCACAGTATTTTGAAGGATAGGTAGGTAGGAGTGGTTTTTTCAACATGGATAGTGGAATCAACCAGTGGACTACGAAGAAAACAATTAGTTTTCCAGATACGTTTTGCACAGTGTAGTGCATTTTCACAGAAGCCATGTCAGAATATGTAGCCAGGGATGTCTAAGAGGTTTTCCAATTGGAACTGTCAATAAGGTATCTGGGCTAAGCGTGAAGTTAGCTGCGTTCTGTTCATAAATGGTTATAAAGGTTTGCAAATTTTTCAGGTTTTGTATCAAACGGCTAAAATCATTCCCAGTGTGGATTTCATGCTGGAAGGCACACTAACCCATATTGCTTCTACACTGCTGCCGGCAACATAGTCATAGTCAGTGCAGATCGCTCTTGGACTACGCTGACTATCCATTTTATGGATCTTCAGCAAGACCACGTTAAGTAGAGCAGAGCTTGCGTATTATTGAAGATGAAGTTCCAGAACCAGTTAATTCGCCGGTTCTCGACTTTTTTCTTTGGGGCTATATAATAACCCTATTTTATGCGAGGTTGACATTGATTCTTACCAATAAAGATCCGCTAAGGACAGACCCTAGGTTTGGGAACTCGTCTGCTCCTTCGTTTTCCTTAAAATTACTGCCACCCATATCGTTATTGATTGGAAACATAATAAGGGAAGGGAAGTTTCTCCTGACCGATGATATTGTGGCTGATGATTACGGGTTGGTTATCGGTGAATACGGCGGTATTTCGGAAGAAAGATTTCTTTTTGTCACTGAAAGACACTGGAAAAGTCCTGTAAATAAAAGGATATTGTCACATTCAGTTCGTTTGCAAAAATGGCACCTCATTTCTTTTTTGAATAGTAGTGTCGTAGTCCTTGGTCCTATTCCTCTTTAGAACTGAAAAACGTAAACGGAATCTAGTACTCAGTCGTAGTCGTTCGACTTAGTGGTCCAGCATTTAGATCCCCTTAGTCAGAGTGAACTGCAAATAGGCAAGGGTTCGATGCTAAAATTATTGGGCAGAAGGAGTACGACTGATATTATGGGTCTATGTACTTAAGGTCCACTTAAGGCCACTAGGCGAGGTGGGAATTAAAGTCATAACTTTAAGTCAAGACTTTTGCAGGCATAGACTGTTAAGATCGATGTACGAATATGCAGAAACTGCTACTTTTCAATCAGATGACTCTGCTCTCTAAACAAATTCAACTACCTTGCACAGGAACGATTGATCAGGAAGTTGTGGTCTGGTTCGAAAGGACGCAGCTCACCTAGACCTGGATTGGTCATGACCCTATTAAGAACTTGTGACCCATCGTTCTTTTTCAGGACTCATTTACATCCTATGACTTCTGCAGTAATATATAAAATATAAATATAACTATTTAGTTTTTGGAAGTTGGATGGACGGTTAAACTTTTAGGCTTCAATATCTTACCTAGATTGCGTACAAAAACGGACTCTCTATGGCTCGAGCTCGTCGCATTACCTAAGATGGAACCCATTCTGTGACATACTGTGACATACATGAACTATGCGCAATGGCACGTTGATATAACAACCCTGGTGGTTACCCACATTTATTGTTCGCAACAGAAGGCCCAGAAATCATAAGAAGGAATCCATGAGAGTCAGGTATTGCGTGTAAACTGGACGAAGACTCCAGATAAAGTTGATGGTAATGGTTGGATTTGTTAGACGTTCCAAGGAAGCAACATTGATCCGACCCACTGTCAAATTCCAACAACGTACCTAGGCCGAGAAAGGTCGTCCAAGATGGTCCATAGACTTCCGAAAGTATACTTTTCACTTGACTTACGTCACGGTACTCGAAAACCATGTGACATTTCATTTACTCATGGAGGAGTACTTGGCAAATGTTCGCATTTGTTTTATAACTTTCAAATATTAATTTCAAGCCGAACTACTGAAAAAATAATCAAGTATAAGGCTGCGTTGACCGTCAAGCAAATTCGCGATGCGATCGATGGCTACTTGCGAAATCCCAGCGATAGAGTGGAGTGCTTATGACAGAGCGATTTCGCCTAGTTTTATTCATATTTTGACAGTTGTTCTCGTCACTCGCAGTCGCTTGAAGTTGCTTGTAGTTGCTGAAATCCCGTTTGGCCAAATCGCTAAGCGATGAACTCCTCCATATGTACTTTTGTAATTGGTCGCTAGTAGCGAGTCGCATCGCATCGTACGACGCGATTTTTCTTGACCGTGAACATAGCCTGAAATAGGAAAGTTTTTACAGTAAAATGACATCTGTCACCGAACTAATGCAAATAATCGAAATAGAAGCATTTTCGAGAAAATCCATTTTTACTAAAATCGGCCTAAGTCTTGAGGTTAGAATGAAAGGAAATTCGTCCAGCCGATTAGGCTGCAGACAAGCCGACAGACAGACAGATTTGGCCCTATAGGTACATTTTGTTGCAGGATTTGCTTTTAAAAGAACTTTTGATGAAATAATTTGTAGCATAACTACGATGAAATCATACATATGAACTCCTTACTCTATTCCCCACTACATCGCAACAGGTAGACACCTCGGTGTTCATCCCGCCTTGCACATTGAAGCAAAAGGCATGGATCTTGGCCAGAAGTGAGGCCAATAGTAGATGGACCTCCCTAGACACCTATGTGATCACCAGAAGCCTATGGCCTTGCTTTGACATGAGTAGGACCGACCGAATTATGCTAAAGGATAGGAAGTCTCTTTCCGTCCTTATAGGAATTATTACGGGGCATAACTCTCTTCGGTTCCACATGAGAAAGTTAAGACTCATGGATGAGGATCTATGTCGGGGATGTGGAGACGAGGAAGCTAATGAGGATACAACCCACTTTCTCTATCACTGCCCTGGGCTTATCCACCTTAGATTCAAATTTCTAGGGCGACACTTTTTCCGTGACCTTGAAGAATTAGCAAACAGACCAATAAATGAAATTTTTAGGTTCATCAAATCAACAGGATGGTTTGGTGATCCACAAGATACAAATCACTACTAGGGTTTACCAATGGGCAAGGGACTTTTTCCCCTTTGGGTATCACAATGGGTCTGTATTGACCTGAGTGTGGCGACGTGTTCTAGTCGCCTACCCACATACCTAACCTAACATACTCTATTCCCCATAGCAGACCAAGTCGGATCCCTCAAATCTATGCACGGAATGTTAGCCCACCATGTAGAGTCTACTCCATACAATTTTTTTCTTAAAATGTTCATCAAAAAATGAGTGCCGTATTCCTTCTTTAAAAATATGTTGAAATACGTTATCCTTTTGGAAGGAGCAAAGGACACATGTATGTATTCTCCCCAGAAACATCACGCATCACGCGTATTTCACCGTTTTCCACAATTGAATCCTGAGACTTCCCTGCGCGGACGTTTAATTTCACTTCGGCACTCAGATCTCATAATAAGGAGACGTACGTCTGTATGTATGGTACACAGAATGGATGAAGGAAAAAAAAAAAAACTTGTTTTTGACAGATTTCATTTCAATTTGCATTTATTTCTATTTTTTTTTTTTTCTACATATGTACACACATTCCCCTTTTAGTCCTTTCAACATAAATACACGTGTGTGTCGGTCGTGGAAAAAGGAAGCAAAGGGCCGCACAGTAACAAGAAAGCAAAGAGCAACCCACAGAAGGTAAAAGGTAACAAAACAAAATAAAAAATAAACCGAAGCGAGTGGATACGGAAAAATCCGTTTTGTTCCAAATACGCTTTTATCTTGTGCGTACACAAGGAGCACAGCGCGCGTACAGGAACATCACTCGGAGCAGGAACATCAACATAATTTGAAGCAGGAACAATTTATAATAATGACATAATGGAATGATGTACTCCTTTGAAAGCACTCAGCGCAAGTGATGCGTGCAATTTTAACCTCCGAGCAGATGAATTTAAATTGGAGCATGGCGTAGCCAGGCAGCGGGGCGGCTCCGCCATCCACTATGGCGAAGGTGTGGTGGTTTTGGTTTGAACTCCAAAGGAATGAGGATTGTGTGACAGTACATTTGTTCATTTCCTTTCTCCGCTACTTGTTGATGTTGGATTCTTAATATCAAGGTGCCAACGAGCAGGGCTCCAATGAGTCGCTGAATTGGAACAGGATGGTGAGGTGATGAGTCACATTTTTTTCTTTGAAATCTCTTTAAACTTGAACGGACAGGGATGACTGCACAAGTCGGATGGAGTTCGGAGTAGAAAACTACCACCTAGTCGAATCCTGTTGAATTATTTTAAAAACCATCTTCTAAGGACACACCGACGACGTGGCTACACTCTTTTAAATAAATAATTCAAAGGGATGCCATGATGCATAAATAATGCAGAGGTGCACCCTGGATAAGGTAACTCAGACGACAAACTAAGTCAGGAACCATGCAACAAGAGGTGTCATTTCAAATTTATGAAAAAATTCAACAATTTTCTGAAAAGTAGAATTTTTCGAAAGTACAAACTCTGAGGTACAACAACTGCCAAATGTCTACATCGGTTCATCCGATCATCTGGTGAAAATCTTCTTCAAGTTTTGGAATAATTTCGCGAACGATGAATCGTTGGTGAACCATTGACATGGACCTTGAACTGAAGTCCCCATTTCAAGAAGGCCTTTCCCTAAAAGATTTGTCAAAGAACAGAGCATGTGGCTCCCTCCGTTCAACAGAAAATAAACATCCTCCACGTCTATAGCAACAGTTTTTGGTCAAAAAGAAGTCATTCAAGATCGTTCGCTAAGGCAACTGAACTGATCGCACCAGGATCATTTCCAAAAGAGATGTGATCCGTCCAGTGATGAAAAGGTTCTTTCCCTATTTTGCTTGGGTTTGCGGAGCCTCAGATGCGGCAGTTTTTTTCATTGAGGTAATGAATTGCAACACTCGGAGTATAAAACTCATGATCCTGGTCGTTTATTTCCAAAGTATACACCATAGTCAGTAGTCTGGTAGCTTCAATTCTCATGCCAGCTGTACTTTATAAACAAGAAGGCCAATGTTGTCAGCTAAAACCGGTTCAAAGTTGTCCTGTAATAGTCTTAAAATGGACACACCCGTGCTTAAATGAACTATAGCAGTGCAAGAAGGCACTTAAGGATGACCAAAAGCAGACAAATTTGCTGATTTTTCAAAACCTCCTAATGATGAGTATAAACATCAACGATGATGCAAAATTTAAACTGACACCTCTTGATGGATGATTATTTTTGGTCCTTCGATCCAAAGTAACAATTTATGGATATTCCTTGATTGGCTTTACTCCTTAGAGAACTTCAACAGGCACCACGACCTTTAGTCCCATAGAAGTACCCTTTAACTATGACAACTCAAATGAACGTATTGACTGGGCTAAGAAAAGCAATTTGCTTTTGGTTTTCGATGGCTCCACTCTCAGATATTGAGAGGAAGTACCTAGAACCCCTATCCATTTAGTGATCCAAATGACTTTGAGTCTATACCCATGCAATGATAAAATTTCTACAAGGTTGAGCCAGAAATATTTCAGCGGAGAACTGGATTTCTCCTTAAGTGTCTTGACTTCATGAAGTATAGTCAAAAATTATGGACGGTTTTTAAGAATCAAAAAGAAAAACATTCCAAGGAGGCAAGGAATGGATTGCAGAATAGTACGAATCGTAAGTGAAAATCTACGTCAACCTTTAAAAATATGAATTTGAAATATGCTTTGCAAGATTGATGATGCATACAACCGCATAGTGAATATCTCTCAAGCTTCAGTCAGTAAAACGAATGAAAATGTCCTTAAATGTCGATACACTACCCCAACCAAAAGAACATAGAAATCTGGAAATCTTTCACGACTAAAAGAATTTGGGTTTAAAGCCTGATGAACTAAATGCTCGAGCTGAAAGGTGTTGTTCAATCAGAAGATTAATAGAATTAACCCGATTAATGAACATACATATATAAGCTGACTTCGTGGCTGTGAAAAACATAAAAGTGGAAAGATCCATCAAAGTTTGATGACTCTCCCGAAGCCAATAGAATGAATACATGATTGGTTCAACAAGATATTTAACAAAAGCCTATGTACACCGAGAAATTCTAGGTTAGGCGAGAGTTTGTATAAATGTTTCAAATAGATCTTCATAGAGTCCAAGGATAGGCTTAAGTTTATGGGTTCCTGTTACAGAATTGGATCCAATATACCCGGAAAATGCCGCAAAGAAAAACCACTGTAATTAGAACCACCAATGTAGTGATATGAATCGCAGGAGCTAGATTTTTCGATGACTAAGCTTACCTCAAAGGATGCACAAAGTCCTTATAGAAAATACCACCATACCATACCATACTTTTGTGAAAAAATGTCACTTAGCACGAATATGAAGTAAATGGATTAAAGGAGAAGAAAAACGCCCGAAAGACCTTCTCAAAACTGTGCTGAAACCTTGCTCTTTGGCCAAAAACATTTAAGAAAGAGGAAAATGACAAACGGATGAAGCTTTGGAAGGATATTTCTTAACAAGAAGGAGGTCATTTTCACCTAGAAACCAAGTGATACCTGCAAAGATTTCAGAGAAGTAATACCACATCCTCTCATAGAATGTGAGTCATTTAGCACAACAAGATACTCGTATTTATTTAGATAGTTTCGCTGGAGGCAGGAATCTAGTTTGAGTATCTCATTGAAGGTTGTTAATGGACTAAAATTCATCTGTTTCTATGTCCCCATATAACCTCTTAAACTTCTTTCAATTACTAGTGCATCAGTGCAGTGCCATAGGGTACCACTTAACATACATATAAACGCTTCTCTAAGACAGTGAAGTCTTAGCAGATGTACTGGTGGAGTAAGCAGCTGGAATCTACTTTAAAAAAGTATTTAAATTCGTCACAAAACTAGGCAAAAACTCAAAACAGGTAATACTGCCACGTTCCAACGTATAATTCGGTGCGACAATAAACACCGGTCCTGGTCAGACTGTGCGAGAAACACTCCATCATTCATCAAGGGGGTAGTAGAGCATGCCATAGGGTACCAAGAATTCCCAAAAAAAAATCTTGGTTAGATGACACTTTAGAAGATGATGACATAAGTGCCATGCAAACGTAAAGATGGAAAACAATTTATGTCCTGTATCGCCCTTGTGGATTCCAGGACCTCTGCAATGCCTATGCGCCATCGTGTGCAATTTCTGGCCAGGCTAACTCATTCCTAACTCATTCCCAGTTGCCGTGCCTCCTTCTCAACTGTACTCCTAGGATCGTCAGTCTAAGTAAGCGGGCTCCATTGCATCCCGTGGTTAGCTATGGACCTGTCACCCTTTTACCCTTTCGGAGAGTATGTCCAATCCACTGCCACTTTCGTCGTCGTATGGCTGTGCCTATAGGTTCATGGCCCGTTATCTGATAAAGTTGTTCGTTAGAGATCCGGTTTGGCCTGAAAATCCTAAAGAAATTGACGAACGTCCGTGATAGTGGCGGTCATCCTCCAGTGCAAAAGTTCATCTACTTGGGAATAAATGTCAACTCTGCGAATGGGACCTTAGTGAAGCTCTAGCCAACAATCTTCCTACAAAACCTTATGTAGCAATGCTCTTCTCAGTAAGTACTCCTATATGATGCCAAGTGCTGAGCGAAATGTAGGAAGGCGGATCAAATTTTCAACTTCTTTGACTGAAAAGAAACTCGGCAAGGAGCAGGATCCGAAAGGCCAAAGTGTGTCTGCAGAATGTTTAGTCCAATAAACTGGCAGCAGTGTGAGCAGTACCGAAAGAAATGGAACGTCGTAGTGCCTCAGTACATGCCTACCAATATTGGCAGCATAAGCTGGCACAGTGAAAGTATCATTCTCCTAGGTAACGCACGTCAGATACAAGTTCCCTTCACTCGGCTATCGTTCTCTACGTTTGAGTAGGTACCATCACAATCTAATTAGAGGAAGATCCCTATTAACAGCATCAGCTTCAGCACCAGTGGTTACCGTACGAATGTCTGCAATCTTTGTAGTTCTCCGAATGTTACACTGTTAAGCCTCGCTACTTGGCCTCTAACTAGATGTTGCTTGGAGCCCCTGACCAATATCCCACCCTCCCAAGCGCAGCCCCTCTCATCTTAAGCACTTATAATCTGCAAAACCGTCTACAGCAAGTAGGGACATTACGTAACCACTTCACATCTGAGCCATGGTCCTTCGCCACATCTTCAGTGTAAGACACTTGTACCATGCAAGTTTGTTTCGATTTGTGTAAGGTAAAACCTCTCAACCATCACATATGCTGATTCAATTAAAATTTGTTTACTACACCTTGCCCGTACCTTGAACATCAAGATCCTGTCGATAGTATGTAGGTAGGGTAGGAAATTTGAGTTTACTCAACATTCCCATATCTATCTGTACACATGCAGGGATAAACTGTTGCCTTCGAGGTCAGAAATTGTATTGCGCTCCTGCTGCTGTTGATGTACATACAATACACTCGTCGTCGTAGGTCGTCCTTAATGGCAATGAAATACAAATCAGCATTACATCTAACATCCGCTCTGCTTCATAGAGTGGCATTATCCACCAGCACCCCCCACCGCCACCTCCACGTCGGTAACATCTGTCCCTGGTCCTGTGTAAGGAATTCCAAATCGAACAAATATTTGTACACGACCGTAAAACATTCGCAATTCACATCGAGTGCTAATATACAGAGTTTACTCTGCACTTCCCTGCTGAAAGCAGTAAAAAAAAGAAACAAACCAAACCGGGATGAGGAGGAGAAACCTGTGGGATACTACTCTTGAATAGCAAACATAGTTCTCCCACTCATTCCGGGATGTGTATCCTGTCCCGTGAAATATTGGAAATACAATATAAACCACAACGCACTTTCAACAGGCAATTGATTCCCCAGGTGGACGACTGGCAGGGGAGTTCTGGGGTTAGACTGGTGCCGGCACCAGGACTTGAGCTGGAGTTTCGTAGTATTTACATTTCATTACACTGATTTCGTTATAACCGCCACTGTTTGTGTATGAAGAAGAAGTATCCAGACGATACTAGCTTTTTATATACACAGATACACACCAATACACAGAGAGTGAGAGAGAGGGAGAGAGAAATGCTTAATTGGAATTTGGCACGGGGTGACGGTGGTATTTATACGAGCTGAGCGATAGAGTAGTAATGGGCTACACTATGACCTTACTGCGTTAGATACTTTACGTCCGGAAATTAATTGGATTCGAGTGTGTGCTTCCACTGGAATGTACTAGACACCGTATTATCGGATCATGGCAAATACAATGCCGCCCACAAATCAATGGTACTGGCATGCTATCATTCAGTGAAATAGATGATGTTACTAATTTTATTTATTAGATTCTGATAGAAACAGTATTAGGTTAAGTATGATACCAATGGAAGGGGGCGATTGGTCAGAGGGCAGGCGACCGACAGGAGCTGACGTTAAGTGACGTCTAGATTTGAAACATTGAACTAACAGGGATTTGATTCATGTTTACATGTACACCCATTCCGTGGATTTTATGACTTTCATTGCAACTTTACTTACCGATCCACTGGCCATTCTAGATTAAATTGTGCCGAAAAGCCCAGGGGAAAAGGCAGTAGCGCTATACAGGGCCAGATACAGCATTGATTCCTTTTCGTTGTCCCTTGCCCATATGGATGGCACGATGATTCAAAAAATCTACTGGTGAATTCAGTCTAAGAGACGTATCAACTCCCTCATAAAGGATAGTACGTCCTTAATAGCAGAGTTTTTCAACGTAATGCTAGGTAATCACAGAGACGGACTAAATTCTAGCTTCGTTATCCTCCGAGCACAACTTCGTGTCAGAGAACAGATTAAGTGTGTTAAGATACCTCAGATCACAGTGGCCTATGTCCAGCAACTATTCTTGTCGGAATGAAGGACTTCCTTGTAGGAAGAGGCCTAACTAATCGTTCGGATTGTCTCGAAGGCCAAGTCTATGTTCCCAATTATTTCAGGACATATGAATGCAGATTCGGGACCAGTCTTAGATGGTTCATCAGATGATGGTGATAACCATCAACCCACTCGAGTTTCACACTGTTGTGTCTTGCAAAAGACTTAAGAGATGAACTGATATGGAGTTCAGTGAAATGAACAACAGCCTGACTGGGCATCTGATACCTTTACTAAGGTTTGAAGGAGCTCAATGGTAAGGCGTTCAGGCTGGAATATCATGGAAACAAGACTTTAGTGTTGAACCCAAAGACACCAGTTCCAACTCCGGATTTCATTTTCGATCCAAAGCAGCATAAATAACCAAATCGAGTACTTTCTGACCATGACCTCAAGGATAGTGCAAAAAGTCTCGCTTTTGTGAATTCAGTCAAAATTTTCCGGCTGCATCACATCGTGTTCCTAAGGACGATTTCTAAGAGTTAAGGCCCAGCGACAGTGGATCTTAGAGTAGGTGCTACCAAGTCAAGCAACTTCCTTATTCGAGTACGTTCGTCCACCAAACAATGGTCCCGTACATAGCAATGGCTCTACCATCATTGTATGTTATCCCGTAAAGGTGTCTACTGCCTCATATGGCTCTAGATTGAGGATATATAGAGGAAAGCGAAAACGCTGAGCTTGAATGTTATAACTTTCAGAACTTTCCAAGCACTCTGTGCTTCTTCCATCTCTCTTGTCCAGTAAATTCCACTGTTGCATACAACCAAAACTTCGAAATGAACGTCACTGCCTTCAGCTGAAAATAGTAATGGTGATGGTATGCAGCCTTGTGGCATTCTACTTTTTACACCCAAAGTCGTAATAGACTCTATGACTGAAGTGTTCAACAGAAAATGAACTGTCAAGGTTTCCAGCTAGCAGCATCGTCTAGCAACTTAAGTCCTAACCTGGTACCTAATACTTGGGAGAAGGCATTACCCTCTGTACAGTTTCGTGTGATGAAATATGTGTTCTTGGGTAATACGTGGCTGAGTCCCCACTATAGTGAAACATATCATCAGAACGGTGACAGGCCTTACCTTGCACCAAATATGAAGAATAAAATAAACCCACGACATAGAGAAGTAGGCTTCTTCCAAAGTCAGCCTTAGACCAAACACGGACGTATTTAGCTCTGTCGACACAAGGTCAGATATGATGACTTTCCATTCTGTTCCACCAGCAGAGAAGTAGAACAAATGATCTAGCTAGGCTGGTAACTATGGAGCCTTCTACCTGACCTTTGAGAGTGGACCCCGACTCGGATCTCTACGAATCCATTGTGTTCCTCTAAGTTAGTTCCCTAAAAGTTATGAACAAAACAGTTCAGCAATTAGCTTATAGTGTGAGCGATTCTGTGGGCTTTTCTACCTCTGCATTGTTACAGCCTTTAAATAGGCCTGTGGTGATGACTCTAATTCTTATAAGATGGGATTGAGTTTGAGTTTTAGCCGTCTGTGAGGATGCCTATGGAGAGAGTCAGCTGTAGTCTATCAAGCAATAGAAGTTGTTAAGTTCTTTTCAACTTGTAGTGACTCCAAACTTTCCTGGAAACCCAACATGATGGGAATGTATGTACTTGACCTTACCTTGGAATTGTTATAAAAGTCCGACTTGGCTTTGGACATGAAACCAACCGATGGACATTGGGGCCCAGTAGTTTGCTTGTACATTGTTAGATTCTGAGATTTTCCTATCTAACTCATCAGTCATTTCTTTCCAGTAGAAGCCCATATGTCCCGGCATCCTGTCTATGTATATCTATTGAGTAGTTTGGACTTGGTTCCGATGGAGTTGATGGCTTGAAATACGGTATGACGTCGTAGTTCAGTTGGTATCTTTCGAAAGATTTCCAGCTTTCACAGAAGGAAAAATTACAAACCAGGTTCTGTTGTAGACTTAGTAGAAATGTGATCAATCTATGAAGGCATAAAGGCTACGCTCAATGGAGTATTCACAAGCTTTCGCAATGTAAGAATCGAACTAACTTTTCGACAAATTGGAAAAAAGGAGGAAGGAATTGGTTGACACAACAGAAGGTAGCTAGCCCAAGGTAATCTAACAACTAAACAGGGTATAAGGTATACTCAAGCTCTTTCGTCTGGGGAATGGTTGAACTACCCTGAAAGGGGGGTGTAAGTAAAGTACACACTATCAGTCCGTCCTCACGTTATAACCTTATTGTGAACTGATGCCACAAGTCAAGAGCCAGGTTGGCGAGCATACCATTGAGTCGAGCCCACACATTAGATATCTGGGAATGTTGTTGGACCACAGGCTCAGTTTCAAAGAGCACCTAAGATACGCAGGTGAAAAAGCCTCCCGGTCAGTGGCGGCACTGTCGAGGATAATGCCAAATGTAGGAGGACCCAGGCAGCCAATCAGAAACCTGTTAGCAACAGTGAGCAAGTCGATGCTTATGTACGCGTCTCCCGTGTGGGCATCAGCGTCGGAAGTCAAGTCGTACATGAAATATATGAACGCATCGCACCGAGTCGCTTCGATAAGAGTATGCTGCGCTTTCAGAACTGTGTCTGCGGAAGCCATAAGCGTGATATCGGGCAGAATGCCTATTGACTTAGAAGTCAAAAAGGCAGCCAAACAACGTGGAACCGAGCTGGAACAAAGAAGAATAGCTGGCGCTGCCATCCAGGCAAGATAGATGGGGTACTACCACCAAGAGGAGATGGACCCACACATTAATCTTCAACATAGAGGAGTGGAACAGTAGAGGACACGGAGGGGTAAACTACTACCTAACGCAATTCCTCTCGGGGCATGGATGCTTCCGGGAGTACCTCTACAAGTACAAACATGCGATGTGAAAACCCAGAATGCAGAGCTTATCCTGATAGAATGCCGAGGATACTCGACGGCCAGGGATATACTCGAAATGGCAATAGGTGGACAGGTGACACCAAGAGGGCTGATAACTTTCATGCTAACGACGTCTAAACCCTGGGAGACGGCAAATGAAGTTATCACAATGATAATGCAGCAGCTTCGCCTGGAAGAACGAGCAACCCGACGGTAAGAATCTGCAAACTCCAGCAAATACACGTATCAAGGCATACGCACACTACCAAGCAACCGAACACAACGAACCGACACACATCCAAATACACATACTCATACACACAACCAGAGCTACGAAATGCGCATACAAGCAAGCTCGCCGCACATGAATCGACATACACACCTGACACAGTGATACATGCATGCATACATACATACGTACATAATACACACACCGCCAGACAGACTTTCGTGCATTCGCACTTACACCTCCGGACTTGCAGACTAAGAGAGAAGCAGCTACGGCTGAAAACCCCCCCTGTGATGAAATGCCTAACGGCGGTACCGTGGGGAACCGGGGTTTGAGGCAGAGGTGGTTTTAGTGTCCCACACTCAGGCTTTCGATGTTTTCCACCTTCTTACAAAAAAAAAAAAAAGAGAGCCATAAAATCATAAAATTCTTCCTAGATATCGCTGTTTCAATATCCAAATTCTCTGTTTCGATACCCAAATCTAGGAAAAATTTCACAATTCAGTTCAGAACGAACACACTGACCGATAGTGTGTACTCTACTTTAAGGTTTCCCAGCCCCGTCAAGGTATCTGGATTTTTTCGCAGAATTCCGCAGAATTCTCCGAACAGGAATGATGTACAACGTCCCACAATGACTACCTGCGATGCATTGTGTTGCAGTTGTCATGACTTTTTCTCCGAAGTTCTGAGTTTCTATTGAAAGTGTTTCTACGAAGACGGATGCCATGTGATGCAATTGGAATTTTCTTGCCATTGGTACCTTTTTTTTGAAACAGAAGCTTCCCCATAATTCGTGATTGACCAGAACTATAACCAGATATCTTAGCCTCATGACTCAGTTTGAAATTTATAGAAAAACCCATTGCTTGGCCATTGTTTGTATATCACGTCCAAATCATATCAGCCCACCAGCTACAGGACCGCAGTGAATAAATCCATCAGTCAGTATTTCAATTAACACACCTAATTTCCAAAAGCATGTTTTTTGTTGCGAAAACCCGAAACCAATGCCATTATTCCCGCTCGCGCATTTCATTTAACAATTTTCGGGAACCGTTCCACGACACTACACCCTAATCAATGGAATAAATTCCGCATTATTCAATCACATTATTAGCAATCAGCCAATACTAGATTAAAGTTACGTATGCAAGCAATTAAAATAAATTAAATTCGTATCGTACGCACTTGATGCGTGGACAAGTGCCGCGATTCACTTTTGAGTAACGAATTGCGGCCCGTACCATTGCGAAGCCATCACTCGGAGAGCATAATTGAATTTGGTTTGTTTAGGCCGGGCTAAGCGATGGAAAATTTCGAAATCCAAATCGCTTTCATACGTGAAAATCAATTGCGCACCGCAAGAGTATTTGGAAACTTTTGGTTTTCGAAAAACGCCCACCTCGCTGCGTGCCATTAAACGAATACAATATCGACCGCTTAGCATTTTGGCAAATTAATATTTTTACGGAACTGTTTCGACTCGATACTGGCCATCAGTTAGATTTTGTAGCCAATTTGTGATGATTGTGTGATGCATCAGCACTCTTTGCGAAACACATTAGCATGCGGCCGATTAATTTTCAAACAAAAACCAGGCTAATCTGTTGGCTGTTGGGCTGACATTGCCTCGATTACCAGTGAAAATACCAACAGGCCATTAGGTCAGAACTGACGACCGAAAAACCTATTCACAGGGCCAGAAATAATATTAGCCAAGAGGTGATTATGCAGAGTTAATGCTTTTATGTAGGTGTGGAGTATTTATGCGGCATTGCGGGACTGAGTGGGCTTAATCGGGTTTTGATTTTGACGTAAGCCACTGTAGTTACATGTTCATGTAATGTTCTAAGAAAATTTAATTACTCTCAGCTGGGGATGATGTGGGGCTTGTATCTGTTTCTATGTAATTTCATCTGCCGATTGCAAACGTTTCCAAATGTGCCTGGTTAAGGTCCTTTAGCTTTCAGATTAATCTTTCTTTGAAAGAAGGGGTTTCTGGCTCAACTGGAATTTTGCAGAATCTACTCAGCGAGCGTACTAAGATTCGGGCCTCATAGGCAAACTTAAATTGGATGTCAATTTTCTTGCATTCCCGTTTAAAATAGAACAAGCCGGAGCATGGGATGAAGTTTCCTATAAAACGGATAATTTTGAAATCGGCCAGAGCTCTGAAGGTGATGGAATGTAACGACTCTACCTTAAGTCCACCAAGTCCTTCCGAAATATTGGTGGAGTATTTGAAATTCGGAATAATCCTGCAAGAAAAAGTTCGTACTAGCACTTCTCAGAACATACCCACTGCCAGCACTCTTATATACGATTTTCGTTGGTGGTTTGGTTCATAGTCACAAGATTCCAAGGTATCCGTATGTCAAAACCATGCTATTTCTTAGGAAAAGAAGCTAAAATTTCGAAACATTCCTGAGTTTCTAATGCAATAGGGGTCCATTTTTCAATGTTTATGTGGTCAGTTCTGATGAATCGCTTGTGGTGACTAAAGCGTCCACTTGATCTTTTTTTCGAAAAAGCATTCAAATACAATGGAATTGTTCTTGAGTCGGTTGCCCGTTTTACAAAAAAAAAATATACATACATACTTCGAAGCTATATTCAGAATTGTCAGCTATTTTCTAGATATGTAGAATCTGAAGTATCTTCAGTATCTTTTACTCCATATTTTCTGTTTTTAGGACTCTATACCACTTAAGATTCAAGCTACTTAAAGTTACTATCTACGCGAAACAGTGTAGAAGATAGAGCTCAACCCTGTGGTATACCAACATTCACTAAGAATAACCCTGAATTGCTTGGTGGTAGGTTTGCTAAAATCGAAAAATCTTACCCTGACACATCTTACTGAGGCAAGTCTTTGAAACTTGCAACTCACAGAATTCATCACAAATACATAGCTCTACATGGCCGGTTTGAAATTACCGTCAGCACCAGGATATGAGATCTTTCCAACAACATGATGGATATAAGATTGTGGGGGCTAAAATAAATATTGGTGGAAGCACCGGGTGCCCATTAGACTCTTCGATTTTGACAATAGAGACGAACCTGAATACTTTTTGTAGTTTTAGCAGAAATTTATTTTCAAACTCAGGGCTCAATTTGAAGTTGTATTTGTGTACCTCTCACAAGTGAATGTGCAGTTCGATGTGTTATTTATAAGGTCCTCCACCATGCTTATGGGTTGGATAGAGGGCATTTTTCCACCTTTACCCGTGGTACTCCTCCGCATTGACTTTCGAATGGCAGATAGCGGCAAACTGATTACGCCAACGTCTAAATCATACGCTGAACGTTTTTCGGTTAAGTTTTTTGTTCAATTTCGCCCATTTGACTCAAAACGTTAAGGAAGAGGAGATAGGAGACGATATTGCATTTGAAGTGGACCAATCCACTTTGACCATCTTTCACTGTGGTCCTCTATATTGCTTATAGGTTGGATCGAGAGAATTTGGCCATTTTTCAATGTGGTCCCCCACCATGCTTATGGTTTGGATCGAGGGCCTTTTTCCATCTTTTTGACCGTGGTACTCCGAAGCCCATTTCAACTACAGTGGATAGCAAAACTACGAAAAGATTACCAACTACAGTTTAACTCGTACTCGAGCAATGACATAATAGAGATTGGCTTTTAGTTTTGAAACTCCCTATCTTGAAAGTATCACTGCACAAAATACTGGTCCTTAAACTTTCAGGCCTTAATCCATCAACAGAGTCTTTGAAATATGAGGACATTATATGAAGTAGATCGAAGATGCCACGAAGATGAACTGATTACGACTATACATATGTTATACAAATGTATTTTACTTCTATTACAAACTATTTATCGAGCTTAATATATTCTTAGGATAGGCTGAAGATCGCTTTACTTGTGTCGGAGATATACGGGTATAAGAACCATACGCCTCTCCTAGAAATAGATTTAGAGAACGAGCCCAAATCGACTCAGGTAGGACGAGCATATTTAATGGGTTTGGAAGCTTTCAAGGACCACTTTGCAGACAAGTTGAGAAGAAAAGCAGTCTTGAGTTTTGAAGCTTCTTTGAAGCTTGATGTATCAGTTGTTTAGAAAACCTCTCAAAAGATTCTGTGGTTTAAGTGGCTGCTAGTATTAAACACCAACACACTTGAATCAGGAGTAAGTCATACCACAACTTTTTTCTTGATCCTTTCAGTTTTCTGTTTCTTGAAAATACACTCAAACAAATTATGATACCTTATTCAATTCTTATAATCTTTTAACGTACATTCATCTGCACGAATTCTCAATCTCTTGGTGGAGTAGATGCCTTAATTTATGTTTCTTTATTTAGACTTATTCCACTTAACGTCATTCCTTATAAGCTTTGCCTATTTGTATAAAACCCTACCTTAGCTTAGAGCAAAGCAAATGAATTTCTCGTTTTTGAAAGTTAGATGTCGAAGCTTCTAGATCTTGAATGATAAAAGCAACTTACGTGATGTAAATATATGGACGTATATATGCTTCACTTACCTGAAAAGAAAACAAAATAGTTATTAAAATGTTTGTTAAAATATATATCTTAATATTGAATAGTTGATAGACATAGATAGATTGAATGCAATTAAGTGGCATCTCTTGAGGAATTATATTCTAATTGAAGTCTAATATATTTTTTGAGAGTTAAAACCGAGACCACTGCCTTTTGTCCCAACCCAGCCTAGTGTTGATAAAGCTATTTGCCACCTGCTGGTTAATAAAGGTAGTAAAAATGCCACCGAAGGATTTTCTTTGCAATCCTATCCATTAATCTCGTTGAAAGATCTAAGGGCGTGTGCCAGATAAAGCACCTTCTAGATCACAGCTAGCCAGGGAAAGATTTCCTGACGATTCAATACGAAATTGAAAATTGGTTACCAAATCCCTGCAGCCTGCATTTCTGTTTAGAAGCCTAAGTGTTTTGCCAAATGTGTCTGGGGCCTCTCTGACCCTTTCCAGAACAAGGATTCTATGATAGCCACTCATGTTAGGTTTATTTTGTGATGTCTAGAAGCATAATGCCATTAGTCTTCAAGACGAGAGATGTACACTCTGAAACAGAAACATATCCGAAATCCCACAGATGAAGACAGGAAAGTATTTGCGGTACAATGGGTTAGCTAAAGTAAATTTTTGGTAAGAGTGTGTTTAGCCAGGTTAAAGCACATGTCTTAGTCCAACAACTTTAAAAGACTAGTGCATCCAGCAAACACAGACGCATCTGCCTACTGGGATCCTTCTTTTGTGCATAGGTGCTTCACCTTTAATGGGAAGGTGTACTGATATACAGGTTCAACTCTTGGTTTACCTATTACTGTCTGGTGAATCTTGACGAATTAAATTTTAAAAACCTTAGTTGCCCACATGGATTTTGAACTCATTGGTAGTACTTTCCAAATATTGTTTGAAACATTCACCCGCTTACGATTATTTGGATTCACTATTCCTCAGTCGTTGTTGAGGCATGCACCTTATATATAGCCATCCTATGACGAATCCTTCGGAAGTCAGAAGTATGTGTTAAATTTTCATGCAAAGATTGGCTAACCAATGCTATGAACAATGCTTTAGAACTTCTAGATGTTCTCTATACTAGATGCTCTCATTTACTGTGAAATAGAAATCATCTCATGTAGCTTCCTGATCGCACTCAGGCATAGTGGCCAGAACCACAAATTGGATCGTGGGTAGGCGAGTGAAAGAATCCACATCGCCGCACTCATGTCAATGCTGACTCATTTTTATTTCCATATTGCTGTCGGTCCTACTCTTGTCGAAGCATGGCCGTAAACTTCTTGTGATGACACAAGTATCTAGGAAGGTCCATCTGAAGTTAGCGTATATACTAGCCTTATTGGCTGGCTCTCGCTTCAGTGCGCAAGGCCAGGTGTCGACCTGTTCTAATGTAGTAAATTTCGAGCCTCTTCTAGCCAGTTTGACGGCGTTCTCACTACACTGCTATGGTTCAAAAGGTAGACTGATTTGGATATGCCCAGTGGTTTAGACAGCATAGCTATCCCTACGCCTACTACCTTTGATCCATCTGTGAAGACAGAAATGTACTGGTCTACTGGTAGGCTGACCGCTTTACTATTCTTCTCTGCTCGGCAACGAGCTTGTGAAGGTCACCGTGAAGGTATCCAAGAAACGACATACATACCTGTCAAAACTATCAGCAAAACTATGGAGTCTCTTTCGTAACATTCATTCCAAATCCAAAACTTGTCCTAATTACAAAGGAGACTCGCCTTAGACCCTAGAATAAACCTATGTTGAGCACTTGAGGACTTAATTGAAAGAAAAATGTCCCAGACTGTACTAGAATTCCTAGACTTGATGGCTTATCATAACACACTATAGTAGGACCATTGGTCTTAACCGCCCTAAAGAGGAGTCCTTACCCAAAGCTATTTGGGAAAAAAAATCAGTGATGTCATAGTTTCAGCAGTGCACTAGGCTTCGCAATTTATTCTGGAATCTCTCGCTGAATACAATCGTTGGCACTGGCTACCACTTCAAGAATAAGTCTGAAGTACACTGAATCAGACAAACATGCCTGAGCTTCAATTGGTCTTTTTTTTCGAATATAGTGCATGTTGCTTCTACAAAGACGAGTCATTGCAAGCGTTTTCGGATGTACCTGCTATTTCGTATGATCTATAGCAATCCTTGAAAGCTTTTCCGGCTTAGAGTCCAGCATATACCTAGAATGAGTTACACCTGATATCGAAGCAGTAATTCACTCATGACACATGAATAGCCTCCAGTCAACGACGCATCCTCTTCAAAATAACGAATGTACTCCGCCGGCATATTTATCATCTACGGCCAAACCATTAATCCACTATTAAAACACTTAAGCACACCTGTCACACTCTGTCCAACCGTAGCGGGTAGTCATTTAAATAATCCTCAATCGAAACGCAATCCCCAACGTAAACACAACCCCACCGACTGACCGATGACCGGTCGAAACCAAAAACCCTATTTGTGTAAATTATCAGCCGAATTTTGATCCAAAAAACATTTTATTAGGCTTAAACAGGTCCTGCATAGTGTGCGGATCCTGCCAGAGCCGACTTAATATGCGGATTGAATCCAAAACGAGAGGTTTCGCTCCGAAATCATTAATTTAACCAGACATACGAGAGATGTTTCAGATCTTTTCTTTTTCCGGTTCAAAGGTGCTCCTACTGCTACCGGAAAGGATTCCTTACTCCTTCCCCAGCACAGGCACATTCAAATTCGACAGAAGGACACCCGCACACACCCAGAGAGAGTGAAAAAATAATTCCATACGTACGCTGAGCAAATATTTTATTCGATAAAAAGGGTAAAGTGTTTAGAGAATTTATCATTTCAGGACGAAAGAAATGGAAAAGGATTTTCAGATGAGCTACCTTCGGGAATTCTTGTACTAACCACCCGGTGAAATATTTCATATCATCCGCAAACACAGGAACACTCTTGCGAGTGTTCGCTGGAGATGGGGCGGTTAAATGTGCCACACAATGATTGAAGTCCGGGTGTTTACACTCGAGGAGATGTGTATAAATATCTTTGTGACCTTACCTTTCGAAAGCGATGTAAATTTGCGAATTTCCGTTCTAATGAAATGCTTCACCGAGGACGGGGGCCATGTCAATCGAATGTGATCAATCTTTATTTGGGCGGGCGCCTCCCGTTCGCTATTATTACTCGACTGTGTGGCTGTATTTGCATTCGATTTGTATTTGGCCAGGTTTAGCCGGAGAGGATTGACTTATTGGGGTTTATTTTTATTTATTTTGGTTTAGTTTCAATAATAATAAAGCAGCTTAGCTCCCTCACTGGTCCTGGTTGGCATCAGTTTTATTCCGAATAAACTATCAAATTAGGATTCATAGGTAGGCGGCTGGGTTGCAGGGAGAGGAATGTGTTTTTGGAATCTATCTGTACGTCATGGGTTGCAGTATAAACGGGGGGGCTATTTATACTTTCGAAGATTATTTCTGTTTGGCTAAAATATGAGGTATCCTTGGAGATTTGAATGCCAAATTCAGCAGGGATGACGTCTTATTGAAGGAATACCGGTGACTCACAATGGAATACATCACACATCTTCAGATTCACAAGGGAATATGGAAATCAGATGATAGATTAGCCTGCAAACTAATAGATAGATTGGTAATACTGATTGATTTGCATGGAAAAACTGCCAAAATAGACTCAAACCAGTACTTGACTGTGGTGAGGGTACGATCTAACCCACGTAACATCGGCTCTAAACTTCAACGTACAAAGATACCACAGAGGACAGCAACAAAACTTAGTAAGGATTCATCAAAATGTGAAGAGTGCTTGCAGTGACAGAATGTGCACGCAGACCGGATGTGCGCGTCTGGTTCGGTGGCGTATGTGAAACCAATTTTTTCATACATTTTTGGACTGAAAACTTTTCTGCTTCCAATACTCACACGGAGTTGCTACTTAGCTCGTTTGTGCTTATAATGCACAGGAACACAATATCCTGCTAGAATTGGGCTAAGTAAAGATATTTGCAGGATGTGCGCAGCTGGTCCTGTGGGCTATAGTTAACCCATTTATTCACACATTTTTTGACTGAAAAATTGTCTGCTTCCAATACTCACACGGAGTTGCTACTTAGCTCGTTTGTGCTTATAATGCACAGGAACACAATATCCTGCTAGAATTGGGCTAAGTAAAGATATTTGCAGGATGTGCGCAGCTGGTCCTGTGGGCTATAGTTAACCCATTTATTCACACATTTTTGGACTGAAAACTTTTCTGCTTCCAATACTCACACGGAGTTCCTACTTAAGCCCGTTTGTGCTTATAACGCACAGAAATAGAATATCCTGCTAGAACTGGGCTAAGAAAAGATATTTGCAGGATGTGCGCAGCTGGTCCTGTGGGCTATAGTTAACCCATTTATTCACACTTTTTTGGACTGAAAACTTTTCTGCTTCCAATACTCACACGGAGTTCCTACTTAGCTCGTTTGTGCTTATAATGCACAGGAACACAATATCCTGCTAGAATTGGGCTAAGAAAAGATATTTGCAGGATGTGCGCAGCTGGTCCTGTGGGCTATAGTTAACCCATTTATTCACACATTTTTGGACTGAAAACTTTTCTGCTTCCAATACTCACACGGAGTTCCTACTTAGCTCGTTTGTGCTTATAATGCACAGGAACACAATATCCTGCTAGAATTGGGCTAAGAAAAGATATTTGCAGGATGTGCGCAGCTGGTCCTGTGGGCTATAGTTAACCCATTTATTCACACTTTTTTGGACTGAAAACTTTTCTGCTTCCAATACTCACACGGAGTTCCTACTTAAGCCCGTTTGGCCGTATAATGCACAGAAACAGAATATCCTGCTAGAGTTGCTCTATGAAAAGATTTTTCAGGATGTGCGCCACTGGTCCTCTGGGCTATAGTTAACCCATTTATTCACACATTTTTGGACTGAAAAATTTTCTGCTTCCAATACTCACACGGAGTTGCTACTTAAGCTCGTTTGTGCTTATAACGCACAGAAACAGAATATCCTGCTAGAATTGGGCTAAGAGAAGATATTTGCAGGATGTGCGCAGCTGGTCCTGTGGGCTATAGTTAACCCATTTATTCACACATTTTTGGACTGAAAAATTTTCTGCTTCCAATACTCACACGGAGTTGCTACTTAAGCTCGTTTGTGCTTATAACGCACAGAAACAGAATATCCTGCTAGAATTGGGCTAAGAGAAGATATTTGCAGGATGTGCGCAGCTGGTCCTGTGGGCTATAGTTAACCCATTTATTCACACATTTTTGGACTGAAAAATTTTCCTTCTCCGAAACACTTATTTTGGCCTCAGCTTAGCTTATATGTGCCTAGGATGCGCAGATGCTCCACCCTTGTCTAAAGTCTAAATGAACCGATTTGGGTTTTTGTGTTAAGTTTTTTGCATAAATTCGTTCATTTGACAGCTAACGCTGAGGAAAAGGAGATATATTTCGGTATTGCATTTGCAGTACTTTCAAATTTAGGCTTTCTCCCGACTTCTGCAATATAAACAGCTACGAACAAGTAGCAACACCAGACACAGGAACCACAGATGTAAACCACTACTCTGCACTATTGAGTCCACCTCGGTACACCACTAATTACAAAATCAAAACCACTCGCCAGCGTTAATTAAACACGACAAGCTTTGCCTGACTCATAAAACCAAGGGGATTTGCTCAAAATTCTGAAGGCTTACGAAGAAGTACTTTCCGAATGTTTCGACATTTCCCAGAACCGAATTCAAAGGTACACTTTGAAGCCCTTCAAAGCCAAACTACCCGCGTTGTCTTCTCGATAACGTCTGAGGCTGTAACTTCATCCATCACAATGTTCCCCAAAAGGAAAAGGAAGCAAATTATCCGAAGAGGACCATCACTGCCAGTACCAGTGGCATAGTACACCCTCCACTCCATCAGGCTTTTGATCAATTATCATCAGTATGACGGGGAAATTATGTAATAACCCACTTTCCCTTCTTCACGGCGTTACACTCCCTCCTGGCAGCCTTCATCCCCGTTGGACATTTCTATTTTTAATTAATTTTCGAAGAGTTTAGTTGACAGCGCACCCTTTTGCCCGGCAAGGGGATAAAAAACGAAAAAAAAAAAAGAACGCCAGGACAAAACCCCAATCGAGTAATTCCCTTCCGTTCGTACTTGTCCGCACATCCCGTGCGTCCAGGACAAATATTCAAGTTATGACGAAGGAAAAGCCGTGCGCCTATGAAGAGGGGGACCAAATCGCTGTATTGTCTCGTCGTCCTTTGAACACATGACAGGCGGAGATACAAAGCTTAAATTTAGGCATCTCCACCGTATTCGACTACTATTTATAGATACCAGGCCGAGAGTGGATGCCCTCGGCATATATGGTGGGCGAGAGAGCCCATTAATTATCGACCCTCATCGTTTCGACGGCGGAGTGGCGGTGGAAATATTGATTGAAAATGGTTGACAATCAACAAAGGACGACTTTCGGCAAAATAGTACGCATACGCCCCAGTGTATCACCCAACCACCCCCATCGAAAGCGAAACGAAACGAGAAGGACGAAAAAAAATCCGTCTCCCCGGGAACATTTTTAGACAGCGAACTAGATGAATATTTATTAGGTTAACTCGGCTGCCCGCCGCCACCCCCAATACACTCTGTCGGCAATGAAAATTAAATAAACCAATAAAATTGGGGCTCTGCATTATTCCATCATCACAGGAGCGGCGAACGCAGGATCCTTCATTTACATTTCAAGAGCAACGCAGCCTCTAGGCACCGAATCCATCCAATCGAGTATCTATGTGCTGTGCTGGTGAATATCTTTTTCTTTTCGATTCAATAAACCCTGAAAATTAGCGTTAGATTCATCGTGAACTGATTATGAGAGGAGTATTGATTTTCGCGTTGAAAGGAAAATCCTTATTTAATGTGACAGCGGATGATAGTGGCCGGAGACATGGTGGCACGAGGCGTCGTGCTCGTGGTCGTGGTTATTGGTGAGCAAAACTCACTGGTGAAGGAACTCGCACACACATGCCTGTGCTATGAATTAATGATGGGCTGGTGCAGGAATACAGAAACTCATCTCATCTTAATGAGGCGCAGGCGACATGTGCGAGTGAAAGTTGTAGATCAGATGGTCTGATGGGGATAGGCGAGGCGAGACGCGCTTCTCTTGATTGTGGGTAGTTTTTCATTTCGCAGAGACTTATGGCAAATCATTTAAGACTATGGGGGACTGTGTGAATTGAATGTAATTTAGCAGAAGACAGTGGAAATTAAGAAAGAAATGGGACACGACTAGGTGACACAGTGGCACACATTATTATTGCTGGCGCGCGTTGGCTGTACAATGAATGAGTGATGGGACAAAGCTCACAGATTGTGGGCTGTGTTTTAATGGAAAACAATCAAGGCGTGTCCTTTGAGAGAGGAGTTCTTATAAGAAACACAAGATTGTAGATTGGATACACAAATGCTTTGCTATTAATTCAAAGATGTGTTCCAGATGCATTTAATTAGTTAAAACAATGAGGTCGCACTGAAGACAGCCTATGACAAGGAACATATGCATCCTTGGAGCACATACTACACACATAAGTCTAGATGGAGTTCATTAGGGAAACTGGAACATTTTTTCTTTGTTCGTTTCTATTCATCTGAATAGGTCCATTTTATTCATTACTCATAAAACGAAACTACTTCCAAGGGTTTAGCCGGAAGGATTTCATATCGTGCTCACCTCAAGACAGCAGAGTTTCAAACCACTGTGACACAGGAATCCAACTAAAAAATCATTAAAATTCGTACATACTTTTAGGCGTGAGTTCATATTGATCGTCTATCTTAAGATTATGAGAGACTAGGTATGTGGCGATTGTTCAATCAGTTATGTCAGCAATTTTCTGGGCAAGAATAGTGGAAGGTAGGAAGAGAGAGGTAACCTTCTTACCCGCAAACTAAGGATACAATCGATTGAACAGTCCCCGTCTAACCAGGGCCTAGAGGTATGCAACGTCCATTAAGTCGAAGATGAGGAGAGAAAGCCGAGATTTGAAGAATTTGACCTATTCAGCAGAGTCTTGCTCAGCAAGGAGAATTGTTTTAAATATCAAAATTTGGCTTTTAAAAGTCTGTAGAGTCAAAAAATGCCACCACAAGACTTCCGATATTTGTAGAATATCTGCCTTAGAAATTGGGTATTTCCATTCTAAATGATCCTGCGCCTTTAGAGCGTCAAAGTTTCGTAGAATCGATGTTTTTTCTAGAAGTGTATACATACATATAAGTAAGCCTCTAAACCTGCTGCAGAGTTTGAAAAGCATGTGGAGGAGACATTGTAAGGCACCATCAACTTGCAAAGAATGAGGAGACTCTCCTTGCATCAAGCAGGATAGAGATAATGGTGGTGAAAGGGGGGCATATACACTCCAAAAAGTTCTAAAGAGTGCATGCAACGGGCCCGAAAGATAACTTTTGTTTCAGAAGCCAATGGGCCTCTCTTTAGCGTTAGAGAACTCCACAAGGCGTAAAAGCAACCATTACCATATTAGGTCCTACCTCCTCACGTCTTCTGCCCACCAATTGAGATTCAGCATCCAGTATAGTTCTCTGGCTATACTTCTAAACCAGGCTCAAAAGTAGCTCATAGACACCTTCTTCGCATATTTTCGGATAAGGATACGTCAACTTAGTATCTTCTGAGCTTCTTTTAAGTCCATAACTACGAATAAATGACCTGAGAGTGCTTAAGCCTACGTCAGCCTTGACAAGACTTGAAACTCTTTTGTCTAGTTTGAACGAAAACATAACCAGAGGCTCAGTACCAGAGCTGGAGTGGCAAAAGACACTAACAGACAGAAAGTCAGAGATGATTGAATGTTTACGAATCCCCTTCGCCACTTTAACAAGCCTCTTCATCTACAAATGACAGGAAGTCTTCATGTCAGATTATACCCATGTAAGATTCGATTTGGAGGCATCTCCTAAGGATTTTGCGTGCTAAAGTAATACCAAGCCCTCAAGCTGGGAAACATATTAGGCTGTGAGCCAAAACACCTTTAGAACGCAAAATGATTCAGGATGAGTATGAGGGATCCAACCAATGGATCTGATAAATTAGTCAGCAACCTCATTCCCAGGAATAGCTACATACATGGCTGGAATCCCTGAATGAATTTAGACACAAATTCGGAAGACACGAGAGCTTTCAGAGGTTAGCTATGCGATAAAGTATCAACATCTTCAGAGGACTCTTCTGATGCACTCTCTAGCGCAGAGCTCGATAGCGAAAACTCCTGCTTGAAAGATAGAAGTAGAGTGAACCAGAGAATCCCAAACTTTTGTCGAGAAATCTAGATTAGGCCCGGAAGGCTTTAGTCGCCTTTTCACATGAGATTTCCAACATAATTTATGGTTCAGATTTAGCTCCAGTTATTCCATTTCTTTACAGAAATTCAGTTCTATGCCACTTAAGGTCAGTACCTGGACGCGTGAGTTTCCCTTCTTGGCGAATGGTATGATGGCGGTTGTAGTATGGCAAGCTTCTGATTGGAAGCAGTCGTTAACCCTATTAAGGACATTTTCCATTTGTCCAATATTACTATTCTACCTATTATGGCTAAGTCATGTGCTTAGACTTGAGATAGTAGCCCATAGCAATGGGGATAGGACTTCACTTTAAGGGCAAACTTTAGCAGTCTTAACGAAAACTAAGATTTGTACAAGTGTGGTATCGATTCTGCATGAAGTATATCCACCTGGTCTATGAGTCCATTGGCTTCGGAAGCAGTTCTGACCTTTTATCGAAGGCTTCGGGGATGTCCAGAAATGTTCTTAGGGCGCTTTCTTTCTTAAAAAGAGACCAAATCATGCCGAAAGGATGAAGCCAGGCTGTTACTTTCGATTTTCCTGATTGATGTGCGACATGATGGTCGCGTAAGGAAATGGAAAATTGTTTCCATTACCTCTAGGAACACCCGAAAGCATTTGGGTCTGAGGGAGATCAATCGCCAGCCTTAGGTATGAACAATACATTACCTTTCCTCCAAGCTACTAGGATGTAGCTAAGGGCTTACTTATTTGCCTACGTAAACTCTTTATTTTTAGAAAATTACTAAAAAAGTGTCCTTTTCTAAAAGGGGAGTGGCTGAGTTAGATAACTGCTTCAGATCCTTACTCTGAAGGACTATAAGCCCTATCGGAGGAGTGATTTAAAATAAGGACTGTTTCCAAAACGACTTTACTAAAACCAGATAGAACTGTCTACGGACTTGTTACTTACAAGCAAGTGCACACCGTGATTCGATCCGGTGCCAGTGCAGATTTACAAGATAGTCCTCTTGCCACTGGCATTCCATATACTATACACCACATCTTACGCAAAAGAAAAAGGAAACAAACTACCAACCATCTTAGCCAATACATCTCCCGAACAGTGCTATCAGCTCATTACTTAAAGAGTGTTACAACCAGACACAATTGCAATAATGCTCTCATCAATTACGATTCTACGAGCACAGCGCCTCCTCCTTCCTAGTCAAACATCTTGCAATTCATTCCACTTCACAATGACCCTAATGACCTTAATCAATTAATTCCAAGGAAAATGGGAAAACATTGTCTGCAACAACGGCGGCGTTCGAGAAAAGGACGAGGAGCTGGAGAACCAAACGAACAAAAAAAAAACAACCAAACCGGAACCCACAACTATATCATTAATCATTTAAGAGTTGAAAGGTTTGTTTTAAAATTTCCTGCTCCTTCGACTATATATAGGTTCGCTTCGAGGATACAGCGATTGGCTGGTGGTTTAGTTTAGCTGAGTCACAAGGAAGTAAACAAGTTGATTTAGTTTCTTAAGGCTGTCCTCAAACCAAAAAAAAAAAAAATACAAAAACTTTAATAGGAAATTTATTCAAGGGAGCTCCTCTGCCGGTCCTGATCTCGACTGTTTGTTTATAATTTTATACGCTCGCCCCTCTTGGGCGGATGTGTAATTGTTATTTATTGGCTGTGAGTGGGGAATATTTTCTGGGAATGGCATTCGTTATGGGATAGATGGCTGTGGGAAGATGCTAAATAATCCTTTAGTATGGTTTTATCCTTGAGAAGATTGCAGTAGGCTTTTGAGATAATCTCTATTGAACTAGGAATACCAGTATCCACCGCCGGATGTCGAGCTAGCAGGCAAGATAAATATTGGGCTCCTTCGCATTTTTATATACCAAGTGGAAGGCCAAGTGTGCAGCCCAGACATGGTACCATGTATCTATCTTCTTGATCTATGACATTCACTGGAAAGACGCATCACTAGGAGAAGGAATAACAAGAACCAAGGGAAAAGTATATATCGTTGACTTCATGTAACATTCTAGAGATAAGCTGAAGTAGAAAGTCTCTTTCATGGTTGGTGAACAAACTTCACGGTACGGCGTACAGGACTCGGAGTCTGAACTCGGAGTACTAGCCCTTTAAAGAGAATCAATAAACCTATGTTATATAGCATCACAAGCTGGTGTGTGAGTGGTTATAAGAAGACCAATCGTGAGTGGCAAATTTAAGGAAGGCTTCTATTCCTAACAAATGATTTTAAAGTTGTTGAGTGTTGCAAGGATTGGGGAATTCCTCAGATCAGCACGTAAGCCATGGGAGGGAAAATAAGTTATCTGCCACAGATAAAACCTTGGCTCCACATTTCATTTACCTAGGGACCGGGAGCATACAAAAAAGTAGGTGTAGTTGGGCAAGTCTACGAGAGTATGTTCTTACTTGAGATGACACATGTTGACATTCAGATCAAGCAAATTGTTAAGGCACCAAGTACTTAGAAGAACTATTGTCTTCCTCCAGTAGAGAGAGTCTGAAGAGGACGGTGTAACCCCGAAGATCTCTACATCATCTGCTTGCATTTTCAATGATGCGAACAACATCATCGATTATCTAAATAAATACCACGGGACCAAGATGGCAGTGTTGCGGTACTCCATAGGAGATTTTTTTTTGGGATCCATAGAGACCACTGGTTTTCTAATGAATTCAAAACTCATTAATTTAAAAAAAAACAGTTTTTGAGCGAGATTCTGTCAAGGGCTTTGTTGCAATCTGTAGTGATAAGGGTCTTGAACTTTATTTAGGTAGAAGTAGGCCCGTTGTGATGCCATCTGGATCATATGCCCTTCCATACCTACTAGGGAAAATAATTTGAGCTTCTCATGAAGCGTAGTAGACTCCTAATGTCATTAAATAATAAGGCTCCCAAAGGCAAGATAGAACAGGGCAGGTGCAGAGAAGGTGGAGAATAGATTCCAAAATTGTTTGAATGCACATTACGTCTAGTTCCGTGGCTTCCTAGATAATGTCCAGTGGTGCTATATTATGGTGCTGATATGCAGTCTACTAAGAGAACTCTTCCACTTCCTTCAATCCTGGGTTCGATTTTTTCAATCGTCAAAACCAAACGAAGATCGGTCTTCTGTGTCCATTTAAGCCTGGGGGCTGTGATTCGAAGATCTTTGCTAGATCACTATTGTCCATATGCTTTTGGTGGCCAAGCCAGTGTAGTCGACATGTTTTGGCTTTTTGAACTTGATACAACTTTAAGAGTATCTTCTCCTTCGTTCACCCTCCTCGCATTTGATACCGAAATTTCGACGAAGGGTTTCTTCTCTCGAAAGTGCTCGGTATTAAGGGTTGTTAAGTTAATGGGATTAGAGCGGTCTTGATGGGGAACCATGATGACATGATAGACCTCCAGGGTAACCCTCGAAGTACAAAACAAAAAAAAAGGACATTCAATATTTTCAATTCGGGTCACATGAACTCGCTAGAAGAGGGACCATGTTTGACTGGCCTACTAAAGGACCGGGCTAACTAAGGGAGTGTGGAGTGATTTGATGATTTGAGGGTTGGAGAAATTCCTTGAAACATTATTTGACAAAATCAATGTGAGAACGAAAATTAAGCCAAGGTCATGAATAGATTAAACTATGACCACAGGTCGGCTGTGGGGTGGATAAAGTCGAAAGGAGGACTGGTTAGACTTCCACCAAAAAGTAATATATTGGCGATGTTGAGCTCTAAGCTATTTTTACCAACAGGTCAAAAAACTGGGAGACGAGGGAGTTTTTAGTAAGTCTATCAAGATCGTTAGTAGCTAGAATGAATAGGAGGGGTCCCAGATAGCGCCCTTGAGATACCCTAAAGGTGTCCACAAAAAGAGCCAAGATGACGAGCCCAAAACGGCCACTATAAGAACAATTTTCCAAGTAAGGAACCATTCTTTCCTAAAATATGGGTTCCAAGTCGATGGCGGACTTAGTTGCCATTTTCTAACGAGGAAAAGTCAAAGGATACAAATTGGATGAGGTTTATGGCGGTGGACCTACTTTCAAGAAGCCTTCTTCACTGGCGGAAATAAAAGATTTATATTGAGGGCTTAGAGTTTCGTGTAGAAAACGTTCAAAGAGGGTGTTATGAAAGAGGTTTTCCAAAGTTGAGGAAATTTACCTTCTGAAAGGAATACGCGAAAGAGCATGTAAAGTAAGGAAGAAGTATTGGACAAGGAAGGAGTGGAGGTAGAGTTTCCAAGAACTATGCAAGTATATCATCAGGACTTGGTAAAAGTTCATTATTGAGATTATCTATTAGAGATGTGTCGAAAGTTTGGGAGAGAAAGGACCTCAACTAAGAGAATTGTTAACAAAAGATTGTTTAAAAAAGGTAGCAGCAAAGTTGGCAATTTTAATTGAATCGACTAATGAATTGTGTTCAAAAGACAGAAAGGTAGAGCCAGACACCAGGACATTAATTTTAAATGACTCATTCAACATTCATTTGCAGTTAATTGATTTTTATTTGGGTCTGGTCTGTCGTTGTTTAAGCCGTTTAGGATCTAAATAAAGATGGATATGACACGAATATTTTAATCGTCAACGTTTCCACGAGTTTCAGCCGAATATTCCTGCATTTTGCATGCCAAAAGTTCAAGGATTTCCACTTCGGAAACCTCTAACCTGCCTGTCAACGTCAAGTGCTGACCATTAAAACCAATGTTCAAGCCAATACGTGAAAAAGGCAATTCCCAACAGTGAGCTCTATGCGCTCTACCAAAATGTGAATGTGATCCAGAAGGTAGAAGTACGTCGAATACATTGCCTTGGTCACATAGAGTGAACCTGCAGGAAGATGATTAGGAAGACCGGGCCTTCTGATGTTTGGTTCGAAGAACTGCAAGGCAACGACATACTTGAAATCATCATCTTCCCACGAGTCTGAGCCTGATAAGGAAGGGAGCCATCTCAAATAGTCTAGAGATATGTAAAAACGGGCCTTTTCAATAACGACATAACAATTTTGTACTTAAATAAAATACAGAAAAATTTGACATATCGGAGTAAAATTTATTCGAAATATAGTACACAATATTACATTTAAGTATAGACTGACTACGTTTGCAGCAATAAAATTTTCGAGTTAATTATCCACCACTCTTCGACACACATCCGCGGTAGACATTGTTCCTGAGTTCCCCTTACGTTATTGATTTGTTGGCATTACCCCACAAAAACAAAATGCCTTTGTATCTTTCATCAACCTTTTCAGCCCTTTTCAGTACTTTCTGGCTTGGGACACATAAATCCATCATATCCAATGAGAACCTTGGCTCTCATTCAGTTTGGAGGGGAATTTAGCTGAAATCACAGCCTAGAACAGACTGAATTTGAATATTCACGAACAGTTTTGCAAGGAAACCCTCACCATGTAACCTATCATCGAAGCCATGTATGTAGATTAAACTATAATCAAATAAAGGATTCGTCTTGTAACACAGAGCTCATCGAATGGATTTCATTTGGTGGCTGATGTCGAACTGGGTCAAAGCCCAGACATGATTTATACCCTCGCCACGTACCTACTCCTCCCAACCTTCATTCGATGTTTGGATCAATTCCAGTTTCGCCAATACATGGCAAATAGCCAATAGCAGCAATTTAAGTGCCACAATTAGAAATACCCGAATGACGAACGTACCATGAAATGCCATATCCATACTTGATGGACTCCATTCACCCATTGGTATGCCCAGGACTGTAGCCTCTTGGGACACATACCATCTATCACTATTAGACACAAACATTCAAAATCGTATTCCTTCAGATGTTCCGATACGAATTTCCGCATTCGAATGAAACATCCGGTTCATGTACTATCATAGACGATTGCAGGCTGTCCTGTACCTAGAATAATATTTATCTATCGAAAGCTCAATTACTCACATTATCCACAGAGAATCGGACAGACACACATCCCCCCATGATGTTCATGTCATTCACCCATTGACACAGAACAGTCAGCTGCTTTGCATTGAACATGTTTTACTGACAGACAACCATTTAGACCGCACCTCGTTCGATCGCCCATCCTTCGGAAGGAAAGAGGACGAAAAGAGAAACGAAAAACACCAACGCATGGTATATTGAAAAATATTTTTAATACTACAGACTGGGACTCATTCGCACACATGGAATGCATTCCATTCTAATCCTTGGATATTCCTTTTCCCATTTCAGGAGAGCAGTTGGCTGCATGTAAGGACCAACGACAGAGGAGCTGTGATTTAATTAAATGGAAGCTGCCCAGAAGGGCTTGCTGAAAGAAAATACTGCTACAGACCCAAATATGTCTGCAAAATGATTTCTGTCCGCAAAAGTTCAATAATCTTTCCGAAAATAAAAAAAGGCAAAAGGACCTCCATTTGCCCTTACACAGGCCTTGAGTTGACCATACGTCCATAGAAGATTCACACGATGTCCAAAGGTGTGGACTACTCTCCTTAGGAATATATCCTCTAGGATTTGGAATATGGCTTGTAATGCAAAGAACTGAAATCTGGACTTACTGATGGCCAATGGTGAATGTTTTCAAAGAGGGAGTCCTGTTGGAGCTCTGTAATACTGTGATAGGATACTCCCCATCAAATCGTGAGAGATGCAGGGCAATGGTCCAAGGTATCCTTGGCACAAGGTCAAGACATTCTTTAGATGACCGAGCATATACTCTATCATTTTGCTTATTTTACCTTAAATTCCTTAGAGAAGAGTTACTTCTAAGTGTGTCCTTGATTCTGAAAAACAATAATGCATCAACGATACTCGAATGGCTGAAGTGTGTTCTGAAACCTTAAGTAGGATACAAACACTGTATGTCCCCTGGAGCGTTATGAATCATTCTTGCAGAGACAATTATATTCTGATCAGAGTGAGCTCACCAAAAACACTTGCGCCCATATTTTGGAGTAACCTGGAATAACCTGGATCCTCGTAATTGGAGTTTTGCAGGACAGTTAGTTATATTTAAGTTCATAACCCTTGCTCAACTGCATTTCTATTTGTTGTAAACGATATAGACAAGGCCAGGGACACTATAACTACTTATATTACAGAAGCAAGATACATGAACTGATCCTGCAACTACTACTTTTGACAAGGTATTCAGTGGATTGCGTCTCCTTGTTGATGATCAAGGCTCATTTGACCACTTTGTCCAATCAAACACTTTTTGATTAACTCATTAACTCCGAATCAGATTTTGCCAGTTTGGAAAGATCCACAATACTGATTCTACTTGGATTCACCGAAAGTACATTTTTTTGTCCACACCACTCGTTTATGGAACTAATTACCAGTGGCTCCCTGTGGGGAAAACAAAACACAAACATTTTCAAATATCATCTTGTCTAGCATTTGATCAGTAATACGTATATTGAAGTCCTGAAGATGCAGATATGTCTATAAATGGATGACTATTCCAGCTAAACTGCCTTCTCTTTTCGTAGATATTATGAAGGAAAATCCAGGCCCTTCTCTTGGATCATACCATCGTAAATAGGATCAGGACCATGTGAAACTGATTATTTGCGAAGGTTAAAGGTCATACGACCTCTACAAACCTGCTACAGGAAAACTAGGAGACGTATGGCAAAGTCCTAAGTTAGAAACAAGGGAAGAAATCCAAAACGGATCAAGAATTCTCATGGACAATCCTGAAAACTACCAACCTAGAACTCCCGATGTACAATTGGTAAGTGACAAAACTGGATGAGCATTAAGATCACTGTCCACACATTGCCATGAACTAAGATTATCCAACTTTTTTGGCGAAAACTAGAGGTGTTGTTTCCCATGATTTAGCCCAATTAACACTACAAGTACAAATTTTTGGCACAACAGGTCCATGGGACCTAGGGTCTGTCTAGCTTCTTACAACCATTCTCGTTGGGCGTGTTGTATTCTTTACACGAACGGAAGGGTCATACTGTATAATACCGTGTCCGAGGAGCAATTTGTTATTTGAGAAGATTTTTCATGGCAGTTATACTCTCGGATGTTTGTCAGACACTCACTAGAGGTGGGGCCGTGAAAAAAACTTTTAAGTGTTTTTGGCTGCGATTACAACCCTGAACCCTTTCCTCCGAAGTTCAACGTAGTAACTACTAAAGCCATGACACCCACCTCTACTAACACTAAGTCACATACATTAGAAGTACGGAGACTTGGATTTGGGCAAACTGCTCGCTCGTTACCTTTTTTCTAGATTAAGACAAAATCCATCTATAGTCAGCCATGTATAAAGCCATTTTTCTCACGCATTTTTTGGTTGAAACATTTTCTGTCTCCTTCTTGCATTTCGAGGCATCAGCTAAGCTAGTTTGTGCCTCGAATACACAGAAACAGAATACCTGGCTTGAGATGTGCGATTGGAGGATATACCCAGATTGTGGGTGTCCAGAAGTGTGGGCTGCCCTTTTTCTCAAACAATTTTTTGTTGAAAAATTTTCTGTCTCCTTCTTGCATTTCGAGGCATCAGCTAAGCTAGTTTGTGCCTCGAATACACAGAAACAGATTATCTGGCTTGAGATGTGCGATTGGACGTTATACCCAGATGGTGGGTGTCAAGAAGTGTGGGCTATACACTGCACTTTTTCTCAAACAATTTTTTGTTGAAAAATTTTCTGTCTCCTTCTTGCATTTCGAGGCATCAGCTAAGCTAGTTTGTGCCTCGAATACACAGAAACAGATTATCTGGCTTGAGATGTGCGATTGGAGGTTATACCCAGATGGTGGGTGTCAAGAAGTGTGGGCTATACACTGCCCTTTTTCTCATACATTTTTGGTTGAAAAATTTTCTGTCTCATTCTTGCATTTCGAGGCACCAGCTAAGCTAGTTTGTGCCTCGAATGCACAGAAACAGAATATCTGGCTTGAGATGTGCGATTGGAGGACACACCCAGGTTGTGGGTGTCCAGAAGTGTGGGCTATACACTGCACTTTTTCTCAAACAATTTTTTGTTGAAAAATTTTCTGTCTCCTTCTTGCATTTCGAGGCATCAGCTAAGCTAGTTTGTGCCTCGAATACACAGAAACAGAATATCTGGCTTGAGGTGTGCGATTGAAGGACACACCCAGATTGTGGGTGTCCAGAAGTGTGGGCTATACACTGCACTTTTTCCCAAACAATTTTTTGTTGAAAAATTTTCTGTCCCCTTCTTGCATTTCGAGGCATCAGATAAGCTAGTTTGTGCCTCGAATACACAGAAACAGAATATCTGGCTTGAGATGAGCGATTGGAGGATATACCCTGATTGTGGGTGTCAAGATGTGTGGGCTATACACTGCCCTTTTTCTCATACATTTTTGGTTGAAAAATTTTCTGTCTCATTCTTGCATTTCACAGAATGCACAGAAACAGAATATCTGGCTTGAGATGTGCGATTGGAGGTTATACCCAGATGGTGGGTGTCAAGAAGTGTGGGCTATACACTGCCCTTTTTCTCATACATTTTTGGTTGAAAAATTTTCTGTCTCATTCTTGCATTTCGAGGCACCAGCTAAGCTAGCTTGTGCCTCGAATGCACAGAAACAGAATATTTGGCTTGAGATGTGCGATTGGAGGACACACCCAGGTTGTGGGTGTCCAGAAGTGTGGGCTATACACTGCACTTTTTCTCAAACAATTTTTTGTTGAAAAATTTTCTGTCTCCTTCTTGCATTTCGAGGCATCAGCTAAGCTAGTTTGTGCCTCGAATACACAGAAACAGAATATCTGGCTTGAGGTGTGCGATTGAAGGACACACCCAGGTTGTGGGTGTCCAGAAGTGTGGGCTATACACTGCACTTTTTCTCAAACAATTTTTTGTTGAAAAATTTTCTGTCCCCTTCTTGCATTTCGAGGCATCAGATAAGCTAGTTTGTGCCTCGAATACACAGAAATAGAATATCTGGCTTGAGATGAGCGATTGGAGGATATACCCTGATTGTGGGTGTCAAGAAGTGTGGGCCATACACTGCACTTTTTTTCACAGATTTTCTGGTTGAAAAATTTTCTGTCTCCTACTTCGATTTCGAGGCATCAGCTAAGCTAGTTTGTGCCTCGAATACACAGAAACAGAACATCTGGCTTGAGATGAGCGATTGGAGGATATACCCAAATGGTGGGTGTCAAGAAGTGTGGGCTATACACTGCACTTTTTCTCAAACAATTTTTTGTTGAAAAATTTTCTGTCCCCTTCTTGCATTTCGAGGCATCAGCTAATCTAGTTTGTGCCTCGAATACACAGAAATAGAATATCTGGCTTGAGATGAGCGATTGGAGGATATACCCTGATTGTGGGTGTCAAGAAGTGTGGGCCATACACTGCACTTTTTTTCACAGATTTTCTGGTTGAAAAATTTTCTGTCACCTACTTCGATTTCGAGGCATCAGCTAAGCTAGTTTGTGCCTCGAATACACAGAAACAGAATATCTGGCTTGAGGTGTGCGATTGAAGGACACACCCAGGTTGTGGGTGTCCAGAAGTGTGGGCTATACACTGCACTTTTTCTCAAACAATTTTTTGTTGAAAAATTTTCTGTCTCCTCCTTGCATTTCGAGGCATCAGCTAAGCTAGTTTGTGCCTCGAATACACAGAAACAGAATATCTGGCTTGAGGTGTGCGATTGAAGGACACACCCAGGTTGTGGGTGTCCAGAAGTGTGGGCTATACACTGCACTTTTTCTCAAACAATTTTTTGTTGAAAAATTTTCTGTCCCCTTCTTGCATTTCGAGGCATCAGATAAGCTAGTTTGTGCCTCGAATACACAGAAATAGAATATCTGGCTTGAGATGAGCGATTGGAGGTTATACCCAGATTGTGGGTGTCAAGATGTGTGGGCTATACACTGCCCTTTTTCTCATACATTTTTGGTTGAAAAATTTTCTGTCTCATTCTTGCATTTCGAGGCATCAGCTTAGCTAGTTTGTGTCTCGAATACACAGAAACAGAATATCTGGCTTGAGATGTGCGATTGGAGGTTATACCCAGATGGTGGGTGTCAAGAAGTGTGGGCTATACACTGCACTTTTTCTCAAACAATTTTTTGTTGAAAAATTTTCTGTCTCATTCTTGCATTTCGAGGCATCAGCTAAGCTAGTTTGTGTCTCGAATACACAGAAACAGAATATCTGGCTTGAGATGTGCGATTGGAGGTTATACCCAGATGGTGGGTGTCAAGAAGTGTGGGCTACACACTGCACTTTTTCTCAAACAATTTTTTGTTGAAAAATTTTCTGTCTCATTCTTGCATTTCGAGGCATCAGCTAAGCTAGTTTGTGCCTCGAATACACAGAAATAGAATATCTGGCTTGAGATGAGCGATTGGAGGATATACCCTGATTGTGGGTGTCAAGAAGTGTGGGCCATACACTGCACTTTTTTTCACAGATTTTCTGGTTGAAAAATTTTCTGTCTCCTACTTCGATTTCGAGGCATCAGCTAAGCTAGTTTGTGCCTCGAATACACAGAAACAGAACATCTGGCTTGAGATGAGCGATTGGAGGATATACCCAGATGGTGGGTGTCAAGAAGTGTGGGCTATACACTGCACTTTTTCTCAAACAATTTTTTGTTGAAAAATTTTCTGTTGAATAAGCTAGTTTGTGCCTCGAATACACAGAAACAGAATATCTGGCTTGAGATGTGCGATTGGAGGTTATACCCAGATGGTGGGTGTCAAGAAGTGTGGGCTATGCACTGCCCTTTTTCTCATACATTTTTGCTTGAAAAATTTTCTGTCTCCTTCTTGCATTTCGAGGCATCAGCTAAGCTAGTTTGTGCCTCGAATACACAGAAACAGAATATCTGGCTTGAGGTGTGCGATTGAAGGACACACCCAGGTTGTGGGTGTCCAGAAGTGTGGGCTATACACTGCACTTTTTCTCAAACAATTTTTTGTTGAAAAATTTTCTGTCCCCTTCTTGCATTTCGAGGCATCAGATAAGCTAGTTTGTGCCTCGAATACACAGAAATAGAATATCTGGCTTGAGATGAGCGATTGGAGGATATACCCTGATTGTGGGTGTCAAGAAGTGTGGGCCATACACTGCACTTTTTTTCACAGATTTTCTGGTTGAAAAATTTTCTGTCTCCTACTTCGATTTCGAGGCATCAGCTAAGCTAGTTTGTGCCTCGAATACACAGAAACAGAACATCTGGCTTGAGATGAGCGATTGGAGGATATACCCAGATGGTGGGTGTCAAGAAGTGTGGGCTATACACTGCACTTTTTCTCAAACAATTTTTTGTTGAAAAATTTTCTGTTGAATAAGCTAGTTTGTGCCTCGAATACACAGAAACAGAATATCTGGCTTGAGATGTGCGATTGGAGGTTATACCCAGATGGTGGGTGTCAAGAAGTGTGGGCTATACACTGCCCTTTTTCTCATACATTTTTGCTTGAAAAATTTTCTGTCTCCTTCTTGCATTTCGAGGCATCAGATAAGCTAGTTTGTGCCTCGAATACACAGAAATAGAATATCTGGCTTGAGATGAGCGATTGGAGGATATACCCTGATTGTGGGTGTCAAGATGTGTGGGCTATACACTGCCCTTTTTCTCATACATTTTTGGTTGAAAAATTTTCTGTCTCATTCTTGCATTTCGAGGCATCAGCTTAGCTAGTTTGTGTCTCGAATACACAGAAACAGAATATCTGGCTTGAGATGTGCGATTGGAGGTTATACCCAGATGGTGGGTGTCAAGAAGTGTGGGCTATACACTGCACTTTTTCTCAAACAATTTTTTGTTGAAAAATTTTCTGTCTCTTTCTTGCATTTCGAGGCATCAGCTAAGCTAGTTTCTGCCTCGAATACACAGAAACAGAATATCTGGCTTGAGATGAGCGATTGGAGGATATACCCTGATTGTGGGTTTCAAGATGTGTGGGCTATACACTGCCCTTTTTCTCATACATTTTTGGTTGAAAAATTTTCTGTCTCATTCTTGCCTTTCGAGGCATCAGCTAAGCTAGTTTGTGTCTCGAATACACAGAAACAGAATATCTGGCTTGAGATGTGCGATTGGAGGTTATACCCAGATGGTGGGTGTCAAGAAGTGTGGGCCATACACTGCCCTTTTTCTCATACATTTTTGGTTGAAAAATTTTCTGTCTCATTCTTGCATTTCACAGAATGCACAGAAACAGAATATCTGGCTTGAGATGTGCGATTGGAGGTTATACCCAGATGGTGGGTGTCAAGAAGTGTGGGCTATACACTGCCCTTTTTCTCATACATTTTTGGTTGAAAAATGTTCTGTCTCATTCTTGCATTTCACAGAATGCACAGAAACAGAATATCTGGCTTGAGATGTGCGATTGGAGGTTATACCCAGATGGTGGGTGTCAAGAAGTGTGGGCTATACACTGCACTTTTTCTCAAACAATTTTTTGTTGAAAAATTTTCTGTCCCCTTCTTGCATTTCGAGGCATCAGATAAGCTAGTTTGTGCCTCGAATACACAGAAACAGAATATCTGGCTTGAGGTGTGCGATTGAAGGACACACCCAGGTTGTGGGTGTCCAGAAGTGTGGGCTATACACTGCACTTTTTCTCAAACAATTTTTTGTTGAAAAATTTTCTGTCTCCTTCTTGCATTTCGAGGCATCAGCTAAGCTAGTTTGTGCCTCGAATACACAGAAACAGAATATCTGGCTTGAGGTGTGCGATTGAAGGACACACCCAGATTGTGGGTGTCCAGAAGTGTGGGCTATACACTGCACTTTTTCCCAAACAATTTTTTGTTGAAAAATTTTCTGTCCCCTTCTTGCATTTCGAGGCATCAGATAAGCTAGTTTGTGCCTCGAATACACAGAAACAGAATATCTGGCTTGAGATGAGCGATTGGAGGATATACCCTGATTGTGGGTGTCAAGATGTGTGGGCTATACACTGCCCTTTTTCTCATACATTTTTGGTTGAAAAATTTTCTGTCTCATTCTTGCATTTCACAGAATGCACAGAAACAGAATATCTGGCTTGAGATGTGCGATTGGAGGTTATACCCAGATGGTGGGTGTCAAGAAGTGTGGGCTATACACTGCACTTTTTCTCAAACAATTTTTTGTTGAAAAATTTTCTGTCCCCTTCTTGCATTTCGAGGCATCAGATAAGCTAGTTTGTGCCTCGAATACACAGAAACAGAATATCTGGCTTGAGGTGTGCGATTGAAGGACACACCCAGGTTGTGGGTGTCCAGAAGTGTGGGCTATACACTGCACTTTTTCTCAAACAATTTTTTGTTGAAAAATTTTCTGTCTCCTTCTTGCATTTCGAGGCATCAGCTAAGCTAGTTTGTGCCTCGAATACACAGAAACAGAATATCTGGCTTGAGGTGTGCGATTGAAGGACACACCCAGATTGTGGGTGTCCAGAAGTGTGGGCTATACACTGCACTTTTTCCCAAACAATTTTTTGTTGAAAAATTTTCTGTCCCCTTCTTGCATTTCGAGGCATCAGATAAGCTAGTTTGTGCCTCGAATACACAGAAACAGAATATCTGGCTTGAGGTGTGCGATTGGAGGTTATACCCAGAAGGTGGGTGTCAAGAAGTGTGGGCTATACACTGCACTTTTTCTCAAACAATTTTTTGTTGAAAAATTTTCTGTCTCCTTCTTGCATTTCGAGGCATCAGCTAAGCTAGTTTGTGCCTCGAATACACAGAAACAGAATATCTGGCTTGAGGTGTGCGATTGAAGGACACACCCAGATTGTGGGTGTCCAGAAGTGTGGGCTATACACTGCACTTTTTCTCAAACAATTTTTTGTTGAAAAATTTTCTGTCCCCTTCTTGCATTTCGAGGCATCAGATAAGCTAGTTTGTGCCTCGAATACACAGAAACAGAATATCTGGCTTGAGATGAGCGATTGGAGGATATACCCTGATTGTGGGTGTCAAGATGTGTGGGCTATACACTGCCCTTTTTCTCATACATTTTTGGTTGAAAAATTTTCTGTCTCATTCTTGCATTTCACAGAATGCACAGAAACAGAATATCTGGCTTGAGATGTGCGATTGGAGGTTATACCCAGATGGTGGGTGTCAAGAAGTGTGGGCTATACACTGCACTTTTTCTCAAACAATTTTTTGTTGAAAAATTTTCTGTCTCCTTCTTGCATTTCGAGGCATCAGCTAAGCTAGTTTGTGCCTCGAATACACAGAAACAGAATATCTGGCTTGAGGTGTGCGATTGAAGGACACACCCAGATTGTGGGTGTCCAGAAGTGTGGGCTATACACTGCACTTTTTCTCAAACAATTTTTTGTTGAAAAATTTTCTGTCCCCTTCTTGCATTTCGAGGCATCAGATAAGCTAGTTTGTGCCTCGAATACACAGAAACAGAATATCTGGCTTGAGATGAGCGATTGGAGGATATACCCTGATTGTGGGTGTCAAGATGTGTGGGCTATACATTGCCCTTTTTCTCATACATTTTTGGTTGAAAAATTTTCTGTCTCATTCTTGCATTTCACAGAATGCACAGAAACAGAATATCTGGCTTGAGGTGTGCGATTGAAGGACACACCCAGATTGTGGGTGTCCAGAAGTGTGGGCTATACACTGCACTTTTTCTCAAACAATTTTTTGTTGAAAAATTTTCTGTCCCCTTCTTGCATTTCGAGGCATCAGATAAGCTAGTTTGTGCCTCGAATACACAGAAACAGAATATCTGGCTTGAGATGAGCGATTGGAGGATATACCCTGATTGTGGGTGTCAAGATGTGTGGGCTATACACTGCCCTTTTTCTCATACATTTTTGGTTGAAAAATTTTCTGTCTCATTCTTGCATTTCACAGAATGCACAGAAACAGAATATCTGGCTTGAGATGTGCGATTGGAGGTTATACCCAGATGGTGGGTGTCAAGAAGTGTGGGCTATACACTGCACTTTTTCTCAAACAATTTTTTGTTGAAAAATTTTCTGTCCCCTTCTTGCATTTCGAGGCATCAGATAAGCTAGTTTGTGCCACGAATACACAGAAACAGAATATCTGGCTTGAGGTGTGCGATTGAAGGACACACCCAGGTCGTGGGTGTCCAGAAGTGTGGGCTATACACTGCACTTTTTCTCAAACAATTTTTTGTTGAAAAAATTTCTGTCCCCTTCTTGCATTTCGAGGCATCAGATAAGCTAGTTTGTGCCTCGAATACACAGAAACAGAATATCTGGCTTGAGATGAGCGATTGGAGGATATACCCTGATTGTGGGTGTCAAGATGTGTGGGCTATACACTGCCCTTTTTCTCATACATTTTTGGTTGAAAAATTTTCTGTCTCCTTCTTGCATTTCGAGGCATCAGCTAAGCTAGTTTGTGCCTCGAATACACAGAAATAGAATATCTGGCTTGAGATGAGCGATTGGAGGATATACCCTGATTGTGGGTGTCAAGAAGTGTGGGCCATACACTGCACTTTTTTTCACAGATTTTCTGGTTGAAAAATTTTCTGTCTCCTACTTGCATTTCGAGGCATCAGCTAAGCTAGTTTGTGCCTCGAATACACACAAACGGAGATTCTGGCTTGAGATGTGCGATTTTAGGTTATACCCAGATGGTGGGTGTCAAGAAGTGTGGGCTATACACTGCCCTTTTTCTCATACATTTTTGGTTGAAAAATTTTCTGTCTCATTCTTGCATTTCGAGGCATCAGCTAAGCTAGTTTGTGTCTCGAATACACAGAAACAGAATATCTGGCTTGAGATGTGCAATTGGAGGACACACCCAGATTGTGGGTGTCAAGAAGTGTGGGCCATACACTGCACCTTTTTTCACAGATTTTTTGGTTAAAAAATTTTCTGTCTCCTACTTGCATTTCGAGGCATCAGCTAAGCTAGTTTGTGTGTCGAATACACAGAAACAGAATATCTGGCTTGAGATGTGCGATTGGAGGTTATACCCAGATGGTGGGTGTCAAGAAGTGTGGGCTATACACTGCACTTTTTCTCAAACAATTAAAATTTTCTGTCCCCTTCTTGCATTTCGAGGCATCAGCTAAGCTAGTTTGTGTCTCGAATACACAGAAACAGAATATCTGGCTTGAGATGTGCGATTGGAGGTTATACCCAGATGGTGGGTGTCAAGAAGTGTGGGCTATACACTGCACTTTTTCTCAAACAATTTTTTGTTGAAAAATTTTCTGTCTCCTTCTTGCATTTCGAGGCATCAGCTAAGCTAGTTTGTGCCTCGAATGCACAGAAACAGAATATCTGGCTTGAGATGTGCGATTGGAGGTTATACCCAGATGGTGGGTGTCAAGAAGTGTGGGCTATACACTGCACTTTTTCTCAAACAATTTTTTGTTGAAAAATTTTCTGGGCATCAGCTAAGCTAGTTTGTGTGTCGAATACACAGAAACAGAATATCTGGCTTGAGATGTGCGATTGGAGGTTATACCCAGATGGTGGGTGTCAAGAAGTGTGGGCTATACACTGCACTTTTTCTCAAACAATTAAAATTTTCTGTCCCCTTCTTGCATTTCGAGGCATCAGCTAAGCTAGTTTGTGCCTCGAATACACACAAACGGAGATTCTGGCTTGAGATGTGCGATTGGAGGTTATACCCAGGTCGTGGGTGTCCAGAAGTGTGGGCTATACACTGCACCTTTTTTCACAGATTTTTTGGTTAAAAAATTTTCTGTCTCCTACTTGCATTTCGAGGCATCAGCTAAGCTAGTTTGTGTCTCGAATACACAGAAACAGAATATCTGGCTTGAGATGTGCGATTGGAGGTTATACCCAGATGGTGGGTGTCAAGAAGTGTGGGCTATACACTGCACTTTTTCTCAAACAATTTTTTGTTGAAAAATTTTCTGTCTCATTCTTGCATTTCGAGGCATCAGCTAAGCTAGTTTGTGTCTCGAATACACAGAAACAGAATATCTGGCTTGAGATGTGCGATTGGAGGTTATACCCAGATGGTGGGTGTCAAGAAGTGTGGGCTATACACTGCACTTTTTCTCAAACAATTAAAATTTTCTGTCCCCTTCTTGCATTTCGAGGCATCAGCTAAGCTAGTTTGTGTCTCGAATACACAGAAACAGAATATCTGGCTTGAGATGTGCGATTGGAGGTTATACCCAGATGGTGGGTGTCAAGAAGTGTGGGCTATACACTGCACTTTTTCTCAAACAATTTTTTGTTGAAAAATTTTCTGTCTCCTTCTTGCATTTCGAGGCATCAGCTAAGCTAGTTTGTGCCTCGAATGCACAGAAACAGAATATCTGGCTTGAGATGTGCGATTGGAGGTTATACCCAGATGGTGGGTGTCAAGAAGTGTGGGCTATACACTGCACTTTTTCTCAAACAATTTTTTGTTGAAAAATTTTCTGGGCATCAGCTAAGCTAGTTTGTGCCTCGAATACACAGAAATAGAATATCTGGCTTGAGATGAGCGATTGGAGGTTATACCCAGATGGTGGGTGTCAAGAAGTGTGGGCTATACACTGCACTTTTTCTCAAACAATTTTTTGTTGAAAAATTTTCTGTCTCCTTCTTGCATTTCGAGGCATCAGCTAAGCTAGTTTGTGTCTCGAATACACAGAAACAGAATATCTGGCTTGAGATGTGCGATTGGAGGTTATACCCAGATGGTGGGTGTCAAGAAGTGTGGGCTATACACTGCACTTTTTCTCAAACAATTTTTTGTTGAAAAATTTTCTGTCTCCTTCTTGCATTTCGAGGCATCAGCTAAGCTAGATTGTGCCTCGAATACACAGAAACAGAATATCTGGCTTGAGGTGTGCGATTGAAGGACACACCCAGATTGTGGATGTCAAGAAGTGTGGGCCATACACTGCCCTTTTTCTCATACAATTTTTTGTTGAAAAATTTTCTGTCTCATTCTTGCATTTCGAGGCATCAGCTAAGCTAGTTTGTGTCTCGAATACACAGAAACAGAATATCTGGCTTGAGATGTGCGATTGGAGGTTATACCCAGATGGTGGGTGTCAAGAAGTGTGGGCTATACACTGCACTTTTTCTCAAACAATTTTTTGTTGAAAAATTTTCTGTCTCCTTCTTGCATTTCGAGGCATCAGCTAAGCTAGTTTGTGTCTCGAATACACAGAAACAGAATATCTGGCTTGAGATGTGCGATTGGAGGTTATACCCAGATGGTGGGTGTCAAGAAGTGTGGGCTATACACTGCACTTTTTCTCAAACAATTTTTTGTTGAAAAATTTTCTGTCTCCTTCTTGCATTTCGAGGCATCAGCTAAGCTAGTTTGTGCCTCGAATACACAGAAACAGAATATCTGGCTTGAGGTGTGCGATTGAAGGACACACCCAGATTGTGGATGTCAAGAAGTGTGGGCCATACACTGCCCTTTTTCTCATACAATTTTTTGTTGAAAAATTTTCTGTCTCATTCTTGCATTTCGAGGCATCAGCTAAGCTAGTTTGTGTCTCGAATACACAGAAACAGAATATCTGGCTTGAGATGTGCGATTGGAGGTTATACCCAGATGGTGGGTGTCAAGAAGTGTGGGCTATACACTGCACTTTTTCTCAAACAATTTTTTGTTGAAAAATTTTCTGTCTCATTCTTGCATTTCGAGGCATCAGCTAAGCTAGTTTGTGTCTCGAATACACAGAAACAGAATATCTGGCTTGAGATGTGCGATTGGAGGTTATACCCAGATGGTGGGTGTCAAGAAGTGTGGGCTATACACTGCACTTTTTCTCAAACAATTTTTTGTTGAAAAATTTTCTGTCTCCTTCTTGCATTTCGAGGCATCAGCTAAGCTAGTTTGTGCCTCGAATGCACAGAAACAGAATATCTGGCTTGAGATGTACGATTGGAGGTTATACCCAGATGGTGGGTGTCAAGATGTGTGGGCTATACACTGCCCTTTTTCTCATACATTTTTGGTTGAAAAATTTTCTGTCTCCTTCTTGCATTTCGAGGCATCAGCTAAGCTAGTTTGTGCCTCGAATGCACAGAAACAGAATATCTGGCTTGAGATGTACGATTGGAGGTTATACCCAGATGGTGGGTGTCAAGATGTGTGGGCTATACACTGCCCTTTTTCTCATACATTTTTGGTTGAAAAATTTTCTGTCTCCTTCTTGCATTTCGAGGCATCAGCTAAGCTAGTTTGTGCCTCGAATACACAGAAACAGAATATCTGGCTTGAGGTGTGCGATTGAAGGACACACCCAGATTGTGGATGTCAAGAAGTGTGGGCCATACACTGCCCTTTTTCTCATACAATTTTTTGTTGAAAAATTTTCTGTCTCATTCTTGCATTTCGAGGCATCAGCTAAGCTAGTTTGTGTCTCGAATACACAGAAACAGAATATCTGGCTTGAGATGTGCGATTGGAGGTTATACCCAGATGGTGGGTGTCAAGAAGTGTGGGCTATACACTGCACTTTTTCTCAAACAATTTTTTGTTGAAAAATTTTCTGTCTCATTCTTGCATTTCGAGGCATCAGCTAAGCTAGTTTGTGTCTCGAATACACAGAAACAGAATATCTGGCTTGAGATGTGCGATTGGAGGTTATACCCAGATGGTGGGTGTCAAGAAGTGTGGGCTATACACTGCATTTTTTTTCTCAAACAATTTTTTGTTGAAAAATTTTCTGTCTCCTTCTTGCATTTCGAGGCATCAGCTAAGCTAGTTTGTGTCTCGAATACACAGAAACAGAATATCTGGCTTGAGATGTGCGATTGGAGGTTATACCCAGATGGTGGGTGTCAAGAAGTGTGGGCTATACACTGCACTTTTTCTCAAACAATTTTTTGTTGAAAAATTTTCTGTCTCGTTCTTGCATTTCGAGGCATCAGCTAAGCTAGTTTGTGCCTCGAATGCACAGAAACAGAATATCTGGCTTGAGATGTACGATTGGAGGTTATACCCAGATGGTGGGTGTCAAGATGTGTGGGCTATACACTGCCCTTTTTCTCATACATTTTTGGTTGAAAAATTTTCTGTCTCCTTCTTGCATTTCGAGGCATCAGCTAAGCTAGTTTGTGCCTCGAATACACAGAAACAGATTATCTGGCTTGAGATGTGCGATTGGAGGTTATACCCAGATGGTGGGTGTTAAGAAGTGTGGGCTATACACTGCACTTTTTCTCACACAATTTTTAGTTGAAAAATTTTCTGTCTCCTTCTTGCATTTCGAGGCATCAGCTAAGCTAGTTTGTGCCTCGAATACACAGAAACAGAATATCTGGCTTGAGATGTGCGATTTGAGGACACACCCAGATTGTGGGTGTCCAGAAGTATGGGGAATAGTATCACCATAAGGATACTGTAGGGGGATGCCCTGATTGCAACAAACTACTTTTGCAAACAAAGTACTGAATATCAACCTTACTTTCTTAGGAATAGGAAGGTATCAAGCGATCTCTCTTCCCCAGTTCAAAACCAATTACGATTTTACTTATAAATATAAGCTATTAGCCCACCAGCTTCTTGGAATTATCTGTAACCACTTGATCCCATAGTTGAGGCTTTAACCATTGCTTCAAGCTTGGAGTAAGAGAAGCTTGTATCTTCACACCTAAAAAAACTAGAAAGATGCCTTGGAGAATTGTAAGAAAAATAATCTAATAAATTTAGCTCATACTAAAAGTTCGAGAGGGCTTGTACTGAAACTTCTACAAGACCATCCCTGGATATGTACAAATTAAACTTAAAAAAAGGCAATTGCAATTCTTGGAGCCTTTCTGTGATAACATAAGCCATTTTGGTTACATAAAATCTCTCTCCTATAACTCCCAGCTAACTTAAGATAGCTAATAGGACTTGCTTTTCCAGCATAGTTCCCAAATTGTTAGCACCATGGACCAGCACATTGGACAACCAACTCCTCCCAAACGCAGACATCTCAGGTTTACCCATCTCTACTTGTAAACTTAAATTCAAGCTGGATCCTATCAAGAGTACAAACCTTAATCAACAAATGTCAGCAATGTCCAAGATGTCAAGAGAATCAACAAATTTGGCCGAAAGAGGATTTAAAATTTGATCTCTCTCAAAAGATTGTCAAGAGATTTCCAATAAGGACATAACAATTTTATATTTAAATAAAACTTAGAATAATTGAGGTGTCGAGATAAAACTTATTCCAAATATAGTACATGTGACGCACTTAAGCATGGAATTCCATTTTGTTCATATAACCACCGTGAGGACCTTTGCAGCTATCGATTCTTTCCCAGCACTCCTTTCAACCACTGCTCCTGAGCAGCTCTAACATTGTTGGCTCGTTGACATAAACTAACGTAATCCCATGAAAACTAATTTAATGTATCTGTTGAAACAACATATTACTGATGTCTATTCTATCCAATTCTGGCCAAAAATAATCTTCCAACATGGCCCGATAGCAAACTCCAATGGCCCTAACATGGCGATCATTTCCATCAACAATATTCAGACGTTTCTTCAAACATTTTCAGATCCCAATCGAGGAACTTTCAGTGCTTTTGAAAGATCAAAATGCTTCAGATCTTGAGATCTTACAAGGGTGTAGGCCAAGATTTTTTAAACAAAATTCCCCATAGTGTGGACTGACAGCTTCCCAATTCTTGTGAACAGCGTGGATTCAACTGATTTGCCTCGTTTTGAATAGAAACACTTACGGCTGTGATAGGTTCCAGCTAACCGGTGAGTTATCTCACAGGCTCCTCATAGGATCACAGGCACAAGAACATTGAATAGTGAATATGTTGACTCGAATTTATTCACCATACCACCCACACCCTGTGTGGTGGAACGATTATTACAATCGGAGTTAACACTGATACAGTTGCGACTACCGACCCAAAAGTTCGGTAGTACCTTCCAATAGTTTTTAACCATTACTCGTTCATGACCTTTACCATAGTGTAAAATATAAATCTTGACTAACGTTTTGGTATTGACTAATTATAAAAAAAAGTTTAAGAATACGTCTGTACGAAAATGCAAAATTGTTATGTCCCTATTGAAAAATTTCTTTACATCGGTACTACAATAGGTATCATCACTGGCAAAGGATGCCACAAATCTGTGCCTTTTTTCGAATGACTTTTCTAGGAGCTCCATGGATGATGAAAAGAGAGAAACCAATCCTTGCCTTGTTTGTTCCTGCACAGGTTTCTCTCTCGATGAAGGAAAGTTCACCTAGAAGGATTCTACTACAACGACATAGATGATCTGAAGATTCTCAGAAGTTCAAAGTGATTCAACGAGTATTTAGAGCGAAGTATTCTCCTATACTTCATGTGGTGTCATAATGGACCTTTTCCTGGACTAAGCTGATTGAATTTTCAAGCTTCCAGCCATATTACCCAAACCATATTAATAGCTTCCTTCCTAAGGACATATTACAAAGTTCTCGGTGGTGTTACCACTACTTGGGTTTTGAGATTGTGGGAGGAACCTATTAAGTTGTTACACAATCAAGCAGGCCTCGTAATGACAAGAAAAACCCGCAGATATAAAAAATTTAAAGCCCCGATGTGCTATTAATTATTCAACGAAAGATGTCTGCGTCCGATTGACATTCATAACCACTTCACTGTTTCACACTTTCTCCGACAGCCCAGACCCCTACCCACCAATCATATATGTCAGCAGCTAGTCAGTGACTGTGCAGGAGCGGTAATTTTCACCTGATAATTACCTGTGATACGAAAACGGAAATGTTTTCAATTATTCAAAGCCTAATTACTCTAATGACACAGGAATGTGTATCCTTCGAATCCTTTAAATACCACCTGGGTGGCAATGCGTGCCTTAGTCCGCACGAGCTGTACTCGTCAATCGGTTCAAAAATGTCGGACAAGTTGGAGCAGCTTGAGCCCATTTCCACGCGAAACGCGACCGTCTACCTCTACAAGATGATCCGGTACTTGGGAATGGACAACATCAACAAGACCTGGCGGTACAAGCTGTACGCATATCAGCTGCTATTCTCGTCCTGCGTCCTTCAGCTGATCGGTTTCACAACCAGCTACGTGATCACGAGCGGCGCCATGTCCATGGACACATTTCTAATGTCCTTGCAAGTGGCCATCAATGTGTACGCAGTGGACATTAAGATGGCGGTGTTCTACTTGTCCATGACGAGCCTGCGTAAGACTGCCCCCATATTCGATGGGTTGGATGCGAAAATTCAGACCAAGCCAGAGCGGGCAGTGGCCCAAAGAATGATCATATTCTGCCAACGATTAGTTATGATCTACACCGGTATTTACATAAGCTTCTCGACCACTACTTTCGTGGTGGCGCTGATAAAGGGACATCCGCCTTGTGCGATCTACATTCCGTTCTGCCATTGGCAGGATTCTCTCACTAAGAGGCTCCTAGCCAGTGTAATCGAATACTACCTGCTCAGCCTGTCCTGCTTGCAGAATGTGAGCCTGGATGGGTACCCGATTATTTTCGTTTACATAGCCCGAATGCATATGAAAATTTTGTGCATAAGGCTCGAAGATCTGGGGAAGGATCCAACCAAGTCGAAGGAAGACAATGAAAAGTTGCTCATTGACTGCATCGACACGCATAGAAGGATCTTAGAGTACAGGAGCAGCAGGATCCATGTGGAAAGGTTCATTAATCATTTGTCTATTCTAGGTTAGTTGAAACCGTTCGGCCGATTATAGCCAATACGATCTTCATTCAGTTGGTAGTGACAGCGGTTATATGTGGCATAGCGTTCGTCAACATCATGATGTTTGCCAGTCCTACCTCGGCGATTGGGGGATTTTTCTTCCTCCTGGCAGTCACTATACAAACTCTGCCGATGTGTTATACAATGAATGTCCTGATGGACGAGGTCAACAGCCTGCCAACTTCGATATTGTACAGCAATTGGAGTGGACAGAGTAAATCGTTCCGCCGTATGATGGTGTTCTTCATGCAGAATGCACAGAAGTTTGAACCCATCATGGCCGGGAATATCCTGCCGATTCAGGTGTCAACGTTTTTGTCGGTAAGTGCAGAGTGTGCCAAGTGTGTCAGGATTGACTGATTATTTGGTTTGTTCTCTTCTACAGATCGGGAAACTGGCATTCTCCATATACGCCCTGGTGAACAAGATGACAGAACGGCGGATGGTACGAGGAATAAATTGATTTGGAATCTACATATGTATCTGTGTACATATAAAGTGGATTCTGAGTTTAAGTTTTGATAAAATTATGTTGTCTGGACACTGGGAACTTGGTTTCTTATACTTATCTCCGGTAAAAGCATTCCCTAGCCTCATTTTCCAAACGCGTCTTGCTATCTTGGCATTTAAAGGGTGTTTTTCTTAGAGAAGAAGAACTTTAAATGGAAATTAGATACAGAAAAATGCATTTAATTTCCACGAAATTGGTCTGATCTGACAGATAACTTTGTGACATTTATGTTTGAATATGATTTTGGGCATGTGGCCACCACAACTGTAGCGTACATGGCGTTATTTGCAAGTCCAATTTGTACACACTCTTCTCAGTTAATCAGACTGTATTTCGATAATATCGCTTCGAATGTTGGCTTCGAAAACCTCGATTGATTCTGGTTTATCGGCGCAGTCATGCGATTTTATATATTCCCCGGTAAGGTAGTCTATTGGGGTTAGATTCCAAAAATGAGGTGACCATTCGAGAGGATCATTTCTCGAGAACACTAATCGTGTTCTTCAGAACTCCAAAAGCTGTTTTGTTTGACCAGCTTTATGACATCTGGAACCAACTTGTTGTAGTCACGTATCACTGATGTCAAGTCCATCCAATTCTGACCAAAAATAGTCGTCCGACGTGGAACGATACCGAACTTCATTGAACGTAACTTTCACATTTTGTGGTTGGTACTCCCCAGTCATGTCAGCCAATTGTCAGAAGTCATATTCAAGCATTAATGCCATAAAATTTTCTGTCAAATGAAACTAATTTTAGTACTTAAGACACATTTTGTTTCAATTTAAAGTTCTATCCTTCTATGAAAAACACCCTTTACCTGGCCTACTACGTGGACGGTTTCAGAACTGCTAAAGCTCAGAAAGGAAGCCAGAAAAATTTGAAACCCGTCACTCAAGACAAATCTAAATGAAAACAGGAACCTTTCCGATACAAACAAACTGCATCGACTGTGGTAACAGATGAGGCTATGAAGTACGGGATAGGATCCCTTGATACCTTCAAATCGCCTGGCACCGAGAGAGTGTACTCTTCTTTGGAAGGCACTGGCATAAACTCCTCTGCTTTGACGTGCGATTAGAGTGACTTTTATACCAAAATTTAGAAGAGCTGACCACTCCTCCCCCAAGAGACTCAGACCTACAAGGTTGTCTTCCTTCTTGTGGAAAAGCTGAAGAGACCAGTCGAGATTCACGTACCCAGGTCTGCAAGTGCGAAGGTCCGCTAAAATCTGATGTTATTCCCTTTACGAGATGGAAGATTAGGACCGGGTGTCCCTATCAAAATGTCCGATGAAGCAAAATGTCTGGGAGTGAACCTAGATAAGAAGCTTCTTTGGGGAAACCATGTCGAAGTCGAAAATATCCAAGGCGCTCACAGTTTTCTGACAGTGCTTTCGGCAAGACATATGACTATGATAAGACCCTTTGCTCGAAAAGACTTTGGCACAAGCATCTGACTGTTTTCTCCACTCAATTCCAAAGAATGACTTGTCTCTGCTGCACGAGAGTATGCCGGCCTCTGCTCTACGTAGATGCTTTGCTCGATTTATCACCCCTTGATGCTTTTAACACGGGCTGGACTTTCAAGGCGATCTACCCTCTCAGGTGGCTTTTGGTACCATCCGCACTGGAGTTTCGATGACCTTGCGCGGCATTTATCCTAGAACGATGATTTCAAGGATAACCCTGATGCACAATGACATCGAAACTTTGGCTGCTGTGCAAACTTAGAGTCAACTTTCCCTCCTTTTGGTACTGGCTCCAACCAGGCTCTGAGCATGAACTGGGCTGTAGCCCAATCTTCATGGTTGGCTACAAACTAGCCAAGGCTCATGCAATGGTGTCTTTGTGAGAATTGACTAGTCACTAGTCTTCAATACTTAAACATACATATTTTCTCAAGTGGAGGTCTATGCTAGGTTGCCGATTTTTTTTCAAAAATTGTTCAAGAACCCAAGAACTCTTTCGAGTTCGATCGCAAGCCTGATTTCTTTGTATCGAAAATCACATAGGGACTGCAGGAAATGGAAACTTCGATGAGAATGCTAAGTAAGGGTCAAGGAGTGATTGTTGAGGACCAGAGCCGTGGTTGGGTATTCCTCCTGTCCTCGGTGAGGGTCTTAATTGACGATTGGGTTTCTAACATCATTTATCCGATCTACAAGACAGGAGACCCTTTAAACTGCACCAACTGTAGAGGTATTAGTCTCCTTAACTTTGCATAGAAGTTTATGTCGGCCGTATTGCGTGAACGCCTTAAATCAGTTTTAGACAGCATAAGTCCACACTTCGACAGATTCTGGAAAAATCTCAAGAAGTCCAAGTCCATGCCATCAACACCTTTTCATCGATTTCAAGGCTCCATATGACAGTATCTACAGAGACGAGCCATACAGAACTGTCTAGCTTTGGCATCCCTCCCAAACTCGTCAGATTGTGCAGTATGACCATGGAGAACGGTTACTGGTCGGAAGCCGTCTTACCGAGGCCTTTGATGTTACAAAAAGGATGAGACAAGGTGATGCATAGTCCTGTAACTTGGGTGTATTCAACTAAAATTCTTCGAATGACCTTCAGTCTGGTTTGTGTTGACGAGTTTTGGAGGAAAGAATGTAACAGCAAACCCTAAGAGCTGTACAGTGACATCGACCTGAAGAGTCTTTGATTTCCACCCGAAGTGACAAACAAATAAAGGAAGACCTCATCTTAAATGACGCGCACAAGTTAAACAGAATCTGGTTCAACTTAGAGTGCGGAACTGGAAGCAGTTAGCCAAAGGCCACGCAAACTGAAAAGACTTGTTGGTTGAGGGCCAGATCCACCCTAGACTGTGGCGCCTCCTACTAAGCAAATAAGTACTCGAAGAAGAAGCTTCTGAGGAAGAACGGTCTGGAGAACAGTCTTCTTCTTTTCATAGAACAAATAGGTTGCCACTGAGGATGATTAGAGGTGGGATTGGACAGCATTTAAGCCGACAGTGTCTAAGCTTTGAATATTGTCCAACATGCATATGCTGCGACCTACATGAACCCATCCTGTACCAAAAGGGCTTTTAACTGATGAAACTATTTCAGTACTCGTAAGGTGGACTAACGCTGAGAGGTTGAAAGACTCGTGACTCGTTGGCCGGTGGAACGTCCTATCTACCAAGGAACTATTTGACATCATGATACGATGTCTCAGGAAACAATACGTCCATCACTTCAGAAAGAAAATGTAGAATCAATGCAGTTGGGCTAGTCGACACTGTAAAGCAATAGTGAACGACTTTTTGAAGACCAAAATTTAAGAGCAGGACCTGAGGAGTGTATGATTTCAGCTACTACACATGCATATCTACAAAATAATTATTTATGAAAGAGAAAACGCCTCCTGGAAGTCCCTCTCTATCGTCTCCAAATGGACCATGAATCCAGCCATGTAACGTCCACTTTTTTGAGGACCATGGAGTAGGTGGTGTAAGTTTCCTCTTCCGAGGCAGGCACCAGCCATACTTATCGTCTCTTTGCGTCCGTCCGTATCGTTCGAGAAAGACCTACATAGCCAGTTTATGGACCATTTTTTCACTTATTCACTCGAACCGTGTTGCGAAACACTGGCACATGGATAAGAGATCATCATTCTCCAGCTGCATCCACCTTCCCATACAAGGCACGTACTTAAAATAATATACCCTATGGAATAGGATAGAGCGCACCGAATCACATTGATACGACCGACACAGAAAAGTGGGTCACACCGCGCCAAGGAAAAGGATTGAAGCTTCAAATTCAATGCACACGTACATAGCATAGTTACCCCTTGCATACGGTATTCCCAAGAAAAGAGTCTGGCTACAGCAAATGGTACGAGGACCCTCTTCCGTTTCGTCCGACAGTCATTTTATAAATTATTTACGGAAGTGCAATTCCATGCGATGTCCTAAGAAAGAGACACATCCCACAGCATCCTTACGAAGGCGATATTCAAAATTCAGAACGTCTTTAAGAAAACAATACAGTTTAATGGTTTTTATTTTAATTCCGTTCCATGTTTGAACGAAATCAGTATGCAGGGCAGTACTTAAAACTAATTCACTCCGCTTGGGGGAATATAAAATGATGTATAGGTGGAGGAGTATCATGCTTTACGAGGCGCACATTAAAATTTGCATGCATCCACTAATAGCTTTCGGCATTCTCCTCCATTGGCAGTTTATCTTTATATCCTTTTTTATTTGTTTAAACTTTGCATACACCCATCGCCATTCGCCACACGAGAGGCGTTAAGCAGCTCTCGCTCACTTTAAAATCACTTAACCTGGAGTAGAGTAGTAGTATCCTGGTAGGGATACAGGCAGCGGTTTTTTACCGAAACTATTCTTAACAAGGATCCTGTTTACTTTCTTTGTTACACGTAAAATTTTTGCTCACTATTGTGAGTGAGACTTACGTGCCATTAGCACGACTAGGACCAACCACCGCCTTTGACAGGAACCCCCTTCATTGTGCGTTCGACAGGAGGAGGGTCTCTTCTTCTTTCAAGGATCCAAATGAAATTGTGTGACCAGCAGGACGGGGGGTTTTTATTTTTTTATTTTTTAGTGCGGAACCATTAAAATAAAATTTCAACAGATTGTGCTGCAAAGTGCTTCGTTCCTGAGAGTGTTATGTGTTCGGCTCTAGTGAGTGTTTAACCCAAGGAATCAACCGTCGTCGTTGTCGTTGTCGTCTCACCACACAACATACGGCCGGGCATTAGGACACTCGATGGATGGGTAGGGAGCAGAGAAAATAAAATATTATTATTCCTTCTAAGTATATCTGTGTGTGTGTGTGGTGTGGAATCGCAACGGTCTAATGGCCGCATTTCAGTGAATGGTCAAACAATAAGCATAAATGAAAAATAAAAATGGTTTGCCATGCTCTCTATGCTCTCTGGGTGTGGATGTGTGTGTGTGTATCCTTTTGAATTTCGCTCCTTAGCTGGCTTTTCGGTTATTTGTTGTCGCACTTAAGTGCTACATTGAGGATATTTTCATTTGTGGCAATTTTTCTTCGTCCTTCCACTCATCTCTTAGATGAAGGAAATGAAAACATAATAATTGCAGGGGAAGTTGAGTTGTGTGTAGGGTTGGTTTTAGATGCGGGGAATGTCAAGCCAGTCATACATTCAAAACTAATAAGTTAGGCATTCATTGCAAACACTCAGGCACAAAGGTAGAGGGGGGTTTTTGGAACACTCAGACAGTTGATAGTTAATCTGACAGCTGGCACCATCTTTCACTCACTATTGATTGACAAATAAAGGGTTTTTCAATAAGGACATAACAATTTCGCACTTAAGAAATACACAAAATAATTGAGATATCGGACTGAAATTTATTCCAGTTATAGTACACATCCTAAATTTTAGTTTGCAAATTGACCTCATTCATATGAATACCGAGAGCACCTTTGCAGCGATCGATTTTTTTGAACCAACTTTCTACCGCACGTATTACTCGAAAGGTTAGCATCTTTACATTCATTATTGTTCCTGAGCTGCTCTAACGTTATTGACTTGCTGACATACATTATCTACGAATCCCCACAATCTCATAAAAATGATTCCAATGGAGTTAAATAACATTCGACAGTTCCATTTCTCAAGATGAGACGATTACCGAACTTCCCCTTCAATAGATCAATTGTTTGACCAGCTTAGTGGGATGTGGAACCATCTTGTTGGAACCACATATCACTGTTTTCAAGTCCTGGTCTGAAATGGTCTTTCAACATGACACGTTAGGGAACTCCATTGATCGTTCCAATACGATCAAATCCCACCTACGGCATGAAGTCCGCACCGTCCGGTCACCTTTTGTGGATTCAATGGAGTCTCTTGAAGCACATGTGGGTTTGTTGCTGTCTAACAATGTATATTTGTCTTATTAACAAAGCCATTAAGCCGTAATCTGTACTTCGTCGATGGATATGATTTTTCGATGAAATTCAGGATTTTCTTCAAACTTTTACAGAGCCTAATCGGAGAAGGTCCAGCGCCTCAAATGATCAAAAGGCTTCAGTTCTTGAGTTCATTTGATATTGTAAGGAGACGGGCTAAAATCTTTACTCTGAATTTGGTATAATTTGGGCGCAGACATCCTTAACTTTTAGGACACAGAGGGGAATCAACTGATTTGGTTTATTTTAAGGTTGCTACTTACGAAGTCACTTAGATGGCCCTAAGCTTGAGATGCGATATTTTCCATACCTCAACCTGTGGGTTGTAGCACTGGTTTCGGAACATTCAATTCCAAATATATTGACCTGAATTTATCTACCAGGTATATCACGCACACTCTGTATGGTGGGACGAAAATTACCACCGAATATTGGAGTAAGCTGTCTTTGAAGTGCGATAACCGACTCTGAATTTCGGTAGCCATTTTTTATCATTTTCAGCAGCTGCTTGTTCATCAGCTTCACCATAATTTAAAATGTTGATCTTTCCTAATATTTTGATATTAACAAATCATAATAAATGTTTAAGAGTGCAATTGTAATAGAAAACAAAGTTGTTATGTCCTTATTGGAAAACGCTTTGTAAAATTGATGGCTTATGGTCATGGCTTGGTAAACTGGTAAGTATTTGGTATGATTGCACTCCTCTTCTTTGCCCTATTTACAGAAGTACATAGAGTGAAACAGATTTGTCAGCCTATTGGAGGAGCGTTCCACAGTAAACAGCAAAAAGGATTTATTTTGCTCAAACTAGTCCCCTTACAACTCAATGTACTGATGTACCATCTAAAAGTATGTCAAATGAGTGTTGTAGACCGATGGTCAAGATATCGGTTAAAGCCTTTTTGGATGACTTCTACGTCCACACAACTCTTTCCTTTCATCGAAGAGGTGAAAGTGTCACGGTTCAAATTCTGATGAATACGCGAAGTGGTTCATATTTAAATTTTCAATCAAAAGAAAGTCCTTTAGAGAGCACCTTGGACCTGAATACGCATTTTCTACAACAACCTGAGTTGTGGACAAGAAATGACTGGGATGATAGAAACTCTTGGCCTTCTCCCTGTTTGCTCTGTTTAAGGGATCAAGGGTCTCCAAAGAAAAATGCCTCAACCTAGGATGTACAGACTCAAAATATCCAACTTGCATTGAACCAGGATTAGGTATAATTCGAATTTGAGTACCTTGTTCGGTGGCGTATACGTAACCTAATTTTTCATAAATTTTTGGAGAAAAAAAATGTCTGTTCTCTGCGCAGGTGTCGACACCATTTGAGCCAGAGTTGAGAAGGATCCTAATTCATTGATTCGCCACTGTGCGCAAGAACTACGCCCATATCCATAGACTTTGTGAACGATTTAGCCGAGGGATCTTGCTTACACAAATACAGGATTACGTTTTGCAGATTGACCTTTTTTGCAGTCAAATTTTGTACAGTGATGAGGTTCTATCTTAGTGGCCCAGTAGAGAGCCATTAACGACTTTTTATGTCCAAAAGTTTGTGAACAAGGTCTGAAGGACTTTTCGTTCCAGCAGGAGGGAGTCACATGGCATTCTACTGCTCAAATCATCAAGTTATTAAAGGAAGTGTTCAATACTGTATTTCTGAAGTGTTTTTAGAGGCAAGGACTTATGGCTTGGCCTCCAAAATCATACGACTTAACGCCGCCAGACTATTTTTTTTTTTGAGTGTTTGAGGTCGTTATGTGGACAAGCATACAACGATTTGAGCCTTGGAAACTGACATGGAACACTTCATCTGTGAGGTATGGGCTCGAATGCTTACAAAATTGGTAAAAACTGGTGCTTCGGGATGCAGTTCCAGAAAAGCTCCCATTGTGACCACATGTCCGACATCATTCCATTCAAAAATCTTGTACACAGCTGTAAGGAAAATATTCTTTATTGGCACCCTCACTTGTCCCGGGTCCTTCCCCAGTTCGTTAAATCGCTGAATCGATGGTGGAGAAGCACTGCATATGAATATCGTAAATGATTGCCTGAAGTGTTTTCTTCAAATTTCGATCCCGGGGAGCTGCGAAACTTATGAACTATTGCATTGCTTTCTATGCCTATAACGCAACCTTCCTCTTAAGAAAGGAACATAAACCCAGAATAGTTCTGTGGATACTACAATGCGGTCAAGTTCGATTCAAGGGGAAGTAAGATTTTGAAAATCTGAATACTGATACTGGCTTAAGCCCTTAAGCTACAGAAGAGCACTTTTCCTTCTGCCCAGAGCTCCAAGCCCGACTACATAATACCTAAATTCACTGTTCTGGTGTTTGTAGTCTTGACTCTATATTTTAAAGGAAGCCTTCACTAGTTTTGACGGTCTGCAGCTGCTGCATTTTTTTTTTCTCGAAAGATTCACACTTTGGACCACACCGTGTACCGCTTTAAGCAGAACAATATGAATATTATAACGCCGTGACCATCATCTCGAGGCTATCGATACACTCAGTTCTAGATAAACCAGTAGCCAGAAGCTATTCCTTTAGAAAACATTTCTACTAATATAGACTTCCTGCAAACTAAGTACCTCTTGTGTCAAGCCCTCTGACTGGATAATCCAGCCTATGGACTTGATAGGACATTTAAATTTTCTACGGCCACAGAGGATCCTATTGTGATTTCCTCAAAAATTAGAACTCTCCCATGATACCCGAGTTCGTCATAATAATGATTTTTGAATGAGCTAGCAGATGGGTAGTCCACCGAATGGTCTTGACACCGTGAAGGTCGATGCAGATCCTTTTCTGGTTAGTACAACTGCAATCTCATTGCCTATATGTCCGCTGAGTCCTGGCACACAATTGAGATGAACTGTGCTTGTGCTGGCCAATGACATGAGTACTTAAAGGAAGTCCCATACAAGTTTTGATGTAGAGGTATACCCAGCACTCCCAACCGAGCTCTGATCAATCTTCCAGTTACTCATAATGTCGCTATGGCCTGGTACCGAACATGAGATGAGGGCACTATTCCATGATTACCGCTTGACTGTCAGGGAAGGTCCTTATATCCTTACTTGATCTGGCAGAGAAGACACCACAAATACCCCGCACAGTTGGAGAGCTTGAATTTAGTGGTGTGGCACCGTATAAAACTAATTAGTGATGAATGGGCTATCTTCAGTGAAGTAGGTCTTGCAATATTGAGAGCAAATAGAGTTGGTGCCAATATGGACCCCTGTGGGACTCCAACATAACACACTTCCCACTACCACAACCTCAACTGATTTTTCCTGGAATATGTATTCAACTGTACACAGAGATCTGTCCCAGAGTCGATCAATGACTGAACTACATATATATCTCTGTAAAGGTATGGATATCTGCATGAGTAAAGGTATCTGTTTCAGTAAGGTCGGCCGGCAAAGCACTGAATTATTTCTTTCCCATTTATACAGGAGATGCGTCGTGTCCTTTCATCCTCTTCTTAGTTTTGTGGAAGGCAAGAGTTCATACTGTTTAGAAGGTTGAACATATTTGAAACACTATGCTTGGCCCGTGCAGAGGTCCTACATTCGTAGGGGTAAGTGTTCATATCCTCTTCACTGAAGTGTGCTTACTCTGGCTTCTAGGGAAAATAAGGAGCTGTGGAGTAAAATAAACGTGTACTCCAATAAATTGACAGTAAGAACAGTCCCCGACGACGGATGAGCTCATCCTTGTTATTTTGAAAACCACAATCGAGGTCAGTATTCACCACCTAGAGGCTTTACATCGTCCACTGAACATATTTTTTAAGAACTTAGTGGCCATAACTATGACAAAGAAGTTATACCCACGCATCCAGCGACGAGAACCAACATTTATTGAAGACTATAACCTAACACCTCCATCTGGTGGACACATTGCCAGGACAAATAGCAATGCAATTGCTTTCCATAGTTGACCTTCGATTTATTGAAAAGAAAACTGGCTCGCAACAGCTTTAATGCGGAACTCAACTACAGAAACTTACTCCTTGCGTCGAAGTTCCTTGAATTAGTTTTCAATTTCGCGCAATCAAACAAACTTTCCGGTCAAGTCCTGTGCACTAAGCCATCGCCAGCGGCAGACTCTCTGATTGCGGCCACAGGACAGAGCACGCCCTACCCCAACACTGAACATTTAAACATTTTACGAAAAATTGCGATTTCCAATGAGAGAGTGAACTCAAAAACACAACAAAAATTTAATACAAATATAATTGTGTTCTTTGGTTGGCTCGTTAAAGCCTCCTGCTAATTGCGCCCGACCTACTTTTCCGAAATCTACAGCCGCCGCCACACTCACGCATCGGCTCTGCTGACGCACATCATTATGCCTGGGTAATCAATTCGCGAGGTTTCGTGTGCTTGCGCGGTAAACTAGTACCTGTAAGAGCTCGCGGGGCTTTAACGGTATTAAAGCGGCAAACACTTTTAATTTTACACCCAACCTCTATGGTAATGCCCGCCTGTCAGTGGCATCTACCACGCCGCAAACTGTTTTATTGTTTTATTTTCTCCTTTCCTGATTGAAACGATACTTTGGCACGACGCACAGGACTACCAGGACGACAAGGACGACAAGGACGACTATGATGATGATGGTTTTCGGCGGTTTTTCACAGGGCACATTAATAATTCACAAAAAAACAACAACAACAACGAAAAATCCCAGGATAAAAAATGGTTTATTGATTTTGAAAAATGTGTAACATGCCACCGCTGTAAACACACCGGCACAACAGGAGCATTAAAAGGCAAAAATATGGCAATCCCGGTCCAGATGGATTCGATGTAATTAAGGTAACGGCACGATGCACGGGTTTTTGTTGTCAAACAACCAAACTGCGTGTGTATCTGTGGCATAAATCTGAAGCACACACACCCTACACTGAGAGCGACACGATGGACGGCAACCCCACACCGGAAGTGGGTTGAAGGTGAGATACATGACACTTTCGAAAGATAAAATGTCGGAAACCGATTCCGATGGACATAATTGAAACGATAGGGAGATAGGTGGATGTTATTAGCTTTTATCGTGGAAAACAATTTGTTTTAATTGAATCGGAGAGGGTTGAGGGCGCCACACAGCCACTGCCACTGGCATTTGTGGGAGTGCTGGCTTTAAGGACGAGGATGTTATCTCGACAAGTGTGACAGCAGAAGTACTTGGTTTGATAAAATAGAGGAGACTTCCTACCTGCATTGGTGTGGCTAGTCGGAGAATTCGATTCCGTAAGAAGGCTTTCGCCCCGTAGCATGGGGAATTGAATTCGACGATGTCGTTCAGATAGCATAAGTACACCGCCGTTGTAGTTTAATAATCAAACGAGACAGGACGATCTTAGATTAAGCCCTACGAACGAAACTAGAGTGAAATATTGCGTGTTAGTAGTAGATACTGCGTGAAGCTATCAGCAGAGACCTTGTCATGGCTACATCAGCAACTGGCAGTAGAAAAGGGGGAACGACACTCCTGTACCTAACAACGACATGGGCTAAGGAAGCAGCAGAAGTCGGACCTCTTATTATAATCACTAAGGCGTTAGTAGGTCCAACAATATTCCAACGGTTTGATACTTTTTTTAGATCAGGACAAGCTCAGGAGGATGAAAGAGCATTGCTCAGTGGGATTAAACCGTTTACACAAAAGTGTCACAACCTCATATGGAGACGAACTATTCGCATCGGTCTTCCGACTATAAAGCGTTTAGACTTGATGCCAATTCCACCTCGAATATACAGCCCCTTGCACAACAATGTATTCGCGGGTAGAGAAGAGTAAAAAGGCAATTGACCATCAAACTTCCCAAAAAAAAGGAACAGAAGCTCCCGGGTTTTGATTTCATTCTTAATGCGTGACAAGCAGGCTTCCACTCAAAGTCCTTCAGCATTCATCACATAAACACCAAAGGGACCATCATGCGTAGATAAATGCAGGGATCTTTGCATCGCCAGTCTTTGATTTATATTATCATGAAGACCGCTTTACCCAGAGGAGGTGTTCCTATGAATATGAATGAGTGGACCTGAAGCGAAATAAGCCAAGGATGTATACTCTCATCAAGCCACCCATTGGACAATAGACAAAATCAAAAGCCGTCACATTCCCCATCCCATTCAACATTTTTCAAATTTCTGGATACGATACAATTACGGCACCCACTGGGGTACCACAGGGTTCCATTAATTCATCAATACTATTCCTCCTATATTTAAGCAATGAATTATACTCAACTGGACGGTATTGTCCCCAGGAGTATTGGGAAACTTCAGGCTCATATTCATACCCAATGAGTCTCGTGAAAAAACCAAATATTCGAGTTTGTAATAAATTCCTTAGACGCACTCCTCGGAGAATCAGGTAGACCCAGCAAGACCATCAATTCGTGGACATCGTACATTAGCATCCTAGTCCAATAGGAAGGACACCTGCGTCGATACTGGAAGCTGTACTCAACCTGCTTACCCTCGATATGTTTCCACAAGCCTTGGAAGCAATAAGTCCTGTAGACATATGCCAATCTCACCCATTTTGAAGAAATAACCGGAAAAGATGCAAAAGTAGTCAGTTACACAGTTGATTCAAAGATGGAGAGAGGCATAGGTCCTCCAAACCGCTAAGCAAGTCAAAATTAGTTCGACTCTTGCATCACAGCAGTCTTTTTCTAAGCGGAGGTCCTAGAAGTGACATTAGCCTGTGGTAAGACTGCATTAAAGGGAATGCCTCGTACAGATAGCAGCTTCGTATAGATATAACAAGCTGTCGAGAAGAGCTGAAGCACAATTTACCCCCTGCAGGGTCTCTGGTCATGAAAACATACCAAGTACCATGAGAAAGCCAATGAACTGGCTTTCAGGAACAAGTCTAGACTCCGATGATCAAACCTCTTAACAAATTAAAACTCGAGTCGCGGATTAAGACTCTAAGGACTCTGTAGTCTTTCCTAGATACTTGTGACGCAAAAAAATATGGTCGTCCTCTGCAAAATCCAGGAATGACAGAAAAAGTCTTTCCACTCTTAACTTACTTAACTTTGCGCTCAAAGTAGAAGTAGGTACTGAAGTCATACGTGCATCTATGACGACAAGTCCTGCAATTCGAGTGACTTTCAGCGATGAAAGATTAGATATAAAGGTAAGTACGACAGGTCTAGCGGGATGAGAACAAAAAATGTGAGGCAGGCCCCAGTTCTATCGTCAACTACTCACTGCTGAAACCGACATCAGGCCTTGGATAGGAAATGATGACTCCTTGAGGACTTTGCTTATTGCATTCGAACTAAGGTCGAATTGAGTCGTAAAGTGAAGGACCTCAGAATCCCAGATATGATTTGGAAATAATGGGCTAACGTCTACCATTGTGCCCGTACCCGAGAGTTCGATTTGAAACCTATACCGTGCATAGAGCATGAAAAGTAGTTATCTCACGGAGAACAGATTTTAATGGAGTTACGTCCTTGTCATGGCTACACCTAGTAGGTCTCCGATTAAGCGTTTCGTTCAGCAGAAAAATAATAACTTCTACAGCCAGTTAGGTGCTACTTACAATGAAAGACCGAACGGAGACATAGAGGGGTGAGTTAGAATCGCAACAAAGTGGTAGTACTTAACTGGACTACCATTCGTCGACGAAAATAGTAGTGCATCCGTCAAACTCTTTAAAATGTGACAGGTCCATTGAAAGATGCTATGGAATTCCCTAATTCCAGAGGCTAGACTAGAAGAATAATTGAAGAAGTATATGGTGCTAGTCGCTGGATGAAGAGTCTCGGCAATTGGCGAAAAGTGAACTAGCTTTGCTATGTTAGAATCGTAAGGAGGAAGGTGTTTTGCCAGCGAAGCACTGATCTAGCGCCCAATAAAACAGGAGAATAATAAAGGATTTCGAACTTAACTGGAAGGAATGAGAGAGTAGAGCATTTAGGCTTCAAACTAAAGGTGGTACACTGGCAATGAAACCATTCTAACACTTGGTTCGATAATCTGTTGGAAAGCGCATGAGAAGAAATGCAATCTTGGCAGCATCACAACGATCCAAAGGATAAGTTACTCGGAGATGATAGAGTCGATGAAATCAATGCCAAGGACAGCGCTAGATATAATACTGTATCTTCAACCATTTGACTTCGAGACCTTAGAGTCCAGCCTCTATTCTAAATAGGTGGCATATCCCGAAATTCAGGTTGGAATCGAACTAAATGACATCATTTTCTCAATGCCGTCTGGAATCCAGTCTTAGAGTTCCTAGTATATGCCAGTAAACCGCACAGTCTCTGAGGGAAATATACACAAATTCTCTCGAGAAAGGTAGCAAACGCTGGTGTCAGTCAATATAATGAAACTTGGCCGCGAGGATATTCGTGTTCAGGACAATAGTCCAGTGCCAGATCTGTCCTACTAAACCTATTGTCAAAGCTACAGAGAGACATAGAAGAGACATGACTGTCCTACCTTGGCCCCAAAAGGAAATGGTACTCTTGGCAGTAACCTTATTCAAAGCTAGAGGAACGACGAAATCCCGTGTACATGCACGCACAGTCAGCAAGGAAGGAGGGGGTTATTTCAACTTAACTGCTTAACCCTTCTTAAACTTGAGACACTATGAAGTTCCAATTCTATGAATAACTTTCCAAAACCCATCCCAATTGAATATTGAAGCAGGAACTCACTCTTTTTGTTCGTAATTTACTCACAAATCTTCATAGGTACCGACATCTACAGACTACTCATACATACGTATATATGTAAAGGAACAGAATGAGAATAAGGACGGGAAGATGATTCCTGGAAAAAAATATTTCTATTCTGTATTTATTGTTTTCCTGGATTATGTAGTAATCGAAGGGAGGTGGTATCTTTCAGTCGAACAATTCCACAGATACAACCATCTGACAGATTGACAGATTGATAGGCAGAAATAGTAAAAATGATTAAATATAAATTATATACTCGTACATAGGTAATGTACTCTGTGGTGTTCACTGAATACGTTCATGGCTGTCTTCTGAGGAAGGTAAGGTAAAGTAAGTGCCTACATTGTCAGAATTTGAAAACTGATTACATATTTGAAACGATTCAAGTTTTCACGAACTGGATCATAAGTCGGATTGACTGAGGACTAGTTTTCACACTCCTGGACACCAGAAACAAGTATACATGTGATGATAACCAAATAGTTGTTCCTGACAAGCTATCTAGATTAGGACATCGAAGAAGAAAGACAAATTTAGTCACTTGACAACGACTTAAACTACTGGATCTGAACGAGTCATGAAAACCATACTGTGTGTCAATCATTTAAGGACGAAAATTAATATCACATCCAACATAAAATATGTGAAGCTTTAAAGAAAAGTCACCACCGGAATGCACTAAGAGCCAGGAAACAGAATTTCTAGAAGGTTTCAATGTCCAACAAGCATTTGGAGAAATGGAAGAGGATACACCATCCAAGGGTACTCCTACAAAGGATGGAAGCGATCTTGAGTCCTTGCAGCACATGAAAATGAAAGAAATCCAGCTTGGTGTATCCTATGACAAAGCCATTCGAAAAAGCAGTAAGTAGATCCGACAAATGAATCTTATAAAAAATCGGCTAGAAACTGAGCTTAGGACCGTCAAAGGAGATGGAGGAAGCACCTTTCCGTTGTTTGGAACAGCACAACGGACGAACGGTTCGATGTTCGAAAGTTTTGAATCACGCGTCCTACAAACGATGATATTATTCCACCAACTAATGCACTCAAGTGAAACAAACCATGAGAACTAGTCAGCCTTCCCTAGCAGTTGCTGCAGACCTACTGCTTTCATTAGTAAAGTAAGTTCGGAACAGTGAAACGTTGCCTAAAAAATGGTGTAAAGGAATGCTTGTCAAGCTTCGAAAGGAAGGCAATTCAACAAAATCTGAAGACCCCCTTCTTTCTGTATTTCTTAAAAAATATTGGCCAACGTAATCCTTAGCCACATTAAGGAACCTCTAGAGAGAAATCCGAAGATTACTCCTGAATGGCCTGACTACATTAACATCTTAAGGATCATCCTAGAACAATCTATCATGTAAAGATCGCCACTACACTGACTGTCAGGACAGTGGCGGTCGACAAGGTTGAATTTTATCACCACTACTCTTTTTGATCTGCAGAGCACTCTGTTGACAAAAATTGGAACAAACACCTAAAGAGTCTATGCTGACGATGTTGAGATTCATGGACCTTCATCAAATAACAACTGGCCTAGTAGCAGAGATAAATTTAGTCTTTCTTCAAACCCGTCGGCCCGAATACGTGTTGCAGGACAAAAGGCCCAAAAAGTAGAGAGCTGCTATTACGTTTGAGTCATGTTCTCAATTGACCGTCGCGCCGTACTAGACGTTACCAGTCCTATGTATAGAGCTAAGACTGCATTTGGTAAATCGTCTTAAATATGGATATGGTTGCAGTATCTAGAAAATGTCCTTCAAAACCACACGTAAAATCAAAACTTTTGGCAGTCGTTGTCGAAAAAACATACTTTTTACGAGTATTCTGGTCAAATTGTATCGCAAGCGAGTAGCTGTATTAAAGAATGGTCCAGGAGCGTAAACATTTCAATAAAGAAAAGCAAAATTGGCCACATCCTAGGTGGTCCATATAGAGGTATTCCTTTAATTTGACGCAGAACAGTCGGAAAAAAATGTCGCATCTTCTCTGGTACCATGAGGATCAAGTGTCAATACTGTGTCCAATACCCTGAGAGATGAAGAGTAAGTTCTACTGAGGAATAGCTAAGTCAGTAAGACAACGAAAACCAGCGGAGTTTGAAAAGAATTCGAAGTCTAAAAACGTCACACATTGCATTAAGACATCCTGCCACGGAATTGGAGCTTCCATCTGATTCAGTTCCTGACAAGTCGTGATTGCTCTCTCTTGTACCAACGTAAGTAACCGAGGAAGAGTTTTACTAAGCCAAAACTCCACACCCTACTGACTACGGACTTTAAAGATATATGAGTACTTGTCGGTCCTTTCTTTCTTGCCTTGAATGCAAAATTAAATAAAAATAGTCAAATACAGTCCAACTCGTATAATACTGCATCAAGCAGGCACCAAAATAAGGTGACATCATTCGATATTACTTTGGTACAAGCTGTGCCTTTGTGCCACGCCCTTTATACCTTACACCATTACTGCCAATTTCCAGAAAGTGGGTAGAAACTGAACCACTCCCTGTATGACCTTCTCCTTAGTGAGCTCACCATAGCAGTCAATTTCCAAAATTCAAGAACATAAGCTCGGACAGACACCAGAAAACAAATACCAAAAGTTCAAGATAGGTTTGTGTAAAGGGTTTTCAATAAGAACATAACAATTTTCTCATCTTCCTATTGAAAAACTGTTAAATCTTGTGAGGAATTTTTCATAACATTTAATTCAATTTTTGCACAGTTTTTAAACAAGATACAACTTTTCTATATCTATACTAAGAAACCCTTTGTAGGGAAAGTACGAAAGACACCACCTGCCTAATGTACATAGTGCCAAGGAATATTACTGAGTCTAAAAGGCAGCACACAATGAAATTCAAAATATTATTATGGACATATGATATGCCACACGAAAGAATATAAACTTCAATTATAAAGTGCTAAACTAAGTACGTATATCAATCTTAGGAGTTTGTTCAGTTCACTCTTTCTTAGGTCGCTCAGTTCCCCAAGAAAGTAGGACGAAAGAATACCTTTCTTGTTGGTGGCTAGTACTGGATAATCCCATAACAAATGAAGAACAGATTCTATTTTCTCGTCGTCTCTCCACTTTCTACAAAAGTCTTCATAGGGTAGTCCTAGCCTCGGAGCATGATTAGCCTGCAGTGCCCTTTTATGACACAAACTGCAGTACTAATATGTACTTAGTTTAAGGAGACAAGCAAATTACTTTTATGATAGACTAGAGATGTGTTGGATTCAGCATCTATATGAGGAGCCCTCTCCATGATAGTTAATACACTAACCGGCCACTTTGCTATAGGAAAGGATGCTCAAAGATGTAGGGCATCCCCTAAAATGACGTTTGCAGAAGCTGTAGGGGCGAGGACGATGAAGAGACCATCTGTCACCTCCTATGCACATGCCCTGAACTTGCCAACATTAGAAAGGCTACACTAGGTAAATACCTTTTCTGAATGCCGCCTGCACGCCTAATATAAGTTTCTTCATAAAAAGGAGCAGATGGTTCCAAGAGTAAGAGGGTAACCCACCCACCTTACTTAACGGCAGCACAAAGGACCTTTTCTGGTCTAAGTGCATCCTCACCGAGGGTCTGTATAAACCAACTAATCAACCATCTATGCTAGCCTCGGCAAAGGATCTGGGGGAAGCTTAGATGTGACCCTACCCTTGCTAGTTCATGCTCTCTTTTATTTTTGAGCCACAGAGGTATAATCAGAGTATCACGTAGTCCTTTCATTGACATTTTGACAGGCTCGGATCTTGCCTACGCTAATTGTAACGCTTTAAAGGCTAATTGACTGTCAACATAGATTCTGGCTAGTCGCTATTAAATAGTGAGTTTTACTAAGTATAAGGCTATGTGTCATTACCTGGGTTCGACTTAATTAACTCTCTTTACTTCAACGCTATACACACCAGCTCTGTGGGCTTAAGGCCTTCTGCAAAGTCACAAACTAACTCATCCATCATATCGAACTATTTATAATGGAAAACTAGGCGCGTAGCCTTGAACTTAAATTTTTACAAAAAAAAATAACGAGATGTGGTTCGAAATGACTCCCCTGTGGGACCCCTAAGAAATCTGCATTTTTTGATAGTGAAAATGAGAATTTAAGTTTATTTGCAATACAGTTTGGTTCACCTTCCCAAATGTCCTTTGCCAAATCTGGACTATGTAAGTTTTGAACTCATTGCCCCCCTGAAGCATCTACTTGTGTTCCTACTACACTGGGATAGAGCATCTAAATATGTGTACGATGGCAGAGTTGCAATATTTCTCTACGATTTACACATGATTTTCTTGTCAAAATCGAAAAAAGTTCCTTAAGGATAAATTTTATGGTCCACATAACTGAGAGTCAAAGATACTCCTTCAGGGTACAAACTGCAGTCAGAACCAGGTACAACTTTCTATGAAAAAGAAAGAACCTAATCCAATGCAGGAACCATCACTGCAAGTTATGTACTTTTTGCTCTCAAAAAAGAAAAAAAAAAACCAAAAACTTTCTCTCTAACATCCTCAAGTAGTAAATTAAATGTCTAAACTTATGCAAACTTAAAAGGACGTTCCTGAAACTTTCTGTTTAATCAAGAAAGATTAAAACCTAATTGCTGACATCCACAAGGAGCACAAAAAAAAACAAAAAAAATTCCTTCTCAACGTGTACGTAGTTCTTCATCCTCGTTACATCGACTACGTACGAGAGGATCTCATTAAAAAAGGACGAAAATTCGCCTCCTGCAGACTCTTTTCCATTTTATTTAAAACAATTTCCAATTAACATTCCTCATAAAATCATGAACAGCATTCCTCAAGTGTTCCAGGACATCATGACACATCTTGACATTCTCTTCCCTCCTTCTCCCATCTATTGCCAAAAAAAAAAAACTGCTAAAGCCAAGTTAAACCACAAAACAAGTAAAACGACACAACAATTATCGTTTCCCTTCCACACTCCGTTCCCGGCCTCGCCGCCGGATCAGACCAGAATACAATTCCCTATAATGACTGTCAGATTAGGAGGGGACGTACGAACGAAACGAACGAAGGAACCAACAGAAAAAAAATGAACAACTTGGAATTAGTGAATCAAAAGGCCGGTTTTTTTTTTTGGCCCATCAAACGAGAGCGGGCCAAAATTATAAGCCATGGAATATCTAAGGACATTTTCTTTGGTTTTTTCTACTCGTACTTACGGTTTGACAGGGAATCCTCTATGACCGGGTTGGCTCGTTCTTGTTCTTGTTCTGCTCCTGAATATCCTTACACAATGAACGCAAAACAGGACGATGAAGAGGAACGAAAGAAAAGAAAAAAACAAAACGAGAACACACGAGATGGCGAGCGCGCTAAATGATTAATGCTTATCCATTTGGTTTGGTTTTCTTGTGCGGAAATCGCCCCCCGCCCGTCTATCTCTATCTCTCTCTCTTCCTTAACTTATGATGATTTCTTTCCTCCGTTTGTCATTACGCATAAAGTGTGGTGTACGTACATACGCACGCATATGTATATTTCACTTTCACTTCTCTCTTCTTATCTGCCACTCACCACAAGAACATTTGAAACAAAACGAAAACCAAAAACTCAAGCAAAATTAATTCAATTGAAGAGAGATGGAGGATTTCAGGATTAGAAAAAACAACGCGTTACGTTAATCCTGGATAAAAGGATACAGCGCGCGATTTACTTTTTTTTTTTTTTTATGTAAATTTTCCTTTTGCTCTTCAAACCAAAACCAACACACAACCCTCCCACACGACGACGAGGACGAGGACGACAAAGCAGCAGGTGATCCTTTTAAAGAACCGAAAATGGAAATGTCCTTGAAAGTAATACAAACAAAGGCAACGAACAGAAAAAAAAAAAAAACTACTCAAATAATCGCATACACAAAACGCACATAATTACACGTTATTCTCGGTTGGTACTGCAGGAGAGTTTTTTTTTAATTTATTTTCGGTTTCGTGTTAGAAACTTTCGAAGGAATTAAGGACACACGACCGACAATCACGGAGGTGAGGATTCTTACTAGATTTCGTAATCTAATGGAACCACCACCACTGGGGGGTGGTGGTAGACACACACAAAAGGATAACACACCAAATCACTTGTTACACATAATGAACGCGGCGCACAACAAGAGCATCCTTGCCATCATGTGCTCTAGTCTGTTCGGTTCGGTTCGGTTCTGTTCTGTTGCTGAGCGGAACGTGATGCCAAGTGCCACTTGCGTTGCGAGTCCTTTTTTTCTTTCAGAATCCGAATATACTACTTATCGCCAAGTGCTTATCGTCAATCTAACAGAGCCGCTGTCCTGCTGTCTCTGCACACAATTAGCATGATTAAGAATCGCTATAATCGCAGGACGAAAAAATAAAGGACACCGAAATGTTACTCCTGTTTGTGCATACACAAACACAAAACAGAAGGAAAAGGAATAAACACTCAAGTAATTTCCCGACGAAAACACAACCTGTCCGTACACGAGCAAGTTAAATATACCACTGATGGATGCCAGGATACACCTCTGAAGGATACGAGAGATTTCCGAATGAAAACAGGATCCTTGTTCTCTCGAATTTTTGTCTAACTAGACATTTGGGCGCTGCTTCGACTGTGTGTACACTATTTGGTGGTGCTGCTGCTGATAAGGACACCCAACTTCGCAGAGAGAGAACTGCTTTTAGTCCGAAAATTCGGATTCTTTTTCAAATTGTGGTGAAAAGCTCTGGCGCAACCTTATCATTGGCGGTGGTTACGGCGCGAAGCTTTCTCTCTCCCGACCAGCCGTATCTCACCGACTTTGGGTGGGTTTTTGGCCGTCATACATGTATGACGCTGCGTTGTTTCAACTTTCAATAGTGGGGCACAACGCGCAATCAGTTTTTGTCCTTAAACTTGTAACTTGAATTTGATTTTCAGTTTGGTGGTCTTCAGTTACATGCCAAATAGTTCCAGCTGCCAAAAAAAAAACTGAAAAAACTGTATAAGAGAACTGAGAATGGGTTTTCACCTCTTTCCATCTGTTGGAGTTTGGAAATAGGACACGGCTACGGGTAGTCGTGCTAAGTACTTACAGGGTCGAATGTCGAACAGTGGGGTCGAAGGTGGATTGCGAAGTGTCATATTGAATTGTTGCTTTCGATGGCAGATGTGGTTTATGGGGGAAAAAAGGATTCAAGGATTCGCTCGAAACTTTTTTACACGTGTACTTCAAACGCGACTATTCGAATTATTTCGTTGTTTCAGGGACTTTATTTATTTTTATGAAACTGAAAGCAGGTGCTTAGGTATTACATATAATTCGGTCCATCGATATGGTAGGAAAGTTAGGGAAATTCGGGAGGAGCTTGAAGTCATAGTTCAACAGGAGGTCATGGATAGATTGGATGGAATAAGGTGTCAGAGGTTGTCCAAATTCAAGAGGGCGACAGCAAACGTTGTACCATTTAGATGAGGTAAATGCCACTCGCTTGCTACTTAAATGCACTTTCTTGGACTTTAATGAGAAGCTTTAGGGATTCGGTGGCGTATACGCAACCTATCTTCCATTCAAGGATTTTCTGTCCTCTCTTCTCATAGCGAGGCAGTAGCTAAGACCGTTTGTGCTTACGATGCACAGAATCGAAATATCAAACCTCAGTTGAGTCGCGAGAAGGTAGAGCTAGGAATTGTGTGCCCATTCGGTGGCGTATACGTACCCTATTCTTCCACACACTTTTAGTTCAAGGATTTTCTGTTCTCTCTTCTCATAGCGAGGCGGCAGCTAAGGTAGTTTGTGCCTACGAAGCTCAGAATCGAAATATCAGACCTGAGTTGAGTCCCGAGAAGGTAGAGCTAAGAACTGTGAGCCCACCCGGTGGCGTATTCGTTGCCTATACTTCCATACAATTTTGGTTCAAGAATTTTCTGTTTTCTCTTCTCATAGCGAGGCGGCAGCTAAGGTAGTTTGTGCTTACGAAGCTCAGAATCGAAATATCAAACCTCAGTTGAGTCCCGAGAAGGTAGAGCTAGGAACTGTGTCCCCATTCGGTGGCGTATACGCAACCTATTTCTCCATACATTTTGGCTGAAGGATTCTCTGTCCTCTCTTCTCATAGCGAGGCGGCAGCTAAGATAGTTTGCGCTTACGATGCAGAGAATAGAAGTATCGGACCTGAGTTGGATCACGAGAAGGTAGAGCTGGGAGATGTGTACCCACTCGGTGGCGTATTCTTAGCCTATTTTTCCACACATTTTTGTTTCAAGGACTTTTCGTCTTCTCTACACAAAGCGAGACATAACGAGGCATAGCGAGGCAGGTAGACCTAGGAGTTGTGCACCTAATCAGAGGCGTATACGTACTCTTTTTTCTATCCTCTCTACTCATAAGGAGGAAACAGTTTACCAAGTATATGACTAGCATTGAATCACGGGTGCAGGCGTACACAAGTAAAATCTTGTATTCATGTAATACCTACCTTCCTGCCACAGACCTTGGAGATACTTCTGCTTTTTTATCTCTCCCCAGGCAACCCATCTAGGTACTCTGAAACTATTTCCTCGCCAAGATTAAATTTGTCTTCCACTGTGTGCACTCTAATCAGATCGCTCCCGATCCCCGTCGGCCAACTAGAATCCTTTCTCACCCACAAGTGCCCTCGACCCGGCTCCAAGGATAGCGAGAAATTAAATATTCAATTCTATAATTTCATTTTAATTACCCAACACAGCTTTGCAACGCACTCCAAACTACCAGCTAAGCGCATATTTTCCACTTTAATTTTAAAATCTATTCATTTATTCGTCGTACACGCCTCCGCCTCCTGCCGGCCATCCTGCCGCCCATCCTGCCGCCATAATGCAAACAAAAATTAATTAGCTCTGTTCGTGGAATTATTGTTGTTTTAATCCCAAACCCAACGACGGCAACGACAACGACGACGATGACGACGATGACGACGCTGACGATGGCGATGGCCGTGGAAAAATAATGCAAAAATCATTTATTCCCATGGCATACCTATGTAGCTCCTCGAGCCTCCTCGCGGCGGATGGATGGCTGCGGCGCGAATGACCCGTCCGCACGCCCTGCCCATTAAATTTATGATAATCAATCATTTTTCAATTATCAATAAGCAATTCGGTGTAAAAATTCTCACCTCAGCGGTAGGCACAGCTTGCCTCCGCCCACCTCCCACCGGCCTCACTGAAAAATCAAATTATAATCGAAACGAGGAATTCCTTCCCCAACATCCACAGCAACAACAACAACACCATGAGAGGCAGTAACAATGCCACTCTAGCAGAAAATCGTTCCGCCCAATGAATCAAAAAATCCATCCGGTGTTTTACTACACGAACCCCACTTCGTCGGCATCATTGCCATCGCCATCGCCATCGCCATCATCACCATCAGGATCGTCATCGTCACCTTCACTCAGACACCCCAGACCCCAGACTACTCCGCCACCACTACCTGGCGGTGAATGCCTGGAAATCTTCTTGAACCCAAGGAACGAAAAAAAAAAAAAAAAGTCCGTAAAATCCGAACAAAAATTACAGGACAGGAATTTTTAATACAAAAATTTGTTGCGGCTGTACGGTTGTTGTTGTAATAAGTTTAATACTCAGGATATCACGTTTTTTTTTTGTTTCGCCGTAGCTGTGCACCTTTGGAAATTTGGAAATCGAGAAGGATTTTCGTTTACTCCGACCTATCGGATGTGTACATGGACCCCGCAGTGGATAGAAAAAAAAATTAAAAAATAAAAACCCATCCCTAGGACGATACTTAACGGCTGGAGCTGGAGCAGATGAGATGGTCGTTGGTTGCGGTGGAAAGAAAATACAATGTTCGACGAGCAACCACCACGAAGCGTTGGCCTTAACCGGAAGGAATTAAATTTTCGTTGGTTATGCGGGCTGGGAGAGCGAAACAGTGAATTGTTTGAAGCTGTGAAGGAGAGCACCTGCACGTCCGAGTGTCCTGCGGTGCAATGTGTGACGGAGCCAACTTCCCAGACTAACGTGAAAATTTAAATGAAAATTTTGTGATTCAGTTGACAGCCCAACTTAGGACTAATTTTCCTGGTTAGGTTGGCTTACGTAGGGGAAATGAGTTCATCACAAAATACGCATCGCCCATCTAGATCCCTTGTGATTGTTACGAAGAATCCTAAGCATTGTATGGAAAAATTCGCTTAACTGCTGCCTCACAATGCGCAGAGAGGACAGAAAATCCTTGAACCAAAATGTATGGAAAAATAGCTCCTAGCTCTACCTTCTCGTGGTCCGATATTTCGATTCTCTGCATCGTAAGCCCAAACTGTCTTAGCTGCCGCCTCGCTATGAGAAGAGAGAACAGAAAATCCTTGAACCAAAAGTGTGTCGAAGAATAGGGTACGTGTGCGTCACCGAATGGGCACACATCTGCTAGCTCTGCCTTCTCCTGATTCAACTCAGGTTTGATATTTCGATTCTGTGCGACGTAAGCACAAACTACCTTAGCTGCCGCCTCCCTATGAGAAGAGAGGACAGAGAATCCTTGAACCAGAAATGTATGGAAAAATAGGTTACGTATAGGCCACCGAATGGGCACACAGTTCCTAGCTCTACCTTCTCAGGACTTAGCTCAGGTTTGATATTTCGATTCTGTGCATCGTAAGAACAACTGTCTTAGCTGCCGCCTCGCTATGAGAAGAGAAAACAGAGAATCCTTGAACCAAAAGTGTGTGGAAGAATAGGGTACGTATACGCCACCGAATGAGTATACATCTCCAAGCTCAACCTGTTCGTGATGCAAGTCAAGTCCGAGCAGAGAGGACAGAAGATAGCTCATATATACGCCACCAGGTACGTAGGTACCTCCTAGCATTCCTTCTTTTGAACTTGCTGACGAGCTCCCTAGCCAATGTTCTGTTCTAAATGGTTTACTAGCTTTAAAGAGTCGATAATGTGCTAGTTGGCGTTAAGAAGGATTTACATACATACTTCTTCACTTCCTCCAACTTGTCAATCATGGGCGAAACAATTGTGGCCAAATCAGGAAAGACATGGCCTGATTGAAACGAATTTAAGTCAAACGAAGTCAAGACCAGATATTCCTAAAAAGTCACTGAGACCATATGGCTGACCATGATATGTCTCAGAAGATCCTCTTGTAAAAATTAGAGGAATACTAGTGAGACAGAATCATTACATCCTTTGCAGATGCCCGACCCTTTACGGCGAGGTGGCTGAGTCGCCTCGGTCTAATCAAATCGTTTAGGTGTTGCACGCAGTTCGTGGTCGCAAACTGCTGACAAATTTTAAAGGCTTTGACTTTCTAGCTAACGTCATGATATCATAAGAAACAAATGTCAACAGATCATTCTATCCACCTACAAGGGAACCTTTTATAAGATCCTTCAGGCAAGCTAGCCGTTCGTTCACCGTTAGATTAAGTGTGTCTAGTACTTCCTGCTAAAAGTAGGCCTCCATCAATCCTCAGACTTGAGTCCACTTCTGCTTAGCCTCGTGGTGGAACTGTAAGGCCTCGAAATACAAGAAACTATACCAAGGACGGTACTGTATCCCGATATCGTGACAAATGATATGCGAATCTTGCCAGAGACACTCCTCGCTTGCCTTTCGGATAAGCCACATGACAGCGGCCTTGTAACTTAGGATAGGTAACCAACTGCTTTAAGTACCATAGCAGTGGAGACTCGAGAGGGAAGTCAGTCATAGAATTTGGTAAGGTTGCCAAAGCTGGGTAAAAGGAAAAACCCCCTTCAACTGAAGGACGAAATTCATAAAACGATCATCAGGCCTGGTATGATGTACGTTACCGAAACCTCCAACGTGACCTAGCAGGCATTTCACTGAAACTTGAGGTGAACCAGTGAATCGACGTTGACACCGATCTAACATAAGACCATCTTAAACGTGGTAAGGCTAGTGATTCATGTATCGGAAGCCGAGAACCAAGTACACCACCCACAACTAGATAACGTAGGACAGAAGGGTCTATGAATGTAGTACAAGGAGGGCGGACTCAGTACAGAATAGAAGACCACAATGGTGAGGAAGACAAGGATCAAGTAATATGCAGATAGCCGAAGCCCGCTCCTCTAGGCTAAGGATGAAGACTGGGTGTCGTGAACTCTTAGAAATAATCAAAACTGTAGACAGACAAGCTATGAAGGCCACGGCATTATTCACTACTCATTGACTTTACCAAAGAAATTGTTAGTCTTGTTGATAAGAGACGTTCATTAGGAGGAATCCATTGAATACAACAAACCTGAGTCATCCTGAGTTTGCCCTGACAGCTCCTAAAATACATGAATCTCTACAGATGACACACAGAAAATGCAAGAAGAATGCCCAAGAGACATTCATTAATTCAACCAAAGACACTCCTTTATGGCCACAAAGAATGGCATTTCTTTACCAATATCCTCCGACTCAAGACAAGAATGGGTTTTCCTTACAAAAATTCTCATACAATTACAAAAGGTCCTTGCCCCAAGGGCTACCCTTAATCATTTCAACTATACACCATAAGACAATGAAACGTGCATCCGAACAATACCAACTAATCCTTATACGAGCACATACCGATTCACAAAGAAATGACAAATGCACACAGTAACCCGTCGTTAAGGACTCTGATAGATCTCCGAGATGAAGGGTTACAACCCCTCCGACCGCTCCAACGCTGCCTGACTCATAAATTGTCAACTCACAAATAACACAGGACAAATCTTCAAAACAAATTATATTCGCCACCCCACTCTGGCACCCGTCACATCACACACATATGCTCCTTGGAGTCCTTTTGAAAATTTTGAATCAATAACAATTCATCTTCGTAAATCATCACGGCAGGCGGCGACATCTCCCTCTCTCTCCCTGTGTATGTCCTGGTAAGGTACTCGAACATAGTGGGCGAACAACGACAAATACGCGCCCGGGAACGTCACGGAATGACAAGGAATAATTAGCGGACAACCCAGCTTCACCGGGCTGTCGAAGACCGACCAATTGTGTTGAAATTGTGTAACTCAGACGCCGCCGTCAGCTTTTCTTTATCGCCGTCGACATTTAGTGGTATCATCACTGGTTTGCGGCTGTTTGAGTTTTCTGTTACACAATTGGCAGAGAAAAAGAGTCACCAGGCACGGCGGTCCCGCACCAGACCCGCACATCAAGTTTTCCAATTTCGCCCGACCGAGGTGTTCATTCCACGAAAATTTCATGGCGTACAAGTGCCGTCGGCCTTTGACTAAACAACCAACAACCAGAACCACCAACTAAATAGAGGATGTCGTCTCCCTGTGGCACCCACTACCGCTTCCACCTCTGGATGGTGTAATAAAATTTCTAAGATATTCGCCATCGACCGAAATTTAGAGATACGCCAAGTTGCGAGGGGTGGACACACTGAAGTGGAAAAGTTTTTCGACATTTATCGATGTACCTACGTAGTTTACAATAGATTGCTTCCTGTCCTAAGGTTTACACATAGGCCTGGCAAACAAAATACACGTTGGGGACGGGAAGTGAAAGTTTTTGAAGATTCTAAACATAAACCAAAGCTAATGTATCTGAGGAGCTGAATGCGCTAGATGGAGAGTCAACTCGCTTGGGAAAAGTTATGAGCCAAGTCAGGTCGTCCCTGCTAACCTTTTCGATAAGTTACGGGATGTTCTAAGCTGAAAATGTGTATTCTCACTTTTTGCTTATGGAACGGATGGGAGGGAGCGATGAAAAACGATTTCCGGATAAAACTAGGACTTAAGTGAATCCAACAGAGATTTTGGTAGAAGATATGCCATCAAAGCAAGGCTTTTGACTCCTCGCATTGGTGGACACCTTGATTCAGCACTGGAATCTTATCTGACTCACAAGTCCCATGAAAGCGACGTATCGAATCTACCCACACCCCTATTGCAAGTTGGAATGGAACCCGTGCTCATTGCTGCCAGAGCTTATACCGGGATTCTTAGAAAGATCTTCACTGACATTCGACTCTCTTCAAGTAGCTGTAAGCTTACAATGTTAATTCAGGACTCTAGGGTGATACAGTATCCTTTTCCTTCGCTACATAACAAAGGGAATACAAATCTAGCATCGTTGCTTGCGATATAGAGCGAGGTCTGCATACGTGATGACCGCAGAGTATACAGCGCCAGTTAGTTGCTTACTTGGAGGGTAGCTCTTGGAGGGTAGCTCTAGTTCAAACTGACACAAACAACAGTCCCAGAAGTTCAAAAGCTCATACTCATAGCTACGTCCAAAAGAGCAGCAATAGAAAGTAAGGCTAAGGAAGGTCCCAGGCAAGAGTCCTCACTCTTCGGTCGAGGGCTGGAGCAACATCGTACATATGTTAAGCTCGTTGAATTCCTAACTCAACAGCGAAATAAAATGGAGTATGCACAACAAAATGGAGTTCAATGCTGTCTTCTGTCGCTTAAGGGTAACCTTAACTCATTGCCATTAGCAATGAATGGCACTTTCCATCCTCGGTCTGCGTGTTAATTGCAATCTTCGTTCTCAAACGATGCAGTAAATACATATCCCCCTCTGATCCATCCCAAGCCCGAGTATAATGGTCATTTTTAGTCTGGTGCTCCCAAAGCCTTTATGGAGTTACTAGACAGAATCCGAAATCGCACACTAATACTAGATACAGGGACTAATCTTGAGTCTGTTATTCTTCCACCGCTTTCTTTACAAAAAGTGCTCCAGTGAACTAGCCAGTTGCCTTCCCTCACCTCAACAATTTCCTCGCAATACCCGTCACGATTCGAATGCTCATCTGTTGTCCCTCAAGCCTGTCTTCGGACGTACCACCAAGTATAGCGATTCCTTGCTAAACCTTGAGCCCGCGTGAATTATAGCAAAAATCACATGCGAGCGTTTTCGAAACTGGTGTTCCCGACCATGACTCTCCACGAAGTGAGGATTCTCCTTGATATCTCCACTGCCTTGAAAGATCGTTTGATGTGATGTGATGAGAGAGGAGGTGAAAACTGGAGTCACACCAGCAATCAGAGGCCCAGGGCACTGCCTGGGAAAGGCAGTGCTATCCTGACTTACAGCAGCAATTTTGCAATGACGAAATCTGCTTTTAAACATCATGGCACCCTAGGAATACTAGATCGGAGATTCAAATCCCAAACACGACCAAAAGTGTTTTTACGGTCCAATCTCCTTCGAGCATCTGACAAACATTCGAAGGTATAACTATCATGAAAAAGCTTCTCGAAACAAAAATTGGCTAAGAAAATGGCATGGACAATAGACAACGGTTTTGAGAAGCCTGGCTCTGGTTTCCTTGGGTGTGTCACGTCCAATATTTGCACCTTCTTGACGCAGTGCACGAACAAATGACGTTGGTTGTCCTAAATGCTGTCAATTGAAAATAATCACAGAGGACTGGTAAGTAGGAATATTTCTCGACATATCCAGAGCCTAGTTCGTAGTTTTGTAACGTTCATCAGCTTTTCATAAGCTTCAGGGCCTCAAAAGTTCAAGAGGCTTCAGTTTTTGAGGTTATTAGATCTTCTAAGAGTATAGGCCAAGATCCTTAGGCAAAATTCAATCCAATGTGAGCTGATTGATTCCCAACTCCTGTGAATGGCGTGGAATCGACTGATTTCGCTCATTTTGAACTGAAGCACGACTTCAAGGTTTTTGGTACTACATCCGGTGAGTTGTCTCGTTAGAATAAAATGATTTGCAAAAGCTGCTTGCTCATGAACTTCACTGTAAAAAAAATGTAAACCTTGGCTAATATTTTGAGATGAACAAATCATAAACAAATGTTTAAGATTGCATTTGTATTAAAATACGAAACTGTTATGTCCATACTGAAAACCCATTTCCCTACGCAGGCAAATCTTTGGAATTTGGTTAGTTGCCTGAGGTTCCTTAACTGCTCCACCGCACTAGGCATGGCATCGAATGGGTTTGATGATGCCTGTGTACATTCCGTCGATAATGCCAGGCTACATCCACAATGTAAGATGTTCCTTTTCCAAGTCAGCTTTCAAGTCATGGAAGTGCCTTCTCTTGTCTAAGATTTGAGGTTGCGCAGGATTGAATCGCCAGGACTCGACTATTGGTATTTTTCTTTTCGTAGTGAAGACCTGATTTATTTATTTTCAAGGAGTTAAGGGGTTCACATCTTTTTGTCCATTTGTGTAGTATTTTGAGGGCGGATTCTAAGATTCTATCGTGATTATGTACACATCGTCCGCCTATGCAACAACGTCGACCCCTCTCTGTTCCAATTTATTCAACTTTTCGTTTCTAGTAGAGGAGTGCCAGTGTCATACCTCTAGAGGCCAGTGCATTCACTTGGCTGTTTCCCAGTCCTTGGCTAAGGTAATCTGAGCTACGCTTTATTTTTTAGAAAACCAAGGTAATAAGCCCAACTGAACCTTTTGAGAGATAAAGTGTATGCCATGGGTCCCTCCGTTCAGTCAAAATGTTGTTCACTCTCTTGGCTTCATGGATAAAGGCAATGTCAAAACGGCTCGTTGTCATTGTGGTACAGAAAAAGGATAGTGATAGAGGCTAAGTCCTCGGGGTATGATGATTCATCATTATTACAAAGCAACTTCTGAAAAAGCCAGGCTCAACGAATTTACGAGGACTTGCGGAGTTTTGTGGAGTTGTGCGTAGTGGCCAATTCAAAGATGAGAGAGTAATGTCAGTTCCTTTTAACCTGGTAAATCAAGTCTTTGGTTTTTTGCTCTACTGAGAGTAGATCACTTCGAGGTCTTAAACTCCTCTTAGTCCTAGTCAGACTTTTGGCCATAATAGATGATAATCTCGACAAAATCTTGATGCCATTAGAGACTGCTGAATAGCTACTCGTACGGCAGTAACTTTCCAAGAAGCAAGCGCTTTTTGTGCAAGATCTCCTCTTTGTCGTTGGACAGATCCATTACCGGAATAACAAAGCTGTTCTTAAAAGACTCTGCAGCCTTAGAATTCTTCAAAGCCTGGTTATGTCCTAATTGCGGATTGTTCCCAGTTTCTTTACAAGGTTGAAACGAGTTCTGGTCAGAGTTAAGTAGATCTGACTTGAAAAATGGAATCTAGCCTAATAGGTGGAAACAGTCTAGGCTAGAACTTGGTAGGGTTTCCAATTCAATGCTTATACTGTGATACGTTTATTCATATCCAACTTTTTGCTTCACAATAAGGTTCCTTGACTTCGTCTACTTGGCTTTCGCATCAAAAGTTTTGCTTTAAGGACTAACAAGCGTATTATCCTTTGGACAACTACCTACTACTTAAACTAAGATGTTTGGAACTTTTCGCTCCCCACTGTGGACACCCACTCGCCTTGCGTCAACATCTCTATGTGCACTCCATTTACATCTCCTTCGGCTTTATTGTGATTAAGTGCTTTCACTGCTCCCCAGTAATTTCGAAAGCACCATGCCATTGCTGGGAATGGTCTTAAGGAGCCGTGCCACTCCACCCCGATACCTTCCGCTTTTGTCAACTTCCAGGACTACGGCAAAACTTTTCCGTATATGAGAAAATCATGCAAATTGAAAAGGAAAGAAAAAAAAATTTTAATTATTCAAATGATGACATCCTGGCAGGCATGCTAAAAGCAGAAACTAGGAACTAGGTCGAAGCTCTGCGCCTACTTTGATATTACAACTCCAACCCCGGTGGCCAGTGGTCATAGTCCATAACTTGGCCAAATCGACCCTATTACGTCTATGGGGACCAGTGTCAGGACAACAGGAAGAACAGAAGAAAAGAAAAAACAAGGCTCACACTCGACAGGACGTGATGCGGGCCTATTAGCAGGCTCGGGATAGAAAGAATTTAATTTTAAATATTGTCTCAACCTCATGAATATGAAATGGTGCATCCTGGTGCGAAGCGAACCAGAGAATCCCTCATAATTGTCCTTCCACTTAATCTCAATTAATTTTCGGCAGGGACCACCACTGCCGACCACCATAACTGCTGCTGGTGTTGTGTTGTTGGCCCATTGTGGAGTGAAGAACTTTAGTGCTTTAGTGGTTTGGTTAGTTGACAAAGTTCGAGGTGGGATTTACCCTCCCCGGTGGCTCCTTTGGCTCGCATAAATTACAAGGACATCGTATAGATTTCATATTTGTGACCATTTTTATGGGATTTCTTTAAGGATAGTTTTCGGGGTTGTTATGTTGTATCGAATTCGGTTCACGTAAGCCTCCTTCGGTGCGTGGTACTCCTCTACTCCTCTTCTCCGGGGAAGGGAGGAGGGAGAAACTTCTACTGGCTCATCCTTGACGCTGAATCCCAGGCGCTCTGTGTGGCTGTAAGTTATTCCAGTACATGAGATGACTTTTATCAGGGTCACTTTTTCGTAAGTCGTTGTTGTCGTTCTCCTCTTCATAGCCGACGTTGTCGTCTTCGTCTTCGTCTTCGTCGTCGTCGTCATAGAAAGTCCTTTCGTGAAGTCATTAGTGAAGGTCATCCGTGTGGAAGGAGCGGAGTTTATGAGCGTACTACCACATCGCGTATATCCTGCCGACGTTAATCATTGTGCCATAGAAAATAACATGAAAGTTCCCATAATCTCTGTTCTAATCTCTAATTGCAATTAGTTACGTTTGAAGGTAGTGGTGGAGGAGGCTGACTGGAAGGAAAAAAGGAAGAAAAAAAAAAATGTATTCAAATGGCTCTCGGGCAGGACTCTTGCGGTTATTTTTCCTATTTCCTGAGAACATTTTAATACGTGGTAAGTACTTTCTTCAGGTCAGGTGATTCGAAGGATTTATGCTTATGACATTGAGCGAGGTACTGTTTGTTTTGTTGATGAGCTTCTGGGCGGGGACGCAGGATTTATTTGAGACATTTTGGCGGCAATAGCTTTTGATGTGGCCATTTCGCCGGCGGTCACGGCGGGGAGATGACATTAAATTGCAATTAAGTGCCTCATTGATGCAACTTTATAGTTTTGAGGTTTTAGGAGACCCCCTTCGGAGAAAGCAATATTTTTTTACTAGCACAAGCCCGGGGAATGTTGCCCAAGTGGTGCTTTTCTTTTTGGGGTGCGATTTGTTTATTCAAACTTTAGCCATCTTGTCTGGAATTTAAGACCGTAACATGGAAATGGGAAGCTATAGACGCATGCTGATACTAGAGTCCCGGATCAATGTTAACAGCTGTAGCCATTTGCTCAAAATGAGGACGTACGCATTGGTAGTAGTATCGCGTGGAATGGAGGAGAAAACAAAACAAAACCGCACCTCCTACATAGCCTGTCAGATATTCCTTTCGACAAGATGAAACAACTGATGCACAAGGACATGATACTCTATATTATGAGCTGCCATGCAAAAGCACACTACGCGCGATGGTGCAGCAGTGATACGAACTCAAGAGTTGAGTGTTCTGAGCCTTTTTTGCTTATTATCTGTAACAAGGGTACTGCACCTACTTTTGTATCTAGAGACAGGCAAGAAATTCTTGGTCTTACTCTAATTTCTGGGACTTATCCCAACTGGGTCTCATGCAGATCCGCCTTCAGCTAATTTTCCATCCCAGGGCTCGCAGCACTCAGATGAAACAGATTCATTGTACTGCCCGGAACCAAGACACAGTATTACCCATTGCACTGGAATTTCTTCGACCTTGAGCAGTTCAGTACTTTACAGCATCGGAATTCAGAACTCCCCCAGACCTGGAAACTAGACAAGACTCAAAGATTTCAGCCTTGCAACCAAATACAGAGAATTCTTGCATTTTCGAACTGTTTTGGAACGATTTACAAGGTTGAGCAACTCTGATACTCCGTCCAATCTATCCAGTTTCTTAACAATATAGTCGGTAGCCATGGTGATGGTATCTGTACATCCCCTCTTGGAAAACAGAGGCATGCCTGACTAATGAGTGCGGTTTTGTTAGTCTCCACCCGGACACCAGTACCATCAATCTTTGAAAATTCCACTAAAGCCTAGTTTAGTCTAAAACTCTGGATCAAGCTTGCCTTTATCTTCAGGTTTTTGATTTTCAGGATCATCCATAGAACCAGGGTTGTTGGATACATCTCGCGGATGCGCATCGAAACTCTAGTCTGGATGACACCGAATGTCAGTCCGTCTAAGATGGTAGATTTACCTAACTCCATGATACCACGACCAAGTGGTGCTACATCAAGAAGAGCATCTGTACCAGAGCCAGACATACTCCCGTGCAGCTAGGACAAGCCGTTCCTTGGATTTAAGTGCAGAGGAGAGCCACGTACTTACGCGAGCGTTCCCTCCATATGGCTCTAAAGGACCTCTCCGTTGATATTTTTTTCGTTCGCGGTAATAGAATGAAGACCGAATCCGATTGAAAGCTACTTCGTCGAGTCTTTTTGTCCACTCTATTCGATGGGTCTTAGTTGGCAGGCGTTCCTGGGCTGCTATCCTCGATTGTACTTCAATTGAGTTGGCCTGGTGATCACTCGGGGAGTATTCTTTACTGACCCTCCATCTTGCTTTTCTCAGGAACTAGGGAACTAGTTACAAAGCTTATATCAACTATGGTGCCTACGCCATTTCTGCAAAAAGTGTCCTCGTTTGCGGTATGCAGAAGTATTACTTCAAGTGGTGACACGACTTCTAGCAGAGCTTCGCCTCATCTATTGGTTCACGTGCTGCCCTATAGCATCATCTACGAGCCTATCCAGTTCGGTGATAAGCCCCATGATTTGCCAAAGTACCCTAGAATACCAGTCTAGATTCAAGCAGAAAACTGAACATCTTTCCACTCCTCTCAGTATAGGTACAGTCCGATTTTGTAGCTGACTTCGGTTCCATTTCGCTCTGAGCTTGGGAGAAGTCTTAGCAGATTTGTCTACCTCTTCTTCAAAAGGTGTCTTTCGCACAGGGACGATGGAGCTACAACCCTTTTGAGGGCATTTCTAGCAGAACCCTATAAACGTCAAGTCAATCATATCATTTCATCTTACCATAATAAACGTCAGATGATAGTAAACATTCTAGGAGATCGTTATATCCTTCAGAGGATTTTCTAATCGTTTGCTAAGAGGCACAATGAGTTCCACAGCGGCCTTCGGTGGTAGAGGCGGTATCAAATCAAAGGGAAAGTAAGCTGACGCAACAAGAAAGGCTAGGAAGGAATAGAGAATTCGTCTTTTGTTTCGTGGCTTATAGCTGGAACAACCAAACTCTAACCAAAGACTTGTCCAAGCGTGGTCACTCATCGTTGGTCCTTCAGATCGTTTGTCATGGCGTACGGCATACTCATCCGCCGAGGGAATCGCCCATGGCTGTGTGCTCCCCTATTGAGGGAATCCTTAAGGTTACAGCATCCACTAAAACTAGATCTTAAGCTCAGTGGAGTTTTCAGCAGTACGTTGCGCGTTAAGAGCACACATTCTTTCATTAAAAGCATACCACTAGTCTTGCTTGTTTAGGGTCAACAGTGTTGGCTCCAAAACGAAGATCATTTTCGATTTGAGTACCTGCAGTCGACCTGATTCTTCCCACTGAAACCCCCAAGAGAGGGCTCCTTCTAGAGCATTCGGAGCCGTAATGACTTCCCTATCTATGACTGAGTAAAACTTTCTACCTTATCCCAGCTGAAGACATCAAAAGAATCCAATTTGTGGAGTACTAGTCAAGTCAATCAGGTTCAAGACTCTTTGCCGCAGCTACAGCTAAACAAATCCCCTGATTGAGACAGCCTTCTGTAAAATTACCATTTCAACGTCTTAGTAGAGCCAGGTATGCTTACCTCGGACATACATATTCTAACCCAACAGAGGACTCCTTTTGCCTTATTACTGTTTTCCAACGAGTAACGTAGGTAAGTAGGTTTATGGAGTAATTCCAGGCAATGAAGTGCAGTCTTACTCGGATCTCGATGGATCTATTGTGTCCCCGGTATGGGATATTTTAAAGCAGAAAACAATTATTATTCCAAGGCAGGAACGTCCGTCCTGACCAAGCCCGCTTCGTTGAGGTCGTTGAATGATACTTTTCAGAGGGTTAGGTACTTCCTCTACCTATGTGTGTCGCTGGAGCCTCTGAATAGATCTGCTGTTTCCCAGTTCCCTGAGGTGGACCACCATTGGGTTGTGACCCATGATTATGCCAATGAGGAGGGTCTATAGAGTGATAGGAGTTCTCTGGTCCTTTTATGGTTATATTGGGATCAAAGCACCCTCGGAACACGGCAAATAGAGAGTGCACTCTATTTAGCATTGGATGTCTTGCGGAAATTCGAGGAGATTTTGGGAGTGAATTACCTAATGAGTGGTTGGACCAGGTGATCTGCCTATCGACTCTTGCATTTCCTTTGAAGTTTCTGTGTCGCGGACTCCAACATGCTGTGCCTTGAGCTAAGGGATTTCAGTTTCAGCGACTTACGCAGGACTTAGTAAACGAATGTTGTTTCTGTCTTCAGCCAGAGTAAGGACGCAAAACATCACCAAACTCCAGGCAACTCATTCTATTATTACCTTCGCAAGGATTTGCCTCCGAACTAGTGGCAAATCTTCCAAAAAGGACCTCACACAAAGCCCTTTCCATCTCTCACTGTGTGTTACAATTCGATTTCAATTACCTTTATCTCGATGGAACTCACACTCCGTCCGTCGATCAGCTTCTTTTATTTTTTTTCAGTAGCAATACGTTATTTGTTATCCTTTGATGACAAATTTGTTATCAATGTCAATTGTTATCAATACCTCCGACATATAGCAGCAGTTAGTCGTCCCATGTTGGTCCCCCCACTAGCGAGCGACGATGACGATATCCAATCCACATTGTAACCCGTTCATCCTTCATCACAGATTTTCCTTTTCATTTTTCAATCAAAATTTCACTCCTCTGGGGGTACTGTTGTGCCGTTGTGCCAGAGTAGCCGTCCCCTTTATAATTAAGTTATACATCTCTCATATGAGTGTACTGTCGTCATCATTCCATTGTGCATGGACTGTCCGGACAGAGGAGGAAAGTCACTTTAATAGAATTGCCTATCCATCCCAAAAAAAAACTTTACCAAAGGAATGTGATGAACATTTTCCCTCTCTCCTTCCGGTCGTTGTTCAAAAAAAAAAAAAAAAAGGAAATAAATGAAATATATCAAATGTTTGTCAGGTGGAAAACATCCCTTGCTGCCGGAGTACGAAAAAAGGAAGAAAAAAAAAAAAAAACAACAACTGAAGGACTTCACGTAAATATGCTGACATTGGATACCTTCACGTACAGGTTCCGGAGATTCTCTAGGACCGAAATCGAAGGGACATTTATTTATCTGCGGATGGGGGCGACGGCGCTGGTGGGTTCCCCCGGTCCCGGTGGTAGATTCTCTGTTGTTTATCTGCGTTGTTCGGGGGCAATGTCTGCGTTTGATATTGATTACACCTTTTAGCGTTTTTTTTTTTTTTTCTTCCCTTCTTGTTGTTGTTGTAAATTTCAAACTCTGCCAGAGGTCCTTGACGGTGATGGGGGTGGGGTGCGGTGTGTGTGTGCGTGGGGGGTTGACCAGCGATCATCGCCCGCGCGTGACATTGAATATTTTGTGAAATGTTTTTTTTTTTTTTTGCTTTCCTTTCCAGTTGGTCCTGGAAGGACACAGACCATATCTGTGGTGTGGTCGGTATTTGTTTAACCAAAGGTGTCAACGACGATACACAAGGATATTTATGTCGGATGAAAATTTTTTCATTTGAATGTCCTCGCCGCGCCGCTCTAAAGGGGAAGCGCACCGTCAGGCACAGCCAGAGATGTATAGGTTGGGTAATGATATTTTTATTTGAGCGGTTTGCAGGTTTTTTTTTCGGTTTTTCGTTATGAAAATCGTAAATTGTGTGTACGGAGCGAGGTCCATGTTAGTCCAACGGCAGCGAGCGAGAAGGGGGGGGAAAACAATAAAGGATCAAACGTTGAAGACGCACATTTCACGCTCGTTATCGCTTCAAAATCAACGTCATTTGTCATTTGAGGAATCAATCAAGTTGCTCTGAGGGCAACAGAGCTCGTTCGCGTGACCATCAAAAGGACTGACGGACGGACTAGAGCAAATACTGACAGATTGTTGCAAGAAAATGACACTGATTGGCCGATGGATGTGTCACAGATGGTGTTCCTCAAGGTTCGGTATTCTGAGTTCTATTTTTTTCGCAGATTTTTTCTTAGAAATAAATCCTACGGTGTTGGGTGTGTGCTTACAGGGACCTCTGTATAATAGTGTCCGTTCACACTCGAATGAAAAGCAATGATACCTGAGAAGGAATAGTTATTGGTATCACTGAAACATTGGCATACATCAAGGCTGGAACTTGCCCTTCACAAGCCTATTACAGAAGGACACTGTTCCAGCAAATTTGAGTTCAAGCCAAGCAATGTTTTCGGACCAATCTTACCTACTTTAGGTCTTTAGGTTGGCTTAGCATTTGGCGAGGCCGTGGACCTTCTATTGTGATGTTTTGGACTAGGTAGATGCACTCCTAATATCCTTCGAGGAGTGGGTGACATTTAGTCCCTTTACTTGTTTTGGAATGGTCCTGCCTTTGAATATCCAAGGAGATCGAGAGAATTTCAAATAAGTCTGAATCCTTTCAAGAAAGAATAAGGAGCGTGCATATCTGTTTGAAGTTCCAAGAGCCGCCACACGTTAGACACAAGGGCCAGTAGTACTGATCTGCATTCCTTCATTTGCGGTCTTCACCTCAAATGTTTTTAAGAGTCAACCAAGTACTTGCCGGCCATCTTTCTCCGAAAACTACATTGTGTTCAAGGTGCCCTACGATCTTTTCCTTAAGAAATTGATTCCTCCTGGTTCACTTGTAGCAGAGCTAGAATGTAGTTCTCACTGCCTGGCTGAACGAACTCCATGACATAATTCGCAATGCAGTTGTCTTCGCGTTGAATCCACTGCTACTTCTACATGTCTATAGGTACTCGACTCATTCTTTGGTCAGGATAATTCTAGGACATCTAAATATGAAGCCCTACGTCTTGGGTGTGCTAGAGCTATCTACCTTTCAAGTCCTCCAGGTGGAGCGGAATATCTGCAGCTTGGTTCTTGTACCGAGAATTAGATACTATTTTGGAAGCAACTCTTGCCCTCCAAACTCAACCAAATTCCCTAGAAGTAGAAAGTTGTGTGGCAGTATTGAGCTACCACTATGTTTGCGTCAGCTTCTAGAACTCAAGACATCTGATTTCAGTCCACTATTCAATGATAAATTAGACGAACATCGTCATCGTCATCGAAGTGTTTAACGTAAGGCTCATCGAAAATCCTAGTTATCTTCACGAGTACATAGGTGTTGAAAACCAAAACAATAGTGGTGACAGTATGTACCCCTCAGGTACTCCAACATTCTGTGTAGTGACGATGCCGATGAGTAGAAGATCTGTACTCGATACATTGGTCCCCATCTTACAGGTTATCGTGCTCGATGAAGAAGGATCCAACCTAAAAGTCAGCCTGCTCGACGTTGTGTGTTGAATCTCAAACTTGCTTCACGCTATAGAACCGGTCACGCTTCGCTCTTACCCTATGGAAAAGAATATTTTGCTTGAGCGTGATCGGACCTTGAGCAGCTCTACAGTGTGAATCAAGCCTAAATCTCTCACAATCCTTTCCAATATGACTCTAGCTATTATCCTGGTTATGGTTTTTCCAGTTCCGCAATTCAATAGGTTTGCCTTTTCGGAAGCTTGGTGATCACCTCTTTTCCCCTTCCTGCGGTCTTCGTAGTATTTCATTCGGCTAAGGTACCGTGAATGTCAATTTGTTGTCTTCCACTTCCAGGTAGAAGTACGGATTACCTAGTGGTGAGCTTCAGTGGCTCTTTTTCGTTATTTAGGAGACAAACACAGATCGGGATACGCTACTCCCGTTTCCAAAGAACCAATATCTCCTGATTCTTGTATCTAGAAACTTGATCTCTTCTGAATATATTCTAGTATTCTCAGACGACTTCTAACGTTACAGACTTGTGGGTTGAGGAGCTACATACCTAACCATTACCTTAGCCCGCCTGTAGATGTTTCATTTCATCATTCAGAGATACTTCTGCTGGCTAGACTGTAGAACTTATTAAAAAAAAAAATAAGTTACACAGTTTCTGACCATCGTACAGAGGACATGGTAGATCATTTTGGGATTCAATCCGCAAGCTCTGCACCGTGTTGGATATGTATTCAATGTACTTCACTGGGCTGGACAGATCTACGTAGGACGAATAACAAACTCAGTTTTGGACCAGGGATCTGCTTTTGTTCCTTATCATAGAGTTTTTGACAAGAACCCAAGGGGAGGTAGCTGTAATAGCAATCTTAGTAGACTTATTACCACGTATTAACCTCCTCCGTACGTAGACTTCAAGAAACCCTTCAGAAGCTAATTCTCGAGCAAAGAAGAATGGAAACGCGGTCACCCTACCAGTACCCGTACGAGGTCTGTCTTAACAGGCTTAGCCATGTTTTCTGAGTTCCTGAGCATATCCAAACAGTCCTCCTTCCGACCAATAGCAGTGTTTTTCAAAGTTTTCGAAAGTCCTAGCAGTAGCAATAGCTGGCCCTGAGACTGCCATCTTTTGGTCAACAGCCAGATAGCAATAAAAGCGATTACCGCTATAAGTGCTTAAGGATCTTAGAACACAGTACAAGGTTGCCCTCTACTGGGAGGCCGACGAACTGGGTAGAAGAGGTTCGACATCGACACCTTGGTGTTCTTCCCGCCTTTATTTAGAACTGAAGCTAGAAGCTGAGGTCAAGGGTAGATGGTACTCGCTAGACAATAGGGTCACTAGGTATCAGTATATTGAGCTGAGTGTGGCGATGTGGATTCTTCCAGTCGCATACCCTTGAACCTAACCTAACGTAGTAGACTTGTCACGTTGATAAAAAGAAAGTAGTCTTTCGGTTAAAGACGTTTATAGCCACATTCCAGCTATTAAGTATGTAACATAGCATTACACTGGATCCATTGAGTATTACTTGGTCCATTGAATGGCTTAAGTAGAATTGACAGCACCAGGTTCTACTGCAGACTGAACCCTTACCTATTGCTATATGAGGTATCATCCTAACAAGGCTGAACTGTCCTTAACAAGGAGATGATGAATCTATCTAAAAGCGAGTTAAACGCTCCTTTTAGAATGAAACATGAAAGCTGGAACATCAAAGCAGAGGTCATAGTCAATAGTTACTGCACAAAGTAAGCCTCACTCTAACTAGGTCATGAGTTTCTCGATGTAAATACAAGATAGTTCCATGTACATATGCTCGGCATCTTGCCAAGTCCAACAGCTTGTATCCACCTGGCAGCAGGGGTGTAAGTGTTCACACTTCTTACAATTATATCCTGCCAATCGAGGGGTCTAACAGGTTCCTTTCTTTGTGTGCACTTGTTGTGTCTACATTGGTAGTGATTTGCATCAATTCGATTCGAGGAGTGGGAGGGGGGTGACAACTTTATGTGTTACTCACACCACCACCCCTTGTTGGTGTGTCAAGGGTTATTTGCTTGTAGCATGGGGACAAATGTAGATATAAAGGATTTTAAGGATTGTTGGTGTCAGATTGGTTGGTATATGTTGGTAGTTGGTAGTATTCCCCAGCAGTGGGTGGAATTCAATGGCTCTTTGGTTGGATTTCATTCCAAAGTGTTGATAATGTGAGAGCAGAGGACTGAAGGTAGGAACCTCATTGGGGTTTTGTACTTTGAAAGTTGTTTGTAATACAACTACGGAAGTGACGCACACCTGTGAGTGATTTACTTGAATAAACTTATTTATTCCGTATTTACAGAACCTCAAATGGGATTCGATTTGTGTGTTCGAGTTAAAAGGTGATGCCATGCAGTAAAGCTGAGATAGTCCTTGGCAAGCCGTAAATTATTGAATTGCCTACGTGTTTATGTAGGAGTGCATGTATTCAAATTGCATTTCTGAAAGCCCATACCGAGTTTAATTGGATTCCCATATCCACAGTGAGTAGGTTTCGTGGAGGCAATGCATGTCTTAGAGTGGCAAGCATACTCTGGTAATGTCGCAGGATGTTCAGAATGTAACTTGAGGAACTTAAAGGCCTTTTAGCCTTGTAACTGACTTACTGATGTTCAGAAGTTGTACCGGTTTGGGCCAAATTGTATTGTCACCTCTTTGCAACAGTATGCTTGGGAAGCATAACTAGGTAAGCTTTTATACGCACGGACCAGATGATATATCACTAGTTGACTGGATTGGAAGGAACATATCCCTCGATAGTCTACGAAAAAGTTCTCAGAAGGAGGACGGCCAGCGGAGGAATAACTGCAATGGGATCTATGACGAAAGCCAGGCTATGTAGTCCATGGCTTATGGAGAACATTCGACGTATACCTAAGAGTTGATTACTATAGAGGCAGGAACTAATTAAATATAGTAAAAGCCAAAGGAATAACTGTCAGGAAAGTCTAGCCCTTGTCCTAGAGGCTAAAGTCAAGAACGCCGTCCTATAAGTGATTCCAATCTGTGCGTCGAGTAACTTTCCTGCCCTATGGGTACTTCTACTGTTAAGGACCAAAGCAAATGGAACAGAGACGATAGTTGTAGCATCATGGATGCATGGAGTCGATGCTATTAATGCAGACATGACCACGTAGGGCTCTTTTCAATAAGGACATAACAATTTTGTATTTAAATAAAATACAGAACAATTGGGATATCGACTTGAAATTCATTTAATCTGGAGAGTAAGTACATATTATAAATTTAAGTATAAAGTTCAGTTTTATTCATATGACTACCCCGAATGCATTTGCAGCGATTGGTTCTTTTAACCCAAATTTCCAACCGTCTTCCACACATATCAACCGGAACGTTGGCAATTTCTCGTTCGAGAAGAGAGCTCCTGAGTGAAACTATTGTCTTAACAGAAATCTATAAAAAGAAAACCCAACTGCGCCCATGGGGAGGTGGCCATTGGACCTGACCATTTCTGGAGATTACACGATTAAGTACCTTCCACTTCATCATCAGTTGTTTGACCATCTATGTGGCATGTGGAACCATCTTGATGGAACCACATATTACTGATGTCAAGTCTATTCAACTTTGGTCAAAAATAGTCGTCCAGCATGGCGCTATATTGAACTCTACTGACCGCAACTACGGTCCAATCACATCTACAGCATAGAAGCGCTCTGAAATGTATGACCACTGACTAAGAGTCTTGGTAGTCATTTTTAAAAAATTTCAAACGTTGCTTGATCAAAAACTATATCACAATAAAAATGTAAATCTTGGCTAACGTTTTGGTTTCAACAAAATATATAAAAAATTTAAGGATGCATTTGTATTAAAATCCAAAATTGTTATGCCCTTGTTGAAAATGAATGTTATGGAGAACATGAACAGCGGCTACACTGACATAGATGTGCAGACTTAGTCACGAGGTCCTTAATGACAAATGAGCGAAACGCCTTCTGGCAATCTCCATCAAAGCTATACATAAAGCCTGCACAAAGGACCAGTTGGACATCTTAGGTATGCCGTTGAACTCATGTTAGGCTATCTTAACGCGAAGAGAAGAAAGAAGGACATCTTTGGTTGGATTTTTAACAAATGCTGAAGAAAACTCAAGACCTCCAAACCGATACCCACCGATTTCACGGCAGCATGTATAGAGACTAACTATACAGAGCCATGTCTAATGTGCAGAAAGACAAGGATGAATGCTTGCTGCTCCCTCAAGGTCAATATCGAGACGTTGAGCATTCAGAATTCAGCTGTCAGTGAGCTGTCAATGAGCTGTCACCAGTGTGTTTCCTAAAATTGAATGGGACAATACTCTACGATGAGTTCTACAAGATGACTATGATAATGGCCTGCATTGGCACTACAAGTGCCATGAGAACAACACCTACTGCAGGACTAGAGGCTATCCTCAATCTTCTACCGCTGGATATTTTCGTTAAAACCTCGGCAGCTATAAGTGCCCTAAGAATAAGTCAGTCTGATAGCTGGAATCATAATGCAACAGGTTTCCTGGAGAAATATCTAAGAAAAGTCTATACTACGGATTACCTAACTCCGTCCCTAGATTTTCATAGACCGTTTACTAGCTCGTTCCCAAGCAGGGAAGAATGGAAGGATGGCCAGCCTGCCAACACACGTTCCATCTCTATCTATACTGATGGATCTAAGATGGATGTAGGCGTAGGGTCTGGCATTTTTTCTGAACCGCTGGGGATATCTAGATCAGTCCGCCTCCCGAACCATAGCAGTGTTTTCCAAGCGGAGGTCCTGGCAGTGACAATAGCTGCCCGTGAGACTGCGATGAAGGCAATGCCACCGGAAGGTATCACCTTTTTTATCGACAGCCAGGCGGCAATAAAAGCGATTACTGCAAACGAAATAAAATCCAAGCCTGTGAAGTGCTGTCGCTAATAACTCAGGGTTCTTGGAACACAGCACAAGGTTACACTCTGCTGGGTCCCTGGACACGAAGGTATTCCAGGCAATGACAAGGCAGACGAACTGGCAAGAAGAGGCTCTGAATCTACGTCGCAACAGGTAGACACCTCGGTGTTCATCCCGCCTTGCACATTGAATCAAAAGGCATGGATCTTGGCCTGAAGTGAGGCCAATAGTAGATGGACCTCCCTGGACGCCTGTTTGGTCACCAGAAGCCTATGGCCTTGCTTTGACAAGAGTAGGACCGACCGAATCATGCTAAAGGATAGAAAGTCTCTTTCTGTCCTTATAGGAATTATTACGGGGCATAACTCTCTTCGGTACCACATGAGAAAGTTAAGACTCACGGATGAAGATCTATGTCGGGGATGTGGAGACGAGGAAGCTAATGAGGATACAACCCACTTTCTTTGCCACTGCCCTGGGCTTATCCACCTTAGATTCAAATTTCTAGGGCGACACTTTTTCCGTGACCTCGAAGAATTAGCGAACAGACCAATAAATGAAATTTTTAGGTTCATCAAATCAACGGGATGGTTTGGTGATCCACAAGATACAAATCAGTACTAGGGTTTACCAATGGGCAAGGGACTTTTTCCCCTTTGGGTATCACAATGGGTCTGTATTGACCTGATTGTGGCGACGTGTTCTAGTCGCCGACCCACTTACCTAACCTAACCTATGATAATGGACACCAGTGCTTAAACCCCGAGAATCGAATCCAATCCGAAGGGACAACGCAACGATGAATGCTTCAGCTCACATAAGTCAGGAGGTCTCAACCAACTAAGAGTCCGCAACTACAGGCATTTAGCTGAGAATTGGGCTAACTCTGACCTGTAGCACCACTCTTTGATTCTTCTGATTCTTTAGGCCTTGTAGTGGCCGATCTTATTCATGGCCTCATCTTAGCTGAATAAATATAAAGTGCATGGTCAGCCCCTCCAGAATTCATGGAACTGACCTGAGAAGAGAGTGTAGGACTATCATTCTCATTATGGATCTCTGGTGTGGCACTCTCTTGCTGTATCTTTTTCTCGAAAATGCTTCCAGAAAGGAGCAATAATGCACATATAGCCTATGTTACCCTCTCTTTGCGAAGTCTATTGGAAGGTTAAGAGATATCGTTGGCAGTCGACCTGTTATACAGAATTACAGTCAGATCTTCCTTGTGGCACTGCTCAAGGCCTGTACAAGACCTTCGTCTATGGCCAGAATGATAACCATTGTAAAGAAGCAATCAATCATGAACATACTTTTGAGATCCTTTACAAGAAACTCAGGCTCGTATATTCACCAGACAGGGAAACAGATGATGAAGTCCTTTGAACAATTGTTATAGTTTCGTCCGGTGCACACCTCCAATGAAAATTCGTATAAATTTACGAAAACCACCTCTGCTCCAGAAGTCCTACTCACTGAGGACTGTCACTGTTCCGAAATCGTATTTCACCAGACAACAAAGGAATTCCACGATAACTTAACTCACAACAATCGCTTTCGAGATGTCTAGCACCTGACGTTAGACTTTGCACAGTCAAATGTTAACTCGAAGGACATGTGCCACCGCATTCCTGAATCTCTTTGTACAAATCCTAGCATCCATCTTCTCCTCGAACGACTTACAATAGATGCTATCCCCCCACATAAACACTGAACTCATCACATACGGTCACGACTGAGCGTGGTTCTGGCAGAGTAAATTGCAAGAAAACAGGATCTCCCTACCCAGGCCAACCGAATAAACCAAGTGCTATGGCCATTAATTTAATCTGTTTGTTTCCCTGTAATGACCTTCTTAATTGTGTAAACACGACAGGTAAAATTAACGGAACCATTTCACTCGGCGAATAAATATATTTTTGCATACATCAACGAAACGCAACGAAGCATACACAAACGCAGGACGAGACCCAGGACCTGGAGAGCCGCGCGCGAAACTGGTAAAGAGCTCTAATTTCCATATTAATTTGCACGAATTAATGAGTGGATCTGAGTGTCCTGAGCGGTAGACGAGGACCAGGACGAAGCGGAGGGGGAGAACAAGAAACGAATGTTCCTGCCAGAAGTGAATGATTCTACCAGGCACACACCGTTTTATTCCTTGAACGCTGGCTTCCATTTCGCATGCTTAACCTTTAAAAATACGTAACACGTATATCTTCAGCACCTTGTATCGTACCCTGTGCTCTTCTGATGGAAGGATGCGGTACATACACAGGTATACATGTATCTAATGGAGGTGGCACCTTGGTGTTATCTTCTCATCCTCAGTGTATCAGGTAGTGTCCGCAAGAGTAAACATACACCAAGCAGAAAAAAAAGATCGAAGTGAAAGAGTTTGAAGGATACAGTAGGGACGCTGAAGTAGGAAAACTGCAGGAGGTTAGTTGAGGGAAATCTTTGCACTCTAATGGAAGCATCTCGTCGGAATGCGTAAACGTCTACGTTTACGTACAGAGGTGGAGGTGGGATCCGCATTGTAACACCCATTTTGTCAAAATATTCATAGCTACGAGTTTGAGTGGATGAAGTCAAGTCCGGAAGCTATCTGGGCACCGGAGCACTTTAAAGTAACGCCTTGCAAATATATTGAATTCAAAGCTCAGCTATTCCATCAGTGGTGCTCATAAACCAGATATGTGGATGTACCTTCATGGAGGTATCTGCAAACATTTCACATGGTTTATGGAAACCTTCTCCCGATAAAATCTCATCTCGATTAAGCAAAGGACATAAAACATTGATTGCAACTCTTTGAAGTGGAAGGCAGGATGCTTGGGAGAGTATCAAACTGGAGAACACTTTTGATGTCTAGTTTGGAAAAGATAGAGAAGCCATTGGAACTCTAAGGAGAGATGTACAAAAACAGCCTTACAGTCGATGAAAATGATCCCCATGCTACCGTCCATGAAGATCTCTTTCGTGCCGTGTTGGAAGAATATTTTAGACCAAAACTGGATGGATTTGACACATGGTGACATGTGGTTCCAACGAGATGGTGCCACATTCCACACAGCTGGTCAAACAATTGATCTATTGAAGGGGGAGTTTGGTAGTCGTATAGTCTTGAGAAATGATCCGGTCGAGTGGCCGCCTCTCTGGGATCTTTTATGCGGCTATGGTGTGCCATTGGTTTATGCCATAGCCTTAGACGAGCTCAGAAACAATATCGAACGAGAAATTGGCAAGGTTCCGGCTAATAGTTGGGAAAGAATGTTGGAAAATTGGTTTCAAACAATTGATCGCTGAAAACGTCCTTATGGTTGTTATATGAAAAATTTCGAATCCGATACTTAAAATTTTACATGTGCACTACATTTGGGGTACATTTCAGCCCATTCCATCAATTATTTAATTTTTTTTTTTAAGTACAAAATTGTTATGTCCTTATTGAAAAACCCTTCATTTGCATTTAAAAGATTTGATCAAGTTAGAATGAGGCCGTCAGGACTTCATCTAGTGACTCTCCTGCATCACAAAGCGGTGACTATTGATGACACCCTATCCATGACAAATTTTTATGGAAAATAGATTCAATTGCGTCAAACAACTACGAGGACTTCTGAAAAAGTAGGGATCGGACTTTGGCTTGAGAAGTGATCCAACTTCCAAGTTGGTCTTATCCACGACATGACAGAAAATGAAAGGTTGGTGGTAGACTTCAGGAAAACTGTAACTGTACGAACATAGAAGACAAATTTAGTACATAAGGCATTACCATCGGTTCAGGACTTAAATTCATCTTGGCGAGTCTTAGCTCTAGCCTGGCTAGACTGGGTGCACACAAAAAAATCAAGACGATAAGGACTTAGACGGGACTCTCAAGACTTGAAAGGAGGGATAGAAATTCTTCAAACCCACCGAAGTCACCTTTTGCCATCCAGAATAATAAGTAAGCCATAGTGGGTGTCTAGGAACAAGGAATTCAGTGTATCTAACCGAGACGACAGCACTGGATCTCTGTTAAAAGAGTGCTTTCCGTACTCTCTGTCTATATAGGACAAACAGAGAACATCCCTGGCTAGATTGGAGTGCCTATGAGGGTAGCCGAAGAGAGAGATGTCCACAACACCACACTCAGGCCAGACCTTTTATGAAACCTACAACCGTCTGCCTGATTTTGTTCCCTTAGTCACTTAAAACAGAGCTCTTGTTCCCATACTGAAACCTTCTTTAGAAACGGACCTCAACTTTGACGTCAATGTTTGAGGGCCTTTGGACGTCACATCTAAGGTTTGGCTCCAGTGATTAATATATTGGACTTCAGAGCGAGCCATTCGACGTTCGATCCTCAGACAACAGCTAAAAACTTTTAAAGAGCTCGGCCGTAGGTGTTATGGATTCACACTCATGTATGTAGGCATCTTACTAAAGAGATCCCAGTTTGTCTCTCTATATAGCTTAGGAGGTGGGATAGCCCGCTTATGCTGATCACCTCTCTGACACTTCCCAGATTTTATAGAAGACCTCAGGATTAGGACGTCTATTTGGTAATATGCGGGCCCGGAAGCAAATTACGCACTTACTGCCTCTTGAATTCTAGGAGTTCCTTCTCGTTAGCTAGCTTAGCTTAAATTCTAAGAAGCGAAACGCTCTCTGATTCTTGGCTCCTTTTGAATAGACTTGTAGCCAAGATGTGCACTGGTGGACTACTTTAAACCCCTGTGGGTAGCTTTCTTTCAGACAAGCTATAGAGGATAAGTCTAAGGATTGTCTAAGAAAGTCTAACGAACATCCAAAAGTATAACTGTCATGAAAAAGGCTCGCAGATCACAAATCGTCTTTCCAAGTAGTTATAAGAAGCTGGGTCTTGGGCCCTATAACGCCCAAGTTGGCCCTTATCCAAACAGTTTGTCTAGAGAAGCTATCTCTAATCACACTACCTACCTTTCAGCATATACTCGAAGTAGCTTGGTACTCCTTCAGATAGGTAGAACCTCGGCCCTTCATACGTGCCAGATATCAGTTGTCTGGAATCTCAAAAACCAAGTTCATATGAGTGGTCTATAAGATCTGTGGAGTAAAGCACTAACTGCAAGCAGCAACCACCACCAGAGATTTGCTCAAACTCCCACAGGCACATCACTTAGTGCTTTGGTGTTCTCAGTAACCTGGAAGTCCAATTTGCACACACTCTTCGCAGTAAACAAGGCTGTATTTCGTGAATAAGCTCAATCGACGAAGACCTAGGACTCTACACATTACCAGAAAAAATAATACATTGACGTCAAATCGCACGAACGATTTGACCATTCAAATGGACCACTTCTTGAGATTACAGGGCTACCGAACTTCCGCCTTCAATAGATCAATTGTTTAACCAACAATATGGCATGTGGAACCATCTAGTTGGAACCATATATCACTGATATCACTTACGTACTTAAGTGGCGCTACAGTTCGGGGTGAACCTGGGCCTCAACCGACAAGCCTCTCCAGTTGGGAAGGTGTTTAGCTAACTGCCTCCAGCTGCACACTTCAAGTCGGCTGAGGTCCGCTTCGACTTTTGTGCACCACCTAAGGCGAGGTCTTTCTCTACTGTGTTGTGCCTTCGGGTTTGATTGGAAGACTCTACGGGCCGGAGCATTCGTGTCCATTCGTTCTACATGTCCTGTCCGCTGTACAGCTCGCATAGTTTGTCGTTGAATCTTCCCCTCCAAAGCCCGTCAACACAAACGGGACCGAGAATTAGATGAAGAATCTTTCTATTGAAGCAACTGAGGATCTCTTCATCCACTTTAGACAGAGTCTACACTTCAGCGCCATACGGCAGGACTATATATAGTCTCCTTATTTTTTCGTGATAGAGGTAAGCTACTCGATTCAATTTTACGCCCAAAAACACAGCGATTGGCAAGAGCTATTCTTAGTCTTATTTCTGCTGAGGTGTTGTTTTCGGAATCATTGATATCAAGTCCATCTACCAAAAATGGCCAAAAATGGTCTTTCCACATGGAATGAGAGCTTTTGTCACTTGTAGTCAATTACGCCAAAAAAAAAGTCACAAAGCGTGCCAACTGCAGGGGCCATGTGCCTGCAATCATATTCACACAATAATGCCATGGAATTACCTGTTCAATGAAGTTAATTTTTTGAATATTGAAAACAGTTTTCTGTACTTTATTTCAATTTTAAGTTCTTCGCCTCTAAAAAACACTCTTCACAATTAATTTCTGGTTCATGGATAAAGCTTAACAAATGCGTGCCTGTCAACCTATTTCTAACGAATCTATGCTCCACTTTACATGTGTATGACATTCCTTCTTCCACCAGAAGGTAGAACTATGAAGGATATGCCAAGTTCGGTGGCGAATACGTCATTTTTTTTTCATAAATTTTCTGTTTTCGAAATAGCTGAAGTGTCGAACAGACTCTTTTAACGAAAAGAGAGGACTTGTAAGCATTTTGATTACGGATTTCCAAAACTTCTAAGGTCGGCTTTAAGAGAGAACTCCATTACGCTTATATAGTGAATGTGGAAACTAGTGGAAACTCTATTGAAGTCGACGAACCTGATATGCTTATTGAGGTCGCCTCAATACTCGACATATCTAGGAATCACTAAAGCTTGTCAATTCAACGCTTCATCACTTTTAGCTAACTTCACAACTATAGCTAGTTCTAAACATGGAAGGACTGCATGACTTACTGGAATCTACTCCAAGCTTAGTCATGTAAAAGGTGCTTCTTTTAGACTGTCGTACTTATTCAATTCAAACGAACTGTCAAATCTGAGTCGTTTTTCACCTTCATTTTGACATTTCCATTCAATGCAGTCTGGCAACATCATTTCAAAAATCAGATCCCAATTCGACAGTGCTACGAGAGAGTGACCCACAGAATCTGGAAAAACACTTGGACCAAAGATCCATTGAGCCTTCATATTCGGAGGAGCCTTCTTAAACCATAACTGACACCTCACTTGCAAGCAATACTGCACATTCAACACTATCCAGACTAAAAAATAAAAAAAGGGACGAAAAAACAGTACTCTTCCAGGTCCATTCCGATGAGGTATGACAGCAAATAAAACATCCTGACGTAGACCCACTGTGACACTTAAAATCGTGTTCCGTAAATTATGCTGAGGATATACTTTGTGTATGACACATATCCGTCGTTATGTCGTTGAGTTGAGGTACAACTCGGCCTTCGTCTACAGTGTCCTTTTCATGTTCTCGTGTGCAAATAAAAACCAAACAATAACGAAGGCTTTTTAGGCAGATACGGTTTGGTATCAGGCCTTTGCCTTCGAAATACACTAGTTAAGGACATGCTAGCTGACTGCAGGGACACACATAGGACACCTACCTACCCCTAACCCCATGTATGTATGTTTGTACATATGTACGTGTTGTGGAACGATTGGCAAACTCATCACCTAGCCTCCTTATTTATTTGACCCGAGTTGTACTATGGGCGGGAGCAAGGGAGGTGTGAGTTAGATTGGCAGACCCGCAGACCCGGTGCCTGCTGGACTTTTACTCGAAAACGAGAGTTGAATTCGACCCATAGAGGTGATAAGTGCTAATACGACAGGGAATTCAATATGTCATCCTGTTTATTGTTGGAGAAGTGCTGATTTTGAATTGAGGACAATGGGCATTTTTTGTGCCTTCCTCCGTGTTTGCTTTTTTGTGTGCCTATGCCTACCTAGCATGCCCTCCATTGGTGGAAGGACATGCCTTGTGTGTGTTTGTGGCAGTGGCATTGAACTAGATAAGGGAAGGATGGGGCTTGACTGATGTGATGTAATTTAGGGAATTGCTAGATGGGTGAAGAGTGATTAGAATGTATCAGTGAATGAGGTGTTGAAAGGGTTTAATGGAATTTACTCATTTTTTTCTTTTATTCTTTCACAGAAGGGATATGATTGGGGGAAGGACGATGATGGTGTCAATTAAATGAAAAATGTGACAAATTTTGCCGATTCACTCTTATGTTGATTAATAAAGATACTGCCTCGAGCTGGGTGAGGGAAATCTCCAATTTAAGGAGGTGGCTTTGGGACTTTAAGTTGGGGAATTATTAGAGACAGTAGCAGCCACTAGGTGGTACTGTTTAGAAGCATTTTAGGCGCTCAGCCACTTGGCTTAAACTCAATGCAAACACTTAATACTGTCCTAGAACTTGGTTAGGCTGGGTTTTGCTTATGCAAAGATATATCCTTCAACATCATCGGTTGCATCATTCAATGCAGACTCTTCCAACTTTAAGGAATGTATGTCCTACCATTGTGACATAGTGGCTCATAGCTTGATCCTGCTGTGGTTGAGCTTCATCTAGGGCATGAAACTCTTCGCAGCCTTAATGCTTTGAATCACCTAGTACTGATGAAGTGTACTTAGTCTCGCTATTAATGGTTATAAGCCAGTTGCTGACAATCTTGAAGAACTGGCAAATGTTCTGATAGACTGCCGAACAGTTCAAGTAGACTTGAGTACTCCCACGCCTTCAAATTGTTATAAATTTCTCTTCCTCCTTACTAAAAAGATGAAACAGCTTAGTTGAGCTTCACAGGGCCAGGTTTGCACGAAGGGTGGAGCTTCTAGCTGCGATGTAACATCCATACTACATCCGCATACCAGACTGTCCTGTATACTCTAGTTGCTAGAAATGCGCCCTTATAGGCGTAAGGTACTTTCGAAAATACAACCCTTGACTCCTAGACATCACTTACCCAACTGGATTGGTGTCACTAGAGTCAAGTGAAAGATATTCAAACCGCCACGTCTCAAAAGAATTATCAACATCGAACCATATCCATCCAATTTCTGTCAATAGAATGCCAACATCGTTCTGTTCAACTATAGAACCCCAGAATTCTTCGACGAAGAAGCCTCAAAGTTAGACTCTCAAATGAACGCATTATATAGCTGCAAAGCTAATAGCACTGGAAGGATAAGCTTCAAAAATTAGAAAGGACGAAAGCATTTACGATGCATAAGCTTTACAAAGAAGTCATGTAAAGCATCTGATGGCCATGGAATTGTTCCTGCACTCATATTACATAAAATCTCATCGAATCCATAAGGCCTACCTTTAGACCAGCTATGAACTAAGTTAGATTTCCATTGATTGGCAAGAAGTCAATGTAGTGTTCCTACCTAAAGATCTTCCTTAGACCCAAATTCGCCCATCAGTCTCAAAACAATATTCCTAAAGAAAATGGAAAAGTTAAAGGTCTCATGTCAGAAATGCTTCCTTAACTGACCACCATTTCGTGATAGTAAAAGCCATGTATTAGCTTTTCGGCATTATTTGATCTCCATCCAAGAAAGAGAGGGTCTTTCTGGATATGTCCGAAGTCGTTTCAATCTATCGGAACTACTGGTGATTCCAAAACAGCTCTCAACTTTCGCTTAAACTGGTAAAGGCTGTCCTTAAGGCGGAGTTCCATACTCTGGCCCATCACAGTAAATACTCCTTCTAAACAATTCCGGAATTCTAAGTCAAGGTTATGCAGTCATGAAGACCTAGTCTTATAATGATTGGTGCCATTAGAAGGGTTAAGAGTTGGCCCAACTACAAGAGCCATCTTACACCTCACCAAGAGGGAAAACTTACACCAGAGACACTAACCCCAAATGGCATACAATTGAATATCTCGGCCTAACTCTAGACCACAAACTTAAATGGAATCCTCATATGAACAAAGCCACTAAACAAAGCCTAAGGACATGAGGGTCTCTTTTGGACTTTTCCGAGAAAAAACCTTACCATCGCTCGTGAGATGGGAAAAGTATATTCAAGCCTCCTCCTGCTACCCCCTATTAAAGGTTTACAGATTGGTTTATATAGGCATTTAGGGTGCAGTGAGTATCTTTTCGACTGCTGCCCTGAAAGATCTATTAGACCTTTCATCTCTACACATAAGTATTATGAAGACTGCGATGACTAGTGCCACTAAGCTTTACCCGCTCTGCAAGATCAAAACCACCAATCTAATTGGACATGTGGAAATCCTTGAAAGAACTTTGGTGCCATACTCACAAGGCAGTGGCCAGATCTAAGACTTTGTAAAGAAATAGTCTTGATCAAAGCGATAGCTCCTTTAACCATCAAGTCTTTAAATCTGAATGCTACAGAGATGGTTCGTGTATCAGAGAGTGTCCTTAGAGTTTGAATCTGAGGTAGCTTGATCCTGTCTTCAAACTCTCCTACATCTACCTATGCGCAGTAAAATCACCTTAACATTGGTCCCAGGACATATGCATATCTCTGGTTATCTCTGGTTGGTGTTCAATCTTCATATATTGGCCCTGAACTCTTCCGTACTCCACCTGTCATCCAGATAAATTGGAGTTCATAACCTTGCTTAAGACATCTCAAGGAACTCACTGGTTTCTCAAAATGAAAAGAATGAAAGAGATTCTATCAATTTCTTGACAGTCCTCATCTCTGGTCGTTGGTCTCTCCAACATCTCCTGGAGGCAATCGAACACGTGCCCACTGTACCTTAAGAACACTGAAACAGCCATAAGTGTTTTATATGAATGTCCCGCCACTGATCGACATAGGCTCCAACAAACTGTGGAATGTCACTCCCAATCCTAAGCTTCATCCAAGAACTTGATCTCAGCTAGTACGCAAGTCCAAGTCGCTAATTTACGGGAATAACACGAAAGGTGCTTCGTGGAACTACTTATATTAAAATCCATCACCCAATTGTCCTTTCAAAAATGCGTCTTTAGCAAGACATGAAGTTTATCACCAAAAAGAGTCCTTTGGCTACAAGTGATGGCACTTATTCGTCTGCTGTGTGGTTAAAGGGACTTTCGCCGAGGTATGTCTACCCTACCCTAGCTGTCACTGCTGATGCTGTCCTTGATCTACCTTCCCTGAATACGTCTACCATGAATTTTCGATGAACATCCGCTCCAGTTGCCCTACGGTCCTGGTACCTGGAATATGCCCCTTAATGGAAAGACACTGTAACTTGACCTCCTGCGCAAGTTTGTAGTCGATTTTCCTTGCGTTCTGGACTGACTTCTATCAAAGTTTGACCAGATCGTATCGAATCTCCATGGATGGCAAGTTTGTGTCTTGATGTAGACTAACTATACTAGACTGCACTATACCGACAGCCAGCCTACAATTAAGACCTTCCAATACCTTGTAACCTTTCTCCAAATACAGTAGAACTTGCTTCTCATGATCAGTTGCTTGTAACGTCCACTTACCTTTCATTTGGTTGGTTTCATTATATTTTTAGCCATTCTTCCGACAGATATAACTTTGTTGGAAGCACCACCGCCCACCGGTTATAAAAACCTTATTTCCTCGGTCCTGTCAGCGTCGTTATAGGCGACTTCGACTGTAGCTCGAAAATGCATCAATTCTTTGGATTCGGCAGCAAGGCTGATCCTTTTTTGACTCAGAGTCACATAGGGATTGATGGAAATCAGGTCTCAGACGAGATTCCTAGGACTTGAAGCTCGATAGACGATCGAGTTTCTTACGAACACAATTACGTGGGACATGGCTCTCCAGATAGGTAGATTGGCAGACTAAACGTATGGGCACGTACCTTGTAAGAAAACAGCGACATTCTGGCTGTCGCAAGTCTTATTGGGATTCACTCTCCTTTTCCTAGGCATCCTAGGGTGCATTTACTTGGTGATTGTCCTGCCTTTCCTCGAGTTAGGTGTCTGATCTTCGGTACTGATATGCTGATAAGTTTACCATAACTGAAGTGAAATCCTTGAAATCCGGAAATTCTTGAGTAGTGTCTCACAGCAAGAAAGAAACAATCAGTGCCTCCATACTAATCCCATCTTTCACTGGTCTTACGATACTTACTTTGCACTTAGCTTACTCCAAGGACTTTCACATTAGCTGCGAGCGCAAAAAAGCACTCTTCCACATGAAACCGCTTGAAGCAGCTCAGCCAACTCAAAGGGTGTGAGTGTTCCAAAGGAAAGCCCCGCTCCGCTGTTTCTCTAATTCGCATAAATCCGCAGCGAATCCTTGATCCAGGGAATTTGTCACCCTAATCCAGTGAAGAAAAAAAGCTGTCCTCGCACACAAACACACACCACTTCGTCATTAAGGAAATTTTCATTTATTTAAAAAAAAAAAAAAAAAACGTATACATATCTCCATCATACACACACATGCATGTGAGTGGTGCTGGATTCACTCCTACAATCTAACTTATTAGCTAGACCTTACTTCCTAAGGAGCATACACAAACAACAACAATAAAATTGTGTATGCACGCTGAAAAGGCACAAAAGCACTTGCCCCCTCGTGCCTTCCAGGATTCCAGGGACAAAAAACAAAAAACAAAAAACAAGAAAAAAAACAGAAAGGAAAACAACAACAAAGAACGGGAATCCACATGAGATTCCCATTAAATTGTGACAAATATTAATGTCATGCCGCCCACTTACACTCCCCCCGGGCTCACCCCTTAGTGAGTGTAGTGTACTCGTGGTAGGGTAGAGGGTTCAAGTTAATGTAATGGAATGTCGGAGTAGGCCGGGGTACGGGTGATGGTAATATATGTGTTCCGTAAGCCAACTTAAGCTTAAGCAAAGTAATTATCAAAAAAGTTTTCTACAAGACTGAGCACAAATGAGCACCCGCCCGCCTCCAGGCTCACTCCAATCGACTTCACTCCACGGCACTGCAAGGCACTCAGTGTGCAGGTCCTCCGCTTTTAAGAATACTTCACAACAGGACTAGAGCCAACGCCATGACTATTGCTAGCAGCGGGTTGCTGCTGAGGATGGTAGGCAGGTGGTGCAGCACCAGCTATAGCAGCAGATCCAGCCGTAACTCGGTTGGAACCAATCTCGACGACTTTCGTCGGCGGATGATACAGATGTGTACCATATTGTATGGCACCGGGATGAGTGTACACCGGCCCACTGACATCCGATGCATATATGTATGACATTTTGCCGCTACCTCCGGTAGTGCCGGCGTAGATATTACCCGAACTTGTTGATGATGACGATGCATACAATGGACCCAGCTTAAGCGCCGACGAGCTGCTGCTAGTCTCGGAAGTAGGAACTTCTATTGGAGTAGTGCCACCACCGTCAGTGGCAGCGCTGCCACCGGATAGACTTTGTGCATATCGGGTGTAACTTGCGACACCCGGGTGATGGTGCTGTAACTGTTGCTCCTGCTGTTGGGCAGTCACAATCGGCTTGAAGGGGATGATGGGCACTGTTGCTGCTGCTGCCGCCGCTCCTACTGTTGCCATTTGAATTTGACCATAGATTTGGTGCTTTGGTACGATTTGGATTGTCTGCTGCTGGGGATGAAGGGCGGGATATGCTGTGAATGAGAGGGAGAGTAAAAAATATTAATAAGGTTCTTATATTGGATTTTGGGATTTGTTTGTCACATGCACATAGAAGGAGGAGAAAGGAACAATCAATCAATGAAATCCTGGGAAACAACCTACATAGAGTCTAGTAGCACTACTATGCTTAAGCCAATACCAAACAGGGTCTGGTTTGGAACTGTCTTGGAATATGGGCTCTGATCCAATGTCCCGTCTTCATGTAACCAGTTAAAGGTGCCGACAGGAAAGACCCATACACTTGCTTAAGATATACTAAAGGATTTATCAATTTGCTACTCTACCATGACAAGTATAACGTCAAGATCTTGACAGATTCTGAAACTGACGAACAAATTTTATGTGAATACCCCGAATTGCTAGGGACCTGCCAAACACTATCCAACAATTTCATAAAGGCTTTACTTTGCCTTCTAGTGTCATCTCCTTCTCAGATCTGGCAATCCTAAGCTTCATCAAACTACACTACCAATGCGAATAGCTTGCTAGGGGATAGCACAACAGTTCTCTAAGAAAAGACTGATTATTCATACATCTATATTGTAAAATGTGGGCGTGGCTGTTCCAAAATTTGCCAAATTTGAAGATACTTTCAAGGAAAATATAGCCACTTCCTTGAATATTTTCAACAAGATCCAGTCTGACAATCTTGTTAGAGAGTTCATCACCCTCTCGAGTCGTCAGAGGCACAAGCGGTTTTTCATAAACCTGTCGAAATCTTGAGTAAGACAGGTGTTAGTAAGACTGGCAGGGTTAAGCCTGAGTTCAACCTGTACATCTTTACTGAACAAATTATCAACTTTGACCAATAACCCTGCCAAGCAAACACATATCTTGTAAGGACTGAGACTATTATAGACGAGAGACCTTTACAATCCTTGAATAGTTTATACTCTATTAGGAAGCATGATTCAATCATACTAGTCATGAGGACTTCTTGGACACCTCAATGGTGGAACACTCTACTTGTAAATCTATAAAGATTTTATAGCGATTATTCCATACTTCAGGATTTTTTTCAGTGAGAGATTCGATCTAGCCCTGAGCGATATCAAAGAAGCTGCGTTTAAGTCTGCATAACGTCTCAACTCTCAAGCTTATGCACATATTATAACCAAAACCTTCAGAAGTAACCATAAAGCAGGTTCAGTTAATGTAAGCCTCTACCAAAATTGTCTCTTCAACCTTTCAAACCGATTTTCAAACGTAGTTCGACCCAAGATAGAGACCAAAGACCTAAATAGAAGCTTAACCTAAAAAAATACAGAAATCGGAAGATCGTTCGCTTTGTAGACTATGTGGAGGTCCCTGATATGTCCAGTGCCAACATCGTGCTATATAGGGATAACATTCAAACAACGAGTCCTTGTATCTCAAACAGTCTTAAAGCTAGGTGTGACTTATTCTCAGGCATTCTTGAGACTTAACTCCATGCTAGTGCGGAACTGTCAAGAATCTCATTTTACTGGACGTCAAACCATCAGAAACATTAGGAATTCTGAAACCAAGAGCAATGGTTCTCACGACAGACAGAATCGACGAGGAATCATGATAACTTTTATGGTATCAAAGGCAGTTCTTGAAATAATACTTCAAGTTTGACTGTCAACTATGAACAATTGCGCTTAGGGTCTTACTACAACTAAAAGACTTAATGGTGCAGTATTGCATTCGAATATCCACCGAAATGGACGATTCCTCTTTGAGTAGAACTACAATTGTCGAAGGTTTGAAGTATCAAAAGACTACGATTCCGGTGCCAGCTAATGTAAGCGAATATTACTCAACAAATGAAAAATTTGCTCCAAATATCTGACAGACGTGTGAACTGCCAATTTGTGTCTGACAGACAAAGCATTGTCAGACAATTGTCAGCCGACTATCTGACAATAAATTTGCAGGTATCTGTCAATTTTGTCAGACATTTAGGATATTTGCAGACTCATTGGAAGTTTGCAGATGTGCAAGGCTTATGACATTTGAAGGCAGTGAGTGCTGGAGATTTTTATTACTTATTGGGCGGCGGACATAATCTTTCGGTCCGTAAAATACGGCAATTCATCCTCACTTTCGCTGCTTGTCACTTTTTTTTGCACTTTTTCAGATTTTTCAAAGAAATTCTGTGAAATGATATGAGTCTGACAACCTTTGACAGTGGACCTGCGCATTTTTCATGAACTACCAACCACGTGAACTGACAATTTTTGAACTGATTATCACATCATTGTCACACAATAGGCAACCCAGCCATCTGTCAATGAATTGTCAACAATTGGGGCAAAGCTCTCAATTTGAAATGTCAATTTGACGTTGGAAATTCATATGTCTTTGTGGATATGCATTTGCATGGTATTTGTAGATCTGACAATGGTGTGAACATAGATCAATTTTGAACGAAATGAACTAAAACAAACTGAATAGAGCTCACGTCTTAGAGTTCTTTTTAAACTAGTTCGGCCCTGAACTACAAACTCGGCTCATAAATGAGTTAATAATGTGGGCGTGTCAGATGGTTCGAAACACAAACTTTTCAACAACTGTCCTCTGATACGTATCTGGTGGGTGTTTTCTTGCCTACTATGAGTGAATACAAAGAAGACCATCACAAATATGTCCTTGATCCTGATTGAATGCACTTGAAGGCGAGAATGATAGCAATTTCGCGCGCGCCATACAAACTTGTACATCATAACTTACCAAAAGTAGTTGGCGCTTGTTGGGCATGTCCACCAAAGTAAATCGGTGTCTGTGCTGCCTGCTGTTGGAATTGCTGATGGTGTTGTGGGCCTTGTCCATAAAACGGTATGAAATGCGTAATAATCGTCGGTCCTCCAGCTGGAGCTGGTGCTGCAGCCGACGTTGGTGCCTGTGGTGCCAACGAGATATAATGAACTGCACCCTGTTTGTATTGTTGATCCTTTAGGACGGGTTGTGGCGCTGGGCCGGCAGTGTATACCAGTGGCACCATTTGAGCTCCATGCAAGGGGAATGGTGCTGGCAAATTCTGTTGGTAATGTCGCACATAATCAGCTGGGAATGCGATGGCATATTGATTTTGCTGATGCTGCTGAGGTGGTAGCTGCTGTTCATATCCACCATAGTGGAGTGGCAGGGTTAAGGCTGCTGGTGGATGGACCGATGATGGTGGTGGTGGGACATAAATTGATCCTTGTTGCACTTTCACTTGTCCTCCTGGTGCTGGCTGGTAAGTAGCAATGAATGGACCACGATAGGCACTTGACGCATAGTGTATGCCACCGCCAGAGTTGCTTGCGGGCTTGTATGCACTGGAAGCGTATTGAATGCCACCCTCCGGCTTATAGGAGCTGGTCGATGCATATTGGATGCCTCCACTGTTGCCAGGATTTGCAGCATTGCCCTTACCCTCGTTCCCACCGCCTCCGATTGCGATGACAGCCTCGGGCTTGGTGTAGGATATCTGGAAAGAGGTGGAGGGTGTGAGTATTGAATTAGTTCAATGCAAATTTATTGATTCATTCAACAAGTTTGCGACTGTATGCGTAGGGTTTGGGTAGTGTAGGGACAATTTGCCTTTTGGGCTTCCGAGGCTTTGGGATCTATCGTTCTATTGGATTTGGTGTGTGTGCAGTGGGCTTGGAGAGGTTTTCTGGAAAACGAATTGAAGATCACGTAGTATTTTGGGACATGGTTGGTGTGTGTGAAGGTATTCGTCTTAAGGGACGCAGTTGGAATGGGAAGGACCGTTCTGCATTGAATTATGTATATCTTCTGCTTTATGGTAATGGGTGATAAAGTGACCGTGCCCCTCGTCATTAAATACTATTCCGCTTTGTCCCAGCGAATCCAGGAAGCATTGCACTGGGGAACTATTTAAGAAAGTCCTTCAGGTGCAATAATGGCAAAGATTACTGGGGATCCGCGCACCTATTGTGGGGTGAGTAGGTTGGATTACGTTCGAGCAAGTGGCTAGGTCCTCAATATACCTGTTAAACCAAGTGGCTAATGCTTAGCAAGTTCGCCGAGATTGTCGATAAACTATTCTCCCACACATAACATTCTTTGTGAGAGCTTGGTAACTCAATAAGAGTTGAAGGAGTCCTCTTACTCGTCCATGCTGGTTCTGTAAAGATCATTTGGCGAGACACCAAGCCTGAAGACATGGCTCTTAATAGTCTTATTGGACTATTGAAGCGTTTAGGATCTGTTTCGTTATAGTCCAGGACGACCAGCAACCCGGTAACATTTATAGCATTTTGCTTGATTAGGAGGAGTTTACATGTCGAGAACCTCCTTCTCTGGTAGAATCAAAGCCTGCGAGTTCGTCGTTTATATTGTTCCCTGGAATGTCCCTACGCCAAATAGGCACCCAAATTGGATGAATTTTGAATCGGTCCTCCATTTCGTTAGGAGATAGGAATCTAGCTTTGGTGGCAGCTTTGGTGGTGAAGGTGACACAGCTCTGGGACTTAATTACAGCTTGACTGTCTGTACCTTACCCACGAAGGGGACCATAATTTCCGCCTGATACACGCTGCAATTACAAGGAAAGCAGAAGGAAATCCTACAGTTCAGACGGAAGGAAACACCTCCCTTTACTTCAGTTTCTGGTTTCAACCCGTTTATATATGAACAAACGGATCAAGACCACCCGCCCTGTCAGTCCTGACGGTAGATGTCAAGCGGAAGTATTTGGAATAGTGTGTCCAGAACCGCTGTCGGAGTTGTTCTTAGAGTTCTACTGTACTGTACACGACTGAGATGGTTACAGTGGATGCCTTTATCTAGCGCTGTCCACTAGAGGCCCTAAAAATAGAGACATAGAGCCAATGTGTAACACAAGGCTGAAGTCCTTATTAACTTCCGTGTCATGGTGGCTCTTTTAACTTCCTCCAGGATGTTCGATTTCCAGCTCAATTCACTACCTAGAATGAAGGCCTTAGTACTTGGTGCCATTAGGTGGAACAGGACTGGAAACCCTTCCTCTACCAGGATTAGAAGCAGCAGGATTCGGCCAATTCAACTGATTCCACAAGGAAGGAAATCGAAGTTAGGATTCCAAGGTTTGACGGTATTAAACGGTCCCTCAGTGTCCATGAACACGACCAAGGAATTTATGTATATAGAACTCTGTGGCTCTCTTGGTGACCGTTTTAAGGATTAGATTTCAGTCGTAAGATAGTGATATATAATAACCTGTCTCTGTGCCCAAGTGTGTCCATCTTACAATGATTTGATGGTGTCTTCCCACAGGTTACATTCCTTCAAGCCTAGATGTAGGTTTACCGGGCTTAGTGCAAGTATGGTTTTAAAGGCTGCGGTAGTATGGTCCTTAGAGCGCTGGTAGTACCTATATACGCTAGCCTTTGTATCTTGATCAGCGCTCAAAGGTACGTGGTCTTGTCTACTGTGGGCAACCAGACTTATCTCCCGTAGGATAGAGTAGGTCTGACGATGAGGATATACTCATTTTCGTCGTATTCTCTTTCCAAGTCAGCTTACGGTCGAGTATACAGTCGAAGTATCTCGCCTTATCTGAGATTTGGAGGGGTGCACCGTTGAGTTCCAGGGGACTGATCTGTGGGTTTGTTCTCTTATTTGTGAATAGGACCACCTCTGTCTTAAGAGCTTTTAGGTTTACTCCACATTCTACCACCCACTTGTATAGAAAGCGGAGTGGAGTAGTTCGCAGATGGCGGGTACCATAGTATCCATAGTAGAGGGGATAAGACCCCACCTTGGGAGTTGCCTCTAGAGGCCAGTGCATATACTTGGCACTCACCTAGTTCTGAGTTCATGTATCTCGTCTTGACCCAGTCTGAGATTCCTGGTTCTATGCTTTGTACCAAAGTAGTGCAACCTAATGGAGGAAGGGACCGTTTCAACCGATTTTCCTTTGGTGTATGTAAGTTGAAAGGCTGGAAGAAGGTTTGGATTAACACTGCAACATACATGGATGTCTGTGAGCTTCTCTAGGGTTTTTAGGAGAAATAATGACAAACTAAGGTCTTTAGAGCTAACATACGAACTTTTACCAATTTGGGAACGTCAACCAAATCCAGGCAACTTTTAAAGATATCACCAAACCGTGGAAGAAGTCTGTAGTTCGGCAGATATTAAAGCAGCTGGTGGACTGACTGAATACCAAATAAGGGTATCATGCCAAATCATCTCATAGACATTACTCCTTGATTCAGCCAAGAGATAGTCCTTCACCGTGGTTTTACTTTGTGTCATCACTGTTCATCTAAGCCTGCAGCTATTTCCGGGCCAATTTTTAGCACAAGGCACGGCCAATCATCCACAGTCGACCGTTTTTATTTTCCGCCTACCATTCTAGACAAAAATGTGCACTCAAAGGATGAACTGAAACAAACCACTTGACCCAGGTAATTAGGTTTTTATTGCTTTTTTTTATTTTTGAAAAACATAATCCACCAGCAGTGTCGTGCATACTTCTGGTCTATGCGTTGGAAAATTGAATTTTCATTTCAATTTCTTTTCAGTTTTTCGACAAAGCAATTTGCGATCCTTTTTCAGGATAATAATTCCACATGTGTGTGCGTATGTGGCGGCAATAAAATAGATCACAGTATTTTGTTTCTGATTGCCTGTGGCAATTGTGCAGATTGCGGTATTGAAAATGATATGCAAACGGATTTTTTTGGTTTGCGCAATCAAATTTAAAATAAATATTGGCGTTTGCTGTTGTGCAGTGTATTACTTTGTTTTTTTTTTTTTTTTCTTACGGGCCAGGACTATTGACATCTAATTGCAAATATTTGGACGCGATTGAGTTTAATGAAACAGTGGAGCTTCAGTGGAGTTCATGTTTCCATCGTTTAGAGCATTGAAGGGTTTATCAGAAAGTCTAGTTAGTTAGAATCTTAAGTAAGGCACTCAGGGAGATATCATAGGCGGTACTGGTACAGCTTCTGGTCAAACCGCTCGTGGTTTCCAGCTCGCAGTCCAACCTCCACTAATTTTACAACGAGAATGCGGCAGAAATACCTTCGATCTTTGCTTGGTTTTTCGGTCTTTTGGTCTTTCGGTAAGGTTTATGGTCCAAACACATTAACTCATGACTGAGGAGTCTTCGCCTAAGCCTTACCTAGCTATCTCAGCATAGAGCTCATATCCTGTCGTGAATGTTTATATTGTGAAGCCCACCCAAGAGTCTATGAGTTCAGTAGATTGACTGAATCCAAAAAATTTCAGTCTCTAACTACCAATACAGACACAGTTCAAAAAAACTGTGAAAAAAAAAGCTCTCGTGTCCCCAAAAAATCGAAAAAATCAGTTTTTTACTCTCGAAGACAAGGCTCTGTCTTTATTGAAAAACATTTTGTGGAGCAATGAAAGCAATCTAAAGTAAGGGTTTAAGAGACCCTTCCCGAGTGCGTTCCCGAGCAAACAAAAATGGAAAAGCGACATACCTAAGCCTTCAAAGATAAGCGTAGACTCAGGCATATTTTCTGAACCGCTGGGTATATCCAAATCAGTCTGTCTTCCGAAGTGTTTTCCAAGCTGAGGTCCTAGGAGTGACAATAGCTGCTTGTGAGACTGCATTGAAGACCACAAGAAGGTATCGCCTTTTTCATCAACAGTCAGGCAACAATGAAAGCAAAGGAAGAGGAACTGGGACTAAGGCCCGTATAAATGGTTCTTTACTTATGTCACCACAAGAAGTGCATGGCCTTCTCTCGATAAAAGTAGGACGGGCTGAATTATGCAAAAGGATGTGAAATACAGAGAACTAGGAATACAGTCCCACGTATGCCTCTGAGACTGTGAAACATGGAGTGAAACCATAATGTTGTAAACCATAATGTCGGGGTAGGGTATTGGCTACTGGAAAGCCAACATGGAGGCATACACTAACGAATCTAGGACTGTAGCATAGACATTTACGTCTTGTCAGGATCTAACTTTCGAAGCAGTTTTGAACCTTTGGAATGAATTTGACTGCATAGTCTATTGGTGGACCATAGAAACAATGTGGGATACAATCCCTTCCTGGATCATAAACTCTCCTAAGTTTTGCATTCATTGCCCCCTGTTTATTGCCTGAGATCTCTGATAGAGAAGAAACCCAGTGCAGAGTGACATAGGAGCCTGTAAATAACGATGTCCGGATAGTATAGATTTCCAGTGTAGAATCATTAGAACGCTCTTACTAGTTCTGGTAACAGAAATGGCTAATTTTACCTATGGGCGGGAGGTAGCTGGTTTTGTTTCTTAGGACCGTCAAGAGAGTAGGCTTCCTGTAATGAATATTGGTATTACAAGCTCTCTGTATCGCCAGCGGCTTCTTTGTGAACAAACCTCCATTGGATTGGCGGCTTATGGCTATTTTTGAAAGGATATAGTGGTAGCGAGCTTACTAGTATGTTTAAGTTCAGTTTCTATGCGAGTTACCTCAATTCATGTAGTATGAGACCCAAGCACCTAGCATGTTCAAAGAAACATAAGTATGTTAGTTTCTGGAGGTGTTTTGGACATGTTATCTCTGGAGTTTTGTGCCTTTGGGAAGAAGACTTAGCTAGGCTATAAGTTTTGGGCAATTTTTCACATACTGGGTATTTCCCACTGACATCATCTACAAAAGCTGTAACCTTGAACCCTTCCTTTTCAAAATAGATAAATGTTTCGTTAAGAAACAATTGTGGTGACAGTACTTCTCCTTGTGGTGTGCCACGTTGAACTTTTGAACTAGCACCTGCCTAATTGATCTTTAATTGTCTGAAGCACCCAGCAATCCCAAATGCACCAATATAAATCTCAAATGAACAGTCTTTCAAGTCATGTCTCATTAGGCTGCTTCCTCCTACCAAAAACCGTCAAGCAAACTAGCCAGCACTTGAACAGACACCCTGTAGATACCAATAACACTCACTGTACCATCTACATCGCCTAATCCCCGGCTGTCTCCAATCAAAACTCAAGGAATACATCCAGATTCGGACACCTTGAAGCAATCCTCGGTAAGCACCACCAGCTTGTACCTAGGTTTACACTCCTAAGTCTGCCAAACAATTTATGACACTTTTCCAAAGCCTGAATTATATTGCATACCTCAAGGGTAAATCGATAGACCCGTCTCTACCGGTCTCATAGTTGGAAGGCTTTTCTTAGATAAAGTGGGAGATTGGAATAATGTAAGACCTGGAGAGAACGAACTCAGGTGGTTCTATGTCAAGAGATCTTGCCTGATCCGTAGTGCTACACCATCTGGCCTGAACGTCATTTCTTTAAAGCAACAGGGACTCGAATCATTTATACGTTTCTAGGGTCAATTGCGTGCTACTACAACTTTTTGTTACCAAATTCATTACATATGTGCTACCCGTCCAACTGTGGACTTAACTTAAATGTCACATAATTCATGGCACTCCCTCCCGACAATAAAATCCACTCGACTAGAGCCCAATGGAGGAGAGAGAGTGGAAAAAAAACTAGTCACCACTTAGCCACTTAGCCGACTAATCCAGAGCAAATTAATAATAATTAGCCATCTAAAAATATTAACACTGAAATAATACTCACGAATTAACCCACTTACTCGACGTAGTCGCCGAGTCCTTGTCACCACTACTGCCACTGTTACCAGCCACACCCAGGCCCTGCTTCCCTAGCACAGCGCTGCGCTCTCTTCAATCCAACCGAGAAAGTACTTAATCGCATTTTGTAATTTTGCGATTTCACGGATGCACAAAAAAGTAATTAAATTACATACAATGAATCCTCTTTCAGACAGAGACGGGGAGCGAGAGAGACAGCTGGGACGGCGTAAATAGGTGAAATTTCATTTATACTCATACCAACACACACTGGTGAGGATACAACTGGGTTGAGGTTGGTTTCACCAAAAACAGAGAACAGAGTGACGATGATAGTGCGGATGATTCAATAACACCAATCACGGAAAGTTTCCCTGCACTTGTGTGACTGACTGCCTGTGGCTGGAGGATGGGGCAGATGGGAAATGGAAATGTGAGTGAAGGAACGATCAAATTGCACGTACTTATGCATTCCACTAGCACGTAGTTAGAAAACAATTTAGTTGGTGTTTATTCAACCGCAGGAGTGGCGTTGTCCTTGTTGTAAAATGACTTCATTCTTGGAGGTAGATACACAGAATTTATGACTAACAATGACAGACTGCAGTTCATAATATCCCCATGAATCGGAAGAGTGTTGCCAGTCGTCCTTTTGAATTTCGGAGAAGGCTCGTTACATGCCACATATGTACATATGCACGTAGGTAGTATCAAGTTCTGGTCTCAGAAAGACCGGATAAAGTCTATTACTATTCCGATCCTTGGGATAATCTTCTCGTGGTACCATGGAATAATTCGGCTGGAATCTGGGCTATGTAACGAAAATTGGTAGGCGTTACAAGCGTTCATACGATAGCAAGTTCCTGATGGATTTCGTTCATTTCGGTACCACCGTGTCAGGCATACTCTCCACTAAGTGACTAGTTCAAATGTTATATCTATTGGACACCCATTTTTCAATTAAAATACCGTAAACGACCTTCATTTTCTATAGAAACCTTTTTTCTCGAGCAAGTTGTGATTTTCGATCGAAAGTCTTGATGTGGGTCGAGTATGGATTCAAAATTGGTTAAACTATGTACCCAAGTTGGACTAACTGCAATCCAAAAAACTTCATTGTAGTTGGAGCTATACGGAATAGAAAGTTCAGAGCTGGGAGGCATTTCCTGTTCACAAACTTGTACTAGACAACACCGACAAGCTCAATCAGATCATCTCCTTCCGCCTCCCAGTGTATGGTGGCTTTTCAGGTGGAAATCTTGACGCTCATGAAAGCCTTGTCTTGGCTGAAATGTTATGCAATCTCTGTCAGGATTCCAACCATTTTCACTGACAGCCAAGGCGTAATCAAATCCCAGGGATCGTGCTGGTTTCGGTTATCTGTCCTAGAGATGTCTGAACAGTTCAGTCCCGAGCCACAGAGATATTTCTGGAAATTAGAAGGCTCATTAGAAGGCTGTAGCATTAAAAATCCCGGAGAAACCTCTCTTAGACGCCAACAGATACTTGTAGATACTTGTAGATACTCGCAGAAACTCAAAGAAAGTAAAAACTGCGTAGTTATCTCCAAGAAAGTGAAGGTTTTGAAAACACATTTGATCCTATTTAGGAAAGACATATAACCTCTCCCTTTTGCCAAATATGTACTCAAACTTGTGCCTCAAGAATCCATATTTAATCCGAGATGTAGATGGAAACAGTCACCAATCAATGAAAAAACTGTCTCATGGGTGGGGTGTCGCACTATCTCCTTATTTGCCAAACTGTTTACCCTCATTTCTTTGACTCTCTCTCTTACCTTTTCCAGATAATTGGCTTGAGATGGAGTACATGTGGCTTAAGTGTGAAGTCGACTTTTGGACTTTTGTTGGACTTTTGTGATTCAACGTGTTTGCGTTCACCTTGTGAAAGAAAAACTGATCCTTAAATGGTACAGTCACAGTCACCTTATAGCCAGCTAATGACAAATTCGTTAACACTTCAGTTTCATTACATGCCACAGTGCATGATACCAGATACAAGCAATATGGTCACAGGAATGCAGCAGGAAACACCATTTACGCTCAATAAGTGTAGCAGACATATGCAGAAAAATAATTGCATAAAAAGCTTCCACAAACAATTAAACAAAATGACAGGAAGAGGCGTCTCGACGTATTGTGGATTGTGCCATAAACACGTGGCAGGAATGCGCTGCATGTCCGTATCAGTAACCGCGGGTTATCGGCCGAAATGAAATACGCATCCGTGTCTGTTTCGGTTTGGGGTGGACATTACGTACTTAAATGCGAAATGACATAAGTGGTGTTCCTGAACCCGAGTCCATGTAATTATTCCTCAACATGTAATGTTCTGTAGGGAATGTCAAGACTTCCAAGCTTTGTAGCATTGTTTTCGAGGCCTCGATGCTAGTTCTTTAAACAAAAGCAGTGCAACATAGGTGTTAGGTATTTCTTCATACCTCTGGGTGCAGTCTTCTGTCTTGGACCAGACATCTCCTTGACACAACAGACCAGATGATAGAGGGCAGAACCCTTCATAGAACCTGAATGATTCTGTCAAATGAGACACAATATACCCTTACTGAATTATTCCGAAGAAAAGAGACAAAAAGTTGAGCAAACAGTTCGAAAAATCTGCACAGACCTAGTCAAGCAATCATACTTTGTCCGAAGGGAAGGAATATGAAGGGCTTTCCAATAAGGACATAACACTTTTGCACATTAAATAAAATACAGAAAAATTAAGGTATCGAGCTGAAATTCATTTCAAATGTAGTGCACATATCAGATTTATGGATAAAATTTTTCGATTTCGATAAAAATTCGATTTCGTTCATATGACCATCACGAGTACCTTTAGAGCGATCGATTTTTCCTGCACTCTTACACACATATCCGCCGGAACGTTAGCAGTTTCGGGTTCGATATTATTCCTGAGGTCCTCTAATCTTATTGGCTTGTTGGCATAAACCAATAGCTTAACGTAGCTTCATGAAAAAAGATCTAACATCAGAGAATTCGCATGAGAGAGGTGGATTTCCGGTGATTACACGATTACCGAACTTCCTCTTCAACAGATCATCTGTTTGACCAACTGTGTGGCATGTGGCACCACCTTGTTGGGACCACATCTCGTAGTGAATATGTTGACTCGAATGTATGCACTATAGACCAGACAGCCTGCCTGGTGGGATGATTTTTAAGACCGAATATTGGAGTAATGACTCTTAGAGTTGCAACCACCGAATCAGAATTTCGGCAGCAATTTTTTAATAATTTCCAAATGTATCTCGTTTTTCAACTTCACGATGACAAAAACGTAAATTTTGATTGATATTTTCACATTAACGGATAATACAAAGATTTTAAAAATGACTTTGTATTAGAATACAAAATTGTTATGTCTCTACTGAAAATCCCTCGATTATTTACTGCCATCTGAGGAATATAATCGCACAATACAAATGGATATGAGAAGCTAGGATCTGGGTCCAGTATGGATGAATGAATAATGACTGCCTTTCTTTGAGACATTATTTCCAGATCTTCAATCTTCCTAAAGTCATCTTTCTGGACTGAAAATTATGTATCTCCACCAGGATATGGAAGGACTTCTTCTTCATAACAACCAATGAGTTCATCATGAACTCGCATTGTAACAGAAAATCCAACACCCAAACTGGGAAGAGAGACGTTTATAGCATTTCACAGACGAGAGTTCAAGGATTCACTTGTTCAAACTCCATACGTTGTCTCTGCTATATCCTTGATCTGGGAGATCTCTGGGTTTCATATGTCATTTCTGACACCTTCGCCTTCATATAACCGTTTCATTTGAATCTGAGTCGCCTTAAGGGTTAGCATGGAGTATGTAGCTTAATCGGTCCCTATTTTCAATTTTCAGCCGAAATGTCAAAGCTTAACAAAGGAGAAAGAGTCAGCGACAACTTTCACTCGACTTATGTGCTCAAGGAGTATCCCTCACCGACGAGTACTTGATCACTTTGATTGGTGATTCAACCAACCTAGATCAACCTTTCGTCCACAATACTGTAAAATACGATTCTCTGGTTTGTAAAGCTATTTTTCTGACACTGTTTGACACGCGCTTTACCCAGATAATCATAAAACATCTCTTTTAAAGCGTTTTCAGCTTATTCGATAAGGATGTAGACGCAGATCAGACTGAGTCCTTGATGCGGCTCAAACCCAGTCGACTTGAAATAAATATTTTTTCACATCATTTCCTGGTTCGCAGTGAGTATTTACTGAACTACGGAACTATTCAGCATGTACTTAGATTACATCCTGAAAATACATGAAATGTGAAGCTTAAAGGAATTGCCTATAATTGGCGCCCAACTGTAGGGTAAGCCTTTGTTAAAAGAATCATAACGCCAGAACCAACAGAAAAGTTGGCAATCACCGTTCTAAGAGTTCATTTCTAATACAAAATTGCAGCGAGCATGCACTAACGTCTTACCGAAAACAATTGCTCGTGCACTGACAAAGTATTTGCTCTAACTTACTTACTTAGATGGCGCTACGGTTCGGAGAGACCCTGGGTGTCAAGCAACAAGGCTCTCCAGATAGCCAGGTCAGTTGAGATCCAGTTCTACTTGTTTGATTCAAAGACTCAAAAAGAAGCATTTGCTCGTGAGCAGAATTTTTGACTCAAGTTAACTTTGTGTTTTAGTTGTCAAGTGAGGTGACGCTTTGTCTACTTTGCTTTTCATGGCAAATGGATTTCTACTTGACTAAGAGGTTATGAGGGCTTGGACAGCATATTTTTGCAAACCCTTCGATTGGCCACATAAATGCAAAGTACCTGTCAAGCTTAAGAAAGCTAAGCCAATATGTAGGAATACAAAAAATTCTTTACATAGTCTCTCACGATGGCTCTAGATTGACTCATGTTAGAATGATTATGCTGATGGATTGGCACAAAGCAATTTTTAGAAAACTATAAGCCCGACGATCTAGCCAAGGCTTGCCCTACATTAGAGATTGTAGTTATAGTCTTTCTTTGAAAAGATTGCATTTTGATTTTGTATCTTTGCACATAACTTCAGTACAAGCTGTAAGAACAAAGAAGAACCCTTTTTCCTGTTTATCTCTTTCTATTCATTAGGAGAAAGCTTTACTTACAAGGTTCTCTCAGTAGGTTGGTTAGCTGTCAAATATAAAGAATTTAGCATCGTATCATCAGAAGCTTCACCTGGTTGTTATAAAGGAGCGAGGATGTGAGCGAGCCCAATGTGACAAAAGGACTCTTCTCGACCTTAACTTAACTTACTATATCATTGCTTTTATTCGGAATCGTAAGTGGATAAGTATGACGCTGTCAACCTGACAGATAAGGTATGTAGCAACTAAAGTCGATTCTAAGCAGAAGCTTAATCCAAAACTCCACTAAGTCCTGACAATATTGACTCAAGCAACAGCGTCTCGATGTAAACAAAGTCAAGGCGATAGACCATAGTACATATGGCAGTGACATGACCACATTTATCACAACTTCAAGTCAGTTCCAAAAATCCACACGCCAACACCATAAATCAGACTGAATTATCCTGCCAATGATTTCCCCAGAATCTGGTCAACATCCTCAGACCACTGACATACCAAAGTTCACTTTTCAAAGCGAACACCTCTAGCCGAGAACACAAAACTGGTAACACTGCCCAAAAGTGACATTAGTGTCGCCCATGTCATAAGGTTGTGACGTATGGATGCACACACAGACGGTAATTACCATTATAAAGTGCCCGAGATGAAGGAGAAGTCCTCCAGACTTAAAGATCTGATGGCTACAAATGCAGAAACCTAACGAATAGTAGCAATATTTTACTCTCGACCCATCCACCGCCAGCACCTACCCAAGCTACTGAAGACAAATCCACTTTGCGACATAAATTGACTCAAGTGATAGCTGGCTGCCAGAAGTGCTGGCTGTTTGGTGATGGTTGTGTAGGCAAACATCACCACATCGCCACACCACCGCTTTACGGCTATCGTCCTTGTCTCGCACCGCCTCTGGCAGGCGAGAAAATTTACGTTCCGTTTTCCGTTCGTCTGATCTATGTGTGTATGTCGTGTATGTATGAATACATACAGTAGCACGCGATGAAATTGATTACTCATGTGAATGCCGGATTAGCAAAGGCAACTGGACAGTCGGTATCTGCTCCTGGGTCCCAGAGTGTCCTTGTTGTAAAAAAAAAACAAAAAAAAAAGGGATGACTTGTGGGTGTACGAATGGACACAAGTTGATTACCATGGCAATGGCACTGGTGGTGGTGGCAATGGTTAAGTTAATTCATTGGGTGACATAAAAGTCGCTTTTAATGCATCGTCCTGGCTAATGTGTGTGTATGTATGTGCGAGGATGACAAGTGGTTTGATTTGAAAGTCAGGGTTATGGGTTGAAGAATTGAGATTGATGTGTTTGTTTTGACAGGCGAATTACCAAGTGAAGGCTTATCAAACAAAGTCCGGAATAATTGTCCCACCAGCAGTTGATAGCCCAATTACTTGCCAACGCTTTGCACAGTGCAATTGTGCATTTCCCCATTCTCATTACACAGAGTGGAATTTCGCCGCAAAGAACTTCCTTGGTGCTGGGCACTTAAAAACTCGCATTAACACCGTTGTGACGGCCGGCGAGCGTGTCGCATTTATTCAAGCCAACAGCCGTGTTAAGCAGTCATGAGGTTTATCTGCATTCTGTGGTGTTTCTCGTGTTTTGTCTTTGAATGTGTTTCGTATTCCATTTTGTGTGTTTTTTTTGTTTCCGGTTGGGCAAACTTATAGGCTAAGTCTTACCTGTGGAGTGGCGGCAGCGGTTATGTAGCGAGTTGCAGTCGCTCTTAAGGGCGCTCCTGGGTAATGATACTGGTAGAGTGGCCGGAAGGGTTCTTCTTTTTGTTTGACACTGTAAATAGCTGGAAAGAGAGAAGAAATTTTAATGAGAACAGTCCCTTTGAAGGTTATGGAATGGGTGTGGCATTGTTGTGGCTTTCTTTGACTTGATGCGGAATCAAGTCAATAAGGAAGCCAAACCCCGCTCAGTTATAAAGAAGTTGGCTTGGGTATCAAAAAACCATCACCAGCTCTGATGGCCTACCAGTGGAGCTTTTGAAACATGGTGGTGATGTTGGACAAAGCCATGCCCGATGAGGGGACTGTCAGTTCTATCTTCAAGAAAGGTGATCCAACGGACGGTTGAGGCATATTTCTGGTTAAAGTCTCTTACAGGGTCCTATCCAAGACACTAGCCGGTACCAGTGTGAGTTCTGGGCCGGCAGAAGGATGATCGACCAAATTTTTAATACTAAGACAAATCCTGGAAAAGATCAACGAATTTCAAGACGAGACTCATCATCTCTTCATCGACTTTACAGGCGTTTATGACAGTCTTGATTGTTCTGAGCTGGATTCGACATCCCGGTTGGAAAATACGAGGTGAAATGTGCAATTCGGGAACACTTCCCCTAAACTATTCAAAATATGCACCGAATTTCGGCAAGGAGACGGGCTGTAGGGTAATTTCTTCAATCTTGAGCTGGCAGCACGGAAAGAACTATTTGCAACAAATCTGTCCAGCTGGTGATATACACAGACGACAACGACATCATCATCGGTCGGTTCCAGCCCTTCTTTATAGAAGCTTTCTCGATAATTAAAGAACAGGAAAATCCAGTTAATCTTGAACTATATGAGGACAAAACCAAGCTTCTGTTGACAACAAACAAAGAAGCATCATCTGTCCACCGGCTTAGACAACACATCACTGTTGGCAATAGTAACTTGGAAGTGGTTAAGGAATTTACCTTCTTCAGAGTGAGCATCAACTCCACGAAAGGCTTCCTTTGTGAAGACTCAGCGAAGGCTTACCCTAGGAAACCGCTGCTACGTCGGTTTGGCCAAGCAAATAGGCTTGAAACTCCTAACTCGATAAACGGAGCTCGTGCTCTAAACAACACTCATCCTGCCAGTTCCACTAAATGGAGCTGAGAGCAGATTTTGAGCACTTTCGAGGGAAGAATTTTCGAAGAAGACGAATGGACCAACATGTGGATGTAATCCAAAACGACTACACTGTCTGGGCTACTGCAAGTGTATGGAAATTAATTGTCCAGCAAAGAGGATATTCGAATCACAGCCGTCAGATTCGAAACGAGAAGGAAGATCGAACATCCTTTTCAAGGATCAAGCCATCACTGATGTCTGAAGTCTTACTCCATATAAGTGGAAGAGGCGTGCCTGGAATCGAAGGAAGTGGAAGATTGCCGTGTCTAAAGCAGAGACTCTTCCCAGAGTTAAGTAAGTACTTAGTAACGTCTTATAATCTGAACTTCCGTTCGGTAGGGTGGAGGCTAGAAAAGTTGGTATGAGTTTGAAGTCTCCATATGACAGGAAGCTGCTGATGGATTTCGTTCATTTAGACCATACCGTGCTGGACATATCCTCCACTACGTGGCTATATACAACTAGTGTAGGTAAGGTGCCAGGCATAGAATAAAAAAGGAGCACGGATCGTTAGAATATTACTTTGAGTGGACAATCAAATTCATGAAGAATACAAACCGACATATTTCCTTCGACAAAAACTGGTAGAGAGTCAAGATCTCGGTAAGGAAGCTGTGAGCGTCTAAGCATATGCTAGCTTGACATCATGTGGACCATTACCATCAAGAGATCTCATGGTAAATCCAAAAAGAACTCACAGGAGGTACGTAAAGCATCCGAAACCAATGGGTAACCCGCTACCTCTGTTATGTCTATCTACCTGAAGCGACCTCGGATGATAGCTCAATGCTTTGTCAGTAAAATCGTTCACATCTTCCTCTTTAAGTGAAATTAGGTGATTGACTAATGAATAACCTTTCAAAGCACTGGAACCTCCATTTGAATATATGTAAGCTCTTGTGGCCTAACGCCTTGGGATACGTCATGCAAGGGCCTCTGTACATCAAGTTCTCTTATGAAAAAAATGATTTCTTGAGAACCAAGCAAGTCAGTTCGGACCTTGACAAATTTGTTTGCTGCTTTGGGCCTTTAAACTTTAAGATACCTAGAGAAAGCTAGGTCTACAAACCATATTTATGGTCTCGCGACCACCAGAGCGAGGAGCTCACTAAACCGCCTTTTGTCGTATAACAGACTCATAGCCCTACACTAACTTAACTAATGTACCTGCTAGGTCGCAAAATGGTTTTGAATCAGTGTTAATGTTGCATGGATTGTACAGCTTTAGAGCACTGGTAGCTGTGGGACGTAAAGACGGTTCCCAGATGAATAGTTGGGAATGTCCGAAGCACTGTACAGTAACACAAAATCTCTTAACACAGACTTTCGCGAACTAGACAGGGAGTTCGCCAACTTTTGTGAACCCCATTGACGATACAATCGAAGTAGTCAGTGGGTTCAAAATACAAAGTCGTGATACGGTCAAATAGCCTTATTAAGAAGCTTGCTGGTAGATGACCACTATAACACGTCACCAATTTTTCCATTGGAAGTACTCAAAAACTCCCTAGGTAGCCTACTCCTAGGGTACTAAAGATTGAATCTTAATTAGCATCGGTACAGGTCATGCACACGAACTTGAGGAGGACTGTCTGGGAATTAAGACCAGGGAAGCTGCCCTTCGGAAACTTTACCAACAAGGTTCGATCATCAATAAGTCCTGCCGTTCAACAAAGAGTTTTGAAAAGATCTTGGCATCTTGGTTCAGAGCATTGTGTACATGGTTCTTGCGTGTGTCTGACGAACATCCAGTCGTTCGTTCGACTAGAACCTAGTCTTACAAGTTTGAAGTTAGGCTTTGTAATTCTCTATGATCTACAAAAAGTACAATCAACAGTGAGGTGGACAAACCCGACACACAAAATTATGACTACAACGTTCGGACCAGCAAGTGGAACAACTTCCAGAGGCTTAAGCCTGCTACAACACAGATAACCCATCATTCAAGAATGATGACTTTAACAGTCAAATTTGAATAAAAACTAAAGTACAAGAACCTTTGAAGTCTCCCCCTGCAATGAATGCAAAAATAATTCAAAATTTCACTTTGTTCTCACCCCCAGCCGTATTCAAGCCCGTAAAGCATATGTGTACCTACCTCAAGGCGCACTATTATTTGCAGCCACGCAAAAATGTGGAACTCATTCGCCCATGCTCTACTTGTGTTTAGTTTCAACTTTCTAACTCATTCGGGTGCTTTTGAAAGGTTAAGAGTCACACAGCCATAAATTTAAGTTTGAATTATTTTTTCTGACATTTATTGCCACTTGGCTTAATATTTCTGGGCTATAACCAGCTATAACATACGGCATTAGGAGCGTTGAAATGTACATGTTTCCCATGACCAAACTATTAATGTTGCAATAGGGTTTCGCTAAGGATGTATCACTCATAAATTTATGGAGAACCATTGAGAAGTTTAAAGTTCAGTCCTAGACTTTAAAATTAATCCAAATGTTGGAAATAAAATTTTGTATGGAAGGTGTCTGCAAATACTTGGATACGAGCACAACACAAAGAGTTATACTCTCGGATGTTTGTCAAGAGTTCGCAAGACGTGAATGCTGCACAAAATCTTTTCTAAATAACCTTTCGTGAGCTAGATAGGCGGAGACGCAGTAAGTCTTATGCGCAACACGTTGACATGGCTAATTACCTTGTCGGGGTGTTGAGCTCAGGAAAAACAGATGTTTTCGAGATTTGCCTCTCAAAGCAAAGGTCTAAGTCTGACTTTATTTTAGATCGAACCGTATCCATCCCCAAAGCTGTAGCTAAATCTTGAGCGGAGTACCTGGATACCCGGCGACCTATGCACAGATCAACCTTACCTTTTCGACACTAGAAGGATTAAGCGAAATTAAAAATAAACAAAAAGGTATCAGGCCGTTGAAATCCTTCCTCCCAAAGTATATGTAGAGAGCAAGGACTGTGTCTCCCAGAGCTAATCCTAGTAATGTCAGCACCACACGTAGGACGTTGAAAATATTCACCAACCCTAAATTTAGAGTTTTTCAATAAGGACATAACAATTTTGTATTTCAATAGAATACAAAATAATGGAGATATCGAGTTGAAATTTACTCTCAATATAGTACATTTGTCAGGTGTAAATATGAAGCTCGATTCCGTTCATATGATGACCGCGAGCACGTTGGCAGTGATTGATCCTTTGGAGCCAATTTTCCACCGCTTCACCACACATATCGGGACCAACGTTGCCAATTTCGCTTTCGATATTGTTCCTAAGCATGATGAAAATGTAAACCGCGATTGACTTTTTGACATTACAGATCATAAACACTTGTTCATTCAAGGGTTTCTCTTGAAACCTCCTTCACAAGCGAGACAAGTTTGGTGCAGCATTTGACACCACCACCGTTCAATGAAGTGCACCCTCTCGTCCGCACGATCACGAAATGAAGGCGTATCGACGGGGGATCCCTGTATATAGTGGGGTCAGGTTCATCCACAATTACCCTCCTTCCTGCCATGGCATCAACGTTATCTCAAGATAATCGTGTACTCCGACCAATGGTCTCAAAAGATCTCTGAATAAACCCTTCAATTACGAACTCATAATTCGAAGACGGCTGGGCTGAACGTTTCGGGCACAAATGTGCCATAATCACCATCAAAACATAGTACCTTGCTCTTTTAGCAAATAACTATTGACAAATCTGTACTAAACTACATGGAAACAGAGTGCGATGCTCTAAGCTCTGGCGCACCTTCCTCGACCAAGAGCCCTGCACTTGCCAGCATTAGAAAGGCCTCACTAGGAAAATACCTTTTCAACGATCTCAATAATCTGAATGCCACGGTTAATATTAGCTCCTTCATAAAAAGGAGCGAATGGTTCCAGGAGTAAGAGGGTGACCCACCCACATTACTTACGGCAGCACAATGGACCTTTTCTGGTCAAAGTGCATCCTCATCGAAGGCCGGTCTAAACCAACCAACCAAGAGCTCGCTCTGAAAAGGAAAAATTCAAGTTCGTCAGACTTGGATCTATGTAGTATCGATTAACATCCACCACTATATCCCTCACCCTATTTCTTTGTACCTCCAAGAGCAAACCATGAGTCGTTAGTGATTTGATTCTAGATCTGGATCTAGTATCTTGTAATTTAATGTAAGAACAAAAGTCCTATTTTACTACTTAGTCACCATAGATTCCCACAGTATTTCACATCTTTAAAGGACTGATGAATCTCTGAGGAACATTCATCTTAGACATGTGTGTATATGTCCACTTTTTTTTTCTAAGCCATTTAGTCTTCCAGATTTCCAGAAAGACTGACAAGAAAGTTTGAAGATGCTCTTTTCGAACCTCCCTATGACCTCCGAAAAGCTCGATTTCCTTGTCAACCTGGTAACACGTGCTTCTAGCCACGCTATGATGAAGTCCTGACTTAAGACCATTCATCAAGCCGCAAATGGTTGGTTAATATAGCAAAGTCTTCAAAGTCCGATCAGATTTATAGCTCCTACGGTGTGGCCCTAAGCGGCTCATGTACATATGAATAAATTCCCACTGACTGCAACCTAATAGAAATCACTTTTTCTCTCCGAACATTAGTTAAAAATATCTTTAGGCTTTCCTAAGAATATTATCAGCTTCAGCCAGAACTGGGCACAACGTGAGATCATTTCTAACCACCGACTGTCCAGTCCAGTCTAATAGCTCGGAAATTTTAACTCAGCGCTACTTACAATGAAACATAAATTACCGAAAAGCCTGCACCCCATTCTAAAGGCTAAGAGTGTGTAAAGTGGACTCTGTCTACAGTCTCAGTCTGCCGAGAGACAACAAGAATGACGCTGATTTCAACGACAGACCTTCGGAAGCACACGTTTATTAGTCTGCCTGGATCCTGGAGAGCTGTCCCACACACAAATGTGTTCTTACTGCAATGGGAGATATGACTGGGAACTCCCAGGCACAAATGGACCTTAGTTTTCCTTGAATGATCCTGATAACTTCCTAAACACAAAGTGGACATAACCGGTAGCAGAATCTTAAAATTTTACATATTTTGGGAAAAATGGGTCAAAACCTGTCACCATCCATTTGCCGCAAATGCCATAAACCCGGACGCACAAGGATTCAACATCTACAGTGTATAGGTCCCACCACAACTATTAGAACAGCACCTACCGCAACCCTTAAACCGCGTTCGAGCTGTGGACCTCTTGGACCTCTTCTATAAAGAAGAAAACCGCCCTTCGCCTCCGACAAGCCTGGTTGTGGGAAACTAACAAAATCCATCATCAAGTTATCAAACGTAAATGCATCTTCTGACTACCTTATTCCCTACATGAACTCCAACCTCAATCAAGATCTCAAATTTCCCTCTAAAGAGAGCTGCTTTATGAAAAAAAAATGTAAAGAGGAGGAGAGGAGCCACAGCATCACATTCTGCTGAATTCTGGGACATATTGGCATCCGAATATTGAGATGTCCAATAACTTACCGACATATCACTCGGTTCCAACGCCCGACAGTCTTCTCATGTCCAAAACAACTTTGGGTCTTCAAAACCTGGCAAAGGTACCTCATGCCACGTCTCATGGAAACGTTGAGCTTAATACAACCAAAAAGAACTAAAGAACTCCTATCGCTAGACACTATCACAGCTAACTCTTCTCATAGGTGCCCTTGCAGCCCCCAGCTCAGTGACGGTCCACCTTAAAAGATTGAGAATCAGCAGGACAGACCTATGCAAAGTTTGCCACTACTAGATGCAGAGGTATCCTCACAGCCCCCAGCTCAGTGACGGTCCACCTTAAAAGATTGAAAATCAGCAAAGGTTGCCACTACTAGATGCAGAGGTACCCTCACAGCCCCCAGCTCAGTGACGACCTTACAAGATTCAGGATCAGCTCGACAGATTGTAGCAACAAAGAGGTAGAAGTTGCCACAACTAGATGCAGAGTCCTTGAAAGAGTATTCTTTAATGAGCTCAGCCAACTAGCCGCCCTAAATCACCCCAAATTTCATCACGAAAGCGCTCTGTTTAAGGATGGTCACTCTAACCATTAACTGTCTAAAGGACTACTTGTCTTGTTCTGTTTTTCCGGCGAACACAATAGCTCCCTTGAGATCCGACTGAAGCCACACCCTCACAGTCTTGCAGTCACCCGTCCAACCTACAAAGGACCTTGTTTCAAGCTTAGGCTTTAAACCATCAAGCACAGGCTTAGAACTGAAATCCCTTACATGATTTTTAAGTCTATCTCGTTGGGTATATAAGGAACTCCTTAGCAATAATCAATATCCCCAAGCCCGGCTTAAACCCCCTCCTTGAACAAAATTGCTACTTACAAGTCAAATCCGATGAATCCCTCTTTTCTTTGGTGTTCTTCGTCTCAACATTCTTCCATTCGCTTGGCTTAGCCGTCCGCTTGCTCTCCTTCTTTTGGCTGCCATCGCAAAGGACCCCGCTCAAGGCCAACAGCACCACCAGCACGATTACCTGAACGATTACACAAAACAAAAACCAAAATTACAACAATCCGCCCAAAAACACGAACCAGTAGCATTGAACCCTGCTTATGTATATTTACCCGCATCCTAGACATCTATGGCACGCTCTTTCCAATTTTAATTAACCAATTTCACGCGAATAAAAAGAAATATATGTACCTCCGAGCGGAGCCTGTCGCACGCACTGTAATGAATTTTTTTGAATTAATCGGAACACAATTAGTTGATGGATTATACGAAAGCAAGTAACGAAAACAACAAAAAAGTATCTAATCACTGTAATTCACTAAATTAGTCTCTCGTGAGTCCCTCTCGGTTGCAGAGAAACTTTTCTCTCGTGCCGAACAGACTGCACTGCATAGATACTAAAACACACACAAGTGCACACACCTTTTCGATACTCTCGATACGAATAAAGTTTGTAATCCACTGTCGGCAGCGACGACGATGACTAGGACGCTAGTACAGATACGTGTTACGTTAGATGGCTGAATTAAAAGTGAAATTGTATCTCATATCGGTTTTGGTTTTATATCATCCGAGTGTGGTGCTGCAATTGGCGCTAGGAGTGGTGGCAGACCGGTATGGGGATGTGAACTTGGTGCACTCCTACTCGTATTCGAGATCGAGATTCGAGAGTAAAAAAAAAAAACAAGTAAAAACCCAGCAGATAAAGTTACAATTGCCGTCTCTAAGGATGGAATGAACCCGAATCGGATTCGGAAGAGATTAAGGCAGAGATTTACTTTGTACAGCGAAACGATTGGAAGGGTGTAATTGTATTTCGCAATTATCATCCTTTGAGGATTCAATCTTTCGGTCGTAAGTTGCCTGCCGGGTGTTAAGTGAATGGAAACATTCATTTGTGATAATTTAAGTAATTTCGTAGTTTTGTTACAAAAACAAGTGAAAAAAAAATCACAGAAACAAACAAACCAGGAAGACACTGGCATTCCTTTGAGACCGTGTGCCGTGGGTAGAGCGTAACGAGATCTGATAAATAAATAATTATTTGATTGCCAACGTTAAGCAGTTAGCAAGCGAATAAACGTCGGCAAGTGCAACCGCTGAACAGCGTGCAGAAAAGAGTGCGTTTTTTGGATTCAACAAGCCACTCAGTGACACGTAGATCAATCTCATACAAATCCTCTGTCTGTCTGTCGATGGATTGATATTCACAGGAATGCACTGCGATCACTTCCAGAGATGGTATTGCTTTAGCTGTTTCGGGAAGAATCGTAGAAGAATCCACAACGCCACACTCAGGTCAATTCAGACAAATTGTGATACCCATATCGAGAGATGGCCCATGCCCATTGGTCAACCCAAGATCTAAAAATACAGGTGGGCCATCTAGTGGTTTCTTTTGGAATCATAGGTTATTTTGACACTGACAGCTGTTTCCCGCTTACCGAAATCTTGACAGAAAGTCAGTATCATACCTCCGCGGAACGAAATGAGTCGCATTACGCTTGAACAACGTTGGGAAATATTGAAAACTTGTTGTTTTGACCGAAATGAAGCACCCACCGCGCCTGCTGCACCCAAGTTTGTGCAAAAAGTTCGTGAAACTGGTATGCTATTGGACAAAACTCAAGAGTATGATACTCAATTCACGAACATCAACTCGTCATGGATCTCAACAGCTCAACATTTCACGCAATAGCCCGAGGAGAATTCCGCACAAAGATCTCGGATTATTCGCTTACAAGGTTGACTCAGTTTGGGCCTTAGAGCAGCTTTAAGTGGACAACGATTTAGGGCGAGGAATCATCTTTTCTGTCGAGGCGCATTTTCATCTCGGCGGCTACGTTAACAAACAAAACTTGCCGCATCTGGGGCTCGGAAAACCCGGACGTTATTGTCGAGAAGCCGATGCATCCACATAGAGTGACAGTTTGGTGCAGATTGTGGGTGTCAAGAAGTGTGGGCTATACACTGCCCTTTTTCTCAGATATTTTATGGTTGAAAAATTTTCTGTCTCCTACTTGCATTTCGAGGCATCAGCTAAGCTAGTTTGTGCCTCGAATACACAGAAACAGAATATCTGGCTTGAGATGTGCGATTGGAGGATATACCCAGATTGTGGGTGTCAAGAAGTATGGGCTATACACTGCCCTTTTTTTCACAGATTTTTTGGTTGAAAAATTTTCTGTCTCCTACTTGCATTTCGAGGCATCAGCTAAGCTAGTTTGTGCCTCGAATACACAGAAACAGAATAACTGGCTTGAGATGTGCAATTGGAGGACACACCCAGATTGTGGGTTTCAAGAAGTGTGGGCTATACACTGCCCTATTTTTCACAGATTTTTTGGTTGAAAAATTTTCTGTCTCCTACTTGCATTTCGAGGCATCAGCTAAGCTAGTTTGTGCCTCGAATACACAGAAACAGAATAACTGGCTTGAGATGTGCAATTGGAGGACACACCCAGATTGTGGGTTTCAAGAAGTGTGGGCTATACACTGCCCTATTTTTCACAGATTTTTTGGTTGAAAAATTTTCTGTCTCCTACTTGCATTTCGAGGCATCAGCTAAGCTAGTTTGTGCCTCGAATACACACAAACGGAATATCTGGCTTGAGATGTGCGATTGGAGGATATACCCAGATTTTGGATGTCAAGAAGTGTGGCCAATACACTGCCCTTTTTTCACAGATTTTTTGGTTGAAAAATTTTCTGTCTCCTACTTGCATTTCGAGGCTGCAGCTACGCTAGTGTGTGCCTCGAATACACAGAAACAGAATATCTGGCTTGAGATGTACGATGGAAGTGCGATTGGAGGATATACCCAGATTGTGGGTGTCAAGAAGTTTGGGCTATACACTGCCCTTTTTTCACAGATTTTTTGGTTGAAAAATTTTCTGTCTCCTACTTGCATTTCGAGGCTGCAGCTACGCTAGTGTGTGCCTCGAATACACAGAAACAGAATATCTGGCTTGAGATGTACGATGGAAGTGCGATTGGAGGATATACCCAGATTGTGGGTGTCAAGAAGTGCGGGCTATACACTGCCCTTTTTTTCACAGATTTTTTGGTTGAAAAATTTTCTGTCTCCTACTTGCATTTCGAGGCTGCAACTACGCTAGTGTGTGCCTCGAATACACAGAAACAGAATATCTGGCTTGAGATGTACGATGGAAGTGCGATTGGAGGATATACCCAGATTGTGGGTGTCAAGAAGTTTGGGCTATACACTGCCCTTTTTTTCACAGATTTTTTGGTTGAAAAATTTTCTGTCTCCTACTTGCATTTCGAGGCTGCAGCTACGCTAGTGTGTGCCTCGAATACACAGAAACAGAATATCTGGCTTGAGATGTACGATGGAAGTGCGATTGGAGGATATACCCAGATTGTGGGTGTCAAGAAGTGTGGGCTATACACTGCCCTTTTTTCACAGATTTTTTGGTTGAAAAATTTTCTGTCTCCTACTTGCATTTCGAGGCTGCAACTACGCTAGTGTGTGCCTCGAATACACAGAAACAGAATATCTGGCTTGAGATGTACGATGGAAGTGCGATTGGAGGATATACCCAGATTGTGGGTGTCAAGAAGTTTGGGCTATACACTGCCCTTTTTTTCACAGATTTTTTGGTTGAAAAATTTTCTGTCTCCTACTTGCATTTCGAGGCTGCAGCTACGCTAGTGTGTGCCTCGAATACACAGAAACAGAATATCTGGCTTGAGATGTACGATGGAAGTGCGATTGGAGGATATACCCAGATTGTGGGTGTCAAGAAGTGCGGGCTATACACTGCCCTTTTTTTCACAGATTTTTTGGTTGAAAAATTTTCTGTCTCCTACTTGCATTTCGAGGCATCAGCTAAGGTAGTTTGTGCCTCGAATACACACAAACGGAATATCTGGCTTGAGATGTGCAATTGGAGGACACACCCAGATTGTGGGTTTCAAGAAGTGTGGGCTATACACTGCCCTTTTTTCACAGATTTTTTGGTTGAAAAATTTTCTGTCTCCTACTTGCATTTCGAGGCATCAGCTAAGCTAGTTTGTGCCTCGAATACACAGAAACAGAATATCTGGCTTGAGATGTGCGGTTGGAGGATATACCCAGATTGCGGGTTTCAAGAAGTGTGGGCTATACACTGCCCTTTTTTTCACAGAATTTTTGGTTGAAAAATTTTCTGTCTCCTACTTCCAATTCAAGGCATCAGCTAAGCTAGTTTGTGTTTCGAATACACACAAACGGAATATCTGGGTTGAGATGTGCGATTGGAGTACACACCCAGATTGTGGGTGTCAAGAAGTAAGGAGCCTTTTTCACAGATTTTTTGGTTGAAAAATTTTCTGTTTCCTACTTGTATTTCGAGGCATCAGCAAAGCTAGTTTGTGCCTCGAATACACAGAAACAGAATATCTGGCTTGAGATGTGCGATTGGAGGACACACCCAGATTGTGGGTGTCAAGAAGTATGGGCTATACACTGCCCTTTTTTTCACAGATTTTTTGGTTGAAAAATTTTCTGTTTCCTACTTGCATTTCGAGGCATCAGCTAAGCTAGTTTGTGCCTCGAATACTCAGAAACAGAATATCTGGCTTGAGATGTCAGATTGGAGGACACACCCAGATTGTGGGTGTCAAGAAGTGTGGGCTATACACTGCCCTTTTTTTCACAGAATTTTTGGTTGGACAGTTTTCTGTCTCCTACTTGCATTTCGAGGCATCAGCTAAGCTAGTTTGTGCCTCGAATACTCAGAAACAGAATATCTGGCTTCAGATGTGAGATTGGAGGACACACCCAGATTGTGGGTGTCAAGAAGTGTGGGCTATACACTGCCCTTTTTTTCACAGATTTTTTGGTTAAGAAATTTTCTGTCTCTTACTTCCATTTCAAGGCATCAGCTAAGCTAGTTTGTGCCTCGAATACACAGAAACAGACTATCTGTCTTGAGATGTGCAATTGGAGGACACACCCAGATTGTAGGTGTCAAGAAGTTTGGGCAATACACTGCCCTTTTTTTCACAGATTTTTTGGTTAAGAAATTTTCTGTCTCTTACTTCCATTTCGAGGCATCAGCTAAGGTAGTTTGTGCCTCGAATACACACAAACGGAATATCTGGCTTGAGATGTGCGATTGGAGGATATACCCAGATTTTGGGTGTCAAGAAGTGTGGGCAATACACTGCCCTTTTTTTCACAGATTTTTTGGTTGAAAAATTTTCTGTCTCCTACTTGCATTTCGAGGCATCAGCTAAGCTAGTTTGTGCCTCGAATACACACAAACGGAATATCTGGCTTGAGATGTGCGATTGGAGGATATACCCAGATTTTGGATGTCAAGAAGTGTGGCCAATACACTGCCCTTTTTTCACAGATTTTTTGGTTGAAAAATTTTCTGTCTCCTACTTGCATTTCGAGGCTGCAGCTACGCTAGTGTGTGCCTCGAATACACAGAAACAGAATATCTGGCTTGAGATGTACGATGGAAGTGCGATTGGAGGATATACCCAGATTGTGGGTGTCAAGAAGTTTGGGCTATACACTGCCCTTTTTTTCACAGATTTTTTGGTTGAAAAATTTTCTGTCTCCTACTTGCATTTCGAGGCTGCAGCTACGCTAGTGTGTGCCTCGAATACACAGAAACAGAATATCTGGCTTGAGATGTACGATGGAAGTGCAATTGGAGGACAAACCCAGATTGTGGGTGTCAAGAAGTGCGGGCTATACACTGCCCTTTTTTTCACAGATTTTTTGGTTGAAAAATTTTCTGTCTCCTACTTGCATTTCGAGGCATCAGCTAAGGTAGTTTGTGCCTCGAATACACACAAACGGAATATCTGGCTTGAGATGTGCGATTGGAGGATATACCCAGATTTTGGGTGTCAAGAAGTGTGGGCAATACACTGCCCTTTTTTTCACAGTTTTTTTGGTTGAAAAATTTTCTGTCTCCTACTTGCATTTCGAGGCATCAGCTAAGCTAGTTTGTGCCTCGAATACACACAAACGGAATATCTGGCTTGAGATGTGCAATTGGAGGACACACCCAGATTGTGGGTTTCAAGAAGTGTGGGCTATACACTGCCCTTTTTTTCACAGATTTTTTGGTTGAAAAATTTTCTGTCTCCTTCTTGCATTTCGAGGCATCAGCTAAGGTAGTTTGTGCCTCGAATACACACAAACGGAATATTTGGCTTGAGATGTGCGATTGGAGGATATACCCAGATTTTGGGTGTCAAGAAGTGTGGGCAATACACTGCCCTTTTTTTCACAGATTTTTTGGTTGAAAAATTTTCTGTCTCCTACTTGCATTTCGAGGCATCAGCTAAGCTAGTCTGTGCCTCGAATACACACAAACGGAATATCTGGCTTGAGATGTGCAATTGGAGGACACACCCAGATTGTGGGTTTCAAGAAGTGCGGGCTATACACTGCCCTTTTTTTCACAGAATTTTTGGTTGAAAAATTTTCTGTCTCCTTCTTGCATTTCGAGGCATCAGCTAAGGTAGTTTGTGCCTCGAATACACAGAAACAGAATATCTGGCTTGAGATGTGCGATTGGAGGACACACCCAGATTGTGGGTGTCAAGAAGTGTGGGCTATACACTGCCCTTTTTCTCATATATTTTTTGGTTGAAAAATTTTCTGTCTCCTACTTGCATTTCGAGGCTGCAGCTACGCTAGTTTGTGCCTCGAATACACAGAAACAGAATATCTGGCTTGAGATGTGCGATTGAAGGACACACCCAGATTGTGGGTGTCAAGAAGTGTGGGCTATACACTGCCCTTTCTCTCATATATTTTTTTGTTGAAAAATTTTCTGTCTCCTACTTGCATTTCGAGGCATCAGCTAAGCTAGTTTGTGCCTCGAATACACAGAAACAAACTGTCTGGCTTGAGATGTGCGATTTGAGGACACACCCATATTGTGGGTGTCAAGAAGTGTGGGCTATACACTGCCCTTTTTTCACAGATTTTTTGGTTGAAAAATTTTCTGTCTCCTACTTGCATTTCGAGGCTGCAGCTACGCTAGTGTGTGCCTCGAATACACAGAAACAGAATATCTGGCTTGAGATGTGCGATTGGAGCACACACCCAGATTGTGGGTGTCAAGAAGTGTGGGCTATACACTGCCCTTTTTTCACAAGTTTTTTAGTTGAAAAATTTTCTGTCTCCTACTTGCATTTCGAGGCATCAGCTAAGCTAGTTTGTGCCTCGAATACTCAGAAACAGAATATCTGGCTTGAGATGTGCAATTGGAGGACACACCCATATTGTGGGTGTCAAGAAGTGTGGGCTATACACTGCCCTTTTTTCACAAGTTTTTTAGTTGAAAAATTTTCTGTCTCCTACTTGCATTTCGATACATCAGCTAAGCTAGTTTGTGTTTCGAATACACACAAACGGAATATCTGGCTTGAGATGTGCAATTGGAGGACGCACCCTGATTATGGGTGTCAAGAAGTGTGGGCTATACACTGCCCTTTTTTTCACAGATTTTTTGGTTGAAAATTTTTCTGTCTCCTACTTGCATTTCGAGGCATCAGCTAAGTTAGTTTGTGCCTCGAATACACAGAAACAGAATATCTGGCTTGAGATGTGCGATTGAAGGACACACCCATATTGTGGGTGTCAAGAAGTGTGGGCTATACACTGCCCTATTTTTCACAGATTTTTTGGTTGAAAAATTTTCTGTCTTCTGCATTCGAGGCATCAGCTTAGCTAGTTTGTGCCTCGAATACACAGAAACAGAATATCTGGCTTGAGATGTACGATGGAAGTGCGATTGGAAGATATACCCAGATTGTGGGTGTCAAGAAGTGTGGGCTATACACTGCCCTATTTTTCACAGATTTTTTGGTTGAAAAATTTTCTGTCTTCTGCATTCGAGGCATCAGCTTAGCTAGTTTGTGCCTCGAATACACAGAAACAGAATATCTCGCTTGAGATGTGCGATTGGAGGATATACCCAGATTGTGCGTGTCCAGAAGTGTGGGCTATACACTGCCCTTTTTCTCATATATTTTTTTGTTGTAAAATTTTCGGTCTCCTACTTGCATTTCAAGGCATCAGCTAAGGTAGTTTGTGCCTCGAATACACACAAACTAAGTATCTCGCTTGAGATGTGCGATTGGAGGACACACCCAGATTGTGCGTGTCCAGAAGTGTGGGCTATACACTGCACTTTTTCTCATACATTTTTTGGTTGAAAAATTTTCTGTCTCCTTCTTGCATTTCGAGGCATCAGCTAAGCTAGTTTGTGCCTCGAATACACAGAAACAGAATATCTCGCTTGAGATGTGCGATTGGAGGATATACCCAGATTGTGCGTGTCCAGAAGTAAGGGCTATACACTGCACTTTTTCTCATACAGTTTTTGTTGAACAATTTTCTGTCTCCATCTTGCATTTCGAGGCATCAGCTAAGCTAGTTTGTGCCTCGAATACACACAAACGGAATATCTGGCTTGAGATGTGCAATTGGAGGACGCACCCAGATTATGGGTGTCAAGAAGTGTGGGCTATACACTGCCCTTTTTTTCACAGATTTTTTGGTTGAAAATTTTTCTGTCTCCTACTTGCATTTCGAGGCATCAGCTAAGTTAGTTTGTGTTTCGAATACACACAAACGGAATACCTGGCTTGAGATGTGCAATTGGAGGACACACCCATATTGTGGGTGTCAAGAAGTTTGGGCTATACACTGCCCTTTTTTTCACAGATTTTTTGGTTGAAAAATTTTCTGTCTCCTACTTGCATTTCGAGGCATCAGCTAAGGTAGTTTGTGCCTCGAATACACACAAACGGAATATCTGGCTTGAGATGTGCGATTGGAGGATATACCCAGATTGTGGGTGTCAAGAAGTATGGGCTATACACTGCCCTTCCTCTCATATATTTTTTGGTTGAAAAATTTTCTGTCTCTTACTTCCTTTTCAAGGCATCAGCTAAGCTAGTTTGTGCCTCGAATACACAGAAACAGAATATCTGGCTTGAGATGTACGATGTAAGTGCGATTGGAGGATATACCCAGATTGTGGGTGTCAAGAAGTGTGGGCTATACACTGCCCTTTTTTTCACAGATTTTTTGGTTGAAAAATTTTCTGTCTCCTACTTGCATTTCGATACATCAGCTAAGCTAGTTTGTGTTTCGAATACACACAAACGGAATATCTGGCTTGAGATGTGCAATTGGAGGACGCACCCAGATTATGGGTGTCAAGAAGTGTGGGCTATACACTGCCCTTTTTTTCACAGATTTTTTGGTTGAAAATTTTTCTGTCTCCTACTTGCATTTCGAGGCATCAGCTAAGTTAGTTTGTGTTTCGAATACACACAAACGGAATACCTGGCTTGAGATGTGCAATTGGAGGACACACCCATATTGTGGGTGTCAAGAAGTGTGGGCTATACACTGCCCTATTTTTCACAGATTTTTTGGTTGAAAAATTTTCTGTCTTCTGCATTCGAGGCATCAGCTTAGCTAGTTTGTGCCTCGAATACACAGAAAGAGAATATCTGGCTTGAGATGTGCGATGGGAGGACACACCCAGATTGTGGGTTTCAAGAAGTGTGGGCTATACACTGCCCTTTTTTTCAAAGATTTTTTGGTTGAAAAATTTTCTGTCTCCTACTTCCATTTCGAGGCATCAGCTAAGCTAGTTTGTGCCTCGAATACACAGAAACAGAATATCTGGCTTGAGATGTACGATGGAAGTGCGATTGGAAGATATACCCAGATTGTGGGTGTCAAGAAGTGTGGGCTATACACTGCCCTTTTTTCACAAGTTTTTTGGTTGAAAAATTTTCTGTCTCCTACTTGCATTTCGATACATCAGCTAAGCTAGTTTGTGTTTCGAATACACACAAACGGAATATCTGGCTTGAGATGTGCAATTGGAGGACGCACCCAGATTATGGGTGTCAAGAAGTGTGGGCTATACACTGCCGTATTTTTCACAGATTTTTTGATTGAAAAATTTTCTGTCTTCTGCATTCGAGGCATCAGCTTAGCTAGTTTGTGCCTCGAATACACAGAAACAGAATATCAGGCTTGAGATGTGCGATTGGAGGACACACCCAGATTGTGGGTGTCAAGAAGTGTGGGCTATACACTGCCCTTTTTCTCATATATTTTTTTGTTGAAAAATTTTCGGTCTCCTACTTGCATTTCAAGGCATCAGCTAAGGTAGTTTGTGCCTCGAATACACACAAACTAAGTATCTCGCTTGAGATGTGCGATTGGAGGACACACCCAGATTGTGCGTGTCCAGAAGTGTGGGCTATACACTGCACTTTTTCTCATACATTTTTTGGTTGAAAAATTTTCTGTCTCCTTCTTGCATTTCGAGGCATCAGCTAAGCTAGTTTGTGCCTCGAATACACAGAAACAGAATATCTCGCTTGAGATGTGCGATTGGAGGACACACCCAGATTGTGCGTGTCCAGAAGTAAGGGCTATACACTGCACTTTTCTCATACAGTTTTTGTTGAACAATTTTCTGTCTCCATCTTGCATTTCGAGGCATCAGCTAAGCTAGTTTGTGCCTCGAATACACACAAACGGAATATCTGGCTTGAGATGTGCGATTGGAGGATATACCCAGATTGTGGGTGTCAAGAAGTATGGGCTATACACTGCCCTTCCTCTCATATATTTTTTGGTTGAAAAATTTTCTGTCTCTTACTTCCATTTCAAGGCATCAGCTAAGCTAGTTTGTGCCTCGAATACACAGAAACAGAATATCTGGCTTGAGATGTACGATGTAAGTGCGATTGGAGGATATACCCAGATTGTGGGTGTCAAGAAGTGTGGGCTATACACTGCCCTTTTTTTCACAGATTTTTTGGTTGAAAAATTTTCTGTCTCCTACTTGCATTTCGAGGCATCAGCTAAGGTAGTTTGTGCCTCGAATACACACAAACGAAATATCTGGCTTGAGATGTGCGATTGGAGGATATACCCAGATTGTGGGTGTCAAGAAGTGTGGGCTATACACTGCCCTTTTTTTCACAGATTTTTTGGTTGAAAATTTTTCTGTCTCCTACTTGCATTTCAAGGCATCAGCTAAGCTAGTTTGTGCCTCGAATACACAGAAACAGTATATCTGGCTTGAGATGTGCGATTGGAGGACACACCCAGATTGTGGGTGTCAAGAAGTGTGGGCTATACACTGCCCTTTTTTCACAAATTTTTTGGTTGAAAAATTTTCTGTCTCCTACTTCCATTTCAAGGCATCAGCTAAGCTAGTTTGTGCCTCGAATACACAGAAACAGTATATCTGGCTTGAGATGTGCGATTGGAGGACACACCCAGATTGTGGGTGTCAAGAAGTGTGGGCTATACACTGCCCTTTATTTCACAGATTTTTTGGTTGAAAAATTTTCTGTCTCCTACTTGCATTTCAAGGCATCAGCTAAGCTAGTTTGTGCCTCGAATACACAGAAACAGTATATCTGGCTTGAGATGTGCGATTGGAGGACACACCCAGATTGTAAGTGTCAAGAAGTGTGGGCAATACACTGCACTTTTTCTCATACAGTTTTTGTTGAACAATTTTCTGTCTCCATCTTGCATTTCGAGGCATCAGCTAAGCTAGTTTGTGCCTCGAATACACACAAACGGAATATCTGGCTTGAGATGTGCAATTGGAGGACACACCCATATTGTGGGTGTCAAGAAGTTTGGGCTATACACTGCCCTTTTTTTCACAGATTTTTTGGTTGAAAAATTTTCTGTCTCCTACTTGCATTTCGAGGCATCAGCTAAGGTAGTTTGTGCCTCGAATACACACAAACGGAATATCTGGCTTGAGATGTGCGATTGGAGGATATACCCAGATTGTGGGTGTCAAGAAGTGTGGGCTATACACTGCCCTTTTTTTCACAGATTTTTTGGTTGAAAATTTTTCTGTCTCCTACTTGCATTTCAAGGCATCAGCTAAGCTAGTTTGTGCCTCGAATACACAGAAACAGAATATCTGGCTTGAGATGTACGATGTAAGTGCGATTGGAGGATATACCCAGATTGTGGGTGTCAAGAAGTGTGGGCTATACACTGCCCTTTTTTTCACAGATTTTTTGGTTGAAAAATTTTCTGTCTCCTACTTGCATTTCAAGGCATCAGCTAAGCTAGTTTGTGCCTCGAATACACAGAAACAGTATATCTGGCTTGAGATGTGCGATTGGAGGACACACCCAGATTGTAAGTGTCAAGAAGTGTGGGCAATACACTGCACTTTTTCTCATACAGTTTTTGTTGAACAATTTTCTGTCTCCATCTTGCATTTCGAGGCATCAGCTAAGCTAGTTTGTGCCTCGAATACACACAAACGGAATATCTGGCTTGAGATGTGCAATTGGAGGACACACCCATATTGTGGGTGTCAAGAAGTTTGGGCTATACACTGCCCTTATTTTCACAGATTTTTTGGTTGAAAAATTTTCTGTCTCCTACTTGCATTTCGAGGCATCAGCTAAGGTAGTTTGTGCCTCGAATACACACAAACGGAATATCTGGCTTGAGATGTGCGATTGGAGGATATACCCAGATTGTGGGTGTCAAGAAGTGTGGGCTATACACTGCCCTTTTTTTCACAGATTTTTTGGTTGAAAATTTTTCTGTCTCCTACTTGCATTTCAAGGCATCAGCTAAGGTAGTTTGTGCCTCGAATACACACAAACGGAATATCTGGCTTGAGATGTGCGATTGGAGGATATACCCAGATTGTGGGTGTCAAGAAGTATGGGCTATACACTGCCCTTCCTCTCATATATTTTTTGGTTGAAAAATTTTCTGTCTCTTACTTCCATTTCAAGGCATCAGCTAAGCTAGTTTGTGCCTCGAATACACAGAAACAGAATATCTGGCTTGAGATGTACGATGTAAGTGCGATTGGAGGATATACCCAGATTGTGGGTGTCAAGAAGTGTGGGCTATACACTGCCCTTTTTTTCACAGATTTTTTGGTTGAAAAATTTTCTGTCTCCTACTTGCATTTCAAGGCATCAGCTAAGCTAGTTTGTGCCTCGAATACACAGAAACAGTATATCTGGCTTGAGATGTGCGATTGGAGGACACACCCAGATTGTAAGTGTCAAGAAGTGTGGGCAATACACTGCACTTTTTCTCATACAGTTTTTGTTGAACAATTTTCTGTCTCCATCTTGCATTTCGAGGCATCAGCTAAGCTAGTTTGTGCCTCGAATACACACAAACGGAATATCTGGCTTGAGATGTGCAATTGGAGGACACACCCATATTGTGGGTGTCAAGAAGTTTGGGCTATACACTGCCCTTTTTTTCACAGATTTTTTGGTTGAAAAATTTTCTGTCTCCTACTTGCATTTCGAGGCATCAGCTAAGGTAGTTTGTGCCTCGAATACACACAAACGGAATATCTGGCTTGAGATGTGCGATTGGAGGATATACCCAGATTGTGGGTGTCAAGAAGTATGGGCTATACACTGCCCTTCCTCTCATATATTTTTTGGTTGAAAAATTTTCTGTCTCTTACTTCCATTTCAAGGCATCAGCTAAGCTAGTTTGTGCCTCGAATACACAGAAACAGAATATCTGGCTTGAGATGTACGATGTAAGTGCGATTGGAGGATATACCCAGATTGTGGGTGTCAAGAAGTGTGGGCTATACACTGCCCTTTTTTTCACAGATTTTTTGGTTGAAAAATTTTCTGTCTCCTACTTGCATTTCGAGGCATCAGCTAAGGTAGTTTGTGCCTCGAATACACACAAACGAAATATCTGGCTTGAGATGTGCGATTGGAGGATATACCCAGATTGTGGGTGTCAAGAAGTGTGGGCTATACACTGCCCTTTTTTTCACAGATTTTTTGGTTGAAAATTTTTCTGTCTCCTACTTGCATTTCAAGGCATCAGCTAAGCTAGTTTGTGCCTCGAATACACAGAAACAGTATATCTGGCTTGAGATGTGCGATTGGAGGACACACCCAGATTGTGGGTGTCAAGAAGTGTGGGCTATACACTGCCCTTTTTTCACAAATTTTTTGGTTGAAAAATTTTCTGTCTCCTACTTCCATTTCAAGGCATCAGCTAAGCTAGTTTGTGCCTCGAATACACAGAAACAGTATATCTGGCTTGAGATGTGCGATTGGAGGACACACCCAGATTGTGGGTGTCAAGAAGTGTGGGCTATACACTGCCCTTTTTTTCACAGATTTTTTGGTTGAAAAATTTTCTGTCTCCTACTTGCATTTCAAGGCATCAGCTAAGCTAGTTTGTGCCTCGAATACACAGAAACAGTATATCTGGCTTGAGATGTGCGATTGGAGGACACACCCAGATTGTAAGTGTCAAGAAGTGTGGGCAATACACTGCACTTTTTCTCATACAGTTTTTGTTGAACAATTTTCTGTCTCCATCTTGCATTTCGAGGCATCAGCTAAGCTAGTTTGTGCCTCGAATACACACAAACGGAATATCTGGCTTGAGATGTGCAATTGGAGGACACACCCATATTGTGGGTGTCAAGAAGTTTGGGCTATACACTGCCCTTTTTTTCACAGATTTTTTGGTTGAAAAATTTTCTGTCTCCTACTTGCATTTCGAGGCATCAGCTAAGGTAGTTTGTGCCTCGAATACACACAAACGGAATATCTGGCTTGAGATGTGCGATTGGAGGATATACCCAGATTGTGGGTGTCAAGAAGTGTGGGCTATACACTGCCCTTTTTTTCACAGATTTTTTGGTTGAAAATTTTTCTGTCTCCTACTTGCATTTCAAGGCATCAGCTAAGCTAGTTTGTGCCTCGAATACACAGAAACAGTATATCTGGCTTGAGATGTGCGATTGGAGGACACACCCAGATTGTGGATGTCAAGAAGTGTGGGCTATACACTGCCCTTTTTTCACAAATTTTTTGGTTGAAAAATTTTCTGTCTCCTACTTCCATTTCAAGGCATCAGCTAAGCTAGTTTGTGCCTCGAATACACAGAAACAGTATATCTGGCTTGAGATGTGCGATTGGAGGACACACCCAGATTGTGGGTGTCAAGAAGTGTGGGCTATACACTGCCCTTTTTTTCACAGATTTTTTGGTTGAAAAATTTTCTGTCTCCTACTTGCATTTCGAGGCTGCAGCTACGCTAGTTTGTGCCTCGAATACACAGAAACAGAATATCTGGCTTGAGATGTGCGATTTGAGGACACACCCAGATTGTGGGTGTCAAGAAGTGTGGCCTATACACTGCCCTTTTTTTCACAGATTTTTTGGTTGAAATATTTTCTGTCTCCTACTTCCAATTCGAGGCATCAGCTAAGCTAGTTTGTGCCTCGAATACACAGAAACAGAATATCTGGCTTGAGATGTGTGATTGGAGGACACACCCAGATTGTGGGTTTCAAGAAGTGTGGGCTATACACTGCCCTTTTTTTTCACAGAATTTTTGGTTGAAAATTTTTCTGTCTCCTACTTGCATTTCGAGGCATCAGCGAAGCTAGTTTGTGTCTCGAATACACAGAAACAGAATATCTGGCTTGAGATATGTGATTGGAGGACACACCCAGATTGTGGGTTTCAAGAAGTGTGGGCTATACACTGCCCTTTTTTTCACAGATTTTTTGGTTGAAAAATTTTCTGTCTCCTACTTGCATTTCGAGGCATCAGCTAAGCTAGTTTGTGCCTCGAATACACAGAAACAGAATAACTGGCTTGAGATGTGCAATTGGAGGACACACCCAGATTGTGGGTTTCAAGAAGTGTGGGCTATACACTGCCCTATTTTTCACAGATTTTTTGGTTGAAAAATTTTCTGTCTCCTACTTGCATTTCGAGGCATCAGCTAAGGTAGTTTGTGCCTCGAATACACACAAACGGAATATCTGGCTTGAGATGTGCAATTGGAGGACACACCCAGATTGTGGGTTTCAAGAAGTGTGGGCTATACACTGCCCTTTTTTTCACAGATTATTTGGTTGAAAAATTTTCTGTCTCCTACTTGCATTTCGAGGCATCTGCTAAGCTAGTTTGTGCCTCGAATACACAGAAACAGAATATCTGTCTTGAGATGTGCGGTTGGAGGATATACCCAGATTGTGGGTTTCAAGAAGTGTGGGCTATACACTGCCCTTTTTTTCACAGAATTTTTGGTTGAAAATTTTTCTGTCTCCTACTTGCATTTCGAGGCATCAGCTAAGGTAGTTTGTGCCTCGAATACACACAAACGGAATATCTGACTTGAGATGTGCAATTGGAGGACACACCCATATTGTGGGTTTCAAGAAGTGTGGGCTATACACTGCCCTTTTTTTCACAGAATTTTTGGTTGAAAAATTTTCTGTCTCCTACTTGCATTTCGAGGCATCAGCTAAGCTAGTTTGTGCCTCGAATACACAGAAACAGAATAACTGGCTTGAGATGTGCAATTGGAGGACACACCCAGATTGTGGGTTTCAAGAAGTGTGGGCTATACACTGCCCTATTTTTCACAGATTTTTTGGTTGAAAAATTTTCTGTCTCCTACTTGCATTTCGAGGCATCAGCTAAGGTAGTTTGTGCCTCGAATACACACAAACGGAATATCTGGCTTGAGATGTGCAATTGGAGGACACACCCACATTGTGGGTGTCCAGAAGTGTGGGCTGTACACTTTCCTTTTTCTCATACATTTTTGGTTGAAAAATTTTCTGTCTCCTACTTGCATTTCGAGGCATCAGCTTAGCTAGTTTGTGCCTCGAATACACAGAAACAGAATATCTGGCTTGAGATGTGCGGTTGGAGGATATACCCAGATTGTGGGTTTCAAGAAGTGTGGGCTATACACTGCCCTTTTTTTCACTGAATTTTTGGTTGAAAATTTTTCTGTCTCCTACTTGCATTTCGAGGCATCAGCTAAGGTAGTTTGTGCCTCGAATACACACAAACGGAATATCTGGCTTGAGATGTGCAATTGGAGGACACACCCAGATTGTGGGTTTCAAGAAGTGTGGGCTATACACTGCCCTATTTTTCACAGATTTTTTGGTTAAAAAATTTTCTGTCTTCTGCATTCGAGGCATCAGCTTAGTTAGTTTGTGCCTCGAATACACAGAAACAGAATATCTGGCTTGAGATGTGCAATTGGAGCACACACCCAGATTGTGGGTTTCAAGAAGTGTGGGCTATACACTGCCCTATTTTTCACAGATTTTTATCTGGCTTGAGATGTGCAATTGGAGGACAAACCCAGATTGTGGGTGTCAAGAAGTGTGGGCTATACACTGCCCTATTTTTCACAGATTTTTTGGTTGAAAAATTTTCTGTCTCCTACTTGCATTTCGAAGCATCAGCTAAGCTAGTTTGTGTTTCGAATACACACAAACGGAATATCTGGCTTGAGATGTGAGATTGGAGGACACACATAGATTGTGGGTGTCAAGAAGTGTGGGCTATAGACTGCCCTTTTTTCACAGATTTTTTGGTTAAAAAATTTTCTGTCTCCTGCTTCCATTTCGAGGCATCAGCTAAGCTAGTTTGTGTTTCGAATACACAGAAACAGAATATCTGGCTTGAGATGTGCAATTGGAGCACACACCCAGATTGTGGGTTTCAAGAAGTGTGGGCTATACACTGCCCTATTTTTCACAGATTTTTATCTGGCTTGAGATGTGCAATTGGAGGACAAACCCAGATTGTGGGTGTCAAGAAGTGTGGGCTATACACTGCCCTATTTTTCACAGATTTTTTGGTTGAAAAATTTTCTGTCTCCTACTTGCATTTCGAAGCATCAGCTAAGCTAGTTTGTGTTTCGAATACACACAAACGGAATATCTGGCTTGAGATGTGAGATTGGAGGACACACATAGATTGTGGGTGTCAAGAAGTGTGGGCTATACACTGCCCTTTTTTTCACAGATTTTTTGGTTGAAACATTTTCTGTCTCTTACTTCCATTTCAAGGCATCAGCTAAGCTAGTTTGTGCCTCGAATACACACAAACGGAATATCTGGCTTGAGATGTGCGATTGGAGGATATACCCAGATTGTGGGTGTCAAGAAGTATGGGCTATACACTGCCCTTTTTTTCACAGATTTTTTGGTTGAAAAATTTTCTGTCTCTTACTTCCATTTCAAGGCATCAGCTAAGCTAGTTTGTGCCTCGAATACACAGAAACAGAATATCTGGCTTGAGATGTACGATGTAAGTGCGATTGGAGGATATACCCAGATTGTGGGTGTCAAGAAGTGTGGGCTATACACTGCCCTTTTTTTCACAGATTTTTTGGTTGAAAAATTTTCTGTCTCCTGCTTGCATTTCGAGGCATCAGCTAAGGTAGTTTGTGCCTCGAATACACACAAACGAAATATCTGGCTTGAGATGTGCGATTGGAGGATATACCCAGATTGTGGGTGTCAAGAAGTGTGGGCTATACACTGCCCTTTTTTCACAGATTTTTTGGTTGAAACATTTTCTGTCTCCTACTTGCATTTCGAGGCATCAGCTAAGCTAGTTTGTGTTTCGAATACACACAAATGGAATATCTGGCTTGAGATATGCGATTGGAGGATATACCCAGATTGTGGGTGTCAAGAAGTGTGGGCTATACACTGCCCTATTTTTCACAGATTTTTTGGTTGAAAAATTTTCTGTCTCCTACTTGCATTTCGAGGCATCAGCTAAGCTAGTTTGTGTTTCGAATACACACAAACGGAATATCTGGCTTGAGATGTGCAATTGGAGGATATACCCAGATTGTGGGTGTCAAGAAGTGTGGGCTATACACTGCCCTATTTTTCACAGATTTTTTGGTTGAAAAATTTTCTGTCTCCTACTTGCATTTCGAGGCATCAGCTAAGGTAGTTTGTGCCTCGAATACACACAAACGGAATATCTGGCTTGAGATGTGCGATTGGAGGACAAACCCAGATTGTGGGTGTCAAGAAGTGTGGGCTATACACTGCCCTATTTTTCACAGATTTTTTGGTTAAAAAATTTTCTGTCTTCTGCATTCGAGGCATCAGCTTAGCTAGTTTGTGCCTCGAATACACAGAAACAGAATATCTGGCTTGAGATGTGCAATTGGAGCACACACCCAGATTGTGGGTTTCAAGAAGTGTGGGCTATACACTGCCCTATTTTTCACAGATTTTTATCTGGCTTGAGATGTGCAATTGGAGGACAAACCCAGATTGTGGGTGTCAACAAGTGTGGGCTATACACTGCCCTATTTTTCACAGATTTTTTTTTTGAAAAATTTTCTGTCTCCTACTTGCATTTCGAGGCATCAGCTAAGCTAGTTTGTGCCTCGAATACACACAAACGGAATATCTGGCTTGAGATGTGCAATTGGAGGACACACCCAGATTGTGGGTTTCAAGAAGTGTGGGCTATACACTGCCCTATTTTTCACAGATTTTTTGGTTGAAAATTTTTCTGTCTCCTACTTGCATTTCGAGGCATCAGCTAAGCTAGTTTGTGCCTCGAATACACAGAAACAGAATATCTGTCTTGAGATGTGCGGTTGGAGGATATACCCAGACTGTGGGTTTCAAGAAGTGTGGGCTATACACTGCCCTTTTTTTCACAGAATTTTTGGTTGAAAATTTTTCTGTCTCCTACTTGCATTTCGAGGCATCAGCTAAGGTAGTTTGTGCCTCGAATACACACAAACGGAATATCTGGCTTGAGATGTGCAATTGGAGGACACACCCATATTGTGGGTTTCAAGAAGTGTGGGCTATACACTGCCCTTTTTTTCACAGAATTTTTGGTTGAAAAATTTTCTGTCTCCTACTTGCATTTCGAGGCATCAGCTAAGCTAGTTTGTGCCTCGAATACACAGAAACAGAATAACTGGCTTGAGATGTGCAATTGGAGGACACACCCAGATTGTGGGTTTCAAGAAGTGTGGGCTATACACTGCCCTATTTTTCACAGATTTTTTGGTTGAAAAATTTTCTGTCTCCTACTTGCATTTCGAGGCATCAGCTAAGGTAGTTTGTGCCTCGAATACACACAAACGGAATATCTGGCTTGAGATGTGCAATTGGAGGACACACCCAGATTGTGGGCGTCCAGAAGTGTGGGCTATACACTTTCCTTTTTCTCATACATTTTTGGTTGAAAAATTTTCTGTCTCCTACTTGCATTTCGAGGCATCAGCAAAGTTAGTTTGTGCCTCGAATACACAGAAACAGAATAACTGGCTTGAGATGTGCAATTGGAGGACACACCCAGATTGTGGGTTTCAAGAAGTGTGGGCTATACACTGCCCTATTTTTCACAGATTTTTATCTGGCTTGAGATGTGCAATTGGAGGACAAACCCAGATTGTGGGTGTCAGGAAGTGTGGGCTATACACTGCCCTATTTTTCACAGATTTTTTTTTTGAAAAATTTTCTGTCTCCTACTTGCATTTCGAGGCATCAGCTAAGCTAGTTTGTGCCTTGAATACACACAAACGGAATATCTGGCTTGAGATGTGCAATTGGAGGACACACCCAGATTGTGGGTTTCAAGAAGTGTGGGCTATACACTGCCCTATTTTTCACAGATTTTTTGGTTAAAAAATTTTCTGTCTTCTGCATTCGAGGCATCAGCTTAGCTAGTTTGTGCCTCGAATACACAGAAACAGAATATCTGGCTTGAGATGTGCAATTGGAGCACACACCCAGATTGTGGGTTTCAAGAAGTGTGGGCTATACACTGCCCTATTTTTCACAGATTTTTATCTGGCTTGAGATGTGCAATTGGAGGACAAACCCAGATTGTGGGTGTCAACAAGTGTGGGCTATACACTGCCCTATTTTTCACAGATTTTTTTTTTGAAAAATTTTCTGTCTCCTACTTGCATTTCGAGGCATCAGCTAAGCTAGTTTGTGCCTCGAATACACACAAACGGAATATCTGGCTTGAGATGTGCAATTGGAGGACACACCCAGATTGTGGGTTTCAAGAAGTGTGGGCTATACACTGCCCTATTTTTCACAGATTTTTTGGTTGAAAATTTTTCTGTCTCCTACTTGCATTTCGAGGCATCAGCTAAGCTAGTTTGTGCCTCGAATACACAGAAACAGAATATCTGTCTTGAGATGTGCGGTTGGAGGATATACCCAGACTGTGGGTTTCAAGAAGTGTGGGCTATACACTGCCCTTTTTTTCACAGAATTTTTGGTTGAAAATTTTTCTGTCTCCTACTTGCATTTCGAGGCATCAGCTAAGGTAGTTTGTGCCTCGAATACACACAAACGGAATATCTGGCTTGAGATGTGCAATTGGAGGACACACCCATATTGTGGGTTTCAAGAAGTGTGGGCTATACACTGCCCTTTTTTTCACAGAATTTTTGGTTGAAAAATTTTCTGTCTCCTACTTGCATTTCGAGGCATCAGCTAAGCTAGTTTGTGCCTCGAATACACACAAACGGAATATCTGGCTTGAGATGTGCAATTGGAGGACACACCCAGATTGTGGGTTTCAAGAAGTGTGGGCTATACACTGCCCTATTTTTCACAGATTTTTTGGTTGAAAATTTTTCTGTCTCCTACTTGCATTTCGAGGCATCAGCTAAGCTAGTTTGTGCCTCGAATACACAGAAACAGAATATCTGTCTTGAGATGTGCGGTTGGAGGATATACCCAGACTGTGGGTTTCAAGAAGTGTGGGCTATACACTGCCCTTTTTTTCACAGAATTTTTGGTTGAAAATTTTTCTGTCTCCTACTTGCATTTCGAGGCATCAGCTAAGGTAGTTTGTGCCTCGAATACACACAAACGGAATATCTGGCTTGAGATGTGCAATTGGAGGACACACCCAGATTGTGGGTTTCAAGAAGTGTGGGCTATACACTGCCCTATTTTTCACAGATTTTTTGGTTGAAAAATTTTCTGTCTCCTACTTGCATTTCGAGGCATCAGCTAAGGTAGTTTGTGCCTCGAATACACACAAACGGAATATCTGGCTTGAGATGTGCAATTGGAGGACACACCCAGATTGTGGGCGTCCAGAAGTGTGGGCTATACACTTTCCTTTTTCTCATACATTTTTGGTTGAAAAATTTTCTGTCTCCTACTTGCATTTCGAGGCATCAGCAAAGTTAGTTTGTGCCTCGATTACACAGAAACAGAATAACTGGCTTGAGATGTGCAATTGGAGGACACACCCAGATTGTGGGTTTCAAGAAGTGTGGGCTATACACTGCCCTATTTTTCACAGATTTTTATCTGGCTTGAGATGTGCAATTGGAGGACAAACCCAGATTGTGGGTGTCAGGAAGTGTGGGCTATACACTGCCCTATTTTTCACAGATTTTTTTTTTGAAAAATTTTCTGTCTCCTACTTGCATTTCGAGGCATCAGCTAAGCTAGTTTGTGCCTTGAATACACACAAACGGAATATCTGGCTTGAGATGTGCAATTGGAGGACACACCCAGATTGTGGGTTTCAAGAAGTGTGGGCTATACACTGCCCTATTTTTCACAGATTTTTTGGTTAAAAAATTTTCTGTCTTCTGCATTCGAGGCATCAGCTTAGCTAGTTTGTGCCTCGAATACACAGAAACAGAATATCTGGCTTGAGATGTGCAATTGGAGCACACACCCAGATTGTGGGTTTCAAGAAGTGTGGGCTATACACTGCCCTATTTTTCACAGATTTTTATCTGGCTTGAGATGTGCAATTGGAGGACAAACCCAGATTGTGGGTGTCAAGAAGTGTGGGCTATACACTGCCCTATTTTTCACAGATTTTTTGGTTGAAAAATTTTCTGTCTCCTACTTGCATTTCGAGGCATCAGCTAAGGTAGTTTGTGCCTCAAATATACACAAACGGAATACCTGGCTTGAGATGTGCGATTGGAGGATATACCCAGATTGTGGGTGTCAAGAAGTGTGGCCTATACACTGCCCTATTTTTCACAGATTTTTTGGTTGAAATATTTTCTGTCTCCTACTTGCATTTCAAGGCATCAGCTAAGCTAGTTTGTGCCTCGAATACACAGAAACAGAATATCTGGCTTGAGATGTGCAATTGGAGCACACACCCAGATTGTGGGTTTCAAGAAGTGTGGGCTATAGACTGCCCTTTTTTCACAGATTTTTTGGTTAAAAAATTTTCTGTCTCCTGCTTCCATTTCGAGGCATCAGCTAAGGTAGTTTGTGCCTCGAATACACACAAACGAAATATCTGGCTTGAGATGTGCGATTGGAGGATATACCCAGATTGTGGGTGTCAAGAAGTGTGGGCACTGCACTGCCCTTTTTTTCACAGATTTTTTGGTTGAAAAATTTTCTGTCTCCTACTTGCATTTCAAGGCATCAGCTAAGCTAGTTTGTGCCTCGAATACACAGAAACAGTATATCTGGCTTGAGATGTGCGATTGGAGGACACACCCAGATTGTGGGTGTCAAGAAGTGTGGGCTATACACTGCCCTTTTTTCACAGATTTTTTGGTTGAAAAATTTTCTGTCTCCTACTTGCATATCAAGGCATCAGCTAAGCTAGTTTGTGCCTCGAATACACAGAAACAGTATATCTGGCTTGAGATGTGCGATTGGAGGACACACCCAGATTGTGGGTGTCAAAAAGTGTGGGATATACACTGCCCTTTTTTCACAGATTTTTTGGTTGAAAAATTTTCTGTCTCCTACTTGCATTTCGAGGCATCAGCTAAGGTAGTTTGTGCCTCAAATATACACAAACGGAATACCTGGCTTGAGATGTGCGATTGGAGGATATACCCAGATTGTGGGTGTCAAGAAGTGTGGCCTATACACTGCCCTATTTTTCACAGATTTTTTGGTTGAAATATTTTCTGTCTCCTACTTGCATTTCGAGGCACCAGCTAAGCTAGTTTGTGCCTCGAATACACAGAAACAGAATAACTGGCTTGAGATGTGCAATTGGAGGACACACCCAGATTGTGGGTTTCAAGAAGTGTGGGCTATACACTGCCCTTTTTTTCACAGATTTTTTGGTTGAAAAATTTTCTGTCTCCTACTTGCATTTCGAGGCATCAGCTAAGCTAGTTTGTGCCTCGAATACACAGAAACAGAATAACTGGCTTGAGATGTGCAATTGGAGGACACACCCAGATTGTGGGTTTCAAGAAGTGTGGGCTATACACTGCCCTATTTTTCACAGATTTTTTGGTTGAAAAATTTTCTGTCTCCTACTTGCATTTCGAAGCATCAGCTAAGGTAGTTTGTGCCTCGAATACACACAAACGGAATATCTGGCTTGAGATGTGCAATTGGAGGACACACCCAGATTGTGGGTTTCAAGAAGTGTGGGCTATACACTGCCCTTTTTTTCACAGATTATTTGGTTGAAAAATTTTCTGTCTCCTACTTGCATTTCGAGGCATCTGCTAAGCTAGTTTGTGCCTCGAATACACAGAAACAGAATATCTGTCTTGAGATGTGCGGTTGGAGGATATACCCAGATTGTGGGTTTCAAGAAGTGTGGGCTATACACTGCCCTTTTTTTCACAGAATTTTTGGTTGAAAATTTTTCTGTCTCCTACTTGCATTTCGAGGCATCAGCTAAGGTAGTTTGTGCCTCGAATACACACAAACGGAATATCTGGCTTGAGATGTGCAATTGGAGGACACACCCATATTGTGGGTTTCAAGAAGCGTGGGCTATACACTGCCCTTTTTTTCACAGATTTTTTGGTTGAAAAATTCTCTGTCTCCTACTTGCATTTCGAGGCATCAGCTAAGCTAGTTTGTGCCTCGAATACACAGAAACAGAATAACTGGCTTGAGATGTGCAATTGGAGGACACACCCAGATTGTGGGTTTCAAGAAGTGTGGGCTATACACTGCCCTATTTTTCACAGATTTTTTGGTTGAAAAATTTTCTGTCTCCTACTTGCATTTCGAGGCATCAGCTAAGCTAGTTTGTGCCTCGAATACACACAAACGGAATATCTGGCTTGAGATGTGCAATTGGAGGACACACCCAGATTGTGGGTTTCAAGAAGTGTGGGCTATACACTGCCCTTTTTTTCACAGAATTTTTGGTTGAAAATTTTTCTGTCTCCTACTTGCATTTCGAGGCATCCGCTAAGCTAGTTTGTGCCTCGAATACACAGAAACAGAATATCTGTCTTGAGATGTGCGGTTGGAGGATATACCCAGATTGTGGGTTTCAAGAAGTGTGGGCTATACACTGCCCTTTTTTTCACAGAATTTTTGGTTGAAAATTTTTCTGTCTCCTACTTGCATTTCGAGGCATCAGCTAAGGTAGTTTGTGCCTCGAATACACACAAACGGAATATCTGGCTTGAGATGTGCGGTTGGAGGATATACCCAGATTGTGGGTTTCAAGAAGTGTGGGCTATACACTGCCCTTTTTTTCACAGAATTTTTGGTTGAAAATTTTTCTGTCTCCTACTTGCATTTCGAGGCATCAGCTAAGGTAGTTTGTGCCTCGAATACACACAAACGGAATATCTGGCTTGAGATGTGCAATTGGAGGACACACCCAGATTGTGGGTTTCAAGAAGTGTGGGCTATACACTGCCCTATTTTTCACAGATTTTTTGGTTGAAAAATTTTCTGTCTCCTACTTGTATTTCGAGGCATCAGCTAAGGTAGTTTGTGCCTCGAATACACACAAACGGAATATCTGGCTTGAGATGTGCGATTGGAGGACAAACCCAGATTGTGGGTGTCAAGAAGTGTGGGCTATACACTGCCCTATTTTTCACAGATTTTTTGGTTAAAAAATTTTCTGTCTTCTGCATTCGAGGCATCAGCTTAGCTAGTTTGTGCCTCGAATACACAGAAACAGAATATCTGGCTTGAGATGTGCAATTGGAGCACACACCCAGATTGTGGGTTTCAAGAAGTGTGGGCTATAGACTGCCCTTTTTTCACAGATTTTTTGGTTAAAAAATTTTCTGTCTCCTGCTTCCATTTCGAGGCATCAGCTAAGCTAGTTTGTGCCTCGAATACACACAAACGGAATATCTGGCTTGAGATGTGCGATTGGAGGATATACCCAGATTGTGGGTGTCAAGAAGTGTGGGCTATAGACTGCCCTTTTTTTCACAGAATTTTTGGTTGAAAATTTTTCTGTCTCCTACTTGCATTTCGAGGCATCAGCAAAGTTAGTTTGTGCCTCGAATACACAGAAACAGAATAACTGGCTTGAGATGTGCAATTGGAGGACACACCCAGATTGTGGGTTTCAAGAAGTGTGGGCTATAGACTGCCCTTTTTTTCACAGATTTTTTGGTTGAAAAATTTTCTGTCTCCTACTTGCATTTCGAGGCATCAGCTAAGCTAGTTTGTGTTTCGAATACACACAAACAGAATATCTGGCTTGAGATGTGAGATTGGAGGACACACATAGATTGTGGGTGTCAAGAAGTGTGGGCCATACACTGCCCTTTTTTTCACAGATTTTTTGGTTGAAAAATTTTCTGTCTCCTACTTGCATTTCGAGGCATCAGCTAAGCTAGTTTGTGTTTCGAATATACACAAACAGAATATCTGGCTTGAGATGTGAGATTGGAGGACACACATAGATTGTGGGTGTCAAGAAGTGTGGGCCATACACTGCCCTTTTTTTCACAGATTTTTTGGTTGAAAAATTTTCTGTCTCCTACTTGCATTTCGAGGCATCAGCTAAGCTAGTTTGTGCCTCGAATACACACAAACGGAATATCTGGCTTGAGATGTGCAATTGGAGGACACACCCAGATTGTGGGTTTCAAGAAGTGTGGGCTATACACTGCCCTATTTTTCACAGATTTTTTGGTTAAAAAATTTTCTGTCTTCTGCATTCGAGGCATCAGCTTAGCTAGTTTGTGCCTCGAATACACAGAAACAGAATATCTGGCTTGAGATGTGCAATTGGAGCACACACCCAGATTGTGGGTTTCAAGAAGTGTGGGCTATACACTGCCCTATTTTTCACAGATTTTTATCTGGCTTGAGATGTGCAATTGGAGGACAAACCCAGATTGTGGGTGTCAAGAAGTGTGGGCTATACACTGCCCTATTTTTCACAGATTTTTTGGTTGAAAAATTTTCTGTCTCCTACTTGCATTTCGAGGCATCAGCTAAGCTAGTTTGTGCCTCGAATACACACAAACGGAATATCTGGCTTGAGATGTGCGATTGGAGGATATACCCAGATTGTGGGTGTCAAGAAGTGTGGGCTATAGACTGCCCTTTTTTTCACAGAATTTTTGGTTGAAAAATTTTCTGTCTCCTACTTCCAATTCGAGGCATCAGCTAAGCTAGTTTGTGCCTCGAATACACAGAAACAGAATATCTGGCTTGAGATGTGCGGTTGGAGGATATACCCAGATTGTGGGTTTCAAGAAGTGTGGGCTATACACTTCCCTTTTTTTCACAGATTTTTTGGTTGAAAAATTTTCTGTCTCCTACTTGCATTTCGAGGCATCAGCTAAGCTAGTTTGTGCCTCGAATACACAGAAACAGAATAACTGGCTTGAGATGTGCAATTGGAGGACACACCCAGATTGTGGGTTTCAAGAAGTGTGGGCTATACACTGCCCTATTTTTCACACATTTTTTGGTTGAAAAATTTTCTGTCTTCTGCTTCCATTTCGAGGCATCAGCTAAGCTAGTTTGTGCCTCGAATACACACAAACGGAATATCTGGCTTGAGATGTGCGATTGGAGGATATACCCAGATTGTGGGTGTCAAGAAGTGTGGGCTACAGACTGCCCTTTTTTCACAGATTTTTTGGTTAAAAAATTTTCTGTCTCCTGCTTCCATTTCGAGGCATCAGCTAAGCTAGTTTGTGCCTCGAATACACACAAACGGAATATCTGGCTTGAGATGTGCGATTGGAGGATATACCCAGATTGTGGGTTTCAAGAAGTGTGGGCTCACTGCCCTATTTTTCACAGATTTTTTGGTTGAAAAATTTTCTGTCTTCTGCATTCGAGGCATCAGCTTAGCTAGTTTGTGCCTCGAATACACAGAAACAGAAAATCTGGCTTGAGATGTGCAATTGGAGGACACACCCAGATTGTGGGTTTCAAGAAGTGTGGGCTATACACTTCCCTTTTTTTCACAGATTTTTTGGTTGAAAAATTTTCTGTCTCCTACTTGCATTTCGAGGCATCAGCTAAGCTAGTTTGTGCCTCGAATACACAGAAACAGAATAACTGGCTTGAGATGTGCAATTGGAGGACACACCCAGATTGTGGGTTTCAAGAAGTGTGGGCTATACACTGCCCTATTTTTCACAGATTTTTTGGTTGAAAAATTTTCTGTCTTCTGCATTCGAGGCATCAGCTTAGCTAGTTTGTGCCTCGAATACACAGAAACAGAAAATCTGGCTTGAGATGTGCAATTGGAGGACACACCCAGATTGTGGGTTTCAAGAAGTGTGGGCTATACACTGCCCTATTTTTCACAGATTTTTTGGTTGAAAAATTTTCTGTCTCCTACTTGCATTTCGAGGCATCAGCTAAGCTAGTTTGTGCCTCGAATACACAGAAACAGAATATCTGGCTTGAGATGTGCGGTTGGACGATATACCCAGATTGTGGGTTTCAAGAAGTGTGGGCTATACACTGCCCTTTTTTTCACAGAATTTTTGGTTGAAAATTTTTCTGTCTCCTACTTGCATTTCGAGGCATCAGCTAAGCTAGTTTGTGCCTCGAATACACAGAAACAGAATAACTGGCTTGAGATGTGCAATTGGAGGACACACCCAGATTGTGGGTTTCAAGAAGTGTGGGCTATACTCTGCCCTTTTTCTCACAGATTTTTTGGTTGAAAAATTTTCTGTCTCCTACTTGCATTTCGAGGCATCAGCTAAGCTAGTTTGTGTTTCGAATACACACAAACAGAATATCTGGCTGGAGATGTGAGATTGGAGGACACACATAGATTGTGGGTGTCAAGAAGTGTGGGCTATACTCTGCCCTTTTTCTCACAGATTTTTTGGTTGAAAAATTTTCTGTCTCCTACTTGCATTTCGAGGCATCAGCTAAGCTAGTTTGTGCCTCGAATACACAGAAACAGAATATCTGGCTTGAGATGTGCGGTTGGACGATATACCCAGATTGTGGGTTTCAAGAAGTGTGGGCTATACACTGCCCTTTTTTTCACAGAATTTTTGGTTGAAAATTTTTCTGTCTCCTACTTGCATTTCGAGGCATCAGCTAAGCTAGTTTGTGTTACGAATACACACAAACAGAGTATCTGGCTTGAGATGTGCAATTGGAGGACACACCCAGATTGTGGGTTTCAAGAAGTGTGGGCTATACACTGCCCTTTTTCTCACAGATTTTTTGGTTGAAAAATTTTCTGTCTCCTACTTGCATTTCGAGGCATCAGCTAAGCTAGTTTGTGCCTCGAATACACAGAAACAGAATAACTGGCTTGAGATGTGCAATTGGAGGACACACCCAGATTGTGGGTTTCAAGAAGTGTGGGCTATACACTTCCCTTTTTTTCACAGATTTTTTGGTTGAAAAATTTTCTGTCTTCTGCATTCGAGGCATCAGCTTAGCTAGTTTGTGCCTCGAATACACAGAAACAGAAAATCTGGCTTGAGATGTGCAATTGGAGGACACACCCAGATTGTGGGTTTCAAGAAGTGTGGGCTATACACTTCCCTTTTTTTCACAGATTTTTTGGTTGAAAAATTTTCTGTCTCCTACTTGCATTTCGAGGCATCAGCTAAGCTAGTTTGTGCCTCGAATACACAGAAACAGAATAACTGGCTTGAGATGTGCAATTGGAGGACACACCCAGATTGTGGGTTTCAAGAAGTGTGGGCTATACACTGCCCTATTTTTCACAGATTTTTTGGTTGAAAAATTTTCTGTCTTCTGCATTCGAGGCATCAGCTTAGCTAGTTTGTGCCTCGAATACACAGAAACAGAAAATCTGGCTTGAGATGTGCAATTGGAGGACACACCCAGATTGTGGGTTTCAAGAAGTGTGGGCTATACACTGCCCTATTTTTCACAGATTTTTTGGTTGAAAAATTTTCTGTCTCCTACTTGCATTTCGAGGCATCAGCTAAGCTAGTTTGTGCCTCGAATACACAGAAACAGAATATCTGGCTTGAGATGTGCGGTTGGACGATATACCCAGATTGTGGGTTTCAAGAAGTGTGGGCTATACACTGCCCTTTTTTTCACAGAATTTTTGGTTGAAAATTTTTCTGTCTCCTACTTGCATTTCGAGGCATCAGCTAAGCTAGTTTGTGTTACGAATACACACAAACAGAGTATCTGGCTTGAGATGTGCAATTGGAGGACACACCCAGATTGTGGGTTTCAAGAAGTGTGGGCTATACACTGCCCTTTTTCTCACAGATTTTTTGGTTGAAAAATTTTCTGTCTCCTACTTGCATTTCGAGGCATCAGCTAAGCTAGTTTGTGCCTCGAATACACAGAAACAGAATAACTGGCTTGAGATGTGCAATTGGAGGACACACCCAGATTGTGGGTTTCAAGAAGTGTGGGCTATACACTTCCCTTTTTTTCACAGATTTTTTGGTTGAAAAATTTTCTGTCTTCTGCATTCGAGGCATCAGCTTAGCTAGTTTGTGCCTCGAATACACAGAAACAGAAAATCTGGCTTGAGATGTGCAATTGGAGGACACACCCAGATTGTGGGTTTCAAGAAGTGTGGGCTATACACTTCCCTTTTTTTCACAGATTTTTTGGTTGAAAAATTTTCTGTCTCCTACTTGCATTTCGAGGCATCAGCTAAGCTAGTTTGTGCCTCGAATACACAGAAACAGAATAACTGGCTTGAGATGTGCAATTGGAGGACACACCCAGATTGTGGGTTTCAAGAAGTGTGGGCTATACACTGCCCTATTTTTCACAGATTTTTTGGTTGAAAAATTTTCTGTCTTCTGCATTCGAGGCATCAGCTTAGCTAGTTTGTGCCTCGAATACACAGAAACAGAAAATCTGGCTTGAGATGTGCAATTGGAGGACACACCCAGATTGTGGGTTTCAAGAAGTGTGGGCTATACACTGCCCTATTTTTCACAGATTTTTTGGTTGAAAAATTTTCTGTCTCCTACTTGCATTTCGAGGCATCAGCTAAGCTAGTTTGTGCCTCGAATACACAGAAACAGAATATCTGGCTTGAGATGTGCGGTTGGACGATATACCCAGATTGTGGGTTTCAAGAAGTGTGGGCTATACACTGCCCTTTTTTTCACAGAATTTTTGGTTGAAAATTTTTCTGTCTCCTACTTGCATTTCGAGGCATCAGCTAAGCTAGTTTGTGTTTCGAATACACACAAACAGAATATCTGGCTGGAGATGTGAGATTGGAGGACACACATAGATTGTGGGTGTCAAGAAGTGTGGGCTATACTCTGCCCTACTTTTCACAGATTTTTTGGTTGAAAAATTTTCTGTCTCCTACTTGCATTTCGAGGCATCAGCTAAGCTAGTTTGTGCCTCGAATACACAGAAACAGAAAATCTGGCTTGAGATGTGCAATTGGAGGACACACCCAGATTGTGGGTTTCAAGAAGTGTGGGCTATACACTGCCCTTTTTTTCACAGAATTTTTGGTTGAAAATTTTTCTGTCTCCTACTTGCATTTCGAGGCATCAGCTAAGCTAGTTTGTGTTACGAATACACACAAACAGAGTATCTGGCTTGAGATGTGCAATTGGAGGACACACCCAGATTGTGGGTTTCAAGAAGTGTGGGCTATACACTGCCCTATTTTTCACAGATTTTTTGGTTGAAAAATTTTCTGTCTTCTACTTGCATTTCGAGGCATCAGCTAAGCTAGTTTGTGCCTCGAATACACAGAAACAGAATATCTGGCTTGAGATGTGCGGTTGGACGATATACCCAGATTGTGGGTTTCAAGAAGTGTGGGCTATACACTGCCCTTTTTCTCACAGATTTTTTGGTTGAAAAATTTTCTGTCTCCTACTTGCATTTCGAGGCATCAGCTAAGCTAGTTTGTGCCTCGAATACACAGAAACAGAATAACTGGCTTGAGATGTGCAATTGGAGGACACACCCAGATTGTGGGTTTCAAGAAGTGTGGGCTATACACTGCCCTATTTTTCACAGATTTTTTGGTTGAAAAATTTTCTGTCTCCTACTTGCATTTCGAGGCATCAGCTAAGGTAGTTTGTGCCTCGAATACACACAAACGGAATATCTGGCTTGAGATGTGCAATTGGAGGACACACCCAGATTGTGGGTTTCAAGAAGTGTGGGCTATACACTGCCCTATTTTTCACAGATTTTTTGGTTAAAAAATTTTCTGTCTTCTGCATTCGAGGCATCAGCTTAGTTAGTTTGTGCCTCGAATACACAGAAACAGAATATCTGGCTTGAGATGTGCAATTGGAGCACACACCCAGATTGTGGGTTTCAAGAAGTGTGGGCTATACACTGCCCTATTTTTCACAGATTTTTATCTGGCTTGAGATGTGCAATTGGAGGACAAACCCAGATTGTGGGTGTCAAGAAGTGTGGGCTATACACTGCCCTATTTTTCACAGATTTTTTGGTTGAAAAATTCTCTGTCTCCTACTTGCATTTCGAGGCATCAGCAAAGTTAGTTTGTGCCTCGAATACACAGAAACAGAATAACTGGCTTGAGATGTGCAATTGGAGGACACACCCAGATTGTGGGTTTCAAGAAGTGTGGGCTATACACTGCCCTATTTTTCACAGATTTTTATCTGGCTTGAGATGTGCAATTGGAGGACAAACCCAGATTGTGGGTGTCAAGAAGTGTGGGCTATACACTGCCCTATTTTTCACAGATTTTTTTTTTGAAAAATTTTCTGTCTCCTACTTGCATTTCGAGGCATCAGCTAAGCTAGTTTGTGCCTCGAATACACACAAACGGAATATCTGGGTTGAGATGTGCAATTGGAGGACACACCCAGATTGTGGGTTTCAAGAAGTGTGGGCTATACACTGCCCTATTTTTCACAGATTTTTTGGTTAAAAAATTTTCTGTCTTCTGCATTCGAGGCATCAGCTTAGCTAGTTTGTGCCTCGAATACACAGAAACAGAATATCTGGCTTGAGATGTGCAATTGGAGCACACACCCAGATTGTGGGTTTCAAGAAGTGTGGGCTATACACTGCCCTATTTTTCACAGATTTTTTGGTTAAAAAATTTTCTGTCTTCTGCATTCGAGGCATCAGCTTAGCTAGTTTGTGCCTCGAATACACAGAAACAGAATATCTGGCTTGAGATGTGCAATTGGAGCACACACCCAGATTGTGGGTTTCAAGAAGTGTGGGCTATACACTGCCCTATTTTTCACAGATTTTTATCTGGCTTGAGATGTGCAATTGGAGGACAAACCCAGATTGTGGGTGTCAAGAAGTGTGGGCTATACACTGCCCTATTTTTCACAGATTTTTTGGTTGAAAAATTCTCTGTCTCCTACTTGCATTTCGAGGCATCAGCAAAGTTAGTTTGTGCCTCGAATACACAGAAACAGAATAACTGGCTTGAGATGTGCAATTGGAGGACACACCCAGATTGTGGGTTTCAAGAAGTGTGGGCTATACACTGCCCTATTTTTCACAGATTTTTATCTGGCTTGAGATGTGCAATTGGAGGACAAACCCAGATTGTGGGTGTCAAGAAGTGTGGGCTATACACTGCCCTATTTTTCACAGATTTTTTTTTTGAAAAATTTTCTGTCTCCTACTTGCATTTCGAGGCATCAGCTAAGCTAGTTTGTGCCTCGAATACACACAAACGGAATATCTGGGTTGAGATGTGCAATTGGAGGACACACCCAGATTGTGGGTTTCAAGAAGTGTGGGCTATACACTGCCCTATTTTTCACAGATTTTTATCTGGCTTGAGATGTGCAATTGGAGGACAAACCCAGATTGTGGGTGTCAAGAAGTGTGGGCTATACACTGCCCTATTTTTCACAGATTTTTTTTTTGAAAAATTTTCTGTCTCCTACTTGCATTTCGAGGCATCAGCTAAGGTAGTTTGTGCCTCGAATACACACAAACGGAATATCTGGCTTGAGATGTGCAATTGGAGGACACACCCAGATTGTGGGTTTCAAGAAGTGTGGGCTATACACTGCCCTATTTTTCACAGATTTTTTGGTTAAAAAATTTTCTGTCTTCTGCATTCGAGGCATCAGCTTAGTTAGTTTGTGCCTCGAATACACAGAAACAGAATATCTGGCTTGAGATGTGCAATTGGAGCACACACCCAGATTGTGGGTTTCAAGAAGTGTGGGCTATACACTGCCCTATTTTTCACAGATTTTTATCTGGCTTGAGATGTGCAATTGGAGGACAAACCCAGATTGTGTGTGTCAAGAAGTGTGGGCTATACACTGCCCTATTTTTCACAGATTTTTTGGTTGAAAAATTTTCTGTCTCCTACTTGCATTTCGAAGCATCAGCTAAGCTAGTTTGTGTTTCGAATACACACAAACGGAATATCTGGCTTGAGATGTGAGATTGGAGGACACACATAGATTGTGGGTGTCAAGAAGTGTGGGCTATACACTGCCCTTTTTTTCACAGATTTTTTGGTTGAAACATTTTCTGTCTCCTACTTGCATTTCGAGGCATCAGCTAAGCTAGTTTGTGTTTCGAATACACACAAACGGAATATCTGGCTTGAGATGTGCGATTGGAGGATATACCCAGATTGTGGGTGTCAAGAAGTATGGGCTATACACTGCCCTTCCTCTCATATATTTTTTGGTTGAAAAATTTTCTGTCTCCTACTTGCATTTCGAGGCATCAGCTAAGGTAGTTTGTGCCTCGAATACACACAAACGAAATATCTGGCTTGAGATGTGCGATTGGAGGATATACCCAGATTGTGGGTGTCAAGAAGTGTGGGCTATACACTGCCCTTTTTTTCACAGATTTTTTGGTTGAAACATTTTCTGTCTCCTACTTGCATTTCGAGGCATCAGCTAAGCTAGTTTGTGTTTCGAATACACACAAACGGAATATCTGGCTTGAGATGTGAGATTGGAGGACACACATAGATTGTGGGTGTCAAGAAGTGTGGGCTATACACTGCCCTTTTTTTCACAGATTTTTTGGTTGAAACATTTTCTATCTCCTACTTGCATTTCGAGGCATCAGCTAAGCTAGTTTGTGTTTCGAATACACACAAACGGAATATCTGGCTTGAGATATGCGATTGGAGGATATACCCAGATTGTGGGTGTCAAGAAGTGTGGGCTATACACTGCCCTATTTTTCACAGATTTTTTGGTTGAAACATTTTCTATCTCCTACTTGCATTTCGAGGCATCAGCTAAGCTAGTTTGTGTTTCGAATACACACAAACGGAATATCTGGCTTGAGATATGCGATTGGAGGATATACCCAGATTGTGGGTGTCAAGAAGTGTGGGCTATATACTGCCCTTTTTTTCACAGATTTTTTGGTTGAAAATTTTCTGTCTCCTACTTGCATTTCGAAGCATCAGCTAAGCTAGTTTGTGTTTCGAATACACACAAACGGAATATCTGGCTTGAGATGTGAGATTGGAGGACACACATAGATTGTGGGTGTCAAGAAGTGTGGGCTATACACTGCCCTTTTTTTCACAGATTTTTTGGTTGAAACATTTTCTGTCTCCTACTTGCATTTCGAGGCATCAGCTAAGCTAGTTTGTGTTTCGAATACACACAAACGGAATATCTGGCTTGAGATGTGCGATTGGAGGATATACCCAGATTGTGGGTGTCAAGAAGTATGGGCTATACACTGCCCTTCCTCTCATATATTTTTTGGTTGAAAAATTTTCTGTCTCTTACTTCCATTTCAAGGCATCAGCTAAGCTAGTTTGTGCCTCGAATACACAGAAACAGAATATCTGGCTTGAGATGTACGATGTAAGTGCGATTGGAGGATATACCCATATTGTGGGTGTCAAGAAGTGTGGGCTATACACTGCCCTTTTTTTCACAGATTTTTTGGTTGAAAAATTTTCTGTCTCCTACTTGCATTTCGAGGCATCAGCTAAGGTAGTTTGTGCCTCGAATACACACAAACGAAATATCTGGCTTGAGATGTGCGATTGGAGGATATACCCAGATTGTGGGTGTCAAGAAGTGTGGGCTATACACTGCCCTTTTTTTCACAGATTTTTTGGTTGAAAAATTTTCTGTCTCCTACTTGCATTTCGAGGCATCAGCTAAGGTAGTTTGTGCCTCAAATATACACAAACGGAATACCTGGCTTGAGATGTGCGATTGGAGGATATACCCAGATTGTGGGTGTCAAGAAGTGTGGCCTATACACTGCCCTTTTTTTCACAGATTTTTTGGTTGAAATATTTTCTGTCTCCTACTTCCAATTCGAGGCATCAGCTAAGCTAGTTTGTGCCTCGAATACACAGAAACAGAATATCTGGCTTGAGATGTGTGATTGGAGGACACACCCAGATTGTGGGTTTCAAGAAGTGTGGGCTATACACTGCCCTATTTTTCACAGATTTTTTGGTTGAAAAATTTTCTGTCTCCTACTTGCATTTCGAGGCATCAGCTAAGCTAGTTTGTGCCTCGAATACACAGAAACAGAATAACTGGCTTGAGATGTGCAATTGGAGCACACACCCAGATTGTGGGTTTCAAGAAGTGTGGGCTATACACTGCCCTATTTTTCACAGATTTTTTGGTTGAAAAATTTTCTGTCTCCTACTTGCATTTCGAAGCATCAGCTAAGCTAGTTTGTGCCTCGAATACACACAAACGGAATATCTGGCTTGAGATGTGCAATTGGAGGACACACCCAGATTGTGGGTTTCAAGAAGTGTGGGCTATACACTGCCCTTTTTTTCACAGATTATTTGGTTGAAAAATTTTCTGTCTCCTACTTGCATTTCGAGGCATCTGCTAAGCTAGTTTGTGCCTCGAATACACAGAAACAGAATATCTGTCTTGAGATGTGCGGTTGGAGGATATACCCAGATTGTGGGTTTCAAGAAGTGTGGGCTATACACTGCCCTTTTTTTCACAGAATTTTTGGTTGAAAATTTTTCTGTCTCCTACTTGCATTTCGAGGCATCAGCTAAGGTAGTTTGTGCCTCGAATACACACAAACGGAATATCTGGCTTGAGATGTGCAATTGGAGGACACACCCATATTGTGGGTTTCAAGAAGTGTGGGCTATACACTGCCCTTTTTTTCACAGATTTTTTGGTTGAAAAATTCTCTGTCTCCTACTTGCATTTCGAGGCATCAGCTAAGCTAGTTTGTGCCTCGAATACACAGAAACAGAATAACTGGCTTGAGATGTGCAATTGGAGGACACACCCAGATTGTGGGTTTCAAGAAGTGTGGGCTATACACTGCCCTATTTTTCACAGATTTTTTGGTTGAAAAATTTTCTGTCTCCTACTTGCATTTCGAGGCATCAGCTAAGCTAGTTTGTGCCTCGAATACACACAAACGGAATATCTGGCTTGAGATGTGCAATTGGAGGACACACCCAGATTGTGGGTTTCAAGAAGTGTGGGCTATACACTGCCCTTTTTTTCACAGAATTTTTGGTTGAAAATTTTTCTGTCTCCTACTTGCATTTCGAGGCATCAGCTAAGCTAGTTTGTGCCTCGAATACACAGAAACAGAATAACTGGCTTGAGATGTGCAATTGGAGGACACACCCAGATTGTGGGTTTCAAGAAGTGTGGGCTATACACTGCCCTATTTTTCACAGATTTTTTGGTTGAAAAATTTTCTGTCTCCTACTTGCATTTCGAGGCATCAGCTTAGCTAGTTTGTGCCTCGAATACACAGAAACAGAACATCTGGCTTGAGATGTGCGGTTGGAGGATATACCCAGATTGTGGGTTTCAAGAAGTGTGGGCTATACACTGCCCTTTTTTTCACAGAATTTTTGGTTGAAAATTTTTCTGTCTCCTACTTGCATTTCGAGGCATCAGCTAAGGTAGTTTGTGCCTCGAATACACACAAACGGAATATCTGGCTTGAGATGTGCAATTGGAGGACACACCCAGATTGTGGGTTTCAAGATGTGTGGGCTATACACTGCCCTATTTTTCACAGATTTTTTGGTTAAAAAATTTTCTGTCTTCTGCATTCGAGGCATCAGCTTAGCTAGTTTGTGCCTCGAATACACAGAAACAGAATATCTGGCTTGAGATGTGCAATTGGAGCACACACCCAGATTGTGGGTTTCAAGAAGTGTGGGCTATAGACTGCCCTTTTTTCACAGATTTTTTGGTTAAAAAATTTTCTGTCTCCTGCTTCCATTTCGAGGCATCAGCTAAGCTAGTTTGTGCCTCGAATACACACAAACGGAATATCTGGCTTGAGATGTGCGATTGGAGGATATACCCAGATTGTGGGTGTCAAGAAGTGTGGGCTATAGACTGCCCTTTTTTTCACAGAATTTTTGGTTGAAAATTTTTCTGTCTCCTACTTGCATTTCGAGGCATCAGCAAAGTTAGTTTGTGCCTCGAATACACAGAAACAGAATAACTGGCTTGAGATGTGCAATTGGAGGACACACCCAGATTGTGGGTTTCAAGAAGTGTGGGCTATACACCGCCCTATTTTTCACAGATTTTTTGGTTGAAAAATTTTCTGTCTCCTACTTGCATTTCGAGGCATCAGCTAAGCTAGTTTGTGTTTCGAATACACACAAACAGTATATCTGGCTTGAGATGTGAGATTGGAGGACACACATAGATTGTGGGTGTCAAGAAGTGTGGGCCATACACTGCCCTTTTTTTCACAGATTTTTTGGTTGAAAAATTTTCTGTCTCCTACTTGCATTTCGAGGCATCAGCTAAGCTAGTTTGTGCCTCGAATACACACAAACGGAATATCTGGCTTGAGATGTGCAATTGGAGGACACACCCAGATTGTGGGTTTCAAAAAGTGTGGGCTATACACTGCCCTATTTTTCACAGATTTTTTGGTTGAAAATTTTTCTGTCTCCTACTTGCATTTCGAGGCATCAGCTAAGCTAGTTTGTGCCTCGAATACACACAAACGGAATATCTGGCTTGAGATGTGCAATTGGAGGACACACCCAGATTGTGGGTTTCAAGAAGTGTGGGCTATACACTGCCCTATTTTTCACAGAATTTTTGGTTGAAAAATTTTCTGTCTCCTACTTCCAATTCGAGGCATCAGCTAAGCTAGTTTGTGCCTCGAATACACAGAAACAGAATAACTGGCTTGAGATGTGCAATTGGAGGACACACCCAGATTGTGGGTTTCAAGAAGTGTGGGCTATACACTGCCCTATTTTTCACAGATTTTTTGGTTAAAAAATTTTCTGTCTCCTGCTTCCATTTCGAGGCATCAGCTAAGCTAGTTTGTGCCTCGAATACACACAAACGGAATATCTGGCTTGAGATGTGCGATTGGAGGATATACCCAGATTGTGGGTGTCAAGAAGTGTGGGCTATACACTTCCCTTTTTTTCACAGATTTTTTGGTTGAAAAATTTTCTGTCTCCTACTTGCATTTCGAGGCATCAGCTAAGCTAGTTTGTGCCTCGAATACACAGAAACAGAATAACTGGCTTGAGATGTGCAATTGGAGGACACACCCAGATTGTGGGTTTCAAGAAGTGTGGGCTATACACTGCCCTATTTTTCACAGATTTTTTGGTTGAAAAATTTTCTGTCTTCTGCTTCCATTTCGAGGCATCAGCTAAGCTAGTTTGTGCCTCGAATACACACAAACGGAATATCTGGCTTGAGATGTGCGATTGGAGGATATACCCAGATTGTGGGTGTCAAGAAGTGTGGGCTATAGACTGCCCTTTTTTCACAGATTTTTTGGTTAAAAAATTTTCTGTCTCCTGCTTCCATTTCGAGGCATCAGCTAAGCTAGTTTGTGCCTCGAATACACACAAACGGAATATCTGGCTTGAGATGTGCGATTGGAGGATATACCCAGATTGTGGGTGTCAAGAAGTGTGGGCTATACACTTCCCTTTTTTTCACAGATTTTTTGGTTGAAAAATTTTCTGTCTCCTACTTGCATTTCGAGGCATCAGCTAAGCTAGTTTGTGCCTCGAATACACAGAAACAGAATAACTGGCTTGAGATGTGCAATTGGAGGACACACCCAGATTGTGGGTTTCAAGAAGTGTGGGCTCACTGCCCTATTTTTCACAGATTTTTTGGTTGAAAAATTTTCTGTCTTCTGCATTCGAGGCATCAGCTTAGCTAGTTTGTGCCTCAAATACACAGAAACAGAAAATCTGGCTTGAGATGTGCAATTGGAGGACACACCCAGATTGTGGGTTTCAAGAAGTGTGGGCTATACACTTCCCTTTTTTTCACAGATTTTTTGGTTGAAAAATTTTCTGTCTCCTACTTGCATTTCGAGGCATCAGCTAAGCTAGTTTGTGCCTCGAATACACAGAAACAGAATAACTGGCTTGAGATGTGCAATTGGAGGACACACCCAGATTGTGGGTTTCAAGAAGTATGGGCTATACACTGCCCTATTTTTCACAGATTTTTTGGTTGAAAAATTTTCTGTCTCCTACTTGCATTTCGAGGCATCAGCTAAGCTAGTTTGTGCCTCGAATACACAGAAACAGAATATCTGGCTTGAGATGTGCGGTTGGAGGACACACATAGATTGTGGGTGTCAAGAAGTGTGGGCCATACACTGCCCTTTTTTTCACAGATTTTTTGGTTGAAAAATTTTCTGTCTCCTACTTGCATTTCGAGGCATCAGCTAAGCTAGTTTGTGCCTCGAATACACAGAAACAGAATATCTGTCTTGAGATGTGCGGTTGGAGGATATACCCAGATTGTGGGTTTCAAGAAGTGTGGGCTATACACTGCCCTTTTTTTCACAGAATTTTAGGTTGAAAATTTTTCTGTCTCCTACTTGCATTTCGAGGCATCAGCTAAGCTAGTTTGTGCCTCGAATACACAGAAACAGAATAACTGGCTTGAGATGTGCAATTGGAGGACACACCCAGATTGTGGGTTTCAAGAAGTGTGGGCTATACACTGCCCTATTTTTCACAGATTTTTTGGTTGAAAAATTTTCTGTCTCCTACTTCCATTTCGAGGCATCAGCTAAGCTAGTTTGTGTTTCGAATACACACAAACAGAATATCTGGCTTGAGATGTGAGATTGGAGGACACACCCAGATTGTGGGTGTCAAGAAGTGTGGGCTATACACTGCCCTTTTTTCACAGATTTTTTGGTTAAAAAATTTTCTGTCTTCTGCATTCGAGGCATCAGCTTAGCTAGTTTGTGCCTCGAATACACACAAACGAAATATCTGGCTTGAGATGTGCGATTGGAGGACACATCCAGATTGTGGGTGTCAAGAAGTGTGGGCTATAGACTGCCCTTTTTACACAGATTTTTTGGTTAAAAAATTTTCTGTCTCCTGCTTCCATTTCGAGGCATCAGCTAAGCTAGTTTGTGCCTCGAATACACACAAACGGAATATCTGGCTTGAGATGTGCGATTGGAGGACACACCCAGATTGTGGGTGTCAAGAAGTGTGGGCTATACACTGCCCTTTTTTCACAGATTTTTTGGTTAAAAAATTTTCTGTATCCTGCTTCCATTTCGAGGCATCAGCTAAGCTAGTGTGTGTTTCGAATACACACAAACAGAATATCTGGCTTGAGATGTGAGATTGGAGGACACACCCAGATTGTGGGTGTCAAGAAGTGTGGGCTATACACTGCCCTTTTTTCACAGATTTTTTGGTTAAAAAATTTTCTGTCTCCTGCTTCCATTTCGAGGCATCAGCTAAGCTAGTTTGTGCCTCGAATACACACAAACGGAATATCTGGCTTGAGGTGTGCGATTGGAGGACACACCCAGATTGTGGGTGTCAAGAAGTGTGGGCTATAGACTGCCCTTTTTTCACAGATTTTTTGGTTAAAAAATTTTCTGTCTCCTGCTTCCATTTCGAGGCATCAGCTAAGCTAGTTTGTGCCTCGAATACACAGAAACAGAATATCTGGCTTGAGATGTGCAATTGGAGGACACACCCAGATTGGGGGTTTCAAGAAGTGTGGGCTATACACTGCCCTATTTTTCACAGATTTTTTGGTTGAAAAATTTTCTGTCTTCTACTTCCAATTCGAGGCATCAGCTTAGCTAGTTTGTGCCTCGAATACACAGAAACAGATTGTGGGTTTCAAGAAGTGTGGGCTATAGACTGCCCTTTTTTCACAGATTTTTTGGTTAAAAAATTTTCTGTCTCCTGCTTCCATTTCGAGGCATCAGCTAAGCTAGTTTGTGCCTCGAATAGACACAAACGGAATATCTGGCTTGAGATGTGCGATTGGAGGACACACCCAGATTGGGGGTTTCAAGAAGTGTGGGCTATACACTGCCCTATTTTTCACAGATTTTTTGGTTGAAAAATTTTCTGTCTTCTACTTCCAATTCGAGGCATCAGCTTAGCTAGTTTGTGCCTCGAATACACAGAAACAGAATATCTGGCTTGAGATGTGCAATTGGAGGACACACCCAGATTGTGGGTTTCAAGAAGTGTGGGCTATAGACTGCCCTATTTTCACAGATTTTTTGGTTAAAAAATTTTCTGTCTCCTGCTTCCATTTCGAGGCATCAGCTAAGCTAGTTTGTGCCTCGAATACACACAAACGGAATATCTGGCTTGAGATGTGCGATTGGAGGACACACCCAGATTGTGGGTGTCAAGAAGTGTGGGCTATAGACTGCCCTTTTTTCATAGATTTTTTGGTTAAAAAATTTTCTGTCTCCTGCTTCCATTTCGAGGCATCAGCTAAGCTAGTTTGTGCCTCGAATACACAGAAACAGAATATCTGGCTTGAGATGTGCGATTGGAGGACACACAAAGATTGTGGGTGTCAAGAAGTGTGGGCTATAGACTGCCCTTTTTTTCACAGATTTTTTGGTTAAAAAATTTTCTGTCTCCTACTTGCATTTCGAGGCATCAGCTAAGCTAGTTTGTGCCTCGAATACACAGAAACAGAATATCTGGCTTGAGATGTGCAATTGGAGGACACACCCAGATTGGGGGTTTCAAGAAGTGTGGGCTATACACTGCCCTATTTTTCACAGATTTTTTGGTTGAAACATTTTCTGTATTCTACTTCCAATTCGAGGCATCAGCTTAGCTAGTTTGTGCCTCGAATACACAGAAACAGAATATCTGGCTTGAGATGTGCAATTGGAGGACACACCCAGATTGTGGGTTTCAAGAAGTGTGGGCTATAGACTGCCCTTTTTTCACAGATTTTTTGGTTAAAAAATTTTCTGTCTCCTGCTTCCATTTCGAGGCATCAGCTAAGCTAGTTTGTGCCTCGAATACACACAAACGGAATATCTGGCTTGAGATGTGCGATTGGAGGACACACCCAGATTGTGGGTGTCAAGAAGTGTGGGCTATAGACTGCCCTTTTTTCATAGATTTTTTGGTTAAAAAATTTTCTGTCTCCTGCTTCCATTTCGAGGCATCAGCTAAGCTAGTTTGTGCCTCGAATACACAGAAACAGAATATCTGGCTTGAGATGTGCGATTGGAGGACACACAAAGATTGTGGGTGTCAAGAAGTGTGGGCTATAGACTGCCCTTTTTTCACAGATTTTTTGGTTAAAAAATTTTCTGTCTCCTGCTTCCATTTCGAGGCATCAGCTAAGCTAGTTTGTGCCTCGAATACACAGAAACAGAATATCTGGCTTGAGATGTGCGATTGGGGGACACACAAAGATTGTGGGTGTCAAGAAGTGTGGGCTATACACTGCCCTATTTTTCACAGATTTTTTGGTTGAAAAATTTTCTGTCTCCTACTTGCATTTCGAGGCATCAGCTAAGCTAGTTTGTGCCTCGAATACACAGAAACAGAATATCTGGCTTGAGATGTGCGGTTGGAGGATATACCCAGATTGTGGGTTTCAAGAAGTGTGGGCTATACACTGCCCTTTTTTTCACAGAATTTTTGGTTGAAAATTTTTCTGTCTCCTACTTGCATTTCGAGGCATCAGCTAAGCTAGTTTGTGTTTCGAATACACACAAACAGAATATCTGGCTTGAGATGTGAGATTGGAGGACACACATAGATTGTGGGTGTCAAGAAGTGTGGGCCATACACTGCCCTTTTTTTCACAGATTTTTTGGTTGAAAAATTTTCTGTCTCCTACTTGCATTTCGAGGCATCAGCTAAGCTAGTTTGTGCCTCGAATACACAGAAACAGAATATCTGGCTTGAGATGTGCAATTGGAGGACACACCCAGATTGTGGGTTTCAAGAAGTGTGTGTTATACACTGCCCTATTTTTCACAGATTTTTTGGTTGAAAAATTTTCTGTCTTCTACTTCCAATTCGAGGCATTAGCTAAGCTAGTTTGTGCCTCGAATACACAGAAACAGAATATCTGGCTTGAGATGTGCGATTGGAGGACACACCCAGATTGTGGGTGTCAAGAAGTGTGGGCTATACACTGCCCTTTTTTCACAGATTTTTTGGTTAAAAAATTTTCTGTCTCCTGCTTCCATTTCGAGGCATCAGCTAAGCTAGTTTGTGCCTCGAATACACACAAACGGAATATCTGGCTTGAGATGTGCGATTGGAGGACACACCCAGATTGTGGGTGTCAAGAAGTGTGGGCTATAGACTGCCCTTTTTTCACAGATTTTTTGGTTAAAAAATTTTCTGTCTCCTGCTTCCATTTCGAGGCATCAGCTAAGCTAGTTTGTGCCTCGAATACACACAAACGGAATATCTGGCTTGAGATGTGCGATTGGAGGACACACCCAGATTGTGGGTGTCAAGAAGTGTGGGCTATACACTGCCCTTTTTTCACAGATTTTTTGGTTAAAAAATTTTCTGTCTCCTGCTTCCATTTCGAGGCATCAGCTAAGCTAGTTTGTGCCTCGAATACACACAAACGGAATATCTGGCTTGAGATGTGCGATTGGAGGACACACCCAGATTGTGGGTGTCAAGAAGTGTGGGCTATAGACTGCCCTTTTTTCACAGATTTTTTGGTTAAAAAATTTTCTGTCTCCTGCTTCCATTTCGAGGCATCAGCTAAGCTAGTTTGTGCCTCGAATACACACAAACGGAATATCTGGCTTGAGATGTGCGATTGGAGAACACACAGATTGTGGGTGTCAAGAAGTGTGGGCTATAGACTGCCCTTTTTTCACAGATTTTTTGGTTAAAAAATTTTCTGTCTCCTGCTTCCATTTCGAGGCATCAGCTAAGTTAGTTTGTGCCTCGAATACACACAAACGGAATATCTGGCTTGAGATGTGCGATTGGAGAACACACCCAGATTGTGGGTGTCAAGAAGTGTGGGCTATACACTGCCCTTTTTTCACAGATTTTTTGGTTAAAAAATTTTCTGTCTCCTACTTGCATTTCGAGGCATCAGCTAAGCTAGTTTGTACCTCGAATACACACAAACGGAATATCTGGCTTGAGATGTGCGATTGGAGGACACACCCAGATTGTGGGTGTCAAGAAGTGTGGGCTATAGACTGCCCTTTTTTCACAGATTTTTTGGTTAAAAAATTTTCTGTCTCCTGCTTCCATTTCGAGGCATCAGCTAAGCTAGTTTGTGCCTCGAATACACACAAACGGAATATCTGTCTTGAGATGTGCAATTGGAGGACACACCCAGATTGTGGGTTTCAAGAAGTGTGGGCTATACACTGCCTTTTTTCTCAGATTTTTTGGTTAAAAAATTTTCTGTCTCCTGCTTCCATTTCGAGGCATCAGCTAAGCTAGTTTGTGTTTCGAATACACACAAACAGAATATCTGGCTTGAGATGTGAGATTGGAGGACACACAGAGATTGTGGGTGTCAAGAAGTGTGGGCAATACACTGCCCTTTTTCTCACATATTTTATGGTTGAAAAATTTTCTGTCTCCTACTTGCATTTCGAGGCATCAGCTAAGCTAGTTTGTGCCTCGAATACTCAGAAACAGAATATCTGGCTTGAGATGTGCGATTGGAGGACACACCCAGATTGTGGGTGTCAAGAAGTATGGGCAATACACTGCCCTTTTTCTCACATATTTTATGGTTGAAAAATTTTCTGTCTTCTACTTCCATTTCGAGGCATCAGCTGAGCTAGTTTGTGCCTCGAATACACAGAAACAGAATAACTGGCTTGAGATGTGCAATTGGAGGACACACCCAGATTGTGGGTTTCAAGAAGTGTGGGCTATACACTGCCCTTTTTTTCACAGATTTTTTGGTTAAAAAATTTTCTGTCTCCTGCTTCCATTTCGAGGCATCAGCTAAGCTAGTTTGTGCCTCGAATACACACAAACGGAATATCTGGCTTGAGATGTGCGATTGGAGGACACACCCAGATTGTGGGTGTCAAGAAGTGTGGGCTATACACTGCCCTTTTTTCACAGATTTTTTGGTTAAAAAATTTTCTGTCTCCTGCTTCCATTTCGAGGCATCAGCTAAGCTAGTTTGTGCCTCGAATACACACAAACGGAATATCTGGCTTGAGATGTGCGATTGGAGGACACACCCAGATTGTGGGTGTCAAGAAGTGTGGGCTATACACTGCCCTTTTTTCACAGATTTTTTGGTTAAAAAACTTTCTGTCTCCTGCTTCCATTTCGAGGCATCAGCTAAGTTAGTTTGTGCCTCGAATACACACAAACGGAATATCTGGCTTGAGATGTGCGATTGGAGGACACACCCAGATTGTGGGTGTCAAGAAGTGTGGGCTATACACTGCCCTTTTTTCACAGATTTTTTGGTTAAAACATTTTCTGTCTCCTGCTTCCATTTCGAGGCATCAGCTAAGCTAGTTTGTGCCTCGAATACACACAAACGGAATATCTGGCTTGAGATGTGCGATTGGAGGACACACCCAGATTGTGGGTGTCAAGAAGTGTGGGCTATAGACTGCCCTTTTTTCACAGATTTTTTGGTTAAAAAATTTTCTGTCTCCTGCTTCCATTTCGAGGCATCAGCTAAGCTAGTTTGTGCCTCGAATACACACAAACGGAATATCTGTCTTGAGATGTGCAATTGGAGGACACACCCAGATTGTGGGTTTCAAGAAGTGTGGGCTATACACTGCCCTTTTTTTCACAGATTTTTTGGTTAAAAAATTTTCTGTCTCCTGCTTCCATTTCGAGGCATCAGCTAAGCTAGTTTGTGCCTCGAATACACACAAACGGAATATCTGGCTTGAGATGTGCAATTGGAGGACACACCCAGATTGTGGGTTTCAAGAAGTGTGGGCTATACACTGCCTTTTTTCTCAGATTTTTTGGTTGAAAAATTTTCTGTCTCCTACTTGCATTTCGAGGCATCAGCTAAGCTAGTTTGTGTTTCGAATACACACAAACAGAATATCTGGCTTGAGATGTGAGATTGGAGGACACACAGAGATTGTGGGTGTCAAGAAGTGTGGGCAATACACTGCCCTTTTTCTCACATATTTTATGGTTGAAAAATTTTCTGTCTCCTACTTGCATTTCGAGGCATCAGCTAAGCTAGTTTGTGCCTCGAATACTCAGAAACAGAATATCTGGCTTGAGATGTGCGATTGGAGGACACACCCAGATTGTGGGTGTCAAGAAGTATGGGCAATACACTGCCCTTTTTCTCACATATTTTATGGTTGAAAAATTTTCTGTCTTCTACTTCCATTTCGAGGCATCAGCTGAGCTAGTTTGTGCCTCGAATACACAGAAACAGAATAACTGGCTTGAGATGTGCGGTTGGACGATATACCCAGATTGTGGGTTTCAAGAAGTGTGGGCTATACACTGCCCTTTTTTTCACAGAATTTTTGGTTGAAAATTTTTCTGTCTCCTACTTGCATTTCGAGGCATCAGCTAAGCTAGTTTGTGTTTCGAATACACACAAACAGAATATCTGGCTGGAGATGTGCAATTGGAGGACACACCCAGATTGTGGGTTTCATGAAGTGTGGGCTATACACCGCCCTATTTTTCACAGATTTTTTGGTTGAAAAATTTTCTGTCTCCTACTTGCATTTCGAGGCATCAGCTAAGCTAGTTTGTGTTTCGAATACACACAAACAGTATATCTGGCTTGAGATGTGAGATTGGAGGACACACATAGATTGTGGGTGTCAAGAAGTGTGGGCCATACACTGCCCTTTTTTTCACAGATTTTTTGGTTGAAAAATTTTCTGTCTCCTACTTGCATTTCGAGGCATCAGCTAAGCTAGTTTGTGCCTCGAATACACACAAACGGAATATCTGGCTTGAGATGTGCAATTGGAGGACACACCCAGATTGTGGGTTTCAAAAAGTGTGGGCTATACACTGCCCTATTTTTCACAGATTTTTTGGTTGAAAATTTTTCTGTCTCCTACTTGCATTTCGAGGCATCAGCTAAGCTAGTTTGTGCCTCGAATACACACAAACGGAATATCTGGCTTGAGATGTGCGATTGGAGGATATACCCAGATTGTGGGTTTCAAGAAGTGTGGGCTATACACTTCCCTTTTTTTCACAGATTTTTTGGTTGAAAAATTTTCTGTCTCCTACTTCCAATTCGAGGCATCAGCTAAGCTAGTTTGTGCCTCGAATACACAGAAACAGAATATCTGGCTTGAGATGTGCGGTTGGAGGATATACCCAGATTGTGGGTTTCAAGAAGTGTGGGCTATACACTTCCCTTTTTTTCACAGATTTTTTGGTTCAAAAATTTTCTGTCTCCTACTTGCATTTCGAGGCATCAGCTAAGCTAGTTTGTGCCTCGAATACACAGAAACAGAATAACTGGCTTGAGATGTGCAATTGGAGGACACACCCAGATTGTGGGTTTCAAGAAGTGTGGGCTATACACTGCCCTATTTTTCACAGATTTTTTGGTTGAAAAATTTTCTGTCTCCTGCTTCCATTTCGAGGCATCAGCTAAGCTAGTTTGTGCCTCGAATACACACAAACGGAATATCTGGCTTGAGATGTGCGATTGGAGGATATACCCAGATTGTGGGTGTCAAGAAGTGTGGGCTATAGACTGCCCTTTTTTCACAGATTTTTTGGTTAAAAAATTTTCTGTCTCCTGCTTCCATTTCGAGGCATCAGCTAAGCTAGTTTGTGCCTCGAATACACACAAACGGAATATCTGGCTTGAGATGTGCGATTGGAGGATATACCCAGATTGTGGGTGTCAAGAAGTGTGGGCTATACACTTCCCTTTTTTTCTCAGATTTTTTGGTTGAAAAATTTTCTGTCTCCTACTTGCATTTCGAGGCATCAGCTAAGCTAGTTTGTGCCTCGAATACACAGAAACAGAATAACTGGCTTGAGATGTGCAATTGGAGGACACACCCAGATTGTGGGTTTCAAGAAGTGTGGGCTCACTGCCCTATTTTTCACAGATTTTTTGGTTGAAAAATTTTCTGTCTTCTGCATTCGAGGCATCAGCTTAGCTAGTTTGTGCCTCAAATACACAGAAACAGAAAATCTGGCTTGAGATGTGCAATTGGAGGACACACCCAGATTGTGGGTTTCAAGAAGTGTGGGCTATACACTTCCCTTTTTTTCACAGATTTTTTGGTTGAAAAATTTTCTGTCTCCTACTTGCATTTCGAGGCATCAGCTAAGCTAGTTTGTGCCTCGAATACACAGAAACAGAATAACTGGCTTGAGATGTGCAATTGGAGGACACACCCAGATTGTGGGTTTCAAGAAGTGTGGGCTATACACTGCCCTATTTTTCACAGATTTTTTGGTTGAAAAATTTTCTGTCTCCTACTTGCATTTCGAGGCATCAGCTAAGCTAGTTTGTGCCTCGAATACACAGAAACAGAATATCTGGCTTGAGATGTGCGGTTGGACGATATACCCAGATTGTGGGTTTCAAGAAGTGTGGGCTATACACTGCCCTTTTTTTCACAGAATTTTTGGTTGAAAATTTTTCTGTCTCCTACTTGCATTTCGAGGCATCAGCTAAGCTAGTTTGTGTTTCGAATACACACAAACAGAATATCTGGCTGGAGATGTGAGATTGGAGGACACACATAGATTGTGGGTGTCAAGAAGTGTGGGCTATACTCTGCCCTACTTTTCACAGATTTTTTGGTTGAAAAATTTTCTGTCTCCTACTTGCATTTCGAGGCATCAGCTAAGCTAGTTTGTGCCTCGAATACACAGAAACAGAATATCTGGCTTGAGATGTGCGGTTGGACGATATACCCAGATTGTGGGTTTCAAGAAGTGTGGGCTATACACTGCCCTTTTTTTCACAGAATTTTTGGTTGAAAATTTTTCTGTCTCCTACTTGCATTTCGAGGCATCAGCTAAGCTAGTTTGTGTTACGAATACACACAAACAGAGTATCTGGCTTGAGATGTGAGATTGGAGGACACACATAGATTGTGGGTGTCAAGAAGTGTGGGCCATACACTGCCCTTTTTTTCACAGATTTTTTGGTTGAAAAATTTTCTGTCTCCTACTTGCATTTCGAGGCATCAGCTAAGCTAGTTTGTGCCTCGAATACACAGAAACAGAATATCTGTCTTGAGATGTGCGGTTGGAGGATATACCCAGATTGTGGGTTTCAAGAAGTGTGGGCTATACACTGCCCTTTTTTTCACAGAATTTTAGGTTGAAAATTTTTCTGTCTCCTACTTGCATTTCGAGGCATCAGCTAAGCTAGTTTGTGCCTCGAATACACAGAAACAGAATAACTGGCTTGAGATGTGCAATTGGAGGACACACCCAGATTGTGGGTTTCAAGAAGTGTGGGCTATACACTGCCCTATTTTTCACAGATTTTTTGGTTGAAAAATTTTCTGTCTCCTACTTCCATTTCGAGGCATCAGCTAAGCTAGTTTGTGTTTCGAATACACACAAACAGAATATCTGGCTTGAGATGTGAGATTGGAGGACACACCCAGATTGTGGGTGTCAAGAAGTGTGGGCTATACACTGCCCTTTTTTCACAGATTTTTTGGTTAAAAAATTTTCTGTCTTCTGCATTCGAGGCATCAGCTTAGCTAGTTTGTGCCTCGAATACACACAAACGAAATGTCTGGCTTGAGATGTGCGATTGGAGGACACATCCAGATTGTGGGTGTCAAGAAGTGTGGGCTATAGACTGCCCTTTTTACACAGATTTTTTGGTTAAAAAATTTTCTGTCTCCTGCTTCCATTTCGAGGCATCAGCTAAGCTAGTTTGTGCCTCGAATACACACAAACGGAATATCTGGCTTGAGATGTGCGATTGGAGGACACACCCAGATTGTGGGTGTCAAGAAGTGTGGGCTATACACTGCCCTTTTTTCACAGATTTTTTGGTTAAAAAATTTTCTGTATCCTGCTTCCATTTCGAGGCATCAGCTAAGCTAGTGTGTGTTTCGAATACACACAAACAGAATATCTGGCTTGAGATGTGAGATTGGAGGACACACCCAGATTGTGGGTGTCAAGAAGTGTGGGCTATACACTGCCCTTTTTTCACAGATTTTTTGGTTAAAAAATTTTCTGTCTCCTGCTTCCATTTCGAGGCATCAGCTAAGCTAGTTTGTGCCTCGAATACACACAAACGGAATATCTGGCTTGAGATGTGCGATTGGAGGACACACCCAGATTGTGGGTGTCAAGAAGTGTGGGCTATAGACTGCCCTTTTTTCACAGATTTTTTGGTTAAAAAATTTTCTGTCTCCTGCTTCCATTTCGAGGCATCAGCTAAGCTAGTTTGTGCCTCGAATACACAGAAACAGAATATCTGGCTTGAGATGTGCGATTGGAGGACACACAAAGATTGTGGGTGTCAAGAAGTGTGGGCTATAGACTGCCCTTTTTTCACAGATTTTTTGGTTAAAAAATTTTCTGTCTCCTGCTTCCATTTCGAGGCATCAGCTAAGCTAGTTTGTGCCTCGAATACACAGAAACAGAATATCTGGCTTGAGATGTGCAATTGGAGGACACACCCAGATTGGGGGTTTCAAGAAGTGTGGGCTATACACTGCCCTATTTTTCACAGATTTTTTGGTTGAAAAATTTTCTGTCTTCTACTTCCAATTCGAGGCATCAGCTTAGCTAGTTTGTGCCTCGAATACACAGAAACAGAATATCTGGCTTGAGATGTGCAATTGGAGGACACACCCAGATTGTGGGTTTCAAGAAGTGTGGGCTATAGACTGCCCTTTTTTCACAGATTTTTTGGTTAAAAAATTTTCTGTCTCCTGCTTCCATTTCGAGGCATCAGCTAAGCTAGTTTGTGCCTCGAATAGACACAAACGGAATATCTGGCTTGAGATGTGCGATTGGAGGACACACCCAGATTGGGGGTTTCAAGAAGTGTGGGCTATACACTGCCCTATTTTTCACAGATTTTTTGGTTGAAAAATTTTCTGTCTTCTACTTCCAATTCGAGGCATCAGCTTAGCTAGTTTGTGCCTCGAATACACAGAAACAGAATATCTGGCTTGAGATGTGCAATTGGAGGACACACCCAGATTGTGGGTTTCAAGAAGTGTGGGCTATAGACTGCCCTATTTTCACAGATTTTTTGGTTAAAAAATTTTCTGTCTCCTGCTTCCATTTCGAGGCATCAGCTAAGCTAGTTTGTGCCTCGAATACACACAAACGGAATATCTGGCTTGAGATGTGCGATTGGAGGACACACCCAGATTGTGGGTGTCAAGAAGTGTGGGCTATAGACTGCCCTTTTTTCATAGATTTTTTGGTTAAAAAATTTTCTGTCTCCTGCTTCCATTTCGAGGCATCAGCTAAGCTAGTTTGTGCCTCGAATACACAGAAACAGAATATCTGGCTTGAGATGTGCGATTGGAGGACACACAAAGATTGTGGGTGTCAAGAAGTGTGGGCTATAGACTGCCCTTTTTTCACAGATTTTTTGGTTAAAAAATTTTCTGTCTCCTACTTGCATTTCGAGGCATCAGCTAAGCTAGTTTGTGCCTCGAATACACAGAAACAGAATATCTGGCTTGAGATGTGCAATTGGAGGATATACCCAGATTGTGGGTTTCAAGAAGTGTGGGCTATACACTGCCCTTTTTTTCACAGATTTTTTGGTTGAAAAATTTTCTGTCTCCTACTTGCATTTCGAGGCATCAGCTAAGCTAGTTTGTGCCTCGAATACACAGAAACAGAATATCTGGCTTGAGATGTGCAATTGGAGGACACACCCAGATTGGGGGTTTCAAGAAGTGTGGGCTATACACTGCCCTATTTTTCACAGATTTTTTGGTTGAAACATTTTCTGTATTCTACTTCCAATTCGAGGCATCAGCTTAGCTAGTTTGTGCCTCGAATACACAGAAACAGAATATCTGGCTTGAGATGTGCAATTGGAGGACACACCCAGATTGTGGGTTTCAAGAAGTGTGGGCTATAGACTGCCCTTTTTTCACAGATTTTTTGGTTAAAAAATTTTCTGTCTCCTGCTTCCATTTCGAGGCATCAGCTAAGCTAGTTTGTGCCTCGAATACACACAAACGGAATATCTGGCTTGAGATGTGCGATTGGAGGACACACCCAGATTGTGGGTGTCAAGAAGTGTGGGCTATAGACTGCCCTTTTTTCATAGATTTTTTGGTTAAAAAATTTTCTGTCTCCTGCTTCCATTTCGAGGCATCAGCTAAGCTAGTTTGTGCCTCGAATACACAGAAACAGAATATCTGGCTTGAGATGTGCGATTGGAGGACACACAAAGATTGTGGGTGTCAAGAAGTGTGGGCTATAGACTGCCCTTTTTTCACAGATTTTTTGGTTAAAAAATTTTCTGTCTCCTGCTTCCATTTCGAGGCATCAGCTAAGCTAGTTTGTGCCTCGAATACACAGAAACAGAATATCTGGCTTGAGATGTGCGATTGGGGGACACACAAAGATTGTGGGTGTCAAGAAGTGTGGGCTATACACTGCCCTATTTTTCACAGATTTTTTGGTTGAAAAATTTTCTGTCTCCTACTTGCATTTCGAGGCATCAGCTAAGCTAGTTTGTGCCTCGAATACACAGAAACAGAATATCTGGCTTGAGATGTGCGGTTGGAGGATATACCCAGATTGTGGGTTTCAAGAAGTGTGGGCTATACACTGCCCTTTTTTTCACAGAATTTTTGGTTGAAAATTTTTCTGTCTCCTACTTGCATTTCGAGGCATCAGCTAAGCTAGTTTGTGTTTCGAATACACACAAACAGAATATCTGGCTTGAGATGTGAGATTGGAGGACACACATAGATTGTGGGTGTCAAGAAGTGTGGGCCATACACTGCCCTTTTTTTCACAGATTTTTTGGTTGAAAAATTTTCTGTCTCCTACTTGCATTTCGAGGCATCAGCTAAGCTAGTTTGTGCCTCGAATACACAGAAACAGAATATCTGGCTTGAGATGTGCAATTGGAGGACACACCCAGATTGTGGGTTTCAAGAAGTGTGTGTTATACACTGCCCTATTTTTCACAGATTTTTTGGTTGAAAAATTTTCTGTCTTCTACTTCCAATTCGAGGCATTAGCTAAGCTAGTTTGTGCCTCGAATACACAGAAACAGAATATCTGGCTTGAGATGTGCGATTGGAGGACACACCCAGATTGTGGGTGTCAAGAAGTGTGGGCTATACACTGCCCTTTTTTCACAGATTTTTTGGTTAAAAAATTTTCTGTCTCCTGCTTCCATTTCGAGGCATCAGCTAAGCTAGTTTGTGCCTCGAATACACACAAACGGAATATCTGGCTTGAGATGTGCGATTGGAGGACACACCCAGATTGTGGGTGTCAAGAAGTGTGGGCTATACACTGCCCTTTTTTCACAGATTTTTTGGTTAAAAAATTTTCTGTCTCCTACTTGCATTTCGAGGCATCAGCTAAGCTAGTTTGTACCTCGAATACACACAAACGGAATATCTGGCTTGAGATGTGCGATTGGAGGACACACCCAGATTGTGGGTGTCAAGAAGTGTGGGCTATAGACTGCCCTTTTTTCACAGATTTTTTGGTTAAAAAATTTTCTGTCTCCTGCTTCCATTTCGAGGCATCAGCTAAGCTAGTTTGTGCCTCGAATACACACAAACGGAATATCTGTCTTGAGATGTGCAATTGGAGGACACACCCAGATTGTGGGTTTCAAGAAGTGTGGGCTATACACTGCCTTTTTTCTCAGATTTTTTGGTTAAAAAATTTTCTGTCTCCTGCTTCCATTTCGAGGCATCAGCTAAGCTAGTTTGTGTTTCGAATACACACAAACAGAATATCTGGCTTGAGATGTGAGATTGGAGGACACACAGAGATTGTGGGTGTCAAGAAGTGTGGGCAATACACTGCCCTTTTTCTCACATATTTTATGGTTGAAAAATTTTCTGTCTCCTACTTGCATTTCGAGGCATCAGCTAAGCTAGTTTGTGCCTCGAATACTCAGAAACAGAATATCTGGCTTGAGATGTGCGATTGGAGGACACACCCAGATTGTGGGTGTCAAGAAGTATGGGCAATACACTGCCCTTTTTCTCACATATTTTATGGTTGAAAAATTTTCTGTCTTCTACTTCCATTTCGAGGCATCAGCTGAGCTAGTTTGTGCCTCGAATACACAGAAACAGAATAACTGGCTTGAGATGTGCAATTGGAGGACACACCCAGATTGTGGGTTTCAAGAAGTGTGGGCTATACACTGCCCTTTTTTTCACAGATTTTTTGGTTAAAAAATTTTCTGTCTCCTGCTTCCATTTCGAGGCATCAGCTAAGTTAGTTTGTGCCTCGAATACACACAAACGGAATATCTGGCTTGAGATGTGCGATTGGAGGACACACCCAGATTGTGGGTGTCAAGAAGTGTGGGCTATACACTGCCCTTTTTTCACAGATTTTTTGGTTAAAACATTTTCTGTCTCCTGCTTCCATTTCGAGGCATCAGCTAAGCTAGTTTGTGCCTCGAATACACACAAACGGAATATCTGGCTTGAGATGTGCGATTGGAGGACACACCCAGATTGTGGGTGTCAAGAAGTGTGGGCTATACACTGCCCTTTTTTCACAGATTTTTTGGTTAAAAAACTTTCTGTCTCCTGCTTCCATTTCGAGGCATCAGCTAAGTTAGTTTGTGCCTCGAATACACACAAACGGAATATCTGGCTTGAGATGTACGATTGGAGGACACACCCAGATTGTGGGTGTCAAGAAGTGTGGGCTATACACTGCCCTTTTTTCACAGATTTTTTGGTTAAAACATTTTCTGTCTCCTGCTTCCATTTCGAGGCATCAGCTAAGCTAGTTTGTGCCTCGAATACACACAAACGGAATATCTGGCTTGAGATGTGCGATTGGAGGACACACCCAGATTGTGGGTGTCAAGAAGTGTGGGCTATAGACTGCCCTTTTTTCACAGATTTTTTGGTTATAAAATTTTCTGTCTCCTGCTTCCATTTCGAGGCATCAGCTAAGCTAGTTTGTGCCTCGAATACACACAAACGGAATATCTGGCTTGAGATGTGCGATTGGAGGACACACCCAGATTGTGGGTGTCAAGAAGTGTGGGCTATAGACTGCCCTTTTTTCACAGATTTTTTGGTTAAAAAATTTTCTGTCTCCTGCTTCCATTTCGAGGCATCAGCTAAGCTAGTTTGTGCCTCGAATACACACAAACGGAATATCTGGCTTGAGATGTGCGATTGGAGGACACACCCAGATTGTGGGTGTCAAGAAGTGTGGGCTATACACTGCCCTTTTTTCACAGATTTTTTGGTTAAAAAATTTTCTGTCTCCTGCTTCCATTTCGAGGCATCAGCTAAGTTAGTTTGTGCCTCGAATACACACAAACGGAATATCTGGCTTGAGATGTGCGATTGGAGGACACACCCAGATTGTGGGTGTCAAGAAGTGTGGGCTATAGACTGCCCTTTTTTCACAGATTTTTTGGTTATAAAATTTTCTGTCTCCTGCTTCCATTTCGAGGCATCAGCTAAGCTAGTTTGTGCCTCGAATACACACAAACGGAATATCTGGCTTGAGATGTGCGATTGGAGGACACACCCAGATTGTGGGTGTCAAGAAGTGTGGGCTATAGACTGCCCTTTTTTCACAGATTTTTTGGTTAAAAAATTTTCTGTCTCCTGCTTCCATTTCGAGGCATCAGCTAAGCTAGTTTGTGCCTCGAATACACACAAACGGAATATCTGGCTTGAGATGTGCGATTGGAGGACACACCCAGATTGTGGGTGTCAAGAAGTGTGGGCTATACACTGCCCTTTTTTCACAGATTTTTTGGTTAAAAAATTTTCTGTCTCCTACTTGCATTTCGAGGCATCAGCTAAGCTAGTTTGTACCTCGAATACTCAGAAACAGAATAACTGGCTTGAGATGTGCAATTGGAGGACACACCCAGATTGTGGGTTTCAAGAAGTGTGGGCTATACACTGCCCTTTTTTTCACAGAATTTTTGGTTGAAAATTTTTCTGTCTCCTACTTGCATTTCGAGGCATTAGCTAAGCTAGTTTGTGCCTCGAATACACACTAACGGAATATCTGGCTTGAGATGTGCAATTGGAGGACACACCCAGATTGTGGGTGTCAAGAAGTGTGGGCTATACACTGCCCTATTTTTCACAGATTTTTTGGTTGAAAAATTTTCTGTCTCCTACTTGCATTTCGAGGCATCAGCTAAGCTAGTTTGTACCTCGAATACACAGAAACAGAATAACTGGCTTGAGATGTGCAATTGGAGGACACACCCAGATTGTGGGTATCAAGAAGTGTGTACCATACACTGCCCTTTTTTTCACAGATTTTTTGGTTAAAAAATTTTCTGTCTTCTGCATTCGAGGCATCAGCTTAGCTAGTTTGTGCCTCGAATACACAGAAACAGAATATCTGGCTTGAGATGTGCAATTGGAGGCTACACCCAGATTGTGGGTTTCAAGAAGTGTGGGCTATACACTGCCTTTTTTCTCAGATTTTTTGGTTAAAAAATTTTCTGTCTCCTACTTGCATTTCGAGGCATCAGCTAAGCTAGTTTGTGTTTCGAATACACACAAACGGAATATCTGGCTTGAGATGTGAGATTGGAGGACACACAGAGATTGTGGGTGTCAAGAAGTGTGGGCTATAGACTGCCCTTTTTTCACAGATTTTTTGGTTAAAAAATTTTCTGTCTCCTGCTTCCATTTCGAGGCATCAGCTAAGCTAGTTTGTGCCTCGAATACACACAAACGGAATATCTGGCTTGAGATGTGCGATTGGAGGACACACCCAGATTGTGGGTTTCAAGAAGTGTGGGCTATACACTGCCTTTTTTCTCAGATTTTATGGTTGAAAAATTTCTGTCTCCTACTTGCATTTCGAGGCATCAGCTAAGCTAGTTTGTGCCTCGAATACTCAGAAACAGAATATCTGGCTTGAGATGTGCGATTGGAGGACACACCCAGATTGTGGGTGTCAAGAAGTGTGGGCAATACACTGCCCTTTTTCTCACATATTTTATGGTTGAAAAATTTTCTGTCTCCTACTTGCATTTCGAGGCATCAGCTAAGCTAGTTTGTGCCTCGAATACACAGAAACAGAATATCTGGGTTGAGATGTGCGATTGGAGGACACACCCAAATTGTGGGTGTCAAGAAGTGTGGGCCATACACGGCCCTTTATTTCACAGATTTTTTGGTTAAAAAAATTTCTGTCTTCTGCATTCGAGGCATCAGCTTAGCTAGTTTGTGCCTCGAATACACAGAAACAGAATATCTGGCTTAAGATGTGCAATTGGAGGACACACCCAGATTGTGGGTTTCAAGAAGTGTGGGCTATACACTGCCTTTTTTCTCAGATTTTATGGTTGAAAAATTTCTGTCTCCTACTTGCATTTCGAGGCATCAGCTAAGCTAGTTTGTGCCTCGAATACTCAGAAACAGAATATCTGGCTTGAGATGTGCGATTGGAGGACACACCCAGATTGTGGGTGTCAAGAAGTGTGGGCAATACACTGCCCTTTTTCTCACATATTTTATGGTTGAAAAATTTTCTGTCTCCTACTTGCATTTCGAGGCATCAGCTAAGCTAGTTTGTGCCTCGAATACACAGAAACAGAATATCTGGGTTGAGATGTGCGATTGGAGGACACACCCAAATTGTGGGTGTCAAGAAGTGTGGGCAATACACTGCCCTTTTTCTCACATATTTTATGGTTGAAAAATTTTCTGTCTCCTACTTGCATTTCGAGGCATCAGCTAAGCTAGTTTGTGCCTCGAATACTCAGAAACAGAATATCTGGCTTGAGATGTGCGATTGGAGGACACACCCAGATTGTGGGTGTCAAGAAGTGTGGGCAATACACTGCCCTTTTTCTCACATATTTTATGGTTGAAAAATTTTCTGTCTCCTACTTGCATTTCGAGGCATCAGCTAAGCTAGTTTGTGCCTCGAATACACAGAAACAGAATATCTGGGTTGAGATGTGCGATTGGAGGACACACCCAAATTGTGGGTGTCAAGAAGTGTGGGCAATACACTGCCCTTTTTCTCACATATTTTATGGTTGAAAAATTTTCTGTCTCCTACTTGCATTTCGAGGCATCAGCTAAGCTAGCTTGGGCCTTGAATACACAGAAACAGAATATCTGGCTTGAGATGTGCAATTGGAGGACACACCCAGATTGTGGGTTTCAAGAAGTGTGGGCAATACACTGCCCTTTTCCTCACATATTTTATGGTTGAAAAATTTTCTGTCTCCTACTTCCATTTCGAGGCATCAGCTAAGCTAGTTTGTGCCTCGAATACACAGAAACAGAATATCTGGGTTGAGATGTGCGATTGGAGGACACACCCAAATTGTGGGTGTCAAGAAGTGTGGGCAATACACTGCCCTTTTTCTCACATATTTTATGGTTGAAAAATTTTCTGTCTCCTACTTGCATTTCGAGGCATCAGCTAAGCTAGCTTGGGCCTTGAATACACAGAAACAGAATATCTGGCTTGAGATGTGCAATTGGAGGACACACCCAGATTGTGGGTTTCAAGAAGTGTGGGCAATACACTGCCCTTTTTTTCACAGAATTTTTGGTTGAAAAATTTTCTGTCTCCTACTTGCATTTCGAGGCATCAGCTAAGCTAATTTGTGTTTCGAATACACACAAACAGAATATCTGGCTTGAGATGTGAGATTGGAGGACACACAGAGATTGTGGGTGTCAAGAAGTGTGGGCAATACACTGCCCTTTTTCTCACATATTTTATGGTTGAAAAATTTTCTGTCTCCTACTTGCATTTCGAGGCATCAGCTAAGCTAGTTTGTGCCTCGAATACTCAGAAACAGAATATCTGGCTTGAGATGTGCGATTGGAGGACACACCCAGATTGTGGGTGTCAAGAAGTGTGGGCAATACACTGCCCTTTTTCTCACATATTTTATGGTTGAAAAATTTTCTGTCTCCTACTTCCATTTCGAGGCATCAGCTAAGCTAGTTTGTGCCTCGAATACACAGAAACAGAATATCTGGCTTGAGATGTGCGATTGGAGGACACACGCAGATTGTGGGTGTCAAGAAGTGTGGGCACTGCCCTTTTTTCACAGATTTTTTGGTTGAAAAATTTTCTGTCTCCTACTTGCATTTCGAGGCATCAGCTAAGCTAGCTTGTGCCTTGAATACACAGAAACAGAATATCTATCTTGAGATGTGCAATTGGAGGACACACCCAGATTGTGGGTGTCAAGAAGTGTGGGCAATACACTGCCCTCTTTCTCACATATTTTATGGTTGAAAAATTTTCTGTCTCCTACTTGCATTTCGAGGCATCAGCTAAGCTAGCTTGTGCCTTGAATACACAGAAACAGAATATCTGGCTTGAGATGTGCACTTGGAGGACACACACAGATTGTGGGTTTCAAGAAGTGTGGGCTATACACTGCCCTTTTTTTCACAGAATTTTTGGTTAAAAATTGTTCTGTCTCCTACTTGCATTTCGAGGCATCAGCTAAGCTAGTTTGTGCTTCGAATACACACAAACGGAATATCTGGCTTGAGATGTGAGATTGGAGGACACACCCAGATTGTGGGTGTCAAGAAGTGTGGGCACTGCCCTTTTTTTCACAGATTTTTTGGTTGAAAAATTTTCTGTCTCCTACTTCCATTTCGAGGCATCAGCTGAGCTAGTTTGTGCCTTGAATACACAGAAACAGAATATCTGGCTTGAGATGTGCAATTGGAGGACACACCCAGATTGTGGGTTTCAAGAAGTGTGGGCTATACACTGCCCTTTTTTCACAAATTTTTTGGTTGAAAAATTTTCTGTCTCCTACTTGCATTTCGAGGCATCAGCTAAGCTAGTTTGTGTTTCGAATACACACAAACGGAATATCTGGCTTGAGATGTGAGATTGGAGGACACACCCAGATTGTGGGTGTCAAGAAGTGTGGGCACTGCCCTTTTTTTTCACAGAATTTTTGGTTGAAAAATTTTCTGTCTTCTACTTGGATTTCGAGGCATCAGCTGAGCTAGTTTGTGCCTCGAATACACAGAAACAGAATAACTGGCTTGAGATGTGCAATTGGAGGACACACCCAGATTGTGGGTTTCAAGAAGTGTGGGCTATACACTGCCCTTTTTTTCACAGATTTTTTGGTTGAAAATTTTTCTGTCTCCTACTTCCAATTCGAAGCATCAGCTAAGCTAGTTTGTGTTTCGAATACACAGAAACAGAATATCTGGCTTGAGATGTGCGATTGGAGGACACACCCAGATTGTGGGTGTCAAGAAGTGTGGGCTATACACTGCCCTTTTTTTCACAGATTTTTTGGTTGAAAATTTTTCTGTCTCCTACTTCCAATTCGAAGCATCAGCTAAGCTAGTTTGTGTTTCGAATACACAGAAACAGAATATCTGGCTTGAGATGTGAGATTGGAGGACACACCCAGATTGTGGGTGTCAAGAAGTGTGGGCACTGCCCTTTTTTTCACAGATTTTTTGGTTGAAAAATTTTCTGTCTCCTACTTCCATTTCGAGGCATCAGCTGAGCTAGTTTGTGCCTTGAATACACAGAAACAGAATATCTGGCTTGAGATGTGCAATTGGAGGACACACCCAGATTGTGGGTTTCAAGAAGTGTGGGCTATACACTGCCCTTTTTTCACAAATTTTTTGGTTGAAAAATTTTCTGTCTCCTACTTGCATTTCGAGGCATCAGCTAAGCTAGTTTGTGTTTCGAATACACACAAACGGAATATCTGGCTTGAGATGTGAGATTGGAGGACACACCCAGATTGTGGGTGTCAAGAAGTGTGGGCACTGCCCTTTTTTTTCACAGAATTTTTGGTTGAAAAATTTTCTGTCTTCTACTTGGATTTCGAGGCATCAGCTGAGCTAGTTTGTGCCTCGAATACACAGAAACAGAATAACTGGCTTGAGATGTGCAATTGGAGGACACACCCAGATTGTGGGTTTCAAGAAGTGTGGGCTATACACTGCCCTTTTTTTCACAGATTTTTTGGTTGAAAATTTTTCTGTCTCCTACTTCCAATTCGAAGCATCAGCTAAGCTAGTTTGTGTTTCGAATACACAGAAACAGAATATCTGGCTTGAGATGTGCGATTGGAGGACACACCCAGATTGTGGGTGTCAAGAAGTGTGGGCTATACACTGCCCTTTTTTTCACAGATTTTTTGGTTGAAAATTTTTCTGTCTCCTACTTCCAATTCGAAGCATCAGCTAAGCTAGTTTGTGTTTCGAATACACACAAACGGAATATCTGGCTTGAGATGTGAGATTGGAGGACACACCCAGATTGTGGGTGTCAAGAAGTGTGGGCACTGCCCTTTTTTTTCACAGAATTTTTGGTTGAAAAATTTTCTGTCTCCTACTTCCAATTCGAGGCATCAGCTAAGCTAGCTTGTGCCTTGAATACACAGAAACAGAATATCTGGCGTGAGATGTGCAATTGGAGGACACACCCAGATTGTGGGTTTCAAGAAGTGTGGGCTGCTGGACTGCCCTTTTTTTCACCGAATTTTTGGTTGAAAAATTTTCTGTCTTCTACTTGGATTTCGAGGCATCAGCTGAGCTAGTTTGTGCCTCGAATACACAGAAACAGAATAACTGGCTTGAGATGTGCAATTGGAGAACACACCCAGATTGTGGGTTTCAAGAAGTGTGGGCTATACACTGCCCTTTTTTTCACAGAATTTTTGGTTGAAAAATTTTCTGTCTCCTACTTCCAATTCGAAGCATCAGCTAAGCTAGTTTGTGTTTCGAATACACACAAACGGAATATCTGGCTTGAGATGTGCAATTGGAGAACGCACCCAGATTGTGGGTTTCAAGAAGTGTGGGCTATACACTGCCCTTTTTTTCACAGAATTTTTGGTTGAAAAATTTTCTGTCTCCTACTTCCAATTCGAAGCATCAGCTAAGCTAGTTTGTGTTTCGAATACACACAAACGGAATATCTGGCTTGTGATGTGCAATTGGAGGACACACCCAGATTGTGGGTTTCAAGAAGTGTGGGCTATACACTGCCCTATTTTTCACAGATTTTTTGGTTGAAAAATTTTCTGTCTCCTACTTCCAATTCGAGGCATCAGCTAAGCTAGTTTGTGCCTCGAATACACAGAAACAGAATATCTGGCTTGAGATGTGCAATTGGAAGACACACCCAGATTGTGGGTGTCAAGAAGTGTATGCTATACACTGCCCTTTTTTTCACCGAATTTTTGGTTGAAAAATTTTCTGTCTTCTACTTGGATTTCGAGGCATCAGCTGAGCTAGTTTGTGCCTCGAATACACAGAAACAGAATAACTGGCTTGAGATGTGCAATTGGAGGACACACCCAGATTGTGGGTTTCAAGAAGTGTGGGCTATACACTGCCCTATTTTTCACCGAATTTTTGGTTGAAAAATTTTCTGTCTTCTACTTGGATTTCGAGGCATCAGCTGAGCTAGTTTGTGCCTCGAATACACAGAAACAGAATAACTGGCTTGAGATGTGCAATTGGAGAACACACCCAGATTGTGGGTTTCAAGAAGTGTGGGCTATACACTGCCCTTTTTTTCACAGAATTTTTGGTTGAAAAATTTTCTGTCTCCTACTTCCAATTCGAAGCATCAGCTAAGCTAGTTTGTGTTTCGAATACACACAAACGGAATATCTGGCTTGTGATGTGCAATTGGAGGACACACCCAGATTGTGGGTTTCAAGAAGTGTGGGCTATACACTGCCCTTTTTCTCATATATTTTTTGGTTAAAAAATTTTCTGTCTCCTACTTCCATTTCGAGGCATCAGCTAAGCTAGTTTGTGCCTCGAATACACAGAAACAGAATATCTGGCTTGAGATGTGCAATTGGAGGACACACCCAGATTGTGGGTTTCAAGAAGTGTATGCTATACACTGCCCTTTTTTTCACCGAATTTTTGGTTGAAAAATTTTCTGTCTTCTACTTGGATTTCGAGGCATCAGCTGAGCTAGTTTGTGCCTCGAATACACAGAAACAGAATAACTGGCTTGAGATGTGCAATTGGAGAACACACCCAGATTGTGGGTTTCAAGAAGTGTGGGCTATACACTGCCCTTTTTTTCACAGAATTTTTGGTTGAAAAATTTTCTGTCTCCTACTTCCAATTCGAAGCATCAGCTAAGCTAGTTTGTGTTTCGAATACACACAAACGGAATATCTGGCTTGTGATGTGCAATTGGAGGACACACCCAGATTGTGGGTTTCAAGAAGTGTGGGCTATACACTGCCCTATTTTTCACAGATTTTTTGGTTGAAAAATTTTCTGTCTCCTACTTCCAATTCGAGGCATCAGCTAAGCTAGTTTGTGCCTCGAATACACAGAAACAGAATATCTGGCTTGAGATGTGCAATTGGAGGACACACCCAGATTGTGGGTTTTTTTTTTTTTTTTTTTGTAAGAAGGTGGAAAGCATCGAAAGCCTGAGTGTGGGACTTTAATCCACTAAAACCACCTCTGCCTCAAACCACGGTACCGCCGTCTGCATGTCCGGAGGTGTAACTGCGAATGCACGAAAGTCTGTCTGTCGGTGCGTGTATAATGAACGTATGTATGTATGCATGCATCTACCATTGTGTCAGGTGTGTATGTCGGTTCATGTCGCGAGCGTTTGACTGCTTATATGCGCATTTCGTAGCTCTGGTTGTGTGTATGAGTATGTGTATGTAGATGTGGTCGGTTCGTGGCGTTCGGTTGCTTGGTAGTGTGCGTATGCGTTGATCCATGTACATATTTGCCGGGGTTTGCAGATTGTTACCGTCGGGTTGCTCTTTCTTCCAGGCGAAGCTGCTGCATTATCATTGCGATAACTTCATTTGCCGTCTCCCAGGCTTCAGACGTCGTTAGCATGAAAGTTATCAGCCCTCTTGGTGTCACCTGTCCACCTATTGCCATTTCGAGTATATCCCTGGCCGTCGAGTATCCTCGGCATTCCATCAGGATATGCTCTGCATTCTGGGTTTTCCCATCGCAATGCGGGCAATATGGGTCATCCGCATGTTTGTATTTGTAGAGGTACTCCCGGAAGCATCCATGCCCCGAGAGGAATTGCGTTAGGTAGTAGTTTACCTCTCCGTGTCCTCTACTGTTCCACTCCTCTATGTTGGGGATTAATGTGTGGGTCCATCTCCCCTTGGTGGTAGTATCCCATCTGTCTTGCCACTGTGCCTGGATGGCAGCGCCAGCTATTCTTCTTTGTTCCGGCTCGGTTCCACGTTGTTTGGCTGCCTTTTTGACTTCTAAGTCAATAGGCATTCTGCCCGATATCACGCTTATGGCTTCCGCAGACACAGTTCTAAAAGCGCAGCATACTCTTATCGAAGCGACTCGGTGCGATGCGTTCATGTATTTCATGTACGACTTGACTTCCGACGCTGATGCCCACACGGGAGACGCGTACATAAGCATCGACTTGCTCACTGTTGCTAACAGGTTTCTGATTGGCTGCCTGGGTCCTCCTACATTTGGCATTATCCTCGACAGTGCCGCTACTGCCCTGGAGGCTTTTTCACCTTCGTATCTTAGGTGCTCTTTGAAACTGAGCCTGTGGTCCAACAGCATTCCCAGGTATCTAATGTGTGGGCTCGACTCAATGGTATGCAAGCCAACCTGTATGGTGAGGTATTCTACCCTTTTTCTGCTGCTTATTAGTAGTGCTTCTGTTTTGTGGTCCGCCAGTTCTAAGTTTGATGTCTGTAGCCAGGCCCTGACATCTCTGATGGCATGCCCACATTTCTCTGACGTTTCGGTCATCGTTGTTGCCACAACAACTACTGCCAATGATGTGTACTCCGCTCGGCTTTGGTATTCTTAGGATCCCATCGTACATTATGTTCCACAACACTGGGCCAAGCACTGACCCTTGCGGAACTCCTCCAGTAATGTTATATTCCTTTGGCCCTTCTTCTGTGTCGTAGTGAAGGGTTCTGTCTTTGAGGTAGCTGGCGATTATTCTCCTTATATAGTTAGGTGTCTGCAGGTTGCATAAGGCTCTGCTTATACAGTTCCAGCTGACTGAGTTGAAAGCGTTTTTTATGTCGAGTGTTATGACGGCACAGTACCGCTTTGTCCCTCCTAACCATCTTCTTCCCGCGATTGCTTCACGCGCAATGTTGCACACTGCCTCTATAGCATGTATGGTGCTTCGCTTCTTTCTGAAGCCATACTGTTGGTTGGAGAGCCCGTGGTCTCCTTCAGTGTGTCTCTCGAGTCTTGCTCGTATAATTTTCTCTAGAATTTTTCCCATTGTGTCGAGCATGCACAGCGGCCTGTATGACGACGGCTGGTCAGGTGGCTTGTTACCCTTCGAGATGAGGACTAGCCGCTGTCTTTTCCACTGTAGTGGGAATTCCCCTTCCACTAAGCATGTCGTATACAATTGTGTGAAGATCTCTGGCCTTATCTTGATCGCTTTTTTAAGGACCAGGTTCGGGATTCCGTCCATTCCTGGCGTCTTGTTGATCTTTAACGCTGCTGCAGCTTCTAGGATTTCCTCAGTTGTTACTGGCGGTATTATCTCCGCTTCCGCTGACGTTTCTTGATAGAGTATCGGGACCTCATCTTTCGCCGGAAATAGAGTGTTAACGATCAAGCGCATCATGTTCGGACATGTCGGTGCCGCTGCCCAGATTGTGGGTGTCAAGAAGTGTGGGCTATACACTGCACTTTTTCTCACAGATTTTTTGGTTAAAAAATTTTCTGTCTCCTACTTCCATTTCGAGGCATCAGCTAAGCTAGTTTGTGCCTCGAATACACAGAAACAGAATATCTGGCTTGAGATGTGCGATTGGAGGACACACCCAGATTGTGGGTGTCAAGAAGTGTGGGCTATACATAAAAAAATAAAAAATAAATACTTGGCGCTACAGGTCGATGGGACCCAGGGCCTAGCTTCTCACAACCATTCGTGTTGTGCGTGTTACATTCTTTACACGAATGGAAGGGGCCTACTGTTTAATGCCGTGTCCGAAGGGCAATTTGTTATTTGAGAGGCTTTCTCGAGACAGTTATACTCTCGGATGTTTGTCAGACGCTCGCGAGAGGTGGGGCCGTGAAAAACTTTTAGGTGTTCCCCGACTGGGATTCGATCTCGAACCCCTTGCTCCGTAGTCCAACGCACTAACCACTGAGCCACGGCGCCCACACTGCCCTTTTTTTCACAGATTTTTTGGTTGAAACATTTTCTGTCTCCTACTTGCATTTCGAGGCATCAGCTAAGCTAGTTTGTGTTTCGAATACACACAAACGGAATATCTGGCTTGAGATGTGCAATTGGAGGACACACCCAGATTGTGGGTGTCAAGAAGTGTGGGCTATAGACTGCCCTTTTTTTCACAGATTTTTTGGTTGAAAATTTTCTGTCTCCTACTTGCATTTCGAAGCATCAGCTAAGCTAGTTTGTGTTTCGAATACACACAAACGGAATATCTGGCTTGAGATGTGCAATTGGAGGACACACCCAGATTGTGGGTGTCAAGAAGTGTGGGCTATAGACTGCCCTTTTTTTCACAGATTTTTTGGTTGAAAATTTTCTGTCTCCTACTTGCATTTCGAAGCATCAGCTAAGCTAGTTTGTGTTTCGAATACACACAAACGGAATATCTGGCTTGAGATGTGAGATTGGAGGACACACATAGATTGTGGGTGTCAAGAAGTGTGGGCTATACACTGCCCTTTTTTTCACAGATTTTTTGGTTGAAACATTTTCTGTCTCCTACTTGCATTTCCAGGCATCAGCTAAGCTAGTTTGTGTTTCGAATACACACAAACGGAATATCTGGCTTGAGATGTGCAATTGGAGGACACACCCAGATTGTGGGTGTCAAGAAGTGTGGGCTATAGACTGCCCTTTTTTTCACAGATTTTTTGGTTGAAAATTTTCTGTCTCCTACTTGCATTTCGAAGCATCAGCTAAGCTAGTTTGTGTTTCGAATACACACAAACGGAATATCTGGCTTGAGATGTGAGATTGGAGGACACACATAGATTGTGGGTGTCAAGAAGTGTGGGCTATACACTGCCCTTTTTTTCACAGATTTTTTGGTTGAAACATTTTCTGTCTCCTACTTGCATTTCGAGGCATCAGCTAAGCTAGTTTGTGTTTCGAATACACACAAACGGAATATCTGGCTTGAGATGTGCAATTGGAGGACACACATAGATTGTGGGTGTCAAGAAGTATGGGCTATACACTGCCCTTTTTTTCACAGATTTTTTGGTTGAAAAATTTTCTGTCTCCTACTTGCATTTCCAGGCATCAGCTAAGCTAGTTTGTGTTTCGAATACACACAAACGGAATATCTGGCTTGAGATGTGCAATTGGAGGACACACCCAGATTGTGGGTGTCAAGAAGTATGGGCTATAGACTGCCCTTTTTTTCACAGATTTTTTGGTTGAAAATTTTCTGTCTCCTACTTGCATTTCGAAGCATCAGCTAAGCTAGTTTGTGTTTCGAATACACACAAACGGAATATCTGGCTTGAGATGTGAGATTGGAGGACACACATAGATTGTGGGTGTCAAGAAGTGTGGGCTATACACTGCCCTTTTTTTCACAGATTTTTTGGTTGAAAAATTTTCTGTCTCCTACTTGCATTTCGAGGCATCAGCTAAGCTAGTTTGTGTTTCGAATACACACAAACGGAATATCTGGCTTGAGATGTGCAATTGGAGGACACACCCAGATTGTGGGTGTCAAGAAGTGTGGGCTATAGACTGCCCTTTTTTTCACAGATTTTTTGGTTGAAAATTTTCTGTCTCCTACTTGCATTTCGAAGCATCAGCTAAGCTAGTTTGTGTTTCGAATACACACAAACGGAATATCTGGCTTGAGATGTGAGATTGGAGGACACACATAGATTGTGGGTGTCAAGAAGTGTGGGCTATACACTGCCCTTTTTTTCACAGATTTTTTGGTTGAAACATTTTCTGTCTCCTACTTGCATTTCGAGGCATCAGCTAAGCTAGTTTGTGTTTCGAATACACACAAACGGAATATCTGGCTTGAGATGTGCAATTGGAGGACACACCCAGATTGTGGGTGTCAAGAAGTGTGGGCTATAGACTGCCCTTTTTTTCACAGATTTTTTGGTTGAAAATTTTCTGTCTCCTACTTGCATTTCGAAGCATCAGCTAAGCTAGTTTGTGTTTCGAATACACACAAACGGAATATCTGGCTTGAGATGTGAGATTGGAGGACACACATAGATTGTCGGTGTCAAGAAGTATGGGCTATACACTGCCCTTTTTTTCACAGATTTTTTGGTTGAAAAATTTTCTGTCTCCTACTTGCATTTCGAGGCATCAGCTAAGCTAGTTTGTGTTTCGAATACACACAAACGGAATATCTGGCTTGAGATGTGCAATTGGAGGACACACCCAGATTGTGGGTGTCAAGAAGTGTGGGCTATAGACTGCCCTTTTTTTCACAGATTTTTTGGTTGAAAATTTTCTGTCTCCTACTTGCATTTCGAAGCATCAGCTAAGCTAGTTTGTGTTTCGAATACACACAAACGGAATATCTGGCTTGAGATGTGAGATTGGAGGACACACATAGATTGTCGGTGTCAAGAAGTATGGGCTATACACTGCCCTTTTTTTCACAGATTTTTTGGTTGAAAAATTTTCTGTCTCCTACTTGCATTTCGAGGCATCAGCTAAGCTAGTTTGTGTTTCGAATACACACAAACGGAATATCTGGCTTGAGATGTGCAATTGGAGGACACACCCAGATTGTGGGTGTCAAGAAGTGTGGGCTATAGACTGCCCTTTTTTTCACAGATTTTTTGGTTGAAAATTTTCTGTCTCCTACTTGCATTTCGAGGCATCAGCTAAGCTAGTTTGTGTTTCGAATACACACAAACGGAATATCTGGCTTGAGATGTGCAATTGGAGGACACACCCAGATTGTGGGTGTCAAGAAGTGTGGGCTATAGACTGCCCTTTTTTTCACAGATTTTTTGGTTGAAAATTTTCTGTCTCCTACTTGCATTTCGAAGCATCAGCTAAGCTAGTTTCTGTTTCGAATACACACAAACAGAATATCTGGCTTGAGATGTGCAATTGGAGGACACACCCAGATTGTGGGTGTCAAGAAGTGTGGGCTATAGACTGCCCTTTTTTTCACAGATTTTTTGGTTGAAAATTTTCTGTCTCCTACTTGCATTTCGAAGCATCAGCTAAGCTAGTTTGTGTTTCGAATACACACAAACGGAATATCTGGCTTGAGATGTGAGATTGGAGGACACACATAGATTGTGGGTGTCAAGAAGTGTGGGCTATACACTGCCCTTTTTTTCACAGATTTTTTGGTTGAAACATTTTCTGTCTCCTACTTGCATTTCGAGGCATCAGCTAAGCTAGTTTGTGTTTCGAATACACACAAACGGAATATCTGGCTTGAGATGTGCAATTGGAGGATATACCCAGATTGTGGGTGTCAAGAAGTGTGGGCTATACACTGCCCTTTTTTTCACAGATTTTTTGGTTGAAACATTTTCTGTCTCCTACTTGCATTTCGAGGCATCAGCTAAGCTAGTTTGTGTTTCGAATACACACAAACGGAATATCTGGCTTGAGATGTGCAATTGGAGGATATACCCAGATTGTGGGTGTCAAGAAGTGTGGGCTATACACTGCCCTTTTTTTCACAGATTTTTTGGTTGAAACATTTTCTGTCTCCTACTTGCATTTCGAGGCATCAGCTAAGCTAGTTTGTGTTTCGAATACACACAAACGGAATATCTGGCTTGAGATGTGAGATTGGAGGACACACAGAGATTGTGGGTGTCAAGAAGTGTGGGCTATACACTGCCCTTTTTTTCACAGATTTTTTGGTTGAAAATTTTTCTGTCTCCTACTTGCATTTCGAGGCATCAGCTAAGCTAGTTTGTGCCTCGAATACACAGAAACAGAATATCTGGCTTGAGATGTGAGATTGGAGGACACACCCAGATTGTGGGTGTCAAGAAGTGTGTTCTATACACTGCCCTTTTTTTCACAGATTTTTTGGTTGAAAATTTTTCTGTCTCCTACTTGCATTTCGAGGCATCAGCTAAGCTAGTTTGTGCCTCGAATACACAGAAACAGAATATCTGGCTTGAGATGTGAGATTGGAGGACACACCCAGATTGTGGGTGTCAAGAAGTGTGGGCTATACACTGCCCTTTTTTTCACAGATTTTTTGGTTGAAAATTTTTCTGTCTCCTACTTGCATTTCGAGGCATCAGCTTAGCTAGTTTGTGCCTCGAATACACAGAAACAGAATATCTGGCTTGAGATGTGAGATTGGAGGACACACCCAGATTGTGGGTGTCAAGAAGTGTGGGCCATACACTGCCCTTTTTTTCACAGATTTTTTGGTTGAAACATTTTCTGTCTTCTGCATTCGAGGCATCAGCTAAGATAGTTTGTGTTTCGAATACACACAAACGGAATATCTGGCTTGAGATGTGAGATTGGAGGACACACCCAGATTGTGGGTGTCAAGAAGTGTGGGCTATACACTGCCCTTTTTTCACAGATTTTTTGGTTGAAAATTTTCTGTCTCCTACTTGCATTTCGAAGCATCAGCTAAGCTAGTTTGTGTTTCGAATACACACAAACGGAATATCTGGCTTGAGATGTGAGATTGGAGGACACACATAGATTGTGGGTGTCAAGAAGTGTGGGCTATACACTGCCCTTTTTTTCACAGATTTTTTGGTTGAAAAATTTTCTGTCTCCTACTTGCATTTCGAGGCATCAGCTAAGCTAGTTTGTGTTTCGAATACACACAAACGGAATATCTGGCTTGAGATGTGCAATTGGAGGACACACCCAGATTGTTGGTGTCAAGAAGTGTGGGCTATAGACTGCCCTTTTTTTCACAGATTTTTTGGTTGAAAATTTTCTGTCTCCTACTTGCATTTCGAAGCATCAGCTAAGCTAGTTTGTGTTTCGAATACACACAAACGGAATATCTGGCTTGAGATGTGAGATTGGAGGACACACATAGATTGTGGGTGTCAAGAAGTGTGGGCTATACACTGCCCTTTTTTTCACAGATTTTTTGGTTGAAACATTTTCTGTCTCCTACTTGCATTTCGAGGCATCAGCTAAGCTAGTTTGTGTTTCGAATACACACAAACGGAATATCTGGCTTGAGATGTGAGATTGGAGGACACACATAGATTGTCGGTGTCAAGAAGTATGGGCTATACACTGCCCTTTTTTTCACAGATTTTTTGGTTGAAAAATTTTCTGTCTCCTACTTGCATTTCGAGGCATCAGCTAAGCTAGTTTGTGTTTCGAATACACACAAACGGAATATCTGGCTTGAGATGTGCAATTGGAGGACACACCCAGATTGTGGGTGTCAAGAAGTGTGGGCTATAGACTGCCCTTTTTTTCACAGATTTTTTGGTTGAAAATTTTCTGTCTCCTACTTGCATTTCGAGGCATCAGCTAAGCTAGTTTGTGTTTCGAATACACACAAACGGAATATCTGGCTTGAGATGTGCAATTGGAGGACACACCCAGATTGTGGGTGTCAAGAAGTGTGGGCTATAGACTGCCCTTTTTTTCACAGATTTTTTGGTTGAAAATTTTCTGTCTCCTACTTGCATTTCGAAGCATCAGCTAAGCTAGTTTGTGTTTCGAATACACACAAACAGAATATCTGGCTTGAGATGTGCAATTGGAGGACACACCCAGATTGTGGGTGTCAAGAAGTGTGGGCTATAGACTGCCCTTTTTTTCACAGATTTTTTGGTTGAAAATTTTCTGTCTCCTACTTGCATTTCGAAGCATCAGCTAAGCTAGTTTGTGTTTCGAATACACACAAACGGAATATCTGGCTTGAGATGTGAGATTGGAGGACACACATAGATTGTGGGTGTCAAGAAGTGTGGGCTATACACTGCCCTTTTTTTCACAGATTTTTTGGTTGAAAATTTTTCTGTCTCCTACTTGCATTTCGAGGCATCAGCTAAGCTAGTTTGTGCCTCGAATACACAGAAACAGAATATCTGGCTTGAGATGTGAGATTGGAGGACACACCCAGATTGTGGGTGTCAAGAAGTGTGTTCTATACACTGCCCTTTTATTCACAGAATTTTTGGTTGAAAAATTTTCTGTCTTCTGCATTTGAGGCATCAGCTTAGCTAGTTTGTGCCTCGAATACACAGAAACAGAATATCTGGCTTGAGATGTGCAATTGGAGGACACACATAGATTGTGGGTGTCAAGAAGTGTGGGCTATACACTGCCCTTTTATTCACAGAATTTTTGGTTGAAAAATTTTCTGTCTCCTACTTGCATTTCGAGGCATCAGCTAAGCTAGTTTGCGTTTCGAATACACACAAACGGAATATCTGGCTTGAGATGTGCAATTGGAGGATATACCCAGATTGTGGGTGTCAAGAAGTGTGGGCTATATACTGCCCTTTTTTTCACAGATTTTTTGGTTGAAAATTTTTCTGTCTCCTACTTGCATTTCGAGGCATCAGCTAAGCTAGTTTGTGCCTCGAATACACAGAAACAGAATATCTGGCTTGAGATGTGAGATTGGAGGACACACCCAGATTGTGGGTGTCAAGAAGTGTGGGCTATACACTGCCCTTTTTTTCACAGATTTTTTGGTTGAAAATTTTTCTGTCTCCTACTTGCATTTCGAGGCATCAGCTTAGCTAGTTTGTGCCTCGAATACACAGAAACAGAATATCTGGCTTGAGATGTGAGATTGGAGGACACACCCAGATTGTGGGTGTCAAGAAGTGTGGGCCATACACTGCCCTTTTTTTCACAGATTTTTTGGTTGAAAATTTTCTGTCTCCTACTTGCATTTCGAAGCATCAGCTAAGCTAGTTTGTGTTTCGAATACACACAAACGGAATATCTGGCTTGAGATGTGATATTGGAGGACACACCCAGATTGTGGGTGTCAAGAAGTGTGGGCTATACACTGCCCTTTTTTTCACAGAATTTTTGGTTGAAAATTTTTTGTCTCCTACTTGCATTTCGAGGCATCAGCTAAGCTAGTTTGCGTTTCGAATACACACAAACGGAATATCTGGCTTGAGATGTGCAATTGGAGGATATACCCAGATTGTGGGTGTCAAGAAGTGTGGGCTATATACTGCCCTTTTTTTCACAGATTTTTTGGTTGAAAATTTTTCTGTCTCCTACTTGCATTTCGAGGCATCAGCTAAGCTAGTTTGTGCCTCGAATACACAGAAACAGAATATCTGGCTTGAGATGTGAGATTGGAGGACACACCCAGATTGTGGGTGTCAAGAAGTGTGGGCTATAGACTGCCCTTTTTTTCACAGATTTTTTGGTTGAAAATTTTCTGTCTCCTACTTGCATTTCGAAGCATCAGCTAAGCTAGTTTGTGTTTCGAATACACACAAACGGAATATCTGGCTTGAGATGTGAGATTGGAGGACACACATAGATTGTGGGTGTCAAGAAGTGTGGGCTATACACTGCCCTTTTTTCACAGATTTTTTGGTTGAAAATTTTTCTGTCTTCTGCATTTGAGGCATCAGCTTAGCTAGTTTGTGCCTCGAATACACAGAAACAGAATATCTGGCTTGAGATGTGCAATTGGAGGACACACATAGATTGTGGGTGTCAAGAAGTGTGGGCTATACACTGCCCTTTTATTCACAGAATTTTTGGTTGAAAAATTTTCTGTCTCCTACTTGCATTTCGAGGCATCAGCTAAGCTAGTTTGCGTTTCGAATACACACAAACGGAATATCTGGCTTGAGATATGCAATTGGAGGATATACCCAGATTGTGGGTGTCAAGAAGTGTGGGCTATATACTGCCCTTTTTTTCACAGATTTTTTGGTTGAAAATTTTTCTGTCTCCTACTTGCATTTCGAGGCATCAGCTAAGCTAGTTTGTGCCTCGAATACACAGAAACAGAATATCTGGCTTGAGATGTGAGATTGGAGGACACACCCAGATTGTGGGTGTCAAGAAGTGTGGGCTATACACTGCCCTTTTTTTCACAGATTTTTTGGTTGAAAATTTTTCTGTCTCCTACTTGCATTTCGAGGCATCAGCTTAGCTAGTTTGTGCCTCGAATACACAGAAACAGAATATCTGGCTTGAGATGTGAGATTGGAGGACACACCCAGATTGTGGGTGTCAAGAAGTGTGGGCCATACACTGCCCTTTTTTTCACAGATTTTTTGGTTGAAACATTTTCTGTCTTCTGCATTCGAGGCATCAGCTAAGCTAGTTTGTGTTTCGAATACACACAAACGGAATATCTGGCTTGAGATGTGAGATTGGAGGACACACCCAGATTGTGGGTGTCAAGAAGTGTGGGCTATACACTGCCCTTTTTTCACAGATTTTTTGGTTGAAAATTTTTCTGTCTTCTGCATTTGAGGCATCAGCTTAGCTAGTTTGTGCCTCGAATACACAGAAACAGAATATCTGGCTTGAGATGTGCAATTGGAGGACACACATAGATTGTGGGTGTCAAGAAGTGTGGGCTATACACTGCCCTTTTATTCACAGAATTTTTGGTTGAAAAATTTTCTGTCTCCTACTTGCATTTCGAGGCATCAGCTAAGCTAGTTTGTGTTTCGAATACACACAAACGGAATATCTGGCTTGAGATGTGAGATTGGAGGACACACATAGATTGTGGGTGTCAAGAAGTGTGGGCTATACACTGCCCTTTTTTTCACAGATTTTTTGGTTGAAAATTTTTCTGTCTCCTACTTGCATTTCGAGGCATCAGCTAAGCTAGTTTGTGCCTCGAATACACAGAAACAGAATATCTGGCTTGAGATGTGAGATTGGAGGACACACCCAGATTGTGGGTGTCAAGAAGTGTGTTCTATACACTGCCCTTTTTTTCACAGATTTTTTGGTTGAAAATTTTTCTGTCTCCTACTTGCATTTCGAGGCATCAGCTAAGCTAGTTTGTGCCTCGAATACACAGAAACAGAATATCTGGCTTGAGATGTGAGATTGGAGGACACACCCAGATTGTGGGTGTCAAGAAGTGTGGGCTATACACTGCCCTTTTTTTCACAGATTTTTTGGTTGAAAATTTTTCTGTCTCCTACTTGCATTTCGAGGCATCAGCTTAGCTAGTTTGTGCCTCGAATACACAGAAACAGAATATCTGGCTTGAGATGTGAGATTGGAGGACACACCCAGATTGTGGGTGTCAAGAAGTGTGGGCCATACACTGCCCTTTTTTTCACAGATTTTTTGGTTGAAACATTTTCTGTCTTCTGCATTCGAGGCATCAGCTAAGCTAGTTTGTGTTTCGAATACACACAAACGGAATATCTGGCTTGAGATGTGAGATTGGAGGACACACCCAGATTGTGGGTGTCAAGAAGTGTGGGCTATACACTGCCCTTTTTTCACAGATTTTTTGGTTGAAAATTTTTCTGTCTTCTGCATTTGAGGCATCAGCTTAGCTAGTTTGTGCCTCGAATACACAGAAACAGAATATCTGGCTTGAGATGTGCAATTGGAGGACACACATAGATTGTGGGTGTCAAGAAGTGTGGGCTATACACTGCCCTTTTATTCACAGAATTTTTGGTTGAAAAATTTTCTGTCTCCTACTTGCATTTCGAGGCATCAGCTAAGCTAGTTTGCGTTTCGAATACACACAAACGGAATATCTGGCTTGAGATGTGCAATTGGAGGATATACCCAGATTGTGGGTGTCAAGAAGTGTGGGCTATATACTGCCCTTTTTTTCACAGATTTTTTGGTTGAAACATTTTCTGTCTCCTACTTGCATTTCGAGGCATCAGCTAAGCTAGTTTGTGTTTCGAATACACACAAACGGAATATCTGGCTTGAGATGTGCAATTGGAGGACACACATAGATTGTGGGTGTCAAGAAGTATGGGCTATACACTGCCCTTTTTTTCACAGATTTTTTGGTTGAAACATTTTCTGTCTCCTACTTGCATTTCGAGGCATCAGCTAAGCTAGTTTGTGTTTCGAATACACACAAACGGAATATCTGGCTTGAGATGTGAGATTGGAGGACACACCCAGATTGTGGGTGTCAAGAAGTGTGGGCTATACACTGCCCTTTTTTTCACAGATTTTTTGGTTGAAAATTTTTCTGTCTCCTACTTGCATTTCGAGGCATCAGCTAAGCTAGTTTGTGCCTCGAATACACAGAAACAGAATATCTGGCTTGAGATGTGATATTGGAGGACACACCCAGATTGTGGGTGTCAAGAAGTGTGGGCTATACACTGCCCTTTTTTTCACAGAATTTTTGGTTGAAAATTTTTTGTCTCCTACTTGCATTTCGAGGCATCAGCTAAGCTAGTTTGTGTTTCGAATACACACAATCGGAATATCTGGCTTGAGATGTGCAATTGGAGGACACACCCAGATTGTGGGTGTCAAGAAGTGTGGGCCATACACTGCCCTTTTTTTCACAGATTTTTTGGTTAAAAAATTTTCTGTCTTCTGCATTCGAGGCATCAGCTTAGCTAGTTTGTGCCTCGAATACACAGAAACTGAATATCTGGCTTGAGATGTGAGATTGGAGGACACACCCAGATTGTGGGTGTCAAGAAGTGTGGGCTATACACTGCCCTTTTTTTCACAGATTTTTTGGTTGAAAATTTTTCTGTCTCCTACTTGCATTTCGAGGCATCAGCTAAGCTAGTTTGTGCCTCGAATACACAGAAACTGAATATCTGGCTTGAGATGTGAGATTGGAGGACACACCCAGATTGTGGGTGTCAAGAAGTGTGGGCTATACACTGCCCTTTTTTTCACAGATTTTTTGGTTGAAACATTTTCTGTCTCCTACTTGCATTTCGAGGCATCAGCTAAGCTAGTTTGTGTTTCGAATACACACAAACGGAATATCTGAATTGAGATGTGAGATTGGAGGACACACCCAGATTGTGGGTGTCAAGAAGTGTGGGCTATACACTGCCCTTTTTTTCACAGATTTTTTGGTTGAAAATTTTTCTGTCTCCTACTTGCATTTCGAGGCATCAGCTAAGCTAGTTTGTGCCTCGAATACACAGAAACAGAATATCTGGCTTGAGATGTGATATTGGAGGACACACCCAGATTGTGGGTGTCAAGAAGTGTGGGCTATACACTGCCCTTTTTTTCACAGAATTTTTGGTTGAAAATTTTTTGTCTCCTACTTGCATTTCGAGGCATCAGCTAAGCTAGTTTGTGTTTCGAATACACACAATCGGAATATCTGGCTTGAGATGTGCAATTGGAGGACACACCCAGATTGTGGGTGTCAAGAAGTGTGGGCCATACACTGCCCTTTTTTTCACAGATTTTTTGGTTAAAAAATTTTCTGTCTTCTGCATTCGAGGCATCAGCTTAGCTAGTTTGTGCCTCGAATACACAGAAACTGAATATCTGGCTTGAGATGTGAGATTGGAGGACACACCCAGATTGTGGGTGTCAAGAAGTGTGGGCTATACACTGCCCTTTTTTTCACAGATTTTTTGGTTGAAAATTTTTCTGTCTCCTACTTGCATTTCGAGGCATCAGCTAAGCTAGTATTTGCCTCGAATACACAGAAACTGAATATCTGGCTTGAGATGTGAGATTGGAGGACACACCCAGATTGTGGGTGTCAAGAAGTGTGGGCTATACACTGCCCTTTTTTTCACAGAATTTTTGGTTGAAAATTTTTTGTCTCCTACTTGCATTTCGAGGCATCAGCTAAGCTAGTTTGTGTTTCGAATACACACAATCGGAATATCTGGCTTGAGATGTGCAATTGGAGGACACACCCAGATTGTGGGTGTCAAGAAGTGTGGGCCATACACTGCCCTTTTTTCACAGATTTTATGTTTGAAAAATTTTCTGTCTCCTACTTGCATTTCGAGGCATCAGCTTAGCTAGTTTATGCCTCGAATACAGACAAACGGAATATCTGGCTTGAGATGTGCGATTGGAGGACACACCCAGATTGTTGGTGTCAAGAAGTGTGGGCTATACACTGCCCTTTTTTCACAGATTTTTTGGTTGAAAAATTTTCTGTCTCCTACTTCCATTTCGAGGCATCAGCTAAGCTAGTTTGTGTTTCGAATACACACAAACAGAATATCTGGCTTGAGATTTGAGATTGGAGGACACACATAGATTGTGGGTGTCAAGAAGTGTAGGCTATACACTGCCCTTTTTTTCACAGATTTTTTGGTTGAAAAATTTTCTGTCTCCTACTTGCATTTCGAGGCATCAGCTAAGCTAGTTTGTGTTTCGAATACACACAAACGGAATATCTGGCTTGAGATGTGCAATTGGAGGACACACCCAGATTGTGGGTGTCAAGAAGTGTGGGCACTGCCCTTTTTTTCACAGATACACTGCCTGAGCTAGTTTGTGTTTCGAATACACACAAACGGAATATCTGGCTTGAGATGTGAGATTGGAGGACACACATAGATTGTGGGTGTCAAGAAGTGTGGGCTATACACTGCCCTTTTTTCACAGATTTTTTGGTTAAAAAATTTTCTGTCTCCTACTTGCATTTCGAGGCATCAGCTAAGCTAGTTTGTGCCTCGAATACACAGAAACAGAATATCTGGCTTGAGATGTGCGATTGGAGGACACACAAAGATTGTGGGTGTCAAGAAGTGTGGGCTATAGACTGCCCTTTTTTTCACAGATACACTGCCTGAGCTAGTTTGTGTTTCGAATACACACAAACGGAATATCTGGCTTGAGATGTGCAATTGGAGGATATACCCAGATTGTGGGTGTCAAGAAGTGTGGGCTATATACTGCCCTTTTTTTCACAGATTTTTTGGTTGAAACATTTTCTGTCTCCTACTTGCATTTCGAGGCATCAGCTAAGTTAGTTTGTGTTTCGAATACACACAAACGGAATATATGACTTGAGATGTGCGATTGGATAACACACCCAGATTGTGGGTGTCAAGAAGTGTGGGCTATACACTGCCCTTTTTTCACAGATTTTTTGGTTAAAAAATTTTCTGTCTCCTGCTTCCATTTCGAGGCATCAGCTAAGCTTAATTATGCCTCGAATACATAGAAACAGAATATCTGGCTTGAGATGTGCGATTTTATTATATACCCAGATTGTGGGTGTCAAGAAGTGTGGGCTATACACTGCCCTTTTTTCACAAATTTTTTGGTTGAAAAATTTTCTGTCGCCTACTTGCATTTCGAGGCATCAGCTAAGCTAGTTTGTGTTTCGAATACACACAAACGGAATATCTGGCTTGAGATGTGCAATTGGAGGACACACCCAGATTGTGGGTGTCAAGAAGTGTGGGCTATACACTGCCCTTTTTTCACAGATTTTTTGGTTAAAAAATTTTCTGTCTCCTGCTTCCATTTCGAGGCATCAGCTAAGCTTAATTATGCCTCGAATGCATAGAAACAGAATATCTGGCTTGAGATGTGCGATTTTAGGATATACCCAGATTGTGGGTGTCAAGAAGTGTGGGCTATACACTGCCCTTTTTTCACAAATTTTTTGGTTGAAAAATTTTCTGTCGCCTACTTGCATTTCGAGGCATCCATAAGCTAGTTTGTGTTTCGAATACACACAAACGGAATATCTGGCTTGAGATGTGCAATTGGAGGACACACCCAGATTGTGGGTGTCAAGAAGTGTGGGCTATACACTGCCCTTTTTTTCACAGATTTGGTTGGTTGAAAATTTTTCTGTCTCCTACTTGCATTTCGAGGCATCAGCTAAGCTAGTTTGTGCCTCGAATACTCAGAAACAGAATATCTGGCTCGAGATGTGCAATTGGAGGACACACCCAGATTGTGGGTGTCAAGAAGTGTGGGCTATACACTGCCCTTTTTTTCACAGATTTTTTGGTTGAAAAATTTTCTGTCTCCTACTTGCATTTCGAGGCATCAGCTAAGCTAGTTTGTGCCTCGAATACTCAGAAACAGAATATCTGGCTTGAGATGTGCAATTGGAGGACACACCCATATTGTGGGTGTCAAGAAGTGTGGGCTATACACTGCCCTTTTTTCACAAGTTTTTTGGTTGAAAAATTTTCTGTCTCCTACTTGCATTTCGATACATCAGCTAAGCTAGTTTGTGTTTCGAATACACACAAACGGAATATCTGGCTTGAGATGTGCAATTGGAGGACGCACCCAGATTATGGGTGTCAAGAAGTGTGGGCTATACACTGCCCTTTTTTTCACAGATTTTTTGGTTGAAAATTTTTCTGTCTCCTACTTGCATTTCGAGGCATCAGCTAAGTTAGTTTGTGTTTCGAATACACACAAACGGAATACCTGGCTTGAGATGTGCAATTGGAGGACACACCCATATTGTGGGTGTCAAGAAGTGTGGGCTATACACTGCCCTATTTTTCACAGATTTTTTGGTTGAAAAATTTTCTGTCTTCTGCATTCGAGGCATCAGCTTAGCTAGTTTGTGCCTCGAATACACAGAAACAGAATATCTGGCTTGAGATGTGCGATGGGAGGACACACCCAGATTGTGGGTTTCAAGAAGTGTGGGCTATACACTGCCCTTTTTTTCAAAGATTTTTTGGTTGAAAAATTTTCTGTCTCCTACTTCCATTTCGAGGCATCAGCTAAGCTAGTTTGTGCCTCGAATACACAGAAACAGAATATCTGGCTTGAGATGTGCGATTGGAAGATATACCCAGATTGTGGATGTCAAGAAGTGTGGGCTATACACTGCCCTTTTTTTCACAGATTTTTTGGTTGAAAAATTTTCTGTCTCCTACTTGCATTTCGAGGCATCAGCTAAGCTAGCTTGTGTTTCGAATACGGAATATCTGGCTTGAGATGTGCAATTGGAGGACGCACCCATATTGTGGGTGTCAAGAAGTGTGGGCTATACACTGCCCTTTTTTCACAAATTTTTCGGTTGAAAAATTTTCTGTCTCCTACTTGCATTTCGAGGCATCAGCTAAGCTAGTTTGTGCCTCGAATACTCAGAAACAGAATATCTGGCTCGAGATGTGCGATTGGAAGATATACCTAGATTGTCGGTGTCAAGAAGTATGGGCTATACACTGCCCTTTTTCTCAGATATATATAGGTTGAAAAATTTTCTGTTTCCTACTTCCATTTCGAGGCATCAGCTAAGCTAGTTTGTGCCTCGAATACTCAGAAACAGAATACCTGGCTTGAGATGTGCAATTGGAGGACACACCCATATTGTGGGTGTCAAGAAGTGTGGGCTATACACTGCCCTTTTTTCACAAGTTTTTTGGTTGAAAAATTTTCTGTCTCCTACTTGCATTTCGAGGCATCAGCTAAGCTAGTTTGTGTTTCGAATACACACAAACGGAATACCTGGCTTGAGATGTGCAATTGGAGGACACACCCATATTGTGGGTGTCAAGAAGTGTGGGCTATACACTGCCCTATTTTTCACAGATTTTTTGGTTGAAAAATTTTCTGTCTTCTGCATTCGAGGCATCAGCTTAGCTAGTTTGTGCCTCGAATACACAGAAACAGAATATCTGGCTTGAGATGTGCAATTGGAGGACACACCCAGATTGTGGGTGTCAAGAAGTGTGGGCTATACACTGCCCTTTTTTCACAGATTTTTTGGTTAAAAAATTTTCTGTCTCCTGCTTCCATTTCGAGGCATCAGCTAAGCTTAATTATGCCTCGAATACATAGAAACAGAATATCTGGCTTGAGATGTGCGATTTTAGGATATACCCAGATTGTGGGTGTCAAGAAGTGTGGGCTATACACTGCCCTTTTTTCACAAATTTTTTGGTTGAAAAATTTTCTGTCGCCTACTTGCATTTCGAGGCATCAGCTAAGCTAGTTTGTGTTTCGAATACACACAAACGGAATATCTGGCTTGAGATGTGCAATTGGAGGACACACCCAGATTGTGGGTGTCAAGAAGTGTGGGCTATACACTGCCCTTTTTTTCACAGATTTTTTGGTTGAAAATTTTTCTGTCTCCTACTTGCATTTCGAGGCATCAGCTAAGCTAGTTTGTGCCTCGAATACTCAGAAACAGAATATCTGGCTCGAGATGTGCAATTGGAGGACACACCCAGATTGTGGGTGTCAAGAAGTGTGGGCTATACACTGCCCTTTTTTCACAGATTTTTTGGTTAAAAAATTTTCTGTCTCCTACTTGCATTTCGAGGCATCAGCTAAGCTAGTTTGTGTTTCGAATACACACAAACTTAATATCTGGCTTGAGATGTGCAATTGGAGGACACACCCAGATTGTGGGTGTCAAGAAGTGTGGGCTATACACTGCCCTTTTTTCACAGATTTTTTGGTTAAAAAATTTTCTGTCTCCTGCTTCCATTTCGAGGCATCAGCTAAGCTTAATTATGCCTCGAATACATAGAAACAGAATATCTGGCTTGAGATGTGCGATTTTAGGATATACCCAGATTGTGGGTGTCAAGAAGTGTGGGCTATACACTGCCCTTTTTTCACAAATTTTTTGGTTGAAAAATTTTCTGTCGCCTACTTGCATTTCGAGGCATCAGCTAAGCTAGTTTGTGTTTCGAATACACACAAACGGAATATCTGGCTTGAGATGTGCAATTGGAGGACACACCCAGATTGTGGGTGTCAAGAAGTGTGGGCTATACACTGCCCTTTTTTTCACAGATTTTTTGGTTGAAAATTTTTCTGTCTCCTACTTGCATTTCGAGGCATCAGCTAAGCTAGTTTGTGCCTCGAATACTCAGAAACAGAATATCTGGCTCGAGATGTGCAATTGGAGGACACACCCAGATTGTGGGTGTCAAGAAGTGTGGGCTATACACTGCCCTTTTTTCACAAATTTTTCGGTTGAAAAATTTTCTGTCTCCTACTTGCATTTCGAGGCATCAGCTAAGCTAGTTTGTGCCTCGAATACTCAGAAACAGAATATCTGGCTTGAGATGTGCAATTGGAGGACACACCCATATTGTGGGTGTCAAGAAGTGTGGGCTATACACTGCCCTTTTTTCACAAGTTTTTTGGTTGAAAAATTTTCTGTCTCCTACTTGCATTTCGATACATCAGCTAAGCTAGTTTGTGTTTCGAATACACACAAACGGAATATCTGGCTTGAGATGTGCAATTGGAGGACGCACCCAGATTATGGGTGTCAAGAAGTGTGGGCTATACACTGCCCTTTTTTTCACAGATTTTTTGGTTGAAAAATTTTCTGTCTCCTACTTGCATTTCGAGGCATCAGCTAAGCTAGTTTGTGCCTCGAATACACAGAAACAGAATAACTGGCTTGAGATGTGCAATTGGAGGACACACCCAGATTGTGGGTTTCAAGAAGTGTGGGCTATACACTGCCCTTTTTTTCACAGATTTTTTGGTTGAAAAATTTTCTGTCTCCTACTTCCATTTCGAGGCATCAGCTGAGCTAGTTTGTGCCTTGAATACACAGAAACAGAATATCTGGCTTGAGATGTGCAATTGGAGGACACACCCAGATTGTGGGTTTCAAGAAGTGTGGGCTATACACTGCCCTTTTTTCACAAATTTTTTGGTTGAAAATTTTTCTGTCTCCTACTTGCATTTCGAGGCATCAGCTAAGTTAGTTTGTGTTTCGAATACACACAAACGGAATACCTGGCTTGAGATGTGCAATTGGAGGACACACCCATATTGTGGGTGTCAAGAAGTGTGGGCTATACACTGCCCTATTTTTCACAGATTTTTTGGTTGAAAAATTTTCTGTCTTCTGCATTCGAGGCATCAGCTTAGCTAGTTTGTGCCTCGAATACACAGAAACAGAATATCTGGCTTGAGATGTGCGATTGGAAGATATACCCAGATTGTGGATGTCAAGAAGTGTGGGCTATACACTGCCCTTTTTTTCACAGATTTTTTGGTTGAAAATTTTTCTGTCTCCTACTTGCATTTCGAGGCATCAGCTAAGCTAGTTTGTGCCTCGAATACTCAGAAACAGAATATCTGGCTCGAGATGTGCGATTGGAAGATATACCTAGATTGTCGGTGTCAAGAAGTATGGGCTATACACTGCCCTTTTTCTCAGATATATATAGGTTGAAAAATTTTCTGTCTCCTACTTCCATTTCGAGGCATCAGCTAAGCTAGTTTGTGCCTCGAATACTCAGAAACAGAATACCTGGCTTGAGATGTGCAATTGGAGGACACACCCATATTGTGGGTGTCAAGAAGTGTGGGCTATACACTGCCCTTTTTTCACAAGTTTTTTGGTTGAAAAATTTTCTGTCTCCTACTTGCATTTCGAGGCATCAGCTAAGCTAGCTTGTGTTTCGAATACGGAATATCTGGCTTGAGATGTGCAATTGGAGGACGCACCCATATTGTGGGTGTCAAGAAGTGTGGGCTATACACTGCCCTTTTTTCACAAATTTTTCGGTTGAAAAATTTTCTGTCTCCTACTTGCATTTCGAGGCATCAGCTAAGCTAGTTTGTGCCTCGAATACTCAGAAACAGAATATCTGGCTCGAGATGTGCGATTGGAAGATATACCTAGATTGTCGGTGTCAAGAAGTATGGGCTATACACTGCCCTTTTTCTCAGATATATATAGGTTGAAAAATTTTCTGTCTCCTACTTCCATTTCGAGGCATCAGCTAAGCTAGTTTGTGCCTCGAATACTCAGAAACAGAATACCTGGCTTGAGATGTGCAATTGGAGGACACACCCATATTGTGGGTGTCAAGAAGTGTGGGCTATACACTGCCCTTTTTTCACAAGTTTTTTGGTTGAAAAATTTTCTGTCTCCTACTTGCATTTCGAGGCATCAGCTAAGCTAGTTTGTGTTTCGAATACATACAAACGGAATATCTGGCTTGAGATGTGCAATTGGAGGACGCACCCAGATTATGGGTGTCAAGAAGTGTGGGCTATACACTGCCCTTTTTTTCACAGATTTTTTGGTTGAAAATTTTTCTGTCTCCTACTTGCATTTCGAGGCATCAGCTAAGTTAGTTTGTGTTTCGAATACACACAAACGGAATACCTGGCTTGAGATGTGCAATTGGAGGACACACCCATATTGTGGGTGTCAAGAAGTGTGGGCTATACACTGCCCTATTTTTCACAGATTTTTTGGTTGAAAAATTTTCTGTCTTCTGCATTCGAGGCATCAGCTTAGCTAGTTTGTGCCTCGAATACACAGAAACAGAATATCTGGCTTGAGATGTGCGATGGGAGGACACACCCAGATTGTGGGTTTCAAGAAGTGTGGGCTATACACTGCCCTTTTTTTCAAAGATTTTTTGGTTGAAAAATTTTCTGTCTCCTACTTCCATTTCGAGGCATCAGCTAAGCTAGTTTGTGCCTCGAATACTCAGAAACAGAATATCTGGCTCGAGATGTGCGATTGGAAGATATACCTAGATTGTCGGTGTCAAGAAGTATGGGCTATACACTGCCCTTTTTCTCAGATATATATAGGTTGAAAAATTTTCTGTCTCCTACTTCCATTTCGAGGCATCAGCTAAGCTAGTTTGTGCCTCGAATACTCAGAAACAGAATACCTGGCTTGAGATGTGCAATTGGAGGACACACCCATATTGTGGGTGTCAAGAAGTGTGGGCTATACACTGCCCTTTTTTCACAAATTTTTCGGTTGAAAAATTTTCTGTCTCCTACTTGCATTTCGAGGCATCAGCTAAGCTAGTTTGTGCCTCGAATACTCAGAAACAGAATATCTGGCTCGAGATGTGCGATTGGAAGATATACCTAGATTGTCGGTGTCAAGAAATATGGGCTATACACTGCCCTTTTTCTCAGATATATATAGGTTGAAAAATTTTCTGTCTCCTACTTCCATTTCGAGGCATCAGCTAAGCTAGTTTGTGCCTCGAATACTCAGAAACAGAATACCTGGCTTGAGATGTGCAATTGGAGGACACACCCATATTGTGGGTGTCAAGAAGTGTGGGCTATACACTGCCCTTTTTTCACAAGTTTTTTGGTTGAAAAATTTTCTGTCTCCTACTTGCATTTCGAGGCATCAGCTAAGCTAGTTTGTGTTTCGAATACATACAAACGGAATATCTGGCTTGAGATGTGCAATTGGAGGACGCACCCAGATTATGGGTGTCAAGAAGTGTGGGCTATACACTGCCCTTTTTTTCACAGATTTTTTGGTTGAAAATTTTTCTGTCTCCTACTTGCATTTCGAGGCATCAGCTAAGTTAGTTTGTGTTTCGAATACACACAAACGGAATACCTGGCTTGAGATGTGCAATTGGAGGACACACCCATATTGTGGGTGTCAAGAAGTGTGGGCTATACACTGCCCTATTTTTCACAGATTTTTTGGTTGAAAAATTTTCTGTCTTCTGCATTCGAGGCATCAGCTTAGCTAGTTTGTGCCTCGAATACACAGAAACAGAATATCTGGCTTGAGATGTGCGATGGGAGGACACACCCAGATTGTGGGTTTCAAGAAGTGTGGGCTATACACTGCCCTTTTTTTCAAAGATTTTTTGGTTGAAAAATTTTCTGTCTCCTACTTCCATTTCGAGGCATCAGCTAAGCTAGTTTATGCCTCGAATACAGACAAACGGAATATCTGGCTTGAGATGTGCGATTGGAGGACACACCCAGATTGTGGGTGTCAAGAAGTGTGGGCTGTACACTGCCCTTTTTTTCACAGATTTTTTGGTTGAAAAATTTTCTGTCTCCTACTTGCTTTTCGAGGCATCAGCTAAGCTAGTTTATGCCTCGAATACAGACAAACGGAATATCTGGCTTGAGATGTGCGATTGGAGGACACACCCAGATTGTGGGTGTCAAGAAGTGTGGGCTGTACACTGCCCTTTTTTTCACAGATTTTTTGGTTGAAAAATTTTCTGTCTCCTACTTGCATTTCGAGGCATCAGCTAAGCTAGTTTGTGTTTCGAATACACACAAACGGAATATATGACTTGAGATGTGAGATTGGAGGACACACCCAGATTGTTGGTGTCAAGAAGTGTGGGCTATACACTGCCCTTTTTTTCACAGATTTTTTGGTTGAAAAATTTTCTGTCTCCTACTTCCATTTCGAGGCATCAGCTAAGCTCGTTTGTGCCTCAAATACACAGAAACAGAATATCTGGCTTGAGATGTGAGATTAGAGGACGCACTCACATTGTGGGTGTCAAGAAGTGTGGGCTATACACTGCCCTCTTTTCACATATTTTTTGGTTAAAAAATTTTCAAAAAATTTTTTTTTTTTTTTTTTTATTTGTAACGACAATGAACTCGATCAACTCGGTCAATTGATGAGAAATTAAAGTCTTAAGCTCTTGAAAGATTCATTGCACACTCCCATCGGTATGCTAACACCGAAAAGCCACATCTTGTCAGGCTTCCTGGCATTTTTTTCATCCAACAGCAGGATGTCACTATGTTGACCCAAGAAGAACTGATTCTGGCACGAAAGACGATGAAAAATTCGAATTCACTCGAATGGCATTCTGCTGAACAGGTACAACAGCTGCCTGGAAGACAGGATTGTCCACAAGAACTGAGCGGTTTTGATCAGCAAAATCCATTTGGTTGGTTGTCAGTCTCAGTGCGCTCTGGTTCGTTGACTCAACTAGTCGATGCCTCTAGAAAATCTGGGTATGAGTAGATAACATAATTATGACAAGGAGCTCACCTAGATCAATTATTTCGGAAGAAACATGGACCCTCGGTGAATAGTGTTGAGTTTGACTCCTGTCCTGTACAAACATCGACAAGGTTTTCATAGTCGCAGAAGGAGGAGCTTAATAAAAGTCGGCACCAACCATGATCGTTCACGGTGATTGGACAGTTGGGGTCCATCAGGGTATACTCATAAAAGCAGTCGCATTATCTGGCGTCGGTTAACTCTTCATTTCTTAAAGGAGATCTTCCCTTCGTCGTTGCACAAATCCATTATTGCAAACTTTAGCCGTCTCGGAGAAGAGGCAGCAACACGATGCATCCTTCGAGGCGTTGTTAACTGCATTAAGTGACCTGGCTCCTGGATTCTCTAATTTGGAAATACATACTTATGTAGATCATATAAAGATCCTTAGCTTTAGGGCTCTAATACATTTCACAGTTTAACGACTTCCTTTTGAAGCTGGAAAGATCGAAAGTATTGCAATTATAAGAGTAACAGGCTGAGACATGACAGACTCCATTCCAAGTCTTTTGGGATCCGTTTGGATCTAGTTCGATCTAGTTTCGTTTATCATAACGCATTGCTCGTGTTGAAAGGATTCAATGATCCCCCCATCTAGAGCGTTCTCATTCATTCACTTGATGTGGTCGTGGCAATATGGCCAAAGTTTCCTAGATTTCAATACAAGTAAGTTCCATGAACTCCTTGAAAGCCCGGATTGACTTTAAAGATATGTACTTACCCTGTTGACCAGAAGGATTGGCCTTATATGTTTGGATGGATCCTTTCAAAGTAGTTTTGTAGTTTTTGTTGCATGAAATCAATATCCCACAGATGAGCCCCACTTCGCGTTCTGGCCCATTTCCACCTCACAGCTAGAGTTGTAAGGTTAATTAAAAAAAAAAGAACATAATTAGCGGAAGCATATATCAACACGAAACTCTTTATTTGAGTTAAAACCTATCAACCGAGACACGGCACAAAATTAAAATTTATTTTGGCCATTTTAATGAACTGCTTATGTCAATATGTAGTAAAATCGGCTCATTATCATCGAGGATTTCACAGTCATTCGTACAACAGTTTAAATAATTATGGTTGTTGTTGATTCAGAATTTAATTTCAAACAAAAATGTCTTTAATATTCCGGAAGCGGAAACTAGGTCAACCGGAACTCGATGCATTCCATCAGCTTTACTTTAAATTAGATACATTGAGTGCACTTTAATTAGTCGCTCATCAAGAGGATGGTTCCTAAGTAATTCGAACTCAGAGTAAATAAGGGGTCGGGCTTAACTATATCCAGGAGACGATTCACTATGAATGGCAAATATTCAGATACAAGACTTAGCGAACAAAGTAGTACGAACAATCCAAACTAGATCAATATCTGGATATCCATGTGGAAGACCCTCGCACATGCAGTTCCAGTCCTATTCATCCAGTTCAGCCTAACTTAAGAGGACAGTACATTGGAACCCGAATAATATCTTGATTTTCACTGACAAAGGACTAGGCTCTGACATATGTAGATATATTCATCTGAACTCAATATTGCTCGTTCTTTGAGATTTCCATACCACGGCAGTGTGTTCCTCTGTCTAAAAAGATGATCGACATCTATATTGACAGTCAACCCGCGGTGAAGCCCATCTCACCCACTGGTGAAATGACGGTCATCGCCTGTGTTCAACCGTCCTTAGCTCTTATTAAAGACAACATGGAGTAAGCCTTTGCTGAACTAGTTAATATGAGATGGAACGTACCTAGTCTCATCTTGTTGTGTCTCCAGAAAACTCTCAAAACAACAAAATACTGTTTATAATGCGAAACTGGGGCTTAACAGACCCAACTTAGCACTCTTCACGGGGACTATTATAGGCCATAACCTTATGGCGGCCCACCATACACAAATGTGATTAGAAATTGATGGCCTATGGCGAGGCTGACGGGACACGGACGCAGAAGACCCCATCTCCCATCCCAAGCCTATGCAGAGCTTGAAAATGATCTTTAGTGAATACCACTTCGAAGACCTGGTGATCTGTCAGGAAAGCCACCATTAACCATCCTGAAATCTATAACAACCTCGGGGTGGTTCAAGGAAGTGGTGTAGCTATTTCAACTTTTGTCTTTATTTACATGTTACCTCACAACAGGGGCTCACAATGATCCATCGATGATCCGAGAGCTAGCTGCATATGCACCTGCCTTAACCAAATCTCTCGAGTCCAGTCGTGGAACACTATTAGACCAGTTTGGGCCGTGCAATATTTCTACCTCACGGTCGGGTACGTGTGATGTGCGCAGGCAGACGAAACCGGGGAAGTAAGGCTCAAAGTGTATTCTAATGCCAAGTCCTCTAAATGAGACTCGTAAGCTTACCCCTAAGCTGCCTTGGTGGTCTGCCTTTAAGTCAAGAATGGAGCAGTATTATTGTCAACTTACTTTCTTTCGCCATTTATGACGTTATGCTGCCTAGCATTCCAAGGTGTCCGGCTTGCATAGAGTACTGTACGACAGGGTATCTACCAGGAGAATCTTTTCCTGGGCAATCCTTGAATCATCTCTCAATTCTTCTTGTTGCATGAATGTCCTTCATTTACTTGGTAAGAAAGTTCTATATTTTGTCTGGTTAATTATACCCTTGAAAGGATGTGATCGTGATTAGCACTATCCTTCTGATTCCTTCCAACGGCTTCAAAGGTTTAAATGGGGCCCAAGCTTTGACTTCAATTCAAAGCGTGTAGTGTGCCCAATGCAGACCGATAGTATTGACTGACAAACGCAACGCCAGTGTATTGATGAAACTATCCTTTTTTTTTTTTGATTTTCCTTCCTTTGTGCCAAATTCATATTCCCGCCACAATCCATCAATCCCATTGTGCGAATCATGATAACCACTAAAAGGATAATTTACCCCTCAGTTATTAAATTAACAGAGCTAACGCAAGGCTCTCCATGCCTGAAAAGTGAGGAGAAAAAAAACCCATCATCGAGTATAATATTCAATCCTACGTAGCCCAGGGATGATATCAAACACCGCTTTCATGGAGCACCTCCGCCCGACCGAGTAAACCTGCATCCGAATGCTCCACGCCAGATGATTCATCATTTGAGGCTTTGTCCATTCCTTCAACTGCATGTGGATATATATTTTCAGTTCCCAATACATACCGCTATCTGAATAGGACTTTGCATCACGGTTAATGGTTTTGTTATAAAAAAATGGTCTATTGTACGCGTTCCTGGAAGCGCTGCGCCGTGGGTGGGAAGAGTTTTCTGCATCGTATTTACTGGGAAAGTGATTATCGATAAATAGATACCCAGCTGTAGGCACGGTGTGTTCAGAGGTGAATGCGGGGAGAAATAATCCTTTAATTGTATGATAATGGGCGATGGAGTAGGCTCTGTGTAATTGATGGAATCTGTTGAAAGGTTGAGAAGCAATTAAGAGAATAGGCCGTCAATAGATGAATTGGTTCTGGGAACAATTAAAGTGGCTACGATAGCCTTCTACCCGGATTGACGCTTGCGTAAGGCCTATGGTGGTAATCCCCCAGCAAGGCCAGCAACCTAAAGGTCAAGCACAGAGAAGAGTATTGTAATTTCCTGATGTGCTGGACCTATTCATGTACATAAGTCAGTCAGGCTTCTGAACCACAGTAACGATTGCCAAGCAGAGATGAATTTAAGAGCTTCCCCGCTCTATAGCAATAGAAATTCTGTTTCCATCTACATATACAGTTTTCTCAAAAACAAAACTGACCCGATACCCACAAAATCTCCCTTTATCGCTGGGCTATCACTGTCTCATAATGTCATCACAGACGCGCCTTAGAAATTTTAGCATACTCTGCTGAGTCTACCCTTCTTGGTTTCCTTCTTAATCCGCAATTTGTCTTGCATTACCTTTATCTAGTGACTTCTAAGCTATCCACCAACAATCTGTCTACTATCTGGTTGCTCACCAATCTCGATCTGTAGGAAACACACCATTGAAGAGTTCAAAACTAAGAAGAACTCTCCAATTTCTAATTACCTTCTACAAACGCAAATGCCTGGTGACTCTATTGGCCCGCCAATCAAAGGAAAGGTTGTAGATGAAACAAGAGTAGAGTGCGAGAGTACAGAGCCTTGAGCTTGGGAAAGCAGAAAACCCTGAAATGAAAGAAAATAGCCTACACTTTGCTAAGCCTACCAGTTGAAGTATATCAATAGGATAGAAGCTATATGGAATTTTTGTAACAAAACGCAAGTCAGTACAACAATCTCACCTCAGCAGCAATATCTGAAACTTTAGCTGATGTCCTAAATAGCCAGACGGAGCCATAGATAGAAAGCTTAGCTGCAACAAATACATTTTAAAAGCCTTAAGTCCAAAACAGCAAGACACGTGCTTCGGATAGTGAACTCTCGGTGATTTTCACACATTTTTTTCACAGCCTTACCTCTTTCAAACGTCTGGCAAACATCAGAGAGTAACATTGTAATCAACATCCTGTGTTTTCGTGTGTCCTCAGTTTTCTAGTTTCCTCGTATCCAGAGCGACTATCATATGATACTGAATTTAGTTCAGAACAAGTCTTAACTTCGAAATTTCGAACATCATTTCATTATATTTGACAGCAGATGTCGTTGCAGGTCTCATGTCAATCTGGTGAATTGAAGGAAAAATGGGCTCAGAGTTCTACGGCTCATAAGAAGTATGTTTCACAGTCCATGTTGGCATCAGAAACCATCACACAGCACCCCTCAGACTGCAAGAGAATGGGCTACATCTACCTATTCTCCCCTGTAAGGGAACTATACCAGTCGACTTAGCTAACTTTATGTAACCCTCTCTTAGCCATAACTAACGAAAACAAAATGTTTCAAAATGTATCAAACGTTTCCGTATCGTGTTCCATACTGCGAATGCACAACTTATTATCGAATCGACCAAAACCATCTGCGCAGCCAATTCATAATGAGGCCAATTTAAGAAGCACAACATTTTCTGATGTAAAATCCAAGTCCATATTTAAACATTAATCGCCTTACGCTCATCATGTAATAACTACGCTCAATTGAAACGAAATTGAAAGTCCAGATCGCATCCACATTCGAAGAAATTGCATCGAAACCAGTTCACTCTGCACAGCACTTGGTAAACATAAACAGATCAGAGTCCGCAATCAATTGGTCTGGTCAATAACATCAGAAAAATTATAACACTCTACGGCCGGCACAATCCTGAAACCGGTCCTAAACTATGCATGACGGCGAAAACCCGTCCGAACATCTGAATGTCAACAATTCGATGACGATCCAGAAAAAGTGAACTCACACCCAGCGGCTGGAGGTACAACCGAAAGCCGAATAGTTTCTTTCCCAGCGACTGGCTCATCTTGGTACCCTGTCCCGCAAATGAGGAGCGCCTTCTGATTTTCCTTTCGGACGGTTTTGTTACTCTTTCCGGTCGGAGTACATCCACCTTGTCTGGTGTGCAGACACGCGCAGCCTGTTCAAGTCTGATTTACTTGTTTCTGCAATCGGATCCGGAGCGGTTTCGTTGTCTATTTGTGAAATGCGTGATGTTTCCGGATTTTCACTTTAGTTTTGCTCGAAGGAAAACACTTTGGAACTGGTCGGGATAAGTCAGTTTCAATGTCGAATTAGCAGTTGTAAAGTAGTAGCGATGTTCAATTGGCGGCTTGATTGGGCTGATTGCGGAGCGAAGGTATCCATGAAGTTTCGCTATTTAAATAATGATCTAGAGATTGTGTCGCACGTGGGTTCCTGTTGGGGGCCGCGTAATTGAAAACATAAAATGACGGCGGTACGACAGCAAGCCTCATGGACGCGGACGGACACAGTAGCACGTTATTGCCATGACTAATGGAACCGGGAAGAAATTAGCTTTCATTTGACACATTGATTGATGCAGGCTGGGACATTAGGGTTTTTAGGAAGTATCTTGGAAAGTATCGTGATCATCACGATCCATTCAATGAGGATGAGGACTTAAACATGGAATAGGACCGGTTGACGCACAAAACCTTATATATTCACAATGTTGAGGAAAGCTGATCTTTGTCCTGCGCTAAGGGAGAGGAGTTATTTTTGGATCGAGAGACTTTTCCACTTTTGACCGTGGTACCCCCTATTGCTTCCAAATGGGGAATAGCTGGCAACAGGTTACACCACAGTCTGGATCATCCGATGTGAGTTTGTTGGTTAAGTTTTTTGTTCCATTTCGTCTATTTGAGCCAAAAACCTGAGGAGAAGGAGATATGAAACGATGTTGCATTTGCATTGGATCGAGAGACTTTTTTCCACCTTTGACCGTGGTACCCCCTGTTGCTTCCAAATGGGGAATAGCTGGCAACTGATTACACCTGATTTCGTCCATTAGACACGAAAGGGCAATTACGTAGTAGAGTCCTATCCGGAACAACTACATAAGAGGATTCGATACAAAACCTTTATCATCGCAGTCTTCCGTTGTGGCGCTAAAGCTTTGACTCTATCTATTGTGGATAGAGATACCCTCTCACTTCGAGAGAAAGCTTCTTTTTATAAATTGTTGGGCCCATTTGGATTAACGGGCTTAGAAGGAAAAGATTCAACTACGACCTATGCGAACTGAACAACGAGATCGACCTGTTCAGAAAACTTCGCATTGAGATGGCTAGTCAAACTTGGAGGGACAACGCAGTAGAGGAGGACCTCACCTTAGGTGGCGTGCATAAGTAAAACGCGATGTCAACTGACTGAGATGCTTGTCGAGATCGAGATGCTTGTCAGTGTAGGCCCAGGTTCACCTCGAACTTAGGCCTGTTTCCGGTTACTCGGCTTCAAATTTCGGATGAGATTTCTGCCACGTGACTCCTATGACTCTGTACTTGTTCTGCTCTGCTCATGTTTTCCATTGCAATCTCTGTTTACATAAATACATCTAACTTCTGTCTCCGATAGGTCTCACGTATTCTGTCACATACTCGTAACCCCGTTTACTTCAAAATCTCATCCAGTAAGTAGGTTACTCGACCTGGAACAAAGGCGCGGATACACAAAATTATGATGTAAACATAAACAGATTGTTTATTGGAAACTCCATAAACGACACGACACCTTAATCTGTGTTCTCGGATCGAAAGTACCTATCCTTGTGCCGAAGTAAGCTGCACTCTCGGCAATGGGGTTGGCATTATTTATTGGCCATAAGCTATTAAGATTGCGCGCCAGCACTTCCGCATCATTTGTAGATCTCTTTAAAAATGGAAACTGCTCTTATCTGTTGCTGGCTGTTGGTTGCCTGCCACATCGAATTAAGTGCAATTTAGTGAGTGCCATTTCCGTGAATATCCCATTAGAATTCGGGGTGACTGCTTCACCCTCCTCCAGAAAAAAAGACTGGATGGCATTTTTAATTTAAACAATTGCGTTATCAGCGGCAGCGGGGAGGTTTTCGCCAAAATGGCTGCATATTGATTGCGCAATACAGTCGTGCAGCTTTAAGTCCCAGGACAGCTACGTTTGAAAGGACATTAGTACAGAATTGGTACTTTCGAATTAACGATGCAGTTTTGACAGAAATGTCAGTGGTGGTACTTTATTTATTTGAGACAACTGTCACTTGTAAAGCGTCTTTCAAAATCCACGCCTAGATATCAGTTGAGAATAATTTCTGAACGCTTATGTCATCTTTGACATTTGTAACTGGTCTGGAGGCAGCTGACAAACAACATTCAAACCGAGTTTGATGAATTGAATGCGACAATGTTTGAGCGAGTCCTTGAAAGTGTTTAGGTTCGTAAAGGTGTGTCCACACCAAAGAAACATTTTTGAAATGTTTCTGATATGTTTTTGTTTCAAAAAGTTAATTTAGTTCTAGACGCTTGGCGAAACACGTTTGAAATGTTTAAGTTATGTTTCTGTGTTTCCCATTTCGATCGAATTATCGAATAAGTTAATAAAACTTTCTGAAACGAAAAAAGTTGTGTGGGATCCTAGTAAAACCAGAAGATTGGTCAATCTGGGACCTATCACCATAAAAGGGACCACATTAGCTTATTCCAATGAAGTCAGATATCTCGGTGTCATCGTTGACAAACGGCTTAACTGGAACTCTGATATCAAGTCCGCCATAGATCACGCTACCAGAGCCATGTGGGCCAGTAGGCGGATTCATGGCAGAACTTGGGGTCACAATCCAAAAGTGATCCATTGGATGTATACAATGTTGATTAGACTTATTAAGACATAAGCGGCTATCGTAAGATGGTCAAAAGTTCTTCTATGAACAACAGCAACCAAGCCTCAGAGGTTGTAAAGGATAGCCAAAGGCCATCATTGGGCTCACACTCCTAAAAAAATTCATTAGGAAGACGGCTGCTGAATGCGCTATCAAGTTTCAACTAGAATACAAGTTTAAGGCAGTTGACCACTTGGGACACCTGAAAATTCATGACTCAATCCCACAAAGAGACATGCTCTGCACTGTACCCGACATTTTTGGCTTGAACCGTACTAAGGTCTCAACTGGCATGGCTTTGTCTAACTCATTACAAAAATGTCCCGGGGTTAAGTCAGTCCTAAAGATTAATCAAGCCTTATTCCTACAAGGAACTACTTCTTCTTTCCAATCCATCTTCAAGTACAATGTTTCCTGAAATGTTTCTTTGGTGTGGACATACCTTAAGAGACCTTGTAGCCAGTGCTCGTAGTAGCCATTTAAATGATTTTATTTTTGACGCATAGTTGGTTATGTTTCATATTTTTAAAAAAATAAAATCACCAGTAAACATTTAAGTGTTTACATGTCTTATTTCAAAAAAGAATATCTAAGCGCGACTCTTGTAAGACCCTTTATTACTTTCAGCTAGATGGGTCTTAAGGTCAAGATGTATTTGGCTGACATCTTTGTAAAGCGCTGACGGATTTAAAGAAGAAAATGGCTTCCAGACAACTCTTTTAGTCGAACTCGCTCTTTGATGTTAAATTGAACATGAAAACGACCATAAACCTGCCTGATTCCATCCACAGAACGCTTACAAACACAATCTGACCAAACACCCATTTCCTACAGCAACTTTCCACTCCTCAGTGAGAAAACGTCACATTTGGTTAGTTTCTAAAAAAAGCGAAAAGAAATATCAAAATGCAAATAACAACCAGTGGCGTATATGTTTTAGAATTCACAAATCCACCCACCACTAGTCGCCTCATTAGGTAATAACATCTTTTAAAATACCCACAAAGTTTCGAAAGTGTATTCGCATTTATATTTAAATTGTTTCGAAAATTGTTTTGAAAGTTGTTGTTTAAAATTCAGCAGCCCATTTCATATACGAATGTTCAAATTGCACTTGAAAAGTTTTGTCACAATTTTGATGGCACGTTACTTCTCAGAAAAACATTAGTTTTTAGTCAGTTTAGAGAGGTTAGAAATGATTTACTCGTAGTTCGAAATTTCGAATAAGAAGATGTTGCTTGAATGTTGCATATGCTGTGGCGTTCTTCCTAAATTTTTGGTCATCTGGCACTGGTGGAATACCCTACCCACCCTTGACCTATCTGCACATGACATGAAGTAGCTACTTAGACGGTTTCGGGTTACTATGCCTCAAACTCAATAAGCACTGTTCTTTGGTTTATAATGTCGACTTTTGTGATCTGACGGTTTGGTTAAGCGCAGGTCTGTATAACTACAATGAGTAGTTTACCATCTCTGGCATTGGATTTCTCCGAAGCTCACTCCGAAGTTTATAAGGAATTACTACAGGGCGATGCCGAATCTCACACATTGCAGGTTGCCCACATCCCCTAATTGTGGACCCCCTTGTAAGTGCCTTTCTAGTAGGACCTTACTAAACCCTGGACACCCAGCACACCATGTGCTAAACTCCACAATCATTATTTGATTTGATTTCACAGGGAGTATCACAATAAGGATATTCCAGTGCAATAGGCTAAATTTGTAGGGATAGACTCACTGGTCGCTTATGAAGCCGATACGATGGTTTACCCTGTGTCAACTAAGATCAAGGTTGTGGAAGAAATTCCTTTAAAAGTTATTAAAGATGAAAAGGATGACTTAAACAAGAAACTAAATGAGGAAAAACTCCCAGAAGCTGAACTGGAAACCTATGAGAAAATGGAAGATTTTAAGGTTATAGAAGAGGAACTACGAGAGCTCCCTGAGAAGTTCTAGAAGAAGCCGAAACTGTATTGTCAGAAGAACAACCAATTCCAGAAATCGGAAACTATCCCGAAAACTATGAAATTAAGTTCCAACCAGAAGAATCTCCAGTTGAGAAGGTTCCAATTGAAGTTCATTAAAATGAAGCTATGTCTGGAGTTAACGAAGTACAAGACGAAGACATTAAAATTCACAAAGAAACTATCACAAGATGTAGGAAAAATGCCAACAAGAAATAGAAATAATTAAAGTCCAAACTGATCATCAATCAAAGCCACAAGTACTAGTTACCACGACAGAAGCTCAGCGACTGAATGAACCAATACATGAACAACTAAAAGTACAAAATAAAAAGGCTAAAAGGTTAAGAAAGACTATCTCGATGATTACATTCAGCAACCAATGCGAAATTCTCAAGTCCGAACAAAAAAGGTATAAGAAGATCGAGCTTAAAACATCAACAAGACGAAAAATGAAGTCCCGGCAAAGTACATATAAAAGAAGCCTGCAAAGAAGAAACCAATAGAAATCCCTGAAATTTCCGAAATCCCACTAACTGAGTAGGAACCTGAAGAACAATAGACCGTAGAACTGTTTGAAGACACACTGGTCGAAGTCAAGTTCGAAGAAGCTATAAACGGAGAAGGCTAGCCCAAGCAGCAAGGGTCTACTCAGCAAACGATCACAGGAAAGGTTGGTGATAAAAAGAGCACACTTTACATTGTAAGCTTATAAGAGGAAGATAAACCCGAAGATGATGATGCAATTGAAATCCCAAGCCTAAAACTGTGCATGCTGATGGACTTGACTATATGCTGAAGCTCATAGAGCAAGACACACCCAAAAACCGAACTAGAACAGTACGAACAATTCGATGTACCACTCATCAAGGAACCAAGGAAAGAAAAAGAGGAACTCTCCGTAGTGTGGAGCTTTAGAAAGTACTTCTATCCATTTCTTTCCTTTGTTCCTTCATCAATGATGACCAAAACTCGGTGTTCATAATAACCAATACGGACAACATGGACGAAAGTACACAACCTTCCGTCATACCATCATAGTAGTTTTGAGTTTTCCTAGAAACTAACCAAATAACATGAGAAGCAAGTTGTCGAAATCGATAGGAACAAATTGGGATCTGTAAGGTATAATCCAGCGGTTCCTTCCTATTTAACATCGAAAAGAAGAAGAAATCTTTTGGGCAACTTGATGGTCACCTTATTCCTTTATGCTTTTCGTTTGGATCTGGTACCTACTTATAGTGTCATTTCATAAGACAGCTCTTATTCTAAATCAGCCGTTTGCCATGTAAACCCTTCACTGGAAATTGCTTGGAAATTCAGTCACTTTCACTAAATAATGAGGACAGAGAACCTTGCCTCGGGATGACCCTTCATCTGAACGATAATGATCTTGTTCTCGCATGGGACGTGAATAAAGGGAAGACTAAAGTCGTCCTGACTATTTCGATTGACCATCTTGCTGTGAAAAACTTGAGGCACGACAGATCCAGGACCCAGGACCCAGGACCGTACCCAGGGCCTAGCTTCTCACAACCATTCGTGTTGGTCGTGTTACATATATTCTTTACACGAATGGTAAAGTAGGACCCCTACTGTTTAATGCCGTCTCTGAAAGGATGGGGCCGTGAAAAAACGTTTAGGTGTCTTGGCTGGGATTCGAACCTGTAACCCCATGATCCGTAGTCCAAGGCACTAACTACTTGAGCCAAGGCCCCAATCTTGAATAGGTAACAATTCAAGGTTGGATTCAACGGAATATTGCTTTATAGTATGAAGATCTATGAGGCGACCAAACAGCCGCTCTTACCAGTAAACCTAATCCCGAAGTTAGACTCAAATGTACACCATTCGATCTGGGGGAACAGTCAACCATTATCAAGCAAGGCCATGAAATCCTAGATTCCCTAACCCATGCACGACAGACAGTACAAAGTTGTGTAGATTCTCCTAAAAAGCTTCAAGAATAAGCCACAACTCCAAGCTCTCCAATCAGTTTAAATAAAGCTTAAGCTTGTACCAAGCTTGTAAGCTTGTATTTAAGAAAAAGTGAACGAAATATTCAAAAACTCTTTCCAATGTAAGTTTGGTTTAAAAACTGACTTCTCCTGAACTTCAGCTTGTGCTCCCTCCGCTTGTTGGCCACATTGCGCCACTGTTACTTCGAGGGGAAGCATATCAAGACCCAACCATTCGCATGCGAATCTGCAGTGTAAAGTCCAGCCATCATATACAGTTCTCAATGTACGACAACATTTTCTATGCACTCGCCCTCATTAGTCTCACTCATGGTGTGCACATATAAAAGAACCCAGCTTCGATTTCCCAGCGATTTAGCCACTCTGTGCATCCATTTGCGAAGCTCCAATCGGACGAAAAATTACCATCCATCTGCCAAAAAAAATGTCACCAGCACCTCGAGCAGCAACATTTCGAAGAGGACCACCACGACCAGAACCAATGGCCCAAGTCCACACATACGATGCATTCAAGTGTCATTGGTACGTTTGGCAATTTTGTGGCTTGAAACTCCCGGACAATTGCAAATGGAAACTACCCTACATTGTGTACGCGGTGATCCTTAATCTAACCGTCACCGTAGCATTTCCACTCACACTGATTGTTAATTGTTTCCTTGCGGAGAGCTTCACCGAATTGTGCGAGAATCTCTACATAACCATCACGGATGTCATCTGCAATTTTAAATTTCTCAACGTGTTCATTGTGCGAACCAAATTGCTGGCAGTTAGGCATATCCTTGATAAGCTGGACATTCGAGCTAGAAACGAAGATGAACTGGAAGTCCTACGCGTCGGTATGAGATCGGCTTACAAGTGTTTCTGGATTTTTGCCGCAATGTTTGGCTGTGCCATTGTGACCAGTCAACTTGTTGTGTATATGGCTAAGGAGCGAATTTTAATGTATCCTGCTTGGTTTCCTTTGGATTGGAGAAATTCTTATCGGAATTTTGTATTCGCCCATTCGTATCAGATGTATGGACTGACTGTGCAAGCTATACAGGATTTGGGAAACGATACGTATCCGCAGGCGTATTTGAGGATATTGTGTGCCCATATCGAGGCACTGTCGCTGAGGATATCGAAATTGGGAAAGCAAAGGGAAATGGACTGTGAAAGGAACTACAAGGACTTGGTGGAGTGCATCAAGGATCATCAGATTATAATTGAGTTAGGGAGAGATTTGTTGTGATGGTCACATGCACTCCACAGATAAGTTATTCACTTTGTGTATCTTTCAGGCTTCACAAAACCATCCAGGAGATAATCTCCACAGCATGTCTGGCTCAGTTTGTGTGCACCGGGCTGGCTCAGTGCACCATCGGAGTGTATATGCTCTATGTGGGCTTGGATTACTCGAAACTCTTGAACATCATGATTTTCTTTATGGCCGTCACCTTGGAGATTTTGATTTTGTGTCATTTTGGCGATCAACTTTGCCGGAACAGTGAACAGTTGACGGTAGCTATTTACTCGTGCAACTGGATGGACCAGAATAAACGATTCAAGTTGGCATTGGCGTTGCTGCTGAGACGATCGCAGAAGACAATGGTAATAATGGCAGGGAATTTGATTCCAGTTCGATTGCCGACATTTGTTCAGGTTTGAGGATTAGGTTTGTTGCAAGGTTTGTGACTTGGATTTTCATTTTAAACTTTGTAGGTTATGAAGACGGCCTACTCAGCTTTTGCTGTTCTAAATGAAGTCAAGTAGATGTGGGAGGCATTCGGAGGACGTTTCTTCAGCTTCTTTCTCTTGAAATGGATTTTTATATGTTTATTTCGTCACACATCTGGTCACACTATTCACATCACTTTGTCGCTTTTGGATTTGCAATAGCAGCATTTAATACAAATATACGCCACACATGGGTTTTACTTAATAAAAAAACAAGGATAATGGATTTTGTGTCCTTTTGTGTAGCATTTACTTGTATTTCTTCGCCGTATTGTGGTGTTTTCAGGTACCCGAATCGTTCTCGTTTGTAAGATAAGACTCCGCATTTTGGAATTCTCTGACAGCACATTGCATGTCCTTGCAACATTAAATGTTTTCTTGTATCATAGATTCGTTTGATGGCAGATTCGTACAAGTCCCTTCTCCACACCTTTCCTTCAAAGGCACTCCCAGATTTTTTCTCTACTTATCAAGTCCTCTTTCCATGACGACGAAGCAACTAAGGACTTTTTTGTTTGTGACTTGTTGTTGGGAAAAATCGAAAATTTTTTGCGCCGAAGATCCTAAGCACAAACGAGCTAAGTTGCAGGCTTGCTGAGTCTGGAAAATATAGAAAATGTTTTGCTCCGAAATCTGTATGACGAAACGGGTTACACATACGCCACCGATCCAGATACTGACATCTTGAATGTACCCTCTCGAGGCTCAATTCGGGCCAGATATTCTGTTTCTGTGCATCGTAAGCACAAACGAGCTAAGTTCCAGGCTCGCTGAGTCTGGGAAAAATAGAAAATTGTTTGCACCGAAATCTGTATAAAAAAAATGGGTTAAACGTACGCCACCGATCCAGATACTGACATCTTGAATGTACCCTCCCGAGGCTCAATTCGGGCCAGATATTCTGTTTCTGTGCATCGTAAGCACAAACGAGCTAAGTTCCAGGCTCGCTGAGTCTGGGAAAAATAGAAAATTTTTTGCACCGAAATCTGTATGAAGAAATGGGTTACACGTACGCCACCGATCCAGATACTGACATCTTGAATGTACCCTCTCGAGGCTCAATTCGGGCCAGATATTCTGTTTCTGTGCATCGTAAGCACAAACGAGCTAAGTTCCAGGCTCGCTGAGTCTGGGAAAAATAGAAAATTTTTTGCACCGAAATCTGTATGAAGAAATGGGTTACACGTACGCCACCGATCCAGATACTGACATCTTGAATGTACCCTCTCGAGGATCAATTCGGGCCAAATACTCTGTTTCTGTGCATCGTAAGCACAAACGAGCTAAGTTCCAGGCTCGCTAAGTTTGGGAAAAATAGAAAATTTTTGGCTCCGAAATATGTATGACGAAATGGGTTACACATACGCCACCGATCCAGATACTGACATCTTGAATGTACCCTGTCGTGGCTCAATTCGAGCCAAATACTCTGTTTCTGTGGATCCTAAGCACAAACGAGCTAAGTTGCAGGCTTGCTGAGTCTGGGAAAAATAGAAAATTTTTTGCACCGAAATCTGTATGACGAAATGGGTTACAGATACGCCACCGATCCAGACATCTTGAATGTACCCTCTCGTGGCTCAATTTGAGTCAAATATTCTGTTTCTGTGCATCGTAAGCACATACGAGCTAGGCTATAACCTTGCTGAGTCTGCTGATCTCTTAACCTTTGATGAGAAATTTCTGCTCAAAACTGCTACAACTTGTCTATCGGGTACTTCACTCATTTTATTGGTAGAATCCAGAAGAAAAGGAACCAAAGCTGCTAACTGTGCACTACTAGGTTTTCTCACCTAAAGCCGTAGTCCAATCTTTGTCCTTTCTTCTAGGATGGTTTTTTCTTACACTTTAGGGGCTGTCGTGAGGAGCGTTATTTCTCTAAGTTTATTGCGCACTCTTGAGTTCCGAACCGAATTAAAGTAAATACTGATAGCCAGTCATCTATTAAACCATTTCTCTGAGATATCACTAGAAGAGGAGCGTAAGCTTACCTTCAGGAAACAGGAACAAATCCCACTTTCTTCTGAGTTCTTCACACATTGGACTTCTTTGAAAGAAAACTCAAATTTCTATTTTTCAATGTATCCCTTTATTTCTCTTCCATCTATTTGTTATCAAATTAAACGCATACTACACGTGTGTTATCAATTATTTTGCCTTTGTTTTATACATAATTGTTTTTTAAACCAAAAAAGAAAAACACTAACCCAACCGGCGATTATTTAAAAACAAAAATCTTGTAATGTGACGAATACAATTTACATTCCACACTCAGTTAAAACTTGGTTATTTATATATTTGTGGAGTTTTGCAAATAAATATATTATTAAATAAAACCAAATTTACACTCGAATTAATGTATACTTTTCGTTTTTGTCGACACGAACAATGTTTAGATATTCCTACGATGGTGTCCTTAATTTTAGTTTTATCTTAAAGTATAGTTCCTTCGTTTCTTTTTTTATAAAAAATCTCAAGACAAACAAAATACAATATTTTTAAAATTAAATTCATAGTATAACTTATAAACAAATGTACATATTTTCAGTTATATGTGTACATAAGCATTTATCTATTCGCATTCTTTTATCTAATTTACTTTGTATCTTTTTTTTTTATTTGTTGTTTGCGTTTAATAGGTAGGTGAGTTTGTTTTCTATTTTACTGGGACCTGGGCAAATAGATCGCGGAAAGGTGTTCTTCAGAAAGTATCATTGGCAGCATTCATATATCGAAGAACATGAACCCAGTCTTAGGACTCAGAATTAATCATCTTTGGTGTTTTGCCGGAAAGGGGCTGTCTGTTTGTCTTGAATAAAATTTTAACACGATATTCACTCTCTATGTATGGTCAACATTGACTTATTTCACTCCACGTTACATCATTTAGATCCAGTTTTGTACTGGAAACTAGTAAACCTTGTGCCTATGAGGCTTAGTTCCTAACTCCAAGCTTCTATACTCAAACCATGTCATCCACTAAATAAATAAAATCACCATCGAAGCTTTGATGCATAAGCGCCTATAGAGTCCCTATTTGTCTGACACTATTCATACATCCGAAGCGCGTTTCCTTTCATCTGTTATATCTTGTGTTACCCTCAAAGGCTAGTCATCAATGCAGTCATACTTAATGCAATTCTCTACCCAAAGTAGAGGAAACAAAATAATCCCTGATCCCTTCACCATAATTGCGCCAACATTGCTTTTTCTAAATAACTCAGAGCATCTATTCCATAAACTTATTTACAACAAAGTTAGTCTAAATCGATTGCATGAGGCTCTTGTATTTACACCCAGCCCTAACGTGGTATCCGACCGAAATGGAATTTTCTCCGCATCGTAGAATTTCACACTACGGTATTCGTTGCTACATTCTCCGAAAAAGGATAATGTAAAACAGAACTCCGAAGTCTTCGTCAGATGTTTGTCGCGTTTGTCATCGTCCTACTGTCCACTTGTCACCACTTTTTGGGCCTTAAATTTAGAACTAGAATGAAAATTCATATCTAGACTTTTGAGAAGGAGAATCATTGAAAATTTGTGTTAAGACCAAATGTTAACAATTCCTCCATAATTCATGTATGGCCAAACCGATTTAACCAAACCGATTGAAATGTTACATAAAAAATCCACAAACGTCCGAAGTTATCCCTGTTATTCAACAAAAAAAATTAGTACCTCCACGCCCACTTTATAAGGGATGCATGGTAAGAAGAATAAGGTATTATAGCAACATATCATACCTCGTATCCGATCGAGTGCCGTCTGTGACTCAAGATACGTAAGTTCGTTAACAGAACCACCGAATCTTTTGAATAAAGGCTGCTATTTGGTCGAAAATAAGTATACGATCTAGTTTAAGAAACTGTAGTTGATAAAGGAGCTTTTTGGGTACTTAATACTGATCAAATCCGGATTTAGAAAGCACGAAAAACCCGTATCAGGTTCCATCTAGTAGAAAAATAAGCCTCAAGCATGGGTGCTCACTCCAACGACGTTTGTCGCAGGTGTAGAGACGAGGAGAAGAAAACAACGTTGATTACCTTTGTGTGCATATGTCCACCTCTATCACAGAGCACTCTAAATCAAATTTGCTTTGCACACGGTCTTACCGAAGGAATTTTGCATCATATTTTGTGATTATATTTTTGTTACATTTATTTACAATGTTTGCGCGCTTCCAAAGGCAACAAAAGAGACTATTCCATCTCAGAATACCAACCTCGCTTCGGCCTAAGAGTTTGAGCATCGAATATATATCTTTACGAGCAAATTGCACCGAAGTGCAATCCATGTTCTGCGGATTTTATTCAGAGATCGACTGTAATCATTTGTTGCAAGCTACACTTACCATAAATTTACCACAAACTTGTACATTTGTTCACATTACATGCATATAGTGCGTAGTCCTTTTACGAAAGGGTACACATTCCATTGTATTTTTTGTACATTCGTACTTTTTTTAAACATCTCGGTATTAGCAAACCCAGAGGTATAGTAAGCGACTCATCTCAACGATATTGAGTATACTAGGATCGACTATCCTCCAGCATGATAAATTTATAAAGGTTTCGAGTAACTCGGACAAAGTAGTGACGCAAGAACTTTTTGCAATCACTTCATCCCTTCATATCAACTTTTAAAACATTTATAACGCCCGATGGAGACTATATAGACTCAACATTCTTACAGAAGTATTTAGACAGAGACTTCAACTGGCACCATGGCTAGACAGCTGTCTAAATTCTGCAGACCTACAAATCTAGAAGACAGTCTTGACAGAAAATTAAACTGGAATCACATTTGAGCCATTTTGAGCCTGTGACTGAGTCAAAATATTACTTCGTTATAGCATAAGCTATCATAAATCGGTTATGAGTTTCACAGATCTAGCTGTTATGCTCAGACTCAAAACATGTTAATCAATGAAATGTATGTTATTTAAAGTATCAAGTGGAACAGGATACGTACCTTTATAGATAGTCAATCAAAGCTCAATCTGCGTAATTTTGAAAGTTGTCTAAACCGATATTAGAACAAGTGTGTTGGCAGGACCCTTTACAGAATCACTAAGGAACTAAAGGCTGACCACAGCTCCAGTCAATATGTGGTGAAACCCCTACGAACCTTAGATGGGGGCGGTTTTGAACCCACTATTCAGTGGCGATATGCACCCCAAGTCAAACGGAGCTACCTGAGGCGACTGAATACGTAACACAACTACTGTGGTCAAAGCACTGACAATCAACAAGGAATTTAATAGTATACCTGAGGAGCTTTTGTCAAATATACCACCAACAACATCCAATACACTCATTCAATGGTGGTAACAATTGCTTTACCACCAGAAAATGGAGAAATTCAATAAACTCTTACATCTGAACTTAAAGATCTAAATTTATTCCCACTCTCGTGTAAGTTACACTGATTTACAGCGAGTACTGAGAGGGAGGCAGATGCCGTCGTAGAGCTAAAAACCAACAGTGAAATAACTAGGACACTATTAGCCTCGAAACTAACCCATTCAGTATGTATTACCTGACACCGTTCCCACTTTCTATTTGTGCTACTGGGTGAGAAAGCTTGACAACCTAAGAATCATCTTAAGAGATGTGCTTATAGTCAACGAACCATTTGTTCTTATTCCTTAAGTCTTGCGTAAGAAAACAAGTCAATGAATATAAAAATATAAAAAACAAAAGTCGTCTAGTAGACAAAACCCCTTTCTTGACTAAACTTCAAGCCAACGAACACCGGCAAAAGCTCAACAAAACACCAGACGCATCCATTACAAGCTAAACGAAGCGACAAAATCAAACAAGAGCAACAAGATCGACAAGGTCTATAACATTGACGAATTGTGATTATATTTTATTTGTAGTGTTTTGTGTAGTAATTTTCTCTCTATCTAACACTAAATCGAATTTTATGAAATTCTTATACACAAATGTATGAGCAATTGTGTTACAGCGAAAAGTAACATCGAAGAGGAAATATTTGTTCTTTTGTTTTTCTTGTTTTAAATAATACCACATTGTTTAAGCATTTGCTTGTTTATTATTGTTTTTTTTTTTTCTTCTTTTATTAAATTAATTAATAAGAAATAATAAATTTTATTATTAATAATTAAAAAATAATAATAACCATAGTCTAACGTTTTGTTTTTTTTTTTCTCTTTTTTTACTGTTACTTATCGATTTATAATATAACATAAGTTTAATGTATTTATATTGATAATTATATATAAAAAGAAATATAGAATATAATAGTAAGCGAAACTGAGAGAGAATATAACTGTTAACAATTTTTTTTTTCTTTGTATTTTATGTTTTCTTTTACTTTGTATAGATTTGATGTTAAATTGTATTTGCTATTTATAATAATTCGTTTTCGAAAACACGGCTTTTATTTATTTTGGTTTTCTTGGTTTTTGTTTGTTTGTTTTTTGTTTTTGTTTTTGAAGAAGAAGAAGAAGTAAACTTATAGTTGGGATGTTCGCAGATGTTCTCAATGATAAATTAATTACAACACTTACTTATTCGTGAGCTACAGCATGTGTTTTAAGCTCCTTAAACTTATTTGTAACTGCAATGAGAAGAGAAATTTTGTGCAAATTAGATGGGTTTTGTTCGTTTTACAAAATTTACGAGTACAGAGTGATGAATTTTACTAATGAAAAACTTTGTGAATTGTGGAACGTTGTAACGTTTAAAGCAAATAATTAGAAATGTGTTAGAATGTGTTATCAGGTTATACGGTTAGCAAAAAAAAAAACAGTATACGTACTGTCATGGACAAAAGTATTCACACAAAGTCTAGTCTAGTCTAGTCTAGTCTAGTCTAGTCTAGTCTAGTCTAGTCATAAATAGCTGCAAGTTATGGTAGACTTTATTCGAAATGACCGCCATTTGCCTTAAAGCGCGACCTGAGACGAACTGGCCGATCATCAATCGCATTGCGGACCTCATTCATCGGAAAGTAGTCGACAGCGCGAACAAGGGCTCGCTTTAAAGACTCATGATTTCGGTGAGGAGTAGATCAGGCTATTCCTTCTAAAATGCACCACAACTTGTAGTTGAAAGAGTTGAGGTCCGGACTACCCTCTAGCCAATCATCAATCGCATTACGTACCTCATTCATCGGAAAGTTGTCGACAGTATTTCGGTGATGAGTAGAGCAGGCCATTTTCCTAAACAAGACCACAACTTGTAGTCCAAAGGGTCTAAGTCCGGACTACCATCTGGGCAATCATCGGGTTATATGAATTCGGGTATAGTTTTGCCACTCTTGAGTTGTTTTCGGCTTGTTGACTGGAACAAAACCTTGTTGGAATATATAGAGCTCATTTGCTAATATTGTCCGGCTTAGAGGCTTAACGATGTCTCCCAAAACAGTGGTTTGGTAAACTTTCGCCGAAGTCTTGACTCTTTTTTCACAAAAATAGAGATGATGTCCAAGCATCTTGTTTTTTAAAAGTTTCTTCGAAGGTAAACATTTTATCGTCGTTGAACAGAATTTGTCTGTAAGTCACTAAGTTCCTTAATTCGAAAATGACTTTGTTCGAATACTTCTGTCCATGACGGTATATTTGACGCAAGAATTTCGTACCAGATCCGGTCTAGTTTTTCAAAACCATGCGTATTTTATTCTTCACACGAATAGATGAGTTCTAGAAAATACTGTACTCGTACAGAGTCTGAATATTGTTAAAAGTTTAACAAAGTTATATGCCAAACGTTCGCTAGAGGTGAGACCATACAATTGAGTCTCGGATTCTCACTTCATAGCCAATACTGGACACAAAACCACGTTAAGCAAGACATTAATGCCTTCGGAAAAGTCTTTGTAAACTTAAATCAAATGTTAGTCTATGATTCCGAACCTAATCGTGATAATTGAATTTGCTAAAAAGCTATAACAAATTATTTAAATCAAAATAAAAAATAATAAACAACCAAACACCGCATGCATTTTACATTTTTGCAACTAAACACAAACCAATTAGAAGTATGTAGTATACAGGAAGAAGAAAAAACAAGTAGAAACAATATACAAACAAATATAAATATGAGAAAATATAACTAACCAAAACAAGTCGAATAGTTATTCAACTAAAAAAATGCAATCTAGCATTATGCACATCATAACACAGATCACTCAACATAAACATATAAATAACGTATATATGCGTTTCATATTCATCTGGAATTCATTTTCGATCAATTTTAAATGTATTTTGCTTTTCGATTAACACGCGACAAAGAAGAGGGAAGATGTTTTGTTTTTGTGTTGATTTAGTTTGATAAATTTTGTTGGATTGTAGTAGAAATGAGTTTAGATTTTGTAGATGGTTTTTTTTTATGTTTTGTTTTTTGTTTTTTTCTTTTGTTTTTTTATAGGTGCCTACATTCCATATCCCTGGTAAGCCATGTTTGGCGCATATCCAGGCGCATAATTTTGGGCATACTGTGGTGGAATACCCATTCCTGGGCCGGCGGTTATCATTAATTGCGGTTCCATTGTGATAATATTCTTGTGTTCAACAGTTTCATCCTCTTTCTCTCGCTGAGCTTCGTTCTGTTCGAGTTTGTCAACTTTGGTGGTATATTCGCGGATGACCTAGAAAAAGTGATAAAAAACAAAACATAATCAATGCTATGAATAAATGGAATTAATGTAGAGGGACTCACTTGAATTAGGTAGGGCATGGCAAAGTCCATGATGTTGTGTTTCCATGCTAATTCGAGTATTACATCCGGTCGAAGGAGATCGTAACACTGTAAAAAATAGAGAATTGTGTTTAGAGAAATAAAATAAAAATATTGCTTAACCGAAAGAAGAAGAATGTTCAAAGAAGGGATATAGCAAAAGTTAATCCTAAGCTTGACCATGGTTAAGTTAGTGATGGACTTTCTGACCAAAAAGAATAAAATGTTACTGCCATGGTTCTCGGTGTACAACTTTGGCTTTTAAATCGTTGCTCTTAAATAAAATGGACTCTGTATCAGTCCAACCGGAGAAACATGAGTGCAGGACGAATGTATCCTTATGCGAAAAACACCAGTCAATCTGGAAACACAGTTCAAAAATCTTTGTTTTGCATTACAAGCAGATGCATTGCGCAGAATGAACAAAAATTGAGTACCAACGACCTTCTTGAGAAGCCCAACAAACCACACAGGCAGTGCAACAGAGCACCATTGGAAGTAAAATGCTCAGGAACCAAATGTAACAAAACAAAGAACAAAGGCGATCGTGCAGATTACGTAGGCACAAGAAGAGCTGGCCAAACGATGAGCGTATGCTGATTAAAGGACTTAGATGTCTACCAACTTTGTTATACTTTAGTTATCCAAATCAACGCATGTGGAGGTGTGGTCAATAAGTATCGAAACTGAGTCAGTGCTTCCGAAAACAATGTAGAAAATATGAAAAAAGTCCTGCAAGACACAGTTCTACTGTAAATGAATTGAACGTTGGACAACTACAATCGCATCCAAAGAGCCTTTTTCGATGAAGTATCCCCTTACTTCGTGATAGATAGACAACAATTGCTGACGACATGAGCCAAAAAGCAATCGGAGGTACGACGCACTGCATTTCTACAACCCAGCACGAAAAAAATGCTGGATTAACGAAAAATATCAGGAAATATAGTAAAACTGTATGCTGCGCCGCATAACATAAAACGCCAGAGCTCTAAGAAGATACGAAAAAGAGCACCGGTTTCTCAAAATAAGAAGATTTCGTACCAAAGACAACAATTAATGAATGTACTAACTACAAATCGAAATAAACTCACCTGGAATAAACAAGCAGCGAAACAATCAAAAGCATTACGCTCCAAGAACCAGCCCAGCAGTTCTTCGGCAATTTCCTGCTTGCCCGATTCAGCAGCATACTCCATAGCATCCTTGAAGAGTTTATCTTTTTTGCACAGTTCCACACTTTGCTTCCAGCGGTTGTTTCCTAAACAGACAATAGAAATTTCATTACTCAATGAAATACACTCCTCTACACTCTAACCTTTGTACAAATACGCCGCAATTCTTCTGAACTCTGTTAGCTCGTGTTTCTCTAACTTCTGCGCGAGAGCAATTGTATCGAAATTATCAAATCCATCTATTGAATTCCTCAGTCCTTGGTAGTCCTCTTCTTCAATTAAAAGGCCATTCAATGCCTCATTAATCGCTTTGTTATTTAAACTTTGCACCGAACGCAAATATGGTTTCACCAATTGAAGGTGTCCCGTTTTCGAGAAGAAACTAACCGCCCGAGTGTGATCCATTCGGGGTGCTAATACCAACAACATATCGTTCAACAACAGCGGCTTGTAGTCCAAGTAGAATTGGATTGCTTTGTAATACAATTCAATGTTGGCCACCTTTGTGATAATATCTTTGAAGTGTCCCTCACGCCATGCTTCTGTGGGATGAGCCATCATTGCTAGCACAGCGTTATCGTACTCTTCGTATTTATCATAAAGGAACACCAACTCGGACCACAAGTGTGCTGATTCAGCGGCACGTAATACTTTCGGAATATTCACACGCGACCAGAAAAGTTCTAAGTGTTCACGCATTTTAGATGGTTTGAATTTCGAGTACAGTATAGCCAACTCGGTGAACATTCCCATGTGGGCGCGTTCAAGACCCAACGCAGATTCAAGCAGGGCAATCAACTCTTCGAAATATCCACGATCCTGGTAGTAGTTGATGAGATCTTCTAACTCATCGGCATGAACAACAATGTGAAGGCCGCACATCTGTGCCAAACGGAATTCTTCGGCATCGACACAGGCAAAGCACACTTCCTTCCATGTGCGTGTCGAATTAGCCTTGCGCGCACTGTCGACGGCACCTTGGAATTCCTTGAGGTACACCAAGGTGATGGCCAAACGAGCGAAATTGCTGACATTATTGTACAGGAGTTTGGCAGCATCGTACATACCGTCCGAGAAGCAACGATCACCGATCTTCTGAATGTCAGCATGGTTTGGACCGGAGATGAATTCTTCCAGATCGGCCAAGCGTCCTGTTCGAGCATAAGCATATATAAGCTCGCTCTCGATGTAACTCTCGCGAGCCTTCTTTCGTGCCATTTGTAGGTAGCGCACCAAATCATCCCAAGACTGAACACTGGAAGCAGTCTCCACCACATCCATATACGCACTGGGATCATCGGCTTTAATGTAACTGTCAATTGCTTCCTTAACCAGTCCCTGCTGCAGTTGAGCTTTGGCCAGTTGCGACCACACTGCTGGTTCGTTGCATCGCTCGGCGAATTCGTATGCTCGTTCCAAGTTATTAACCTGTTCAATCAGCACCTGAATGGCAGATGTGTTCACATCGAACTTCTTGAAGATGGCAAATGCCTCCTCGTAGAGTTGATTAGAGATAGCAATGTTAGCAATATCTGGAGCATCATAATTATCCAACCTGTTGATGTAGTCCATAACGCGTGTACGATCGGCCTTAATTGCTGTGAGGATAAGGAGATTTTGCAAGTTACGGTGATCAGAGAAGACACTGGAGTCCAGAACAATCTTCTCGAGCAGTTCAATCAATTCATTTGGCAAATCGGCTGTCATGAAAGCCTTAACCGTCACCGAAATATCATCAGGATCCTGAGTCTCCGAGAGAGCGGTTTGAACCACTTGGTCGATCAGTTGCCGCTTGTAGGGGTTAGCTTCGGCGAGCACCTCAGCCCAAAGCTCTGGATCTCTGCGGCGCACCAAGTATCGAGCCTCGCTCTTGAACAAAGAATTCTCATTGCACACAGCGATCAATTCGCGATCACACTGCCCACGTTCATACGCCACACATGCTAAATGCGGGTCACGCTTTTCACAGTAACGACCCACCACACGGCTGTCATAATACTGATTCTCCTTAAGAAATCGTTCAGGGTTGTTATTCGAATCAATGTAAATCTTAGCGAGAGCATTATGAGTTGCAGCCTCGACACATCCCTCGTGAACACGTGACTCCAACCACGGCAAGAGTAACTTCAAGCGATTGCGTTTTTCTACCTCCTCAACCAGCTCATCAGTAGAAAACTGACCCTTAACCACCAAAATAAGATTTTTAATGATGTCTTCTGAGCAATCTACATCCAAGAGTCCTCCGACGACCACCGGCAATCTTGATGGATTCACCTTCTGCACATAGATTTCAATGTATTTCTGCAAGTTGTTACGATACAAGTACAACACCAAATCGTGGACAAAGTCAAAACGATCACAAACAATGATCAGTGGAAGCTGATCGGTAAGTTTGGCCTCCTTGAGGAAATTCTTTACACGCTCTGGATTATAGCAGTTCGATTCGCGACAGATTCTCTCAACTTCTTTGATCTGGTTAGTTTTACAGGCCGCTTGAATGTACTTGAAATGTACCTCGGGATCCTGACTGAAGTTCACAATAGATCCGAGGAAGTAGAATAAGCCCTCGTAGCTCTTAAAGCTCTCAAAAAGATCAATCAACGCCTTGGTAGTTAATTGCTCGTGATATTTTGTTGCAATCTGAACGCAAATTTGCAGGTTCTGCCTAATGTTAGCGGTCAACATTGCTTTGAGACACTCCAGGGAGTCTTCCACCGAGAGGGTTCCAAAGAATCCTACCAACCAATCGGCATTCAATAGATGAGTATGCACAACGGCCCTCTTGATGTCGTACAAATCGGTGTAGTGCTCCAGTGCACGTTGCAACAATCCTGCCTTCTCACACAACTGGGCGATGTGCGCACGATCATAATGGGTGAACATAGCATTACCAAGAATAGCATCTGCTACTTGCGGAGCTGAAATCAAATTCATTTCCAAAAGTCTAGTTTGCAAAGGTCCCTCATTCGGACGGTTATGCTTGAGGGCGTCCAACAGAAAAGCTGTACACTGTTGCACCATTGAATGTTCCATGAAAATATCCACAATCTGATTGATGTCAGCCAGTGGTTCCTCCTCTCCGACCAACATTGAAGCGAATCCAGCGCCTTGTTCGGGATTGGTACGCATTACCGAACGCAATAAGAAAATGTAATCTGGTGTATAGTTCACCTTCTTGGCATACAAAACTATCTTTTGGAACTGACCAGTCTCTGCGAAACACTGAATAACCTTGTTAGGAACATTGGCACGCAAATAGATCGACAAAGCCAGAGTCAAATCGGAATTCTTGACTAAATCGCCGAGTTCCTCACTACATTCAAGCTTCTCCTCTTTCAACCATTTCTCACAGAGTTGCTTCTTACCCTGTACCAAAACTGGACGGCATAACTCTAACGATTCATACTTATTTAGCTTCCCCTGATCAAGAAGAATTCCAAAATACTGCAATAGTGGTGGTGTGGTTGATCCAGCTGGAGTTTGAACCTGTTGAAAACGCTGTATAGTCTGAGGTGTTCGTAGAATTCCCTTGGGCGCCAGGGCAGCCACCTTAGCTGCCTCAGCATACTGGCCAGCGGTAAAGAGCTTGTTAAACTTTCTTACAAAAAGATCCTCTGCACCGGAGAGGTTATTCCTTACCGCCATCCGTAGTGCCAAATCGGGATTCTGTAAAACGGTGTTGATGTACGGGATGATTTGCTCCTCATCGACAGTTACCGAGAGGACCTGACCCTTGCGATTTACTCCGATAATACCGCCACTAGCTTCATGCGGAGCGGTTACAAAGATTGTATCGGCTGAGATACGATTCATGTAGATGCATGTAGCTGTTTCCATGTCGTACAAATGGATGTAACCATATTTAGTAATCAAATAGATGGTATCATATTTGGCGGAAACTTGCATGGCCACCGGGAAATCACTTTGAGCTTCAGGTGGGAAGAATACATCAACGGATTTCTTCGGAAAAGGTTGATTACCAGCTGGCGGAGTACCTACTTCGATTATATGCAATTTACCACCTTGTTGTGAGCGCACAGCGAAACAAAACAATGTCGAAGGTTCCTTGTTGCCCTCCATTTTAAAACTGGCAAATGAGGCTGCATGACCTGAAAATGAAGAACAGAATAGTTATGTACATATCAGTACTTAGTTCGACGACGAAACGAATTATTACTATGCTTTGGCAAACTCTATAAACGAGCGCCGTTGCTTGCGATGATTTATGCACATAAAACAAATGCTTTTAGTTCAAATAAAGGTAGAAAACTTACCTTCAATAGCTTGCGAAACCTTTCGTTCCACCGAATACAATTGCATTGCACCAGCCACACGATGTTGTAGTGCAGAAATACCAACCAACAGCAACCATTGCTGAGATGGATTACAGCGGTAATTGATGATTTGGCAACCATTCAATGAGGAATGTCTATCGAACATTTTTACTGGCGTGGAATCGCCCTCCATTGACCAATGATACACCGAAGTGTCTGTGACCAAAGCCAATGTATTCAAAGAAATCCATTTCCAAAAGAGAACATCTTCGGTCATCGTATGCGCCTTCATTTTTGATTTCATCTCAATATTGAAAATTTGTAAAGTCTTTTGCGCTGTAAATCAAATAAAAACCATTAGTATATGCCAAACAAAATTTAGTAGAAAATATTTCCACCAACTGACCTTTTAGTGCAATAACTTTACTGGCTGGATTCATGATCGCTGAATCGGCTGAAATGGGACGCCGTGTCGGATTACTCGAATCGTTCATGTCGATGATAACAACTTGTGCAGTTTCGTTGACCTTCTCCCGCACGCAAATAAACTTATCAGACTCCATGGTAAGAGTACTGAACGATATCGAATTGATGTTAATGCCGACATTTGTGAGCTGAAAGCAAACATAAAAGAACAAAATAAGATTATATTGACAAGACTCTGAGGCCATAAGTGTGTTTTGACCGTTTAAATGGGAGAAGGAGCAAGATTTGAAGCCAAAAAGAAATGAAAAGACATCAAAATACATGTAGGCACAGGTGAAAAGTCCACTTACTTGATTGGTGTTCCTTTAAAATTGACTTAGAATTGTTTTTTCTAAACAATTATTTCGAACTTTAAATAAGAAATTTCCAAGTTCCCCCCGAATTGTGATCCTAAATACCTAAATGTTGAACTGAATAATATTTAGGAGTTCCTTCATAGGAGCTTCTTTAATATTTTTCCAACTTTTCCCATTATTTTGTGTTTTGTCTTTAACGATCCTTTGCTGGTATAAACAAGTAAAACATCTCAACGACTGTTTCGTCATTTCTTTCGTCACATGATGCAGTTTTAAAATCGATTCATACCCTCTACAGCTTCGGTGCTGAATAATAATGCAACGACGAACACACGATTCTATCTACACGGAATCTACACCGATTCCGATTTAAGAAAAGTAAGTAAGCCAACGACGAATGTACATGACGTGTTCTTGGTAAGCGGTGGTTTTAAACTCATCTCCGAAGCAATTTCAGTACTTGGCTCCTACATCAGCTGGAAAGGGTTCTAGTCCAAGGATAGCTGGAACAAAGGCAAATTCAATAAGACGCTATGATGAACTCGGACATAGCGCGAAAATTGAAGTGGTCACGAAAAAAGGTAATTAATCCCCTTCAACATTACGAAGAAATGAGCTCGATCCAAAACAAACTGCGTAAGGATCAGTCGCATAAGACCACCTCTAGGACCGACTCGACCATTATTGTTGGTTTGAGCAAACTGGATCATGTTGATGGGAGAATATTATGTGGACCATTATCAGACATGAAACAAGACGCGGGATCGACCAAGAATTCGGCCCTAAATACACCATAAAAACAGTAAAGCACGGTGGAGGCAACGTTTTTGTATGGGAGTGTTTTTCTTCACGTGGTGTTTGTCCGATTTATCGGATTGAGGGCATTATGAAGCAAATGATATACAAGGACATTTTGAGCAATGTTATGCTTCCTTAGGCTGAGAAGAGGAAATGCCACTGATATGGAAATTTTGGCATGATAATGACCCGAAGGATACAGCTTAATCTGTAAGGCTGTGGTTATGGACCCAGAAAATTGACGATTTAAGTTGGTTAGCTCAGTCCCCTGAGTCGTTCCAAGAAAGACCACGAAGGGCAAAACGAAGAAAACGTCGTTGAATGTTCTCAATTCTTGCCACATGCACTTGCTGATAGGGGGACCATACTTGACTGGCATATTCAAGTAGAGGACGAACCAAGGTAATGTAGAGGGATCTAGTCACGTAAGGATCAGAGAATTCCTTGGACCACCTTTTGACAAAGCCAAGTGATGAGCTAGCTTTAAGAATTATCTCATCAATATGGGAACGGAAGTTTAGCTCCCTATCGTACAGTATTCCAAGATCGCGAAGAGATTGAACGATGAATATTGGCTGATCGTGGATGAGATAAGTTCGGGGGGGAGATATGCGGTATTTACGTGATAGATTGGCATTTGGTGATATTGAGCTCTAAGTAATTTTTGGAGCACCACAGCTTTTTTTGGAGGAACAACTGTTTAAGTCTTGTTGAAGGAGACAGCAGTCCGGTTCTGAAAAGTTTGGCATCGTCGGCGTAGAGAGAAAGAGAGGAGTGGTTTATAACCCTTTCAACATCGTTTATTGTCAGAATGAAGAAAAGAGGTCCAAAGTGACTGCCTTTTGGAACTCCAGATGTGGCTAAGAATGGATCCGATAAGACGGATCTGAAGCGAACGCTAAAGAAACGGTCTTTCAAGTAAGAAGACATCCATTTCAACAATATGGGTTCGAAACCGAGGGCAGACAATTTAAAAAGGATCAGACTATGAGATATTTTATCGAAAGCAATGACAAATGACACCTAAGTGTGCTATTTATTTTGTCGCCACTGGTCTGTAGGAAATATGGCAACAAGTATCCTAAAAAGGTATCACTGTGTGGAGTATGATAACAGGCAAAGAAAGGTTGCACATGCCATGCCGACGACACAGAAGGAAACAATCCATTCCGTGTCCGTTTTATAGGTACGACCGCCAATAAAAACAAAGCTACACAAGTTAAACACAAAATACAGTGCATATTTTATTTTACATAAAATTTAACATCAATTGGTGTAAAGTCACCGAAGTATATAATATAAAAAAAAGTAAACATTTTAAAATCTTTACGGTATGGTACACAATCCACCAAATATACATATTTAGATTCAACAAAATAATAAAATGCATAACTGATTCACATACTAAAACTCTATACTTGTTTTCTCATGTTTTTAGAATTCTTATTAACTGAGAAGCTAACTTCTTATTTTTATTGATTATTGCAACTTGCAACAGTGTAGACCCCTGATTGTTACGAGCATTTGTAATAGCAGAAAATTCATCGGGTTTTATAGCTTTTAACTTGCCAATCATTGCAATATTTCCATTTTTCGCATCGATAAACATCTCGTTTACTAATTTGAGTAGATCATTAACACACCGTTCGTTGGATAGTTCTAAAGGAGTTTTACCAACATTATTCTCAATATCAAAAGCAGCACCATATTTTAATAAGGTTTTGACAATGCCAAAGCAACCGTTTGCAGCGGCTACATGAAGTGATGTAGTACCACTGGTTGGTGTTTTAGCATTGATGAAATGATCTAACTTATCGCGTTTTACATGATGCAGTAAAATTTCAACAATTTCTATTCTATCTTTAATTGCAGCACTGTGCAATGGTGTATTGCCCTTATTAGTAACCTGAGTAGCATCGGCACCATACGATAACAAGATTTTAACAACACCCAAATGCCCACCGCTAACAGCATAATGTAATGCAGATCTTCCATCGCTATCTCGATTGTTAACATTGGTTTCACTTTGTAGTAGAAGCCGAATTGTGTCCTCATCCCCATTACTAGCAGCTAAATTCATATTTCTCTGAATTACATCTTTTTCGAAACCCTCAAATGTAATCTTATTTTTAATCATTTCTATTCGAAATTTCGATAGTAGAACATCAGGATGAGTTTCGCCTAAAATAGCCTTTCTTGGTTCGAAGCATTCTTCGTAGTTTTTTAATGCATCCACGAAATTGCTCTTCGCTAGGAGTGTGTTTGCTATATTGAATTGGGTGTTTAACGTATCGAAATGGCCTGCGCCTAGAACATTTTTTTGAGTATCATAAAGTTCTTTATAGGCTTGCAATGCTTTATCGTATTTTTTCTGGAAAGAAAATACACCAATCATATTATGTAAGGTCCTTAAGGTGTCCGAATGAAATGGACCGAGGACTATTTGTCTTGTTTCGTATACCTTTTGATACACTTTTATCGATTCATCGTGTTTTCCCTGATTATTTAATACCATAGCTATATTATTCAGAGTACATAGGGTGCCTGGATGGGTTTTGCCTAATACTTTCGTTTCTTTTTCAAGAACATCATAGTTGACGTCTAATGCCTCCTCGAATTTGTGCTGTTTATCCAATACTAAACCCATATGACCTTGCGTTTTTAAAACATCTAAATGATAGTTTCCCAGTGTATCTCGTTGTTTTTGGTAAACATCCTCATATATACTAAAGGCTTCGTCATTCTTTCCCTGCCTATGTAATATCAAAGCGATTAAACTTCTTGTATTTAGTGTATCTTTATTGTTCATACCTAATATTTTGTGTTGTTTCTCAAAGATATCTTTGGCTATGTCTAAAGCTTCCTGGTAGTTTTGTTGTTTATACAATATAACAGCAATTTCACTTTCAATATCCAATGTACCTGGATTATTCGCGCCGAGTATTTCCTTTCTTTTCTCGAAAGCATTCTTTAGTATTTTTAAAGCTTCCGGATATTTCTCTTTAAAGCATATGGCTTTAGCAACTTTTAATCTAGTACCTACATCATCTTGTAGGATTTCCTTTAACTGGTCGACTTTAGGAAAATCTCGGTGGATTGCATATATTACTAATGTCTGGTTTTCTTCATTGCGGGCATTCATAATGGCTTTCATTGTGCCTATGTCGTTTATTTTGTTTAAGTCGTTAATAACCTTAAGGTTTCCATTCTCTATGTTTGTAAACGATTGTTTTATTAATTTCAATAGACGAACAATATCTTGATGCACAGCAAGGTCTAATGGTGTTTCTTGGCAAACGGACATCAGGTTGTAAATTGCTCCTGCCGATAATAACGCTTTAACAATATCTAAGTGAGAACATTTTGCAGCATAATGTAGCGGTGTGTAGCCACAGTTGATAATAACATTTGGATTGGCATTGTTTTTCAATAAAATATCAACAATCTTGTTGTATCCCTGGGCAGCTGCAACATGTAGTGGCATTATGTCATTCGTACTTTTTGTATTCAAGAATGCTCCTCCTTGTTTTATACAATTTTCAACATCAGCCACACTGTTGCGCTCTACAGCCTCAAATAATTTTTCAGTTGAGGATAATAAGTTGGAAACTTCTTCACCACTAGACAAGTCTAAGGGCTTTCGATTATTTGTATCAACACTATTATAAATCGCGCCATTTTCTAATAAAACTCGAATGATATCCTTGTAACCAAACTGAGCAGCAATATGCATAGGCGATAAGCCGTAGTCGTCTTGGGCATTCACATCAGCACCTCTTGATATCAAGTATTTCACAATTTCTAATTGACCTTGCATCACAATATATTGTAGCATAGTCTGTCCAGAGGAATTTTTATCATTCACATTATACCATCCATTTATTAAGTTTGTTATCATTTCTGAATTACCTTTCTCTACAGCAATATGGAGTGCTCTCCAGTCGTTTGCTCTGACATCGGGTTTTTTATGTTCCAAAAATGCTTTTACACATTCTAGGCGATCGTAAGCAATGGCCAGCTCTAAAGCTGTTCGACATTTTGTATTTTTTATATTAATATCTGATCCGTTCTTTAGAAGAACTTCAATAACATCTCTACGACCATGTGCTTCTATTGCCAAGTGTAATGGTGTGCCTTCGTTCGTTTTGGCATTGATGTTAACTCCATTTGCTAGCAACATTTCAATAAACTCAATATGGCCCTTTTTTACTGCCACATGCAGTAGTGTACTGCCTGTGTAGGTGATAGCGTTTACATTAGCTCCTTTTTGTATCAAACTATACGCTATTTCTGTGTGTCCTCTAGTAGCGGCTAAATGCAATGGTGTATAACCGTCCACATCAGTCACATCAATATCGACTTGATTTTGCAATAAAATATCTACGATGTCTTTGAAGCCTCCAAGGACCGCAAACATTAAAGGTCCACCTTTACCAGAGTTAATATCTGCTCCATTTGCTATTAAAGTTTCAACAATTTCCTTGCGATTACTTCTCACAGCACTAGCTAAAGGTGTTATGTTATCAATATAGCGCTGAATATTAACATCAGCTCCTTTATCTACCAAAAGCTGTACGATTTCTGTATTAGATTCAGCAGCTATATGTAAAGACGAACACGATATTAACTCTGCAGAATTTATATTAGCTTTGTGTTTTATTAAAATTTTAACCACATCTGTATGACCTTCCAAGACGGCAGCGTGTAATGGTGTATAACCGATATCATCTTTGGCATTGATGTCAGCCCCGTTCTTTAATAGAAAATTAACCGCGTCTATGTGTCCCTTTAAGGCGGAGAAATGTAATGCCGTTAAACCTCCATTAGTTCTGGCATTAATGTCAGCTTTATTCTTTATTAGAATTTCAATGATATCTTGTCTACATGTCATGGCAACTGCATGCAATGGCGAGCTACCGAGCAAGTCTTGAGCGTTAACATCAGCTTTATTTTTTAACAAGACAGCTACAACATCTACGTGACCTTTCAGGGTAGCGTGAAACAGAGGTGTAACATGATCGACTGTTTGGGCATTTATTTCCGCTCCATGTTTTATTAAAACGTCAACAACTTCGGTATGACCGCGTCCTGCTGCAACGTGTAACGATGTCGAATTAGTTTCATCTACAGCATGTATGTTAGCACCATGTTTAAGCAGTGTTCTAACTACGTTCGTGTGTCCATTCTGTGATGCTAAATATAATGGCGTTGCGCCTTTCGCAGAGGCAACATTCACATTGGTATTGGTTTTAAGCAGGGCATTCAAAATTGACTCACGTCCAAAATTCGCTGCATAATGTAAAGGTGTACTACGATAGAGTTTATTAACAATATTGACATTAGCTCCATGTTTCAATAAAATATTTGCTACCTTCTCATGGCCGCCTTGTATTGCATAATATATAGGGGTACAACCATCCTCTGGACGTCTAAGATTGACGTTTGCTCCATTTGCTATTAGAACGCTCATAATTTCTGAATAACCATTTTGGGCAGCTGCATGTATTGGTGTTCCATCTGGATTATTTGTTGGATTAACATTTGCATCATTTTGAAGAAAGAACTTTACCAATTCCAAATGGTTATTTTTAGCAGCTATATGCAGCGCTGTAGAGCCATTTCCAGTCATGTTAATATCAACATTTAATTCATTTTTTAATAACATTTCAACAACACCTTGATGATTGTTTTCGACTGCATAATGCAAAGGCGAAAAACTTCGCAAATCCTTTCTCCTTGTATTGGCTTTATTTTTTAATAAAATCTCAACAGTATCCTTATGACCATTTTGAGCTGCAAGATGTAGTGGCGTTTTGCCATAACTACCTTTATCGTCAACAAGTAAACCTAGTTCTTCTATGAAAAACTGTACAATATTCGTTCTCCCGTATGCAGCTGCTATATGCAATGGACTTTCATTACTGATATCCTTAGCATTAATGTTTACATTTTGTGAAAGTAAACATTTTATAATCTCTAGGTTACCACCTTTGGCGGCAAAATGTAATGCTCCCCATAGATCATTACTTTTAGCATTGATGTCTGCTCCCTTTTTGAGACACTGCATTAAATCGTCTAGATTGCCTTTTTCTAAGGCTACAAACATCAGTTCCTGATTCTTAATGGTTATTAGACTTTGATCGTATTTGGCTTTTAGTTTTCCTAGGTCTTCTCGCAACGAATTGCTTGTTTTATTTGTGAATTCATCTTCGGTAATAAGTCGTTTGGCATTCAAAATAACTGATATTGAAGGATCAGAGGATAATATCTCAACTATGGCATTATCATGCGCCAAGTGATTACGCAAACATTTTCCAATCAACAGGGGAGAATAGCCATCCAAAAAGAATAGATTATTCCCTAAGTATTTCTTTGAAATACTCAAAATTGACATTATATCCAGAACAAGCATTTCTATGGCTGCTTGTATTTTTTTATTACTTTTATAGGAGTCAACATTTTCAATAAATTGATAACCTAATACGCGTTTGCTTAAAACACATCTTAAGTCGGACAATTTCATTCTGAGTTGGCTATCATAGTTTTGTTCTACTAATTTTTCCGGCTGTGTTCTCCGGTGAATGGGTGATTTACTTGCATTTAACCTTTCTCGTAGTTCCTCAATCGATTTGAAATTACCAATTCCAAACGCAAACATATAGGAAATTGTACCAGTTATTCGGTGTATTTCCTCGAGATCTTCAGAAACCATTCTAAATCGGACACTATCGAATATTTGTAGAACTGACTCGACTATTTCGCTAGATCCATAAGGTTCCGTGTTAGACGATATATTTGTTAATGTATTTTGAACAAACGATTTTATTTCCCCTATAGTGTTATTATTGATTCGATTAGAAAATATGTAGAGAGCTTTCAGTGATGTAAATCCTTGCTGATAGTTTTTCTTAATGCCTGCCAATTTAGTTTTTTCCACATGGATTAATTCATAAATTTTACTAAATAAATGCTTTTCATAATTTGTCTGTTCGCATATACTTTTATTCAGTTCATCAATAAGCCCTTCCAATCGATGATCGATTGGTGTAAAATCATTCGATATATTTGCTCCTAACACAGCATTATTCAGGACTTTCAGAAGTTGTTTTACTTCATCTAGACTTTCGCTGTTCACGATTGTTTTAAGCAATGTGCGTATTGTGTTGATTTTGTTATTATACAGAATATCAGAGATAACAATTCCGATTTGTTTAACATCATTTTGAATGCCGGTGAAAAAATGAGCATCTTTATTCTCCTCAATGTTGGTTCTCTCAGCGAGTGAATACGCATGTGAGAGGGAATTACGCAAATCGACAATGATTTTTCGTGTGCCCCTTGGAAGGGACAATAGCAATAGTTCATTTGTTGCAATAGACAACTTGGGCGATTCCAGTGTGTCCTTTACATATTCGCCAATCATTTGTAAAACCCTGGTTATAATTAATTTACCTTCTATTGCTTTCGGATCGGCTGAAAAGGATAATTCTATATAATTATTCAATTTCTTCAACGAACTGATGTCTCTAATATCTTGATAATCATTGTACAAAATTTCAAATTCAGGATATTTACTGATTATCTGTGCAATAACTTTGTTACGTTTAAGTTTTGGAGGTTCACCAAGTTTACTAGTGTCCGTCGTATGTGCTAAGTTATCCTGTTCGTGTGCGAGGTTTTTTGCAAAATTTTCCAAATGATTTAGTATTTTCTCTTTCCCCAGTGTAATGTGGTAAAAAAGATTAATTTCTTGCCGCTTACTATGAGATGAAATGAAGCTAACTAAACAAAACTCAATTTCTTCCCAAGGCAATCTAATGTACGTGGATTTTAACTGATGCTTTAATATATGAATGTTTTGTGTAACGAATTTAGCTACAAATAAAAATCTTTGATCTACATCTTTTGCATTTGCGTACTCTGTCGTTAGTAACCTAATATCATCGAGGACTAATTTAATTCGTTGGATAATATTGTTGATCGATTGTTTGGGTTCTTCAGAATTGTTAGCGAAGAAACGGAAATTTATTAACTGAGTCTCAACGAAAATACTTATCTCATTCGATAATGGTACATTTTTCAATTGTAATTCTTCATAAGCTTTAGAAAGAATTTCATTCAATTTGCTTAAATGTTGAGTAAAATATTTACCCGGCCATTCGGAAATGAGTGTATCGAGAAGCTCTACGTTACCTGAACGTATAGCATAATAAAATGCGTTATGGAGTGTTTCATCTTCAGTTTCGGGAGAAATATTCGCTGGTATTATGCTATCGCTGCGAAAAAGTTGCTCTAGTATTTGTGTTTTATTATGTTTGCAGGCCAATATGATTAAATTTGTATTTTTTAAAGGATTTTTAGTACTATTGTAATAATTTGTAAAAGCGGCTGAATTTTCTGCACTTTTTATGTAGGAAAGTAGATTTGTTATTTTTTTGAAACTATCAACATTGCCCTCGTGTATTGTCTGCTCGAGTGCGGTGAAAACTTGAAGACACAGTTCACTTGCTTTTGTTTTATCAAACTTTTTGTATTGTTTGATGAATTCATCTCTAGATTTGGTAGTCAGTGAGGAAAGATCGCAATTAATTTGTTGTTTATACTTTTGCTTCGCAAAAGACATTTTATTTTTTTTGTGGTGTTTGGTTTAAACTTAAATTTAAATTAAAGTAAAGCTGTGTCGTAGCCGGTAAACTAGGAAAACGAGTTTTAAATTTTAGAAAAATGTGGTGTTAGTATGTTGTATATCTTTGTTGCTTAAAATCCTATGCAAGGCATGAGCTGATAGTATAAAAAAGTACATCTGACCAATGCAAAGATTATTGCCCATAATTGCCCAAAGCAGGAACCATGACGATGGATACCAGCACTTCCTGAAATGAAAAAATTAGAACGTAGCTCAGCTGCATGAAAGAATGGATTGACGATGAAGTTTGCAAAATGACCTTACAATTAGCTTAAGGACAAGCAATGTGTTACGCTTCGTATGTATGGAATTTTTTCTTCTCATGTGTCAGTATTTCTTTTTATAAAGTTATGTTCAATCCATGTTTTACACCCTAGGCTATAGTTTAGAGTTTAAATCACACCTAATGGACTTCCAAATACCTTACGTAACAATGTTATGATATTCGATGCATATATGTACAGGTTTACCGGTTGTTATTGTTAAAGATTGGATTGCAATTCACTGTTTAGTTCGACACAGAGCGTGTGTGCCTTTACGGCAGAACTTGGGATCCTTGAATCCGGGCTGTCGAGGAATTTTTAAGTTTCCTCCCAGAATAGATCTGGAGATAAAAAGTTACTTTGTTGATAGTTTCTGTGACATCCATTGGCATTAAGAAAGGAACTTGGGATCTCAGTGGTAATATGGTGAAACGTTCTTTCACGCTCCCTGATCTATAAACAAGTGGGCCCTTCTATATAGGCATACAACAAACGAAACACGAATAGTTGTGAGAGGTCCTGGGTACCGATAGTCTTGTCGTGGCAATTTTTTTTCTCTTTTACTTAAAGGAACCTTTTTGATATCGAACCTTGCGCCATAAGAATTCATCAGAAGACGTCTCCGAACACGTAAACTATTTATCAGAGAGCCTTGAAAATTTTAGAAAACTTAAAGACTTAAAGCACTTGAGTGGTATAAAGCCTTCAAAGACAGCCGTGAAATAGCTACCTCATCCGAGACGTCCTGCAAAGGCAGTTACGAAAACCATCACTATAGTTTGAGAGAGTTTTCACAAGTACTATCCATCTCATACGAATCATTTCCCGGCTTGTTCTAGAAGAGCAGAGAAGAAAAGACAATTCGGAGCCCACATTTATGGAACGTATCATCATAGGTGATGAGTATGACCTGCAAACAAGTCAACACCCATCGAAATGTTGTCATTCAAATGAAACAAAACTGAAAAAAACACGTTAAAGTCGCTCAAAAGTTAAAGTCTTGTGCACTCAGAGTTTCTTCCAGTGGGTCAAACCCTAAACAAACAACATTATTGACGGGTATGATGGCAGAACATGTCTTGGATTTTGGATCACGATAGTGCTCCATCCAAAAAGCTACCAATATGATCGACTTTGTGGAACACGTCTTAAAGAGATAAATAGAAATTCGCTGGGAGAACTAAAGACGATCCCGGAATATGCCTACACAAAATGTATGAATGAGTGGATTCTTCGTTCGTTTTTTAGAGAATAAGAAAGCCCACCAAATGTTCCTCATTTTTGCGTATTCTGCATAAATATGTAGCAATACGCGTCCAACCTTAACATGAAAAATATTTTAACTAAACTGTAAACATTGCAATTTTATTTTGATTGCGCACCACAATGGCGCAGCATTTTTGTTTTGATTTCCAAACCAAGAGTACCAAGAGCATGTATATCTTTATTTATAGGAGGAAGCTTTAGATCCACTTCAACAATTTGACATTCTCATGAACTTATAGTTGTCTCGCGAAAAAGAAAAAACAAACAAAAAAATATACGACGCCAATGATTGGGAAGAAATATTTTTAGAAGACAACAACACAAGTTCACGGACGTTCTCGTGGTCGGTGTTTTAGATTGTTGATTTCGACTTTCTCTCAAAAATTTCCTCAACACGAACTTCCTTCAAAGATAAACAACACCGAACATGAACAGAACAGTAAAACGCTTTCGTGATGGCAGAGTAAAATTATTTCCACAGACAAAGTATGTTGACCTCTCTTAAGAGATGGCGGCGTCATCGTCATGTTTTTTTTTATTTTCAGTGGCGCTGTACCCATTGGTGCAACAAAAGAAATAAGAAACTCGAATAAGCTACTCGTGATTTTCGAGCTGTGATGAAGAGCAGACTATAAGGTATATCACTAGAATGTGTTGGTTGGTCGACTTCCCCACAAAATTTTTGATGCGCAACCCACATAGACAAAAGAAATAGATGTTCATGCTCTAGCACAGATAATGATCTGATTTGTGCACAACAAAGCGTTGAATAAATTAGCCAATGAATCCCGGAAGATATGCACCAACACTGGCGATGGAGAAAAAAAAAGAAACATAATGACGCACAGAAAGCCCCAAAGGCGACTTATACTACGGCACTGCAAGCAATCACTTCTACATATGTATGCACGTATGTATACCTATAAGCCACATCAACGAAAAATGCCCTTAAGTGATTTTTTTTTTTCTTTTCCAATTCTAAACCAATAGAGCTGTGTGTGAAGTGAGTTTAGGTGGCATAATACCACTCTGCCGACGACACACACTCTCTATTGCTCATCGTCGTCTTTTATAGTTTCTTTTTTGTTGTTCACTTATTGTAGAATCTATGTGTTTTAATAAATTTAGGACAAGTGGAATCGAGGTCAGTGCTGAGTTAAATGCCTAGACTATTAGGTTTACAGTCATAAACACCTCACAGACAGTGCAATAAAAACATACAGTAAAGCCGTTTGCAACGTATCATATGATACCTTATCCTCTGTTTTTCCCCGATCAGTCCTAATCGAGTGGGCGTGTTGACGGTGTATTATTTTCTTATATTGAGTAAGAACAGCGAACTTAATTATACCTATGCTTAGTGCTAGTTGCAAGATCAAGATCGATTTTTTTTTTTTAATTAAGTGGGCGTGGCTCTACTGTATTTTTGTATTGAATTACAATGATAACTTCGAGCGTTTGATGATGAAAACATATGAAAACACCCCCAAGTGAGCGTAGCCCAACATGGTAGATATTACGACTAGGACGAATTGTCAAATGGGCTGCAGTTGTTAAATTACAGCTGACGTCAAAGTATAGTTTGCTATTTTATCATGTACAGGCGCCTTAATAACGCTTTGAAATCATTTGAATTTACTTGGAAAGCAACGGTCAACGCAAAGGTAATATACGGTCGACATAATCGTCCATCTGAGCAAGCTATTCGCCGTACAGTTGATATATTTTGTACCACATTTAACCGTCTTGATTCTAAGCCACAAACACGTAAAAAAAAAACGTTCCTTCTGATGAAGGAACAGCCTGTTTGAGTGAAAGTGACATCTCTTGGTTTACATCCATATAAGATCCAGCTTGTCCTGTTCTTTAGGAACAGGCGATGTGATCCAACTTTATCCAGCTTTTTTCTAGTGTTTCAGATATCTTTTCGACTTCTCTGTATCATTTCATATGTTCACCGGTTGGCGAGTGAATCCCATTGGACTTGCAATTATCTTCCTAACGTGTGACCAATCCATTGGCACGTTTGCTTTTGCAGTTTTAGCATTAGATATGTATGTGGACTTCATACCATCGGGAATTTAGACAATGATCGACATTTTGGTGAAGTGACTCCTGAATCTAGCCTCCAAACCTATGGGCATTTTGCCAAAGTTCATGATTTCCATGAAAAGTAGGCAAACATCGTCAGATTGGAGAGTTTTTAGATATGTTGTACTATACTGGCACCTCTTGAGCACTCTATCTAAATCAATAATGGCCCGTTCAAAGGAGTAGGGGTCTCAAATTCATCCATAACACCTCTCTATATAGACTGTTAAACGACTTTTCGAAATCGTTTATGAATTTCGCAAGAGCAGGTTTATTCCAGATCTGAAGTCTACCGATTAAAGTAAAGAATCAATGTGTGAACATAGGAGAAACCAGAACGCATACATACCTGCTTGTTTGTTGCCTCTAGCACTTTCCTGGAGTATGTGACATCTTCTATCATAGACACAAGTGGGTTGACAGGTTTTAAAGTGACCTCAAGAAGCACTAAAACCTTATGGAAATCTTTTGTTCTCGACTTCTCAACTTAAAAACCTGGACCTCGCCAAAAATATAATTTAATTTTTCAAACATTGCTTGATCGGAGCTCGAGAAAGACGATAGGTTTCTTTTCTTGGGCAGTATTGTCTCGATCTGAGGTGGCATTAAACGCTTAAGCGAGAGTCAGTACAGTAGCCTATATGAAGTCTTGCGAAAGCACATGTTTTTAAGAAACCTATTGGCCTCACCATCCGACGAAGGAATTGGTGACAGAATGCGAAACGTCCTGTGCTAACCATTGAACCAAATCAAATCAGAAGGAATTCAAACTAACATGAACACAAACTTTAGGTAGCTACTGTAACCAGTGTCATGGTGTCATACATTTTCACTGAGAGTGAGAACAAGAATTGGCCTTGAAATTAAAAAAAAAAAAAAAACAAAAAAAATAAAATAAATTGCCCAAAAAAGCGCACTAAGAATAAACAATGAGATATAATGAAATGTAATTAGATTGCTTGCTTTACACTGCTTTCCCCGGCATATACTGCGGCGGCGGCTGTGTCGTCAGAAGTCTGAGAATTTTTGAGTTTTGTATTTTAATTAGATTTATTATCGCAGGTCTACGAAGAGGTTGATTGTTGGCCGTTTAATGAGACTTCATTGTCTTGGAAATTGGTTCACGAACAATGTTCGTGTTGCGATTCTTCTTCGGTTGCAAACAAGTGGCAAACGTATGTACGTACCTATAGAAATATTTTGAAACAAAGTCAATTCATTATCAGCTAAATTATCGATAAGTTTACAGCATGCAGATTAAAGGTTTAGGTATACAATTTAATAAATTATTATCGATTGCTGAAATGTTTTATGGGTATTCTATGCATAGTGATGGAATACACGATACATTCCCTCCTGCCTTGTAGTAAGTCCTCCCTGGGAGTACTCCCATAGTTTCAATTCTTACAGAGCAGACTTCGTCAACCTCTACAACAATTCCAATATCTGTTCTTGAATACTTTTATATCGAAATCTTGAAGCGCATTTCATAATGCGTGACTCCTCATCCTGAAATAATGAAGACCTACGCTCAGATCGTAACAAAACAAATGCGCACTGGCACACTTACCTCATATCACGTTCCAACACTGATTTTCTAACCTATTACCTTGCCTACATTCAGTTTTCTCAGCTCTGTAAGGCTCTCTGTCTTAGTCATTTAAACCGAATGCATTACAGCCTCATTCCCAATTCAAAAAGAATTTTTTTCAATTCACCAATCAATGATCCTAAGAGGATTCCTAATCACATCCAAGAGCCTGATCGAACGAGGTTAGAATTAGGATTGTATCCTTTCATCAATTTTATTTCTATTCGCTATGGGCGGAAACAGAGAACTGTTTGGGACATAGATAGGGCACACAGTTCTGATTTTGGGATCCAAACTGTAATGACCTGTCTTCACACTGTCGGAAGGTAGCTTAGTGCGACACTGGATTCGAAGATGAGGACGTAGGATGGTAAGGATGATATGTTTGCTTAATTTGTTGTCATAACTTGTAAATTTCTAGACGTCTTCTGCGCAGAGCAGACGTTCACAAATATCCGGAGATATGCAACTTCTATGCCATAATTATTATTGAACGCCTTACGTATTGTTCATGGAAGTGAGGTTTGAGGAATGAGAAATCCAAACAAAAGTGGACACCGGCCGTAATATTGAGCTGACTGATTCTGAATCATGATTCTCTCCTTACAAACCACCAACCTACTGAAGCCATCCTCTTTTGTTTACGCTTCGTATCACCTCGGTTATCCTTGGGACGTTATTCAGTAAAGTAATTTAAAGAACAAAGTTGCAACAATAAATAGAATTGAAAGGCAATTTCAAACATTGTTCATCAACTTTCCATTAAGTCGACTAACAATCAATTATCCTCAGTAAAAGTGTGAGTACATATCCTCCAAGCACAAATCCATATATACATATGTATACATACGCATAGCATTGGGGTAGTAGTCCTTATCTATTTCACCACAGCAAACCGATACTCAGAATGGTGTAAAATTGCAATATAAAAACGCATGCGCTTCTAATGTTATATCATCGAATAACCTTATAACCAATTTACTTTACTTAGTTTAACATAGAGCCGCTGCTCACCCTATTCCCTTATCAGTTATGTATGTAGGAAGGGCGGGTGGAGAATAACTCGAATGACAACAAACTAACATTGTCTCTAGGTAAACTATCTGCACTGATAAAATGTATCTAAATGTGAATTCAATTCCCTCTATGTGCGAGAGAGAGACATATTAGCGAGGAGCGTTTGGAAACCATTTGTGGTTCAATAGTTTTAGCCAAACATTCATTAAGCTTTTCCATTACAGAAAGTATCCGTTCCTTCTTTTTTATTGGTCTAAGTGTTATATAACCCAATAAAAAGGAGGCCAAGGATAGTCCTCTTGGTTGGAAAATTCAGGTTAATGCATTGGGAGAGTAGACGATTTCTCAGAGCCATTCTTCAGTCAATGATTTAGAGCGCATTCATATGTATGTACATACCTACATATGTACGAGTATTTATTTGGGTCACAGAAATTCTCGACTTTATGGTGTGATGCACGTCTGTGAATAGGAATTGGTTTTCTTGACTAACTGAGAGGCTTTAAAGCTGGCAAATTGTTTCCGGACTTTCACGACAAGGAACCCAGTGCCCCAGTTCATGTTGTCCTGGAACCAAATGGTAATAAAAACGACCAATAAAAACGACCAATCTCAGGAATCAGTGTTTTTCAACACTCAAAGGCCTTACTGCAGCATAGTGTTGGAAGTTTTTAGTAAGATAACTCTTCTGGTAGCTTCTGCAACAACAGCAGATGACACATGTAAAGTTGCCGAATAACAGAGTTCCAATGTGTGTTGTTTGTTAGAAAACAGATTACGATATCACAGTCATATCTTAACTATTGCAGATACTCTGCCTTTTAGAAGGTAGAACAGTGATCAAAACAAATAAAAGCAGTAATAAGGTACTGGAAGCCTTTGCACGAAAGGCAAAAGCCTAAAGACAGTTGAAGCATTCGATCGACACTGATATACTGGTGGAGCAAATTTCCAAAACAAATGCCATCGAGTAAGTAGACCCTAGAATGTCAGAGTTTGAAACGTTTGAAAAGTCAAGTAGCGTCCCTGATAACCCATGTATGCTCCATGTGCTGCTGTTAACGAAGCAGGTAAACGATGACAAGGAAGATTAGATGTTATTCGTTCACGAAAATGCAAATATTTTCTCCAGAAATACAAATAAGGTTATAAAAGGAGTACCGAAAGCTTTTGGTGTAGGACCCATTCTAAAGAACATACAAATAAATCAACATTCTATGAAGGAATTCACGGGTCGTGCCGTCTTGAAAGCCAGAATTGTGATATCTTTTTGTGAATCTAAACAGGAACTACCTACAGTTACAGACTAAACATTCTGCCCAGTTCAAGTCGAAAGCTTCCCAAAAAAAATCAAAGATTATCCAGGTGATTGTCCAACACTTACAGGCACCTCTAGATCTACTCAAATTTCCTTTTGAATCTAAACATGGGATAGGACTATCTTCTGAAGCGTCATCTGTGTAGACTCAACATTCCACACAGTTTAAGACGAAATTTTCCCAGAAACCAATAAAGCTTACCGAATCGACAAGGATGCAGACCTACATATGTAGATATACGCAGCCTGATAGTTCGAGAACACAATACCATTGAACACAATACTCAGTGAGACGTAAACGAGCAACACATTAGTTTTTACGAAGAATAGCAAGAATCTGTGATGCACCGCCGCAGCCATCGGCGTATACTAGCATACAACGCCCAAGTGGTGAAAGGATTTACATGCCACCACAATGAAGAGATATTGATCGTTTGTATTGCCAGGATCAACACTATCGATAAAGTAAAACCATCGAAGGAAGATAGTAAAAGATCGCAAATTGACAAAAAATTTGCCGAAGCAAATGGTGTTCATAGGCGGACGGAGAATCACGGAGAAAACCATTTTTTGGTATATTAAACAGACGAGCGCACTTTTTGCACATCCTAAGTTCAAATAACCGTCATAATCGTTTATTGAAAACATTGCCTTGGCAACTCTGCAGTCTAATTCACAGAAAGCCACTTCAACCGGCTCTAATCAAATCAAATGCATTATACGCGCTTAATAATAGAAATGTGTACATGAAGTGCAAACACAGAAAGAAAAAAAGAAAAAAAAACCGGTTTTCATTTCATTAGAATTAACACCCAGTTTACAGTAACCCACCTGTATGGCATGCATTGGCTGATGGAATCCCGTGTATCTTCTTCTCCCAACATACGCCTCTTTTTTGTTTTTTTTACTTTCATGTATATTTAGAATAATAGTATTAGATTATCACTCACATTCTAGTGTGGGGACAGGGCCACTGCTAGACCAAAAATAAATTCTTTATCAGTTGAAACTACATACATATGTATGTATGGATTGTATGTAGTACATTGGAAAAGGAATGAAGAGAGTGAGAGATTATTGTTGATTGGTGAATGTGTTTTGCGCGATTAGTCATTTTTTTTATGGAGAATACCAAAACAGAAAACATGAACTCGTTTAAGTAGGCGTTTTACATACAACATGTTGCCATGGCCTGTGATTTATTGTGTTAAATGGGTGGTTGCGATATTAGAAAATCCGGGAAGAATGATTCTAGATTCTAGAAAGACAATGTACCTCCTTGAACTAAAGCTCTGGACGCGTATCCATATCAGTTCAAGGGAAATGTGCAGCTTATCTTTGCGAAAAGATTACAATTCAGCTCACTGGTGGCACAAACGTTAGGAAATCCCCTGATTTTGATATTTTCGCCCAGACCGGTCAAAGATTAATCATAGAGCGAGATGCGCTTGAAGACAAAGTGACTATTGTGAACATTGTCTATCGAATTTGGGCATACAGCGAGAAGAAAAATCCAATAAGAAACGTCAGGATTGCTTTGCAGCGAAATCTGAATGTGTCCTGTATAAAGTACCAGCTACTTGCCAGTGACCACTAAGAACGAAGAAAGCCGGAGAGTTAATGGCAACCTGATCAACTAAGCAACGGCCTTGTTACACGAGAAAACAAATAATCATTCAAACCAATTGAGATGGGAGGAGTGTTAACCTAAAATCGATCTTGAACCTGACATCGAATTTCATCATCTGTTGACGAGAAAAACAAAAATAAGAATATGCATGGGTCATGTGCAAATACACTTCATTACGACCAAGGTTCTGTGTTGCTGTGTACGGTCATCGAATTTATTATTGATCCCACTAACAATCTGGATTCTAAAGTATTCTATGGAGTCATATGTATACTCAAATCCACTCTCAAAACTTCAGAGACAGGTTGAACACTGATGTGCAGTGTCTCGACTATGTTCGGGTTTCAATTCTCTTGCTATTCTGTATAGATTTTTGTATATAGACAATAGTGCATGTCTCCTGTAACGCCAATATTAGGTCTCAGGAGCAACACACTCAGCAGCCATCAACAAAACCGGAACTGATCTGCTGAATTGCAACCCAATTCCAGACTAACATACACAAGAAGAGCACAAAGCTTTTTTTATAGAAAAAAAAACTACGACTACTCCCAAATATCAGATCCCTTAAAGCAGAAGACTAAGTCTAAACGGATCTTTTCCCCAAAAGTAACAAGAACTTCCATTGCAACAAATGTCGTGACAAAACCTGTAAAGATGGAGAAGATAACCAAGCGAGCTATTCCAAGCAGTGGATATTACTTATTCCTAACGAATGGAGGGTCTAAGCATCGTTAGCCCGATCCCCAAGAATGAACACGCCTCCAATGCATTAATTGCAGAAACATGACAAGGCCTATCAGAAAATACTCGAACTAGTTATTCGCATTAGAAGTATTCGCGAACGTAAGTGCAATGGCCAAGCATAGTGCAAACGTCTATAATCAACCAAATGCTCTCGTTATTAACTAAAATGTAATTTTGTCATCGCTATGACTTTGACTCTTTGACTCATCGCTTCTCTTTGAACTAAGAAATGTGATAAAGTTCTGGAATAACACGATCAGCCTGATTGAGTTTTGATTTATTTTGAATTGATTGCAACACCTGTATAGCTATTTGACTACGTTGGTCCGCAACGCATAATATCTTATTCGCTGCTGTTATGAGAATATCCGGTTCCATGCTGATACAGTCCATTTCCGCCTGCGGTTTCAATACATTCCACAATGTTATGATTAAAAATCAGCTGTCCTGGGTTTTAGTAAAGTTTTTACTGTCGAAATTATTACCTAGTCTCGTTTTTACAGCTAACGTTGTTGCTGATTTCATCGATTCTTTCATCTGTAGTCGACCTGCACATTGATTCTGTGCAACTTTTGTAAGGTAGCTTTTCTCCTCGACGTTGGCAACCAAACAATGAAACCTTCGAAGCCCTGTATACAAGGTTCATTTTTACGAAACACCTTTGGTACCTAATTTTAGGCTACAGCTTCCGTTTTGTGTGTCAGATCGTAGTAAATCGGTGTTTGATTCGTTCCATTGCAGACGTCATCCCGTAAACCAGTTATTCACGGATTCCAATCCATGCATTACTCCGCCAGTGAGGACGGGAAGCAATGCCATCATGCTGTAACTATTTATTTCCAAAATGTTGAGTTTTTTTGTGGACTACCAGCAGAAATGTGGACTACCATGAAATTATTGTTTGTAAGCATCTTTTTTTCAAATCCATACCGAAACTGCCAGAGTAAGTTCCTAAAAGGCAGCCGCCCAGTGAGCATTCTTTACCTAAAGAGACTCCCCTTTCGTAGAGACCATCCTATGAAGGTCGGTGGTATCTACTGATTTACCTTATAAGATGTACATGTTGCATATGTTGCAAGCGATCCATCCAATTGGAACCAAATCTGTTATGCTGGCGTTCCTTACGATACCACGACTTTGCAGAAGCAGAACTTGACTTTTGAACAACTGTGTTAGAAAGGCTATTGAACTTAGTTTAGTATTAGTACGTAGTACAGTTGCTATTCGTAAGTCGGCGGCGGCGGTGGGTTGTACTCAGCCGACAATTTAATTTGTTGGGAGGATGGTTGACAACATGGTATTATCGTTATCAGCTTGTACTCCCTTTCCGATGTTCCTCTACCCATTGTAACCACAATTTCGTTCTTTCTTTCTTTCTTTCTTTCCGATCCCCATGCATTCGTACATGGCATCCAATGACAGAACGTGATGACTCATGCTACTCCTCCAACAATGACGATTGACGACCGACCAGTCAAGTCCGCCGTGTAGTCACCATTCACAAAGTTCACACAACAACAACAACGAAAAAATCACAAAAAAACGATACATACATATGTATGTATGTATGTACAATAGATATCTATGGATGGATGGATGTACATATGTTACAGAATGTGGTGAATACAAATGAATACCATCGGCCTGAGTCTGTTGTTTCGACCCCAGCTATGTATGTACTTTCATTCATAGGAAACAGCTACAACATTTGGTAACAGAAAATGTACAAGTTTCCGAGAATCAAAAAAAAGGGGGCGTAAATTAAAAACAGAAAAAAAAATTCATGAAAATATTATGAAAATCATGAGAAACAAAAAAAAGAAAAAAACATAGAAAATCCGCGTCCGCGGAAACTCACCTGTAAGTGCTCCTGAAAGCGTATGGGCAGAACTTGCGTCATTCTGACTGCTTTTTTCGTTGATTAGTAATTCTTTTTCGAGTTTTATTCGATTACAACTTTTTCTTCTCTTCTTTTAATCACTCACTTTCCGGCTTAGGTCGATTTTTAACACACAATCTCTTCTCTTTTTATATCTCGTATCGTTTATTTTTTATTTTATTTTTTGATAACAGATGAACTAAAGAAGAAAAAAAATGGTTTTTTACACACAAAAAGGAATTAAATTAAAGTAAAATAAATGTTTTCTACTGCGTTCTTGTTTGGTGATCGGTTTTTTTTCTTCTTTTTTACTTTATACTATGTAATTCGGTTTTCTTTTAGTTTTGCGTTCAAGCTTGAAGGGGAAAATGAGAAGAAGAAAAAGGGAAAAAAAATGAAAATGAAAAGAAAATGAGAAAAAGTTAATTATATTTGAGTTTAGAACGTTTTTTTGCGATGCAATTTGAGCATTTCCTGCGGCACAGGGATGTGGTTTTTGATTGAAATGGTATTAACTATGTATCGAACAGAGCCGGGGGAGTATTTTTTGATTGGAAAATTACAGAAAAACTAAGAAAATTCTGAATTAATTACGTACGACGTCGAGTCTTACCCGTGTTCGAAAGAAATCTACCACCCAACATGGCTGACAGTTAACTTTTTTTTTTTTTTTGAATCTTGTTCTCTCTGTCTCTCTTTTGTAAAGTGGCTGATATGCGAATGGGAAATATTTGTGATATGGAATGTGGTAGTGTGCGTGGATGGAGTGTTCGGTGATGATGGGATCATTTTGTTTTTGTAGAAATGTACTGTTCGATTTGTTGAAAGTTTGTTACATGCGAAAGAAAGAAGAGGAATTAGGGAGTTTGGCCATCTACATTCCTTCTAGCGAAGATGCCTCAATTCCCTGGTAAGGAATTTTCTTGATTTATCGAGTTGAATATGTCCTTAAGGAGGTAGCAGGTCCAAGCCCGGGCAGGAACAGCCACCAAACCATATGAGAATGTGGGCTTCCCCTTTTTTAAGCGAACTTCTAAGCTTATCCCAGTAGAAGAGGCTTACATTCATCCAATATCGACTGTACAAAGCGTAGTCTGACTTCTCGCAGTAAGACAGCTTGGTTAGGGTGACTGTAGGAGTACATGGACACAATTAGTTCGAATGAGGATAGTTAAAACAAACAGAAGGGAAATATGCGTTTATTGCTTCTAAGGCTCCGCGCGATTGAGTGTTCTTAACAGAGCGGTTTCGCCTAGTTTCATTCGTGTTTTGACAGTTGCTTTCGTCGCTTGCAGTCGCTTGAAGTCACGCGAAGGGAGTTCCCTCGACCGTCAACACATCCTAATCCTGGTACAGCTTTTGTTATGGTCTTGAATTGGTGAAGAATAAAATCTTCTTGAAATATCTCTGTTGGTAGTGATAACTGAGACCTCTTGTTGAAAACTCTTCAAACCAAAAGGATCGATAGACCAAGCCTTTACTATCTGTGTATACTGAACACCGAGATCAAGACCATTCAGTAATCATTTTATCCATTATACCGAGAGATCATGGACAACATGCTGATTACGCGTTTGGAACGACAAATGTATACTCTTTCAGATTGCAGATTTCAGAAAGTAACTGAAGACTGACTGCAGTAGTGATTTAGAGTTTGGTGGTTCTGTAACCAGCTTACAGTTGCGTTGAATCAAATTTCTAGAATTCATTCCACCGAGTTCTTCTAAGGATACCAGATCTAGAGGGCTCTTGAAGGGTTTAATCGAATAAGGAGGATATTTACCTTCTGGTTGTCCTTCTTACAAAAGCCGGTCAAGCAAATAGGGTATTCCTTCATGGTTGGTGCTTTTCCTAGGGTCTAACATTAACAAGCAACTAAAAAACTTGCTAATATTCTTTCAAATGTCTTTGAGACACAAGTGCAATCTAAAGCACCCTTCGAGCTAAAAGAGCAACATTCCTCTTAACTTAATGTCTGAGAGATGAACCACTTCAAGTGCTTTAAGTGACGCTTGATCCAACTATTTTAAGCTTTGACAAATCGAACAGCCAGTAGTAGATGTGTATATCGCGATTCCGGCTTTCAGTTCTAATCATTCTGCCATTGATTCGGCGACCGTGCTGCGAATCGCTGGCTCGAGTAAGTCGAAAACAAACTCATTTATTCAAAACAAAGAAGCAATAGCATAAGGCTGAGTTATAGTCTCAGAAGGCGGTTACCACCTAATCTAACCACCGAAAGAAACCGAAAAAAATAAACTGAACTCCACTTCACATTCTCCGTTCCGTAAAGGAAGAGACTTGACTTGTTTAGCGAAATATATTACTCGAGCTAAAAGGACGACACTACTTAGGCCGAGTATTGTATTACTTCGTAGACATAGGACTCTTCGATGAACAAGTACATACATCTTTCGACATAAGGCGCAGCATCACGCTATTTTGTATTCCGTGACACACTTTCTTGCAAGGTAATGAAAGTGCGGACAAGTTAGCTAGAAATCAAACGATCTACCATCCGCCCACTAGCCCCTTCACCTCCAAAATCTCCTTGGGCTTCCGCAACATTTCCAATGCAAGGAAGAGTGCACTCCTCTTGCGCCACATTTCGTTGCTACTTTGACCCCAATACAACGATAAAAGGACCAGAGAACTCCTATCAATGTATAGACCACAGCAGATCCTTCGCAAACGTCCGACATACATCAGAGTGCATAACTGTCATGAAAAAGCTTCTCAAATAGCAAATTGCCCTACGGACACGATATTAAGCAGTACCCTTCCATTTGTGTAAAGAATATTACACGCACAACACGAATGGTTGTGTGAAGCTGGGCCCTGGGTCGCATTGGTATCCTCCCAGGTCCTAGTCCAATGGCCGCCCACCTCAGAAGAAAGAGATTCAGCAGCAGACCTATACAGAAACTGTGCACGACTCACTTCCTCTGCGAATGCCCAAGCCTCAGCACACCCAGATGACCTCAGTGAACTATCTAGCCACCTTGAAGTTCATACCGAAAACTGGCTGGTTCAGGAGGCCTGCTCCTGCTATGGACCTCTATGTTGAACTAATTCCTGTTCTCTAATTTCAGTTATCCCACACTCACAACGGGAGCAAAATGGACTCACAATGGATCATTGCGATCACTCGGATTAAGTGAGACTGTACGCCTTAGGTTGTTGTCCCCCCTCCAACCTAAGTGCATACATGATATATGCCCCAACTAGGGTCTCAAGGCATCGAGAAATCCGACAAAAAATCACTCGATTACTTCTGAAATCGACATCTCAACAAAAGATATGTGAAACAGACGACTCAACCACGAAATACACAAGCTACACCGAGACCCTAAAGATGGCCCATAAAGACTCAACCAACTCGATGCAGCTAGCTAAAGACCAGACACTAATCTTTGATTTCCTGGTTATAACAACTCGTAACCGAATCTATTAATCTAAAAAAACAAAAATACCCCAAGGGGAAATTTCCACCTCTATTTTTGGGATTTTTTAATTGAATTATCCGTGACACTCAATTGGAATGTGTCAGTGTGCAACTGCAGCCGAATAACTTGTAACCAGCCAGAAAGAGATAACTGCATTTAACTACACCAATTTGACGAGAGAAATCTGTAATAAAAAAAAAAGACTTAATAAAACTATTTAGTCACGATGGGAAAATCCCAACATTTAACTCGCAACCTGCCATTAAACTAAAAACCTATCTGCAGTCTCTGCTGCCCCGTGCAGTTGAATTCTAGTCACATTCACTTGTGTTTTTCTCGAAAACCCTACAGTAGGCGCCTTTAAGCATTTTCTATTAACTCCCAACCAGAAATTACACACTTTTCTCATAGAAAATGAAAAACACCGGGAACTGGGATTTTTTTTTTCTTTCTTTTTTCTTTCTTTTCTTCCACCGAATGCCACATAAACAAAATGTTTCTCCAATGCAAATGTAATACACAAGAGAGACAAAGAAACAGAAAGAGAGAAAAAGAAGAACATTTCAGATGTATATTAGTATTTGTGAGTTATGTGGAGGAAAATTTTCATCTCTCCGCGGAAAGGTCAGCGAAATTGGATTTGTAAGTATGGAATATTGAACAATTTAACTGGGGAAAGTTATGAAATTTTAATCGTAATTCAATTACCAAAATGCTAGCACTTTGTTTAAGTTTCGTTTCGAGGGAATTTCAAGTCGTTATTCACAATTTTTTTCACACAATTAACATATTGATTTGTTCACCACCGACCAACAAAAAAAACTCTTACATCCGACGACAAATGACAAGTGAAATGCTGAGCATATGTGGGGTTGTGAGGGACCAGTTGGAGTGGTGAGTTGGTGGTTGCGTTTTTGTTACAGTTTGAGAAATGCGGTTTAACAACGGCTTGACATGGGCTATTGATTTTTTTCTAAATATCCGAAGAGTGCAGTCGGGACGCCCCATGCGAGTCAACACGAAACGCGAACGACTTTTGACATTAGGACCTCATCTGTAGGAAATACACTAGGTCTGTTCGAGTACTTTCTAAAATCAGTAAAAAAAAGCAAACGAACGCGAAATTTAAGAAATTTGCCCACTTTGTAGACGTCAAAACCAAATGTACGCAAACACAAAAACAACAAAAAATTTCGTACAGGTATCTGACAGATTGGACAGCTTTCGTAAATCAGTGCAAAGAAAATTCCTGCACTAGAATTCGGTGCAGGGGGAAATTGACTCTCTCGTGAGCGCTCTCTTCTACGAAAAACTACGAAACTTTTGTGTACTCGAACAGCATTTGGTGACTTTTTGTAGAATTTCGTGAAAATTCGTTGTTTTGGGAGAGTACGCGAACAGACCTACTGCTATGCCAACGGTTGGACAGATTTGGTGTTGTATTGTTGTATTGTATCGTTTGTATCCTCATCCAATGGTTGCACCGATGTAGGTTAGGTTATGTTAAGAGGGTGACTGCAAAACCATCAGGCGGAAGCAGTCTCAGTCGGATCTCTCGAATCTGTGTGGGTTATCTGGAAGAATATGACTCCATGTCGGAAGCGGCCCTCCTGAACCAACCCGTTTTCGTTGTGAATATTAAGGTGGTTTTATGGGGCGTGTTAGCTAGTTCGTAGAGCTGGTCGAAAAAAGCTTTCCCCCAAGGTTTGGTGTTGGATTCTGCTGAGACTTGGACATTCGCAGAGGAAGTGGGTCGTGTTTTCCTCCACCTTAGTATCGCCACAGCCTCTGCATAGGTCTGAGCCGTTGAAACCAATTCTACTGAGGTTAGCTGCCATTGGATTGTGGCCTGTAAAGACGCCGATGAGAAGGGTTAGCTGTGTTCTATTGAGAGACAGAAGCTCTCTGGTCCTTTTCTCGTTGTTTTGGGCCCAAATAAGCCTCGAAACACAAAGCGTTCGCCATGTTACAGAAGTCCATAGAGATCCTGGAGGAAAGGAGGCTAATGGTCGTTAGGACAGAGTGGTCCGTCGGGATGTCACCTGATTCTGAGGCCGTTCTCGCTAGTTCATCGGCAACTGTTAGAACGATGTCGGTGCAACACACGTTGGTACAAAAGTTGTATCGTGTACTTCCTATGTCAAGAGCGAACAATTTCATTAAACTATGAATTTCGTCGTACTGTCTGCGAGGATAAACCCCCAAAACATTTGCTTGATGACTTCTCAACCGTTTAATCCAACTTTGAATTTCGCAACCTACCATCTGCAGCAAGAACACTCGAATATAAACACATTAGGGGTACACATACCTCGTGAAACCTCGTCTTGTAAACTTGTTAAAGAGTTTCTCCTAAGCTAAAGCATAGACGCACTTTTTCCTACAAAAAGGCCAGAGTATGGCTAAGTGTAAAAGTGTAGAAAGAACATGACATTGTGTTGTCTTACACCTTTTCACTTTGCACACAAGACCAGACACAACAAAGGTTGAATACCGCCATAAATATCAAGGCATCGTTTTTTCCATTTCATGTTAGATACCACCGAGGGGTTTAAATACAAGGAACCGCCTTGAAAATAAAGACGATTGGCTGTAGAGATCTGAAATATACTCTGTTTAGGAGGCAATCGTTGTTTCTTTTACCTAAGAAGGCAATTTTAGTAGTAAGGCCTTGTCGAGAAATACCAAGGAGACTCTATATGAGACCCTCATCATTCCAATCCTGCTCTATGGTGCAGAAGCATGAACGTTTAAAAGACAGATATTCTCGGTTGCTTTGAGTGCAAAATTCCTCATAATTTCCGGCTTTAGAAGTGCAAACTCTACGAGCTGTACAACAACGTGGATTTAGTAAAAAAAAAAAACTGCTGATTAGTCAGTCTTTGAGATGGCTAGGTCATGTAGAGCGAATGGACATCAAAGCTCCGGCCAACCCTGAAGGACGACGCAGTAGAGGAAGATCTCGCCTTAGCTGACACAAACAATCAAAACAGGACCTCAGCCAACTTGAAGTGCGCAACTGAAGGGAGTTAACCAAGGATCGCACTAACTGGAGAGGCTCAGATCCACCATGGACTGTTGCGCTAGATAAGTAATAGAGGCTAAATGTAGGCAGTCTTTATCTTGTCTTTATAGATAAATCCAAAAACTCATACCGACTTTATACATCCGAATTACGTAAACCACATTTTCCACCAGACATTGCATAGTTTGGCATTACTTTTATCACCCACCCTGCCGTATACAACAAAATCCCAAATTCACCTCAAATGTCATTAAGAAATACAACAAAAAAAAAAACCCCGAAGCAAAACGGCGCGTGTGTGAACCAATCGAAAGTCATGTAAACAATAAAAATTTGCAAAGTTTTCTTATATATTTTTTTATACAAATTTTTAGACTGAAAACGGTATGTATTTCGCAAAAAATCAATAATTCAAATCGTTAACTATTTTTTCTCATCACCTCACATCGAATATTCGCCCAAATAACCATCAAAAATACATTTAACAAATCTCAACCCCGTGGTTCGTTGTTCCCTCGTCGTCGCCGACGAATTAGAAACGCTGCTTCGGCTGCAGGAAAAGAAGAAAAAAAAAAAAAAAAAATTGTTGGCTTTATTTCGCTTTTTTGTGTCCTTTTTGTTCTTCAGTTCTTTTTGTTAATTTATTAATGGCATCGCAGTCTCGCAGTAAAGTTAACGATTTTTAGCCATTTTTCGCGCTGAACTTTGTGCAAATTCGGTTTCTGGAAAGTGTTTAGAGTGCCGAATTTTGTTTTTTTTTTGTTTTTGGTAAATTGTGCAAATTAATTTATACAAAATATAGTTGCAAGGAAGGAGCCAGCGTACGATTTAATTCGATTTTCTCCTTGCCAAGGAGGAACAATCTTTTTACATATACACAAGAAAATTACTTCTAGTGGTGGGAGAGAGCGTACATTTTTAGAAAATTTTAATTATAGTTTGGGTTTGATTCTGAATTGTGTTCTTTGTTCATAGAGGAGAATATCTTTGGGGTTTTTTTTTGTTGTTTTATTATTATTTTTAAATAGAAAATGTGTGAGGGCAACGAGATAATTTGTCGTTTAGCAAGGATTCAAGGAATTTGACTGACAAAGTCTCAGTCGCAGACTGTTCTTTGTTTCGGTGGTTTTGTTTTTTTTGTGGATTTTGAATTTACATTTTTATGTAGGGGGTCATTTGTATGGTTTTTTACGCTGTGGAGTTTTGAACAAGGAGTTTGGTCGGATTGTGCGTGTTACATTTATTTAATTTATTGCAATGTTAGTCGTCTGGAGGGTTCTTTTGAGGATTAACTGGGAAAGGTTGCAGGTTCTGTATGTTCATGAAAGAATGCAGTGTCCTTGCACTGCACGTGGTCTTAGCAAGTTTTGAATAAATCCAAGTATAAGACCTTGTAGCACCCGAATTTGAATATGACGCGCAACCCCTTAACGGATCCTGGAGAGAAATTTGGGCACGCAATTTCCCGGCCTATTTATACGAATAAGCTGTCAAGCTTCTTTCTACGTAACCCGTCTGTGCTATGGAGTTGCTTCTGATTCCGGAATTCATGAGCTACAAGATGTTTACCCTGATTCTGACATCTTCTCAAAATGAAAGAATAACTGCCTTCTCAGGTTGCCCTGTTGTACACGGAATCTCGCATTTTCCCGACATAGAAGGGCCTTTAAATAACATTGAAGTTAATTCGTTTGCGTGTCTCCACAGCTGACTACTACTGTCGGTTCAGTTTGCTTAGTCACAAAATAATTCTTCGGAAGTAACTCTGTCAGGGTACAGTCCAATGAACCTGCCACCTTTACTTGGGTAACGCCACAGTTCGGGCTGAACCTGGGCCTGCTTAGCTAACTGCGTCCAATTACGCACTCGCGGCACAAGTCGGCTGAGGTCCTCGTAAACTTAAACGCACGGACTAAGGCGAGGTTTTCCTCTACTGCGTTGTCACTTTGGATTTGATTCGAAGACTCCGCGGGCCAAAGCATTGGTGTCCATTCGCTACACATGTCCTAGCCAGCTCAAACGACTAATGTGTAGGTTTTTTTTTGACTAGGTCGATGTCGCTGGACAGCTCGTCGATGAATCTCCTCTTCCAACAACCGTTACCGCAAACAGGACCAAACATTTTACAAAGGATTTTTCTCTCGGAGCGACGGAGGATGTATTCATTCGCTTTAGATAGAGTCCAAGCTTCAGGGCCATAAAGCAGGACTGGGATGGTCATGGATGGTCTTATACAGAATCTCCTTAGTTGTTCAAGATAGGGCTCTACTACACAATTGCCCTCTCAGCCCAAAGAAACAACGATTAGCAAGAGTTATTCTTTCTTAATTTCTGTTGAGATTTCATTGATAGATTTTACAGCAGAGCAGAGGTAGACAAGATTCTTTACTACCTTGAAGTTGTAGCTGTCGACTGTGACGTTCTGTCCAATTCGTTGATGTTGTATGACCCTTCTTGTTGACACCATATACTTGGTTTTGCCCTCATTTATTACTAAACCCATTTTTGCAGCTTCTGTTTGAATTCTAGGGAAGGCATCAGTGACTGTCCCCTGTGTTCTGCCAATAATGTGAATATCGTCGGCATTCACTTTCAAAAGATTGTACCTTCCGGTGTGGACTTCTGAGTTTCGCACAATCCTTTCAAGTACGGTGTTGAAAAATTGTACGACAGCGCGTCTCCTTGTCTAAGTCCTTTATTGCCATCAAAGGTCTCAATGAGTTCGTTACCGACCCTGATGGAGCAGCGACCGTTCTCACCTGCATTGGCAAACGAGCCAAAGTTAGACATTGCTCGGTATAGCTCGTCTCGATCTGTCGAAGTGTGACAATTTGATCGATTGTTCACTTTCCTGGCCTGAAACCGTACTGATAGGGGCTGATCAGAGTGTTGACGAAGAGTTTCAGGGGTCAACCAAATCGAAGCTGGCCCGGTTCATTTCATAAGAACATCTGAAGTCACCTGTGCCACCTTTCTTACACTGTACCACATGTTTTGAGGACGATGTAGCAGAGAATATCAGCGAAGATGGCTATATTTTCTATCATCATGTCCCATCAGAAGAATTTTGATATTTCTATTGGTTCTGAGAACTTTCTGCCAAAATAAAGTCGTAGTCGGTAAACGTCGTTCCCAGTAGAGAATATAGATTTGATATTTTCATGGAGCTCGGCAGACCAACACTGTAATTTTAATCGGACGTGTACTCATGGTACTTGTAGTGTATATGGCAGCTCTTCTTTGAAATTACTTTCACAGTTCTACGTCGTAATATTTACTCAGAGTTGGCCACCAAACTGTTTAGTTATTCAAAAGTGAGGATAAGATGTATTACTACATATCCCTATCTAGGTTCGTACTCCCCTTTTGTTTACCAAATGTAAATAGTTTTGCATGCTTTATGCACTTGCTACTCTTTCTCTAGATCTATAGGATTCTTTGTATGACTATAAAGGCGTCAAGGTCTGCATTTTATTTAGTTACCACAAGCATTTGTTCACAACTCCCACCTCTTCAGCCTCGGCTGCCTGCAGTTTCGCAGACCAAGTTGGGTGTGGTCGCTTTCCATTTGATCGTGTCACTTGGCGGGGTCTTCCTCTCCGGGGCGGAGCATTGTTGTGCATCCGCTCAGCCTGACCCAGTCATCTAAGTCTTGAACTGTTCTGTCTTTGTTGATGTCACTATACAACTCGTACAGCTCGTAGTTGTATATTCTTCTCCACTCTCCGTCTATGTATATGGGACCAAAAACCACCCGAAGGCGTTCAAATAGGCCAATACAAATCACCTGAGACATAAAACTCGTCCAAACTTGGTTGTGTTGTCATTGTCTTCTCTTGTTAGGCAGAATAAACTCTCCATTATCGCATGAGATCTGAATCTGAGCACAGTTTCTCCTTTCTACAGCGATCACCATTTGCTAAATCATTCGATTGTGAACAACCTAGTTGGAGGATAGTGTCCTTCGTTAGAACCTCTTTAGGAAGAACCATAAGCAAGATAAGCCAATGTTGGTAAACCTCTTTCTTGACTCTTGACTTGAGTGGTTTGACGATATTACTGTTTCCATACCCTACTCTACCTACTACTGCAGACCTTCACACAATCCGACCAGAAGATAACCTTTTAGTGATCAGGAAGTGATTTCCCCACTAGACTCTACTTTATATTTGAATTTTCTTTAACTACCAATATTCATTAAAAAAAAAAGAACAAAAAAACAAATCAAGAACAATATTCTCTTTCTTCTCTTTTTTTTTTTGCTCACAATATTTGGCCTGGATAATTGGATCGCGTAGTAATTAAAAAGATTTCCTATAGAAACAAACGAGAAGGTGCATGAGGACGAGAATTGCGGGTACGCAACAGCACCATCATCACCGTTAGCACATACGTTTCTGTTTTCATCACATGCGCACTATTCAGCAGAATCTCAACTGATCTCAACTAGGCTAATACACTAATCCATCACAAAACCTTCATCACTCATCACCATCACCATCATCTTCATTCAACCGTTACGAAAGAAATAAAAGAAGAACGGCATACAAACAATTCGTGCTTAAGACTACAATTTAGCGTCACAACGTGGCATGACCGAAAAAATGGCTGCACATTCCCAAGAATTTTGTGTACGATGGAACAGTCATTTGGGAAGTTTAGGAGCTGCTTTTCCGCAACTGCTTGCCGGGCAGCGGTTTGTCGATGTAACACTGGCTTGTGAGGGGCATCAACTGCACTGTCATCGTCTAGTGTTGGCTGCATGTTCTTCCTATTTTGAAAGCATCCTAGCGGAAAATCCCTGCAAACATCCAGTCATAATCTTACCACGGGACATAAAACTTTGGGAGATACAAGCTTTGGTTGATTTTATGTACAAAGGTGAAGTGAATGTCACGCAAGCAGGTTTGCCAAATTTACTAAAATGTGCAGAATCTCTACGCATCCGAGGACTTTATGGATCAGATGCTGCTCTCAATCTCAATCAACTCAGACAGATGGCTAAGGCAGCTCGAACAGCATCAGCGTCGGTAGTTTCTCATCCTCCACCACAGCAACAGACGGCAACAATGTCAGAGAGTACAGAATGCAATGATGAACCTCAAAGCACCGAATCGTCAGAACAAATGAAAAATACTTCCATAGCACATGAAACTACAACAACTAATGGTCCATTGGACGTAAATCCGCTTATGCTTGAAAATCAAGATATGGTGGCTGGCAACCTAAATGATCTTCCAGTAACATCAAACAGCAGCATAGCCACCACCAGTAGCTGCAGTAGCAGCAGCACAAGCACCATCACCGCCGCAGTAACAAATCAAACGGTGGCACTCAACGTTGTCGATCAGACAAATTTCCTCAATCAATCGATCATAATGAAGTGCGAAAGTGTCGCCACAGAACCCTTTGATGATTCGACCATTGCGTACGATCATTTTGAGGATTATCCCAAACCACTTGTTGAATCGCCAGAAGATGATTCCTATGCGACGGTTAATGATGAGGACAGCTATACCGGAGACAATGACGAAAGTATGATGCAAATGAATGTAGACAGTCCTAATAACTCGTACAAACGTGTCCGAAGATCAGAAGCTTCCCTAGCTCAAGCAGCTAAATGTGTATCTAAAGGTCAGACATTCCAGACCGTCAGCAATATGTATAACATCCCTGTGTCAACAATTCGCTTTTACATGGCAAGAAAAGGTATTCTACCGAAGAGAAAACGTGGTCGTGGTTCTTCGAGTAGCGCCGTCATGACCGGCGCCGTAATGACACACACCCTCGATCATATGAAACGTTCATCCAGTCCTTCAATGGAGCCACCGTTCCAATTTGTTGGATACAAACTACCGGCACAAAAACCAAATTTAATCTAATTTAAGTAAGCAGTATAAATCTAAGTTAAATAAGATGATCTTCATAAAACAAATATAAAACGAAAACCTAAAATAATAAGTCTCTCTTAGTAATTTGAAGCTCTGACTTGATTAATGGGATGTAATGTGATTTCGACATTAGATAATGTTTACGCTCTTGACCATGCATTTCATATTTTCCCTTCAATTCTTCGCGTTTTGTTACTCGTCTATGTTTTGTTAAACTTTCCGAACTATCGCATGGTTCAATAGCTATTTCAAGATGAAAACAAATTAATTCGGAGAACAATCAGTGTCATTCAGTAACCCCCTTTCTAGATCTCTTTCGGAGTCATGGTCTTGCATGCTTCGCTGACTAATGTGTAGTAGCGTTTCCATTCAATATGAATTCGCCGTTCTTGTTGAAGGGAGAATAAACTCTTTCTGTTAACTTTTGTTATGCTTGCATAACTATTTGCCATTAAAATCGAATGTAAATATGTACCATAGATTAATACTACTTAACACCATGCAAAGATACATATAAATTAAAGAAAAAAAAAAAACTTTAGTCGTATAATGTATGAATATCGTTCTTAAGTGTCACCAAAATGTCCCGCTTTACATTTCCTTGAGAGAAGAGCTTTAGTTGTACCTAACTTTGAATATTACTTTGTGCCGTGTGAGTGTTTCCCTAGTGATTATTTTGTTGGTATTATAAGCATTACCTTACTGGGCTTGAACGCACTTTTTGTTTTTTTTTTTTTTAATGATTTTGAATACTATAAGACCTTTGGCGCTTAGGCAGATATCGTATGTATGTTGCTAAATATTTGTAAACTTAAAACAGTTTCCTCCGCTTATGTGCATGCATATAAAAAAGTAATACTGCAGGACATTCATTGTAATACAAGTTTGTGTATGATTCCTTACATTCCTTCCATCCTATTGTCCCATATATGTACATGCATACTATTCCAAATGCACTTAGGGAGTTGGACTTGTTCTTGTTCTGTGTGAAGAAGTTATTCATTACACCAAGGAGCTTATAGACTTTAATTGAAAAGCATTTTAATACAAGTATCTTCCTCATTTTTAGTCAATTGCGATTGCCTTGCTTATGGAGTTGGTTGTTGCCGCAGACTATTCGTCTACACGGTCTTGCTGAGGCCAAGGCATTCTTAATCGTTCCTCATTTGTGCTATCCACATCAACTGATCCTGTCTGCTTAAAGTCTTTCGATTGGAAACCTTTTAGCATGAATCCTTGCACAGTTACATGTGGATCTAATATTGTTTCTTTATACTTTCCAGAGCACTCTAGTCTGATCCACTTGTTCACATAGACGCTTTCGTTTAGCCTGATTCTGTATGTTCTTAGCATCTACCTTGTGTTTCACCATCAAACTCTAAATTGTGCTAACAATCGATTTGCTTTCAACAAACCCGTCTAGTCACGAGTGTTGTCTTTACCTTTGTACAACGGAGTACAGAAGCTACAGTCCTCACTAGTCTATTATTGTCTGGTTTATGTTTTTGACCGAGTTGCTCACAACTTCTGTTGTAAAAACAAATAGTTCTCCAACATTTGTCACGAATTCTTGTATCTTTGGTTTCCCTTTTACATTGATTATTCCTTTCGACGCGATTTAGATGATTTCTTTACTTTTCGAGGTATTCTTTAGTAAAGAAATTTGTTTCAAGTCTCAGTACACTTCATACGTTTGTACTACGTCGCTCATATTAGACGCTAAGGTATTGCTCCTTAAATTTGTTTCAAGTTTCAGTACACTTCATTCGTATGTACTAAGTCGCTCATATTAGAGGCTAAGGTATTGCTCCGGTCACACTATGGACGTGCATGGCCATTTCGTTGTTCCTCCACTACTTATCTACTGTTCTCTTAGGAAATCGAGAAGAGGCCTCGCTTTTTCCATGCATATCTCATGTCCCACGTTACCCGTGCACTAAATTCGCTTGCGAATATGATGGTATTGTGATGTTGTTTGTTAGTTTGGTATAAAAAATGCCTTAAAAACGTTTGTCTTTGATGTCGTAGCGTTTCGCATAAAATTGCAGTCGCCTTCTCCTTTGTTTCATCGACAGTTTTAAATATCTCTAAGATCCCATTCGAGGCGCTCTAACCAAAGTAACATCAACTCGGCTTTAACTGAAGGTATAGCGATAACTGATTGACTGTCATTCAGTTTGAGCTTGTAGTCGCTGTCCATTGTGTACTCCCATAACTATTGTTGGACCTGCTAAGTGCGGTCACAGTGAAAATGGTCAACTACTTCACGCAGGACTGTACATATTGCAGTCTACTGCGTTTGGCAACTGATGTTGGATATAACTCCTCTGATAAATTGCAGACCTCCAGGTTGCTTATAGAAGATTGTGTGGAGTACCTTTGATATTCAATCCTTATTTATTTTGAACAGGTTTTCTCAAAATGTCTTATATTTAGAGAAACCTAAAGTTATGTGAGGAATTTCTGCTCGCTCCGTGTAAAGGTTCAATGGCTTGATCTCTCCCTTAAGTTTTTCTGGTCCACCTCTCGACTAACTTAACTTGTATTCGAGTTTAATCTGTTTTTCTGCTTCCTTTGACGATCTCATCTCTGTCCTGCGGAACAAAACAAACCCATATTAGCATTCTTTTCAAATAAACCCTTGTTAGGATGGAACTTAAAAAGGACAAGCTACAAACACTCTACGCTATCTGCCTGCGCCAGACCTGATTTCATATCATAATTGCCATTTTATTTGTATAACTATTGTATTTTTGTTACTGAATTCGCATTAAGACGAAATAAAAGAAAACATAAAATGTACTCTTAAGTAATGTGTTAAGGTTTACTTTACAGTTTTTTATGCATTTTTGTATGATTTTTACTTTTTTTTTTTAATTTTTGTTTACGATTATGAAACAAATGTGCATTTCTTGTTTTTATAAAATATTAAATATAAATGTATTATGTATGTTTTTAGTCATAAAGATGAGACTTTAATTTATAATTTCTAGCATTTCGCTTTCCGTATATTATTACCTCGATAGAGATGTAAAATTTTAAGTATAAATAAATATATTGTATATTTCTTAAAGACAGACACCATGAAGATTTTAAAATTATATTAATATTAAGTAAAAAAACAAAACAGAAATAGTATTTGTAACATATTTTCTAAGAATTCTAAGATTCCTTCTATATTTGTGTTCTCTTTTTCCTGAAGAAGGAACTCACAAAAACAAAACATAGAAACAAAACGAAGGAACATTAAGAATTAGACTCTCAAGTCGCTCACTACTCAATATATTAATAATAATTAAAAATATTATTTGAGAAATGATAGCCAAGAGTATAGTTATAGTTTTTACATTTTACAAAAACAAAAGAAAATAATACAAAAGCAAACAATGACAACAACAAACCGAAGGAATAAATATAAACAAAAACCGAAATTCTACTATACGAATGTAAACATTAAACTTAAAATAAACAAAATAATAATAACAATCGTCATAAAATTATTATGATCATTTCTGTGTAATATTTATTTAAGAAATTGTGTCGAATATAAAGAAAAACAAAAATACTCTATTTAAAAAAAAAGAAATAATATTTTAGAAACTTTGGGAAGAAAAAAACTTAGCAAAAACTTTAAAAAAACATACTAAATTGAATACATATACAATGCGACATTATGAAAGACAAATTTAATTGAGTAGCGATATTGGTTTAAGTGAGCATATTTTTATTTTTTGTTTGTTCGTGGGGGGAGGAGGAAGATAAATTTGGAAACAAAAAGTATTTTAGATCATTAATTAAACAAATAGTAATAAAACAGAACAAATACAAAAAAATGAAAAATTGTAGAAATTTACTCCATTGTTGTTTATTTCTGGCTGGAGATAGTGTTCTTTTGCGGCTCATAGTGCAGATGTTCTTGATGTTCTTCTCGTCTTTTGGTAAAGTACTGCGTTTATTCCTTTACCACGATTATATGGCATATGGACTCCGGATTCAATTCGGGGTGAGTGCCATGCAATTGAAACTAGATTGGCTCGACCCGATCACAAAGTTTTCTGCGATCGAGCTAAGTTCCTTCATGAGAACCCGGATAGTCACTGTGGCGTCACGCAAATAAAATGAAAAGAAGTGTCGAACTCAATCCTCTTTCAATTCGATCATAACTCGATCCTTCTTAGACCTTAAACGTGGATTAAAACTCAATCCGGTGATACTTGTTTGCATTCTAGTACTACAAATGTATACCACTGTTGCCGGGATCTGAAATTTGAAAAGACGGTGAGCAGAGTATTGGGATCCTATTTCTGGTCTTAAGAATGCAATTGCTTTTGGTGAAATGGTGAAATGATTGTTATGATGTTAGTGTGTTCATCACCTTCTAAAGTAGTTTGTCCATCAGAGGGTTCAAACCTTTTCTTTGTCTTTTTAGGTGGTTTAGCTGTCTGCCACTTGGACAGCCGTTAATAGCTTCTATAATAAGCTTCGAAAGCTATAGTCTTTGAAAACTCAACAATTCGTCTCTAAAACGTCCGACGATATCTTTACCAACTTTCAACAAGTTTTTTTTTGTTCTGGTTTTTTAATCGAAAAATAAGGATTAGATGCGATGTTTTCAGAGTTGATGGAAGAGAAGGAAGAAACATCACTTTCTACATGGAATGGAATCCTCTTTAAGGTGACTGCAGCCAAAGGAGTACAGTCTCACTGGGATTTGGACGGATCCAATGTGTTCCTCAGTCAGACCCCCTCCTAAACCAGCCCGTTTTCGTTGTGAAATTTAAAGTCGTTTTACATATGTGATGTGTTAACTAGTTCGCTGATATCGTTGAAAGTTACTCTCCGAGGGTTAAGTATCTAGTTCTGCTGATGCTTGGGTATTCGGAGAGGAATTTTGTCTTTCTCTATCTCTGGGTCGCCGCAGGTCTGTGATGCTGATTCCAATTCTTCTGAGGTTGACCGTCATCGGGTTGTATGTGATAGAAGGTCTCTGATCCTTTTATTGGGCTCAAAGTAGCACGTAAACACGACACAAGGAGAGTGCACTCCACCTATTATTGCCCATGTTATGGATCACGTGTTTCAATTCAATTCAAGTCAATATTTAATGAAGATGAAGATCTCTTTTCTCGTAGCTCACCACTCGACCTCGTCCTGCAGTTTGTTGTCATTCTTTATCAAATCAGGGTCTTCATGGTGGTGGTCGGTTTTGTAATATTCCCACTACATTTTGATACTGACGACATAAGCCGCAAATCTGGATGGAACTTTATAAATTATTTGGCTGCATGCCACTGATAACCTATTACTATATAGTCTGTGCTGCATGCGCTCTGAAGGTTGTTGTCCCTTATTTCGTGTACTGAATTTGTCAACAGTTAGGCATTACTTTCTGTTGGAAACTCAGTGATTTGTGTCTTAGAAATTTCGTAAATTTATGATTAGGATGGGGTTGATGGCGTTGGTATTTCTTGTTTTTTAAAGTGCCTGTGAACACTCTTTCTATTTATGTTGCTTCAGCAGTACGAATGTTGCATACAATTCCTTGCCGCGGGATAATTCGAATCAGCTTTTCGTTCTGTGCATTGTGAGCTTATTACCATTCGATAAGGCAAGGATGATGAGAAGACACCTCAAGAGGGTAGTAAAAAAGAGGAAGAACTTGCTGAAGATCACATATTCGCCACGATGACACACGATCCATATAATGGAAAAGAATGTTATGAATGATGGACACACTTTTACTTTTATGGAATACTGAGCTAAAAGTGATGCTTATGACCGCTTAAAGCGTATGTGACAACTTTACCAAGGAACTTCAGCATGGCAAAGGGACTTACTCGGACTGCAAGTGGTAAAGAAATATATAGAACCAACAAGCCGTACTTGAGTAGAAAGAATAGGGGAAGCGAAGTATTCTATTAGAAGAAAAAAAAGTCTTCCAGGTTGCATAGCAGTTAGCACCCAACCGTTACCCGAGTAACACAGTAACTAAGAATAGTAAAGTGTTCATTCCAACGATCACATTTTGTGTACTAATTTTCCCGTATTCACGGTGGAGCTGGATGACATAGATTATGTGGTTATTCTCCGTTTGCGGTACGATTCACTAGGACCAGAGGAAATCCATTGTGCAAAAGCTGGGTGGCATACTACTGGGCGATATCCGTATGCGCCAGAGCATCTGATGGTCGACATGCCACAACTCGACTCACATTTAACCTCAACGTAATGTTAGCTCTGTCTGCGTACTCTCCCAAAACAACGAATTTTCACGAAATTCTATAAAAAGTCACCAAATGCTGTTCGAGTACGCAAAAGTTTCGTAGTTTTTCGTAGAAGAGAGCGCTCACGAGAGAGTCAATTTCCCCCTGCACCGAATTCTAGTGCAGGAATTTTCTTTGCACTGATTTTCGAAATCTGTCAAATCTGTCAGATATCTGTAAGAAATTGGTTGTATTTGCATACATTTGCTTTTGACGTCTAGAATGTGGGCGAATTTCGTAGCTTTCGCGTTCGTTTACTTTTTTGTGATTTGACCACTCTCTGAGAGAAATTTCACAATCTACGAATTTTGGTGCAGGAAGTACGTGAACACACCTATTGTGTGGAAGCAGAACCACTCAATAAAAAAATGGTTTTTCCGGTAGAACGGCAGGGACACGAGCCGATGAGATGACAAAATCATCTAAAAATATGTATCGATTGTACTTAAAATATGTCTAGTAAATCCGACTCAACTTTTGATGCCTGATGTGACAGAGAAAAGTGAGAAAGCACAAGACCTTTCGTAAACATTATTACTATTTGTACATTTTGCTTAAACATAATCATTCTACTCACTTCATACGTTTTCATATCAAATATTCTTGTTGCCCAAAAGCTATGTAATCACGCCCTTACATAAGTACACCTAGCCTGTGCCTACAAAAATTCAGAAATACCATCCCTGCGATGGCCTATCTTTGACATTTCACGCACGATGTAAACAAATAATCGAAAATAAAAATCTTTTTCTTTCAGAGCAGCCGCCCACCGAAAACAAAAATGAATCGGCTTCCCATTCAATTAAACACAACTCTTACGTTCTGGAAACCATCACAATCAGTAGCTTCATTTACTACCTGCTCCACACTCTGCGATCGATCCAGTGACAATCGACAAGGTAAAATTCTCAGCAAGCTATTCGGCAACCGAGTCTCTGGAAGCAAGAAACGATGGTTCGAAAATCCCATGCCATCTTCAGGTCCATCAGCAATGAATTCGCCTCTCAGCTTCACCAACCCTAAGAAGAATGATCAGAGTAGCAATCGTCGCACGACGGTTTTAAACAAACTATTCATGACCCACATCACAGATCTCCTTGCCACCGGTGAAGCATCGCAAAAAATCCTCGGCAAAGGCTTGCAAATAACTCGGGTGAAGGTTACACCAAATTTTCAGTTTTGCAATGTTTATTGGACGGCAAAAGGCGGTGCGGCCGAAGTTGAATTGGAAGAAGAACTGCAAAAATGTGGCGGCATGCTGCGACACGAACTCTCCCAATTGCGTCTAATGGGAGAGGTGCCACGAATTCATTTCGTCAAAGACAAGACCTTCGCCAATCTCGCTGTAGTGGAAACAGTTCTAAAGACATGTGACTTTGGGAAGGATCACAAGGAGATGGATCCCGGTTTGCAAGTGAAAAATGATCTGTACCGCAAGCCATCAGAGATAGAGAAACAACAACCGGAAATGGATGATGATGATGAAGAACCCCTGCCTGAGATGCGTTACGATGTATTCGGGCTAGATCAGCGTGCAATAATGCAGAGGATTCTGGCGAAAATGAAGAAATCGGAAAAAGCATGGGAGCAGCACGCGCAGGGTGAACAAACTACGGAGGCAGTCTCTGAGAGCGAGACTTTAGAAAAATTAAATAAGTTGAAGGAAAAAATAGCCGAGTCGGAAAATGATGAGTCGTTTAATAGATTCCTAACGAAGTTATCGGAAACCAAACGAATGCGAGAGAGAAGATTCCGCAGAGCTGATGACGGCTTTTATCGAAGAGTTGGCGATGACGATGACGATCCGTTGGATGACGGGGATTACATTGAGGAGGATACCGATGAAAAGAAGACGTGAACGTGAATGTTTTTGTTGTTAGCTAATGAGCAATTGGCTTTAAATAAAGTGCTAAAATTAGTTTAGAAAATGGTGCATTGTTTTCGTTGTTTCGTAAGAAAGTAAAATTTTGTTTGTTGGCGCAATGGCTAGCGATACGATTTGAATGAAAGTAAAATTGCTAAAATCTTTGTTGCAGTCTTTTCGTATCGTATACATACTTCCGAAAGGTTCGAGTGAAGGAGAAGGACCGTGAAACAGCTCCCAAGTCTGATTGACCCTATAGCGTCCACTTTATTTCTCCTTAAGCATACATACCTCGAAATCTAAGAACCCCCAGCATGCCTACTATCAATAGATCTGTTCGCGTACTCTTCCAAAACAACGAGTTTTCATGAAAATCTACGGAATTCTGTTCGAGCACGCAGAAGTTTCACGCTCACGAGAGAGTAAAAAATGTATTTAATCTAAGATTCGCGATCACTAGGGACTCATACCGGAGATTTCGTCTTCCTTCTCGTCTAGAACTTGGAGGCTAAGATTCAAATGACATGACATCATTCACCACCCTCTTTCCCCAGCCCGGCCCCAAAGAAAACCCCTACAAAAAGTGTCTTTTTTCTTTGACGACCTCTGAGAACTGGCGTTCCATTAAAAGTCTCCAAGAAACAATATAAATCCATAATCCATTGTTCACAATGGACCTCTACTGGTCAAAGTGTGGCGTTTATTATCCAAACCAACAGACAGTCCACATATCCAAGTTACTCTCCTAGCTTAGTGAATTTTTTTGTCGTTTTCTTTAAAGACCTGTGAACAGGTTGGTACCCTGAGTTTCTGGTCCTCTTTAGGTTTGGGATATACTAGTCATTCTGGACAGTGGTCACTTCCAAATTTGATTTCCTATGCATTCTCCAACTGTTTCGTATGCCAACGTACGCTGAAGCAACAGGTTTGGTTTTAAAGTGCCTCCTATCGACAGCCACATTGAATAACTTCCTTATAACTGGCCGTAATATTGCGGTTGATAGCCAAGCTGCCACCGAAGCCATTGAATTAGCTACCACATCCTAAGACTGGTAGAGCCACTTATGTCAGAATGAACTAGGCAAAGCGTCGATTCAAAAATCTTTCTCATCTGCGATCCAAGACTCAGTTGGTTTGGGGGAAATGAGCAAGCGGAAGGGCTGGCCAGCTAAGAATTTGCCCTAACAATTCGTTAGGAATCGTTAAGGGAACATATGGAAATATATAGCCCAGGTAGACCAAACCAACCACATTTTGATATGACCTATTCGAGATCATGGAGTCAAACTTGGTAGCATCTCCTGACCCCGATGGACTGCCCGCAATTGTTTTTAAAAATATGCGTGAAACATTTAGCAGAACCATCTACGTATTTCCTTCGTGTCAATCCGTTACATACTTCCGCAAGCGTGCTCCGCAACCCCACAGGAACTACTTTCTTCGTAGCGCGACTTAGGTATTATCTGCAATAGGGAGCTTAACTTCCATTCCCACATTGGTCTAACTTTATAGCACCTTCGTTCGACCCATTCTTGAATATCCCAGCTAGGTTTGGTGCACCTATTACGCCGTCCATATTCGTCATATTGAAGCTGTCCAGACGAAGCGACTTCGTGACTTCCCCTAGATTGACAGAAACAATTTGCCCGCTTACACTAAAACTTATCCGTCTGCAGTCCCTCGAAAACCGTTGGGAAATCGCCGATTTACTCTTCCTTCTTCTTTTTAGGGTATCTCTCCTCTTAGGAGGTTTGTCATTCTTCTGTACCCCTCCCGTGATCTTGCGTTCCTGATTATGTGGGTTGCTGATAGACCGAGCTAGACTTGTAAATTCTTCATACATGATGTGCTCTGCCCGCCTGCTGTTCTTCTTCCTCCGACTTTTCCTTAAAGAATTCCCTGCGGCAGCTGATCCTTCTCATTGCTAATCACATGTCCCAGATATTCCAGCTTTATTTCTTCCTACATCAGCAAATTACCGGTAACACTGATTGTCCCGTGCTTCTCGATCGGGTATTTATACCTCTCTTCAGAGCCTAGCTTCTCACAACCATTCGTGTTGTGCGTGTTATATTCTTTACACGAATGGAAGGGGCCTACTCTTTAATGCCGTGTCGGAAGGGCTCGCGAGACGCTGGGCCGCGTTCCGACAGGGATTCGAACCTCGAACCCCTTGCTCCAAGTTCAACGCACTAACCACTGAGCCACAGCGCCCACTTGGCTAGTAAGGAAAAGTATTTCGACTTTCACCTCAGCAGAGTATCGCTCCGCAAATATCTTCAGCGCCATTGTTTCTCTGCCCAGCCCTTATCCCTCCATCACAACGCTTCCCTTCTCATTCTAGTTTAAATTCTTTTTGCTTATATTAGGCTAACAAAGTGTCGGTAGAGCCGGCGTCCTGCAGATGTTTTCTCCGAGACATTCGAAAAGGATTGCCGTACCACCATCTCAAATCGAGTCACGTCCGTCTGTCCGTACTCCGTACCAAGTCTTATTCCCTAAATTGTAAGTGATGTCGGTCGTTGTTTCGTCATGGGTCTGTACTGTCTGCCACAAGGACGCAACTTAAGCAATTGGTGATGAGCAGCACTTGCAATAAGAATAGGAATGTCGCGACTTGAGCACGAGTCTTCTACACACGTGAAGCACGTGCTTTTCTCTCAATTGTCCAGTCCACAACCTCCTCTACTTCAGCCTGGACAGACAGAAAATAAAAAAAACCAAGATTTGTACGTGTAAAACTTTTTTTCTTGCTTTATTTCACAGAAATAGAAAATTTGTACAGTAGTTCTGCGGATGGTTATTCAACTACATCACGACCTGTGGTGGTGTCGGCCGTCCCATGCTGGTATCTGGAAATGAGAAAGAAAATTCCTTCATTAGTACAAGAGCCACCAAACACAAGCCAATGAGTGGATTGAACGCAATCAGTTAAAAGAAGTTAACATCAACGGATTTCAGTCGAAAGATGGTAAAATTGTGTTCATCACTATACAAGCCATACATATGTACGTACACAGTGTACAACGCAACTTACCTAGTTTTATTCCACACGCACATGCTGAAGAATTGAATATGTTTATTCAAAGAGACCGAAGCCCATGTCATCGTCCTCGGACTCAGACTCCTCCTTCTTCTCTTCCTTCTCGGGCTTCTTGGCCTCAGTGGTAGCGGCAGCAGCGACTGGTGCAGCTGCAGCAGCAGCAACAGCACCACCACCAACTGGCATAGCTGAGAGCTTCTCACGACCGTCCTTGATCAGTTGTTCGATGCTCTTGCCGCTCAATTCTTTGACGACGCGGGTCAAACGTTCTGCATCGACTTCGATACCAACAGAGCTGAGGATCTTCTCGATATCAGCATTTTTGGGGCTTTCTTGCCCGCCGAGGGCAGCCAACATATATGCAGCCACGTAACGCATTCTAGAAAAACGAAATCAAATTCCAAATTAAAGACTTGTAAGGATAATTCGCACTAATAAGTCGACGGTAGCAAACGGGCGGCAAAGTAATCGAGTTAAATCTCTAAAATCCATTGCAGATTTTTTATTTAAAACACAGATTAAGTTGAGAAAAACTTTGAAGATTATTTATTTGTGGTGGTTTTATCAATAAACCTACTTTTAAGTCCTTTTTATTCGACACGAAACGTGAACGGCACTGAAACACAACTTTCGTTTAAAGAAACTTAAGACGAAAAGGCGGATGACAGCCAGTTGACGTATACAGATAACTTCCGTTTGGTGTGTGGACACTGAACTGTAAATGGAGTGAAGTGTGGTGAGTTTAGTTCTGATGGGTGTGTTTGAGTACTTGATTGTACAATGGTCGAGTGGAGGACATGAGTTCGCGAATATCGATCGAATATATACGACGTATGCGATCGTAGGTCGGTTTCAAGTGAGGCTTGCATATCACTCATAATTAGAATATTTTCTCGTGGTGAGGAAGTGCCCCGATGGCACAACGCCCAACCTGAAGGACCAGTTCCTTTATTAGTGAAACATTAGGACGAGAAATGTCAGGAACCTCTTTCGGGACTGTAAGGGCTGCGGTTGGCCCATTACGGGCTCATCCCCAGCGCCTGTTTTCCAAAAAAACATGACTTATTCCTAGAAATCTTCACGGACCTGGGCTCCGAATATGTCGAAGTTTTAGTCACATGTGCTGTCTGTTTCCGTTTGAAGCTGTGACGCCACCGTTGACTCCATCGAGAGTGCTGTTATTTTTCTCTCGTTCAACTCTTGCGCTTATAAGTTCAGTAAGTCCGGATGGACATCAACCAGTACCCAAAGGCTTCCACTTGGATGTAAAATAAGTACAATTGATGGGTAGCAACAGTTACAATACTGACTTCGCCAAATTGACGCCAGTCAGTGACTACTCTATTCCTATAGGATTCAATCATCCAACTATAGAGAGCAAAGAGTACTTTCGAGAGGAGTATTCTTTCGTCGAAATTTCAGTCCTGAGGGCGAAGGGAGGAGAACATACAACTGCAAAGTCTACAAGTTGTATGAAGATGTGGATAACCTACACTAGCTTTCCCAGATCGAACTCCAGCAAAGAGGATCATCGAATCGCAGTCCCGAGGCTCAAGACGACATGGAAGACCGAACCTCCGTTTTAAGGTTCAAGCTATTGCGGATGTCAGAGCACTTGGTCTGGACAACTGGAAGTACCGTGACACCGATCGAAGGTCGCGCAGTCTCAGACAGAGACTCTTCACGAGTCAACCCAGTAAACTGAACTCAATTTCGTTACTGAGTCGAATAGAAAATATGCGTGACTGTTTGGGTCTGAGAGTCCTAACTGCCTCCAGTCGTCCCCTTCTACTTGTCCACGCCATCTTAGGCGAAGTTTTCCTCTATTGTCCCTCCGTGTTGGAATCGAAGACTTTATGAGCTGGAGTTCCGCTCTACACATCCTAGTCATCGCTATACAGCTCGCATAGTTCGGCGCTGAATCTCCTTCTCGAAAACCTGTCAATACAAACGGGACTAAAAATTGTATGAAGAATCTTCCCCTCGAAGGTACTGAGAATATCTTCATCAACTTTTGATTGAGTCCAAACTTCAGCACCTTAAAACAGGACAAAGCCCCTTACTACCTCAAAGTTATCGTCGAAGTTGTGGGTTCCTTCTTGTTGGCACCATATACTTGGTTTTGCCCTCATTTACCACTAAACCCATTTTTGCAGCTTCTGTGACAGTCGTCGCAGCAATATCGTCGACATACCCTAGTAGTTGCACAGACTTTTGAAATATTGTGCCACATGACAGCGCGGCACCTTGTCTATGTTCTCTTTTTTTTTTAATATCAAAGGTCTTGGTGACAATGGCACATGGTCTTGTTGGAACAGCGAGCATTCACCATCGTCATCCTGGATAGGCGAACGAGTTTGGCAGTAAGCCTAGTCAAAGCTAGACATGGTTCTATATAGCTGTCATATGCCGCCAAAGGCACCCTTTTCGATTTCCCAACTCAGTTTTGATACGGCTTCTCAATTTTGCATATACACGGTGTACTAGACTCGAATTTTCTTAGTGTTATCCGTTTTGCTTGCACTAAATACAGAAATACAAATATTTTGCGCACCTAATCCATGAAACCCAGGGTCTAGCTTCTTAGAACCATTCGAGATGGGCGTGTTTTATTCTTTACTCGAATGGAAGGGTCTTACTTTCCATGCTAATGCTGTGTACGTAGGGAAATTTGCTATTTGAAAAGCTTTATCATGACCTTATACCATCGGATGATTGTCAGACGTTCCCGAGGTGGGACCATAAAAAAACTTCTAGGCGTTGCCTGGGGATCGTCCCTCGAACCTTTCACTCCATGGTATAAAGCAGGACCTACTGGCAATCCCCGATGTGTTTTTTTTTTCTCCAATAAGCTTGCAAACGCGTCAGGTGTCTTATTATTGGAAAAATTAAGGAGCAGCTGGTGACCGACCAAAAGTCTCGTCACAACTTGGCATCACCATTAGCCTGTATTGTACTAGATTCCATCGACATGTTACTCTCTCTTTCTATACAATGACATCAAACCAAACAGTCAAAAATTCGTAATCATTCGGTTCTGTTCCCTCCCTCTGTTCGCTGCTCAGTCATAAATATTTATTCGATTGGCGAAGCTCACACAAAAACTGCGCCGGCAATTATGCGTTAAATTGTTCGTCTTCCAAGCCGCGTTTAACCGAAAATCATACATTCCATCGAAAAATCACTAAAATCCGCATCGAATTTTTCCAACTAAACCGTGGCACAGGTGGCAGTGACCGATTAAAACCGAGAACAGAAACTCTTCTGACACCCTTTTTTAGATTTCTTGTCATTTCTCGTCGATGATTAAACGCAATCGCAGATATAACCATTGCGCATAGAACAGGCCGTCTATATAGGGTGGGCGAAGAGGCAGACCATAGTGGCGTTTTCTTTTTTTTTTTGAAAGACTGAATCGAACAGAAATTTCCCTCGACTTGGTAATCGCGTAGTTTTCTTCGTGTTTTCGTCAAGTGAAGTACCTCGGAATTGGCAGCTAAGTCGCGGCGGTCTGACACGGGCTTTGAAGAAGAAGTAAAAAACAAAAAAAGACAAAAAGAAAAAAAAAACGAACTATTAATTCACCACACAAAGGAGAGCAGCACCAATTGAACAACAGAGCAGAATAAATCTTTTTCAGGGCATCACACTTTTCCGGAAAGAACTCCTTCTCTCGTCCGCTGGAAAAGTGTGTGCACACACTCGTCCGGAACGATGGATACTCTGATTCCGATTGTGAATAAGCTGCAGGATGCATTCACCCAAATGGGTGTGCATATGCAGTTGGACTTGCCACAGATCGCGGTAGTGGGCGGACAGTCAGCGGGCAAGTCTTCTGTGCTGGAGAATTTCGTTGGAAAGTAAGTCCTCTCTAAAGTTGTATTTTTCAAATTTCACAGGATTCGCTCTGGGTGTGAGGAGATTTTCTGTTTTTTGTTTTTCTTTGGCCAATCAATGAGCGAAAATTTTCAGAATATATTTTTCTGAAAGAAAAATCAATGCGACACATACAGGCGTAGTGGTATACATACAGGATTGTGGGTGCGCTTGTGTTGGTGTGACAGTGGGGCTCTCTGGCAATCGATTTGCAGAGATGTCCATGTCAGTTGTATTTTTCGTTTCGAAAATTCTTTTTTTTTTCTTTGGAAATGTCAAACTGACAATGGTCCCCTTGCGAGTGGTTGGTGGGAAAGAGATATTTAAAGATAACAGCCGAGGGAGCAGTGGTTTTTTCTCATTTGCCTGAGTCAGTGTTCGATGGAGGAATGAAACGAAAATTTCCCTGATAAAAGTTAGGATATGTCCCGTGGAAATGTACCATGGGATATTCTGTGGGGGAAAGGACACCGAAATGTTACGTATTCGTAGTGTTTTTCTTAAATCGAAAATATGTATGTATGTACTTGATGAATGCGATAACTTTCTATAAAGGTTTTCAAAATACTTTTCTTTACAAGCTTCTCGTTCTTTTCCTCTTAAGAAGGCTGTAATGGAGTCCGTAACAGATTAAAGGCACCTGATATTCTGCATACAGTGGGCGTTGAAGGACTTCTTAACTTTTCATTACATGTCCCTTTCGACCAGACAGAACAAGACAGACTTAGGGACTTACAGCACGTATCAGTCGTGGTTCTCAATAACACATTTGCTTGTTTCCACCAACGCCAGTCGTATTCAGGAGCTCTTTTCTAGGTGTTCCACCAGAGAAATAGTTCACTTCTCGCCGTCCAAAGACACATATCGATCAAGACAAGGAGTAACTTTTGGATCAATCAATAAGTTGCTAGTTGGCGAGGTTTTTCTTTTATCAAAAGTAGGTCAAGTGAAGAAGGGATATACATATAAAATACACGAACAAGTGTTTTTCCCTTAAAACTCCTTGAAGACCGACTTATAGTTTGCATTTTACTGAGCCCGTGTGGGAACAGCAAAAGCAGGCACCAAACCATGTGAGAGAAACGAATAAAATCAAAGTTTCTCGAACCGCTGCACCAAAGAAAGGAGTCTTCCTGGAAGTACAATGAATCCAATCGGATTTCGTTTTATAAAAAGAAGAAGTAAAAGGCGATGTAGAGAATTTCTGGCAAGAAACTCTTACTAGAGCTTCATCCTTACATTCCTTAGTGCCAAAGAATCGTGTTGAGTTTGTGGGTGGAGATCAGGAGCGCTTCATTGACTTTGGTTGGACAACTTTTCAAAGATATCGTAAAATAATGCTTGAATCCATTTCTTGCTTGAATCCAGCGATTGTAGATTTCTATACTCTGCTGTAGACGCTATCGGTGCCAATCTTTGGCAACGAATTTTTTACCCCCGTTTCAACTTTGACATACATATGTATGTAGGTGGAACTAAGAAGAACTCGTTACATCACATAAAACTGTGCCCTCATCTCGTAAATTTTTAAGACGATCATCGTCTAAATGATAGCAACGAACCTTTTCGTCTTTTGTTTGTTCCATCGGTATTTTTTCGACAGATTTTGACGTAATTTGAAAAAAAAAATCAGTGTTACGTGGAGCAAAACTATCTCAAAACGATATCGATTGTCGTACGTAATGAGGACCTTAAATGCTCTAATTAGTGACGGGTAGTGCTTCAGGACTATGAACGTTGTAATGATAACTAATGGCAGGTAGTATTCTGTACAGGAGCAAGCGATGGGGGGTTGAAATGAGTAGATGAAATCCACTGTAGGAAAATTGTAAGTAAAATGTGTATTAAGTACTTGTCCTGAACTGTGATTTGCTTGCATACGAATAGAGTAGTACTCAGTCAGCATACCTGAGACGACAAAGATTGGGCGATTTTTTCACATTTTTGAGTGGACATCTCTGGTCAGTGATTAGTGATTAGATTTACTACATTCTAGTCAGTGGAATCCAAATCATCGATATGTTTGCATCACAATCTCTTGCCAGACGCAACAGTCTTAAGCTTGAGTTAGTTACCAATGGACTGTCGACAATGAGCCTGCGAATAAATTGACTGGAAATTGTCCAGCTAACGTGTTCTTAAGACCAGAACTATTCTGTTGCCACTTCACTCATTAACAACTGAGAAGAGAACACTTCGGCTAGAGGCAGTGTTAGGGTAGCGGAATATGTATGTACACTCAACGCTCCATCTGTGCATTGCACTTTTCTCTGGTTGTAGGATTTGGCGTGGCATGTAGCGAGGTATCCTTTAATGCCCGCAATCGTGTGAAGTGGAAGTGTTCTATGTCTTAGGGTGAGTTGCGTGATTAGCAGATTTACCAAGTACAACAGTGTTATGTAAGGATTCAGTGTATCCATGTCTCGACATACATGTTCATAGACAGAAGGATGCAATTGTCGTCTTCTGTTCAATTACAGTCATGCAGTTCCTCTGGCTGAATGTCCATACTTAACATATTAGTCGTACCGTTTATGGTCCGGCTTGTGAGCTTGATTTGACTTAAATAGTTTTAGCATAATTCGCATAAACAATCAACAGTGCATGTAGCTACATTATTGCTGATTTGGGAGTCTGATGTTTGTCGTTTCGGTTAACTTTTCTTTATGGTTCATCACCAACTTAAAACAAATCATTGGTCTAGTGTGACTTTCGAAAGGACAACTGGATCTTTAGAAGTCTGACGCTCTTGGAAAGTTTTTTTTCAATTTTCGGGGAATCGGGGAGTAATTCAACCACCACGACCATGTCTTATCTACCCACAACCGAGACATTAAGGGATATATTGAAAAAACCATCAGAATCAGCAGCATGTCTCTTACATGAATCAAGCATCAATGGATGCAGAATATTTTCGGTCATGTTCCCACGTTTACCAGCCAATTGACAACATCCCCGAGAGTAATTATTTTACAAGTCGGTGTTTAACATTTCTTTCATACTGAAACGTTCACTTTTAATGTAGTTTTGCACATAGTTTCGCCTCTCTTTGTGGATTTTCTTTACCAAGCACTTGAAAGCTGAAAAACGTTGCGCAAAGCTCGTCACCATGCCAAGTATTTCTGGTTTTTAAAAGTAAATACTGCCGAAGACATTAAATTTGTCTAGTTCTACATTGAACATTTCCCTCAGCTAAACTTGTAGTTGAAATGAGTTACTATTGTATGCTTTTGGTTATATTATTCAACCAAGTTGGAGTTTATTTTGATGTTTAATAGGAAACGAGTTGTAAGACATACCTATTCGGAGGTTCTAAGGTTCAATATGTACTCTGAATTGATTGGTAAAAGAAACGTTTGATGGCTTAGATATGGATGGATAAGGGTGATGATGACACTACACAAATTCCTTAGAGGAAACACACGTCACTGCACTATACGGTTCAATGTTCTTCTCATAGCGGGTAGATAGAAGGACAAAACTGAATTAATTTACAATCCTTCTTACATTAGAGGGAGGAAAACAATGTAATCTTCTTCCTGGCGTTCAAAAAAGCCAAAGTCTCGCAAAAAAAGGTTTAAACTTTCAGATTCCTCAAAGCAGTCATCAAGGACCTGTGGCTATAGATTCCTCAAAGCAGGCATTAAGGACCTGTATTATTTGTCCCATTAGCGTTGAGGTAGTTAAGGAATCAGTTTTTGCTTGATATCAGATAAGAAATGAAATAAGTATCAAGACCGACATGATCCCTACTACTCCAAAGTTCTTGCTGACAACTATGATATACTGTCAAACTTGCTTTGGCTTGTAGTGCTGACTTGTGAGTCTATCAGGTGTTGAGACACAGTAACATGAGTCTGCATTTTCAAATCAAATCCCTTGCCGAGGTTAGCAGGGGTGCCAAGGGTTGTTTTCTTTTTGCGTTCGAATCGACGAAGGGATAGAGAATATCGATTTGGTTTTTGCCGAAATGGGAATTTGTAAACTTTAAATGCCTGATCATGGAAGATCATCTCATAAGCATATAAGATCTTGTTGACAGTCGCGTACTGGGACAAATTATATGTCTGTAGTTAAGGCAGTTATGAGGGTTTCCTTTGCAGAATAATGGATTCATAAGACAGGCTGGACTAAATCTTAGAAATAAAGAGGTATGCCGTCAAGTCTAGCAGTTTTGTTTTATCGATTTTAGGTTCTCCATCTATGTGCATATACAAATCTTACTGTTTCAAGGTTTTTGCGGTCAGGAGGACAAAAGTTGTGTCTATCAAGCGATGGTGATTTACTTCTCCCGTTTTGCGGGGATAGTTTTTTTTTTGTTAATTCTCAGCACCAGCGGGTCCTGTCCCTTTGTGGTTATAATCACCACGAAGCGGCGAAGCCATAAAGTCTTCAAAAAGCCGTGCGTATAAGTGTATAAAAGGAAACATTGTATCCCACATCTTGGGGATTTCCCCAGCACCAGTGAACACTGCGCGATTTACTCCTACGATAAACGATACTAATGAAATTCCTCTCTCTCTCTTGCTGAGATTACACTCTCTGTTCCTCTCTTTCTCCAAATTATGACGAGTTTCAGTGTATAGTATGAATGAACACACAGCAATCGATAGAGAGCTGGCAATTTATTTATCAAATTTTTTTTTCCTCTTGTTCTACAACTTTTATCATTTTTCATTCCTTGCCTCCTTTTGTTTGTTTATTTGAGTTGATTGTCTGTTTTTATATTTTGTTTTTTTGTTCGCCGAATTCTTTTTATAGAAGTCATGTCCGCATTAAAAAAAATGTTTGTTCTCGCTCTCGTGAGTGAGTTGACCTTTTGGTGTATTCCGCCTTTGCTTAGGGAATACCAACCAGAGAATCTAAGTTATCCAAATACTATGGGAGAGTAAATCTTTTGTTTAACCTTGTTTTGTAAACATTAAGGCTGTGTTGCTGTTAAAGAGGAAACAACGCAGCAGCTTCTCTTGTTGCCATTTCTTGTTGGAGCAAGCTTACACGAGAAGGAAAAATCAATTTTCCTCTCTGTGTGAAAAATTGTGTAACACATACTGGATGTCTGTGGTTTTCTTTTTGTCCAGTTTCTCTTTTATCTTACCGTTGGATTACTTTTTTCTTATCAATCATAATTGAGTTTATTGCAATCAATGATTGATAATACTAGCACTACATAGTTTGACTTGTAACAATCGGAACATGAACCTACATCATCGCAGAACCACTACAACAAGAGACGATTACCCTCGACCTAAATCCCTTTAGGAGAAGAAGGGTAACTTGAATGTCTCGTTCGGGCGAGTAACGCCAACGCAAAAGAGGGGCAAAAGGAAAACCCAGTAGAGTTGTTCCTGCTTTTGTGTTCTGGGGGATGGTATATTTTTGATTACGTTATTGATTGGGGGGATGTCCTTCCTCGGTTTGAAGTGGCAGATCCTTGCTGGAGGGATGTAGGGACATATTCTCGGAGAAGTTCATCTATTATTAGTAGTTTTGGGGAGTACATGTACATGTTTCCCAGTTAGAGACTAACGCAGAGAGGAGTACTTGTTTATTTTCCTAATGTCAATGACCTATTTACATATTCATTTATTCTTGCAGTAATTAGATGCAATTACGTAAAGGTTGTGGGTAGTGTATATTAATATTTGAAGAGACTGGAGGACTTTTTGACGTTATTGGAATTTTTAATTGTCATTTCTGTTTTGAAGGGCGTGCGCACAATAATCAAATACATACGAATACAACGTTCCACCCCTTTGGTTGAGTGTAGCAATTGCAGTTCCTAAACCACCTACACGCGGATACAGAATTTAACTAATTGTTGAAAGAGAATTAGTTCGCCACTCGCTGTGATATGTCGATTGCATGGAAGTACATGTCTAGAGCTAACCAATTGCAGCTATAGGGAGCCAATAATATAGAAATTAACAAGGAATTGGTACTTGGGAGAGATGCTTGGAGAAATGCTAATATGCAGTGCTTACCAAAGCAAATTTCAGTTACGTTCATGACGATCGTATGAACACGCTTGGAAATTTTCTTCATTTGCTCTTCCACGGCTAGCATGCAAATCCAACTAACCATAGGAGCCGCATTCCTCATAGACCATCACTTAGATCAACTGTTGGAACTATATTTTGAGTACGTCGGAAAAAGGTGACAGAAAATGCACATTTTCGAACGTTGCAGCGCTGAACAAGAGCAGCAAGGGAAGAGTATCATACCGAGAGAAGGGAAGAGAAAAAGTTGCTGCGTAAAAAGAAAGGTCCCACGCAGTGGTTCAGCTGAAGGACATCGAGGATAGAAACATATTCTGGAAAACCGCAACGGGTTTTACCATATTTTCATAGACTTTAAGGCCACATATGACAGCATTCATTGTCTTGAGTTCATCAAGGTGAAACTGCTCCAGCTTGACATTGGTAAACACACGGTGCAACGTGCAATTTGGGACCTGTTCCTCTGAACTATTGCAAACTGCTCTTATCGTGTGTTTTTTTTCCAATTTTGTGCTGGAACAGATAGGTGAACCACGGAAGGCACTATCTTTAACAAATTTGTACAGTTGCTGGAATACGCAGAAGATATCGTTATAGAAGCTTTTATGGCAATGGAAGAACATACGAAACGAGTTGGTTTTGAAGTAAATGAGGACAAAACCAAGTGGCTGTTGTCAACAAACAAACAAACAAAGAACCACCGACTAAGACAAAACGTAGCTTCAAAGTTGTTAAGGAGTTTACCTACCTCGGAGTAAAGATCCACGAATGACACCTAAGTGGAGATGCGAAGAAGATTGCTTACTTGAAAGGCGAAATATATGTATACTCTGGAAAAAATTGATAATGCCAGTTCTATTATATGGATCCGAGTAGAGAAGATACAGTCGCGAACTCTAAGAGCTGTACCAAGATGTGGTGATGTCACATCGACTACACTGGCTCGGGCATATCGAACGAATTAATAATAATAATCTTCGAATCAGAGATCGCATGTTCGGGATACAACAAGGGAGATCGAACCTCCGTTTTAAAGATCAAGTAGTTCTGAAAACCAGAGCACTTGATCTGAACAATTGGAAGCAACGTGCCCGGGATCAAAAAGTGTGGAAGACTGCCGCGTCTCAGACAGATAACATGAAAATCTCAGAAGTTCTTCAGATTATCTTTGCAGAGAAGCACAAGAATATTAAGAGGTCTTCCAGCTCATATTTATGTAGATCATCCAATTCTGTAAGGAATTGACTCATTTCTCAGCCTGGAACGCTGAAATTGGCAAATCTTGCCAACCAGTGCAAATCGCCAGAAGGAGACATTAGGCGCTTGAGCGGTTGCACTGTCCTGTTGAAACCACATGTCCTCCGGTTCTAATTCATCCTAGTTCTAGATAGGGCACCAGACGTTGACGACTTATCAACGACTTATTCACCCACAAAGGCCATATGCGCGTCGAAACGAGCACTCGCCTCTTTTGTCACGTCTTGTTCCAGTCTCTTCTATGCGAATGAGTAAATGGCTTGGTGTTTGACCAGTTGGCGTAGGATGCGCCAAAATCACTAAAAAATTATGCCGCAAACAAAAAACACGTCAAGAATATTCCGTGATCTTGAGGAGTATAACGTTCACAAATAGTTATAACACCTTCCGATAGGGTGTTACATTTTAGGCCATCTTATGCATCGACAGTCTTGCAGTGATCGCTAAAACGATCGTTATCAGGATGAAAATTTCCAATTAGTTTCTGATCAGACTCGAATCACAGATCTCGATTCTCATTCCAAAGCATTTGAAGCGAGACCCTAAGCGACTTTTCGAATGTGAACAAGATTTGTCGTGCCGTAGATGATTTAACTTTTGATCAAAAGCGAGGGAGAATTTTAATGGCTTTTAACGACGACTTGCTGTCGTCATCTTTTTGGCCAGAAATCCGTTGTCATTACCAAATAAGAGAATGATTCGACCTGTTGCCGATGCTAAGTCGTAATCCGCTTTTACACTTGGCAGGCTGTATTTCATTTATGTGTACATAAGGGCCAAAGTAGGAGTTGGTAGAGAGGGAATACTTTGTTGTTTGTTACTTGTGTATTGATTGGTTTGTCAGGAAGAACCTACACCGTAGGTGAATTTATTAATGACTCACAATTTTTAAATTAAAATCGAAGCTCGTATCTTGTTCTAAAAAAAAATTATCGGTGTGCTTAGCTTTATTCCCATAATTGTTCGATAACAAATCACAAAAATGTACTTTTGTTCATTTATTCATGTGTTTATCATATTTTTCAAATTCCTTAATCAATATCGTTGCTTACGAAAAGCAATTCAATTTGAAATGCATGTGCTAGAAGCTCTCGTCAGTAGATACTCTTTCGTTGTTCATTTTACGGTCAACAACTTACGATTATAGATTATCTGGGTCATTAACACTACCTTAAAGTAAAACTAACTTAACTTGATTTGTTATTGTTTGTCAATTTGTATTGAGTTGTTAAAAATTTCATCACAAATAGAGAATAAGCAGCAAATGTTACTTTCATTACTTTTGAGGTGTATTTCCGGTGGAAAGGTTTTAGATTTTCTTTTCGTTTTTGCTTTCTTTAATGTCACACGTATTGTTTATACTGATGCTGTGGCATGAAAAGTATTTGTTTAGGAAATAATTGGTCAGTATGGGCAATGATGGAATTTTTGAAAACTCAATAATGCACGAAACTCGTGTAATCCAAACCCATAGAGTGTTTCTTTTCATTAAAAGCCCACAAGTCCCAACATCTTACATTGTATGTGAGAGAGTGCAAAAACAAACAAATAATTCCACAGACACGCCTACTTTTTGCTTGCATATTTGGAACAAAGCACTAAGAAGACAGGTTTAACATTTGAAAGGCATCGGTTAGTTGCGCGGCCTTCGATAAGCGGAGAAATGCATATTTTTGCAGCGCTTTGGTCAGTTCAGACCCTTTTCTCGAAGCAGTAGCCAGTCTACCGATCCATAATATGGCCATAAAAGACACCAATAAGATTCGAGTTGGTTGAGTTGTGAATTTCTAAACGAGATCACAGACAAATGAGCATTTCCCTATGGCCACAAGCCTGACGGTTAAATATCACCTTGACACTGCAGCCCCAATGTCATTCGTTTTGCCAAATCTGACCAGAAGCTCTAATGAAATCCGAATTCCAGACCATTTAGAGTCCGATTTGGTACCTTGTACTACAGATACTCTGTTGAGTGGAATTTTAGGAGAATCTTGGATATTATTCGTTTTTGACATTACTTGGTGGCTGCGTGGAGAAATTTGGCGACTGGGTCATCTCACGGCAAGAGTTTATTAATTGGCCGTCGTGGTCATGCGACTTGACACGAACTCTATTATTTTCTCTGGGCCTACGTCAAGTGCTTAGTCTACACTATCAAGCGAACCACTTCGAGACGCTTTTGTTTCAAGCACTGCCAATGAAGCCACATAATGACATGAATCTCGCTTCAAAATAAAGCCGAAATTAATTTTATACCTCAAACAGTTGCTGTTTTTTTCCTAATATTCTTATCTGGTCACCCTGTACAAAGTTAGGCGTATCTGATTCATCATCATGATAAATTCCGCTCTGGGGACACCGAACCTATTGTTAGAAAGATAGTTGTCGACCTTCAAGTTAAGAGGTACATCAGATAGGTAAGGTGCGTTGTCTGCTGGTTGCAATTCTTGAGCTAAGTGGGTCTTATAAGCATGTAGACGGAGATCTTTATGAAAAATTGGGTCCAAAGTTGCTGCGGATAGATCCAATGCCTGTGATCGTCCCGAAATTGAGACACTTGGGTTTCGAGAATCACAGTCTCAGCTTTAGATCCCTGACCTATAAGATACGCTCAAATTAATTTGTATATAACTGGCGAGAAGCCGCTTGATGATGATCAGCTTTCGCAATATTTTCACAATTTTTTTAGTCAATTTTCACTGTCTTAACATATTGTATGCCTCAGTCTCTTCGATTTAAAAGTAGGCAGGCATTGTCAGCGTGTTTAAGATAAGATGTCATGATTCACCGAATGCCATGATTACATCCCTGTTGACATCCAAGAACATTAGCGGTGACAGTATTCACCCCTGAGGCACTCTTCTTTGAACCTTAAAATCTGACATCTTGCCATTGTGTAAGGTCTGTCACTACCCTCGTGTGTAACCGTGATAATAGCTGAGCCATGCCTTTTCCATTTGTAAATATAGTAAGTCTTGAGTAAAGTCATCAGCATGACTTCATCAAACCAGATCCATCGCATGTGACAGCATCATTCAAAGCTGGAGATGCTGGAACTAATAACATTTCGTAATTAATTAATACCTTCTGGTCAACACAATCGGTGCAGTATACGACTGAGTGTATACATCAAACCGACAAAACAAAACTCAGCATAGGAACTCTCAACAAGTTAACAAATTTATTATGATTGCGGCTAGGGAAGGGTAGCTGGGGGGTGGCTTCCCCTTTCTCTGTCAATTAATTTTATTTGTTGCAACAAGCAACGAGTTCCATCCCATTGTTCCACCCCAAAAATATTATTATTGTTTCATATCTCTTTTTCTCTCTCTCCTTGTGTGTGAATTATTCCTCTTCTCTTGGCGTTGTTGTCGTTCATTCTACATATATTCCTCCACGCATTGTTGCTGTTGCTGATAAAATAATATGTTTTGCAGAAATCGACAGCAACGACGGCGGCGGCGGTATACATCCGAGTGGAATTTTTGATAAGATATATAAATATAACAGATTACTGGCTACAGTGGGTGTCAGAAGAGTCGCTTATCAACTTGGTTTTTGTTCTAGTGGACACCTAGCTTACATAAACTGTGCAAGGGCTGAATTCTGCCGATGAATGCAGTTAGCGTAGATTGCATAACTTGGTTATAAAATTTGTTTTTCCCTTCCGTGTGGTGTGATGACCGATTCAATGGGATTTGTTTTTTTTTTTTTTTTTGCACCGTGACCCCACAAAACCAACGATTATTGGATTAGTCATGTGGTTTATTAGGCTTGGGGGTTGGTAGATATCAGAACGAATGTTTACTGCCCGAGGTCGCCAGTTAGATATGGTTGTTTGCTGCTGTTTGCTAGTAGGAAAAGCTAGCATTCAAATTTAGTAATGTAATGTGTTTGGAAATGTTGAGACTACGTTCCTTTTTGGGGGCGTTTTCCAAAACTTAGTGATTTACCAATTGGTTTCTGTTAATATTATGCAGTATACTGGACACAAGTCCATGTAGAGATGGACTTAACATAGCCCCAGAGAAACAAGTCTGGAGGTGTGATATCACGCGAGCTAGGCGACCAATACACCGGCAAATTGTTCTCATGATTTCACGAGCTGTGGGGCAAGTAGCGCCGTCTTGTTGGCACCAAATGTCCTGAAGATCACGGTTTTCCATTTAAGGCAGAAATGGCATTCTGGCTGGCCTCTTTTTTTGAAAATCATGAACAGATGATTCCACCAGCTCATAAACCACACCAAATCGTATTTTTGTTTGAATGAAATGGCAGCTCTTCAATCTCTTCGGGTTGCTCTTCAGCTCAAATACAGCAATTTCGCTTATTGACGACCCATTAAACCAGAAATGTGCCTCAGTGGATTTTCTTTAAGCTTTCAAAGAGTCCAAAGACTGAAATAATGTCGATTAAGTAGCTCAAACTGGTTTAATTCTTGCATGATTGCGCCAATTCGATTCATCGCGGTTATTGCGTACATTCTCAGCTACCCGTTGGAAAATTGTCTTCACTGTGTGCTGGAAGTGGTTTATTTGTTCGCGTATTTTCTAATATTGAAAATTGAGTTTCAAACGTTTCGATGTTATAGCGATCTGTAGGCTGATTATGTAGACCATAAGTTGCTCATGGGATGTCTTTCCATGATGAAATGTCACACAATACTGAACAAAAATAGGATGACTCACGCGTCCCTTATCAAAAAATCCAAAAACAAAAAAGTACATCAAATGAATCATCCTTTATGGCTCCTTTCCCTTGAGTAGTTCTGTCAGACTATAAAAGGAATATGATCACGCAAGGCGTGGTAGATAACTTCTCCAACAGTTTGGATTATGGTATCTGAGTATTAGCCGATAGTTCGAACGCAATATATTGAATCGTTTCATGTGTATGCTCAAAATCATCATGAGATCATCAAACTTTATGAGCTTTATCATATTTATGTACTTATCTGATGCTACAGATGATTGGAGTGAAGCTATGCCCGGTCCTTAGCTAACCACTTTCAGTTGCGCACTTCAATATCTACTTCTACGTGTGCACGTCACCTCAGTCGAAGTCTCTACTGGGTTGAATTATTGAATTTGAAGGCTCCCAAGGCTGGAGGGCTGCTGCCGAACCGGCTAATGTCAAGTTTTTGGTTTTTATAATATATTAGTTCGATGTACAGCTTTACATTCGTGGTTGAATCTCCTCCTCAAGCCTCATCACAACAAACAGGACTGAATATCTCTCTAAGTTTTGGCAATCATGTCAATATCGTCGGCTATTAGTTGCACCAATTTTGGAAAGATCGTGCCTCCGGTGTTGGCTCCTGCATTTTGCACATTTCTATTGAGTGCGTCTTTTTATTTAACATCAAAGGTCTCCAACCGTAATGGATCAGCGAACGTTCTTCATCGTCTTTTGGCCAGACGAACTGGAGAGTTTGCCAAAGATGCCACTGCTAGACATGGCTGGATGCATATCCACGCATGTGAATATATGTAGATTAAACCTTCTTGAGTTTTCTCTAGGATGCATCGAAGTAAATTGATCACCTTGTTCAGGCGTTCACACAATATGTCAGATAAGATATTGAATGCGATGAGGTGGTCTCCTTTCTTGTGGATTGAGCAAACGATAGTCAGATTCCATTCATAGAATTACAGGTCATGCTCTGAAAAGCTTAGCTGATATCCCTAGACAACATCTAAAAATTTATTTCACGGCATTACTTGTCGCTCGCGATCGTCTGACAAACATTCAAGAGTACAAATTGTCATGAGAAACTCTCTCAAATAACAAATTGCCCTTCGGATGCGGCATTAAACGGTAGGCTGTTTCCATTCCTGTAAAGAATACAACTCGAAGGGTTGTGAGAAGCTAGGGTCCCACAGACCTGCCGCGCCAAGCAGACAGCAGAAGTACTGGCTATCCCCTACGTTCAATAGTTATCTCTGACTAACAGTGGTATGTTGGTCTACGTCCAAACGTCCTTCCCTGGCTGACTCACTATTCTCTTATCACTGAAGCTCATTTGTATGTACTCGTTTATGTGCATATGTACGTACTATGTGATCCCTTAGCTCTCCTCTTTTCTTCAGTTAACTCTTAGAATGTATGTATGTAGCTACTTGCTAGTGCTGACTCTTAAGCGGTTCCTAGAAGTCGTACAGAACCATCGGAGGTATAAGGAATGACAATTGAAATGTCAAACTTATAAGATCCACTTTACATCGGTTATTCAATTTTCATCGAATTCAATAAAACTGTATTTCCAACTCCCGCATAAAACCTGATACCGTAACTTAATCTTTTTATACACGTACCTACGTACATACATATGGACTCCACGTCAATAAGTTAAAAAAAAAAAAAAAAATTACTTCACACACTTTTTGCTGTACAGTCAGTTTGAAGCAGTAAATACTCGTAGCAACAACTTTGCGTGAAGTTTACAGAAATAGAGTCGCGCACCGGTTACGCTTTGATGACACATGCTGCTATTGCAAATTTTCTTTCATTCTCTCCCTCTCTCTCTCTGCTCCTCTCTTTCTAAATTAACCAGCAGGTGAACAAATCTCAGACTAAATTGTGAGAATAAATAAAATTTACCTTGAAAAATCAAATTGAAATTATTTATATAGGTACACACATGCAAACAATAGCTGTGTGCGTAGTGTAGTATAATTAAGAAGTAAAGAAAAAAAAAAAAAAACAGACGAGACTCATTGATGATGATGATGAGATGAAGAATGCTTTTCTTTTCCAATAGATATGCGATTATCTTTTACCATGCCATGACGTGTTTCATGAAGCATAGACGATTCCGAGAACTCAAGTCTCTTGGAACAGAATTCAGAATTCAGAGCAATAGGGTTGCGGAACGCATTTCCTTGTCGCCTTATGGGGTCCGGTCATCTGTGCCATCATCATTGTTATTAGTTTTATTTAAAAATTCATAACAGAGTTCCCTTAGTTGTGAGTCGATTTACATACTTATATCAGAACAACAAGGGTCACAGTATCATATAAACAAAAGCTTTGCAATTAGCATCGAGCATCCAGCATTGCTCTTGTGTTTCTATACTACACAGGGTGGAAGATGAGTCAACTGTTTGTGAAATATTTATTTTAATTAATAGGGTGCTTCAAGTTTGCCTCAATTGGAGAGGCTTCTTGTTGTCAAAGGCACAGAGAGGCCAGAGTTATGTTTTGAAAACAATTTGCTTTTGATTTATTGGCAGCGGAATAACGATATGTTACCTTAATTTTGTATGCAAGGCATGCATTCAAAGCCTCAAAGCCTACATGATTAAAATTCGACCAATAAACTTGAGAAAATGCTGAAATAATGTCCAATGTATGGCGTGGGAACCTACTTCTAAACGGAAAGAGCTCCCAAACAACATTAAAACATTTGTTTTTCCGCCAATGTCTAACAAACAAGAAAGGGGGAAAACACATAAAAACCCTTCTCAACCAAAAATTTGTCTTTGGGCACTGTAGGTCCCTTTTATTCATATGAAGAATTTGAGAAGAAGTTGGGTGTACCTGGGTCAAGAATGAGAAAAAGACTCTGGATGCGCTTCAAATGCAATATCGACTCATATCTCCTCTCGCTTAGCGTTTGGGGTCAAATGGACTAAATTTAACAAAAATCTTCAGTTGCCCGCTATTAAGCATTTAGGAAGAAGCTGGGTATACCTGAGTCAAGATTGAAAAAAAAGCCTCTGGATGCGCTTTAAATGCAATATCGCCTCCTATCTCCTCTCGCTTAGCGTTTGGGGTCAAACGGACTAAATTTAACAAAAAACTTAACTGAGAAACTGAAATCGCATGATTTAGAATTTGGTGTACTCAGTTGGCCGCTATTAAGGATTTGGGAAGAAGCTGGGTGTAGCTGAGTCAAGAATGAAAAAAGCCTCTGGATGCGCTTTAAATGCAATATCGCCTCATATCTCGTGCAAAATAGTCTTGCAAGACGGAACGATAGATAAATTCATTGACCGGAACTTTTGTCGCTTTTTGTTATCTATGCCATGTACGGGCTAGTCACGGAGGCCACATAACGAAATTTCACATTCCTTTAACCAGCCGACCGCTTAGAAAAGCCTTTTTCCCCAACAACTGGTTAATGGGACTACAATCGGAGTGGCTTCGACTTTGAATTGCATTTATGCTGAAAAGCCTAAGAAGGAAAGATCAACATACGCAAGGTCAGGTCATTTTATGTCAGGGTTTGTCCGCAAGGGGCTTATCTGTGTCTAATCCACTGTTAGTGCTGTGGATAATCGATGATTGCTGCACCAGGAAAAGTCCTTCGATCAATCCTATTAATACTGGGGTTATTCTGTTTCCCAGAAAGTGGATCGTAATTGCTTTGATTCAGGAAATGATGAATCATGAGCAATAATCTTGGATAAAGCATGTCAAGTTGAAGAAATCTAATGTGCACTCTCAGTGCAACGCTTTGTGTTTATCTCGAAAAAAAAATCCTCTGGATTTAAGATTATGTCGTTCCTAGTTTATGCGTCGTTGTTTGAGGTCTAAACATCTCTTGTATGTACTTTAATTTTTAGGAATGACTCTAAAGGAGGAATAAGTAGCTTGCTTCAAGTTTTTGTGTGAGTACTTTGTCCTCTACTGTAGGTCGAGCTACAGATCTTCCCGGATATGGGTATTTTTTGATCCCTATTCGCGTAGCTTGTAGGCTGCACTACTTCGTCAAAGATTACTTTCTTGACATATAATACTCAGAACGCCTTTCGCGCACTTTGTCCAGTAGATCGTAGTGTTTGTCTTTAATGGACTCGTATGGAAGGAGACTGCTTGCAATTGTTACATGGGACTTTGAGTAGCTAAACAAAAGCTTAATATTACTCCTTGTAACGGGTTTGGATACGAAAGAAGGGCACCAGGACAGGTGAAAGAAAAGTCCCAAAAATAGCATTTCAGCACCAGATTCTTAACGCATCGAAGAAAATTGTTTTACGAAAGACTCATTGCAAAAATAATTATAAAACTGAATTGGTTGGTTTGTTTAATGAAGGTTAGGTATAATTACTGCAGAATAATGCACTACATGCACCTACATCTGTTCAAAACACCTTTTGGAAATGATTAGAGGAAATTCTTGGTCACATTTATAGATTTCAACATGCAGCGGCTACAGTAACTGACGACTAATAGGGCTCATTTCATAGTAACGTCGTAATACAACTAATTATATGATGTGAGTCATCTTAATTCGTGCACAAGTGGCCAGATATTTATTATTTATCAGTTGATTATCATATACAAGGTGAAATGGTTTTTGAAGCTTTAGTTTGAGCACCACTTAACCAAAGGCATTGGTAAGAGAGATTGGGATCTGGTGCATTGACGCAATAGAAAGGACAGTTTATGTAGATATTTGATATTCGAAGTTCCAATATAGGCAAAACTAAGTGGTTTTTCATCATGTAGTTTCGACCAATCTCTGGATAGTGCATTGGCCTTCTTTCAGGTATGCCTTCTCCCGTGCCCGGAAAGTTAACAGAGATGTATTTTTGTTTTATTATGTAGCTTCTGTATCATCTGTATAACTATTAAGTGTACATCATTTACGGTTTAGCAGTTAATAAGCATCATCATGTGCTATATTATGGTAGTAGGAAACCGCCGCCGTGCTATCAATCTCAGCAAGTGAGTTCTCGAACTCGCTCCCAATGTAGGTCTTGTATGGTTGTCTAAATAATAATAGTTAATCAGTGTTCTAAGGGATTTCTGGCTGGTACTGAACGCTTGTACTCCTCAAAATAATTTTTAACCGCGTCAGGACTCTACAGCACTCTGTACAGTTTTGTTCCTCCTATTTACCTGGTCCCACATATGGCCTCGTTGTTATCCTGGATGAAAGCGATTGGAAAGTCTAACAATTTGACATTTCTGCTGCGCTTCATGTGGATAGGATGGCAGAGTTAAGCACTTTTCTGGCAGATGTCAAAGCGTTCAACTCGTAGTTCCATCTATCACGCCCGCAGAAGTTATGCTTTTTCTCTGAAAAAGATGGAATAAATAGGAAGCATAGAGTGTTCTACCATACCTATGGATGTGCATATCTAGCTCGGAGTAGATCATTCAGTCAGCGTGCTCCTTGATTCTTTCTTTAGCTGGTTCTGCTAGACCGAATGTTCTGATCTGATTCCCCACCTTTACACGTGTATGTATATCCTAAGAAACTTGATCTCTAACCTCACTTATCTTCTCAAATGAAAGTAATAGAAAGTAGAGCAACACAAATATCGCGAAAAACAAAAAAACAAAACAATCGGCAGTGCAATCTAATTACTCTGACGTATACAAAGGTTGACTCACCACCTAGTTCCGACCGTTTTATACATACTTACATACATATATGCTTGTTTGTTTCAACTGATTAATCACTTTTTATCTCCTATTCTCAAACAGAGACTTCTTACCACGAGGTTCTGGAATTGTCACTCGTCGACCTTTGATTCTTCAGCTAATCAATGGAGTTGCAGGTAAACTAAACGTTATTTAGTCATCACAAATCATAATACAATTCTATTACTATTATCATCATTCACAGAATATGGGGAATTTCTTCACTGCAAGGGTAAAAAATTCACTGATTTTAATGAAATCCGATCTGAAATCGAAGCTGAAACGGATCGTGTCACTGGAAGTAACAAGGGCATCTCAAATATTCCCATCAATCTGCGAGTATACTCTCCACATGTGCTCAACTTGACATTGATCGATTTGCCGGGCTTAACAAAAGTTCCGATCGGTGATCAGCCCGTTGATATTGAGCAACAAATTAAAGGAATGATTTTCCAATTTATTCGCAAGGAGACATGCCTAATATTGGCTGTGACACCAGCCAATACAGATTTGGCAAATTCAGATGCTTTGAAACTGGCCAAAGAGGTTGATCCTCAAGGTATACGCACAATTGGTGTAATCACTAAATTGGATTTGATGGACGAAGGTACGGATGCCAGGGATGTGCTGGAAAATAAGCTTCTTCCATTGAGGCGTGGCTATATTGGCGTTGTAAATCGTTCACAAAAGGATATCGATGGAAGAAAAGATATTCATGCTGCTTTATCAGCCGAACGGAAGTTTTTCCTCAGTCATTCATCTTATCGGCATATGGCCGATCGGTTGGGAACACCGTATTTGCAGCGTGTGCTTAATCAACAGTTGACCAATCACATTCGGGATACATTGCCAGGCTTAAGGGATAAATTGCAGAAACAGATGTTGACTCTAGAGAAAGATGTTGAACAGTTTAAGCACTTTAGACCAGATGATCCAAGTATTAAGACCAAAGCTATGCTGCAGTAAGTTAGAAATTAGTTTTTTCCTGAGCATGACGCTTAAATAAATAAATATATATATATTTTTTTCTTAGAATGATTCAACAATTGCAATCAGATTTCGAGAGGACAATTGAAGGTTCAGGATCAGCGCTTGTTAACACCAATGAATTGTCTGGAGGTGCTAAAATCAATCGAATTTTCCATGAAAGGTATGGTTTACTCTTTGCAAGTGTAATTTTAATTTCCTGTTGTTGTTTTCCGGGGAAAGTAAGAGATTTCTTCTACTATGAGCTGCCGCAGAGTAGTGATTGACGGTATAAGCTATTTAAATTTTCTTGAAACTATGCTTTCAATATAGCGGCATGCTTAATGTTTGGAAGTAATTGTAGAAAATGATGTGGTATACATTATACATGTAGATTGTGCTATTCGAATGTCACTCGAAGGGGGTTTGGTAAGTGGTAAGATCCAAACCAAACCAAAGAAATACGGTAAAAAACCTTCAACGTCTACCCAGGATTGAATATCTTAAATGGCGGGAGCTTGGGTAAACGGGACAACGAACAAGAAAAGCAGCATTAAACTACCACTTTCAATAGAATTTAAGTTTGCCACCATATTTTTTCTGTAGTCTCACCTCATATTCTACCCCAACTCGTTAAACCTAAAAGTCGGCAACATTCTTGAACACCGTTTTATGATAAAGAGCTCAATGATGCAAACGATGGCATTGTGGAGTTAATCAACGAATGACCAATTGCAAGGATGATTTGCTCTGATATGCAATTACGTGCTCCATAAAAACACGAAGTGGTCTAGTTTTTCGCCTCCATTTGATTAAATTCCAAATTTTTTAAACAAATTCTAATGCTGACCCTTTTGTCATATTACAGACTTCGATTTGAGATCGTCAAAATGTCCTGCGACGAGAAAGAGTTCCGACGAGAGATATCCTTTGCCATTCGCAATATTCATGGTATTCGTGTTGGTCTGTTCACACCCGATATGGCTTTCGAGGCTATTGTTAAGCGGCAAATAGCCCAACTTAAGGAACCCGTGATAAAGTGTGTTGATCTAGTCGTGCAAGAGTTATCAGCTGTTGTTCGTTTCTGTACAGATAAGGTTTGTCTATTCATCTGTGTGCTTTTTGTTTTTTATTTTACATTGTATCTTGTTTTAGATGTCCCGCTATCCAAGATTACGTGAGGAAACCGAAAACATCATTGCCACACATATCCGCCAACGCGAGCAGTATTGCAAAGAACAGATCCTTTTGTTAGTTGACTTTGAATTGGCATACATGAACACCAATCATGAGGACTTCATTGGATTTGCAAAGTAAGTATTGGAGTGAGATATGTAGCCAAAAGCGTGTGTTTATTATTTTCTATCTCCCTATAGTGCTCAAAGTAAATCTGAAAATGCCAATAAGACAGGCACACGAGCGCTTGGCAATCAAGTCATCCGTAAAGGACATATGGTCATTCAGAATTTGGGCATCATGAAAGGTAAGCTAGGGACACTTTCGCTCGCATTATATAGAATAGAGAAGAACCTTTTATATTTTTTGTACCACTAAAACATGTTTGCACTCTCACTCTCGAAATGTTTTAGTCCCTCCCTTCGTAGCGCTTTGAACATTTTTTTTTTGTCAATTAAGCATGAATAAGTTTTCTTTTTCTTTAAGTTTTCACTCATTTTATTTTCGTTTAAGAAATCAATTTGTTTCTTGAGTTTTTCTGTTTATTTTTTTTTGTTTTTGTTTTTTCTTATTTTTTTTGGACTTTTGTAGCGTTGATGAGTTTTTTGCCACGAGCTCTTGGTTTGTATTGATGTCCTGTCTTCTTAATATTATTCTTCCCGCTCCTCAAAGGTTTCATGGTTTTGTGTTATGTGCAGTCCGCTATATTCAAATTCTGCATGCTTTGTTCTTTCCAGTCCACAAAATGTTCAATTGCATTCGGCACGATTCATTGAATTCGATTTTGCATATGATGTTTATCGATCATTAAATGTTGTTGTAAGTTGAAAGATTAAGTTAAGGAGTAGAGGCAAGCGATTTGGGTGGTAAAAGTAAAAGTCATCTTATATTTGACTGTTGGGAATCAAAGATATTTCCAGTATTGTGTTCAAAAGAGTCTAATCAATGGTAATTCACGAAAATTGTTCTTAGAAAGTTAATGACAGTTTATCATTGTTAATGGTGTCCATGGTAAGACGTGGTCAGCAATCGATCACCAACGGAATTTCACCTACCGTTTTCGGTAGTTATTCGTCTAGGGGGACTCTTTCGTGATTATAACGTATTTCTACCGAATACAGCCATGGTCCAAAAATAAAAACCATTTTATCACAAGAACTGCCCTGTCATATGTTGATCTTCTTGACGGTGCTTCCTCATTATAACAATCACCGTCTTAGAGTCCGTACTGCAGTTTTCTTTGAATTTCATCATCATCGATGCACATATTTGCTCACCATTCCAGGTGGTGCCTATCATTTTCGTAGAGTGTGCACTGCATTTTGGAGATCTATAGAATATCATAAAAATTGCCACCATTTGGATGAAGTTACATGTGTTACATTTCCTCGGTACTTTCTCTTTGGGTTGGCTACTGTAACCTAATTACGTGACTCCTATGGTTAGTTACAGTTCCATGAGTATTAGCCAGACTCGCACGATCCTAATAGCTTTATGTTTTCGTGTTTCATTTATTCAAGATATCAGTTTAAAGGGATCTGGATGTCTTCGGCTTAAGCTGGGAGCTTAATAGTACACTGGCTGTTGTCTGGTGTTACTCTATTCCGTCCCCTGTTTCGTAGAACAATTACGCTCAAGAATTTCATGGCAGTAGCGGATCACTAGAGATTAGTACTCCAGCTATTGACGGAGATAGGAAAGTTCTGTCAGTTTTCTAGTAAATTTAAGAAGTCGCAGAGTAAGTATGTGCTGCTCTCTATCTTCTCATTCTGGCAGCTCGTTATAGTAACTCGAGCTATCAAGATGTAAAGTAGTTCGTATTGCGATAATGACAAGGATCAACGTACTCAGTTTACTAAATAAACACACTGTGTTTATATTTGTTGAGTTTTGTTTTAAAAGCTTCGATTCTTTAAACCAAATTGCGCCCTTTGCTGCAATATTCTTGATATTCCTCAATCAAACTTTATACGAGGTGCAATTTTGAGCAGTTTTTACACAGCCAGACTCAAATTAGCCGCAATAATTCAACACATGTTTCCTTTGTGGACTATCTGCGATATGCATACTATCCTTCATAACGCAAAAACACTATCTATTGAACAGTTCAGAAGCTATGTATACTTATAACACGCGATTTATACTTGTGAAATTCACATAAACGTTTACTAACGTCTTAATCCCCCCCACCGCTTGTTTTCACTAGTAATTTACAGCACAGGTTCCTATGAACCATCACTGCACATTTGGCATACGAGCGTACAACAATAAACCATCATAAACGATTACTGCCTTAAAACTCATTCAAGACGTCCTTCGAAACAACCATGTGCACTAAAAACCCAAAACGTATTTCTTTGTAGTAGTAAAAAAAAAAACACTTCATAACTAATCCACTGCCAGCGGAATGCAAACAGGCACAATAATTGACCTAGAATAGAAAACAATAGACGCCCTAGTAGAAATAAAAATATAAAAGGATACTCAGTTGCATTGTTTGCATGGAAGACAAAGGAATCAATGTTTGATAACATTGACCGTTGGTTGCACAAGATGAATGTACACTATCAAGGTTTATAAAGAAAATCATATACCGTCTGTTCCTTCCAATGCTTGCCGATAACTTTTTCTCTAACGCATGGTAGACTGTTGTTATGTGTGTGCTTTACAATAAAACGGTTCATTTATTCAATCCTTAATTGCATTAATCCAACCGGCAAAACCAAAACCAATACCATATTTTCTTTATTTGTTATGTGCGTGTACAGGTGGTTCCCGGCCATATTGGTTTGTCCTCACCTCAGAGAGTATCTCCTGGTTCAAAGACGAGGATGAAAAAGAGAAAAAATTCATGTTGCCCCTGGATGGATTGAAATTGCGAGACATCGAACAAGGCTTCATGTCTAGAAGACATACATTTGCTCTGTTCAGTCCCGATGGCCGTAATGTTTACAAGGTAATTCTCGGATGGATTGAGAGGAATTTCTCAAATTTTAATTAACCATGCATTCCTCTAGGATTACAAGCAACTGGAGTTATCATGTGAGAATGTGGATGAAGTTGATTCATGGAAGGCATCATTCCTGCGAGCTGGTGTATACCCAGAGAAGGATGTATCACAGGAGAATGGCGATGAGGTAAGTTCCTTAGCGTATTTGCCGTCCCTCCCTCTGTTTTTTGGTTTCGTTTCATTCATTAATCATTCATGTTGTGATACTTATTTTATTTGTTTCGTCCTATTTTTTGGGGCGCTCATCCATACTTTTTTTGTGTGTGTAGCTCAAAAGTATATATTTATCTACATATGAGAGCGAAATAAACAGGAAAATGATTTTAAATCTTTAAGCAGCAACCTCCGTCCTGTATAAATTTTATTTTACACTTTTTTAAGTTGATAAGCACATAAAGTTTAGGATGTAAAAATTGAAAAATATGTATTTAAAGAAAGAAATAGTCATAATCATTTTGATCAATGTTTTCATTAACATCTTAACAAAAGAAGGATAAGTTTTACTCATCGAATAGAATGTGATGTCAAGCAGATGATGGGTGTTTCATTGATCCACAACTGAGGGCCGTTCATAGCAATTCGTATTACTAATTTTCAAGAATTTGGCGGTGATAATTTCTTTGTGAATATGTACTTCATCTACTCGAGAGGCTGTAAACTATTAACACACTTTTTTAGGCTCAATTTCAGAGTCTTTAACAGCTGTCAATAACATAGCCAAACCCTTTATTAATTTCGAACCCACAAAAGAGACTAGCGCCAAACCCAATGTCCATTTTGGGTTTGTCAGTGAATTAGATCGACTCCTCCACGGTATTAATCACATTGTAAATAATTAGTTCAGCCACTGCTATCAGAAATTTAATTTATAGAACAACGCAGTTCGCAATCTGTGTGTTGGAGTTCTAATTTTCTTATTGAGATTTATGAAAATAGCCGGGTACTGCGCATGCCATGCCTTTTGTATAATACTTTCCGTTTTCTTATGATTTTAAGCCTATCTATTTGTGTGCATATTTTTTTTTTAATTCAGGCGCTTCCTTAACTTCACTTTATTTATTTAATATGCAGTTACGCGGCTTTTTAACTGACGATAGCTGGCAGCCTTGTCAACCTAAGTACTTTACGACCATAACAAAAAAAAGAGTAGTCACATACGAAGCCTTTTGGCACCCGATTTTCGACATTAAAATCGTTGAAAAGAGACGTGATGTTTGGCACCTTCAGCACAGAAACTCTACATAGTCCACAGTTTGTTTGTATTTGCCTAATCACTTCGATTTGCTTCCTCTTGTGTGAGTTAGTGCGGTTGTTTGTCACGTTTCAAATTAGAATAAAAAACTGTTTTAAGTCCAAGTGTGTCCTTATTTTAAGTATCTTGACTGTTGTAAGTCACTTGACAATAGTGTGAGGTGTAAAGCAAGCAACTTATGTACTACGAACTTGGTAAACATAGTAGGTTCATATATCAGGTTGTAACATAAGTATTGCCCGAGAAAACACCCTCAAGAACCTCTCAGACATCATCCCGAGATGTAAAATTTTTTCCATCAAGGAAGTTTTCCAGACTTCGGAACAAGTAGACTGAGGAAAAAGCAATTTTTTTCCTACCAGTGCAGGTGGTCCTAGCTTTATGAGGATAAGCGTTATCCTGATAAAATAAAATAACCCTTCGATTAACCGGACCTGGCTGTTTCTGCTCTATTGCTGACTTTAATCTGCACAGCTGTTGAGGATAGCCTCGCTGTGAGGCCAAAGCTCAAAATGGATTATTGCCTCAACATCCCACCATACACTCAGTATACACCTTGAGTGGGTGAAGTTCATCTCTGGCATGTTGTGCTGATCGGTCGTCTGAACTAAGCCATTGGTGACGACGACCCGGTAAAAATCCGATTTAAAAACGGCCCTTGATTCCATCTTTGCTGATGATTATGTTGGGGGAGGTCACCATTTTCCATTTCATTTTCCTGGCTTCATGACTTTTTCCATTTTTGTTAGGTGTCGGTGGATGGTCTTATGGCTTCTGATGAGTTCGTTTGCGAGTTTCCTTACCGTAAGACAGGGGTTTCTTTCGACGGTGGACGGTGTTCTGGTTTTTCTGGAACAAAAGAATAATACATTCATTTCAAAATTCAGTTAAAAATCCTTGCAATGATGTTAGCACAAGGAAACTTTCAGACTGAGTCAGCAGTATACCTCAAATACTCACTTCAATAATAGTTTGAGCATTAAATGGTTTTTGTGTATTTTATGGGAATTGGAAAACATCCCTCGGAAAAACGCAGAATACTTATAGTACAACCTAATATGTACATATATGCTCTAATCGGACTCAAGCCACTGAGAAAGCAGAATATCTTGTCGCGGGAAATATATATCTCGCAAAAATCTATGTCTCGCATTATAAAAGAAGACTTGGGACAGTCGTACTAAAGCAAAAACCCGTCTCTATATCACCGGATGATTGCACAGCTGGTAGTCCGGACCTCAACCCTTTGGACTACAAGTTGTGGTCTGTTTTGGAGGGAATGGCCTGCTCTACTCATAACCGCGCTGTCGACAGCTTTCCTATGAATGAGGTCCGTAATGCAATTGATGATTGGCCAGTGCGTCTCAGGTCATGCTTTAAGGCAAATGGCGGCCATTTTGAATTAAGTCTTCCATAACTTCAAGCTAATGATCTAACAAATGAAACGTATTAATTTGTTTTTAAAAATATCAATGCGTTTTCATTTGGCATACGTTTTTCTTTGTATCAATATCTATGACTTACTTACTTAGGTGGCGCTACAGTTCGGGGTGAACCTGGGCCTCAACCAACAAGCCTCTCCAGTAGCCCGGTCCTTAGCTAATTGCCTGCAGTTGCGCACTCCAAGTCGGTTGAGGTCCCCTTCTACTTGTACGCGCCACCTAAGGCGAGGTCTTCCTCTACTGCGTTGTCCCTCCGGGTTTGATTCGAAGACTTTACGGGCCGGAGCATTGGTGTCCATTCGCTCTAGCGTCTTAAACGACTGATGCGACTGAGGATCTCTTCATCCGCTTTACACAGAGTCCATGCTTCAGCGCCATAAAGTAGGACTGGGATGATCAGGGTCTTATAGAGAGTCTCCTTGGTTCTTCGGGATAGGGCTTTGCTACTCAATTGCCGTCTTAGCCCAAATAAACAGCGATTGGCAAGAGTTATTCTTCGTCTTATTTCTGCTGAGGTGTTATATTAATATCTATGACTAGACTAGGTAAATAGTGGAAGCGCTTTATTTCTTTCTTATTATTTAACTCTTATACAACAAACAGTGGAATTTTACAAGTTACCGTATAAACCCTATGTATACAATATCACTACCCTAATTTACATATGTTCATAGCCCTAAGTCAAGTATTTCACCATTTTTGAACTAATTTTCTTTTCACTTAGCCACTTTTCCGATTTATAACTAGCGATACATTCCAAGAGCAAAGAACAAATGAAGATAAGAAAAGCAAGGTTTTCAAATTTTCAATTCTCTCTCAGTCCCTCCTTCTCCTTGTTGTGTATGTACATATACTTGTTCACAAAGAATTAGTAATTATTAATTTAATTCTTCGCGTAAATCAAAGCACCCGCAAACAGAAGCGCTACCACAACTTGTGCTAAACTTGCTAGAGTATTTGTGTGTGTACATTTTGTGAAGAAATAACAAATTTCACTCATTAAACCGCAAAATTATTATAATTTTCCAAAAACCGAAACCTATATTTTATTAAATAAAATGTATAAGTAGTGAAGTTATTTTCCTATAAAAATGAGAATAATCATGTTTCTTTTATAATCATACAGGATGGACAAGAGGTTTGTTTCATTTTAATCTTTTGTTTGCCAAACATGTGTATTTTATTTTTATTTTGTACTTAATTTCGTTTTGTTAAACAATTTTACCATTCACGAAAAAAAAAAAAAAAAAACCTTTATTGGAAAGCGGTCCCTTTATTTGCTCTGGTTTTTATTTGGGAATTTATTTATTTTTAGTTTTTTGTTTGTTCATGGTGTGTTGGTGTTAGATTGATGCACTGGCGCTGATCGTTTGATCTGTTTTAATGAACTTCGTAAATGTGTGTGCATTTAATGTATTTTGTTTTCTGTTCACTTAAAACCTGTACTTAAGAACCTTCATTACTATATTCTTTTTGTTTGTTGGGGGAACGTAATATCCGCTTTCCGACAAATGTCTTGCAATTTTACGTTCATATTTCTTCATTAGATAAACGTTACGGCTACCGAGTCCTCAACATTCAACTTCATATTCAAAACATACGCCTTCGTCGTATGTTCCTATTCAGGATGTCTGTTAGGATTTTTACTGTGATGACACAAATTACAACAACTGAATCATGTCCTCTTTTCGCCATTCGTTATATATTTCCCGTGGCTCCCTACCAGGTGATCCGAATGCATCCAGGTTGGTCTCGGTGATTTACTGCAAAAGATTTTCTTTGAAGTGTTTTCTGTTCTGATATGAGACTAACGCGATGCACTCCAATCGAGAGTGTACCATCGTTGATTTGCACAACTTCTGCAGTTACAGTTGTGTATGTCGATATGCATAATTAGAAATATCACTTTGGAACATGGTGGTACATTTTGTGTAGTAGTTGGACGGCTGCCGCACGTTCCCGAACTTCTCTTGCCACCCAGTATTAGCAATTGGAATCGACATGAAATCGTTTATGTTGGTTATGCCTTTTGTTCTTACCTTTTTAGACATTAGAATTGTCTGGAGTGCATTTACCTGGTTAAGCGGCATCAGAGTTATCGCCTTGGTGGAGTTCCTTACTTTGTCTGGTCCTCTCGACCGCAATCATAAAGACGCTCTTTCGCCTTGTGCATGTTTCCTCAATTTCGTTCGTTATACTAATATTTTTTTGGACGGAACTTCTGATTAAATATCACTATTCGTCTCAGGAAATGTATTTCTTTAGCAAACAAATGTCGTTTGTTCCGCCTCGAAGTGAAACGACATGTAATCACAATCCCTTTACGAACTTAACAGTCTCGAGTTGGTCGAAATATTTCCTTTAATGCCAGCTCTTTCTATTTCCACATAAAAGGCTGTAGTTGGTGAGCTAAAAATTTCCCTGGCCTTTCCTTGGTATCTGTTTTGTTTTTTTTTACCTTTTGATTGATAGAGTATGTCCTGAAAAACAAGCATACTTCCTTACTAAAGATGGCGCTAAAACCTGCTACTAAACCTATGACAAACATAATGCATCTCCATTAACACAGAATCACTTTTAACTTGAGAATCAGTTCGAACGCGCAGTGCGTGCATCTTGGTTAAGCACACTTAAATAATTTTACTAAGCAATCAGATTCAATAAGTTTCGTTTTGGTCTTGGTTTTATTTTTATTCCCTGGAGTATTACGTTTTTTTCTGCTTCTTAATAAGAAAATCAATTTATTCAATAACGTTTTACCTTTTAATTTCCATATTTTCATTGTTAAATCACTCGCTCTGCTTCAATATTCACACGAAATAAAATTATATCTAGTTGCAAGAATTCTTTTAGTATTGAGTTCATCTCTGTCAGTCATTTAGCATACAATTTTCATATTCCTAACAGTTTTGAATACATTTTTTTTTCTAAATAATAACTAACTCGTACTAAGGTATTATCTACTATGTATAACATTCGTATAACAGCTCTAGCTTAACCGAACAAAAAAGCAAAAAAGTAGTCGAAATGTTGTTTTTTTATTCTTTTTCCAAGTTGTTGTAGTTTTACTGTCTTCTTCTTTGACTAATTTCTTGTTTTTCTTTTATGTTTTCTTTGTATATTTGTTATTAACAAAAAAAAAAAATGATTCTCTCGGTGTGGTTAATATTGTTTAAACTATACTTCCTAAACACACTGCTATTAATTCACTACTACATAATGTATAAACATTTCAATGGCAATGACTACATGACTACGCTTCTTCAAATACGTGCGTTTTAATCGCCGTTTAGACGTCAACCGAGGGTGAAACCAGTTCAATGGATCCACAATTAGAACGTCAGGTTGAGACAATTCGTAACTTGGTGGATTCTTATATGAAAATTGTCACGAAGACCACACGTGATATGGTACCAAAAGCCATTATGATGCTTATCATAAATAATACTAAAGATTTTATCAATGGTGAACTGTTGGCGCATTTGTATGCATCTGGTGATCAGGTAAAACAATATTAATTGGTTTGGTTTGTACTTGGTATGATAATTATGTTTAATTGCAGCAACAAATGATGGAAGAAAGTGCGGAATCAGCCGTAAAACGAGAGGAAATGCTCCGAATGTACCATGCCTGCAAGGAGGCTCTACGAATCATTGGTAAGTAACGTAGTCAAGTCAGTTGATTTGAAAAAAAAACAAAAACAAAAACAAAATCATTAATTTACTCACTGATCTCTTGATTTCGATCGAAGGTTTATATACCTTAAGGGCTGCTAGCTCTTATAGCTCCTTGCCTCGACCCTACCACCATTGTCGCCCTACCACTTCTACGCTATTTTCTAGAGTTTAGATAGTAGACATCGAAGCCAGAGTAGAGTTCTTCCATTAGTTCTTCCGAGCATACTCTTCCAAATATTCGTAATAAAGCGGTCTTTCTTGTTAGTCATCCTGTACTCGGTACCGTGGAGTAGAACTGCCAGGATGATTTCCTAAGGTACTTGTGAAATTTTCATGTACTGCACGCTGGCAGGCAATAATATTGGACTTTCAAATCGGATCTGGCTCGAAGGTGGAATCTGGAGTTGAAGCTGGGGTCTATGAAACCAACACCAATGGTGACTAATAGGAACTTGTATCATTGGGTTTCTTGAAAAATGTATCCACGGCTCTACAATACATATCTTTTACTAGTAAAGTCCACGATCTCGGGAATGAATCTCTGGAATTAAACAAGGGTGAGGCAGCCCGATTACAGCTACAGCGCTGACTAATCATTGAATAGGTCAACATCAGTTGGGCCATTGGGTAAATGTCCCTCGACTGCCATACAAAAGTTTCTCAGAAAGAATGTTGCTCTTCGAAAACGGCATTAACCAGTGGGCTCCTCTCATTCGTGTGAAGAACATAGCACGCATAGCGTAAATGTTTGTGTGAGGCTAAGTCTGTCGCGCCAAATATTTCTATTTTTTGAAATCATGTCCCCAGAGTTTATATGTGAACTCTTTTTCACAAAAGTTATACTAATCATTGTCTAGTCACCTTTACTACAACGATATAATTTTGTCCTTCATTGTAATTTTTTTTCCCTTTTTAGGTGATGTATCAATGGCCACAGTTTCCACACCAGTACCCCCGCCAGTTAAAAATGATTGGCTCTCGAGTGGCTTAGATAATCCACGATTATCGCCACCGAGTCCAGGTGGTCCAAGAAAACCAGCACCCCAGCAACAGGTAATACCGATTTAGATCCTCTCTTACTACTATGATTTACATTTTATTTTTTTTTATTTTAGGGCTCATTGGGAGGAACTGGTGGAGGTGCTGCCGGTCGTGGACCACCACCACCACCAGCAACTGGACGACCAGCTCCAGCTATTCCTAATAGGCCAGGTGGCGGTGCACCACCATTGCCTGGTGGCCGACCTGGTGGTCAAGCTCTTCCAGCCCCTCTTATTCCATCGTAAGTACAATTTTCTTTTAGTTTATCATTCCCCATTTTATTTGGTTCGGTTTCACATATACATACTCCCTCTCCCAGTGGGTGGGTTTTCAAAAGAATAAAACACAAAAAAACAAAATCAATTTGTTTATATTATGCACAAAGCTCAAAAAGGATTGTAAATGACACGCACATTTGTATTAGACGATGAGTAAGCACTACTTTACTCACGCTTTTGTGCGCGCGCTAACTATATTAAGCAAGTATACTAAGTATATACATACATATGTAAAGTTAGATCCTTTTCGTTGAGCATTGGTCTTATATAAGAGCCAAGAGGTTTTTTTAAATAATTGAAAGTGACTATTGTCAAGTAATCACTTTCGGTTAAATGAAACTACACAAACATACGATTTTTTGTTTCGTTTAAATGCAAACTAACTAAACTATATTTTTGTGCTTTTATTTGTATGTTAAATTCAATTTCAAAGGTAGCCTTTAAATAACGGAAAAGCGAACGACTATCGTAAGACAATTTTGCAAAACAGTTGTGTATATTTTCTTTTTAAATTATTTGTATTTGTTGTGTATTACTTCTAATTTTTAGACATTAAGTTAGAAATACTTAATAAAATAAGTAAATGTTTATCAATATTTAGCGCAAATAGCCCTCATGTAATGGCTAGGGATGGGATTATTGTAAACATTCACGGTGCTCGTCTTATACTGTTTTAAGCTGCATCTGTTTCACACTTTAAGGTTTATCAGAATCCGGAGTATACTCTCTTTGCAGAATTGTGTCATATCAAGAAAAGTGTGGCCAATTATAATCAAATATTGCAAGTAATATCGATTATGCATCTCGTTTCATTTGTTCTACGTGTGTCCGCCTCTACACAGGACCTGACATCTTATCTGCTCGAAACTATCTTTGACAACCTTACCGAAATTTCGGAGAAGAGATGAGCGAGCTGGTCAGTTTCCTAAATGCTGTACGATGGCTGTAGCTTCTCTTTTAGATCACGTGAGTTAGGGTTGTTAAAATGGCGCTAAAGTGCTAATTAAACCTCGTCGTGAAACGGTGAAGCTACCACTTGTACCTACCTATTCTATATTCACTATGTTGGATCTTTTGCTGAATGCAATTTTACAGAAACACACAAAACGAAGTGTTTTGACTTCAAACTGCTTGGGAACATAAGGTTACTTAGTAAGAAATACTACTTAAAGATGGCGTCTTAGTTGCATTTTCAGTTTCGCACACAAATTTAGTTCAGATACCGTTTTATCGTCATTCAGTTGTTCGTATAACAACTACTTAGTACTAAACATAGCGCAAAAGGTCAGTCCTAATCTATACGATAATTGTGGCTTAGTGTTACTAAACCGATTACAGATTATGTCGTTTCGGAGCTCTGTTCAATAGGTAGATTTAAGAGGCTTAGAGAGAAGGTATAAAATACCATCGGTTGGTTGCGCAGTTTTTTGTACGTTCGAAAGGAAGTTTAAAAAATCCTTTAATTGCTTTTGTGCGTTCTAGATGAAGTATATAGGGATCTTCTTTAGTCACTTGTAGCAAAACGAATGGTGAACAAGTCGATATTTTTGTATATTTTCTGGGTAACTGATCATTTACACTCGATCGCTTATATCTGCTTTCATTATACAACATTTTAATCGCGAGATTGTGTTACTCCAAGATAGTCAACCTACGTAGAATTTTTGTTCGAGAGTTTTGTAGTAGAATGTCAGTTTGCATATGTATGTAGGATATGACCGAGATGCAAGCACATACATCTCCTAGCAGCCGTGTATTCACAGAAATTACCTGAAAAACATTGCAATGATGTGGCAATCGCGTGATAATACAAGGTGTCTTAAAAGAACGTTTATATTTGTTAAGCTTACGCTTACGAGCTCTAGGGAGTTCAGTCGGTATGGAACATTTCTCGGGAGAGTTTTACAAAAACGGGGATTCGGCATAAAAGATTCTTTAATATTCGAGGTTTTCGTCACTTAAATTATCTGCCGAGCATACCTCTCATTCGAAAATGGTTCAAAAAGTTTAAAGAGACTAGTATAACACTTGAAAAACAAAAATCCCGGCAACAAAGATCATCAAGAACAGTAGAAAACGTGGAGAGTCTGTTCGTGACGTTCTGAACCTTTCAATTCGTAAGCGCGCAATCGCTTTAAATGTATTTTTGGCAAAAACCTGCATGCCTACTCAATTTAATTGGTGCAATAGTTAAAGCTTCAGAATGCTAGTCACAGGCTTGACTTCGTGAACCAGAGACCATGAAGATCATTTTCATCACGTAAAAAAAGCAAAACTGCTGCTACTGAAGTGCAACGAAACCCAATCGATCCCCTAAAGAGACATCTTGTATTAATGTTCCATGCACGGTTGTACTCTCCTCCTATTGAGCCAAATGGTGGTGTCTGTGTATATACCAGATTCATTTAAAAACCCTCCAAATTCTGGGTTACTCTTTACCCAGAGCTAACATCTCACACACTACGACAAGCTGGCGGTAGCAGTGATTTGAAACATCGCTCTGTGGAGACCCCTGCCTTAGTTGTTTGCTGATTTGAAGAAAATGCATGGTCTCATTGGCTGAATCTTCGACGTTGATTCTTGTCTTGCGTACTAAATTTCCCAGCAACAGATCAGAGAACTGTACGTATGCACGATGATTTTATAAATATTAGGTGGCTTCAGACATTCACAAAGTATAGGATAGTGTCTGCTTAGTCTCACGAGTAGAAAATATATAGATTTTTCTTTTTGTGTTTCTACTGGAACTTTAAATTTAATGAATTTAGTTAAATCGCTTATTCGTCACAAAGGTTACCTTTTGAATTGAACTCGTTATAAAATAGTAGTTATACACACGGCTTTGTAGGGGCTTAAAGGCGCATTCAATAGGCTTCTTAGAAATAATTGTGTATTTACATTCTTTATTTTGTTACTTCCAATTAACATTTAACAAAACAAAAAAAAAAGGAAACAAGATTATACTATGTATTTACTATAAATATTTAAATAAATCTAAATAAATTCTCTTTCTTCCACCCTTGCTATCCACACTGTGCGTTCTGCAAAATGAACCTCCTCCAATGCTTTTGTATCATTGTAAATTACTCTGCAACGCATAGACGGCGTTAAGCCGCCTATCAACTGTAACTAACACAAACGAAAAATAACAAAAAAAAAAAAACATAAAAATCTATAGAAAATAATTATTATAGACTAACCTTCAAAATCCATAATCTCCATACGTCAGCAATATAATTATAAAACCAAAGTAAATAGTGTATGTAATGTTATTTAAATTTAAAACAAAACAAAACAAAAAAAAGAGTATTTTGTAAAAGAAGAGAATATATAAATTATTTTCTTTTACAATATTGTTGAGCTTTGATGAGAAAACCATACAAAAAAAAACAAGAATTAGGAAAATTTTAACTTAAACTATGAATTTGTTTAAATCATATATCGTTGTTTACATTATTAAATAAAATAAAATGAACAGTTCATTTTACTGAAGTACCTTTTATAAATATATGTTAAATATATATAAAAAAACCATGGGTTATATTGTTGAATTAAATAACAAAAAAAACACGAAAATAAGAAACGAGAGAACATTACTTCGTACATAACATTAATATACCAAACCAACACACACAAATAAACAAGTTTGACAAACATTTTATAGCTTTTTTAGTTCTTTTTGGTTTTTTTTTCTTGTTTTGATTCCTAAATAGATCGCAATTTGCAACGAAGAAATATAAAAACAAATGAAAAAAACAAAAATCTTATTCACATTGAATAGAGAAATAATGATAAATAACTTCTGCTATACAACAAAGCTACATAAATGTTTTCTTTTTCTTTTCTTAAAACTTTAGTTTTTGTGTTGTAGTTTGTAAAATTGTCTTACTGATAGAAATTTTACGTGTGATTTTAATGTAATAAACGACTTTGTATATTAAGTCGTTTGAGTTTACCAACTTCCATGTGCGTCATGTGTGCGTTTTGTGGGTTTTAGGGCCACCACTCCACCATCACCACTTCTTTACCAGGAGGCGGTATCAGCGCGTAATCGAGTTGTCTGAGTTTAGATGTTAAGACTTCAGCGAGCAGTACTTATCAGGATAAAAACGATATATACTTGTTGCATGCCACATGCATCTGGTTTGCACCACCAAGGCAAGCTAAAATGTGTCGTATATGTACATAATTTGAGACTAAATAAGGTGACGGTCAACTGCCCTTCACTTGTACATATGTTTCGCGTTTCTGCTTTGTATAGGGGCTAGTACTTTGTTGAACATACTTTTGCTTCCCGGCAAAAGGTCGACATACCGCGATAGCAAGAGTTCTCTGAGGCCTCATGTCCACGTAGCTGGGCTTCATATGCACACTTTTGTCATTTCCAGCTTGTTGTACGCTTGCTTCCAACTTCCGCATAAGCCTACAGACCAGCTGCAGGTCGACTGCATGACGATTGCTTGCGACTATGCAAATGTGACTTTGCCGCTCCTTGGACAGATCTTTGTTTGTATATACGCTAGCTGCGAGCAAGTGTACAATAAGCTGCAATTGACGGAAGCGTGCGTATGAAGCTCAGCTACGTGGGCAGTAGGCCTCAATTGAGATACCATCGACCTCAGAGAAAGCAAAAAGTATGTTAAACAAGGCTCTAACCCACAAAGCAGAAAAAGGAAAAATATGCACAAGTGGAAGGCGGTTGATCGTAGCTACGTGGACAGTAGGTCTAAGAAATAGGTGGAGTATATGCAGTGCTGATGTATTTTACTTTGAACTCTAAAGTCTTTTATTTTTCAAATGCAGTTCCATCTGGTTTAACTTAACCAATCAATAAGAAGTGATGATTAGTGCACTATACCTGCATTCCACACCTTAAATCTTCTGAAATATTTGAGGTGCCGTATTCCGGAAGCTGTACCGGGCTTTTAACTACATTTGGCCAAATTTCAGACCATGTTTTCGAATTTGACTATATTTTTAGCGATAGTTTTCGCCTTTACAAAGAGGCTCACTATGCAGAGACATTTTGAGAAACAAGTCAATTGTTTCGTCTCCGATAATCTTCAAACTTTTAATTAGTAGCATTCCGTGCTTCGTAATGAATGTCGCTGATACATAAGTACTTCCTTGCACATCTAATGAACTCTCTCAACAGTCTATAAACCAAGCTTCTATCGTAAGTTAGCTCTTGATGTTGGTAACCTCTGGCACATTAAAATTAACAACTTTGTAAAATAAATCAGAATTACGTTTTATTTTTTTGTTTTAAATAACTAACACCCACTCTAAAGCTGTACATCCCATTAGTTTCTATGTTATACACAATTTTGTTGGAATTTTTATTTATATTTATGTTTTTCCTTTTGTGTTATATTTATAAAATATTACTGTATTATGTACCATATATAGTCGGGTTGTTGGAGGAGCTGTCGTACAGTCAACTGGAGCACAACAATATATTCCTCCACATATGAGGCAACAGGTTAACCAGGCTGTCGGCCAAGCAGTCACCAATGCGGCTATGAATGAGTTGTCAAATGTCTTCGCTAGCAAATTCAAGTAAACTTATAATTTTTTATTGGTGTTCGATTTTATTTTACGTTCGATTTATTTATTTTTCTTGTTTGTTTTTATTTTATTTTATTTTATTTTATTTTGTGAAAGAATCTCAAGGCATGGCAACATTGTGTTGTTGTTTCCTCTCCTTCTCTCCTCCTTTTCTTCTACCCACGTCATTTTATTTCATTTGTTTTTGTTTTCGTTTATCCTTATAGTTTTCTTTAACAAAAAATAAAAATAAATAAATTATGTAAATATACGCCGAATGTATAGTCATTTACATTTTCTCATTAAAAAAAATAATAAATAAAAAAAAAAAAACTAAACTAAACTAAAAGTAATGTTATTTAGATAGATAGGGCTCAATGAAGAATAAGAAAAGAAATTTACTAAGACATAAGAATGCAGCCTTCTTTACTCCAATCACTGCTTGCATTGTTTTTTGTGTTTTTGTTTTTTATTTTAAATAATTATTTTCTCTCCAATTGTACACAACATACACAAAAGTAATGTTTAATGGATGATTTGTAAAAGTAATCAGACTTATCAATCGCGCATATAACTTGTTCTTGGATATAAATAAAGGAAATAAAATCCAAAAGAATTTTGTTTAGGGAATTTCAATTATATATAGATTTAAAGAAAAAAATGTTAAAAATATGTGTTTGATTCTATTTTTTATTTTTGTAATGCATTACTGGATGGATTATGGCGAAAATTACAGTCATACATAATTGATTGTCGTAAAAGTGTCTTCTGCGAGTTATAAACATCCATCAACCCGTTCAGAAATAACGTGAAGAAATATTGCACATTGAATAGTGTATCAATCGGGCAACAAGTGGTGCGCGGAATGAATTACTAGAAGTAATTGATACGTTTACCCACACTGATTGATTATTTCTGATGAAACGAAAACTATTTCCAAGATATTCCAACTATTGCATATGAAAGTAGGTATTGATGAGACTGTAATCATTACACATAATCCTCTCCAGTAATGCATTACTTTGACTAAAAAAGAAAAAAGTTTTTGCTTTATGAAGATACATTCCTCGAGATATAAATATATATAAACTGTATTATTATTATAATTAAATTATATTCTTCTCAATATAGAACGCTTGTTAGTAGATTTGAACTTTCTAGAAGTAAAAAAAAAAAAAAATAAGGATGTAGGTACAAGCTTGCGCTAGTAGTACATTCATACTTGCACGGTTTGCAAAAAAATAAGTTAATGAGCAAAACAATGGCAAAATGTTCATTGTTTTGTGTCTTAGGTTAATTATTCATTTTTGTTTAAAAGAAAAAGTTAATATTCTAAGTGTATGTTGTATAAAAAAAAATATATATATGACTTATAATAGTAAACAAAGAGAAAAAAAAAACAACAAATGTGAAACCACCAATGTAATATGTGATTGCACGCTCTCTTCAACAGAGAATTTCAATTTGATCTGTTCAGTTAATATTTTGTATAAGTTTTACCTCAATCACTTGCTACTAAGGATGAAGAATATATGTAAAGTATAGGGTTACAGAAAGAAAAAGAGACTGCTTTCCCAAATATTACGAGAAAGCTGTTCTCGCTTTGTAGTAAATAGTTGATGATTGAAAAATATTTCTTCGATTTGCTTCCGACTTGCACATCGATCACTACCAAGAAGAGGATGTGCCACTGCATATAGTGGTAGAATTCCTTTACGTATAATGCAACCATGTTTGGGAGAATCCATCACCTGTTAAGAAATCGAAGGTGTTGGGCCATCATGACATTCCTTTTCGCAATCCGTGACATGATTCAGACTGGTTGTTCGTGAATATGTCATAAAGAGTTGATGTGATTCACCTCTTCTGTTCGAGTCCAAGGGAGTACGGATATAATAGCAATATCACATCTGCTTCTGTAGATCTTAATATTACCTTTCTTTTGGGATCCGTCCGTAAATTTCATTTTCTCAGATGGCTTGTGACACAGAAAACAAACTTGCCTGGATGTGGAGATGTGGTATTTTAACCGTTCTTACTACTTACTACCACCCTATTAAACTCGACCCATCCGATCTAGTAGCATCCCCCTATTACAGTCTGGTGTCGTTTTAAGTAGCAGTGGTTATAAAAAATAACAAATAACTTCCATTTTTCCGTCATTCCTCCCCTACGCATTTAAACAAAAAAAAAACAAATCGCTTTCTGTGTATAAAGTTTACATACCCTTAACGTTAAACATTATATAAGTAAAGGTTATTAAATATCAAAATATTATCAATGTCCGCATACATAAATAAAAACAAATAATGAACAACTAGTATAATATGCTATATATAAACTTAAACAAGTTTTATTAGTTAAATTAATTATAATCGTTCGTTACGCTCTCTCTCTCTTCATAAAAAAAAAAATTAAAACTAAGAATCTTAAAACAAAGAACAACAAAAAAATGTACAAAGAGATTGGGAGATGTAAAAAAAAATATATCACCACCAAAAAAAAAACAAAAAAAAACAACAATCCTTTACAAGTGAAATCTATAATTGCTGTTAAAAGTAAATTCATGTAATTAAACTACAAAAAAATACAACATACATACATATACGTACATATATGTTGTGTGTACATATATATAAAATAAAAGAAAATATTTTAAGAGAATTTCTCAACAGTTACACTCCATATTTAAATAGAACGTGAAGCAGTTACTTATATACAATACAAATAGTTGATGTAAAATTAAAAATGCAAAAACAAAATACACAGATATGTATGTATATACATAAATTAATGTATGTATTGTATATGATAGTACAACACACAATCCACAATTGTATTTAAAATATAACGTAAAACTAAAGTAATAAACATATTAACAACAACCAACAAAGCTTCGAACAACAAAACACAGAATATCTAACTAATGATTGACAGAAAAAAAAGGACATAAGTGTGCACACAACTAATGAAAGTCATTGCAGTGCATATATACCTAATATATACTTATATATATATATATACACATTGATATATTATTTAGATAAGTTAAAGTATTTAAAAAAGAAAACAAAAATCCCTAAGCATGTTGAAATTAAGAAAGTAAAATGTTATACACAAAAAAAAAAATGAAAATAAAAATTATTAATAAACAAGTGAAACTTATTTAAGTTGTAAAAATAACAATACAATTTGTTTTTGTCCAGTTAGCTAAATTTTTTTGTTTGTTTTTGAGTTAAATTTGCTTGTTTTGCTGTGTGTTTTGTATGGTTATTGTTTGGCTTATGATTTGTACTATATTTTATCGGATTGCTTTGTTTTTATGGTGGCGGATCAAGGTGAGTTTGATTGAATTAATTCTAATAAGTATGTCCCTGATGTGCAGTCAGTCTCACTTACATTTATATTTAACCCTTCGTAGCGTAAATTTTGAAAATAGACGGAAAACATAGAAACAACTAACTTATTTATTTGTTAACAAAATCCATGCGCTTAAGCTCTTACTTTTTTACATAACTATTTACAATGGAAATCTTTGAAACAATTGTTTGTTTTATTATAGCATAAGCCTATTCCACACTTTTCACATAACGTTTGTGTGAAACCGTATTATCTTTTCTCGCCATACTGGGCAATGGCTTTTTTGATCTTGGCGAACTTCCTTCCACCTTCCAAAGTGCTTCAGCCACTTGCACTCGAAAGTGTGCGGCACTCAAATTGTCATAGCGGCCAGCTTGTTTGTTGACGCACAACTACTTACATTTAAGGCAGCCCCCAATTCTGGCTCGCCTTCGCATAAAATATTTTCTTGGCCATTGTAGATTTCATAGCCACTAACGCCGCACAAAATAAAAAGTTTGAAGCCCCATTTGTGATGTACTGCTTCAAAATACTGCGAACCTTGGTTGAGCACATCTGCTCGTCTACAGCCAAGTATTTTTCCAGGGTCACGTTCGAAAGGCGTTCGTTGAGCCTTTCAATGAGTGGTCTTACTTTATAAAAGCGATCACTTCCGGGTTGGGTGTAAGGTAGCATCTTGAAATTGTCATTGTTGTCACAAACGCTCAAATTTCTTATTTGAAAAAATAGGGACATACAATTTTTATACAGTAAAATGCGGTATGTTGCAGATCTGCAACACAATGCAACGAAGGGTTAAAAATAATAAAAATGTTGAATTGAACTAAAAAATTTAACGAAAAAAGGTGATGTGTGCTAGTAAGAGTTAAACAGACTGATTGTACACACATATGTATAAGCAAATTATAGTGGAGATGAAGTCTGAAAAATTACTCAATCTTTTAAGCTTACCTATGTACTCGTATGTACTTGTTTTAAAGTTAACCGCGGCGGGACAAAATCTGTTTTTAATCGAAGGAAGCTGTGGTCCGAAAAAGAAATTCACAGAACCAACAAAAGAATAAGAAATGAACCTCCTCCCTCTTAAGCACGTTCATCACTCATGCGAACAGAAACTGCGGTATTAAACTGAGAAAGTACGCATTATAAGGTCTTCGCGAACAAATATTGTATCTTGTATGAGGTCGATGGCCGCTATATCTCTCCACGAAAGACTGCATGATGCTCGGTTATTTGAAAATGCTTGGCTTTACCTAACCCATTGATACATCGAAGGCAAGCCGAATACAAATGTCATAGTCGCGATTTAGAAAGAAGGCCTCCCAACCGACCCAGTGGCTAAACTTCGCACCAAAACCTCGACGGTGTACCTTGAATTACAAACTCTTCCTTACGACATTTTTGATACTACTGCACCAATCTTTGTCCCAATTTTCTGAACTGTGAATTATTAACTTTTGATTTCGAAGTTTTTCGCGGCAACGGTCATGGTAATGATGACATACTATGAACATAGACGTCTCGATGCAACTTAATCTTAAACCCCAGTTCAGGAGCGAAAAAACTGCTCGTCATCCTATCCCTGGTATACAATGAATTGCGAACTCTTCGTAATGTCTGAAACAAGTTGTGGAAAACCTACCTAATATATGCCTCAGATTGTACATACTACCAACAAACTTACTTCCGCTTTTTCATCTCCCGCTTTGCGAATCTTTAAATTTTATAGCAGATTCTAGACGTTTTTACCACTTTTTTCCTTCCACTCTATTACTTAATACATTATATGCAGAATCTAAAGAAATCACCAACCTAATTGCGACATTCTTCAGCCAATCGTTTAGTGACTACGTTCACGGACCGCAGTTTGACTATTTCAGTTACCTTCGTGATTGCTCACAAACTTCTTTCGTCTCAGTAGAGTTAAGAATTGAAATGGCACGCGAAAAGATTAACTTGCTTAAGGATGAAGTGTGGCAATGTTTTCTGTCAACACAATACGACTCTATTTCGACTTACTCTATCTCAAGCAGTTTTCCCAGAATTATGGAAGGAGTCCTTTTTCTTTCTTTACTCTCTAGTATCTCTAAGTTTTTCGAAAGTGTATACGACTTGCTGTAGTCGCCTGGAAATCCATTTTTTCCCATTATTGCCACTTGACTTGTTCCTCAAGCCAGTCATCTTAGTCCTCTGGTGTTTTATTTAACAAACCAAATAATTAATGGTGGTGGCCAGGTTAAATACCTACAATCCGTATGAGATGTGGCTCCGTCCTTTTAAAAAGAAATGCTGTTCACGTTCATAGGATCAATTCCAGGAAGAATAAATTTAGTTTGAGGACGTAATCTATTCACTGAATCGAAACGGATGGTATGATACCTTATCCTCGCTATTGTGTAGCTTTTAAGTAGTGCACGTGGCGGCTTGGCATTCTCCTTTTTTTTGTCGAATTACAAAGATATCTTCGAATGTTTGTTGATAATTTATGCAAAATTTCGCCAAAATCCGTCTTTTTTTTTATAAAAACACCTCCTAAAAGTGGGCGTGGCCAAAACTGATGTTTAGACGCATTGTAGAGGATTTGAATATCTAGAAAACAACTTTACTCTTGTGCTGCTTCTATGTCTAAGAAGCCCAGATATCAAATTTCATCCTTCTAGCCAAAACTGGATGGACGGGTATGGATCAATCTATTCATTATAGGGTCCATCTCGATTATTTCCCTATGTTACAAAATATGGACCAAACTATGACTTGTTGTGGATGGAGAGGTTGTTCCACTATATCTCATTGAGTTTACGGAACCCTAGATGAAGCGAATATCCAAGACAAATGGAAATAAGTCGCCTCATCACTCAAAATTATTTTAAGTGCGGCATTGTGTGTACTTTGTTTACTTCAATTCCTACTCTTTGTACTCTTTGTGAAAAATGGTTGTGAATAGGCCCTATTTCTCAAAATGAACACACCTGAGTCGCTACGACGGTGATATTTTTAGCTGATCTTACCGGATGGACTTTCAAACTGGCTTGAGTGACGAGGGCAGACAAATCTAGTCGGCCTCTAACGTGAACGCCAACAAGACTCTCTGTAGTTTTGAGAACAAATGATGTTAGTCTATAGGATTTAGGCAGCTTACTAGGCCTATTGGCTGGTTTGGATATGAAAATTTACCTAAGTTACGATTTCCACGATACAGTGAGTTTCGGTCACATTGCCATAGTGAATGATTACTCAGTACAAGCAGTACCTGATGCACGGAATTAAAATAAATGAAGTCTGGACATCTTTGGTCAATTCTACATGTCTTACCTACACTGCCTTTATTTTTTAAACTTGTTTTTGCAGTCATTGGTGATCAATGCTAATTTTTCACTAAAAGCTATGATGGATCTCGAAAAATGAATGAGCATAACCTGGGTCCTCATCATGTACGACGACCGTATCGTTTTGAATTAGTTTTGCTTCAGTAACTGCAAAGCGTTATCCATGGAACTAACTATAGGCAACTAACTTTAGACGATGATCGTCTTAAGAGTTACGTGATGAGGGTCCTGGTTATTATTTTCCTAATATTTTCCACTGCTCGTTTGTACATACTGCGCTTCTACACTATAGCTGAACGGTCTATTCAAATAGAATGCTTTGGATACATTTTCTCTTTTCTTTAACTTTATTTATTTATTACTAATTTTTATATTTTAGTGTTGATCTAGAATTCTAAAGATTTGTGTTTATTTTACATATAATTTCTACATGATTACGAAAAATGTATTTTATTTTCTTTTTATTTATTATTTTAGTCGGCCTGTACCGAACGCCCCACCAAAACTACCAGAACGGCCCTACTATGGTAACTCAACAAATGGTCGACATTATTAAGTGGTATACAATCCGATAAATATAAACTAAAACTAAATTTAAAACTAAAAACAAATGACTACACATCTTCGTATATTTTTAAAAAGTATCCTTCTACATATATTTTGTATATACGTGTATTGTATAAAAGAAAATATTAAAATTAATTAAATCATTATTTTTTTGTTAAACTAAATGAAAAGTAAAAAAAAAATATGCTCGCAAACGGAAAATGTATATAATATGAGAAAAGTAAGACACGGTGTTTAGGGCTGTTTATGAAAATCAGTGCTAAAACCTCTAAGGTTTAAGGCTAGTATCCTTCTCGCGTTAAATTTAAGCAACCACAGACATTACATATGCTATTGATAGACGTGTGTAAATGCTACTTTCCTCCAAAAGTACCCTCAAATTTGTTATTTTCTTGTTTTGTTCTGTTTTTCAAATATATTTTCATTAATCGCACAAATGTGTCGACACATTAAGCTCTGATTTAATGCTGAAATAGTGGAGACTTTGTGTGCTCCATTTATGTCTATAAAGTTAAGAATTTAGCGTGCGAACAGGATACCATTGCTCCTACTTTGCAAAACTAAATTATATTCTTGTGTATGGGAGCTGAAATTTAGCGGGAGTAGGATACTAGACTTTAACATGAACATAGCCATGAAAAAGAGATGAAACATGAATACATTAAATAAGTAATAGCAAGAAAGACGGTAATAATCAAAGCGCAGTTCTGGAATTAAGTATAGACTTAGAGGATCACAGTATACATATTGCTGGTATATTGCTGTGGGCACTGCTTGATTTATTTTGATCCAATTCGGACACACGGAATATCAAACATTGCTTGACATCCATTTGGCTGCTGGCCAGATCGTCCAACAACGCCATGCACGATGAGATCGGTCGGACGGACGTTCTAAAACGCTGAACTTGATATAACTTTGTTATGCATAACATTAACTTTTGCAAATTTTCATTTTGGAATTTGCTGATGCCGTGTGGATTTCTAAACTTGAGATTTGGCATCTGCAACAGCTGTGGTGTCCATCGGTATCGTAGATAAGCAATGGCCACCTATTTACTATTGAAACACTAATCTGCCACGAGATCAACTCGGCAAATCTCTTTACCAGCCTTTATACGGTGGACGTGTGTTGCGTAAGTGTGTTATACTACGGAGCAAGTTCAATCTCTAGACATCACCTACAAATTTCTCTCACGGCTCCGTCTCTCGTGAGCGTCTGACAAACATCCGAGGGTACAAATGTCATGAAAAAGTTTCTCAAATAACAAATTGCCCTTCGAACACAGCATTAAACAGTAGGCCCACGCGTAACACGAATGCTTCTTACATGTTAGACCCTGGGTCCCATCGACCTGTTACGCTAAATAGTTTATTTATAGCCTTTATATGCATAAATAGATATGTATGTCAAATTTAATGTCAGTGTACCAAGCTCATTTTAATACATAAGCTTCCCTTCAAGGTTTCATCTATGAGACTTCCCAGGCTAAAATAAAACAAAATTTCAAATAAAACATCTTACTTCAGTTCGAAGCACAAGTTGTTGTTTTTTTTCGATGACTTTAGAAAGACTCCTTCTTCTAGCAAGAACCTTAACATACTGCTGCTTTAATGTGTACTCCAATCCGATCAGATACTCCAATGCAAGTCTATACTTACTTTCCAGCACTGTCCTATCTTTTCAGGGATTCCACACAAAGGTCTAATTGACTGAAGTTATAACTATTTTTGTTTTTCTGTACATATATCAACAAGTTCAATAATATTATTTGTAGTTTTGTTTTTCCATTAAAAAAGAAAAAAAAAAACAAGAAATTTCATTGTAGGATACCGTAGCTGTAGAGAACAAGTACTTTCGGTAGAAATCGTTCAAGATTGGTGCCTTAAATAATATGCCTTCTAATTCAAACAGTTTTTTTTTGTTTTACTCGTTGTAGTAAGTAGTCAGCCATATTAATTAAATAAGAGAAGCGTTTTTTTTTAAATCGTATGCTGAATGTTATCCTACAATGAACACACGTTGTTTTTTTAACTAACTAACTAATTTTGAAACTGATTACTCTATAGGCTTTGTTTTAATTTATATATTTGTAACTTTTTCTTTAAACGAACAGTGACAATGATATCAGAATTGAATGCGAAATATACAAAAATTTTACAAGTTTTTGAATCAGACATGATCATGGTGTGCAATCATACCAACTGATCTTGTCATCCCTATTCCCAAATCAAGTTTATTCAACCAAACCGAGATCTAGTTTGATTTATAATTTTCTCGAAGCGGTACCAATACCAAAATTGTTTTGACTCAACTTTTACATTTAGCTTACCATCACTCAAAGTAATCCTTTTAACTTAAGTCCCATGGCGGATGTCTTGTCTCAGCCAAATCCCTTCCTTGTCGCTGTTCATATTTGTTTTTTTTTTATATTTTAGTAAATTTTAAAAGTAAAACGTTTTTGTTTTTTGTAAGATTATATTAAATGTTTGTTTTATTATTTATTAAATTTAGTGATGAATATTAAATGTTCGTAGTTGTTAATGCATTGAAACTTCAATATATGCAAGGATGATAGGATTCTACAAAGAAGTGTAGGCTCTAAGTGTTTTACTTAGTCTTAAAGTAAAATTACGACAAATATCGTAGTAAAGATGACAAATTTATAAAATACATATATGTATATCGTTTATTTAAGTGTAATTTTGTAATAATCTATAGTGAAATCGATGTATTGTATGTATTACTAAATTAACAAAATATAATTAAAAATAGAAAAAAAGGTAAATGGCGTTTTCTCTTATTTTTCTTGGGACAAGTAAGTATGTATTTGTGGATGAAAGAAATGATTGATTACCCTCTCTTGCAGAAGTCCATCATTTTAGTTACTCTTTGTTAAAAAAGTGCATTTAAAATTTTCTAGAGATAATGACGCCATAAACCTCCTACTATCCACTGGCTGCACACTGCTATCGCTACTTACATGCATACGGTTTCCTGGTCTAGTGTCCTATTGCAAAAGTCATGGAACGGAGCACCCTTACAAGAGCCTAACGTCCGACGCGTATAGGGACTTCCAGCGGAATGAGGACAACTTCCACTACTGCCCTTGAAATATGCTCGGGCCCTGGCCGCTTTACATTTTTACAAAAGAAATAGGAGCAAAAGGCGCCTTTCGTTTACGACAATCATCAGACACACCACCTCCGATTGCCTCCGCCTTTACTCAGCCTTAATCTCATTCTCAATTCCAAGTGTCCTTCCAGAGAGAGTTGGACAAAAGAAGGTAATGGCCCCATCCCCGCCTGCATATCCATCTTCACGGAGGGATCAAAGACTTACGAAGGCACTGGCTTCAGTTTTGTTTTAGAGGAACAACATACTGCTCGTGCCATATAACTCCCAAACCACGCGAGTGTGTTCCGAACGGAAATATATGGTATCACTCATGTAGGTCTGCAGAAGTCTACCCCCTCTGAACTATAACAAGCAAATAGATATTTACATACTTTAGGCCCAAAACAACGATAAAAGGTCCAAAGAACTCCCACCACTCAATGGCGCCCCATCTCAGAAGAATGGGAATTAACAGCATCGACCTATCACCACTTGTTATGATTTGGTGCCTTCAAATGCAATCGCCTAACAATAACCACAATTTCTCTATAAATTATAATTTTTACATAAAACTACATGAAATTACCTTTAATTTGACACCCATATCATCATAATCCGTTAATAAATAACAAAGTTACAGAGAAAACAAAAATCAGCGTTTGCCTACTATTTTTCTGCAAAATTCTGTTGGCCTGGTGTTTTACGAAAATTTGTAGAAAAATTTCAGTCGAATTTTTTTTCATGCAATTTTTAGTGGGTGCGAGCAAATTTTGTGGTGTCGATGTGTGTGTAAAAAATTCATTTTTACATTATAGGGCGGAGATTAGTTTTAGGATGTTTTTGGGTACAGGGTGGCCTGTAGTTTTGTGCGAGTGTTGAAGAAATTCGATGAAATAAGTGATGTTTTGGGATTTCAGAATTTTTGTTATTGTAGAACCAAGGTAGACAAACTCTTCGAATGATTTTCGGTCCCATTTAGGTTGATGTGCTTTGGGGGAGGAGAGTTTACCTGGTTTTGAAAAGTATGCAACAGCTGTCTAAGATTCCAACCCGGAGGAACAACGCTGTAGAAGAAGACCTCTCCTTAGATGGAGGCAATTAGCCAAAGATCGAACTAAGTACCTGGAGAGGTCCACCCTGGACTGTAGCGCCACCTAAGTAAATAAGATATTTTGGGATCCATAAGAACTAGGGAAGTAAAACACAATTACGATTCATTTGATAGAGGTTGTGATTTATTGTGCCTAATACTTTGTACATTAATTCTCTTTAATATGTATGTATGTACGTATATCACATGAATTTTCTTTTGTATTTAATAAACGACTACGCATAAGTTCGTTCAAGTTCTTAGCATCGGAAAGATGTCTGTCCTATGTAATAGCAACTAAGGTATGTACATCAAGTGGGTCCGGAGGTTTCTGGAAAGAGAAGAGCAAAATGTATGATTTTGGAATGAGATCATTTTAGTTGATGGTTTTTGGTGACTTATCTGGATCTGCTGAGGATTCTGCGCAATCATGTGGGGGAGTATCTATATATAAAAAATATGTACTTACTTTCATCTCTCATGAAATAGATGTTTGTCTTTTGTGTAAAGATTACGAAAAGACACGCATCTAGCTGCAGTTCCTGGAAGATCATAGGGAAAAAGGATTGATACTTACGAATTGCAACATTTACAAACATATTCAGTTCAGATACTGTGTTGAAAAGGCTTCAGAATTGAGATTAATATTAGGTCTGTTCTCGTTTTGTCTAAAACTGTGAGGATCTACGAAATTTTGCAAAATATAATGCAATCCTGTTCCCGTACTCCCAAAATTCGTAGTTTTTATTGCAGAAGGGCCGCGCTCAAGAGAGAGTAAAAAAATTGGCCATGCTACCAATTTTAGTGCATTATGCATATGCATGATAGGAAGGTAGTTAGAGTCACTCAACTTTCTTTGGTGAAAGTACCTCATTATCCTCATGGTGCGCCTTTTTATTACCACAAAAACTTCTGCAATACCTAAATGTTGAAGGATTAGTTCCTCAATTCTTTCTTCAGCTATCTCTATGTTGGCTGGGTCTGACATCTGCACAGGATGTGATGTACAAATTATTTTTCATTAGAATCCTTGCAGTTTCTGCAATAGGTGTTGTAAGGAATTTCGTATGAACCCCAATTGGCCAGTGGCCTAGCAACATCTGATCTTGAATTATCAGCTCATTGAGTTTGATTGTTGTAATCTTTCTTGATGTGACATAGACTGTTCGTCCCATGATGGTGAGCTGGAGAAAGTGAAGACGAAATATCAATTCTTTTATGCTAGTGAGCAGTAAAGGGCCGACCCTCTCCTGGCGAGTTCGTCAGCACGCTCATTAGCCTCATAATTACTGTGCCCTGGAATCCAGATAAGTGAAATTTTTGAGAAGACACTTAAATATTTATTTTGAAACCTCATTGCTCTACCTGTTCAGAGGATATGGTGACCGCATCAATGGGATTGATACCGGCTTGACTGTATCTATGCATGAGACTCGATATTTTCCAACTAAATAAATTATTGCTATAATTCATATACTCAATTAAAAAAAGAGGAAAGAAATACTCTGCTGATTTTGCGCTTTTGCCTTTCTACAGATAAATTGAAACTTTATCCATAGACTTTGCAGGAAACGCGGACACGTTTATTATCAAATGGTTAAAAAAGCGTTCACGGGGAGAGAGATCAATCTAGGCCTCAAACTGAGATTTGCAAAATGTTATGCCTGGTCGGTTCTACTTTATGGAGCAGAAACATGGACTCAATGTCCAACAACAGAGAGAAAATTAGAAGCTTTCAAGATGTGGGTATACAGAAAAACTCTACGCATTTCATGGGTAGATGGAATTACAAATGAGGAAGTTTTAAGACGGGTTAAGAAATAAAGTGCACGACTGGGTCGTACGTACTTGCACCGTAATGCTATAAGTTTTATAATTTTATTGGGATTAAAATTCAAGTCTTGCTTTTCCCAGTAAATTAGCCGTGGCAATCCGCGTTTCGATGGAATAATAGTCATAACATTGTAGGAGTTTACTCAATGTCTTGTTTTTAAAAAAACACATTTAAAAAGTGGGCGTAGCCAGATAAGGTTTTTGAGTGAATTATAGAAAATTTGAGCGCCTATTACTTTGCTTAAATATTTTTTTCTCAATTTCTAATAAAAATTTTGAAAAAAAAAATATTTTTAAAAGTGGGCGTGGCAATTTCAAAATTTGGTACGCCATATTTTTCACTTTGCCTTATAACCTAGAAATATTAATTTTTAGCCCAATTGCCGAACAAATACCCGAGAAACAGCTGATTTTCAATATTACCGTTATTCGAATTTTTCGTGAAAAACGTGGTATGCCACCTCATAGCATATGCCCAAACTAACCCACGTATCAAATTTTATCGAAATCGTTAGAGCCGTTTTCGAGAAAATCCATTTTAACTGAAATCGGCCTTAAGTAAACTACCCTTAATTTTGAGGTAAGAATGAAAATTCAAATTTCGCCTCTAGGGAATATCCCACAGACCCTATATATGAAGTTTGAAGCAAATCCGTCCAGCCGTTTAGGCTGCAGTCGAATATACAGACAGACAGACAGGCTGACAGACAGACAGACAGACAGACAGACAGACAGACAGACAGACAGACAGACAGACAGACGGCATTGGCGGACCTACTTTTTTGGACTTCTCCATTATAGTAATGTCAAGTTTGATTAAAATCTCGAGTTCCAAATTTTGCACGAATACAATACTTGCCCTATAGGTATAGGTGCAAGTAAAAAAGGAAAATACTTCTTTTAATCAAAGAAAGAAAACTTCAGTACCTCGGACATATACTGAGGAATAGAAAATATCAACTCCTCCAACTAATACTACAAAAAAGGATTGAAGGGAGAAGAAGCGTTGGAGACAGAGGTCAACTTGGCTATCAAACTTGAGAGAATAGCTCAATCTTTCGGCAACAGAAATATTCAGAGGAGTGACAAACAACCAATTGATTGCATCGATGATTTCCAACCTCCAGAACGGAGTGGAACCATCAAAAGAAGGTGACTTGGAAGTGATTTTCTTCTTTGAAAACTTTCACTGTAAACATATTTTGTAAAAGTAAAACATTTAACTAATCTGACAATTAATATTATTATTCTATTGGTTTGTTAAATTCACACAAATAATTAATAAATTTTTCTGATACAAGTGTGATAATGATTTTGGATTTTCTCTTCGCTTTTTTTAAAATTTAATAATACAATCGATTTATTTATATTTTTTTAATTTTTTATGTAGTACCAGTTTTTGTTTTATTTAAAATTTAATAGTAATAATATTATATATAAGTTAATTAATCTATATCTTGTATATATATAATTTTAACAATAAATTGACAATGTTATTTTTTTTAAGGTATTATATATTCAATTTTATTTAAAGAATTATTTATGTATATAACGTCGGGGGAAAAAAACAATATTTTATGTAATTTAAATACTCTCAACGTTTGTAAATGATTAATTATAGTTTAATATAAATATTTTTTTATGTAAAATCTTTAACTTTTTTTTGTTTATGTTTTAATATCGATTTCGCTTATCGTAACTTTTTTGTTTTGTAATTATTTTAAGAACTTTTTTTGCGAAGAAATATTTTGTATCTATGTACATAAAGGAAACCAAAGAGAGAACATGCTACAAACAATAAGAAAAAACGTAAAATATTTTCTGACACCACCTCAAATGGCAAATTAAATAAAAAGAGGCTTTTGGAATAGCTAGCTTTAATCTTGTGATGAATTATGATGGGGCTACACTAAGTATCACCTTTTAAATACAATATAATGGTCCTGGCATATACAGATTAAAGTGGTCTCCCTTTCTCCTGGTGTTTGCAAGGAGTTCCGACAAAGGAATGCTTTTGCTTTTCACGGACATGTAGTCTTTCAAAGAATATAAGTGGCATTCAATGGATCTATTTTGAGGCTAAAACTACAAAACGAGGAGGAGAATGGTTAGGTTCTCTATGCACTGTCACCTAAGATCCTCAACGTTTGTAAGATCAATAACTGCACTCATCCGACAAATAAAAAGGCTATTCAATTCCTTAAGTACCTCAAAACTTAGATTACAAGGGTTTTAGTAATCAAGCGTTGGATTATTGTACGAAAGAGCGAATGGCTTAGCTCGTTTTGGAAGTGAGCAAGTGGGGAGGTAAGCAATAAGCTGTAATGGTTGTAGAATACAAATGCCCTAAACATTTACGTACGACCACGTGCGTCTAAACCTATTCGACTATTATGGTTGGGTTTATATGTCAAGGGGACATATCAGAGCACTGCCCAGTTACAAAAGACTTTAACAAATGTTCAAGATTCCAATGAACGCCAAAAAATTCAAAAACCAAATGAATTGTTGTTACGAAGGTCTCAGTGCGAGACTTAATTCAGGGTGGATAAAATGAAGATCAGTGTCTTGGATAGTTTGCGTCAAATTGATCGATTAAAACGTTTTAACCGAATACATAGCTGAAATGATTAAATGGTATTTTTTGAAAACCATGTAAGCACCAAAGTGTTCAAAGCCAAAACGCGGTTGTATAGACACATTATTAATACGAGTAAATCGAAAGACCCTGTGTTTCCATACCACTCGCGATTGAACTTAACAACAAAGCATTAGAAGAACTACAACATGCCACAAATATCGAAAGTAAATGGCCGTACATGAAAGCTCAACACCAGGAGAGAAGACCTCAAGTAAAGACAAAGAATATTCATCATATTCATTCAAAGACCATTGGTCAACAAGAAATCGATCTACAGGCGACTTTTATTATGTAGTCGGTTCGAATTAGGTTCGTGAAAAATGTCACATCGCCACACTCAGGTCAGATCAGACCCATTGTGATAAATTAAGTGAAATGAATAACACAAATAAAATCATAAATGAAACCAAAATAACAAATTACCATCACAACACTATACTTGTTCTTAATTTAGTTTTCTTTTTTGTTATAATTTTGGAAGATAAACTCAACGAAAGTGTTTAGTTCTTTTTTTTTCTTTAATTTTAAAAGAGAACATACCTATGTTCCTTCCGTAAGATCTAAAAACTATGATGCAAGATACATTTCCGATGTAAGTACTAAGAGCTAACAAGTTCTACAAGATTTTAATTATTTCTTTTACTTAGCAATATTTCCCTATTTGTTGTTCTCCAGAAGCAAAGTAATTTGGGACGGGAAAATCAAAAGCAATTTAAACGTCGACTTAGTTTAATATAAGTATATTTAAATATTCAAAGATGGATGTTTACCCCAACAGAATGGTAAATTTAAAGTTAAATTAAAATACTCTGTATATAGTATTTATATGTGTGTATTTGTTAGGTAGTTCATGAGATAATTTGGGTATGTTTTCATTATATGAGTAGAACTTTAGAATCCGCTTTTAACTTGTTTTGCTGTAGTTATTGAATCGAAGGAAGGATAAATAAGTTTGATAAATATATATATATATATGTATTTTTAACTTTAAAACTTTTATTTTTGTTTATAACTTTAGATCTTTATTGCATTGAAACTTTAATATACTGTTTTGGTGGTTTAGTCTTCCTTCGATAGACTACCCAAGTCGGAGAGGAATGTCTCCGGCGTTAGAATGTGTGAAGAACCGACTATGACTTCCCAATTTTTAACGGCATTTGTCACTTCGTAGGCGCAACGCATTTCGGACATACTTACACCACCAACGACAAATACAATGAGTCGGGGAACATTTTTAACGGCTGTCTGGGCTTTATCCTTATGCCAGTGACCGTAACGGGCGCTGGAAAAGCAAATAAAATTGTTTTTTTTTTTATGACCGTTGTTTTTGATGCTATTTGGTTAAAGCCACGTAGATGCTCAGCGCCATCTTGCACATTATTTACATTTAAATGGTTCCCTATTCTCTGATTAAGACTTACCTTGTCGGTGCATGGTATGTAGCATTCTGTGCCCGTCCTGATAAGAACGCGAAATGTCTCTGATCCAGTTTGTCTTCAATGCAATCTTCCATAATATCTTTGATGACTGGTGTCCAGCGAGACATCTGATAGGTGTTTTCTGTGATGCGTTCCTTTCGTGTAACTGTGTAAGGCTTTTTACGACTCTGTAACATTAAAATTTGTTTCTCAATAAGGTTTGTGAAGATACATAGGTGCATACAAAAGTACTTACATCAGCAATAACATTGATACCCAAGAAGCTCAAGTTCCTAACCATATCCTGTTCCTTTGGACCCAACTGGGCGTGTGTGAACAGTTTTGTTAGATTTTCCTCTGAGATACCATTTTTGATCATCACGTAGAGAGCAATTATACGTACTTTATCGCAGTTGGGGACGGTCTAAACGAAAGTCTGTGTTAGGCTAAATTAATATCATTTCAATAGAAACAAACCTGATCAAGAAGGATTGGAACAATATTTCGCATGTGATCCTTGATTTTTTCACCGTCAGCATCAGTACCCATGGCAAGATCTTGCTCAACACGGCATAGTTTATCAACGTAGTTCTTCGAATATAGAACAGAAGTCAAATAAATTTACATCCCATGTGTAATTGTAAACTCACTTGATAAGCCTTCATGCAATCTTCAGCTAAATGCAAATGGGTTGCATACTTGGACAGCTCCTTTTGATATTGCGGCATCTTCTTGATCATTTGGGACAAATCACGCATAGATGACTTATCAGCTGTGAATGATTAGCATTATGTCTAAATTATTAATGTTTAAAGAATATAATTTGCAGAGAAACAGACACCCATTGAGAGGAAGTAGAGTAAGAGAGTATAACGAAATTATTCCATACACCACATATCAAAACCATCCATGGACCATATACTTACTTGAAGTCATTCGCTTGGAATCTGTGAACTTCTTCAAATTCGATGTTACTTGCGTTGAGACAACAGCAATATGTTGATGGCGTAGCTCGATCCATAGCTCATCGTTCTCATCAAGGAGTACTTCTTTGTCTGGAGCATTCGGTGCCGGAGTATACTTGTACACATCGTTGACAATCTCTAATAAATCATAGGCCATAGCTTGCAGAGTGAGTTCATGCAACATTGGGGATACACAATCGAAACCACGATCCAGAATCAATAACTGAGAACGCGACTTCTCAGGACCTTCACCCATAGTGGGCTCATCAGCTTTGTATGCGTCCAATTTTTGCTGCACCGATGCAGCAAGATCGACATTCTTATCCCAATCCGAGCGGTAACGTAACATTGGGTATTCACCTAGGGTGGCACAAAGTGTGGCAATTTGTTCAGCGATGCGCTCAAGGTGCTTGGCACGAATAGAAGCGAATGCTGGCGAATAGAGGCATTGGAATGTGTCCGGAGAGTCAAGGGAGAATACCTGAAGTTTTGTATAGAATTGTATTTAATTATAATTGTTTGTTTGAAATTGTTTCAGTTTTTCCACAACATTTAATGGTGCATCGTGTTAGGCAAGCGAATACAAGCGTTAGTGTGACAAAAAGATAAGCGAGGTGTGCGCTGGCATGCAAAGATGGGGTAAGAAGCGAAATAAACAAAAAAAGTATTTTATTTAATATTTTAAATGTGTGTAGCATATATGAAAGGTACATGTATGTACATACATACGTGCGCGCATTAGTTGGGCTCTGAAATCATAGAAATAGCACAAAATACCTACAAATATAGAGTAAAACCAGTAGAATCTATTCTCAATCTCTACCAACCTCCAAAATAGTTCAAGTTTTTTCCAGCCTTAAGAATACTAAGTTCAGTGCGACCGATCGATGAATGATAGCCCAAAGTTGGGCACAAGAACCATTTGGTTGAAGAGTGGTTTTAAGGAATATCGTTCCGATAAGGGTACTTCTGAACCGATATACTAAAAAAATTCAGCACAAAGCGGGCAGTATAGAGACGACCTGTACAAAAGTATGCCTCAATGTTTTAACTCTATGCTCTACTATGGAGGAACTTTCGAGACATTCGATGTCAGACTGATTCAAGGTCATGAGTTGCATGTGACTTCAAATTACCTTTTCGGCATAGTTTTTGAAAACATTGCGTGAAATTCCACTTTTTTCCCGAAGTCAGTTGAACTATTTTTATATCCGAATGACATGGTGAAAATGAGTCTGACGATATGTTCGTCAAGATGGGACACATCTGCCTTGACTCAGTTGGAATAACGAAAAATAATATCAGCGTCTACTGAGGACTGAGTAGACCATAGTGCTATGGAAAATTAAGTAGAGATGAAGTCTAGGGAAGAGCTCTGGTGCAGTCCAAAATTAACACCTATCACAGAATAACAGAGAAAATGATAACTGACGAGCTGAATTTGACTGTCATGGCTGTATCACGAATATTAAATCATTAACTGGCTGAGTACTCCAAGAATTTCGAACGAAGAGAAAAACAGACTCGTGCACGTTTTGCCAAACATTTTATGAAAAAGATCGAAAATATAGATTCAAGCTGGTTTGATAAATTCGTAACTGGTGATAAATCTTTGTTTTATAACCATAACCCAGAAACTAAACACCAGTTTATGGTATGAACCCAAAATGGTGCAAATCTGGAAAAATCGAGAACAACAAGATTTGAGTGGTATAAAGCGTCGAAGGTTGCGAAGTAGTTGAAAACTTGCTTCATCCGAGACGGCTTGCAACGGCAGTAACTGAAGAAAACATCGACTTGGTGAAGAATATGTTGGTCGTAATATGTCACTATAGTTTGAGAGGCGTGGATGTGGTACTTGGAGGGTGACCGCAACTATCACGAGGAAGCTGCAAACGTTCGTCAATAGGTGCCTACGATATATCTTTAGGATTTTCTGGCCAAACCGTATTTCTAACGAATAACGAACGGGTCATGAACCTATAGGCACAACAATACGACGACGAAAGTGTTAGTGGATTGGACATACTCTCCGAAAGGGTGACAGGCCAATAGGTAACCACTCGATGCAATGGAACCCGCTTACTCAGGGTGGCAGGATACGCGACGGTCCTAGGAGTAGGTACGTGGCGCCGAACAGTTGAGAAGGAAGCACGGCAACTGGAAGAGAGTTGGGACTGAGACATATTTATAGAAATCGCACACGACGACGCGGAGGCATTGTCGAGGCCCTAGGACCCACAAGGGGCAACAGGACTTAAGTTGAGAAGGTTTTCACAAGAACTATCCATTTCTCACGAAACAGTTTGCTACACTTAGGTGAGGTTTTGTGCATGAGACATGTCGCAACATGGGACCCGTTTCTTCTGAGCGATTTTTTTATCAGAAACGCTCCCAATATGATTGAGCCGACACCGTATTCTCCAGATATGGCACAGTGCGATTGCTTTCTGTTTCCAAAACTCAAATTACCACTTCGTGGGACCAGTTTTGAGTCGATTAAAGATATAAAAACAAAAATTCACTGAGATGACTGAATCTAATCTCGGAATACGCCCACAAAATGTTTGCATGACTGGATTGTTCGTAGTAATTAAACGTAAGGTACAATTGTTTCGCTTGAATCTTGGAGCTCCCATCATAAGAAAATTACTCTTCACTTGTTTGTTTTATTCACAACAGAAGGTGTTCTTGAAACGCTTCATGAAGCATACAGTCAGTTGTCTCTATAACCGCCTCCACCTAAGTGCATATACTTGAAACTAATTACATCGAATTTTGTAGATTTTACCCAAGCAATGCAGCACACATGCACATACATATCATATATGAATATTTAAAAATAATAAACAAAAATGAAGAAGTGAAGAGAAGATACAATATTTAGGAAGAAGGTATAGTACTAAAACTACAGGAGTGACATCGATTTTTCTATACTGTGTGCAGTGGTGGTTTTGGTTGTTTCGTGTTGTTGTCGCCCTTCAGGTGTATGCCAAATTACATAAGCAGACATAAAGCTTTTCGTCCTTTATTACGGCACTACTCAAATATATATACTTATATTCCCTCTACATACTATACTTCACACAATAAAATAAAACAGAAAACAAAATTATTACAATATATGGTAAGCTTCGTGTCTGGTTAGAACTTGTAATTTGGCATACACTGCGGTCTTTTTGTTGTTTTTTTTGTTGGTAGCTGTTGTTATTGCTGGACGATTTGCTTTTCTGTACACATTTAAACATACATTAAATTGAACACTACAAAAAATTAAAGCAAAACTTAAGGAGATTCGTTTTATCGTCTCTTTATAGTTTTATGTTTTTTTTTTACATTTAAATTTCAATTTTTAAAGAGTGATACCGATTGATTCTTTTTCTTTTTTCATAAAAAAAAGCGTGCAATACTGCGGCGCTTTCTTTATTTTTATGTTTTTTGCTTTTTTTGCTATTTGGTTGGTGTTTAGAGTTTCACATAGGTTTTTAGGATACATGAAAATTTCGCACCTGACATTCGTACGGCAGAAAAGCAATATTGATCTCCTTTAGAGTTTTGATCTTTCTTGCAGCGCACGATTTACACAAATCATTGAACAGTTCTTCGGGGCAAACTATAATTAAAAAAATTAACTTATGGAACGATTGCTTTTTTGTTTTCTTCTTTTTTTCTTAATTCTTTTTAAAATGACCTTTTCTTGATGATGGGGAGAAAAACAAAAATCTGGGTTACAGAGGGACTATAAAACAAATTATAATTAAGTATGGACTACGGTTTCGAAAAGCACTATTTTGCAGAAACAAAACAAAAAATGAAGTAAACCTATGGTAAAGTAAAAGTAATGAATGTTCATTCTAAAATCATCTAGTGTAGCAATCATGTAAAATTAGTTGTTATGTTGATTGGGTGAACCAGATAGTCTTACCATTCAGTAGTCACTACCATACGCAATGTTGTTTAGAGTTGAAAAAAAAACCACAAAGCACTAACGCCTTCTGGATTTGACATTTTCTTAAACCGAAATAATTTTTGGTTGGTTGGTTGGTTTAGACCGGCCCTCGATGAGGATGCACTAAGACCAGACAAGGTCCATTGTGCTGCCGTATAGTAAGGTGGATGGGCATCAAGTTTTACATTTGATAATTATGTAAATGAAGTCAAGAAATCAAATTTCCATGCAACGTCAATAAGGGCATAGCAATTTTTTACATGAATAACACTGCGAGGACGTTTGCAGCGATCGATTGTGGCCGAAACGTTAGCAATTTCGCCTTCGATATTGTTTCTGAGCTCCTCTAACTTTATTGGCTTGATGGTATAAAGCCCAGTGAAACGGGATAACCATTCAACTGGATCATTTCACAAGATTACACGATTTCCGAGCTTCAAGTGATCAAGAGGTTTCAGTTCTTAAGTTAATTTTGATCTTTTACAGGTGTAGGCCAAGATCTATAGCCAAAATTCGCGACAATGTGGACTGATAAGATTTCCAATCCCTGTGAATGGCGTGGAAAGATCGACTGATTTCGCTTGTTTTGAACTGAAGCACTTACGGCTGCGATATACGATGCTTCGATGGTTTGCCTTACTGGCACAGGAACAATCAATAATGAATATATTGTCTTGAATTTGTCCACTATAGTGTGCACAGCGTGTCTGGTGGGACGATTATTAAGACAGAAAATTGGTGTAAGTGCTCTTAAGGTTGCGATCACCGATTTTGAATTTCGGTTGTAATCTATTATAATTTCTACACGTTGGTCGTTCGTGAACTTCATCGTAATGTTTAGATTGACAACATTGGACCGAGCTTGGTTTAATGGTGAATTTATCTTTGTTTTTAGTTAGCTGAAGATCCTCATGGTCACGAGTGCAGACAGTTTTGTAATGAAAATATAACCAGTGATTCAAATTGAAGTGTTTAAAGATATTTGATATTTAAAATTATACCTACATATATGTATACCCGAATGAGAACTCAATATTTAACCAACAAGATTAGTTAGATGCGTTCATCTAGTGCCACAGCAAAGAAATTAATACGGAAATGGGGCTATGTATAGTACGAAACGCAGTTTCAATGCGACAGTAGTACTTTTTTGCTTAGTCGATGTGCATCGATATAGTTTGTTAAGAAACTACCGACTGTCATGTTTGCAGCATTAAATTCTCAGTTCACACGATTGTTAGATTTTGTCTCAATTCCTGAAAATTTATTATTGATTGGTAGTCTGGGAAGTGTCTGACAATTAATTCGCTACAAAATTCCCAGACCAGAGATTATTTGCAGGTCTGGCAATCATCTGAACACAGCTTAAGTCGCAATTCACGCAGCAAAAAACACTGTAATGGTTCTGCGCCTTGTCATTTGAGGGGCACTGATTGAGCACAAGACCGAATAGTAGAGAACCAACCACTCAACCACTCAGAGTGACCTTTTCTTAACGTATGAGACCAAGGGGTTATGTCTCTGCTGCATCTTCCTACCGTATCTGTTAACAGAAGGCATTTCATTATATTTCGTACATTACAGGTGCGGAAAAACACCACTTCACTGCGTAATTTGAGCTTTGACGGGCGTGGCAAACGTAAACCCATAAACGCACTTGCTGCCGAAAGAGTTTCAACATAGATGGAGAAAACTTGTACGTGTGTATTATTTATAATTTATGAACACCGGGGCACAGTGGTTAATGTAACGCATTACTGAGTGAAAGGTTCGTAGTCCGATGCTGAGACAAATTCAGGATTGGAACAAACGCCCTTCTTGGGCTGTGCAAGGTAGGGAGATCTCATAAACTTGTAAGTAAATGGATCTAATCGTTCATCAAAAGTTGTTCAGAATTTAAACAGGAAAAGGAAATCCCCTATCCATACTATTATGTTCAAAACTAACAAAGCATTGCGTATGGTAGAACTTGCAGATCTTCTCTGAAAAAAAATTTATTCAAACATTAATCTCATCAAGCTGAAATATACACAAAATTATTTCAAAACAACTCTCTATGACAGAGAAACCCCAAACAAATAGGACAATACACTGGACACAAAATGAAAGCTCCATATGAGACCCAAGTCCAGCTGATGTACATTCGACTTTTATACATAACGAAGTTAATGATTATTCGCGCCGTTTGTTAGTAGGAAACGGTGACATTAGTCGCGGTTTAAATCCATATTCAATCCCAAAATCAAGCTGTTATATGTTTTCTGTTTTGTTTGTATACCTTATCTTCGTATGCAATAAATGCTATATTGATTTCTTTTAACGTCTTTATGTACTTCTTGGAAATATCCTTGCGAGATACAAAAATCTCAAATATATCATCGGGAATAGCTAAACATTTTTTTTATTTTATCATAAATCAGTTGAAAACTTGTAAACTTTCAAAAGAAAAATATATAGTATCACGAGAAGTCGTTGTAACTTACCTTCTGTGAAAAATACGTGCGCGTAACGATACATAGGACGTGCGGGATTCTCGAAATCGCGCATCAGAGCCCGCACAGATTCATCTGACGGCGTAATAAGGTATACGGCTTCCATGGTTGGAAGTGGCTCACGTTTCTTGTTGATATCTTCTACCACTAAAATGAGAAACACAAACTATCAATTAATCGAGTCAGGTTGGGCCTTGTGACATCACTCACATGTAATTCCTTCAGCGCTGATTTCGTGCATTTTCGTGCATGCGGAGACCATCCGCATTGCAAGTTTATCGACGACAAGGACTCGCCATTCAACGCCGCCAGCTCCGGCCGGCTTAGCTGGAGCTGCTGCACCTTTCTTTGGTTGAGCTGGAGGCTTGTATTTAACAACCTCGTTCATAATTTCTAAGAAAAAGAAAAGAACAGAAACATAAATATTGCATAGATCCCACTCTGGTGCAGACAAAATAAAATCAATAGCCTCATGTTGACCTCGGTTAAATAACATCTAACGAACACTACTGACGCTAATGGGCAATTTCTGTCATCAGTCACATAACGAAGGGTAGGGGATGTAAGAGCATACCGTATGTATAAATAAAATAAGTGTCTATGGAAATGAGCGATCTATTTCAAGGTATAATTGAAGTTGGAAACAGTTGCTGATGACGCAAATTGCTTTCTGATATAACTTGTGTCGAGAAATTATCGATTTTGTTCATCCCTCTGTTTGTGAGAGGAACGTAAGGATATGCTCTATGGGAATTGGATTTGCATGTAAAATGTAAACTGCAATTGATTGCCAAAATAACATACGTTCTGAGATAGATTTGCATATTCGTTGGGTCTGAAAAAGATTTAGTTTACCTCAAATGGAGGTAGAGTTCAAGGGTACAGTTTGGAATGATTCAATCAAATATTTGTATGCATAATGTCCTCTTATGTATGTAGATAGGTAGAAAAGGTGGTTCAAGTGTTACGTAATTAGCATAAATATCCCTAAATTCATCCCGTGGGATTAGAGAAAAATATCAGTTCTCTAAAATTTTGTTAAATAATTCAAAAACATGGTTTGTTGTGCCGGACATAAGCAGAGGAAACTAATAAGTCGCTTTCGAGCGATTGTGGAATGCATAGTTTGACTGCAAAGTCTTCGGTTGGCCTATGTAGAACATTTCTAGCGCCAAGTTTTTGGATTAGATTTACTCTCCATGACCTATATTCTTCATTTTTAGCTAACTCATTCAGAAAAATCTCCGATCTCGTTTGAATTTTATCTTCGGTACTGTCTAAGCGGAAAGTACAATGTTGGTGTTGTCTAGTAATCGAACGAAACTACACAACCTGCCAAGAAGAGTTGAATGTATTTAGCTTGGATCAAGTTAACTGCTTGAATAGCTAAAGTTAAACCGTAAACAAAAATCGGTGAACTAGGACTAGAGTGCTAAATATCTGTGACAAACATCAGTACGTCTACGATCGACGATATCGACGTAGTCGTGAATTTCGCGAAAAAAACGATGGATGGGCGGGAGTATATAGTTCTGCGTAATCATTACATTGGATGTCAAGAACGCATTCAACACCGCAAACTGGAGAAACATCCTCCGATGACTTATCGCCAAAGGAGTACCAGAATACTTGCAAAAGATAATGACGGACTATTTTAGAAGAAGAATACTGTTCTACTCTGATAAAGACAGGTGTACGCACGGATTGATATCCAACATAGACGCTTGGATTAATAGGCAGCATGATCCAAATGTTTACTGGCCATTGTTGCTTCAGAGCCTACTTGCATAAGTTTGAATAGGACGACACCCCTATTGTATAACGTACACGGAAGCAATGGAGGATGCGCAACACATCAAGTTCCAATTCCCACGATATTACGTAGAACACACAACCAGATAACTTCACCAGACAGATGGTAAGCAGCGAAGAGGATTGGGAAGCAAGTAACAAGCACTAAGTAAGAACAGCACAGTCAGGGACAGCAACGAAACGCAGTACAGGAGATTACCAACACGAATGAGCCGAATACTTAAGACCGAAGTCTCCCCTCGCGATTAAGGGGAGGTGGGCTTAGAAGGTGGAAACCCCACTAAGCACCGGCTCAGTTTCGTCCTTAAAAGATTACTTTCCTTCCAATTTTCGGTCAATATCACCTCGCAACTTATCACAAACTACTCTCACGTTGCCTGCATTTATTCTAAAAAAAATGGTCGGTTCAAACTTCGCACTGGATCCTCCTGCATCGACCACATAAACGCTTTACGGATCATAATAGTGCAATTTATTGAGTTTAGGGTTCTGCTATATCTACTGTTTATCGACTTTCAGATGGCTTTCGAGAGATTGAATCAAAATATTATTTGTTCGGGCTTCCACAAACTATATACGAGATTTATAACTTCTTCTTCTTAGTGGTCATCAGTATTGGATAATAGACCCTCATCTGATGGCACAAAATCTAAAAAAGTGGAACTGAAAATAAACTAAAAAGCTTGAGCACTTCTCACAGCCATGCCTTAAAAGTTGAGAAGGTACATAGACAGCTCCTTGCTTCTAGAAAGTGTGTTCCCTACTAAAGGCGTTGGTAATGTTAACCTACATTATGTATGGACAAGCAGGTTTGTCTCTCCAAATGTAAAATCAGTGCCAGCGCAGCAAGAACGGGCCAAGAACCTCCAAACATTGCATATGATGGAGAAAGTGACAGTGGATACTGGGGATTGGACACACTACTGTGCGAATGGGCTCATCCAATCAGACAGAGCTGGAGGTCGCCGTAGGTAAATGTGCCGTAGGACAGTAGAGAACTACAACTTGTTCGAAATTAATAATTCAACTCCAGAAGCATAGTGGCATAGAGGCATATAGAAATAATTGGGATATGTCTTGGGTAGAAAACACTTGCTCCGAACCGAAGAGAAGGAATGTCAAGGAACGATGGATCTCTGAATGCTGATAAGCTTCATATTATTTGTTGCCTCATCGAATGTGTAAAGTTAGAGTCAGCAAACGTCGCATATTTGGACAGTGATTCACTTAGCCCGACCGAAGTTCATTATTATCTCATCCGTGACTCAGTTGTTGCTCAGAACTGGAAGCACGAAATCGGCGGCACAAGAACCAACTAGATTCTAATCAACCACTGCCTGTAGCCTCTACCTAAACTCCTGCTATAAATCGAATTTCCATTGCCCAAGCAGCAATCTACAATCGACGGTCAAATGTCAGTGAAACTTAAATCATGAATCATCCATCAGCCAGACCCTCTTCCACCCCACCACCCACCAATGACAATCAGATCACTCGCAAAAGTTGTAAACAAATAATAAAAACAAAACTGCACACTCCCTCCCATACACGTTCTATTTTTGGTCACAAAAGTCCCATCAACCGAGAGTGACGTCATCGACCCGCTGAATTCCCCAAACTGACATCTGACATTGCGCAAGTGCTAGCTGCGAGAAGATAAAAAAAAGACGACTTCGTCCAAGAAAAATCGATAACGAATTTTCCCAATAGATTTTCCAATAAATTAAATACGCATTTTTCGTATTTCCCACATCGCTGGGTCCGTTGAAATCATTAGAATCGAATAGAACAATAGGTGGCAGCGATATTGGGTGGAATTTTGCACAAAACACATCACATCGAGGGGCGAACAATTAGCAGAGCAACACTTGAAACGTTCAAGTCCACAGTTTGAGCAATCAATTTGCGTGACTCACTTTGACCAACGAGCACTTTAAGAGCCATTTCGAGCAGTTGTCTTTAATTTAACACTTTATTAGAGTTTAATCGGTTTTTTGCTGGAAAATTTCTTCGGTGAAACTGCAATGCACGACTGAATTACTGCACACCACGAACGAAAACTGACAAACCAGTGAGGAAGGAAAAGGAAAAGTACTCAGGGAAATTTTTTTGTTTTACCGATGAGAGGAACTGTCATGCGTGCTGAATTGAAATGGTTGTTGTATTTGGCGGACAAATGGACGGTAGGTGGCGCGTGTAGTCAACTTGAACAGTAGGTTATGTATGGCGCTGAATGGGACTACCGGCGGGAATTTTTGTTTTGTTCACAGGTCGGACGAATTAGCAAAGAAAGGGGTCCGAGTAGAACTGACAACGGTTGACACCTGTGTTCTACTGGCCCTAGTTCTTCTTGAACACAACATAGAGAGACTGGCTAACTGGCGTCTCCAGAAAACAAAGTGTGATATCGCCAAAACCAAACAGATCCTGGCGCTTAACAGGCCAAACTTAGCACTCTTCACGTGGATCATCACCGGCCACAACCTCATGCGGTCCCACCGTAGTCGAATACATATAGAAACTGACCTCTGCAGCGGACCACAAAACTGAAGCTGTACTCATAAGTAGCCGAAAAAAGTTGGACAACACCCCATTGAATCAAGACCATACATAAAGTAACTGGGAGTACTGCTTGATCACAGATTCAAGTTTAGAGAGCACTTAGCTTACACAAGCGCGAAAGCAAACCGGGCAGTGGGCGCAATATCCATGTTAATGCCAAATATTGGAGGACCCAGACAATCAGTAAGAAACCTGCTCGTTTGGTGTGGGAGCCACGTAAACATGCGGAGCATGGAGTCTGGCATAACTCATAGCACGGGCTACTGAGTATCCATAAAGGATTTCACCCCTCCAGCGCATCAAAAAAAAAAAGACCTCTGCAGACGTTGTGGCAGTAGAGTGTATTTTCACTTCTTCTGCGAATGCCCAATCCTATGCAGAACTAGAAAGACGGCCCTTGGTGAATATCAATCCGAAAACCTGGACGAGCTGTCAGGAGAGCCAATTTGAAATTTATAACAATTTCAGGGTGGTTCAGGGTGGCCAAATAGGATTTACAAAAGATTTAAGGAAAGCCAAACGGACGTAGACAACCTGAATTGCGTTAATTACGGAGGTGTAAGTCTCTTGAAGATCGCTCGAACTGTGTGAATGCCTGAAACTCTTCGTTAACACTCTGATCGGCGCCTATCAGTGTAGTTCATACCACAAAGGTCCAAAATCACTCAAATTTTCAGGCAATCCAAATCGATACCGATCACCTTTTCATCGAGACGAGCTGTACAGAGCCAAGTCTAGTTTTGGGATCCCTGCCAAACTCATAATAATTCTGCAGGATAACGATGGAGAACGCTCTAGCAAGATCGGATTGAAAGCAATCTTACCGAGACCTTTGATGTCAAAAAAGGATTCAGACAAGGTGATGCGTTGGTACAATTTTCCAAAGGTCTGTGCAATTACTTGCATAAGGTCCCTTCCCATACTTTCTGCAGCAAAATCCATAAATTGCCAAATTTCTAAGAGTGGAGATAAAAAGTCAGTTCTTCATTTACCTCGGCCCCGCTATTAACTCTGACAACAACATAACTTCTGAGATCAAACGAAGAGTTACTCTTGCCAGTTGCAGTTTCTTTGGCTTAACAAGGCAATTGAGTAGCAAAAGCTTGCAAAGAATCGCCAAAGAGACTCTACACATATGAGACCCATCTATAGTGCACTGAGAACCTTTAACACTGCCGCGCTGGAAACAATGCTCCACCAATGCTCCAATATCTTATCATTATGCTAAATACCTTATCAACGCCGACTAGGTAACCGAGGCCAATCATCGATGGCATCAACTTCACCAATACAACACCACCAGACTGCTTTAGCCGATTCTAAATGAAACCAAATCCATCGGACTCCAAAATTACGGAAAGAAACCCTGCCCAATGGGTGAATGATCTAAACGATCTAAGACTAGCTCTTTCATATAAAATAGTAAATGGTTCCCAGAGCAAGAGGACGATCTACCCACCTTACCCATCGACAGCACAATGGACCTTCCTCTGGTCTAAGTGCATCCTCACCGAGGGCCGGACTTAACCAACCTACCATACGCCAGATTCCAAAAAAATGATGATTGTCTTCTTTAGAACTCCTGCATTCCTCACAAATTGTGGAGATTGTATCCAGATTGTCCCGACCTTGGAAATAGTTCTAACCATAAAGGCCGTTCTGACTTTGTGTCCTTTACGCGAACCTTTCAACTTTTCGCGAGCTTCTATACTAATTTCTGCAGGGAGACCTTCATTTTAGAAATATAAAGGGTGTTTCTTAGAGGCGAAGAACTTTAGATTGAAGTAAAATACCGAAAATGCTTTAAATATCAAGGATCGTCACGTTCCACTTCTAAATGCTCGAGGTATTGTTGAAGACTGTTGATCATGATCCAAAAGACTAGGTATCTTCTCTCGAGGGAGTCAAAGGCCAGGAACTGTTGGGTAGTCTTTGCGAAAATTGGCTTGAAACTCGTTACCTATGTATCTCACCTGATAGCCCCTCCAAAATGTTACCTGCAGATATTTAAACAAAAAAAAAACAACTTGTAACGAAAATTTTACTCAAAATTTATATTTCCCGTATGCCCTTGCATATTCATAAACTCTCACTGAATTGATCCTTATAAATCCATTAGCATCGGCTGGTACATAACCCCCGTGAACGTCCATTGAAACCAATTCCTGATTGTACAGTCCCTGTGGAGATTTCCTTCCTACAGCCTTGCAATAGCCAGGAAACAAAGCCATTACAACCTCTCCATTGACGTGCTCCTGTGACAACTCCAAGCATTTTCTTGTGTACACCGCTTCAGGACTGAACCAAAATCCATTATACACATAATCCGTCATCCGATTCCTTAGAAACGTTTTATTGCGATACACTTCCCTGTCCAAACAGAAGACTTCCAGATCCTGATGTGCTGCGAATAGAATCGTTCCACCTGGAGTTTCATACACCCCACGAGACTTCAAGCCCACGAATCTATTCTCGACGATGTCAATGCGGCCAATACCATACTTCCCACCGATTTCGTTGAGAAATTTCAATATTGCCAGAGGTTTCTTCAAAGTTTTCTTTGTCTGGATGTCCTCCACTCCGACGGGAAGGCCCTTTTCGAAATGAATTTTCAACTGGTATGGCTCTAATGAGGCCTTCCTGGGATCTGTTGTCATTTCGTAAAGGTTATCCGGAGCCTGCTGATAGGGATCTTCTAAAATCCCAGATTCGTAACTAATGTGCATGATGTTCGCATCAGTGCTCCATGGTGCACTTGGTTTCGCAGTCACTGGTATGCCCTTCTCTTCGGCATACTTGATGAGATCTAGACGACCTTGGAAGCGCTTGCAGAATTCATCATCTCTCCACGGGGCAATAATCTATACATAAACAGTATAAGGAGGGAAGCCTTCATTTAGAAAAGAAAAAACTCACCTTAACACCCGGATACAATGCGTAGGCACACATCTCAAATCTCACTTGGTCGTTGCCCTTTCCAGTTGCTCCATGGGCTATATACTTTGCGCCCCTTGATTTGGCGGCTTCCACCATTGCCACCGAAATACAAGGTCGTGCTAGGGATGTTCCCAGCAAGTAGCGTTCCTCGTAGATAAGTCCCATTTGGATAGATGGCCAAATGTAGTTCTTCACGAAGTCCTCCTTCACATCGTTTACGATGACCTACAAAAGTTATTCCAAAATGTTGAATGTGTTCTCGAGATTATCGTGATTGCGCACCTCTTTGGCGCCGATTTTCAGAGCTTTTTTCTTTGCGGCCTCAAAGTCCTCCTCCTGTCCAACATCTGCCATAAAGCAGATGACCTCGAAGCCCTTCTCCTGAAGCCATTTGAGAATGCAACTTGTATCCAAGCCACCCGAGTAGGCTAAGAGAACTTTTTCCACAGCACTCATTGAGATCTATCATCAAACTGAGGCTGTTTTTCAAAACTAAATGCAAACACAATTTTCGGATTATGCGGTATTCAGTGATAACCTTTTCAATGTCTTTCTGAGATAACACATATACAGTCGGGAGCAGAAGTAAAAACCCTCCTCTTAATTTTGAGTTTTTCTTTGGAGGGCGCTTGGGAATATTCTTAAAAAAAGACTAAACTTGCATTAAAAAAACTTCCTTCCTTGGTGGACCCTGGCCTCAACCAACAAGCCTCTCGAGCCAGCTGGGTCCAATTCTTCACAGCAAGTTGGTTGAGGTCCCCCTCCACTAAAGGGCTCCCTCTTAGGCGAGGTCTTTCTCTACTGCTCCGTCACTTCGAGCACTCTCTATCCGCTCAACATGTCCGAAGTGCCTAATTCGTTGTATTTGGGCGATGTCACTAAACAACTCGTACAGCTCCTGGTTATATCTTTTTTTCACCCCTACGTGCCACAGAGCAGGACTGGCAAGATCAGGGTTTTATACAGAGTTACTTTGGTTGGTCAAGAGAGGGTTTTGATTCACAATGCTTCCCTCGATGATTCTTATCCCAAAGCACACATCTTTGAAGAACGATGTTAATGAAATCACATGACAAGACCGTTTCCATCTTACGCGCCGGTTATTGGGGTTTAGCGTATACAAATGTAACTGCCTTTTGCACGAAACTCCAAAGAGCAGCCTGTTTTTTGATGCACTACTTGATTTCCCTCCCATTGGTACCTTCATCATGGACTGTACTATGAAACCAATCTACCGTCTTTTGATGTCATCCGCACTGGAGTTTCGATGATTTGCGTGACACTTGTCCTACGAGCCTAGTTCCAAGGATATGCCGTCTGATGCAATTACACCGAAACTCCGCCTGTTGAGCAAATTTAGAGCCAACATTCCTTGCGTTCAGGACTGCCTTTGTTCTAGTCTGAACCTGGACTGGGCTGTAATCGAATCTTCACGGATAGCTCTAAGACTAGTCAAGGGTCCATTGCTGTTGTCTTCGTGGATCCCGACAACACTAGATCTCGCTATGGTTAGGCAAACATGCCTCTGTTTTTCAAGCGGAGATCTATGGCATCCTTATGACTATTTTGTTGAGAATAGGACAGTCAGGACCTTGCTCAATCCCGTAACTCGTTGCAAAATAGTTTATGCAAGAACTCTTTGAATTCATTCGCAAGGGTAACTAGGGACACTTTCCTGTTGCTAAGCAGCTTAGGTTTAAGAAATGCCACTATCTGCGACGTCTGTGGAAATGGACGACGATACTTCGGAGGGTTTCCTTTGTTACTATCCTGCCCTTGCCCGGATCAGGTGGATCTGATGTTCTGAGTTCTGATACTGCAAGCTCCTTCTAAAGTATATACTTGAATTTTTCCAAAAATCGAAAAATTCCAGTAAGATGAGCGAAACTGAACTTCTTGGTAGCATCAGGGACCAGTTGCGTCTGATTGCTTCACTTAAATGCTTCATAACTCCACAAGAAAGTGTCTCCATCCTGGTATAAGACAAACCAGTCTTATCTAAACTTTATTCAGAAAGGATTGACTATAACCACCAGTCATTGAAATATACTTTCATGGCAGAGTTTCCAAATAAGGTAATAGAATCTCTATAATGCAATATGGACTCATTTTCTCGAAACACAAGATCCCTTCTGAATTCAGTGAAATAATTCTCTAAAACACCAGGCAACCATGAATATCAGTACTAATTTTTACATTTTGTTCTGCGCACGCACACTTGAAAAGTGGGAACACTCCGCCTACGAAATAACTACCACAAACCCGATTTAATTGGATTTTCATTCATAAATGTGTCCTGCTCTCCAAGAGACTCTGGCACGTTCTCAAGACAATGAGTGTCGTGGAAGTAAGCTTGTCCATAGCCACCACAGTCATTTCGACAAAATTCCACTGAAACACTAGGCGACCATGAATCGCAGCAGGTGGCTCAACTGAGCAAACAAGTTTCATCAGAAAGTGCAAAGTAGCTCCGCCATCTTGTTTTCTTTACGCAACCATTTGCATTCATTTATACGCGTGCATTGATATCGTGGTAAGTGTGTGCTTACTTGTTGGTTAGAATCTAGTGATGCGCAATATTTGAAGAGTATGACGAACGCAGCACATTTCATAGCGTTCTACCACCTTTGCACTATTTTTGAAGCAAACGCAAATTCAAAAGAAAAAATGACCGATTTAGCGTAGCTTAGCTACCAATACAATACGATCTAATCGGGATTAATGATGATACTATTGAAACTTTTTGCAGCAAGTGCCAGGCTTTTCGAATCGCTATGAGTTCCGCTTTGAAAACACTAGCAGAGTTCGGGAGACGGAAGGGCTTCGATATATTTAGTTGATCAGAGGAGATGCCTGCTCTGATCTTGCAGTCCATCTTCGAACAGTCCGTTTAAATACCTATATCATAGTTGCCTGTAAAGTTTCCATTCCCCCATTCTTCTCTCGAAGGTAGTGTAACCTAAAAGGATTTCGTTTAGAATCGTTTCCAAGATCCTACAGCCGAGTAGCCGAGCCGAGTATTTTATATGAAGGTGGCGTATACGTAACCAATTTTTTCCATACATTTCTGTTGTCTATACACAAAGCGAGGCAGTAGTTACCTCAAATCTCTTGTGATGTCCACACCCGTTGATCGTGTACTTTCTTAAGATTTTCGATATTGTACTTCTTGCTTATGGTCATCTTCGGCCGGAAGCTCCATTTTTACCGAATATTTTATTGGAGGCATAGAAAGCTACATTTGTTTTCTTTACCCGCTGTTCCTTATTCGGCTTCCAACTGAGTTTCAGATCAAGAGTCGTGCTTAGGAATTTGTAAGCATTTGTAAGAATTTGTTGTCTGATCATTTGGTTTGGAGGAGTGAACTCTGGAACGTTAATTTCGATGCTACAAAACCATTATTTCGTTCTTTTCCTGATTTACCCCGAAGCCACTGCTTGTGGGCGATGAGTTTACCTTATCCGGAGCACTCTCCATGATTTGACTTAATCGTGGAGAGAAACACTTTCTTGACACAAGTATAACCGCATCATCTCCCTATAAAGCCGCACTAGACTTTTATTAATTGCTATGAGCCATACCGAACGAGAGATAACACCTCTCTGTGGGGTGACTCTATTTATTTACAATGCTGTTGTAGTCAACAACTGTATTGGTTGCTACGCTAAATCGTTTATTTTCGTTTTTGAATTTGCATTTGCTTCAAAAATAGTGCAAAGGTGGTGATAAAGGTAGCACGCTATGAAATGTGCTGCGTTGTCATACTTTTCAAATATTGCACATCACTAGATTCTAGTCAAATGCACTAGCCACGATATCAATGTATGCAGATGGTTGTGTAAACAAAGCAGGAGGGCGGAGTTATTTCGCATTCACTGGTGCAACTTATTTGCAGTCAAAAGCTCAGCTGAGCCACCTGCTGGGATTCATGTTCGCCTGGTGTTTCAGTGGAATTTTGTCGAAATGGCTGTGGTGTGGCTTCGACAGCTGACTTGCTAGGTAGGAGGAGTTTTTTCGCTTTCCAAGTGTGCGTGCGCAATGCAAATTGTAGAAAATAGCTTGCTGGGTGCTTTCTGAAATTCCTGGTTGCCTGGTGTTTCAAAGAATTATTTTACTGAATCTGATGCTGTTAAATGCTTGTGTCTTTTCGGGAAAATGAGTCTTCGACGTTGGGTTAGCGCCTCTACTCCTGACTTTATTAATATTGTCACCTTGTTTTGAAACATTTATGGATATTCTTACCAATTTCTGTCGACCGGTTGGCTAGTTGTACATAATGATTGTTGGTGGTGTTGTCTTCACAGCTTCTCTGGCGGGATGTCCATATATTGTAATTCTAGACATTCTATTTCTTTATTTGGAAATTCTGCCATAAAACTATATTTCGTATCCTTTCTGAATAAATTTAAGATTAGAATCGTTTCTCTATATGAGGATACGTTATCTGGCATGCATACCATCCATTGACTAAGAATACCTTCTAGACTTCACTTGTTGAGTGCCTCTTGAATAGCTACAGTATGGATGTTGTTCAAGGCCCTGTCTATGTCCAAAAAGGTGGCAGGGCATAGATCTACAATCCATTCACTAACAATACCTTCTACACCAAGTTCGGTGAGAGACTCCTGAATAGCTTCAGTAAAGGCCCCTTCTATGTCCAAAAAGGTGGCAGGGCATAGATCTACAATCCATTCATTAACAATACCTTCTGCACCTAGCTCGGTGAGAGCCTCTTGAATAGCTTCAGTAAAGGCCCCTTCTATGTCCAGAAAGGTGGTATGGCATAGATTTACAATCCATTTACTAACAATACCTTCTACACCTAGCTCGGTGAAAGTCTCTTGATTAGCTTTAGTATGGGCGATGTTAAAGCCTCGTTCTATGTCTAGAAAAGTTGGCTGAGCTCTACTCGAAGACTAATGCGTAATAAAACATTTCCTTGTTTTTAAATATTTTATTTTAAGCAATTTTTATTGAATTTCATTTTTTGTGGACTCATTTTCATTTTACAATACACATTTATTTATTATATTACTCGTAGTATAGTTTATATAATCATATTCTGTTTTTTTTTTTTTTCTTACATTAAAAATATTTTCAAATAAGTTTTTTTTCCATTTTTAATTCCAAAGAAAAATGTACAATAAAACATTTCCTCACAATGTAATCGGTTTTTTGTTTTATTCTAGCGAAAGAGAGAGTAAAATACGTGTTTTTCTTTTAATAGTTTTTAAATAGATATCTTGTAATGTCTTTAAAACAATTCAGCACTTTCTGTTTCATTGAATTTTGCGATATTATTACTTTTTCTACATTTAACGAGTAAAATGCTTCGTGCTGATTATAAATAATTATTATTATTTACTTATTATAGGTACCTAATATGTTATTCTATTAAATAATCAATTTTTTTTTTGTTTTACTTTTCGTGTAGGATTTATTGAACTATGTTTTATTATTTTTGTTTGCCTTGTGTAGTGCTTTATAAATATTCTCTCTATATATATGATTTAGGTTTAATTTTTGTTTTTTATAAATACAAACAAGCTAAGACTCTGTTTTTGTTTCTCTTCCTTTGTCTATTTAGAAGATCAAATGTTCTATTTAAATACGTTTTGTTATGTTTTATTTATTTTAAAAGCACACACTTTGCTTAATATTTTGTTTGGGTTTACATAGACACACAGTACTCGTAAAGGTGAGATTTTTTTTCAAATATTTTTCTAGGAGTAAGAAGCGGGGGCTGTACCCGTTCTTTTGTTGAATTTTATGGTTTGGGGAGGGGGGATATTTAAAATTTAATTTATATTCATATTTGTTTGTTCTAAGGTACCGTATGAATAATTTTACTTTTCTCTTTAAATATATTTGTCTATATTAGAGCTCGGAGTAATGTAGAAAAATGGTGAATTTTAATTTGTAGATATAGTAATGTTTACTTCTTTTTTTTACATTATATCTCTATGTGCGTAAAACATAAATTTTATTTATTAATATTTAGAAACTAAAATTATACCACAGAATGGGAAAATATATGTATATATGTAGAATTAAAGCTAATTATTAAAAGAAATGAAGTAAAATCGTTTTATTATACATTGTTTTGATAGTTACTTCGGTTTCTTTATGCTAATTATGGCGATACCGTCTCTTTTTTTTATAGGGAATGGTTGAAGGAAGCGAATAGGTTTCAGATTCGAAAATGTGTAATGTAGGTATGATACTTTACTGGATAGCAATTCGAATGGGGAAAGGGATACCAAATAGCTAGTTAGCCTACAGAATAGAGCTAAACTAAGTAAATACTTGGCGCTTCTCACAACCATTCGTGCTGTGCGTGTTATATTCTTTACACGAATGGAAGGGGCCTACTGTTTAATGCCGCATCCGAAAGGCAATTTGTTATTTGAGAAGCTTTCTCAGGACAGTTGTACTCTCGGATGGGGCCAAGAAAAACTTTTAGTTATTACGACTGGAATTCGAACCTTGAACAACCCCTTGCCCTATAGTCCAACGCACTAACCACTGAGTCACGGCGCCCAGGACGATTCCATAGTAAGTATATTTTATTGGATAGCAATTCGAATGGGGAAAGGGGTCCCAAATAGCTAGTTAGCCTAAACAGTTTTATTTGTATTCCAATTCCAATCTTGGAACCTCTTCACTTCCAGCACCATGCCACTTTGTTTAAATGTTTAAAAAAAAAATAACAAATCATATGATCGATCTTGAGCCTACAATTAAAAGTTTTAAGCCAAGACAAAAAGTAAAATCAAATTTTATGTCTTAAAACCAAAGTTATACACACTAAGCTTTACATATACGAATACAAATAAGCTTAAACACACCACATGGAAATATTATAAACAAATTCGAAACTTGTTACATGAAATGAATTTCGTTTTACTTCAAAGTGATATACAATTATGTAAGTTTTTCACAAAGTCTACTCAATTAAAATGGTTTTTTTTTAAAAAAAAATTGCTTGATTCTTAGGCAGTTATGAGAGTATTATAACTTTTTTTTTCTTTTCAAAGATATTCCACTGTTTTGTGAGAAAGAAAAATAATTTAAAAAAGGGTGCTGTTTCTATTTTTAGTTGGAATATTCCTAGAATTCCTTAAAGTATTTTAGATTTTTCTTCTTGCAATGAACATTTGGTTTTCTTAAAGTTTAAACTTAATCTCATGTTTGCATAGATTGCAGAATGTTTTTTACTTTTTTTTTGCATATTTTGTTTTGCACAGAAAAACGTTTGCACTAAAATATATATATATATTATTTTATTTTGTATTTTATAAGATTAATAAAATGTATTCTCCTTAATAAATAAAAGTGTTTACTAATCTATTTAATTTCTTATTTTTCTTTTTGAAATTAATTAATGCTTGCTTTAGCGAGAACTTTTTAGCCTCGACCTATGTTGGGCATAGGACTTTCAGAATGTAGTCTGTGAGTAGTGTTGGTACGGTTGGACTATCTTCGTTGATTGCTTTCAGGACTGTTGAAATAGGAAATAAATAAAAATTAAATTGCTAGAGAATGAATGTAAAAATGGAGATGATTAGGTGATTCATAAAACAAATCCTTGTGGACATACGGGAGGACAAAAAAAACAGGCAGTTATGGAGAAACAAAGAGAGGGCGTATTGCACTACTATCTATACTGAGGGAATTTGAAGAGGAAAGCAAAGTACATCAATGTCGTATCTATGTTTAGTTGGACTGAAGCATCTGATTGGCAGTAATATGCGCCTAGAATATCTATCATGAGATCTTCAGTAGGAGGAGGTGCAGCGAAGAAATTCTTTCAATGGAAACAAGAGTATGTCGTATCTGTTAAGCAGAGAAACAGATCAAATTAGCTGCAGAACTTGCAAAATGAAGATGAAGACCTGTGACACAAGTATGGTGATTGCTAAAGAAAGGAGACAAACCACTTATTCAAATGCACCACATCGAAATATTTAGTCCTGTTGGCTGACTCTGTAGGAGAAGATTCAATGACGAAGAACAAATGCATGTAAATCGATTGGGATAGTTTGAGCATGTGCTTCGGTCTGTAGTCTGCTCATTCAACACTGATAGTATAGTAGAGAAAGACATAGTAGTTCGGGTGCACAAGTAGAATGGGACTTTAATTGAGAAGTGCGCAGCTGGAAAAAGGACGGAGATAGTTGGAGATGATTGTTCATCGAGGTTCAGATTCACCTCAAACTATTGCGGCACCGGAATATGTATGAAAGGCACCCAATAAAGTGAGTTACAAAAGCGTCAAGTTGCTGAGAAAGGAACTGGTACAGAAGTAGGGTCATGATGCGCATGGCTTTCGGTCTTAACTAGCCTGGACGTTTGCTTCCATCACTGGTTACAGGGGCATATATGAACAGAGGCGTATAAGATCCAGTTCAATGAAATGTCTGAGGCCCTTCTGCACCACAGACACGGTTAAAAATCAACTTAACAAATTGTTGTCACTTCCGTCGGCAAAATAATTAGGCTCAAAACTCCACAAACACAAAGGACCACAGTGATGATCTATAGAAAGTTTATGTTGAGGTAAGTAATGCACAATAAGCAGAACAGAGTGGGGTGCTTTGAAAGAAAAATACTTTGCCGCATATTTGCACACAAAGAGGACGAATGGAGTCGACGATTTGACCCCGAACTCGATGAGCGAATGGACATCTACCCAAAAGATTTTTTGAACAACGGATACCAAAATGATTGGTTTAACAAACTGGGAGCAGCTTTCCCGGGCACAAAGAAACTGAGGCTATCCTGTTTCTCTCGTAGTAAATCTTTTTCAAATAAAGGGGGAAATGCAAAAGCTGTTTTTGGCGGTTCATGAGCCATGAGCCGAGAGTAATATGCTTTTCTAAGTGATTCGGATTGCTCGGGAAGTATTTTCCATATCCTCGAAGGTTTTTCGATTTATCATACACGAGTCTGAATGATTTTCTTTAGAATGTTGTTTGCATTTTTGTGGGTTTCTCTCTAGAGTTCTGCATCTTTAGCATTCCTTGAAAGCTTAGCTTAATTGAATAACCAACGTGAATAAGATGAACCTCTTTACAGCAACAAGGTGATCATTTTAGCTTGCCAGCTTAGGCTTAAGGCAGTTGACCAATAGAGGCATTCTTTCGAAGACTACAAATCCATGTAGCACGACTTCTTTATTAGAAGCCTATGGCTTCGTATGGCTCGTTTCCTGTGTGCCCATAGTTTTGATAAAATTTTTTATACGGAGTACACGCTTATGCCTTGGTTGGCTTGATAACTATTGCGTTTACTTACTCTTTATCAACACCTGTAGCGCTTGATTATTAGGTGTACCATTTTCCATGTGATAGGGAATGACTGTGGTTAGATATTTGGGATCTTGACCTGAAACACAAAGAGTTCATAATTATTTATAAGAAAAAAAGTACGATCAACTGATTTTAACTAACCCTGTGACTTTCCACGTTTCTTTTCGACATGAAATTGTCTTCGTTTATTTTGTACGGCCAATAACAACGAAATGAACGTGTTTTTCAATTCCTTTTCATATTCCAATTCGTCTCGCAATGCCAATTCGTTAATAAGCGTCTCACTGAATTCCTGGATTAGGACTTCCATTTCCATGTACAATTCATTTAGCTGAGATATTGATAGATATTGAAGTTCTGCAGAGAAAAACAAATGATTAGAATTCTATTAATTAAATAAAACAAAGAATTTGTGATCATTTTATGTGGCATTGAGGAGTTGTCGTTTCTTTGGGGAGGACAACTCTTTTTAAACCACACACTCGTAGTGCGTGTCATCATCGGACATGTGTAACAAATGACACGGAAACAAAAATTTGGAGAAGCTGGAAGACATTAATAGAAGTGCGTGGGCGTTAAATGTCTCCAGAAGAATGAAAAAAATAAACATTAAACCAGCAGTGGAACTCAAGAATAAAAGAATGAGGTCAACAACTATTCTGCGCGCTGATGAATCTCTGTTGGTTGGAGTAGAAGTTGTAGTTGTTCTGTTTCTTGGTTACATAAAATATACTTGGACATTGAAATATACCTTCAAAGTACCGACAATAGGTTTGGGACTTGTAGACTGAGGATGATGATGATCTAATAGTCTTTGGTTAGCATGTGGAATGTACGACCTGAATATTAGCTCCTCATTTTCCAAAGGAATTCCATTTCAGTCGAAGTAGCAAAGTATTGGAATCGAGATGAAAGAGAAAATACTCTACATTCTCTAAGCTTCTGCGTACGACCTATTGCCTGCCACTGCCCCGGGAAGTTCCAATGACATGTCATAGGGCTAGATACGATTTTAGAGCTTCGATCCTCTACATAACAAGACATAAGCAATGTGTAACGCTGGTAATCTGTTCTTAAGAGATATGTCTTAGTCATCATACCTAAGTATTTCTGCTTTGAGATATCGAAGAAGGAGTCCGACGAGTTCAGCCGTCTTTGAACCAAAATTTTCAAATCGTTTGAGTCCAAAGATTTTTCGGGCTAAACTCCATGCTAGGGGTGCAGAAAATTTGATCAAAACGAGCTTAAGTCACGCGGTTATCTGGAGATTGATCGATAAGCAGAAGCAATTTCGCAATACAACCACAACTGGTGATAGCAGAAGCGAACTCAATTCCCTCCTTGTACCGCATGATGGTGAAGACAGTGAAGCGTAGTGTGTGATTCTACAAAAGAAATTCGGCAACAAGCTGAAGAACTGCGAGTTATGTTCTAAGGAATGGAGGAAGGGAATGCTTGTCTAACTCTCAGAGAAGGAATAGCTAGTAGAGAGTATAAGATTCCTGCAGCGTTGACCACATTAGTATCATAATAATGTGGGCAGGATTAGGTATATGCTCGGGCTCAACAGACCTAAGTGAGTGTAGTTACTGATTTCAGTTCCTTGAACGGGCGTATGTGAGTGCTGGCTCAAGGTGGTTACAACTGTTTTACATTTCATCTGTGCACGTTGCCTGGGCTCCCACGGAGTGCTATCAACTAATCTGGGTGCCACTATGACCAATTTGTAGAAAATTACTTCCAAGAACCTGTGCCTGCATTCTTATAAGATCACTTGGACCCAAGAATTGATGCCGGCCGATCGCAATTCTATACGAAAACGGTCTCGTCTGAACGCTATCAAAACGCTATTACATCCACCAAAGTTGATAACAATGCTGACGATGAAGTCAATCGAAATCGGTTCTAAGCCATGTTGACGGACTATTTTTAGAATAGGAAGAGGATGACTTGAAGTATGTGTGGTTTCAGCAAGTTGATGCCACATGTTACACAACTGCCCAAGCAATCGAGTTGTTGATTGAATTTCTTTCCAGAGAGGCTTTACAGGATTTCAGGATACTTGATCAGTTCTAAGACCACTCTACTTCTCAAGAAGATGGCAAAGCAATTCAATATTCAATTTAGACAGATGTTTTCCATACGAGGACCACTCTGTACAAAATTCTTTCGTAAAAACGAGTTCCTACGAATATTGGGTAAACTCTAGACCCAAGCACATATGTACATATAAAACCCGGATTAATTGCCCTCGAGAATTCAGTCCGATTCCCCCATAGAATCAATAAAAAGAAGAAAAAACCAACAAAGTAAACTTCCCATAAAGGATTAGCAATCAACTATGACTGACAGAAAGCCGAAGAGCACTCGCATCGCATTCTTCAAGCCTCCACTTGCTTGTTCCCAATAATTGGATTATAGAAGTTCTTCTGTTCGTCCTCTTTATAAAGAACTCAATAAGTACATTCCACAGAGACACTCCGATCTAAAAGCGGAAATCCAATAAAGTTCACCACTTCCCTTCGCCACTAATTGGTTGTCCTACTTTCGAACAACAACCCAGTGCAGCCATTAAAAAATGTTCATTAAGAAAATTCTTCATACAACACTCTGTCGTATACTTACTGTCCGCATACAATGGGGCACCCAGCACTTCCTTTGCCTTCTCCATGACTTCCGATTCCAGTACATCGTCCTCGGATGGTGTCGCTTCGTCCATGATATCATCGATTTCTTTGATAACCTCTTCGACGCTTTTTATCGGTTCATCCTGCTCTGGATTCAGCCCATTCAATATTAAAGCATGCATATCGAGATCATTGGCAACAGCCTCATCCTCACTGGACAGGTCATTCAATTCGTCCATAATACCGTTTGGTGTTTGTGCTGCTCCAACTCCAACACCACCGACGGTCCCACCACCAGCAGTTATATTTTGTTGACGACGATTTTCGGCCAAATTCAATGTTGGCATATGCATCTGACGGGTGTAGGATTTGGACCAATCGATTGGGAGAATGTTCCCAAAGTTGCCTGTGATTGTCCACCACATTCTGCAAAAAAAAAAAAAAATGGAATATTGATTAGTTTTGGGTTAAATTCCTTTCTGTGGGGGCAGGTTGGAGGATTCGTACAAAATGGAAATTTTCGGATTCAAATTGCTTTTTATCCAACAGATGACGGCGTGCTTGGGTAAAGTAGGGCACGTCGATGGTACACAGGATTGTTCAAATGGGCGAGGGAGTTTGAAAAGGATGTAGGACCAAGCGATTCCAAAGGAAAAAAACAAAATTCGTGTATGAGAAACGGAGCCAGAATAATGTGCAAATTTGTTCTGGTAATTTTCGGGCTATAAGCTTTAGGGGTTCGCCAAACATACTCCGACTTTGTTTTAGTAAAACTTTGGTACAAACTTAACCTTTGGATCGAATAGGTCCATATGACCCTATTTTCGGTGTAACGTTGCAACAATCAGAGGTGCCATGCGTACCTGGCCTACATCACCACTAGAAACTACTTTATCTGTCTTCATCTGGAGGACGACCTCTGAATGCGCTATTAAGCTGGAGCTACCGTGTAAGTACAAACTAGATTACCAAAAGGGGCACGTATTCCACTAGTACCTGCTGGTAGGCTATTTGAGGTCCAAATATTGGACCATAAAAACTGGTCTTCGGTACCGGACCCAAAGGCCTGATCTATAGTTCTTAGACAGATCGAAGATAGAATTTGTAGTTAAAGCTGGTGTCTTCGGATCCACCATCCCAAAGGTTCAATAGCTGTCGAAATGTGTCCCACGGTATTCCACGGTATTCTGAACAAGGTTAAACCCTTGTGAAGGGATTAACATATTTTTCAGAAAGCCAGGTAGCCAGCACAGATTTCTGTCGTCCTGAACACTCTTCAATTTCTACTAGAAACAAAAAGGGTGATACTCGGATGGATCTCTGGTCATCAAGGATTTGCAGGCAACGACTCAACTGTTGAACTAGCTTGAGTTGGCTGGGTATATGCGTTCATAGGTCCTGAACATTGCTGTGGTGTTAGCTGGGCTGCCGAGGATTAATAATTGGGAACTCGAAAGAATAGTCGGCTGGAGAAATGTCCTGAGGCTGAGACAAAGAATTAAAACTTTTTCCTGCAAGAAAATCCTTAATGGAAACAACGACAGTATTAAAAACCTGGCTTAGGTATTAGCTCAACTATCTTAATCAGGTAAAATGCAGGTTTTAGTCCGAATGCAGGCCGTCAAAATTAAATGACAAGCCAAGTAATGGACAACATAAGGTTTAAGGTTTAGTTTAGTTGAAGTGGCTGCTAGCGTAGAGGGCCAACACACTTAGACCAGCAGTAGGTCCATTGTGATACCCACGGTAGGATAGATAGGAGAAAGTTTGTCTCTACCTTCTGGTTAAACCATTGTGAACATCTGATGAAGGGGAAGAGACTCTTGGTATACATATTTGTCAGATCATCCAAATCGTTCTAAAAAACGGCTCCTAAGTGGAGCTTCTTCCTGTGAGAGAAAGCTGGGTTCAAACAAAGTCGTAAAAAGGACTGTACTTTCGGTTTGCGTGTAGCGATTTATATCCCTAAAGTGGCTTTATCCTGGAAAATGGTCCTACAATTCCCTAAAATTTCACTGTGCTTTGACACCCAACAAAAGTGAATGCTGAACCATCTTCGTGAGATCGATTTCAAGGATTCGGTAGCTCCTTAGTAGATATCTCCTTTTCTCTAAACCAAGATAATACCCCTCTATTCGCATCTCCACCTAGACCGTCCTTGAGTACATTCCAGAGTAATCTAGAAGGGTGTAGTCCATATGTTCGGGAGCTACATGCTCCTTATAGCATGGCAAAGAGTCCTTCAATATTTTCTATGCCTTATTCTTGAACATTCCAGTTTAACGTTCAATGGCAAGAATACGATCACAGATGCAAATGGCTTCGTTTACAAAGAGCCTTAGGCATCAGGAATGGTTACACATTATATCCTGATCGTGCAGCAAAATAGATTAAAGTACTCGAGTGTCTCGTGCAGGAACTTGCACCTTTTTGCTTTCGAGTAGTTCCATGACGCATCAGAAAGAATCAATTAAGACTATAAGCCTCAGTCATCTGGCCAAATCGTGAATTTAGCGATACTAGCTAGGAGATAGTTACATCGTCCTAGAAATGACGCAAAGATCATGACCACAAAAAGCAATATATTTTGAGTGCGGTACTGACTCCATAGTACCTGAGATCAATGTGTTTCCCCTTAGATGTGCAGACACATGTGGAATGCACTTTCAACTATATTCCTGTGGAAATACCCTAGACAGAGTGCATCTGTAGAAATACTATATCCAACTGGTTACACTAAGTTGGAATAAAAGACTAGCCAAGCTAAGAGATGAATCTACAAAGCTTCTTAATAAAGCTGAGGATTAAGTATAAGTCAGGGACATCCTTTTGGTAGACTCTTTCGAATATGCAAAACCATATTCCCAAGGCGGTGATGCTAAGAGAAAGGGAAATCGGTTGAAACTGCCCTTCACTCATTAGTAAGCGTCTTAAGATTGCAAAGAATATACCTTGGTATTATTCCTGAACATTAATAGGAACGTTTAACAAGGTCGAACCACAGGATAGTATAAACGCACTGACAAGGCTTGGAATCGACGGGTGCGAAGCCACGGCTGGGAGATTTGTTAGTAGATGTAGACCACAAGGAGGTATAACACCCACCTTCTTTGGAATGCCTTTAATCCTGGAAGAGGATCGCTATTACTGTCTCAGGAAAAGACCTGATCTTCTGCCGAATGCTCTCTCTAAGTTCCCTAAATGGATCAGAAAATGTGGACTAGTGTTCAACTATCAGAAAACTAAACTGGTGCTCTTCATAAGAAAATACTAAGTTCCCAGCCTCATTCCACCTAATCTGCTTAAGGCTCATCCTAGACAGTAAAGCTGATGAAGGCTCTGTACAGCTGAAACTGTAACATCATATTGCGCATTGGCTCTCTGTGTCTGTTGTCAGAGCGATACTCACGTATGGCGTGATCGTCTGGTGGACAGCCCTGGATTAAGTTCAGTCGTGTGGAATGCATCTAGTCATTGGAACCCTAAGGAGCACTCCGATCGCAACTATGGACATATTATTGCACATGCTTTTGCTTGACATATATTGGAAACAAGTGGCAGCGAACGCCCCTATTCGCATGAAGGCAAGCCTTCTGTGGACCGGTCTGCTGAGTAATCTATTCTTTGAATAAACAGTACCCTCCATGACTGCCTGGGAGGGTAGTATAAAGTGGATCCGTCAGCTTCTACACAGACTTTGTCACATTTAGGTCAGGTCAGCGACATTCCAAGGAACAGTATAGCCGACGAGCTCGTCAGCCATGGCAAGACTGTCAATTTCATCGGAGAAGGACTCTCTCTTTCTGTCTTAATCAAGCAAAACTGGTCAAACTGTACAACGTGTTCTATAACGAAACAGATCTGGCCCAAGTTGGGTCTCAATCGCTCCAACAGTCTAATAAGACTAAAAAGATGTTTTTGGATCATTGAGAGCCATGCCTTTGGAATGGTCTCCCGTCAAATGATTCGATTTCACCTCCTCTGCACATGCCAAGCTCACTCAACTCGAAGAGTATTCTATTTTACCCAGGATGCATCTCCAAAGACTTCCAGGAATATTAAAGCAAAGCATTGTCATTATGTTTGCCGATGGGATTACTCCAGAGCTCTGAAGAATAAGAAATTCTAATTACAGACATAATGACGAATGGTTTTACTGGAGACCCTGCAGACCAGCCATGGATACGAACCACAAAATCTATGTGAGAACTAGTCACAGTGTAACTCCAGCAATTAACAAGTTGGATCTCGTTGGGCTGCCACCCAAATCCCGCATAGACCTGCCAGCACGAACTGCACCGCCAACTCAAAAACCCCAACCATAGCTGGGATTAAAAACTGTGTCACTGCGCATCAAATTAAACTTTTATATCGAAAAGCAGTAAAAAAGGAGAAAAGCAAAATGGTGTAAAACGAATCGTGTCCTGTGCCTCGCTGCATCCTCTTTCCCATGAACTGCAATGAAAATCAGAAACTTTCCAATAAGCCTTAAGGAGGTTAGTTACACCAACGTACACAGCACACTACCGCCCCGCTTATAGCCAGGCGCACATCAGCAAACATCTGCCGTGGACAGACATTAATTATGTTCTTTGCGAAGGCCCAGTAAGTATCTGGGAATGTGGAGCATGTTACGCAAAAGTAGGTGGCTAAGTACTTGACAGCTATAACCTACATAGTTTGGCATAGAATTTGTCGCATTCACCAGAGATAGCTCCTATCCCTGTGTATACACGTGTTTTAAGGACACTTAAAGGGCTTTCAGCGAACACTTCATGGTGTGTATTCGAATCAAAATATCTTGTTTTCGAATAGAGCCGACTCAAGGTCAAAATTATTTCATTTTCTTGAACTCATTCGCGCCGGAAATTGCTTGCAAATACGTACATATGTACTGCCAATCGATTCAACTAGCTGTCTTGCGTCATTCGCGCAATTACAATACGAAAACTATTCCAGATTTACATCTCGTGTGTGGGGGGTCTGGTGCTCTGAAAACTTTTGCACACATGATTGAACGTTCAGAAATAGCTTTTCTATTCAATACACGGCGCTGAAAAACTACATATTTACATCGATATCGATTTTTCCTGACTACCCACTGGAGCCACTATGTGCAGTAATTCGCGTAAATATTCAACGAGGAGGCGACTCTGAATTGTATCCATTTTGGCAAGCAGTCAGGGCGAATTAATTCGTATTTACGTAAAATTTCGAATTCGAATTCGTATTCGTGAGATTACCGTTGACATTGACGAAGGGATTAAGAATGAACATTGTTTGTGTAAAATAGAGATCTGCATTTGGAATGGAACGTAGTGCATTACTTGATATGAAGACTTAATCAGCAGCTGTCAAACGAGTTGCAAGGAGTCCAGTCAACTGTCAACAGAAATGAAAAAAACGATGAGAACTTGGAACACAACCACGCTCAAATGTGACACCTGTTGCTACTATATGTATGTAGGTCTGTTCGCGTACTTTCTGCACTAAAATTATGCAAATTCAAGGAGAGGGGGTAACATTCTCTCAGAGAGTGGTAAAATCGCAAAAAAGTAAACGAACGCGAAAGCTACGAAGTTCACCCACTTTTTAGACGTCTAAAGCAAATGTATGCAAATACACCAACAACAAAAAATTTCCTGCAGGTATCTGACAGATTTGACAGCTTTCCTAAAACAGTGCAAAGAAATTTCCTGCACTAAAATTCGTTGTCTGGGGGAATTTTTTACTCTCTCGTGGGCGCTCTCTTCTACGAAAAACTACGAAACTTTTGCGTACTCGAACAGGATTTGATGACCTTTCGTAGATTTTCGTGAAAATTCTTTGTATTCTTTGGGGAGTACGCGAACAGACCTTATGTAGATGAGAAGACTTACTTCGTGTAATGACAGGGCCTGTCAAAAACAGTAGACGTCAAAATTTTACCGACATGAGGGAGAGAAGCTCAGTTGAGCAAATCGTTTGAGATCCTTTGGGACGGGGCAAGCTGGGTGCATAGACGACGGAGCTAGTACGGAATGCTTTAAAAATAGTGAACAACAACAAATCTGGAATCAGGAAGGGCGGCAACTCTGTAAATTGCAAGAAAGTTCCTAAAAGAGTTTCAGATAGAGATTGGAAAATGCCACGTCTGGTGGTAATTAGTAGAGGAAAAGTAAAATACACGATCCGTAGGCCCTTGTATGATACATTCCAGGAACAACAATAGGTAGGTTAGTAGGTTGCCGCCACACTTAGGCCAGAGGTCCATTGTTATACCACATGAATCTTAAATCTTCTAAAGACTATCTTTGGAATATAAAGTACTGGAAGCAATTGATGTTGGATGTCTTCTGCAAGCGGAGATAGCTTGACACTTACAAAGGAAGTGGAGAATCGTTTTTTCCTCTTCTTCGTCGAGCGTAACCCAGTGGCAAGCCTTCAACCAGATCTCTCTGAGGCAGTCTGCCCATCTACGACTGGTTTTGTTCACAGGATTGATCTCAAGCAGTTGCTGGTATGCTAATGAAACCGGTAAGGTCATGGAATAAATCCTGTGTCCCGAGATCCAAATGAGGTGAATGTTGAATTGTTCAACCAAAAATGTTTGCCAATTTTTGAAGTAAATGGAAAAACAGTTCAAAAATTTGATCGTGGCTTGACTATCGGCATAAATATTGATATCCCGATTAGATATCACATTATACTTCAGCCAAGACAAGGTCTCTCTGATCGCCATGATGGTTGGCGAAGACACCTTCTTCTACTCCTGATTGTGTCTCTGATCAGTCCGTGTGGAAGGATATCCTCCCGTGTGGTGTAGCTACAGATCTTCCTCCCAATCTTGACGGGATATGAGTAAAATTTCTGGGAAAGAAGTCTGAAGCAGCGAAACCTCTCCAGTCGTTTAGACATGATTCACGAAACGAAATGGTTACAGTCGAGGACACTTCATGTATGCTAGAACTGAATGTCAGGTTTGTCTTAAGAAGGCTGAATCATTTGAATATCCTCAGGTGTCACGGATAAGTAGATGAATACCCCAACAAACTTAGACGGCGCAACTAGAGGTAGTCAGCTGAGGAACGGGCTAACTGGAGAAGGCGGTACGTTCAGGCTTACGTACTGAATACGTTTTCTAACTGCCACTCCCACTACTAAGTGAGGAACTGAAGGTGCTGAGTTCTTCGTGTGAAGTTTGGATTTCAATGTCTTTAGAAGCAAAGTCATTCTTTAGGAGCTGATTGCAGAATAGGTGGGCAGTATAGGTCCCAAGAGTGCCACTCATTCCAATGTTCATTACTGCCAATTGCCCCTTCACCTCCATGTTTTCAATCGGCTACTGCTTTCACTTTCAGCTTAACCGCTTCGGCCACCAGAATTTCAAGTGTCTCCATATTTGACATGCCCGCCCGCCACCTACCTTACACACAGACGACAGTCCATGGATTCATTTGTCCCGATCTCAACCCCCGGGGCTCCAAAATTCGAAAGTGATAAATTACAGTCCAAACCAAAGATGAAGCAACAGCAAACAGCAAAATACTTAATCATTCTTTATTGTTGCACAAGTGGCAGGTCTATCGCAATCGATTGTAGGAGAGACAGATACTTTTTCCTTCACCTGAAAACCACTTACGGGCAGAAAAAAATGTGTATAAACTGCGTGACAATCCGTCACTTGAAACTTGTGACGCAATGCCTAATCAATTTATATCGAGTCTATAACTTGTTTTTATTTTTTTGTGTAAATTTTTACAAGTGACCGTTAGTTGAACGTTAAAAGTAAGTTTATGTATCTAAAAATGTGTAAAATAGAGGTCAGGCACGCTGTTTCAGTTGGATTACATCATGCGGCGTTGTAAGGGCTGGGAGTGAGAGTCCTTGACCGAAAAGTGCCTGATGTCATAATTTTTTGTGGTTTGGTGTAAGTGGGTGTCGATGAGGAGAGAAAGTATCTATTCGCACGAAAAGGTGCAGATGGCTTTAAAAACGGAAATGGAAGCAACTTCTGAACTGAATATAGCAAAGGGTACTAACTTCAGACAGGTATATCTGTCAAATTGCAAGATTGCAAACTGTCAGTGTCATTTTTATTCAGTGATGACATACGTTACTTTAGAAAATTGGTTTCAAAATGTGGCCCAAACTCATAGACAATCGACCATCCGAGACTGCTATTGGCCGTATTGTTGACAGTTTTTGCACGATTTTCTTTGAAAGATGCAATGGCAAAGAGACGCATAGGAGGAGTGAGTTCTGAGAAGAGAATAATGTATCCTTTCAGGAGAGTCTTGAAGAAGATCCGCTTTGTATTTTTCCGTCCACTGTATGGAGAATTTCGTGCAAAGATCTTGGTTTGAAGACTTACAAGATCGAGCTCAAGAATGACCATCGTTTGACTCAAACTTTTGACGAATGGGCCGCAATTCGTATCCCGATTGAATGGCATTAATGCGGAAGAGATGTGGTTTCTCACAGCAAACTTATTGAAGGGAACATTCGATGAACGCATAATTTTGCGCCGTGGACATGTAAATGAACCTCCAATCTCCTCCTCTTGGGTGACTTGAGGTAGTTTATACTGACAAACCAACAAAATTCGTTGAAATACGACCACAAATGCTGGAAAAGTAGTCGAAAACTTAGTCTCCCTGGTGAGATTCATCAGATCCAGGCATGGTGGGCATGGGCATATAGAGATTCTCTCTGTGCAGTATTCTTGGTCACTCCGATGGCCCAGGAAACCACGAAGCAGACAATCTAGCCAAAAGAGACATTGAAGATTGCATGCCTACGCGCCATCGTGTACGGTTTCTAGAAATGTGTCTCAGTTCTCCCCAACTCTTTCCCAGTTGCCGTGCTTCCTGTTCTGCGCCACGTCCTGAGTAAGCGGGTTCCATTGCATCGCGTGGTAGCTATGTATGACTTGTCACCCTTTCGGAGAGTATGTCATAGTATTGTTGTGCCTATAGGCCCATGGTCCGTTCTCTGATAGATTTGTTCGTTAGAGATACGGTTTGGCCAGAAGTCTCTAGAACCCTCATTGGTTTCGTAGAGACATAGCTTTCCTCTGGCAATCTGTGTAATACTTCATATGGTCCATCGAAGTCCAGCGTACCAAGGATGTCACCCAAAGCATAACGGATGTCGGGAAGTGATTTCCTCACTATAGACCAATGCCCTACATAGTTAGACTTACTTACTTACTTACTTACTTAACGGGCTCCCGACCCGTGAAGAGTCCCTGCCTGAGACACGGTAGCCTTCCATTCCCTTCGATCCCGGGCACGCTGCTTCATGAGTTATGCGGCACAGCTGCATAAGTTTTGCTGGGATCCCGAATTCGGTCATCGCCTTGTAGAGCTGCTGTCGTATGCGGCTTTAAAGTCGATGAAGAGGTGGTGGGTCTCGGCTTGAAATTCGTTAGTCTTTTCCAGGATTTGCCTTAGATTTGGTCGATCGTCGATCTGCCGGGCCGGAAGCCACACTGGTACGTGCCGATTAGTGTGTTGCAGAAAGGTTTCAGACCTTCACACAGTACACAGTACACAGTACAGGATCTTATACATTTAGCTGGCATATCCATAGTTCTTGCAAGACATAGGAGTTAGCTAGACTTAAGGAGGAGTTATGTTCTCAGTCTGCCCTTGTGCCTCTCATACACGAGCTACGTGTCCATTCCACTGAATCCCCTCCGCAATGTCCTTCGAATCTTCTTCAAACTTTGTCTGCTGACGTATGTATCTGCCATTAGCACAACGGTATAGCGTGAGGTATGCTATGTTGGCCCCAATCGGTACCATTAAAATGCCATTTACCCAAAACGAACGGAAACGTGACAGTTCACTTCCAGAGCGCTCCATGGAACCGACAGAACTATGTATTCTCGTCATGGGAAACCATATCGCATCCATTAGGCACGTAAATACTCCCAATGTGGTCTAATTAACACCAATACGTAATAATACCACAAATTGTTATTAATTATCGGCAGAATATTAATTATTCTTGACTGCAACACATGTACAACGAAACGATAATTGGCGATAATGCGTCCATCAATCATTCGTTTCTCTGCACAGGAAGGTAGTCAAGACCGCAACTCGTAAAAAGGGTTGCGGTTTCTGTGCTTCTTTCGCTTCTTTCCACCGCACTCGCCAGAATGTGTGTCACATTTAAGATAATCACTGCGCATTACTTAAATAGTTTGCCCCCAATGCATACATACACTACGTGTGTCCAGTTCCACTTGAACCGAGAACCGAGAACCTCAAACCCAGGCCGCGGCTAAAACAATCGAACGGCCACCCTCTCGGGGAGAAACCCTTGCAAATGCTGTTTGGTTCGACTGCGGTTTTAGCGTCTATCCTGCCCGCCCTCCCCAGCTGTTTAGCATGATTTTTTCTATCTCCAAACGTGTTTCCTTTCGAATTTCGTTTTCACAGAGATATCCGATTTCACTGGGTGCTTCGCATTCATACCGCGCGCCCACAGAGAGGGAACTGCAAACTTGGCAATCGGAAAACTCAAAATCCCAATGGAAATGGAAAAAGTTTTTGAAAAAAAAAATCAATATCGCCAGCATAAGTACACTCTGGTGGCTGGCAGTGAGCCGAGAGGCGGAGGAGATTATCCCCATGTGATTGGAATTCGCTGAGTCTTCAGCCGCCATGGAATCGACAAAAGTCGAGTATACGCCCGAGTGTCTGGCAAAGGTCAACACAGCTTTTTTGTGCTGTTTCATGTGTAAACGTCTACGAATGTCTTGAATATGGAAATGTGAGTGGCCTCCAGTGCGGAATAGATGTTTAGGAGAGGTAATTTCATTGGAAGAAGTCAGCACATCTGAGAATGTGACATGGACAAGCACCAGACACCCGGGTGTATTGTTTACAAAGGTCTTACGACACAACGTTCATTCATAAGCAAATGGTTCTCCGAATACCTTGCTGCTTGGTGAGGGCAATATGCATGACCCTACCGAGTTCAGTGGCAACAGTGATAAGGAGGACATCTTCGGCGAAAACGGCTGCAGGCAAATCGTAAATCATTGATAAATAGGACTTGGTTTCCGAGAGATCAAATCCACAGAGCAACCTGGTGCTTCATAGATGGTTGACCCCAGATGGAATGGCAGGCTTTGAATGGGCAAACTGAAGCGAAATGCAGAGAAGAAGCTGCAAATCGTCCAGAAAAAGAAAAGCGAAGTGTGAAGCCTTAGGATGACTGGAGTACCCAGAGCATACGAAAAGCAGGAGACTACCTACTATGCATTTACAATCCACAAACGTCAACAATCTGTGGAATTAGTACCGGGACCTGGGCAAAGAGCTAGCCGAACCCATCATAGCCAAGGCCACAGAGAAAGCCAAGCACTTGGGAGCTGACTTCAATCTTGGAATGAAAGCTATTCGAAAAAGTGAAGTAAACCTTGTCATCAACTAGATAGGGTGATGGGGAAAGTACAAACCTGCCATCAAGGTAATGAAAAGCCATAACACCTCTGAATATAGAAGAGATTGGCCGATCCTGCTAAAGACCACCAAAATCCGCCGAATCTGATGGTCCACTAAGGGAACTTTTCAAATGTGGACGTATGGTGCATGAATCAAGTCCTCGAAGACCGAAGATCAGTTTTAGAACACCAAGCTATAACCCCGCCTATGAAGTTGAGCACCTCTTTAGGAAAGGATTGTCCTAGTAACTCCACTCGCGTTCGTAGGCTTTGTAACCAGAATAGTCCCAGTTGGTCAGGTCACAAGAGTGTGCCATGTGGTTTTCCCGAGAGAATCAGGTTCAGTTTTCAAATATGAGTTCCATTTGTAGGACCAAAGAGTAATTAATCTTCTGCAGTTGGTAAACCTGTTGAGCTGTCAACTCAATTAAGAACGCGGTAGCGAGTTCGTCTATAGATTGCCAAACACCTTGGTAACCAAAGCCAGAACCATCTCTGTGTCTAAAGTCGGAGTAGTAACACTATATCCCAGCTTAAGTACTTCTAGGGAAATCTAAGGACATCAAGGCCTCTTTTCCACACTCGCTCGTCCAGAGATGTCAAACGAATTTGTTATGAAAACTTTTAAGCCTGAGGACCAAAAGAGATCTAAAAGAACCTAATCCCACCCGTCTGTCGGTCTTTGGGAAAAGATACTACTTGTTCCCGATGCACAGTTGAAATGGAGACACGTACAGTCCTTACTCTGTCGAGCAGTGGTCTACAGCTACCATAGACTGGACAGATAGAATGCTCAGTTCTTGAAGCTCTAAGCAAACCTAATTCAGCAAATCTAGGATCATTTGGCACAGTCTGCTCAATCGTTCTTTGTGGCATAAGGCCCTTCCTACAACTCTGCACTCATAAGCGCGCCAAACGATTCCGAGAAGCCTGACAAGCAGAAACTCCAAGGCGAATGTCATAAAACTACTTTTTTCAAAGAGAAGGAAGGATTTCGAGCTTCAAGTCATCCAATACCCTCTCGTCAGTGGGCAAACCAAACATTCTGTTACGTCATTTCCTCTGACCCTGACTCACGAAAGAATTCCACTCCCACTCCTCAACAGTTGCACAACAAACTTGATTCCATCCATCTATGTACTCCACTCCACACTGCTGACACAATGTCAAGTCTGTCTTACGCTTCAAAAGGATTTTCTGTTCTCACAAACTACCCACCCACGCACCGATGTGCTATATGGTATGACACCTTTTAAGTTCTCATATATGATACGTACGTCATGCATGCATCAGCGGTTGTCAAAGCGGGCTGTCACATTGGAACACAACACACACATTGTCAATGAGGAGGGTGCCCCCCTTCGGACTGTGAAAGACATTTTGCTTTCAGTGTCACCATCCTCGCGAATCGTCCATGCATAAAATATTACAAAAAAAAATACACAAAACGCATTACAAAGTTGCACACCACCACCGCACCATAGATGCACATTCAGCGGTGTATCAGGTTTTGTTTGTTGAAGAACTCCTATCTCCTCGTTGCTCGGTTGGTGGAGCGCTTCTATTTATGGTCGCTTCCACTACACTAACTGGGTTGGCTTTGCGCAAAGTAAAACGCAAATTTAATGGCACACTGACTGGGTATTTGGAATAACGTTTACGTTTGGGACGCATTAATCTTTGTATCGTTGCTGGTGACTAACGCAATACGTCAGATTAGTACGCCAAATTAGGCAACACTGGTGAATGTTGTTCGTCTTTGTGGATGTGCGTTCGATTTCCAAGAAACATTTGTTTGTTCGCTGTGTGCGCTCTTTCAGTGACACAATTAGGCGCCTATGGCTGTGACATTACCATTATCGAATGAAATAAACCAACTTTCCGTTATGAGACTTTCAACATGGCAATGCTAATCATGAGACGTCATAGACAATGATGACAGTGCGATGCCTATTTATTCGAGATTTGACATTTAGGCATGTAGTAGCCAATCAATCCTCTAGAGAGGTGACCTAGAGCCTCGATACTCAAGTCATCTGAGAAAAGCTGCCACAATCGTGTCTGCTGTCATGTGGAATTGTATGAAAAACAAACGTCAGTATCAGATGAGAATGATGACTTTCGAACATACCCCAAGAGAGAACTGCTGCTTCTGGCCAATGTTTTAGCCTCTCGACACTTTAGGATGTTTTTGTTAGGCGCTCAGATACCTCTTCCCTCATGGACAGGAATTTAGGGGCTCTGATGCCAGAAACTCATACTTTTTTGTAATTCTTTACATGGATTACGAAATCGATGTAACTGTCAGCTAGATCCAGCACAAACTGTTTGTCAGTTCACTAAATGTCATTCTAAGTCCATCTGTCATACGAAATCTATATTTGACCAGAAATTAGAGACACAAAATCCAACATTGCCCCAAAAGTGGTAAAAATTTTCGGTCATTTGTCAAAAATATAAAAAAAAATTGCTTCATCCTCCATCTCAACGCTCGTTCTCAATGCAACTCCAGCTGTTAGCTCCTTAGACAAGGCCAATCTGATTGCTGGGAAGTCCTCACTTCCACATTCTGCTTTCCAGTGAAAACAGATAACTGACTGACACTGAGCCTTTTTATAAAGAAAGTCCGAACCCTTATCTTGACAGGGAATGCGTCTGAATCAAGTATCGTACTATCTGTCAGTGCATGACCAGTTAAAGCATCAATTAGTCAGCAAGTTCTAGCAATGGTAACGTAACCTTTATTGAAGTGGCTAATTCCTGTCGGATCCCACCATGTATACCATCTTGATATCGAACTCAAGCCATCGAATGTTGACCTCATAGATACGGTCACGATCAACGATCCTGGATTGAATTTCTCAAACATTTAGAGGTCACCAAATAGGATCTGGACAACCAACATACTACAAATGCACTGAACAGTGGCGATTGGAAGTATTCAGCGACTGGAATGGGAGGAACTACCTAGATGATCATCTAGACAATCTAAGGTAGAAGATCCCCCTACAATCACAAAATCTGATTTATGCTTTCTGTCTTGTGATCTACAACAGAACACCGATTAGAGCAACTCTAGGAAACAACTCTTTTTCAAACCACCATCCTTCCGTTATAATTACGAGCACAATCGGGGCCGTGGACACTTTAATTAGCAACGCTTTATTAGATTTGCAATAGATGTCGCTAAAAAAAAGAAGAAAACTCCGTAAGAGCAAGTATCTAATCTCCAAACCCCCATATCTTAGCCAAATTAGTTTAGAGCCCATTATACAGAAGAAGCTTTGGAGTTAGAAATGTGGGCATAAACGTTCACTACAGATCTTGAAGCTCAGAATATGCTTTCGAACTTTATCCAACGACAACAAAAGTTACATAAAATCAACTCAAAAATGGATGACCTCAAGGGTCAGTGCTAGGGTCACATCTTTTCAACTCGTATACACATATGCAGGTGTTGGATCTCGATAGCATACTTGATCTGTAAATCGTTTTCAACGTCTTTTACAAAAATCCCCACTGATACGCCTCTTCAGCTTCTTGTCAAACTCTAGAGCCTTACGGGGACAATTGCCACCTGACCGCTTGAAGGCTTAGTCCCGAAATGGTACACTGGGTGTACATTAGGAGAAAAGTTATTGATATGACATGGGCAGCTTGATATCACCGGTTCTAGCTCTAAACATGTAATATGTAGAACCTGACATCGGGTTTTAAACCCTAAAGATCTGCATGAAAAGACTAGTGCTTTTTGATGGAGAGGTTATTTGAGGCTATTGAACCAATTTAGTGGAAGAACCTTGAATCCAAGACTAAGATCTCGATACCAATGGGAATGAGGCCCGATGTCTGCCAAGAAAAATTCTATATGCAGGCAGTGACTTGAGTATTAACGTCCCACTAACTGACTGGAATGGAAAGTATTCCAGAGTTTATCAAGAGATTCCAGGACACAAGTTTGTGGATGACATGGCTAGAACTAGCTCCGATAATTATAATTTTTTTGGATTAAAACGTTTGCTTCTTGTTTCAGTTAACCAGGAACCTATGTCCAGCTTAGGACATCCAAATAATATTCCTACAAGCCAAACCTTCAATGTAAACAAGGAAAGCATATTAAAGACGTCAAAGGTCTTCCTTACTTTGTCTTCAGATACTTCTGTGTCTAAGGAGCATTCCCTTGAGAATGACCGGGTCTACACTGATTTGAGTAACCTTTTCCTGATGACCAAGGTGGCTACCGGGTGAAATGAACCAGTGGTTTGAATCAAGTATACGTTAAGCAATTCCCATTCCCCCCAGGAGGCAGTTTTCCCCAAATAAACTGTTGCCCTGTACACAGTTGGTTCCCCATTTTATCTTGATTAACTAGAAGCCATACGTACGATCCTAAACAAGAAAACTGCAAATTTATTCACCGAAAATCTTTCAACTTGATTAAATGTAGTATCTCCAGTGTAGTGTTGGAATCGGAATGATTTACATATTACCTTCTCTACGGAGTTCCCTCCTGAAGTGTTATATTTGGAATCCCCCAGCGGGGGAGATGAAGGTGCTAGTGGTACGACGACAACACATTCCATTACGAAATTAGCCAGCTTCGTGGGATTTTATAGAGCACGGCTCCCCCTCACTGGGCTAACAAAACAAATGAAACCAACGACGACATGAGAAAATGTATCTCTTCAGCGGAAAACATCTTGGAAATGATGTATTCGCTTCTGTCACCCATGACGCCGACAGATAAGAGATGCATTTTTTCTTCTTTTGAAAGGGAAACTAAAAAATAGACAGACAGACAGACATAGGTCTCTCATCTTTGTTATATTTTTTTTTTTTTTCGACGACCTAATTAATTGCGAAAGTATTTTGAATAAAAAAAAAATATTTCTTTTGGGAAACACTAGTGGCGATGCGTTGAAAGGAAAAGTTCAGAGGAAGCAATTAATTTGGCAGGTTGTGTTCGAAATCGAAATCGAATTCGAATTTAAATCATTTCGAAATGAGACTCTATAAGTCTTTCTTTATTAATTAATTGGGTCAGTTATTGATTGACAAAAGTTATGTAAATTACAGCGATTGATTGGAGATAATCGCGAAAGTGAAATCCATAACAGTTTTGCTAGGAGCCGAGTATCTGAGCAAAGTAAACGAGTATCTCTACATCTGCAGATATGAATAAAACATAGAATCGTTGTTGTTGGCATTTTTACTAATTGCTGGTTTTTAGAAAGAACTCATTTAGGTTGTGTGTAGCCCAGTTGATACCACAGTAACGCTCAGGTCTTACAGCAGTCAAGGACATATGAGAGGAAGATGGACCCTTCGACCATCGTCCTAGAGAACTAGAAAGCTGTGATATGCAGACTTTTCTCCAGGAATGAGAAATTTGTGAGCTTCGTTCGCTTGGGTCATTGACACCTTCTCCTCATAAAAGTCACCGAGGCTAGACAGAATTGTTTCCTTGATCTGATCTTGGAGATGTTAACGTCCTCTTTATCCGCAAGGTCACACTGCAGCCAAGAACTTAAGACCGCTCAGTTTGACATCCTTCCTGCGCAAGACCCTTGCAAGAGGTGGTAATAGGGCCTTCAACAATGTTAACTTGATAGCAATTAGAACACCACTAGCGGACATGAATCCTATTCTTTCAGACCGAATTACGTCCAAGCACATCTAGGTTCTGCGACAGCCCTAGATAGTTGATCTGTAGATTCGTTGCCTACAAGCCTTCGACAATCTGGGACCCATCTAATTACCTAACTCTCCAAACCTGCAACCATCCATTGCTTTCGTGAGACTAATTCTTACTTATGAATGCCAAGTCTGGTGGCCTGCCGCTACAAACCTGAACATCCTTACAAGAATCCAACGACTAGGGTGTATAGGGACAACGAGCGCAATTGGAACTACTCCCACTGTTGCCCTTGAAATCATGCTCGGGCTGTGCCCATAGGATATTTTTACAAAAGAAGAAGAAAAGCGCCCTTCGTTTACGACAAACTGGGAGAGGCTAATATACCGGACATAGTACCACGACCAAGTGGTCTAATGTGTTCGCGTCCTCTGACTACATCCTCACGCAGATTTTCAACTCATCCTTGACTTAAAATTTCGAATGATGTGATCATCAACCCTGCCTGTATATCCATCTTCACGGATGGGTCAAAGACGGATAGAGGTACAGGCTCCGGAATCAAAGGGTCCTACAGATCGCCCGGTACATGAGTGTTTTCCAGGCGGAAATATATGGTATCACCGTGCATTGCAGGAGCTTATCCACTCTGGAGAACAACGAGCATATTGACATATACATCGACAGCCAGACAGCCATCAAAGACATCAGAGCTCTGAGCACAAATCCCTAAGCTCTAAGCATAGCACTAGGCTACGCGGGATCCCGAGACATGTGGGCTTCCAAGATAACGAGAAGGCCGGTGAGCTAGCGAGAACGGCCTCAGAATCAAGTGACATCCCGAGGTACCACTCTGTGCTAGCGCCCATTAGCCCCCTTTCTTTCAGGAACTCTACTTCCGTGACATAACCAGCTCTGGAGCGCACTCTCCTTCTACCGTCGTCCGTGGGCCCGAGACAACGAGAAAAGAACCAGAGAGTTTCTGTCTCTCAATAGAACTCAACTAACCCTTCTCATCGGCGTCCGCACAGGCCACAACCCAATGGTGCTCCACCTCAGTAGAATGGGTTTCAACGACTCAGACCTATGCAGAGTCTGCGGCGACACTTCCTCTGCGAATGCCCATGTCGCAGCAGAGACCCGTCTCGAATGTGACCTCGATCTCGTCTAAAGTGGACAAAGGACTTGACGTAACCCCAGAGAAAAAAATCGTGTCTTGTCAAGTCACATGACCGCGAATTAATGAACGCACGCCTTCGTGAGATGACCCAGTCGTCAAATTTCTTCTTCACAACTTCGGGCTTTCGCTTGTATGACTTGTAGCGCCATCTTGCTGGAACCACAGCTCGGATATGTCGATGTTGTCGAGTTCTGGCCACAGAAAGTGTCTCCTTCCTCATTTCGAAAGATTTCGCTGATGCCGCCATGCCATAAACCACACCAAACAGTCAATCTTTGTGAATACATTGATGGTTGGTCGAACACTTGTGGATTAAATGACAATTTTATTTGGTCCTCATCCGAAAAGATGATTTTTTGGCCATAACCCCGATATCCGGCGAACATTTCTAGCGGCCCTGTAGTAAACTCTATGGTCGTCCGGCTTCAATTCCTGCGTCAGCACAATCCCACACAAATGTAGGCCTAAATCAGCCGCAAAATAAGCCGGAACTCTCTGGCGATGACCAATTCAGCTAATCCACGCCGAAGTCGAGTTTTCTTCCATACTAGCCGCTATGGAGGTTATGTTTTCGTCATTTCGCACCAATCCATGTCCGGTTGGGGGCTTAAGGTCCAAAAGAGTGTACTCACGCTCAAACTTTTCCACGGTGCGACGAATTGCCTGCACACTGAAGCCATGATGACGACCGATCTCACGACGAACGAATTCACGTTGCGTAGCGGAGCGATGAAGTCGCGTGAGCGACTAAACACTGCGAAGCTAGCCACCGTCCTTAAACTTGAATTGAACCAATTTTTTTTTTAAACAGAGTTAGCGAAACTTTAAGACTTATGTCCCATTATCGCCAAAAAAAATTTGGACTTCTGTCCCGATGAGGTGGGACCTTAGCCCCTAATTCAATTTGGGTCTTATGCCCCACTTAAGTGAAACGAAAATAAATAAGACTTATGTCCCTGCGTCGGAATGACAAACCTTACTGAATATTTTGACAGCTGGACGTCATTTGTAACTTTGACAGCTGCTGACACATATGTATGTAACTATTGGGAAAAGTATCATTGCTATCTGGTCACCCATTTTTTCGCAAACGTTGCTCGTACAAGAACTTCACCATGATGCCTGAAAATGACTGACTTGTCTGACGTTTTGACATTGACAGATCACAAAAAAAACTTTAAGTGTGCGTTTGCATTCAAATACAAAATTGTTATGTTTTTATTGAAAAACCCTCTACCTTGACGAAATGACAGACACACACAAGACTATCACCAACTTTTGGCTTTAATACGCGAACACGCAAAAGACGAGTCCAATGATTAAATCTAATTACAGATGGCTATACCAAGTCTAATGCAAACCGTAACCGACAGACTAGTTAAATTCAAATAAATCACCACTCTTGGCTAATTGCCTAAACGCATGACTAAAACGCTTCGCACATCTCTCGTCTAATTGATTCCCCGCCTAGATGCCGCCGCCCTTCACATTTAACAAAAATCTCATAATTACCGCCGGCCTACCCTAACAAGGTCGTTTCGGAGCCCCACACATGTCAGATGTGAGTACATTGTTTCCCGCCCTAATAGCACATCTCAATTTAAAGCAATTCACACCCCAGACGTAATCAAACGATTAAGCCCCCACCTCGCTCCATCGTCGTCGTCGTTGTCGTGGTCTAAACTTTCCAATTCCATGGCATGATGCAATTGTAATTAGGGAACAACCTTGGCTTTTATCACCACCATCTGGCCACACTAGGGCCTGCGATGAAAGAGCTCTTCCTGATTTTTTTTCTCTGTGAGTCGCTTGATGTATCTGATGTGTTCAACTGTGAAATTGTATCTAATGCTCGGAGGCACTTCAGTCCCAGTGACATGTGATGAAGCAAGAAATGCTCTGACGCTTTAGATAACCCCCACGGATTGTTATTGACCGACCGTTTCTCTCTATGCACCTCCTTCGGACTGTCTTGTCTGTAGAATCGGGCAGAGCTCTCATCTTTCGGAAAAGTTCCAGATCCAGATCATGTCAATGGGACGACGACTAAGTACCGCTTTTCACAATTATCGTGTACAGTCACTCCGACTGAAATAGATCGACAGAACGTTACTTTAATTGTTGTTCTCCAACTCTTTCGGTTTCATTGCCAGACCTAGGTCGTATCTATTATTCGTTCGTTGTATCTCGCGGCGAAATAAATAAACATACACTCTGTATCTATAGCATATACAGATTGAAGTTTATGTGAAATGAGATGAGATCCGAGTGCGTGAGTCACTTGCGAGTGGAGCAGACTGTGATGGTCGCCATGTGTGTGTCATTTCTCTGTCGAAAGTGCTCTGGATTGCGAATTCTTTTTTGTTTTCCTCCTCGCCGAGCTGATGCTGTTCGCGTGTAAATTTTTTGAGATGATTAACAATAATTTTCTGTGCTGCGGATGATATTTGATATTAGCGGAATTAATTGGGAAAATTATTCGAAGAATGTGACAATTTTAATTGAGCTTCTAATTAAGTCGAACGAAGGATACGAACTGGATACAGTCGTTGGATGGCTGCCAAAAGCTGTGTCCTAATGGCAGCAGGATACATCTTCAAGAAGAGAAGTCCTGTCGCCCGAATTGTGTTGGTTGGCTGGGGCCAAGCCCACATATCTCAGGAACTCAGTGCTTTATTGAGTTAGTCATAGGTTTTTTCGTTGAGGTTGGTGTAATGACTGGGCAGTCGGGAGCCAAATTTTTTCCACGTCATGGATGGAAATGGCTTTAATGACAGCCACATGGGATGACGTATGTATCTTGGAAGGCGTGGGAGTTATTCGTGTGCATTGTTTAGTTTGGTTTGGTGGATGTGGTGAGGTCTAACGTTGATCTAAGAAACCCAGAAACCACTTGCAGAACGGTGGAGACCAGCCCAATTGACTTAGTTTGTCGAAGAAGTAGCTTCCAAGGTATATGCCCTTCTGTAGTTCCAGTCTTTCCCCGTCTTCTTCGTCTACAGAGGAGGGGTAGTCTAATGATGTGATTGCGAAAGATGCAATGACACCTCAGGGACTGCTTGAACTTGGCTAGATATAAGTATAAACTTATCTACGTGAGTAAGGAAGGTTAGCTCATGGCTTAGATACTCGGGAAGTAAGTACTATCCAACTAGTACTGAACTACTTCTGTAAACTTAGAGGTTGCTAGATCTCGGAGGTATTGGGTATGTAGGTACGTAGCCAGGGCTTGGATCACCGGTGGATCGATTGTAAACCCCTGTCGTGGATAACCTAAAACCAAGACAGAAGTTGGTATGTAGTTTTGGAATAGCTAAGTGGTCTCCCTGAACTACCACGATGTTGTTATTGATGGTGGCTTCGCCGACAGGTCGTTTAGGTCTTCGGATTGATATTCACTGATGGCCGTCTTTCTAGCTATGCACAGACTTGGCCATTCGCATGGGAATTGAGATGGGTGTCGCAACCCTTCAGTGACCCAAGAGGATACAATTTGATTGGTCTGGTACACAACAAGATGAGAGTAGGTTTCATCTCTTATAAGGTAATGTTGCGGAGGCTTGCTCTGGATTGGATTTAACAAGAGCTAAGGGTGGTGGAAAACAGGTAACGATCAATGTTAGACCCTGTCCGAACCAATTTCTCGGTGAATTCTCATGCCGCCGCTTTGAATTCTAATAGGGAGTCCCTAGGAGTGTCTTTCTTAAAGCATATGACACTCTTTGCTGGTGTTTTCTTAAGGTGAAGGTCTATTGGTTTCAGGCGCTGGAGTCGGGCTGGTTCTGATGGCACTGATAGTTACAATATTCGTATTGGTCAGCGCCTTAAAGTATTGCCACCATACTATGAAAGAATAGATCTGAAGATGGTTGAGTACATTCAAGTACATTGGCAGACCTGGCCTTCGTATTGAACTGAATTTACTAGGTCTATGTTTTGTTGGTCCAGTGCTAGTCGTATAGACTCAGGTTATGCTTAGTTGCAGGCTCCTATGTATATATAAGGAAGGCGCTGTCACCTCATGCCGGGCTGTCTTAACAGATTGACCTTTTGTCAAGCTTCGACCTAGTTGGCACATGAGGCACGAGTACAGGTTCGAAGCTGCACCCTTTCTGGACTGTGTTCCCAATGCACATAAGGTTTGGGCCAGTACTGACATCAATAAAAGAGGTGTTACATAGTTCTAAGGAGGAATACTCAAACAAATACCACTCCTGGTCTATCCTAGAAACGACATGTATCACAATGAGCCACGGGCACTCAGGGCACTCAGGGAGCATCTGAGGAAACTAGGTACGTATATCTAAAGAAGGTCTCTGCAGATTCTGCGGGAAATTCAGTGAAATCCTGGAGGTATATCTGAAGAAGGTCTCTGCAGATTCTACGAGAAGTTCAGTGAAATCCTGGAACACATTCTGCGATCTTAAACGAGCACTGACCCACTTAAGACTTACACATTTGAGTACCTATCATCAGGAAGTACAGTCACTAGACCCAACTTTCATCTTCAGATTCTTAAAGGAAACTGGTTTCGAGAGAGTGCTTCTGTCGAGGCGAAATAAGAGTACATAGCCCTCACAATATTTCCGAAAGGAATGCCGTGCGAGGGGAACTCTAACTCAATAGGTCCCAGTGCGACCTTCCCCTCATTCAAATAAAAATAACAATACATAGGTTACAATCCCACTGTTGCCAATAGCGACAGATAGGAAGTCTTATGAGTACTTCTTCTCTAACAATTTGATCGAACTGACCTCCTTCCCAATCAATCAGGGTTAAGTAGTAAAACCTTCTGTACTTTGCAGTTTCCCTGGCCGCTCCAATAATACCTATGAGCTAGAAGTGAGGTAAGATTGAAGCAGATTAGCCTTGATGCTTTGTACGACTCAAAGCCCCGGAAATTCAGGCTGACATCATTGCTCTATGCAACCCGGAACTCGAACAGGGTGAATTTTGAATTGTTTAGCCATCTCGTTAAGAAACAAGTGATCTACAACAGGGTCGGTCCGAGCAACGCCCTGCACAAAGCATTTAGAATCGTAAAGCCTCTTTCCAAAGTCACGCTTAGATGTCAGTAAGGAATAATTTCCGAACGCAACCTTATTTCTTTACGTCATCTTTGACATTTGTGACACATGTCAAATTTTGACCATGGATAGTTTGGTGTGATTTTTGAGCTGATGGAATCATTGGTCCATTTTTCTTCGAAAATGCAAATGAAAGAGCTGTTCCTGTCAATGGAGAGCTTTTCACTTCAGCTATCCGCGCAGAATATCTCTCCAACCTGGAACACTCGGATGCATCTCCGTCAGTATCTTCTACGACTTTTACTTTCTACCGTCAAACGTTGCATCAAACCTTCTAACTTTCACTCGGGCAGACTGAGGTATAACCCGCATTCACGTCAAAAAGTGTTACGTGTTCCCTTCAAAGACATTCTCGAAACGTCACAATAGACACTGAAAAATAGCTCGGTTTTGACATTAGAAACGCATTACACTTTTGTTGCACGTGACACGGAGGTTGGTTTAGATACGAGACAAGTACCTATGACAGTTTACATCTAAGCTGTCACATTTGAAGCCGCTGTACAGCATTAAACTTTATTAGTTTTTAAACTGCTATACAACTAGACTTTCTAATAGAATCTAGTAACACACAAGGTGCATGTATACCCAAAAAAGAAATCATCGTAAAAGTGGGTGCACGTGTCTCCGCAATCGCCCTTTTGGCCTGAATGTGTAAGACCCAAATTTATGGGCCAATAAATATTTTATTCGGACTTTTAAAGTGTTTTCCCTCCCCCACTGCATCCAAGTATCTGGCATTTCATTGTCGCCATAAATAACACCAAATTGTTCTTATAATTCCGGGAATCTTCGTTCTGGAACACTGCCCTGGCACTGAGGGCTTATTATCGATAATTATGTACGTTATTGTCTCAATGTTGGCAGCATTTCATTACGTTTGCCTTGACAGTCTTGACTTTGAACGAACCCTCCGCTCGGCGAGAATAGGAATTCATTCATTCAAAACTAAATGCGATCTCATTATGTTAGCATTTCCTTTCATTTCTCGCCACCAGACCACAATTACTCATTTCATTTCGAATTCAAAATCTGACAGAATCCTCACACGTTCCGGAGCCACTTATGAGTACCCTTGAAACGAGAAGCGATGTGTATGTTATTTTCTTGATAAACTTGTGCGAGATGTGCCGATGAGACATGTGAAACTCGAAGAAGTACTCCGGGACACATCGCTGTTCTATTTCCGTCGAGTGATTTGAATAAACTCTTGCACTTCGTTTCATAAATGTTGCACACGGGCGGTCTAATTTTAGCCGAGACCGAGATGTATGAGGAATGTATCTCGTTTCTAGCATAGTCACTGGCGCTGGCATATAGGTTTTGGTAATGAAAATTCCGAATTTATAGAGAACTGGATGAAGTGTGAACATCATCATTGGGGGGGGGCTTGATTGTTTTTTGATTTTATTTGACATGTGTGCAAGTCATTAACGGTTGGAAATGTATGTATTTTCGAAGTAAATTGGAGGGATTTTCGAATGATGTTTTGATTAAAATTTGAAACAACAAATGTGTCAAAGAATGGATGTGTCAAGTACTCGTAGTAAGGAGCAAATTCAATGTGCAAGTTCAAGAGTTTTGGGAGGCATTTTCAACGACATATTGTTGACTGAACACACCCATCTGTGTGATCTGTCAAACGTCAGACGAAAATATGTGATTCAAGTGAAAAATAGTTTGTGAATTTAGAAACAATGTCATTCGTCATTCACATAACCACGTGGAAACAGCCTTAGACAGCCTCACTTTGATTAGGCGTCACTGCGTACACGAATGGATACATTCAGTGACATGTTGGAATCAGGTGGTAGCAGCCTTGAGAAATGAACTAGAGGTTATGGACTTCACGTTAACCTGGACAAAAGTGGTGTGTTACTCTTCAGTAAAAAATGGAAGGTAGCACCCTTCAAAATGTCGAATTGAATAGGATGAAGCTGACCCTTTCGGATCACCCAAAATGTCTTGGCATTGTACTGGACAAGAGGCTAGATTGGAAGCTTGACATACAGGACAGAGGTCGCAAAACTTGTGTAATGCTCTCTTTATCTGCCAAAGATCGTCAGATCCATCCTTACATATGGGTCTCTTGTGTGGTGGAAAACTACTGAAGAGAAGAATACACGCGATACGTTGACTTGTATCGCCATTACCAGTCCATGGGGCACTACGACCACGGCTGCACTTAAGATGTTTCTGTATCTTTTACTTCGGCTTTGGCTCACTAATGTAGGACTCTACACGTCTAATAGTTTGAGTCATTGCTTCATTTTAAGGGAAGACATCCTTGATGAATCGGATGACATACACCATACGAAGTACTATACCAGAAGAGGGAGAGTTGCCAAAAGAAAGCTGTCTCCCTATGAGATTGCAATATATACGGACGGTTCCAAAACTCGATACTCTAGAGATATAGACCTGCAAGTGGACCTAAGACTACCAGAACATGCAGTGTATTCTACGCAAAAGTTCTACATGTACTCAAAACTGGAGAATCACTTGAGGTGTCTCTAGCCTATGTATGGTAGATCTCTGATCTGAAATCTGGGGAAATTATGAGACTACGCACTTCACGGTTGAGAATAAAGTAGGCATTCCCTGGCCATCATCTTTTCAGGATACACGCCATGGGACCACATGAGCGCTATTAATCTGGATCACCCCTCCGTACATGTCATATGACGGAAGGTTGCCTAGACCTAGAGATAATATACGCAGAGTGCTCTGTTAAGCCAAGAAGTAGTGCCAGTTTCTCGTCATGGGTAGTGACGGTAATATTCATTAAACCGCATAAGGTAGTAACGACTGAAGTAAGTGTCTATTGGAACACTTAATGGAAACCTACTTCATCACTTGTGAGAGGGGACTAGATGCGACCTTCTGACCACCGCTATTGGCTGCATAAACTTTTAGACCCCAAATTCTGCTCTAATCGGATCCGAAAGAGAACGGATTGGTAAGGAATTCGACCTCTGATGTGGAGCAGATGGCTAGCAGTAGCAATGAGTATGGGCCTATTCAAAGCGTACCTAACCAATAGATAAAGAATTGGAGAGGTGACGGAATTTTGGAATCAGTAAGCTTTGACGTTAGGGCAGGAACCTTAAAAATCAGACAAAACGTTCAAAGGATCTCTTTTCTGTGAAAATATAGAAAAGACAAAGGAACACTCGAATATTTCTGGTTAAATTTACAAACAAAAACAAATGGAAACTGGGCTCTGTCTAACAAGGAAACCTTAAAATTTTGGTTTTGGTCACTCAGTCCAATTTCCAGGGCCAGATTACGGTGTCACCCCATGAAGCTACATTGCCCAGTGCACAGCTTTCCTTCACATAAATCCCCTGGTCTCGGTGGTATCTTACTAGTGGAAGTACAACAGGTTTTTAGTACTCAAAGTCCTAGGGTACAACTACCAACTTTAATTTGCGGATAACAGAAACTCACTTGAAAACTGAATATTCAAAGCCGTGCTAGAAAGGGCTCGATTACCCTTTATTCATGTAGACAGGATCTGGGTACAAACTGGGGTCTTTTAGATGGAAACTCATCCTAAAGCAGCATTATTCCCTAGAAAATCTTAGCAACTGGCTTGTTGGTAGTAGAAATATGACTCATTTAGGTACATAACTTCCACGGCGACTGCACCTGTAATTCAGGCTTTATTGTCCCTTATTTGGACTTTAAGCTCAAGCACCAATCCAATATGAGGATTGATAACGAGAAGACTTATCTGCCTTAGTAGGCAAAACCTTGGTGAACGTCGTTCGACTATGGATCAAGGGGCTTTGGATGTGACAAATGGTTGTAGCTCCCATCGATCTGACGCCCCAAATATTTATCTATTTTAGGCAAAATCTTTGGAGTCCTCGAGCGACAGACATACCAGATGGGAAAAACTATGATTACCATGTCAAGCCCTTTTGGTCTTTCCAATATCCGTGCTCCTATTTCGTTCTACTCCTTGAGATTATAATTGGGCAAATCGCATGTCGAGTACCATGCACTAGAATCCACATGTCCCGGCTGTCAAAGAAGTATTGCTTAACGTCTAATTGTCCCAGTCATGGAACTCTGAGACGGGGAATGGTAGATTCCATTTAAGGCCTACATATGTGAACCATCGACTTACATAAGAAAGTAGGATGTAGAATGGTTGATTGCCAGAGTCACTGCTAAGTTATGTTCAGACTACTGTCAGAACGAAAAATTTGTCCCCAAATGTCTGACAATCGTGTGAACCGACATTAAATTGTCAGAAATTGGGACAAACAACCGTGTGAACTGACAATTTAAAGTCGGAAATTAAATTGTCATTGTCAGCTCTTTTGCAGCAATCGCCAGCATATATTTGTAGATCTGATAACCGTCCCAACATAGCTTAAAATGTTTATCCTTTACCGCGACACACTTTCGATGGGAAATATATTCACAATATTCGAGTGAAATTACTTCCCACTCAACGTGAGAGATGCATTCTTCTGTGTGCGGTCTCCATCCCTGAGGTTAGCCATATTGCATCGAGAAACTCGTTAAAAACTTATTTAATAAACTCGTCTGACCTTCATCGTAAAACTTTAATATTATGCGTTCGACATGATAATTTGTGTAGGTAATGAGGAAAAGTATTACTTTGTACTTTTGAATACTTTTTGTACTTCGAAGAATATTCACAAAACATCAACTACTTACGACTTTTTTACAAAACAAAACGAACTTACCTGCAAAGAGAAAAAAGAAAAAAGAGATTAGTTTCACATTCAAACAGTAAACATTTATTAAACAGAAAAGAGAGAAAAGAGGGATCGAAGAGAATGGAGGACTGCCATGTCCTAGTTAGAGAGATTCTTCAATGATCGGAAGGCTATTTTCAAAGAATGTTGTACGTGTTATTTTCTTTACACGAATAGAAGGGGCCTACTGCTTAATGCCGTGTCCGAAGGGCGATTTGTTATTTGAAAAGCTTTCTCAAGACAGTAATACCCTCGAAAGTTTGTCAAATGTTCACAAGAGGTGGGACCGTGAAACAAGACTTTTGGAGCGGCCAGCGGATCTGCAGTACGAGCTACTTAAGTCATCAGCCTTCCCTGATTGATTGGGAAAGTCAGTTAGATCAAATTGCCAGAGAAGGAGAAGGAGCTCACAAAATATTTTCAAGTCTCTGATCCTACGATATATGTACATAAAAGGGTGGACTATCTAGTGCGTTCTTTTTTAATTATATGTTATTTTGACACTGTTTTCCGCTCGAAATCTTGACAGAAGGTCAGTATCATACCTTTGCGGAACGAAATGAATCAACGTTGGGAAACATTGAAAACTTATTTCCAAATTGAGTGCTGTGTAGCCCAAACAGGGGGTTTTGGGCGAAATCTGGGCACCCATCGCGCCTGCTGTACGCAAGTTTGTAGAAAAAGTTCATGAGACTGGTATGCTAGTGGCTAACACTCATGGTCCCCGTCGTCATACGGTGCCCACAGACGAGAATGTGGCTGCTGTAGCCGGGAGTGTGAGACTCAGTTTACCAAGATCAACTCGCTATCAATCTCAACAGGTCAACATCTCACGCTCTAGCCTGAGGAGAATTCTGCACAAAGATCTCGGATTATTCGCTTACAAGGTCCAATTGACTCAGTTTGGGCCTTACAGCAGCTTGAATTGGACAACGATTTTAGGCGCATTTTCATCTCGGCGGCTACGTTAACAAACAAAATTTCCGCATCTGGGGCTCGGAAAACCCGGACGGTATTGTCGAGAAGCCGATGCATCTACAGAGAGTGACAGTGGACCATTTTTCTTCGAAAATGATGCTGGAAACAACGTTTCGGTCAACGGTGGGCGTTATACTGAAATTGAGGACATAAACTTGGACGACCTCTGGTTCATGCAGAATAGCGCGCTATTCCACACCGCCCAAGCCACAATTGATCTTTTGCGCACCAAATTCCCAAATTGTGTTATCAGCCGTCTTGGCGATGTCAATTGGTCGCTTCGGAGCTGCGATTCAACCCCTTTTGACTTTTTTCTGTGGGCAACCGTGAAGGACCGATATTATGCCAACAATCCGGAAACGACTCAAGCACTTAAGGCCAATATCATCCAAGAAATCCGTGAGCTACAGCCCGAAACCATCAACAAGGTTTTGGAAAATTGCAGTGACAGAATGCGCTCTGGGTAGCTTTGTGGCTGTCTACTTTCTAGGTACGTGGAAGCCACCCTAGTTCCTACTCAAGACTTTGAAAAGATCTTTGATGACCATTTGGGCTTTTTTTTACCGCATTTTCAATGCAGGCGATGAATCCCCGCACTCTTGTCGGATATTCTTTTTCAGAACGAGACCCGTGTCATCAAAAACCCAAAGAAAGAAGACTGGACCTTTCAAATCGGGCAAATTGCCAAAATGAGACATGAGTCACAGTAACCGTGTCTCGGTTCGTCGGAATGAAAACTACGGGGCCTCCTGGCGCCTTTTTTGCTGCGTGTTGTACCGTTCTCTCTAAGGTGAGCTTCTGACCACCTTTCTGTTTGACAGTTTGAAGTGTTTGTGAACTTTACAAATATCAAAACAAAACTGACAGTTGCCACCATTTGCAAAAGTTATATCATCTTCCGATAGAATGGTTCTTTTTGACCATATTGCCAACTTTGCAATTGAAGCTCCTTCCAACAATTTATGCATAGAACCTGCATAGACCAGGACAAGAAAGAGTAATCTAGTCACCCCTGACAGATAAAAAAGAAATGTCAAACTGTTTGAAATCCCAACCCTAAGTCGCTACCAAAACTCGGTCAAAATTGTTCAGACGCGTCTCAGAGCATAACAGAGACACAAATACTTAGAAATACTTTGTGTGCTCAATCGCCCAGCTTATGACTGACTGCCCAATTAAATTGCAACAAATTTTCTCCCACCAGACGAAGAAAATCCGATTAAATAATCAAATAATTTAGCACATTTTCTCACTTGCTTTTAATCGCAACAACAATAAGCACACAAAGCCCCCATGCTGCGAGCTAGGGAATGAAAAAAATTAAAAAAAAAAAAAGACGCTCTCGAGCCATTTTACATAACTCGCTCAAGTGACCCCCTTATTAGTTCGGCCGTGGCCGCTCTATTTTACACCAACAGTTCAATTCAAAGTGCTGAGGCGCAGAGAAAACAAGAAAACAAATTCAAAATGAAAAAAAGAAAAAAACCAAAAAGAAAATGTTTATCTAAGCAAATGCGCTGTGAGTGTACTTTTTTTCAAAAACAAAAAAAGTCCATTCCCAGCATATAACACACAATAAACACGTACCTACGTAACAGTCATAATGCGCATGGATTCATTTTTTGTGGTCACGCGAGATACAGAAAAAGAAGAATGCTGCTGCACTCCATCTGACTACACACCCTGTGGTTTTAGGGACACCCGGTTGCCCTATATTTCTGTCAGTCGACTTGATATCTAAATATTTGGGGGAACCACCGCGCGCGCCCAACAAACGGCGTAATTAAGTGATGCACTCGGCGGCAGAGGGCAGTAGATACTTCTTAGATACTAGTTCGGTCCATTGATTGCGCCTGGGATAGCCCCCCATTAAGGTGGCTTTGAGTTGTTGGGCCGTTTTCGCTTATTTTTAATTCAGCTATCGGGGTTTTCTTATTTTCGAAGAAGCACTTCTAAATTTAGATTCCCCAAGCAGAGAGGTGCGAAGCTGGGAATTTGGTGCGCGTCTGCGTGTTTTCCTTTGAACGTGTGATTTATGGTGAATGGATAACATTTTTTGAGTTAGTACAGCGCGCACTGCAGTGACCTCAATTGAATGTTTACCCCCGGAGCTGGGTGTAATTGATGGAGAACTTGTTAAATGCATGGATACTGCTTTGACGTCGCATTGCATTTATTTATTTATTTGTTGATGAATGCGAGACGCATGTACGGATAGGCCTGACTTACTTATTGAAACTATTTGAGTCATGAGTGTGTAATGAGTCATTTTAACAGAAAATAAAAAGAATTGGTCCCGCGTGTCATCCTTGAGGAACACCAGATTGCACAGTGCAACAGTTCATGAACTTGCCTCGTAAAGCTGTGTTCTTTGACTTTCTTTTGGCATAGAATGCCAGTCTTTTGTAGAAGGCCATGATTTTATGTCCCATCTTCAAGAAAGGCGGTCTATATCTTGTAAGACTATCGAGAATTGTCCCTGCTTAATGTCGTACACAAGATCCCATCCAACGAATTTCAAGTCGAGACTCATCAGAGCTTCAAAGTCACACATGACACACGTTGATCATCTTGAGCTGTACAAGGCGATGACGAGTCCGGGATTCCGATAAAAATGTCGTGTGGTTTGTTTAATCTTGTCGTGGAACAGACATCTTTAACAAATCTGTCGAACTGCTGGGATACGCAGACGGCATCACAGCGAACTGTTATAAAGGCTTTAACCTTCGAACACTGACTGAGTCAGATCGGTCACAATTCGTTGTTTCGTCAAGAAAACTACCTCAGTCTTCAAAGAATAAACCGAAGGACTACAGGCATGGCCCGCCAGAAAGTGTAAAGTCCGCGTACTCGCAAGCCTGAGCATAGCCATTTGAACTATTGAGAGATACTACTACCATGCCACCCTGCGGGCAGCCTCTATTGATTTCTGTCATAAAATGGGGGCCACAGGCCGCATCAATAACTAAAATACCAATATCTCATTTGCGAGTTACTGTTGCTACCTAACTTAAATCTCGAGGCGTCCCTTTACCGACGACCAAGAGTGGAGCGTTATATTGGCTGCACCTCTACACTCAAGCCAATTTGCATACAGAAAAGGTAAATCAACCGAGGGTGCTCCTTACTATCTTGTCAAGAAGATAGAAGGAACCTTACGTTCCAAGGAAACAGCACTGGCTACGATTCAATGGCAAGAGCTATCAGTAGCAGAGGTATCGAAGGTTCGACCAACCAATGGATTAGAGCCACGCTTGAAAGTCGGATCATTACGCAGTTAAAGGTTTCCCCCAGAAAGCTGTCATTTCTCCACTTCTGTGGTCACTAGCTATCGACAAACTTCTAGCAGATCTATACATAGATCAGGCTACATCGCCATTGGTTACGACCATTACCAGCGTCATGCAGGGCCATGTGGGCCACTAGACGCCCATTATCACGTACGCGGCCATCGTATGATGGAGAATGGCTGCAAATCTTCAGAAGCTACAAAGAATAGCATGACTCGGTATTTCAGGTGCCAGGCGTACCTGCCCTACGGCAGCTTTAGAAGCCATCACCCCTACAAATCTTCATTAGGAAGACACCTGCTAGATGCGTTATCAAGTTGGAACTAGAATACAAGTTTAAGGCAGGTGACCACGTGGGACACCTAAAAGTTCTTGACTCAATCCCACAAAGAAAGATGTTTTGCACTGTTCCCGACGTTATATAGACCGTGCAGAGCCGTGGTGTTCCGACACTGTAAGGCTCTGATACGGTTCACAGACGGATCAAAAATGGACTCTGGAATGGGTGCTGGTGTTTCTTGGGCCCAACATCAAAGTCTCAATACCTATGGGTATGTGTCCCGCGGTTTTCCAGGCTGAACTCCATGCTACTGAGATCTGCGCCAGGTTAAACCTTGGTAAGGGTATCAAGGGCGCTAAAATTTATATCTTTTCAGATAGCCAGTGGACTCCATAGCAGTTAAATGCTGTTACTATGCAGCACAATCTCGTGCTAGACATAAAAGTGCATTGCTTGGATGGGTTTCAGGTCATCAGGGGACTGTAGGCAACGAATCTGCTGGCTCAGGATCTGCGTTCATTGGGCCTGAACTGTACTGTGGACGTGCTTTCCTTCACTAGGGAGGCTAGGCTTGGAAAAAAAAAGAGTGGGGCGTATGCCAATAGTGACATCAGCTCTCAAGTGCTAATCGACAAATAAATAGTTTCTAGGGCTCCGAACTACACACAGCCATAGCGACAGTGAAACCCGATATAATGTTCACCGATTTCCATGCTTTCGCCCAATGTATCTTCAAAGCCACATTGTGTATCTTTTCATTCAAACTGTCACACATTCAAGTATCTCCAAGTACCTGTGTGGTGACACTTCCATTTTCTGTCCAAAATTAACTTTGGGTGTGTGCCTAGCCCACAGTGAATGGAGTCATTGTCTCCATCGCCACCATCACCCAGTGACTTCGAATTTGGGTAAACAATGACACGCCAACCAAACGTCCCTCGTTTGCCAAATAAGTCTCGACGCGATGCCCGTATTCTCTCATTACAATGAATCCGTTGTCAATTAACATTCAATTGACAATGTCGTCATGATAGAACTGGTGAGAGCGTGTTATACAACCCAGCACTAAGCCGTTGCACCATGAAAACACACTTCAAGTCTCGGCCGGCAGTGGAACCCGAAGAGACTTGTCAAAAAGTTTACAACTCTTATGGATCCCACCAAAGCGGAACAATTAATTGTCAAATGTTTTCTTGGTGCGAATGCGAAGAGTGACTTTGGCGAAAGTCGCTGTTGGCCGACATGATGATGGTCATCGAACTATTGGCGAATTAGGTAGGTGGCTTGGAAAGTTGCAGTGCTTCGAATGGTTTCTAATTCGGTACTTATGTCCATTTGTTCGGATGTTGAGAAACACCCTGAAAGATACAGATACTGTCCGAATTAAAAGTAATTTTCAGTTGGCACACTTACGCCCCGTCGTCGGTCGGTCGGTCGGTCGCTTCGTGCCTACCACATCATTTCAAATTAATTGAATACTTAAGTCGAAGTGAAAAGCCAGACCTAGTCATGCTACGAATGGAGGAAAGGCAAATGGAAATTCAGGCAACAAACGGTAATGGCCAAAAGAAATTTTTGATGAAATATTGACACGAAAATTCATAATTCACAGCGCTTGGTTGGGAAATGCCATTCAATGTCAGTGAATAGGTATAATTGTCAGTTGGCGTGTGGATACAATTCAGGAAATAATGATGGCACCTCGGTGAATTAATGAAAAGTTATGTTCGGTTTCGTTTCGGCGAAATGTTAAGACAACTACCTGTCAAATGTCAGTGAGTAGTTCCGTACGTGGAAGACAACTATCTGTCATACGGTTGTCACTTTTGAACTGTTTGACATACAGTTCACAGTTCACTGACAGCAGCTGACAGGTGATTTTAAGCCCGAAACGCAGGCTTTTCAAGCCAGTGAAGGACAGTAGATATACGAGTATGTAAGGAGCATTTTCAGAAGCTACTTAATGGGCTACAAGAAGAGAACCCTCATCCAGTCACTGAAGTACCCATTCCTCTTCCCAGTTTGGAAGACCTTGGCTGGGCTATCAATAATTTAAAGAAAAACAAAAGTCGCAACAAACATTGTGGTGATGTTTTGGTAGGGTGCATGCAGCAAATTAGCCATCATGCCTTGGGTGGATGAAGTCATACCGATGAATGCCGCATCTTCAGGAATGGCGATCCTCTGGCGACCTTTTCTAGTGCCCCTCATACCTTGCTCTCCCATGACGCTGGCAATACAGTCATAGTCAATGCAGATCGCCAATCAACCCTGCTAACCGGCCATGTTTGAGGCCTCTAAATCGTAGGTTTAGAGGAAGTGTGGTTTCAACGATACGATTCCACATGCCGTGACTGGCTGATAGGTGGAACAAAAACGCTCAGACGTAGGTAAGTAGGTTTATACTTGGACACTGAACACTTGTGACGTGAGAAATTGGGTTTAATGCCATCAGAGAGATGGAATGCCCTTGCATCCTACCTTCAGTTGAATATTGTGGTCTAGCTGACGCGATTACTTTCTTCCTTTTTGTGGATGATGTGGGTAGAGTTTTTGTTTAGAGTTCCTGGCTGCGTATTTATTTGCCCGCAAACCCCTCCTCAGTATTTGTATTGAAACGGAAGCTGCCAACATGGGTTTAGCGGTAAACAAGGGCAAAACAAAGTATATACTGTCAACGAGAAGGGACACACAACATCGACATCCTGAACCGAAGAAGATTTTTCGTCAAATTTTCGGTCCCTTTTGCGTTGACGGGCCTTGGAGGAGGAGATTCAACGACGAACTATACGAGCTGTACAGCGGCATCGCCCTGGTCAGAAAAAAATGCGCATCAGTCGCTTAATATGGCTAGGACATGTGAAGCGAACACCAATGCTCCGGCCCGTAGAGTCTTCGACTCAAACCCGGAGGGAAAACGCAGTAGAGGAAGACCTCGCCTTAGGTGGCGCGCTCAAGTAAAAGTGGACCTCAACCGACTTGGAGTGCGTAGCTGGAGAAGAGGCTTGTTGGTTGAGGCCCAGGTTCACCCCGAACCCAAGTAAATAAGTTAACCCCTCCTCAAGTACATTCAATACAAACAAGACTCCCCCTTTTACGGTATGGCAATCCTATGCTATCCTTCTGGAACTCCCATTACCATTAAATGCCTCCCGATAAACCAGTTAATTTATGAACCATTTCAACGAAGAAAAAAATATGTAAGTACTTATGTCAACCCCAAATCCTCATAAGTTTTAATGCCTGGCCACTGAAGCCAATACGTTGAGCCACATCCCATGCTATGAGCTCATTTCACTATAAGTTCCCCTTCACAGCTGAATGGTCGCACTGTGTACAGTGTATCCTTCAACAAACCCCATTCGATTCTACGACGCATTTAGAGATTTATTTGCGTCAATCTTTCTCTGAATGTTATCCTTCGACCAGGAAGCATGACGTAACGATTCCCTCCCCCCCCCCCCACATCGCATGATGTAACACCAGAAACGATCGAATTCATTTCCAATTCCATCTCGTTGCGCCTGTCATAAGGACAATAAAAATGGGTAAACAAGAACGATGACTCATTTCATTTCCTACCAACTTCCCCTTCCCTCATTCCCTGTTTGTCCTTTTTTGTTCGAAAAAAAAAAAAATATTACGCCATCGAGACACATTCGTGTCGCCAACAAAATTCATGAGTTTTGGCCATTTACTCCGATGTTGTCAAGTTGTTCTTTGGGGTTCGGAGTTTGTCCCCTTTTTTTGCCTTCCATTCCACCCCTCGAATGAGGAACAGGACATGCGCAGTTCAAGGACTTGCATTGGCGCCATTCACCAGGACTACATAATATCCTCTTCTTCCCTGAACATAATTCTATGTCTTACACGCTGTGTGTGTGTGTTTGGTTTTAGGGTGGTAACACGGATCAAATCTTATAGCCACACGTCCCGTAGGTGAGTGTTTGGATATACGTATGTAATGCACTGGTAAGGACATTAACCTTTGTATACGTGGAACGTACATATACGTATGTACCTTGTCAGGCGAGTGCAAGAGTGCATTGTAAATGCAAATTGATGTGATTTTAATGGCGGATAGCCTTTTGTCCCGGCTTACGGAAGCGTAATTTGCTTCAGAGGGGGCTTTGCTGGAACAAAGGATTTTTTTTAACTTTCCTTTTGCGCTTTGTCCTGAGGATAATGAGAGTGCTGGTCGTTTCAAAGTACACTTAATTATGGGGAATTGATTTGTTTTACTTCTTAAAGGGGTTCGCGGTGTTTTGGGATAGGTAAGGGAGGGTTTCTAGCGGTGGAGACACGCGAAAGAGTCGTGAAATTGTGGATACACACAGTGTTTCGTGTGTAGTTTCTCAGGTTTATGGGATTTTTTTGACGAGCCTTGGTTGCTTAGTTTGTAGTCGTTAGGTTGCCATTTTCCTTCTTTTTTTTGTTGAGTTGTTTGAGGTATACTTCAACGACTAACCTTCAAAATATATTAGGCAATCGGATCAGGAGTGAAACAAGCCTTTCTGTCCTTGAAACACTGGGCTTGGCCATTTATACTTTGCTTTGTGATTCTAAATGAAAACAATCTATTGGCGCCATCTGTTGAGTTGAGGTGGTCGGGGCTACTGTTGCTTTTTTTTGGCTAAAATCGACAACTGAGACTGGTTTTATTGGTCTTTAATGGAATGGCATGCCACTTCTAGGGAACTACCTACCAACTCCACTGTACGCTGCTGATGTTGTAGCATTTGTTGGTTAAGTACGAACAAGCACGTGAACTGTCGTCATTTGAACTTTTTGGGATACAGCCCGAGGGTTTCAGTGTTTTCCAGTCTGTTTCATTCTAGGTGATACCTGAAGTTACCATATAGTCAGTAGAGTGGCTTCTATCGCCTCCGTGATTTGCCTTTGATTCAATGAAATGGCGCCCGACGGGAGGCTTCTGAAGGATTGGCACTTGGAGTTCAAGAGAACCGTGAACCTTCTTAAGAGTCATGTTCAATGGCTCCTAGGTAGAGTGGTAGGCCGAGAATAGAACCCAAAGGCAGATGCATGCAAGATGCATAGACTTGAGCTTGAGGAAACCTTTCTAATTGATTGCCTCAAGTTCACAGTCATGCAATAGAATGGCGCCCGACAGGGGGCTTCTGAGGGGGAACTGACACTTGGAGAACAAGAAAACGAGGACTTTGTTATCCAAAGGTTTTACAAGAAAGCCAATCCAGAAGATCACCATCTCCAGAGAACAGTGGATCTTCTTAAGAGTCATGTTCAACGGCTCCTAAGTGGAGTGGTGGGCCAAAAATAGAACCCATGTTCCATTCGTGCAAAAGAGTATAACACGCACAACACGAATGGTTGTGAGAAGCTAGGCCTTGGGTCCCATCGACCTGTAGCGCAAAGTATTTACTTTTTCAATAAAATGGCGCCCGACAGGGGGCTTCTGAGGGACTGGCACTGGGATCAAAGGTTTTACAGGAAAGCTAAGCCAAAAGATCACCATATTCGGGGAAAAGAAAGCTCTTTCAAGGGTCATGTTCAACGGAGTGGTAGGCCACGAACAGAACCCAAATTCAGTCGCATGTAGACTGTGTTAGCGACATAGACAGGTGAACTTAGTTTCTTTAAATAGCTTGAGGAGGGCCTTCCAAATTGACATCCATAGCGGGCTGATAGACTAAGCAAACCGAGCTCAATTCATGTTTCATCCAGGGATTTCTCCTGCTGGGTACACCACACCGCCTACCGCTGGAGCAATAACTCTAAGTACCTCATCCAAAGGAGAGGCGATATGATACGCCGTTCAATGTCGTGGATACTTAGATTAAGCAGATCCTAGCAGTGGGACTTCCGCATCTACAAACAATCCAAAGAAACGGGCAAACTTCAGTTTCCTAAACAAACATACTTTTGCCGAAGGATTTGTTGTATAGTCCTGACTAAAGCTTAAGAAAACGAAAGCTGTCCCAAGAGGTGATGCATGTGCAGAAGCACTCCATTGACTCTCCTGTTACTACGACTCCAAGTTCTTAGAATGCAAGACCCTTGATAAGGTGTCTAATGCTTTAGGGAAGGGGAGGAAAAAAGGAAACGCAATCCTGTTTGTGCGATGACAAAAGAGGGCAGAGCAATGAACTGCCCTTACTAGTGCATCCTCCTTGTCAAGCTACACTTCGGAATGACCCTGCCGCCAGTGTCCAAACTTAAAGACGCAAATCACCCACAGCTCAGTGATAACACTCTGCGTTCCTTTCGAATAGAGTTGCCCAACCAATGTATGGCAGTCTGAAGCCCCCTCCCAGAACTATCTTGAAACGGATTCCAATGAATGTATGTATCTCTAAGCAGCTTATCGCTGCTAAACTGAAAAGAACAACTGCATTGTTCTGTTCAGTGCCATTATCAGAACCCGTCTGGCCTTCCACCAAAGCATGTTCATTCCGCGTACAAACGAAACATCGCATTCAGCAAACCATCACGCAACATGATACTCTATCTCTTACGCAAGTCTCTGCCCCTTGCATTCCCACATGCACCCACTGTACGAGAGCAGTAATCTGCACTCATAGGCTGATACGCCACCATTTTATGGAACGCCTTCCACTTGGCGACTTGGGCATACATTGCTGCTCTGCGCGTCCCTTTTGTTTCTGATAAAGTGTCTTGAACTACATTTCCCAGATTAAATGGAGTGTGTCGCATGGCACAACATCCTGCCCGGTTGCTTAACCCCATTGACACAAAAAAAAGGAACCAAACAAAAACTAAAGTACAGGAAGCCAGGAAGACGCGTCATAGACGTGTGGAGAAGGCTGTTTACAAGAAAAATATTGACTCGTGTTGGCAGTGTTGCAAAAATTCTAAAAATAAAGTCAACCTCACCGCTAGCCAATTGCAGTTTCTTCTTCTCTCTTTCTCGCTCTGTCTCGCGCATCTCCTGCGGGACATTGAACCCTATGGAGGCAATGAATTCCGAAAAAAGAATTTCTGTTTACGTTACGACAGATAGAATCCACACCGAGTGACAGATATGATAGATTCTTGTCCAGAGTCACCTTGAATTAGTGATTCAGGAACGTCAAAGCAGAACACAAAACAAGAAAAAACTGTTTTCCATCACACACCTGAGTGTGGCTGGTTGACTAGATTTCTTGGTTCGGTTTTCCACGAAAAGAATTCTTTTTCATTTAATCCACTTCTGCGGGTCTGAAATTCCAACCCAAGACGAGCGTGGAGACGAGAGTTTATAGCGTAATCAATGCGGTTGCAGGGAAATCTAATATCGGAAGACAAGACAGCGACTACGACGAATGACTGGCAGTGGAGCATGACTATGACAGTCCTCATGGCGACATACACACAGCCAAACACACATTAGCACTCGATTGGAGAGAAATATTTTGAAATGTCTCGGTCGGCATCAGTCGGAGAATGCATGACAAAGTTTGCGGATCGATAGTAACCACCACTGCTGTAGGGGTGGTGACAGTAGTGACAGCAGTGACAGCACTGCTCCTGTCAAAGTTCGTCCGCAAGTTTATTCATTTTAAAATCGATAATCGCCTCTTCGTGTACGCAGTTTCCGAGTTTTTCTATTATTAGCGCAGGAACATCATTTTCACTTCCCTTACTCGTGGGAGGCATGCAGGATGGGTGGCTTAAATAGAGTCACCAGCGTGAGGGTTTTTCAATAAGGACATAACAATTGTGTACTTAAATAAAACACAGAATAATTGAGATATTGGGTTTTAAACTTATTCCAGGTGTAGTACACATGCTAAATTTTAAGTATGGAATTCGGCGATCGATTCTTTGGACCCCCACTAGTCTTCCCCACATATTGGCCGAAATGATGAAAATTCGCGTTCAATATTGTCCCTGAGCTTCTTGTTGACAAATAAACACACGCCTGTACCATAAAGCCATCAAAATAAATCCAACGAGGTTAAGTCGGTAAATCACGAGGTGCCCAGTCGACTCGGTGGCATGTGGCACCATCATGTTGGAACCACATATCACTGATGTCGCCATGAAATCCACTCTTTTTGCGAAAGCAATGGAGTCTTTTGAAGCACATGTGGGATTGGTGCTGTCCAATAGTGGATCTTGTGCTTATTGCCGAAGCCATTAAGCCAAGAGTGAGGTTCATCGTTAAAGAAGATTTTTTGATAAAAGTCAGGGTTTTCTACACGTTTTTGGAGGGCAAAATCGGAGAACTTTCCACGCTTCAGTGACTAAAAGTCTTCAGTTCCTGAGTTAATTTGATATTGTAAGGGTGTAGGCCAAGATCTTTACGAAAAATCCGCCACAATGTGGACTGACAGATTCTAGTTCCAGTGAATTCCAGCGTGGAATTGACTGATTTCGCTCATTTTGAACTGAAGCCTCTACGGCTACGATATTTTCGGTACTTTTACCCATGGATTGCCTCACTCGCACAGGAACATTCAATAGTATGAATATGTAAGTAAGAATATGTTGACTCGAATTTATCCACTATAGCTCGCACAGCCTGTCTGGTAAGACGAGTATTGCGACCAAGATTGGAGTAACCCTTCTTGAAGTTGAGACAATCGATTCAGAATTTCGGTAGTCATTTTCAATAATCTCCAATCGTTGCTCGTTTATGAGCTTCATGACGATGAAAATGACTGACTTGACTGACGTTTTGACATTGACTCATCTTCAAAAATATTTAAGGATCCGTTTGTATTAAAAGACAAAACTGTCATGTCCCTATTGACAGTTTTGTTGTCCAAATATAGTCTCTCCCTGGCTACAAATACTCCAAAGACACATGACACAGACTGTCTATTGGTTTTCCCTTAAATGGCGCCCAATTATTGACAATTTCTTATCTTTTCCTTGACAATCATTCGATTGTTTAGATTGCCACTGTTTTTTGGTCGCCTACAACGACATAGCTCTACCTGATCTCAATACAAATCCAATCTCTAGACATAATTACATTTAATGACCTCATCACTCTTCGTTTCGTCCCACCGCAGAACCACTTCTGTCCATCATCATTATGTCAACGCCTACACCAAAAAAGGGTGAAATAAATCCCCCAATTGCCTAACGCGCTGTATAAGTGGTGATACCTTCGAACGCACCCCCCGTTCCAACGGAAAAGAACGCCTAATTCAGCTACGCATTGGAGGAAGTGCGCGTGGTGGTGTCATCATGCTAACGGTCGGTGGTGTGTTCCCTTCTCACATTCCACAAATAGTCAATCTAAATTGTTCTATTGTTCCCTGTTCCCTGCAACGTCGGCCATAGGCACCCATAGCTGGTGTGTGTCCCCCGATGTACCGGTAGTTATCAATTTGGAAAATTTGTCTTTTTTTTTGTTGTTTTTATAGGAAGTTGATGCACAAAACAAAGGAAAGAAATCGCACAAAGAGACAGAAAGAAAGAAAGAAAGAAACAACCATCGTGCATTGAAATTCATCACGTGTCGGACCGCGAGTGTGTTCGTTAGACATCCCGGGGCCATGGCTGTTAAATTTGCATAATTTGTGTATGTTTCAACTCCTAACTACTGGTTAAAGTGAAAGGCTTTCTGCATCTTTGATTGATGGTGTCGATTGGCTATTGATCGAGGCGGCATGGTCGGTAATTGGAAAATCATTTGCCATTAGATCGTGGGGATGATCTTCGGCTATGAACGTGTAATATGCTAATTAGTTTGAGTATCTTATAGAGATGGCGCTTGCGGCGATTCCATGAAGATCGGGTTAAGGCTGAATGTTTACACTTGTAAGAGGTTGGCTTATAGGTATTCATTCATTGGTTTCGGTTGGTTCAAAGTTAACAGAGAAAGTCGCAAAATTTTGAACTGATCCTCGACGGAAGGTGAAGCCTCTAAAGCAGTCTTAGCTGCTCGCATCGAGATAAGTGTGGGATTCGTCGTGATTGATTTAAGACCATTTGGAGTTATTTTCCACTAAATTTGGGGAAGTTGGTAAGGTCATTTCCACAAATGAGTGGAGCAGCGGAGAGCGGCGGAGTAAAGCGGTGCAGAAACTTGAGCAAAGAAGTTTACATGTATTCTTTGCCACGGAACAGTGGGACTAATTTCAACAAGGAATTGAGAAGAGGGCTACACGGTTAGACAGTTCTATGACAGGTTAGACGGCATGACAGGGTTATGGAACCCAAGGGCTAGCCTCTCCTATTGGAGGGGGCTACTGTTTAATGGCGAATTCGAAGAGCACTTTGTAAATTGAGGGGCTTTCTCATGACAGTTGTACTCTTCTATGTTTGTCAGACGCTCGTGTAAGTGTAGGGCTGTGCAAGGTGTTGCCTAGGGATTGACGAGTTTTACCATGCTGACAGCAAAAATGTCTTGAACTCAACTGAGGTGCTATGCTAAATGTGATATGATAGCTACAGACCCGCCTTAAGAAAAATGAATGGTTTCACTAGGTTTGGTGTGCACGAAGGCGAAACTAGCTTACGCGCTATAGTTTTCAGGGTAAGAAGAAGGGTGAAGCAGATCGAGTTCAGGGTGAGGAGTGCTGCGGTTGAAGTTAAAAATTATTGCTTCGTTAGAAGCATAAGAGGTCGAGGGAGGAAAAGTCGAGGGCATCGTAAATTACGAGGGTTAGTGTAGTTATAAAGGGACGCTCAATCCACGGAACCTAACATTAGGCGATGAGTAAAGAAAATGTTAGTTAGGTCTCTGTGATCCTCAAGAGTTGAGATTGAGGGTATCTTGATAGGAAGGCATTATAAGAGGATCATTGCAGAGTAGATCTCTAAGGACAAAACGAAGAAAAGGACGTTGAATAGTCTCAATTCTGAACGCATGAACTCATGGAAAGGGGGACCAAGAAGTGAGCGATCGAAGACAGTGTGGAGTGATTTGGAATTGCTTGGACCATCGTTTGACAAAACCAAACCAAAGTGATCAGTCATCAAGGTGGGAAGGAAATGCGCGAATGAACTATGGGTATAGGTTGAGGAGGGAGTGGTTGGACTTCCCCGAAAAAGTAATGGATTTGGATCTGAAGATGGTGAGCTCTAAGCTACATATGTTTAAGGCAGGAGATCGATGTCTTGTTGCAGAAGACTACAGTGTTGGGAAGAAGAAATGGGTTTGAAAAATTTGGTATCATCAGTGTAAAGGGAGACGTGGGAGTGTTGAGCGACTCTTTTAGGATCATTAATAGGTAAAATGAACAGAAGTGGACCTAGATGGCTGCCTTGAGGGACTCCGGATATGACTACAAAGCGGACCGAGAGGACAGAACTAAAGCAGACACTATATGAACGGTATACCAGGAACGAAGATATCTATTTTAACAATGTGGATTCAAAGCCAAGAGCAGACAGTTTCAAAAGGTTTAATCGATGCAATTTTTTAAGAAGGAAAGAGCAAAGGACACAAATTTGGCAAAGTTTTTGGTGGTGGACCTACCTTTTAGTAAGCCATGTTGACTGGGAGAAATAAAAGACTGAATGCTTATGGTTTTGCATAGAATACGTTCCAAGAGCTTGCATATAGCTTGGCAATAGGACGGTGATTTGTGACATAATTTTTTGATCCTTTCTCACGTATGGATGTCATGAAAAAGGTCCTCCAAACTTGAGGAAATTCAACTTGCGAAAATCATAGACGAAAGAGCTTAGAGAGTGGCAAGGAAGGATTGGAGGCATAGTTCTTGAGAAATATGGCGAGGATACGGGGAAAAGCTCTTGGACATCAGCAGGAGCATATCTCTCCCTGGTTCGACGAAATACAACAGATTCTGAGCCCAACTTTGGCTTTTCTTTTTCAAGAAATCCACACGTAACCAGTAGGAACCATTCGACTGATAGTCTGATAGTCAAACCCAACAGGAAGTGAACAAAACTGCGGCTGACAACATGCACTCTTCCGGGATCATAAAGTTGCTTTGTTTGACTTAATGGACTTGAATCTAAATTTGGTCTGGAATCGGTGCCAATACGCTAACTATCAAGTGGATCTCGAATCCTCTTCCTTTGGTTGGAGCTAATCCAGATTTTTTGGCTTTACGCTAAAAACGATTTTCTCAGGTTTGGTGGGCGAAAAATGCCTTAAATTGCGACAAAACCATCCGATTGCGTTGACAATCTGTTTGCACTGCAAATACGAGTCAAAAAGTCTAAATGTCAACGGAATCTGAATTCAGTCCTGTCGCTGACAGTTCCGCGAACCAGTGACAAAAACTTCATGTCAAGACATATGTCATGTCAACTATCCCTTTTGGAGGGTGAATCGCATATTTCCAGGAAGTGGTGGTTGACAGATGAGCTGTCAAAAGCTATCAAACGTCATTCTGTTATAGAATGAAACAACTTTGGGACTCAAACCCAGAATCAGGAAGTATCTGTGTCCACCTCGAAGCGATGTAGGAGAGATGTGTAGGGTACATGCCAATTCGTTTCCACCTATCAGAGCTCTTCTGTATGATTCGATTTCCGACAAATAAATTCCCTCAACCCGTTTCGGTTGAACTTTTCTTTAAGAAATCGCAAGCAGCCCCTTTAATTTCATTTTTGCGGTCACATTGACAAAACACGACATTGCGGTTGCCTTGAACCCCAACCCACAATTCGCCCAACGAATGACAGGTGTTTCAGCGTTCTGTGACAACCATGGACTGATCTCCCACGTCCGCACACACCCACATTTCCTGCACACGATCCCACCACTCAATCACATTTGCATTCTACTCCTTCAGCGCACACAAACCGACCCCAGCTCACCTGTCGCATTAAGCGCCAATATTCAAATGAGTACCTCTCCTCGAACCAGCTAACAGCAGCTTAATGCCAACAATGAGGTAATAATCCATTGAAAACGAACGCACAGAATGCCATTGCAATTGGCGTAACGATTGGAGTTATGCAAATTTATTACGTCTTCCGATTTTCGCCAATTAATTTACCTACCTGGGGTAGGTACGTACCTACATACATATACTCTCACGCATGGCTTCAAGCTGACTTTGGCTGAAAAAAAATCGCCCACGTGACGTTGTCAGCCGACACACACCGGCTTGTCTTGTCAAACAAAGCCCATAAGAAGCGCACACCCAATGGCACGAAACTAAGGCAGATGATCCAATGTCTTGGAAATATGGGTGCGCGCACTCACGATTAGCAAATCTGACAGATACAGGGTCAGACCAGTGGTGTGTGCCTACAAAACCACAAGACGAACAAAAATTCACGCGAAGGCGTTGTAATGATCGACTACGTATGGCAGCCCGATCTGTGATACTGCTTCGACAGTGATTTGTCAAGGTGACTCCGCTTTTAGATCAAAGTTTGTTTGTTTGGTTTATAAGTTTTTTTTCTTTTAATTGAACATCCCCGACTGAGATGGAAGTCAACTGGCTTTGGGCTATTTGTTTGAACAATTTAGCATAATTTATGTGGCACACTGTAAACAGAAGCACAGTGAGGTGTGAAGTGTATTGTTTGCTTTATTACGAGTTAATGGTTGGTGATTTCTATTTTTTTCTTTCGAACAGTAATTACTTCTTAAACTGTGAAAGTAAAAATATCAGCCGTTTGGCTGGGAATTTTAAGAATTTCGCGTAAATAAAAATGTCTGCGCACAGGTCGAATAAATTTCCCACAAGAGCTCTGGCAATTTATCTTTCCGCGTTCTACTCATTCTTCTGCAGTTGGCTTTGTTTATTCTAGACAAGTGTAAGTGTAATTTGGCAGCACTGTCTTAGGAATAAAACGTCAAATTTAATACTGTCATGCATATGAATGTCAAGTTGATAAGAGAGGTTAACGTTGGCAGGGCTGTCGGAGAGTATGAAGTGTCATAAAAAAAATAAATACTTGGCGCAACAGGTCGATGGGACCCAGGGCCTAGCTTCTCACAACCATTCGTGTTGTGCGTGTTATATTCTTTACACGAATGGAGGGGGCCTACTGTTTAATGCCGTATCCGAAGGGCAATTTGGTATTTGAGAAGCTTTCTCAAGACAGTTGTACTCTCGGATGTTTGTCAGACGCTCGCGAGAGGTGGGGCCGTGAAAAACTTTTAGGTGTTCCCGACTGGGATTCGAACCTCGAACCCCTTTCTCCATAGTCCAACGCACTAACCACTGAGCCACGGCGCCCACATGAAGTGTCATATTGACGTAAAATACGAATCCAGTATGAGACTTGTCAAAACAGTCCAAAAGTTGAAGGTGACTGAAGCTAGCTTGTAACCGAGGTATGAACACCGATATCCAAAGGAAAGAAGCACATCGCAGACACGGAACTAATGTCATAAAATTTGGCATCGACAATTAAAGTAGGGTTCCCAGAGCCATATCCAATTGAGTGTCCTTTCATCTTGCAAGAGGTCCTATCTTGACAGGATCAAATACGGAAAACAACACTTTTTTTTACAAGGAAAGCCGGGTCAAGTGGTTAGTGCGTTGATCTACGGAGGGAGAGGTTCGTGGATCGATACCACCTCTTACAAGCATCTGACAAACATCGAAGAGTACAACTGTCATGATAAAGTTAAACAAGTGAGAAGCTAGGTCCTGGGTGTTATGGACTTGTTGCGTCAAGCATTTTTAGTTGCCAGCAAGTACATGTGGCAAAACAGGGGGTTTTCAAGGCGGCTCTGTACAGAAGAGTTACTTCAAGAATAAGGCAACACATTAGTAAAAAACTGCAGAGCCCCAACTTTCTGAATCGCGAGCTAGGTAGTATAGCTTGCCTACCTAACTTGGATCACCAATGGATCCATTGTAAGCCCCTGTCGTGGGTTTCTACCTTTGACATTAGGTAAGCAGTTTCCCTGAAACTTGCCGAATGGTGTCATTTTTGACAGGTTGGCGAGGACCGTTTTTCTAGTTCTGATTGGGCGTTGGCATAGGAAGTGAGATGTGCTCTCTTCTGCTTCTGTGTGGACACAGCTTTAACATACGTCACCAGTGTCTAGTCGCAGTCTTCTTCGGTAGGCTGGCAGGAGATTGTGGTCCGGGAAAAGTCTGTTGAGCACCAAAATTTCTTTGGTCTGGGCATTGTCATCTTTTGTCCAGATTTTACTGGAGACAGGACAAAATGAGGCTGCGCTCCATCTCTTATAAGGTAATCTTGCGCAGACTTGTTCTATATTGGATTTAACAAGAGTTAGGGGCGATGAAATAGAGGTAACGACCTTTGGCAAGTCCTCTCAAAACCCCTTTCCATCGTCCCATTCGCTTCCTAGAATGTCACTGTGTCGTGGAACCCAAAGAAATGTAAAGTCATGGTTGGCTGTGAGTTCTTCACTGCATCGTTTCAGAAGCATGGATTTGACAACTGTGGGTGAGATGGACTTCATTGAGATGTGGCTTCGACTCCCTGCACCTTTGGTTTTAAAAGGTTTGATCAAGGGGTAAACGTTTAAGCCACATCCTTGCAACCTTTACTTAATCTGGACGAAGTTGGACAGTATGTGAACTGCCTTCAAGTACTCATGTCATTAGCCAGCACAAACAGAGTTCATCTCATTTGGGTGCCAGGACACAGCGGACATATAGGCTGTCATATGAGACTGCAGATATGTGGACAACCCATCAGCACTGCGAAAGTCTATATTAAAAACTGGCTGAGAACCAAAGCTCATCATTACTGGACGAATATTGAAGGCAACGTTCATGTCAAACATCTTCCTCACCAGAAAGAAACACATTTTAGGCAAAACTAGATGTCAGATACGTATAGTCACAGGACACTGTTAAGTCAAGAACTCCTCATAACTATGGAAATAGTTCAAGGCAGCACCTCCAGTATGTGTAACGAGGACAAAGTATCAGCAGAATATATTTTGTGTCACTGTACTCGTAAGTGTCTAATCCGAGCACGGAATCGTGCTTGAAGCAGAAGCCATATCTCCTAGCTCACTCAAAGATCTGCTTGGATTCATCAAGAACTCGGCTATCATGGGCGAGCTCTAATTTCGAAGGAACTCACAATAGACCCGTCTGTAGCCGCAGTGATATGGTGACACGTTCCCATCTCACACTTATTATCGAATATAGTAGGAACTTAGACCACCAGTTCTAAGCTGTTTAAAGCAGCGAGGCATAGACTAACCCTTACTAACTAACGACTGACCGTACTTGGAGGTGCTTTAAGTGTGGCAAGGTGGAGATATCATCTTACAAACTAATTCAGACAGAAAATATCAACATATGACACACGCATTGGTGGAAAGAAGTACCTAAATTCCTAATCACAGGAGGAGTACCGCAGGGTTGTAATGTAGGTCCACTGCTGTTTGTTATGTAAAACCAGAACAAAATTTATATACAAAAAGAACCTGACTTCGCAGGACTTGCAGGCCATATCGATGATAGAACGTAGAATCGTGGCTTTTCAAAACCAGACCCCAAGTAGTGCCCTTACTCGATGTTTTGAATGGACGTGACCAGTGCTAAGATCGACAGTAATTGGAACACTGAGTCCAAGATTAGAGTGACTTTTCCAGCAATTTTTTCTTTGTAAACCTGCTTCTCATTCGTCGAAAGGATGCACCCTCTGTTAGGCAAGAGCGCCTTCGACAATGCCTGTCCTTTGACTGCTTGGACGAGTCTCTGTAGAACCTGATCGTACCTTCAGTGTGACGGGATTGACAGTGCCAACAGATTTGATTTACTTGAACGGTTCCATAAAGATACGATTTATAGCATCTTTATGGCTATTGAAATGCAAGTACTAACTTCTACTGTGGATGCACCTTCTTTTAGGTGTGACAACAACAGCAAACAAAAAAACACAATATTTCAACATTTCTTTGCATTCGTTCGCTTTTACTTTTTGCTGTGTTTCTGGCAAACCCACAATGCGTCTACCTGCCCGGAATTATAATTACCTTTATCAGCGTGTTTAGTGGAATTATGTGTAAACTTAATTTATAGTTCCTTTGTAGAGTATCGCGTCATCTGTAAAATGTAAATCGCTGGTTAAGTAAGGGATGTCATCGGCACGTACAGTTCAAATGAAGGTCGTTCAAGTCAAGTACGCATTTAGTTGGCATTTGATAGAAGTTCGGAACTGGAACTGTCAGATTGGAACAGAGTCCTACAGAGAAAGTAATAGTGTCTGCCTTACAGCTATTCCCCCTTTGACCTATTGCAGATCTCAAAGAAAGGGACTTCAGCCTGAAACAACGTGTCATACCGATTTGCAGCGTTGGGTCCAAGGACACCAGATCACATTTCTAGGGTCCAGTACTGGAACTTTCCTAGACCAGTTTTCATGGCCCAATATCTCAAAGTCAAACAACCTTTCGAAACAACATCTACTTTCTGAACATAATTTCGGGTAGAGTTCCCTTCTGGGAAAGTACGTCACAAGGTACTTTTGAACTTGCATACTTCCTACGAGTGCTAATGCATTCCATTGTCCAGTGAAGAACTTTTAGTGACTAGAGTTTGGTCGTTTACATGATAATGGCTCTAAGCATCGGTGTGTACAGCCAGTGTATCATTTTGAGGGACTAATACCTCAAGTTCTGCCGTACAGGGACCTATTGTGAATTGCTTTTGTTTAGGACAACCCCGAGATATTTAGCCTACCTATAGTAGACTGATAACTAATCTTTTCTTTGTAAAAGGCAGTTCAAAGTTTGGTAAAAACTCTTGTTTTGTTGGAGCTCCTAAGGAGTACACTCCTCTTAGAATCTCGGACAGCGCCAGATACCTAGCTCTCGCTTAGCCTTATATGCAAGTTGTAGAGTGTAAGGCAAAATCTGTACACCAAAACCCGAATTATTCTATGATTAGGGACTTACGAGTGTGATGGTCTACTGAGGTGGTATGCCGCTAGCAAGACAGCCGGCAAGACTACAGAGATTAGCATAGTGCGGGACGAGATATTTGCTTATGCTTTCGTAGAAGCCTCTTCAACAATGTCTTGTTAACATGGTTCTTAGGGCAGGCATTCTCTAATTCTATCACCTTACCCAGATTTCAAGAGACCACGCAGAAGCACATTCCCCGCAGAAAAGAAAGAAAAAGTCGACAGCTAGTGGATAGATCACAGGTGGATATAGGCACACAATCAGGTATCTTTGTGAAACGTCCACCTGCCGAATCAAAGCAGTGATTTCCAAGTAAAGGTCGTACTAGCTCAAGCTTATGGACTAACTCAGTATGCATCCTCATGCTCGATGACTAGTGATCACTAAAGAGAGACGTCTCCTCCAAATGAGGACTTTTGAGCATTGCCCTTACTGTATCCCATCGAAAGCGCCCTCGATGTTTAAGAAGGCAAGTGGGGTCGTTCCTTCCAGCATTTTTCAGTCTCCTATCAGAGGAACAGGTTTTGTAATGACTTGGTTCACATGGTAGGCTGTAGTGGCTATAAAAACTCGCACAAAGCCCACAGTTTTCCTTTACTGATCCATTCTTCGCAAGCATCTGACAAACATTCGAGAGTATAACTGTCAAAAGAAAGTGCTCTCGGAACGGGACATTAAAAAAGTATGTAGGTTTCGTGGTTATGAGAAGCTAGGCCCTGGATCTAATGCTCGCCATTCACTTACAATAGAGACGGATGCACCTACCCAAGATACCCTTCACAACTCATGCTGCAGCCCAATCCAGTGATGAGAATTTCAAAAGTCATGTGCATCGGGCTGAATGACATTTTGCGATCTTGTTGATCTTCGCAGTTAGCTACTAGAAAAACAAGGTACCCGCCCTCAACTTAAGACCAAGACTGTAAATCCCGTCAGAAAGCAAGCCCAGGACAAACTCTTTACTTGCGAAGAGTGTTGCAACCAAGTCCATCAAGCTTTAGCTTTCGATAGAAATTCCATGAAAGCCTTAATGTTTCTATACTCGCTGGGCATCCAGAGACCACAAAATCTCTTGTCTACCAGCTTAGAAGATCTTTTAACCGAAATTCTGGCTTTTATCCTTGCTTTGGAGAAAATTTTTCAAATGAGTGCAGGGTTGTGTCTGAGGATATTTTTTAAGTTCCAGTGGAGTTTTTGTTTTGGAACTCTCAACTTGTTAAGGAGTTCTATCATCGTCGATCCCAAGGAATTTTCTGCAAATTTTCTATATCGAAGGCTCTGCCCTCCATCTGGTGTTCGAACCAATAAATCTGGTACGATCTTGCTTGTCTATAGAGGCTGTATTAGAAAATCCCCTTAGCTGGATCGCGGTAGATCTTTCGCTACCACTTTTTTAAGACTTCACAAATAGCTTGCTTCTACGTCTTAGAGAACGACTCCTCGAGGTGTTTTTCGTTTCTTATTTAGGTTTAACTGTGTCCAATGAACTCCTTGTTCCACATTAGACTACATGACTTGAGTGGATGTAAGCTATTACGTATCCAATCAAGTTTCTCTTCGTCTTTATAGCCCCGCAGGAGTCTTGTTATGGGGACTTGGCTGGGACATATGTCGGAAATCGAAACAATCCACAATAAGAGTGAGCTCATCAATGTAACTGCCCCGCTTTGCTCCGCTGCCATCCTCCACTCCACACACCTTATTGTGATGGCGTACTTGAATTTGGAATTTTCGGAAAACCATTAGAAATTTCGAGTGGATATTGCTGCAGCATTTAGTCAGAGCCAGCCAATCACTTTGGTCCTGATGATGGAGAAACGAAAAGACTTCTCTAAAACTATCCGAATTCGCCATCAAGCCCTAAGACCTTTTCGACATGAGTGTGGATCACAAAACGACCTTTATCTTCATAGTGCATCTGTCAGTAGCTCCACTCTTATCCGAAACACTTTAGCCACCAACTTCAGACCAGCGTCAGCTCTTTTCAAAGCTCAACCCATGAAAGTTACTACGCTCTTGACCCATGGATGTTATCTGTCAATCTTCTCCCAAGAGATCGGTCTGATAAAATTCTTTGTTATGTTAATCACAACTGGCCATGGTCACAACTGTTTGACGGGAAAGCTGATTAAATTGTTACGACCTTCGTGTGATCAGGTTTACATGGGTTTTTTGAATACCAAATTGGTTGATGGCTCCGACTTCCGACAAAGTCTGTCAAAGAAGGTATGTCACCACTACTCTAACTAAAAACTTCAACAAAACATCGCACTTGGCTTGTTTACAGCCACTCCCGCCCGTGAAGACTGTCCTCGGTATTTGTAAATAATTCCCTGCCGTCTACAGATACGTACTCGTATTTGCCTGCCGTCTATGGCTCATAATTGCTTGGCTTGTTTGCCGACAATTGCTTGTCGACAATTGTTTGTCGAACTCATTCTCATGCACGGAGGAGGAGGTGCTCCACCTGCCTGTAAACGCTGTGTTTTGCATTTCATCCTCCAGCGACAGAAATAAAACTTCTTGAAGTCATTTTCCGAATTGTTGAACGCAAATTTCGTGGATTCCAGAAATCTCTCTCTCTAGCCTGCATGAAATGAGATACAATTTCGTTTTCTCGTTTTTTTTTCGTGCAGATGTTGTGTGGTAGGTACTCTGTGATTTTCTCCGGTTTAAGAGGTTTTTTTTTGGTTTTTTTGCACATAAACCCATCGGGTATAAGCACGCAGAGAGGCACAAGAGTGTCTTTGATGGGAAGAAACCAGTTCTCGGATATTGAAAGATGCACACGCGCTCACATAACGAGTTCTCTTCACAGCGTTTACTGCCGCTCCAGTGTTTTCTTTTTTCCGTCGTGTCGTTTTGGGGGCTTCGACTTGTTTGGAGTGTTCTTTTGGTTTATGCCCTAACCTCCATAGGGTACTGGAGAGGTAATAAATTAGTTTTAACAGAGAGAATCGAGTTGGAGATACCTGTGGTAGTGAAACTCATTGCCAATCAGCTCTTGGCGTGTTCACCTAATGGGAACTGTGTACCAGGTGATGGGGTGTTCTTAAGAGACAGAGATGCCTTTACGACCTGGTATTGATTTCGGTATGAATGGTTGTTCAAACGCGACGACCACTTCACTGGAACACTCAGACGCAAACATGACACTACCAGGCGGCAGAACCCATTAAACTAAAATTCAAGACTGAACTGTTAAACTATTTTGGAAACCAAGCCTTTTCTACTTGAAAACGGATAAACACATGTGTAACGAACAGCGAAGTCTTATGTTGAGTTTTCGACGAGAATTCCATAGTTTTGAATTCCTTCCTGAGACTGTTACTGAAGCCGGTACTGAATACTGGGGAAAGTCTACAAGCACTATCTGAAGTTGTGGCATCAGAAGGGTTATTCATTAGATCACGGTTTATAGGAAGCTTAGCTTTAGCGGAAACTCATTTTCGAACTCATTTTCGACACCACTAAAGTGCACTCTTTTCTTTCTCCAAAGAACCGCCACCCTACTTACCTACCTACCTTCAGATCTCCTAACATCCCTCTCCAGAGAGAATCAACAAACTAAACCAGCCTTAGTGCAGATAGAATCTTCCTAGCACTGATCTTTTGATCAACCTATGTCTGGTGTTACTACAATAAAGTTGGAAAGAAGTCACAATAGTCGAGCTACCTATGATGTCCCGAAATCATACTGAATTTAGTGCGCATAGTCTTCAGGAACACACTACAGGGGTTGATAAGTCCCTCAGAAAAGCCATTGCAGTGGTCTGCTTTCCTGACATAGAACCCTAAACATGGCCAGAATGCATATACATGGACAGAATGAGCATCGGGACTGGGAAAGGTTGTTCTCTCTCTCTCTACTATGGCCCATCGAAATGGATGAGCTGTTAAATATACTCAATGAGGACGAGTTCTATGTCCAAGAATATGTTCATGACATTTTGATCTGTTCGGTGAACCGGTGGAGTTCGTCAAAGAGGAACCAATTCGAAAGCTTCCAGATTCCTCAAGTTTTCATATAGTTCTGAGAATAGGAGAAGTTTCGACCTGTCTTGAAGCACTTAGATCGCACTTCTCCTGCAAATTCGATTTGGAATGAGATACATTTGCGATCTACTCGGACTATACCCAACCTACTTTCGCATCGTACTATCCTTCCCATTTCCCGAGTATCACAGTATCATTTGAGTTTGACAAGTGCTTCGAAACTGGATGCTTTGCAGAATTCAAAGGAAAATGAACAAAGGAACATCGCTCTGAGGGCAAATATGGGTTTTTTTTCTAGAATCCACCCACAGTTTCCGTATAATTTTGTTCCAAGAAGCAACTTTGGTCAAGGGTATAGAATTCCTTAGGAGATGGTGTACCACAAGGATCGCTTCTTGCTCTGCTATTGTTTAAACGTCCACGGCAACGTCCTAAAGGGTTAGATACTTAACATGGCAAAAATATGGACTAAATTGGAAGATGAGGAGCCACTGGACTAGTTCTGAAATTCTGTTTTGTTGAAATAGTCCAAACTCAAACCAAAAGGCATAGTCTTTCAACTCGGAATTATGATCGATTCGAAACTAACAATTACAGAGAATTTACATAACTCTTGCGTTAATGCCTTCAAACGGTAATGGACCACCCTTACCACCATGAAGTACAGAAGGAAGGCGAAATGCCAAAGTGGACTCTGGGGACTATAGAGGCAGAATCAGACAGAATACTCGAGCGCCTTACCAGGAAAAAAGAAATAACAGACGTCTGTTCTAATAGCAAAGAGCAAGGTGACTGTCAGTTTTGTTTTGACAGATCCACAATACACGTCGGCCCGCCATGGAAGACTTATTTTTACGGAATAATTCGTCAGGCCGTCGTTGATGTACCAACTGGTCAAACACTTACGACGTTTAGTAGCTCGCTTCAAAAAGAACATGTAGTGCTCAATCCTATTAGCATATCGCCACTGTGCCTGGACGTCTTGGGTAATACGGTTACCCACAAAGCAGCGGATAGCAGCGAAATTCTGTTAAGGATTTTCAATCAAAAACTCGATTCAAGAAAAACACTCGCAGCTTTATTTTTAAAGATAAACATATTAGGCCTGTTCGCGTACAATACAAAAACAACGAATTTTCACGAAAATCTACGAAAAGTCACCAAATCCTGTTCGAGTACGCAAAAGAGAGCGCCCACGAGAGAGTAAAAAATTCCCCCAGACAACGAATTTTAGTGCAGGAAATTTATTTGCACTGTTTTACGAAAGCTGTCAAATCTGTCAGATGCCTGTTAAAAAGTGGGCAAATTTCGTAGCTTTCGCGTTCGTGTACTTTTCTGTGATTTTACCACTCTCTGACAGAATTTTACTACGAATTTTGGTGCAGAAAGTACGCGAACAGACCTATTAAACAGATGACAAGTGGTGTGACTTTTGGCGCGAGGAAAAGAAGACGTCAAAAGAGTATAATGCGACAAAAATGTCGGTTAATTTAAAAAAAAACAATAATAAGGTTGTTATTGGACAGAGTGACTCCAGCATTCGATGGTACTAATGGCCTAGTTTAAGGAACATTAAACCACCAAATGGCGTCCTACAAAGACCCAATAATCTGACAGCTTCCCCGTTTACTGTACAATTTTAAACCCAGGCAGGATGATCATTGTTTTTACCATTAACTTTCTGTAAACAAGGTATTTAGCTCATGTAAGCATGATTATAAATAGTTGACACACTTTGCAAATTTTTAAAGTTGGCATTGACTTGCTTGCAAACTACGAGTAAATATCACAGATTTCACAAATGCGTGGTCTAGAACTAGAACAGGAACAGAAAGAAAAAAAAAAGAAATAAACGAAACCAAGAATATCGGTCACAAAAGACGACAAAGCACACAGAAATATATGCACAACATGATGAATCTTTGAGATACAACAGCGAATTCCCATTGAATTATGTTCTTTTTTTTTTTTTTTTACTTTTTATGAATAAGCATCGCGGTTCTCACTGAAGACTTAGCAGGCATTAACTCATTTTTTTTTATTATATCACCGAGATACATAAAATGTTTTCAGCACGCTGAGGCCCGTCACATAATTTATGCAGAACTGAAAAATCTGAGAGTCTTCAATGGACGTGGTAATGGCCGAGAGGCCAATTCATAAAAAAAAAAAATAAATAAATTCGTTTTCATGAATACAGATACAACAGGCTGGAATACGAGTCGTAAAACACTTCGATTGGTGCATGGAAACATGGTATTTCTGGGTTTTAATTTGGTCTACAATTAAAATGCGTGATTTTTATTACCAGCCATAAAGTTACAATAGATACTCTGTCCAGTGGGGGAGATCTGAGAAGAAAGAAAAATGCTCGCAAACGATGAGTGGGACTTTCTCCAATTTCTACGACACGTGCTTGGAAGACTTCCTAAGCAAGCTAAGGTACTTACTAAAGGAGTAGTGGATGTCTATCAGTGGGGGAGTTCAAGCGGCGCCTGCAAGAAGTGTGACCTAGGACGACGAGGTACCTAATAAATGGCTTTTCAATAGGGACATAACAATTTTGTATTTTAATAGGAACGCAGACTTAGACTCTTGCTATGATCCGTCAATCAGAAGAGAACTCACGTCCCATCAATGAAGAAGCCATCCCCCTCCCCAGTTTTGAAGAAGTTGGCTCAGCTATCAAAAAGCTGAAGAACAACAAAGCCGCTGGCTCTGATGGTCTAACATGGTTGTGATGTTTCGGTAGGGTGCATGCACCAAATCATCAACCAAGTATGGGTGGATGAAGCCATGCCCGATGACTGGACTATCAGCTCTATATGCCCCATCTTCAAAAAAGGCGATCCTATGTCTTGCAAGAACTACCGAGGCATATCCCTGCTAAATGTCGCGTATGAGATCCTATTCAATGTACTGTGTGAACGTATGTTCCAGTGTGGCTTCCGGCAGATCGACGACAAATCCTGGATAAGACCAACGAATTTCAGGTCGAGACCCACCACCTCTTCATCGACTTTAAACCCGCATACGACAGCATTCATCGTCTTGAGCTCTACATGATCCAGGATCCCGGCTGACGCTGGAAAGCACGCAGTGCAATGTGCAATTTGGGAACAGCTCCTCTGAACTATTCCAAATTTGCACCGGATTTCGGCAAAGGAGAACAGATAGTGCGCAGGGTAGGTGTTAACACGGAAGGCACTATCTTCAATAAATCTGTCCAGCTGCTGGGATACGCAGGCGCATATCGACATCATTGGTCGCTCCCAGCACGGCATTATAGAAGCTTTCACGCGAATTGAAGAAGAGGCGAAACGAGTTGGCCTTGAAGTGAATGAGGACAAAACCAAGTATCTGTTGTCAACAAACAAAGAAGCATCGGTCCACCGTCTAGGACAAAACGTCACTGTTGGCAACAGTAACTTTGAGGTAGTTAACGAACGACACCCTAGTGGAGATTCGGCGAAGACTTACCCTAGGAAACCGCTGCTACTTCGGTTTGGCAAAAGAAATGGGTTCAAGACTCCTATCTCGGAAGACGAAATGTATGCTCTACAAAGCAATGATCCTGCCAGTTCTGCTATATGGAGCCGAGTGCTGGACGATAAGCAGGAAAGCAGAGCACATCTTGTCGAAAGAAAAATTCTTAGTCGAATACTCGGTCCCGTATGCGGGGAGGGCGAATGGAGGAGAAGATATAACCGCGAACAATCGAGCGGCCACATCGAGCGAATGGACAATAATGCTCCAGCAAAGAGGATCTTCGACTTACAGCCCCCAGGTTCGAGACGACAAGGAAGATCGAACTTCAGTTTTAAAGACCAAGCTATCGCGGGATCGAAGGGAATGGAAGGCTACCGTGTCTCAGGAAGGGACTCTTCACGGGTCGGGAGACCGTTAAGTAAAGTAAGTATCATCCGTCACTGTCAAAACGTCAGTTCAGCCAGTCATTTTCATCACGATGAAGTTCTGAAACGAACGGAGCTTGGAGATTATGAAAAATTTCTCCCGAAATTCTGAGTTGGTCGTCGCAGTTTTAGGAGCGGATACTTCAATTTTTAGTAGCAATACTAGTCCCACCAGACAGGCTGTCCGTGGTATAGTGGATAACTTCGAGTCAACGTATTCACTAGTGAATGTTCCTAAGCCAGTGAGACAGCACACCACTCGAAGTATCGAAAATATCGCAGCCGTAGGGCTTCAGTTCAGAAGATTCCTGAGCCAAATCAGGAGATTCCCTGCTGTTCACTGGAATTAGGAATCTGTCAGTCCACATTGTAGCGAATTTCGAGTACAGATCTTGGCCTACAACCTGACAGGATCAAGCGTCGAAACTTCTCCGATTCGGTTCTGCAAAAATTTGCGGAAAACCCTGACTTTCATCGAAAAATCATCATCAGCGATGGATCTCACTCTAGGCTTCACGGCTTCGTCAATAAGAGAAACATGCGTTCCTGGACAGCACCAAACCCTCATGTGCTTCAAGAGACTCTATTGTCGCCACAAAAAGTAACCCCGTGGTGTGGATTTCATGCCGACATCAGTGGTATGTGGTTCCAACAAGACAGTGCCACATGCCATCATGTAGTTGCGAGCAATGGTCCATTCAAATGCGATTACGTTAAGTACTGGGTTTATGCCAACAAGCCACCAACGCTAGAGGTGCTCCGGAACCATATCGAACACGAAATTGGCGACGTTCCGGCCGATATGTGTGAAAAAGTAGTGAAAAACTAGCTCCAAAAGATCAAGCGCTGCAAAAGTGTTCGCGGTGATCATATGAAGGAATTCGAGTTCCATACTTAAATTCAACATGTGTCCTCTGCCTGGAATAAATTTCAGCCCGATATCTCAATTATTCTCTGTTAAACTTAGGTGCAAAATTGTTATGTCCTTATTGAAAACCGCTTTACATACAACTTAGTGTCACGAGATGAATCCACACAATGGCATTGCCCCTCGTTCAGACGACTCAGTGGTGTCCAAATCCCGAAAATAATTGGCGACAATCTCGTACCTACAACGTTCCCTTGAAAGTGGAAGACTGAAGTGGTAGCAGACACTCAGCGACGGCGGCGATAAGAAAACATCCATCTGACGAGGATTTCATGAAACAAAAGCAAAACTCCAATTGGATTGAAATTTTAACTTCGAAAACGAGTTCTCCCCGTCTTACCGAATGCATACATCCATTCGCCTGGAGTATCGACCACTTCACATGAATTTATGCGTCGCTGGTTTTTTTTTTTTGCTTCTCCTTCACAAGGAGAATGGATAACCTGCTGTACCTGTAAATAAATTCCTTTTCGAGTTATTTAACAAATGAAAGGAGAAACTCATACCATGGAGTCGCTTTTATTAGAGGAACAGGAATCCTTTTCTACCTGCCAGTCAGATACATGTATCTGCGACACAATGGGACTACAAAATTCGGGATTTCATGACGCCGACTACGTATCTACGTTCTGTATCTTGTGTTCTTCTCCATCCTAATGTGACGTTTATTTAGGAACGTGAGTTACTGCGAGTATTGCGTCAACAAAACGATTATTTCCTCACCATTAGGATCCATTTTTTGTATGTGGGACACAGTAGGTGGACGGTTTTGTTGAATAGCTGTGAAGGAATATGACATGATTTTGAAATACCTTTCTAATTAATTAATAAGTCACGCATTCCGTTCACTGCCCACCACAACATTCGAGGCTTCGAGTTGTAGTCATAAATTTTGAGTTTGGAAAACATGAATCTTATCCACGGTGGCATCACTCGTAGGTTTTGACGAGAGGAATTTTTTTTTTTTTTTCGAAACCTGCTAATTAACTGTGTGGTGATCTAATTTAAAGGGAAAAAAGTGGGCTATAGGACTCTGCCTGATAATTAACATTAGGTTGCCACATGCGGTGGCGATTGAGGCGATTGATGACATCTGAAACACACCTAGTTACTGTCACATTCTTTTGATGATGTATTTGCTTTAAGAGACTCTATTTCTGTCCGAAGACCGATGGCTTTTGGATGCTTTGGATGGCGAAGAATGCGAGTCCAAAGTGGCTAAGAGGAACATTGGGTGCAAGTGCCTTGGAATTCATCGTTGCAGCTGCTTTTGTTTCCACCTCACGTGATACATCGAATACTCTCGGATGATGCAGAGTTCACATGTTTTGATGACCGACGACAGCCAGTATTCAAGCCGCGTGCCTTCGATTACAAATCTTTCGATAACGCTGTACGGGTATGCGATTAGATGCGTTGGTCGTTGGAATGTGGTTTACCAAACCCATAGTCTAGTCATGAAGGAGAGCTGAAATCGCCACGTGAAGTGGTACGTTGCCAAAGAGAAGGAATGGATAGCAAACGGACCTCTTAATAACAAGTTTCTCCTTTCGTGCCAATAAGCCTGTCCACACTTAGTTGATTGAGGTTTCCATCTACTACGCATCGACATACTTATGTGAGGCACTTAAGGTGAGGTGTGCCTCTACTCCCTGTCTCAACCAGTCTTCGTTTCAGCCTACAGGTTGATGCGGTTGGAGTGCTTAGGTTTAGAGCTTTACTCTCATGAGTTCTTGAAACTGCCCTGCAAAAACTCCAATGACAAGATCTGTGTTCTAAGTTTCAAGTAGGGTCACCACCTACTGGATCGCATGGCGCGTTTAGAAGGACATAATCAGCTTAACTAACCTTTAGAATTCTCAGACCTCCGACCATCTTAGGCCGGACAATGCCTTGGTGTTGGCAAAGTTAATATGGTATATCCTCTGAGACCTAAGATTCTCTTGGCAAGCTCAAAGACTGGGCATCCCCTAGAAGGACTTTCGCAGAAGAGACCATCTGTCACCTCCTATGCACTTGCCAACGTTAGAAAGGCCACACTAGGGAAATACCTTTGCAACGATCTCAATGATCTGACGGCTAACATTGGCTCTTTTATAAAAAGGAGCGGATGGTTCCAGGAGTAACAGGGTGACCCACCTTCTCTGGTCTAAGCGCATCCTCATCGAGGGCCGGTCTAAACCAACCAAGATTCTCTTAGCCAAGCACATTCAAGTGCTTTAAGTTCTGCTGGCACCTCTATGTGGAACAACCACGCGTTGACCTATGCCACTAGTAAACCACTTTAGAAACTGGGATTTGGACGAAATGAACTCAACTCTGTTTTTCGCGCCCCGATTCAATGTCAATGTCAGAGTTGAGCTCTGAACTGGAGTCGTTAGTGAATAAGCAGAGTCAAGAGTACTGTCATCCGCATTGAAAGAAATTGGATTACGAATGAGAGACAGAAGGGAGTCCATGAACATTAAAAACAGAATCGGTGAAACCACTGAGCCCTGAGGTAGACCACGTTTGGTTGAGGATGAGGTAGAAGCACATATAGTGGATACTCGTAAACCCGTTCAATACAACTTGTACTAATCGCTTACTTAAAAAACTTGTAACCCATGATGAGAAAGATGCTACAGACTATCTGTGGTACACATTAAGTATGGAATTCGTCGAATGTTTGTTGTTAAGAACGCATAGAAGCCAAGAATGAGTTTCATCGCTGAAGATGATTTTTTGATGAACCATATGCAGGGCCTAATTGAAGACCTTTTGTTGCTTCAAATGATCAATGGACTTCGGTTTTAGAGTCCTGATTTGATCTTGTAAGGAAGGATGTACATGGTCCAAGATCTTTACGCCAAATTCGCCTCTTTTGACTCATTTTGAACTGAAGCCTATGGCTGTGATTTTTTTGGTGTATTGACCGATGGGTTGTCCCACTGGCATAGGCAGACTCAATAGTGAATATGTCGACACGAGGTTATCCACTATAGCACGCACAGGGTGTCTGATGGGACGATTTTTTAGACCAAAAATTGGAGCCACCGCTCTTAAAGTGGCGACCACCGACTCAGAATTTCGGTAGAAATTTTTCATTGATTTTCCCAAACCCTTCTGTCCCTAAACTTCATCATAATAAAAATGTCTGACTTGACTGACGTTTTGACATTGACGGATCATAAAAAGAGTTAAAGGGTCCGTCCCTATTGAAAAACCCTTTATGATGACTTGTCATCTGGATAACGACAAAGCTAAGAGACCACACATCACCAAGCTGGCCAAAACTACGGCACATGTGGTTCTTTTCTGTCTGACAGTCTGACAACTGTGAGTTTATGATAACCGAGGTGTTCCACAAGGATCGGCTGTTAGACCCGACTTGCAGAATACAAGGTAGAAAGACGTTCTATGGCTGTGAGTTTCCAACGAAATAAAAATGCTTTGTTACGGCCATGATACAGTATTTGTCCGTTCTTATTGGACAGAACGTCATAATCGACAGCTACAACTTTGAGGTAGTACGGGACTTCATCCACCTCGGCTCTGCCATAACCTCGGAGAACAACACCTCAGCAGAAATAAGACGAAGAATAGCTCTTGCCAATCGCTGTTTCTTTGGGCTAAGAAGGCAATTGAGTAGTAGAGTCCCAGCTCGCACAACTAAAGAGATTCTGTATACGAGCCTGATCAACCCAGTCCTGCTTAATGGCGCTAAAGCATGGACTCTGTCTAAAGCGGATGAGATCCTCGGTCGCTTCGAGAGAAAGATACTTCGTCTAATTTTCGGTTCCGTTTGCGTTGACGGGCTTTGGAAGAGGAGATTCAACGACGAACTATACGATGCGCATCAGTCGTTTGGTATGGGTAGGACATGTAGAGCGAATGGACACCAATGCTCCGGCCCGTAGAGCCTCAAACCCGGAGGGACAACGCAGTAGAGGAAGACCTCGCCTTAGGTGGCGAGCACAAGTAGAAGGGGACCTCAACCGACTTGGAGTGCGTAGCTGGAGGAGAGGCTTGTTGGTTGAGGCCCAGGTTCACCCCGAACTGTAGCGCCACCTAAGTAGATGATGTATCAGTCGTCAGACACTGTCTAGTATTTCTTGCCTCAAGACCAGTCGAATACGAAACAGAAATGGTGTTGGTTAGGAGCAGCAAAGTTAGTCATGCCACAGTCTGAGAGTACGTGGAAACATGAGACGGATTCATGACTCTCAAGTAAGAAATTTAGAAGGTCCCGCACAGAGTGGAATACTACGACTCGTGAAAGTTCGAAATCTGGATTAATCCGCCTTTTGGTCCAGTTAATGAGTCGGAAGGATTGTCTCTCGTTGAAAGGATCGTTCAAACTGCAATAACGACTAGAAACAGACTGGAGGAGAGAAGTAGTTTCCACGATCAGAGTTCTCCATATATTTGGGTTAATGTGCTTCGAAGCTCATTCAAAGTCCCTTAACACTGCAAGGCTCTACTCCTTGTCCTTAACAGTTTGTCATTGCTTAAGGGATGAGTCTGGTAGTCTTACTCGCAGAGTATGGACCAACTTGTTTCTGTGCACTGAGCATGCCATTAATATGGCGCCATGGAGGGAAGATTCAAAGGCATTCAGGTACTCTGGTTATCTGGGCTCGATATGCCTTTCATGCCTTTTTTGAGGACCGAATTTGACTTCAACACTTCCCTGCGCTTCTCTGGCGTAGTTCGGTTAGGGTGCCTGCTTCCAGACAATCTGTTTTTCCTTTCTACAAATGTAGCAAACTAGCAGTCAGTCAAGAACCCAACAACCTGAACCAACCCGCTTTCCTTGTAACATCTTACCGCTTGGCTAATCTGTTGCATTTACCCAAAACGAAATATATTCACCCAACTTCATGTCAAAGATACTTCCTATTCGTCCAGAGCACCTCCCGCCGAAACCTACTACGTACTACAAGCAATCACAACCAATTCAGACAATTAAAACAAACAGTGGGAGAGTATCTGCAATTACAATTCATTGCGCGTATCTTGTTTGTCGATCTTTATGCTCCCATAACAGATCGCGAACGGTTATGCTTGGCAGCGCTTTAGCTTCCATTCGCCCAGAGCAGGCCCACACCGCCCAGATACCTCGGCACCTTCATGCGAACTAAATGTATCAATGTATCTGCGAGCAGCCCCCGCTGGTCGCTGCCAAATTCATGAATAAATTTTCGAATCTTCGCAACTTGATAACCTTTCCCTCGTCGCTCGTAGCCCAGTGATCTGAATCTGACGCACGCCATGGCCAATGGCCAAAAAAGCGTTCTCTATCCTCTTTTGTTTATCGTTCATAATGAATAAGAATCGCAGCTCGCCGCATCGTTTAGCTTCGGAATAATAAATAAACTTCCCACACAAAGTCATGGCAGCGGACGGACGGACAGACAGAGAAAATCAGGATCTTTGAACACACGACGGACGGTCTCGGGACGGGAATTTCGAAAGCCCTGGTGGCACATTTTGTATCTCACTTTGGCTGAGTGTGATTCCATTTTTTTTTTTTTTTTAATGAAAAGTATCTCATCTTGGCTGCTCTTCGACCTAAAATCATCAGATATTCACTCCTCCGAGTATTTTTAGATTTAATTTTATTATTTCTTCCAAACACACCAGTGAGAGCCAGAGAGACAGAGAGAGGGAGACGGATACCAGGTGTAACCTGAACCCCACACTTGGTGGTTCCATGTCAAATCTGTAAAAATAAAACTATTCCTGAACTGGAGATTCCACATTCTAGAAACCAAAGATACCCGGCAGAGGCCATGTTAGCCCCAAGATAGCCACGTTAAGGCCGATCCGCTGATGCACTTTCTTTTAAATTGGCGCATTGGTCTTGGTACAGAGACAGAGATGTACCATATATCTACACAAAGGAGTATGGATACCGCAGGTAACCACCAATAGATACATGAAGGTGTAGAGAGAGAGAGAGAAAAGTGGTCGTGGTGGTGCTCTTGAATAATCAATGCAAAGAGACGAGAAGCCCTCCTTACCACTGAACGCCCACTTCAAAGTGAAGTAGCGTTGCAGAATGAGAAAAGAAATGAAAACAAAAGAAAAGAAAGAAGATGAGTGATAGTGGATTAGTTTCTGGCTGAAGTAGACGTTCTTTGTCTCTCGGATAATCTCCAAATGGAGGTTAATCCTGTTTGAGAGTAAAGTAGAAAGCAGGAACACAAAGTAAGAAAGTTATGCAATACCTGGCAGAAACAAACGTTGCCAAGGAAAGGTATATGTGTAGACTTAATGACATGTAAGGGAGAAGTGTAACTGACTAAGGAACGTGGTGGCACAGCAATATGTCAAAGAATATGGGGCTTCACGTTGGGCGCCAATTTATTAACATTTCTCGATTCTAGGAGGAATGAAACCACACGGAGCTAGAAATACAAAATAATGAATAAGCCATGAGACGCCTCTGGGAATCCACTTACTTAAATCGGTAGAAGCGTCAAACGAACTAAGGAAGAGCGGTGTACAATAGTCGAGGAAGAGCTGAGAATTATGAACCGATTGTCCCGCCTGCATTGAAGAAAAAGAGGGGATCGTGAGCTCTTCGAAGAGCATCGTCTTCTCGGGAAAAAGACGAAAAAGCACGAGAAGTGAGCGATCGAGGATATAGAGGGCTACTGCTTCAGGAACAATGTTCGAAAGACCCGAAGAGACCAGTAGAGATGCACAAGAAAACCTCGTAGTTCAGTTACAGTCCGTGTTGAGGATGTGGAGACACCACTTTTGCAGACGACAACGATGCTCCAAATTCCACGAACGAATCACTCAGCCTGGATGGGGAAAACCCAAACTTCCATCCACCCAACCAGAATGAAGTGATGACAGCAATATCCAAAGGACGGGATGACTTGGTGGAGAGCATACATCAACTTATTTATACCAACTGATTGGAGGAACGTATACCTAATGGAACTTCACCATCGACTGCCCAAGGCTGCACCAATTATAGAGCCATTCGTCTCCGTGACATTGCATACAATATCCCGTCGGCCGTATAGTTTGAATGGCCATTTGTTACTTACTGAGTGGCTGTCTTAGATCGGATAAGTCCACAATCTACCAAATATTCACACCGTGCCAGGTCTTGGAAAAGACACAAGAAGTCCAAGTCGGTAGTCAACATCTTTTTGTCGAACGTAAGGGCGCATATGACATCAGTAATAGAGACAAGCTGTACAGAGTCATGTCTAGTCTTGTCATCCCTATCAAACTCGTCGGATTGTACAGGATGATGATTGGAGAACGCTCGCTGCTACGGATTCCGAAAAGGAGATGCGCTGTCATAGAAAATTAAGCGAAACTCACAAGCAAGCCCAGAGGCACCATCTTCCAAAAGTCTGTCCAACTACTTGCATACGCTGATGACATTGATATCATCGCCAGGACACAGTGAGATGTCACTGGGACGTTTCCAAATATTGGAGCAAAAGCGGCCAAAATGGCTGTGCTGTGATGAGGGCAAGACCAAGTAGATGAGGGAGCCATAACATCGACTTTAGGTAGTTAGGGACTTTGTCTACCTCGGCTTAGCCATAAACTCTGACAACATAACTTCAGAGATCAAACGAAGAGCTACTCTTGAGAGGCGTAGTTTTTTTGGCCTAAGAAGGCAAGATCTTGTCAAGAAACCCCAAGGAGACTCTACATAAGACCCTCATCATTCCAGTTCTGCTTTATGGCGCAGAAGCATGGACGTTAACGAAGAGAGATGAAGATGTTTGATCCCGTTTGCGTTAACAAACTTCGGAGGAAGAGAATAGCTCACTCTACGAGCTGTATAGATGGTCTACGATAGTTAGGACACGTAGGGCGAATGGATATCAATGGTCCGGTCCGTAGAGTCTTCGATTCTAACCCGGAGAGGCAACGCCTTAGATGGGGCGAGCAAGTGGAAGAGTCCTCTACCAATTTCGAGTGCGCAACTGGAGAGGGTTATTGCTTGAAGCCTGCCTGTTCAAGTCCTGCCCAGATTGTTGTGCCACCTTACTAAGTAGGCAAGTTGTCCCGGAAATACATACGCCATTGAGTCTAATTGAGTCGAGAAGATGGCAGGGTCAAGTTTATCATTGAAAATGTCACCATTGCCCAACTTTTTAGGGAATTGAACGAAAGCTCATCTGGCTGGGCATTCTAGTGGTCGCAGTTGCAGTGGATCGGAAAGTAACTACCACTTTTCTGTAGAATGTCAGATCCCAGAATGTCAATGGACAAATAGTACCTTGAATCAGATGTCATAACCAGGCTTCTGTCCTACCCAACCCTCGACAATTTAATCAACATAAAATAATTCCCTCCGCCCAGCATTACTCACTTCATTGGCGCCCTTCATTGGGGTTTGTCATCATCATGCCAAATGACTAAATTTTTTTACACTCAAATCGGCCTAATCATCATAAAAACCGAAACCGAAACTGAAACATAAACAAAAACCGAAAAGAAACACCAAAAGGGAAATTGTCCAGCTTTATTAATTAAGTGATACCATACAAGTCTGTTGGGAAGGGTAGGCAGACAACATGGAGGTAATCGCTTAATTCAGCGACAGTCAGTCTGACATATGTCACTAGTAATGCATGCCAATTTATTCTGCCTCTGTCATATGCATGTGACAGTTGGCAAATAAAATAATTTCACTCTTCACAAAAGGGCGCGTAGCACAGCATATGAAACTAATTCATGTCATGTCGGGTTTTTTATTGAGCGATATTATGACAAACGGAAACTGTTTTATGCGACAAAAGTATGTACGAATGGTCGGTCTAAGACGGCGAAAGTCATGCTCGCAGTGAATAGACAAGGATTTGTCGTCTGGCTTTTGTTGCATCGTGAGATTGGAGTCTTGCTGTTGTTTATGGAATCGAGATGAGGAAATGGATGTGACCAGAAGAAAATGACAGAGATCAGAGGTACACAGTGTATAATGGAATTAACTGAGCGGCTATTTGGCAACACTGAACAAAATGGAAAATATCGAAAAATGACGCCATTTTGATGGCCAAATGTCAGAGATCATCGAAACAAAACCAATGAAACAAAAAATCAATGTGGAAATGAATTTAAGAACTAAACAATTGTTTAACTAGGGACTCAATGGTGACCACTGCTTGCTGAAGGCATGGTTGAGTGTGAAATAATAGCTTCTAGGTCGGGAATAATGGTATTTTGGATGAGTATAGCTCAACGGAAACGTCCAAAATGTGAAATATTAATCAGAAAATCTAAAGCGTGTGACAGTACTTGACGTACAGATTATGTTTGATGTTTTGGTACAGACGGCGACAGAAAACTAACAAGTCTTCCCCGATAGGTGTTTATAAACAATGCAGACTGGAAGCAGAAGATCTAGCATATACTAGAGTTAAGGAAATACGATAGCTAAAGGATTATTTTTCTCGAAAGGACGTTGGTTGTTGAAAACAGATCCTTACCTGAGTAGGTCACCGGTCTGCATCACTTCTAAGGGCATGGTAAGCAGGGCTTTCCAGCTGAAAGGTATCACCGAATTCAAACAATTTATAGCAGTTTGAAGCCTTTAGAATTTCCGGACTACTAGGTTGGAGATTCGAAAAGTTTTTCACGACCCCAACTCCCGCGAACTTCCGACAAACTTCCGAGAGTAAAACTGCCATGAAAAAAAGGATTCTCATAACAAAAATTGGGCTTAGAACACAGCATTAAACAGAAGGTTCCTTTCATTTCTGTCAAGAATTTTGCAACCACAATGCGTTCGGAGCATAACCAGAGCTATTAGGATCACTCTAACTAGAGTTATGAACAGTTGATATACTTATACAGGCCTTTGGATAGATTGAGTTGCACGCAAAGGAAATAGGTTGGGAGTATTGTCTCAGCCGATGGCGGAAGCGAACTGGTAGCAATGCGATTAGCTTAACCACCAAGCTACGACTGTTCGACGTGCTGCTACGACTACGACGTGCTGCTATATGGATGTGGTACCTGGAGGGTGACCGCCACTATCACGAAGAAGCTGCAAACGTTCGTCAATAGGTGCTTACGTTATATCATTAGGATTTTCTGGCCAACCCGTATCTCTAACGAACAACTCTATCAGAGAACGGGCCATGAACCTATAGGCACGACAATACGACGACGAAAGTGGCAGTGGATTGAACATACTCTCCGAAAGGGTAACAGGTCCATAGCTAATCACGCGATGCAATGGAACCCGCTTACTCAGGATGGCAGGATACGCGGCGGTCCTAGGAGTACGTGGCGGAGAACAGTTGAGAAGGAAGCACGCCAACTGGGAACGAATTGGGGAGAACTGAGACACATTTCCAGAAACCGCACACGATGGCGCGTAGGCATTGTCGAGGCCCTAGGACCCACAAGGGGATACAGGACGTAAGTCAAAGGAAACAGGTACGAATAGAGCCTGTAGCTTCATCAGCCCTCAAGCTATGATTGGGCTATGCACTGGTAGGAGCAGGTGATGGTAAGTAATTAGAAATGGCTAACAGAGCAATTAAATGAGAAATAAGTAAGATCCAGGAGGTTATTACCTACAGATCGATACACACTACGTTGCAAAGTTCTTCATCAAGGGCCTTCTCAGACAGTTAGAGTGAATTGATTCTCTTAATTTGAACCTCACGGTAAGGTCAGCGATGTGAAAACTCTTACTTCTGTTTGCTATGCAATTTCTACTGAAAATATCACTGTCATAGCTGACAGTGTGACTGTAAGAGTCTCCATGACAAATGACATCTCACGTTAGATAAACCTGTAGTACAGCTTTTCAAATGGAGTGCCCCATTCTGCGGTTTGACTGACGTTCCAAATCATCTATTTTGTCATGGAAAACCACATAGTTTGCAAATTATACAAAATTTGTCTTTAAAATTAGCGTTCGGTTGGGACAAATTGACAGAAGTACAGTGTTCGAAAAATAGTTGCTTTGACATTGACTCTTGGACATCCCTGGGTAAATGAGTTCAAGTCTAGTTTACACAGAACTATGCTGATTCTAATGAAAGGAATCACATATGCAGAACGAAATAGAACGTTGGGAACTGACACCCATTCCATAACACGACTCCATTGTGAAGGAATAATTAGAAATCTTTATGCAAAATTCTTCTTCACTAAGCGCAGAATGAGACTAAAAAACTTATTCAACCAGCAAACCAGTCTCACGAACTTCCAGCTGCTGTTGGTGCATTTTTTAGACCAAAATTTCTTTTCAAAATTCACTCTGTTTTGGTAGCCCACTTTGGATGGGATTTTGCAATATTTCCCAACGTATATATGGAGTCTCTGTCAGTGCATAAGAGCTGTCAGTGTCAAAATAATATATAATTCAAAAAGAAACCAACAGATGGCTCCTTAGGTATAGTAGAGCCTTCGGGGCATTGGTAAAATTATTTGGTAGCACATCAATGGTAAATCATCGATTTCTTAACGAAGGTATGCTACTGCACTTTATGTGGAGATCGATATCGGCTGCATTATCGGTGCCCTAAATGGAAAGAGAAAGGTTAGACTTTGCTGTCAAAAATCAGGGTTACAGTAGGTAAATAGAACAGACTGTTGCCTCGCTGAATGCGCCGAACAAGTGCTTGAACGTTCGTTATGAATACCATACTGTTATTGGGAAGTGAGCTATGCCAACGTCTTTGGTCAAAACAATCAGAAAATGTAAGAATCACCTCAGTTGTTGTTGCTCACAAAACACGTGCGAGACTTTTGAACAAATGCTGATTTTGACATGAAATTTGACACAGATGTCAGCGACAGTACTGCCAACCTAAACAACAATTGTCAGGGAGGGCTTTAAAGTTTTCAATCCTAAGTGACTTACTGGTCGATTCTATTCCTTTAGGCATAAACGTGTAAGGCATACCGAAATGTCTCAGTTGTGCCTAAGTCTTGCGTTAATTGCTTGCCGAGCATGAACGAACCGAAAAGAATCGAAAATAGTGCGCGCTCAGTTCGAGGGGCGTGTCACTGTCAAAAGAACGAAATGCTCCCGGGCATTGTCGAAGGTGCAATTCATGTTCACACGAACACAAAGCAGACTTCCACGTACGCCTCCCTCAGTAAGCTTGATGCTTCCAATCAAATGTAGAGTTTTCCCCAGATTCGATACTGATTTGGACAAAATTGTTTTTTTTATCTTTTAACTGATTAAAGCCAAATCAATAAAAAAATTATAAAAATTATCTTTCCCACGACCGATTTGAGTTGCGCACATAAATTCTGGAACCAAATAGACGCAACTCTATCGCATAGCAGTAAGCCGGCCACCCCACCGATTTATTTTGTATCCCAATTCATTTAAATTCATGAAAACCCCATGGGACAGCCGTACCCCGGTCATGCGACAATCGCTTGAACTCCATTTAGGGCAATGTCTTCTGTTCCTACTCCCTTTGTCCGTAGTTCCTGATAGCAAGCCTACAGTATTTGTGCTTCAAATTAACTCATCCATACTCTTAATCTGTCCACAAACAGGGAAATTAATTTAATTTAGCCTCTCCTCATGTGTAGCTGCATGTACACAGCTAATTCCCGTGAGTTTGGTTCCACTGATAACAAGTCAGACTTATCGCCGGAACGTGGACTTTTTTGGGTTCCAACGACAAGTTTAGTCAGAGACAAGTAAACATCATGTGGATTGCGAGATAATTGGATTAACAAAATGGCCCGTTATGACATCATATCAGTGTTGTTTTTAATTTATAAATGATTGCCTAGATGGAGTAAGCAAGGTCGTTGGAAATTAGAGCATTCGGTCGGATCATGTTTGATTGCTTCTGACCCACCACTGTGCTCTGTTTCCGTTGAAGACAATCTATTGAGAGCTCTGATAAAAATAACAAACAGTTCCAGCGTTAGTCAGTGACACATAGTTTCGCATCAGTGAGCCTTACGAGTAAAAGTGTCGAGTTCAAGTCGAGGAACAAGAAGCAAAGTTCAAGTACTCGAGTAAGCAAATTTTTTCTTGATTCGCTCCAAGCAAGAACTGTCTAGGACGTACATATGTATGTATGTATTGCATTTCTAGTCCTCAAGATTTTCGAGCAATTTCTGTCTCAAGATTGAATACCCTGAGCTCTTAGGCAAACCCAAGAGATTTGAGTGGTGAACTTCAGGGAATATCAGGACCTAGGGTTGAATCGACTGAAGAACTGAGCTGGTCCTGGTTCAAACATTTTGTCCCGTGCCTTATCAAAAAGGAGAATGGCATTCCCTACTCCAAAAAATATACCCTAGCTAGTTGCCTGGGCGTTAAAGGGCCGTTCAACAACACGTGTACAGCACTTTCACTGTGCTGCAGCGCGAGGTACTTAGGAATCGCACTCGACCCAGAGCTCAGCTGGATAGTAAGCTTGACACAGCAAATGAGAAACGCTTGCATAAGCGTTTACAGCTGGGGTCTTATTAAGGGTCACTAGTCTGATGGAACGCTTTTAGCAGGAACTACGAACGAAGGAATGGAAGGCTACCGTGTCTCAGGCAGGGACTCTTCACGGGTCGGGAGCCCGTCAAGTAAGTAAGTACGAACGATGGATCAAAAAACCAATACCAATCAGCATACTCAAAACATGTCCTTCCGAAGCTCCATCAGACTTAAAGAGATAGCAGAACAGCAGAACCAAACATTCGACATCTGGAGATTTAGCCATAAAACTTCTAATTGTCTGTTTTAGGGAAGACTTCGACGTGATCTTTAAAAGTGACAAGATCCCAAACAGAGTGGGTTTCAAGATTCACTGTTGTCTTGCACTAGAAGCTCAAAACATTGAAAATATCTCGTTTAAATGGAAATTCACAATTTATCTCCCCGCTTAGTACAGACTTCACCCTTGTAGTACAAGCTGATGCCAAGCAACACCTGAGTTTCAAACCTCTTCACTATGAAACTGATCCTATTGTCACTCCTCAATTCCGACTTTAGTTCAAATGGAATGGATGCGGACATACTTAGGCTTCATGTATGGGAGAGGACCTCTGATTCCCCTGACACAACCGAAAGCTGGCGTTAGCTCAAAGCGTTTAGCTGTGTTCCTCGTCAAGATCACCAATATTCCACGAAGGTGTCCTGAAATCTTAGCAAACGGGCATCCATAAACTGTTCATTGATACTCCTCCATGACTTCAAAACCTGCGATACCCTTGAAATGGTTGAACAAGATTAAGAAAGCTTGCAGTGAGGCTAAGCTCAGCTTAGATGAGGTAAATGCCTCTGCTTAGCCAGAAACACACACCGTTGTTCTAGGTGAACGCAAGGAAAAACTCGATGATCAGCATTCGGAAACCTACACACAGACCAAGCTGTTTTTTTTTCGAGCCTGGTTAGTTTACTCAGATTTTGGAAGAAGTACTCTACTCCGCCGGGGTTTTCCTTCCCAATGCCGATAGAGTGAGCTTCTGCAGAAGTCATTGAGGGCAGCACCGATTCTACTTGCGGGTAAACCTGTGGTAATGCTCTTCCGCTTTGTGTTTGCCTGACGTTTTCGAATGAAATTCTTTGCATGATATCACAATGACACTTTGATATTGACCTTAAGTTTGACATTTGGAAAGAACAACGTTAGTAACGTCACTTCAAAGAAAAAACTGATGACTTTGACAGTTAACAGCTGTGAAACAAAAAATATGGCAAAACAATGCGGCAATTAGATCTGGAAATAGTCGAGTACTAGGTTCAACAAGCTTTTTCCATGACACCTTTAAAATCAGACTCACAAAGCGCATGGACTATCTCAAATGGTTGAGCAGACATCCTTTCTACTCTATCCTCGGATCCCTCTTTAATTTTTTTTTAATTTACGGCATTAGAAGCCGCCCTTTTGAGCCCACTGATACCTTTCAGCCTTCACAATGCGACTTTCGTAAATATTTTCAAAAAATAAGTACAGCTGTCAATTGCCTTACGTCAGTTTAGAAATGTCACTTCTAAGGGCATTCACAGCGAATGCAAGACGCAGGCTATTATACATATTTCACGCAGTAAGCTTCTCTCCAGGTTTGGTTGGATCTGTTTAGACGAGAGACTCGCCCTGACCTTATTCCACCTGCTGTTTGCCGTTCGTTTGATAACAGTATAAAGGAAGGGCCAACTACCTCTTTAAATAGCAGCACAAAGGACCGTTTTCTGGTCTAAGTGCATCCTCATCGAGGGCCGACCTAAACCAACCTCTTTAAATCATAGTTTTGGTGATTCCAAGACTTTCATCGATCCTTGTCACTCTTTGTTTCAAAATGAAAATCAAAAACATTACTAGGAAGCCAGACTGCAGCTACCCATCACTCCCTCAATCATTCGTGCCACAAGCAACTCCTCAAAGGAAACAAATTCACATCTGGTCACCCTATTTACTGCGGCAAGTGTGTCACTAAAAATTTCCTCCATCTCTTTTGTTCCCTAATCCTAATCCAAATCCAATTAAGAGCAAGTTTACTCTCTTCCTGAAATTACCCCCTTTGTTTACGAGTAGTACGTCGGTCGGTTGGTCGTCTTCCTATCGTTTCGTCTAATCGCTCAAAACAAAGCGCAAAGCTCACACAAAAACGAAGAAAAGAGAAGCACAACCAACCAAGGAAACCCCGACATTTCTGACATTTCCTCGTTCTTATCGATCCGAGGTCCTGGCGCGACATGCGCACTTGTCGCACCCGGCCGCCATATTAGCGAATGCAAGTGGAGAAAAGTTTAAAATCAAAAAAGGAAAAAAACTTACTGGCACTCATTCATGATCTCCTCCTGGGACCGCACCTGAACAGGGGCCAGCTCCTCCACGCTCTGCTCATAGTTGCCGAAGCACTTGGTAATCTTCTCGTCGAACGTGTTGACCAAATCCTCCAAGCTGCCGCTGAACGTCTCGGTAAAGTTATCCACATTATCCTTGTTGCTGAACAGGCCACCCCCACCGCCACCGCCACCATTGGTAGCGTTATCTGTGCCCAACTCGCTGCTGTTGCAATTCGGACTGCCGTTCTTGCTGATATGCACATCCCGTACGGCCTCCTCGAGCAGCAGGATCTTCGCGTCGGCCTCCTTCAGATTCAGATTCAAAGTATCGTTGATTGCGTTCTGCGTGATAAAGTCACAGCCACCCCACTCGTCAGACTCCTCGAATTTGGCTAGGGGAGCCTCAAATTTAAGCTCGGCCATCTTTGTGCCGAGATCCCGCATCGCAAATTAAAAACAAAAGGGAACCGAAACTCGATGGACCGTTTTTTTTTTCTTTTCTTTCTGTGTTTCACTCACACGCGACGGTCGGGCGGGGGAAGCAGGAGAATTGGGACACAAAATTGCACTTTTTCACTTCTAATTGGACGCACCTCCGCACATACACTCACTGCCGGGCAGGATATTCACGCTGCGTATGCAATTTTCCCGTGGAAATCGCAGAAAAACCAAAAAAAAAACTTACTTCAACCCCTATTCGGGTTCGCTTGTACTCTACTCGCACACGCTGACACACACGAACGCAGGCTAGGGGTGGGAATTTTCTTCTTTCTGACTTTTCTTTTCACAAACACACACTCAACTGGCACGGATTTTCGGTGAAAATTTATTTGATTTCACTTTTTTGGGAGATTTTCGCTGGAAAATATTTTGAAAAATTTTGTTTTCCCTCACTGTGCGGGCGAATGTGCAATGCAAAGTCGTCCGGAAAAACTTTCGACGCAAGAGAACGACGCGAATCACACGACGGAGCAACTGAACTGAGCAGGGAAATTGGAAAAAATCTGAGATATACCGTTTGCTGCGGTCCGACCGAGGGGGAAATTTGCTCTTTGCTCGCGCGAAGAACGGAAGAAAATATCCCAAACGAAGAGATTGACTGGAGCAAGAGCGAGCGACAGCATTGCCAGGTTCGCGAATGTAAGCGGGACTGAGTCAATAAAAAGAACGCAAGTCAATGAATAATCAAAATTTATTGAGTTTGAGTGATATACATATTTATTCCAACGAACAGTCGTTCATTGCCAATCGCTGTTTCTTTGGGCTAAGAAGGCAATTGAGTAGTAGAGCCCCAGCTCGAACAACTTCTGTATACGAGCCTGATCGTCCCAGTCCTGCTTAATGGCGCTGAAGCATGGACTGTCTAAAGCGGATGAAGAGATCCCTCAGTGGCTTCGAGAGAAAGATACTTCGTCTATTTTTCGGTCCCGTTTGCGGTGACGGGCTTTGGAAGAGGAGATTCAACGACGAACTATACGAGCTGTACAGCGACATCGACCTTGTCAGAAAAATGCGCATTAGTCGCTTAAGATGGCTAGGACATGTAGAGCGAACGGACACCAATGATCCGGTCCGTAGAGTCTTCGACTTAAACCCGGAGCGACAACGCAGTAGAGGAAGACCTCGCCTTAGGTGGCGCGCACAAGTAGAAGGGGACCTCAACCGACTTGGAGTGCGCAACTGGAGATAGTTACGTATAGCCTGGACTTGGAGGCTTATTGGTTGAGGCCCCGGTTCACCCCGAACTGTTAGTAAGTAAGTATATTCCGGGATCGCCTTCAGTTCTCTCAGTGAATTTTCTTTTATCGCTTCGATCGACTCGAAACGGTTCCCACGAAGTGGTAATTTGGGTTTTAGGAACCGGATGCCATATCTAGAGAATAAGGTGCTTGTTTGATTATATTGGTAGAGTTTAAGGTTCAGAAGTCGCTTACAGGGATGGATTTGTGTGACCCGATGGACAATGCAAAAGTTGTCTTAGAAATGTTTGGTCTTTCTCGGCCGTTTGACTGTTTGACTCACCGTGGTGCAAATCACCACGAATATTGAAGCAAATAGTGAGCAACACTTTGACGTTTGAGGGACTTTGAGGGCCAGACAGCGCACACTAGGCAAACGCTTATAGAGTTAAAGGATCAGAATTGGAGGCATCATCATCTTCCTAAATGTAACAGGCTGGATTGGAACACATGTCATGTATTATAGGTTAGTCAACTCCAGTTTTTATCAAACAGGTCACACGAGCCGTGCTTCTGCGCTATTTATGTTTTCAGCATGATTTACTGACAACAACTACCTTGACGTGGTTTTTTCGGTTCGATTCATTGGTGTGGCACTATTTCGATGACTGCTGGCTCGTTGTCACCAAGTGCTGTCACCTGTGATGATGTGGTCCATGAATGTAGGTTCCGAAATGAGTCGTTCTTACATGTCGGCAGCAACTCGATTGTAATGCTTCATTTGAAGAAAATTCAGCTCTTTTGAAACAAGCTATGTTGCGATGCGTCTAATGCACAAAATGTTACTTAAAAGGGCTCTTGTGAATGGTCACTCAAGCTATTGTGTCAACTTCACTTTCTTCAAGGCGATGTTTTCTTTAGTAACTGACCGTTTCGGATGAGGCAAGTTCTGAGCTACAGCACGGCCCTCTTTGAACGCTTTAGACTCATCTTGTGATCTTGTCTTGATACTGCAGAGTTCCCGTAGCCAAATACTTTTCGTAAAACTCGCCGATAGCACTAATGTTTTTGACTGCTGTCAAGAAATTAGCCGACAGATCGCTATCAAACTGAGGATCAAAATTGACAGATGACAGATGCACGAACATAGGAAAAAGAAACCATAAACGTGGGCTGTTTGAATGACTCAGTCCCGGTCATATGTTGACCGAATGTGCAGTGACGCATTTAGAGATAAAATTAATAAATCACTGATAACGACTAGATACGAAGTTATCAGTACTCATAATAATTTTGTTAGTTGTATAAATCTAAAATCTGAAAACAGATTTGTTTCGAATCTATTTACGACCGTCATCTTGCGATGGGTCTTGAGCTGACCACTGGTCCCATATAAACTACTACGTAGGGAGTACTCTGATCAGAAAGAGTAAATTCTTCAGCCTACTCAACTTTAGTTTTGAAATAACTTTAAGTAGGTTAGGTAAAGTTAGTAAAATGGGTGCCCTTCTTGACGGGATTGTCAATGGCTCACTCAGCGTCCATTGTGCTAGATCCTTTTGAGTTTAGTTCCGGAAAGAAATGGCTCCCAAGAACAGCTATCATTTTTGTGGCAAGTGCTGAACAATCACATTACAAGTGATGAATAGATTCTATTTCCTCTTCGTCCCCGCAATTTATGCAGAACTTGTAGGATAGTCAACTTCACAGTTGGCATCCTCGGATTCGATGTCAATTTCCGTGTGCAGAGTGTAGGAAGGGCCTGTGAGGAGCTTAGATGTGACTTTGCCGTGCCCAGTCCATCGTTACCTGTTATATTCATGGTACCCACCTCGTTGGGACATCATCCAATCTTTTAATGTTAGTTCTTTCTTTATACAGACTAAATCTGGTTTTTGCAAATCATGTACGTTTGACCGAGAACGGGAAACAGCAAATGCAGCCAACATATGACCACTGGGCTTGCCTGCTGGAAGTCCAACGTCCCTTTAGAGCCTTCGTATAATTTTCTATTCGTAATTTGTATTTCGAGGGAATTTGTATTTTTAGTAAATAGTATATCACAAGTCCAACTGCCTATGTAGTGTATCTAGAGCTTAGTCCATTGCCATGCATTCCATGTTATCAAGTGGATCTTCATATCCAGGAAAGTAGGAGTTATTTCACGTAGCGTGGAAGAAACTACATTTCTTCTTTAGATATGCGATAGAGGCCATTGGTACATAAGTCAGTTTAAAAGCCTTGATTCAATTTTTTTTGTTCTTCTTTATTGCATTGCTGGCAGTATCCAATCTAGATTAGAGGAATTTGGCTAACTTGTCCACTGTAGCTTCTTTCTTCTTCTGATTTTTTCTTTTCTTAAGTTTATCGATAGACCAATTCTTCTTTCTTTTGCGAAAAGTCAAAGAGGGCACTATCTGCCTCAGTATCGTTTTCCTAACACACATCCTCTAGACTTTTAAGAGACAAGCGGAAATAAAGGAGAATTTTTGAATTAAATGTGAATATTCCAAAGAATTGATATTATAAACTCAACTCTGGGCGAGTGCTCTGCAAGGACACATGACACGGCGTCCTGTGTCCCCTTGTTTGGTATTTGGTGACGAACAATCTATTGATGATCCTGAAAGCGGAGCACGGTGATCGCCTATGCGGTTGACGTTGGTGTTGGAGTTTTAGCTTAAAATCTGAACTCCTTTCCCTCCTTCCGTTTTCCTAATAATTGCAGCGCTTTAAAGGTCGAATTAATGTCCTATCTTGGCTCAGAAAAATCGTGATATCCAGCACAGATATCCGCATGTTTTCAGATAGCCAAGCAGATATCAAATCCTTTCGATTTTTCTCTAATAATTCAAAAGTTGCTCTAGACTGCCGTTCGTCTTTCTTAGAGATGGCAGAGCAGTTAAATATTCACCTTTCTTAGGTGCCGGGGCATAGACAAATTTCTGGGAATTGAAGTGCCAAAGAACTTCCCAAAAACACGGAACTGTAGTACCTACCTTGTTAAACAAATTGACTTGGGTATCCCAATTTCGAAAGATCAAATCTGGAAAAGTGGCATAACGCCTCTAGCGACGAAACAGATTTGGCCTAAGCTTGATCTAAAACGCCCCAAGACTCGCACTAGACATTGTGTTCAACTAGACTTGTTTCTATTTATTTTTTTTTGTTATGTTCCGTATTCCCCCCGTGGGTCCTAGGGCCTCGACAATGCCTACGCGCCATCGTGTGCGGTTTCTGGAAATGTGTCTCAGCTCTCCCCAACTCTTTCCCAGTTGCCGTGCTTCCTTCTCAACTGTTCTGCACCACGTATCCTGCCATCCTGTGTAAACGGGTTCCATTGCGTCGAATGGTTAGCTGTGGACCTGTCACCCTTTCGGAGAGTATGTCCAATCCACTGCCACTTTCGTCGTCGTTTTGTGGTGCCTATAGGTTCATGGCCCGTTCTCTAAAGCTGTTGGTCAGAGACACGGTTTGGACAAAAAATTCTTAAGATATAGCGTAGGCACCTGTTGACAGATGTTTGCAGCTTCCTCGTGATAGTGGCGGTCAGCCTCCAGGTATCACATCCAAATAGCACCACGGGTTCAACATTGGAAAGGTGCAGTCGCATTACTACACCAAACTGTGGATAGCATACCGAACGCCGGTTTAGCTTTACATATTCGGTTGGCTATATCCAGTTTGGTTCCCCATCTCACTCTCTCTACTTTCTCAACCGTTTGTTGAGTTAATTTTCAGCCCAACGACGTCTACTTCCCCGTCCAACTAGACTTGGTGTTCATTCAAACAATTTTTGCAGAAGTTACGGATATGAAGAGCAAGAGGAATCTATTCTCCACCTTCTCTGCACCTGCCCAGCTCCATCTTACAAAAGAAATTTCATTTACGAGCCCTATTCCTCAATGATTTTGGTGATCTTATTAACGCCGCCATTAGAAGTGATGGAAAGCTCAAATTGGTTTCTCTGATACATGGTCCAGGTTAACCTTCAAACGACTGGCTGCACATGAAAAATCTGTCAAATTCCAGAGTCAAATCACGCTACTTCGAAACCAGACCCCTTTTCCACTCATCAAACACACCTACTGTACAAGCAGTCATGCGTTTCCACCCATATAACCGCTAATGCACTTTCCTTCCGAATACAGCAACCCATCCAGCCAGCACCCTACCGCCATCTATCCACCAACACCACGCCCGCCTCATTTCTGACAGTAAACATTCCCCTTGAAAAAAAAAATTCCCCAAAACCTACCAACAAAACCCAAGAAAAAAAAAAAACTAGTAAATTTCCACCAAAACACAGCTCGAGTAATTTATTTTTTCTTCAGTTTCCCGTTCTCCCTCCCCGCGTGAGTGTGTCTTTTTGACAGATACTGTGGTGAGAGCCCAATCGGACATTCAAGAGCACCGCGCGCGCCACCAATTCTCCAACAAGAGTGTAAAAGATTAACAATACAAAAAGCAGCACAAAAAAAAAAAACAAGTACAGTATCAAAAGAGAAAAAAAAAATGTCTGCTGCTGGTGCACTATCTTCCGCTGATGGTGCTTCTTCTCCATGCTGAGTGCGTTAGTTCAATCGAGCCCCGAGCGAGGAGTCTCCCAGCTGCATCAACAGAACGAGGAAAATCTGGCCAAAATTTTGTTCCTTTTTGACATCTCGTCGTGTGCTATCGCAAGGAAAAATCTCTGCCTGGTGCCTGGTCTCTGTTTCTGCCTACCGTGAGTGAGTTGCCCACGAGTGAGTGCTAAGTGAGTGGAAGTGTGGAAGGGGAAATTATGTAGAAAGGCAAGAAAAAACGAAAAAAAAAAAAAGAAAAAAAGAAAAACGATTCAAAGAACGAAATTCTCTTCAGTGTTCGCGATTTGGATTTTTTTTTTCTCGTCATCGCCAGTTCTTTTAGCCAATAATCAGCATAACGGAGGAGGAATATCCACAGCACAGCTTTGGGTCGAGAAGAAGAAGAAGTGGAAAATCTTGAAGGTGTGTGTGGTGTTTGTGGAAAATCCAGAGATTTTCATATCATCTTGTCGCCGCCCTCCCCTCGTCATCTCTGCACCACAAAATGACAGATTGCATTGAGGCGCTGCTGTCCAGCATGTCCACGAAATTTAATTCGGATACCACGACGGCTGGCGGTGCTGCTGGCGAAGGGAACACTGATGCGGTTCCAGCAGCGACCCCAAAGAGTAACCTTTTGGATTTTAATAAAGATAAGACAGCGAAATGGCGGACCCTTAAGCATAATAGCAACGCGAAAGGATGGTCTGAGAAGACCAAACGGGGTGCTGGCAGGGTGTGCGCGAAGCAACAGAACGGCTCAGCCTCGTCCGATGATGACAAAACCAGTGGGGCGACGGCAATAGACACAAATTTGTTGCTCAAAACAGATAAAGACAATGACGAGAAATCTCAAGGCCAGCAAGTCGTTGTGGAACAGGGTGGTAGCGGCGGTGGTGTAATCAACAGTGACAGCGGCCAATTGGCGAAAGAGAAAGTCGAGAGGGATGGAGACCAGCAAGTGGACAGCGAGGATGCCAATTCTCTAGATAGATCTCCAAATGTAAGTACCAGCCACTGATGTAGGGAGGAATTTTTGCTAAGAGTGAGTTTTTTTTTTCTTTATTTCTTGTAACTCGTTTAGAAACCACGTGATTCTAGCGAAGGGTCTGTTCGACGATTACGTCGCTCCCGGCCACCAGAGGCAGAGGAATCATCGCCAGAGCTTAAGCCAGGCACAACGGCAATTGATAGTCCTGAGGGAAAGCGAACGACGACGAAACGTCGTGGGCGGTCGAAGAAGGTTGTCCCGCTCGAGAGTGGGGAGAAGACAACGAGTGATCTAGGCGATAGCGGAGGCGGTGGAAGTGCAGAAAAACGATTGCAAAGGAAGAGGAAGCAAACAATTGATGCGGACATTGAGGGATACAAGATGCAAGAGGAGGATGCCGAGGATGCAACGATGGGCGATGACACATCGGAGAAGGGCAAGAAAACAAGGAGAAGTGTACGACTGGAGCATCGCAATGAAGTTAAAGTGGTAAGTGTCCGTAGCCGCTTTGGGTCTGTGGTGTTTGTCTCTGCTTTTAAGGCGTAACACAGGCTGATGATCATTCTATGTTTGGTCTCCGCAAAACGTAAAAATGTGGTGAATTTGCTGATGGACACCTTAAGGGGAACAAAAGGCAGAATTGGCGGTCTTACATTGGGCTAAGTGATGAACGCTTTATGTAATCCTGCCGTAGGTCTGAATTAGGCCATTGGCGTCTTGATGTAGGGGACTCGAATGTTGTCCGCACTATGTCGGGTATTTAGTTTTGCAATTTCTTGGGATGCCACAGGGTCCTGCTATTAGAGGAGCAAGAGTTCAGATTTTAAAATGCTGGATGGGAGGGATGTGGTGGTTTCCTAACTCGACGTACATACATATATGACGATATTCGGTTGCTGTCGATGACTGTCTTCAAAATCGCTGAAGTGATTTGGGAGCTCACAGTCTCCTGAGAAGACTCCGTCCTTTGATTTCGACTGATCTTTAAAGATTTATGGGCCACTGTTGGATTTTATAGATCCCGAACTCTTCGTACTCGCTTTATGAAGTTACTCAGGGCAGTTGTGATCCGTATTCTCTTATTACATTAAAGTATAAAGTAGTGGTTATCGAGGTATTATTCAGAAGCCAGATTATGCCAGATGTAGCAGACCGAAACCTCCTTGACAATTGGGCAGACCCGTCAGTACCTATTAAGGTTATTTTTTCTGTCAAGAAGACGAACCTAAGAAAGATATTTAGCGCACTCACAGGGCACTGTATGGTAGACAGGCATGCCAGAAGGCTTGGTGCTTCCTTCAACGATTTCTGTAGTAGTTGTAGAGACGAGGAAGAAAAGGAAACCATGAGACATCTTCTGTGTACCGATCCTGCCCTATGGGTTTTGAGAAAGAGTACTTCTTTGTAGGTCTGAACGTCCAGCCAGACTAGACTTAAGTGAAATAAAAAGCTCCGTCCCCGGTGAAACTGGTCAAATGTCTAGTCGCTGAACCTTCGGCATGGGTTTACTCCATAATCTGTTGCCTGTCTCTTATCCCTTGCGGAAGTTTCCCATGCATGTAGGTTTCCGGTGCTAGTAGTCCGGTTTTTTCTCATAGTGGTATCGCAATGGACCTTCCACCCAACTCCTGCTGCAGATTTACTTCTTAGCTGGACGCTAAAATGATGTGAATGAGTAAAATATGGAATTTCGAAGGAAAACTGGTCGTGGATTCATAGGACCCAATGAAGGCTGTCTGCAACGAGTCTTTAATTATTCAACTGTGCGTGCTGTAGAGTAGATGTAGAGAGTGTTTTCGAGTTGAACTCAACAGTTAATTTCTTCGACTCTTTTGGCTCTATTTGAATTGGAGTTGAAGTGAATGACAAACAGTCAACTGCTTTGACATGACATACATATACTAATCTATCTTCGAAAACCTAGCTTCAGACTATCTTAAAAATTACAAAGACGAAACGGCTTTGAAGAGCTAGAACTTGGGCCTAAATAGGCTGTATTTACTGATTTTTCGCACATCATGTTCTTTCTTGTCTCATAGCTGAGAGGAGCTACAGCGTCTTAAGCACGGGGACATGTTAACAGTACGACTGTAGTGATCACGAACTTCCTGTATTTGCTTTCGAAACAATGAAAGATACAAGTTGTTACCACTGAAATCATTTCCGGTTTCAGCGAGATTGAAACTATTTCTGTGCTGAAGATTATTGGTCTCTAACTAGTGCGAGGTGGAGGGACATATTAAACCTGTGTCCAATATAGAGTACACACCATGAGTCCGTGCTTAAGTTCTGAAGTGAATGGTAATAAAGTAGACCGATCCCACAAGCAGAGAAATCATATAATTTTTCGTGAAATCAACGAAAAATGTAATAGTTTTGTGGTTCTTGACTTGTGGCATCGGTTCCCTTCGGTGATCATTTAGTTCTGAACGTGAGCACGGACTGGTGGTGTTTACTCTTGTTTACTCTACCTTCGACATAAACTGTGACAGCAGAACCATTCTATATTTGGAAGATCTCTTAGAATATATGCCCTTGAATGAGGTACGCATATCCAATACTGCTTTTTGGTAAAGAGAACGTTAAGGGAGAGGAGATATGTGACGATATTGCATTTCAAGAGACTTTTTCCATGCTTGTCCCAGGTATACCTCATTTCTTCAGAAATGCTGAATAGCTGGCAGCTGAGTCCACCAAAGTCTAAATCATGCGATTTGGGTTTTGCGGTCAAGTTTTTGTGCTCAGTTTCACCCGTTGCACCCCAAACGCTAAGGGAGAGGATATATGTGGCGATATTGCGTTTCAAGAGAGTTTTTCCATGCTTGATGCAGGTATACTCTATGTCCTTCCCGGTTGCTAAATAAGTGACTGGCAAGGTGGAAGCTCGTTATGAGATATAATCACGTGAATTGAGGAAAGGGCTTTGAGCAACAGGCTCCATTTCCTGTTTTCCCAAACAGTGTGTCACAGTCGTTGCAAGTCTTCTGATAGTGCGTTTACCGTTGTCTGGTTCGAAAGGGGCTCATTGTCTGAGTACGAATCGCTGCAGTCGACCAGACGACTGCGATTCTTTTTTATGCTCCTTTCTACGTACAGCCGGATCGCGTGCGTCATCTGCAAAAGCCTGCATTTTCGTTATATTGCATGCAGTTTGGTTCTCTATGGCAATGGCCTCACTTTTGGCCGCTAGTTGAACGTCCAACTTCTGCTCGGTGGACCAGCGTTGCTGCATTGTTGCAAACTCCGTCTCTGCGTGGCCTTTTCAACTTTGCTCTCACCAATTGACTTGTTTTTCCGTCCCGGAGCATCCAATGCATCGTTTTGCTATAAAAGACTTTCACTAAGCACACATAACACCTTATCGCATGATACTCGTAGCAATGCTTAACTTATATCAATGCCTGATAAGCAGGCACGAACCCACGCGTACATTAGAATTATATATTTGTAATGTGTGATAGCGGTGTGTATACATATATTTTGTAACGAGCATAACAGTGGCAATACGCATTTGGCGTAAGTTCTTCGGCAGCTGCCTTAGTTGCACTTTTTTTTTCAGAGTTGATGTTGCTTTAGTTGTTGCCGCATATTGACCAAGATAAGGAATGTTTAAGGGACGAGTGAAATACTCGGTGAATTCCCCAATACGTGACAATAATAAGTAAAACATTGAATCATGCGCTCTTGGTTGGTAATTTTCTGGACAACTAATTTGTCTTTGTTGTTCCTTGGGTTGACTTTTTGTTTCTTGTCTTTACTGCAACATATTGTTTAAGGTTCAGGTCTGATGTCACCACCTACGTCGTATTCTTTTTCGAAGGTTAGTGCGTCATTCGTGGTTCGAGGTCCCAGCACTTTCGAGTGTCTGACAAACATTTAGGAGTATAGCTCCCATGAGAATCATCTAAAGGAAGAAGCATCTCGGCTATGCCACTAAGGTCTCTCTTAGTTTTTCTGCCAGTTGGAGTAGAGGGGATGAAATATCATATTCTCCACGTCTTCGACTCTTTCCAAACAGATTGTGGACCTAAGATTGTAGGCGTCTAGATTGGAGACTGAAACCTTCGTCATGTTAGTCTCTTTACTTGCGTTGGGCAAGCTATGGCCTGATTGTTGACTTTCTATTTCGGGTTTCTGGCACTGTTCTAAGGCTGATGAGTATCGTTGCTTTCCTCGCAGCGATGGTGATAGCCTTCCTGGTGCCTAGAATCCTATAATTGCTTACTTCGTCTCATGCTTCGGAACAGACTATACCGGAATAGGGAAAGTTAAATCTAAAAAGTGAACTTTTTCTTCGAATACTGTGTTCTCGTTTGTGGGAAAAAAAGATCAGGAACTAGCTTCTAATCTTGATTTTCTAGAGGAGAGGGAAATTTAGCTGCATCCATAGAAGAAATGTCTTTGTAGCGGATGCAGCGCATATGATAGTGCGTCAGCGCATGAAAAAGACGAAGCCCATCGCAGAGAGAGGTCTTGTGGTTCTAGATCAGGTGGCAGTGATTCTCTTGCTGGTGTTACTGTTGGGTGCAGCGCATATGGTAGTACGTCAGCGCATGAAAAAGATGAAGCCCATCGCAGAGAGAGGTTTTGTAGTTTTAGATGAGGCGGCAGTGATTCTGTTGCTGGATTTACGGGAGTAGGGTGCACGCTTTCAGTCACCTGAATGAGCTAATGGCAAAGGCTAAGTTTGTCTTCCGAAGTCATCCGTTTTATTTGAGTGTTGAAGTCAGTTCGAGTTATTACCAGGGTCCTCATCACGTAAGACGACAATAGACTGACGATATCGTTTTGACATAGTTTTGCTTCACTTAACATTGAAAATTAATATCGTTTGGACGAATCAACAGTTGGTTCAAGTAACGCTAATAATTGTCCAGCGCTATCGATAGAACTAACTACAGACAACAGTGTTCGTTGCTATCGTTTAGATCGTCTTAAAAGTTACGTGACGAGGGCCCAAGTACGTGCCTGTTTTCTGAATTTCTCCAATCATTTGGATTTTGGAATGATGACGTTGTTGCTTATTTTCGTCATTGCTACTCATCAGCTCATTCGTTGAGTAAGCCATTCCGTGTTTAGGGAGGTCTTTGCAGTTTAAAATTTTGAAGTATTGCGAGAATACGTTGAATAGCATTTCAGTTAACCCTCGAGGCCGGGTCAAGTTTCTGTCCTGGAGCTGACTTGTGCTATAGGAGGACGATGTTGACAGTCAACTTAGACTAAGTTGAGGGTCAGTGTATGTCTGACGACTTTGCTTATTCAACTTAAGCTAGTGTTATTCGCCGGAATGCTGGTTGTTCAAGCAGGCATTATGCACAGAGCTAATACATACTTAGCTGTAAGTCATGATTCACTTCAATTATCACCTTCAGACGCTAACCTACTTTCTTTTCATCTTCTATTTGACTCCATTCAAAGAGAAGAGTGTCCAAGGTATTATGTCATATCTTGTTGATAGATGGAATCCTACGTCTAATGTATGAACACCCTGCTTACCAATTCTTTTTTTTTTTTCTAGGATTCCCACCATTCCGATGAGGAAAGCAAATTCGAGCCACCAAAATCACCGCCGCCACTGGCAGAGCTGAACACTACTCCCAACATTATTATTACATCACCGAGTGTTCAGCTGCGTAAGTTGGAAGATGAAAAAACGCCTCCAAAGAAACGTGGTCGTCGAGCCAAAGTTCAAACAAACGAAAAGCAAAATTCAGAGAGCGCTGGCACAAATAACACAGAAACACCACCCAGCTCTACGGGTCCAGCAATAAAGAAACGACCACCATCCAAGGATAGTCCTGAAGTGGCATCGGTAGTGATTCCCAAGCGTTCGCAACGTCGCATCAAACCCACCCCTAAGATCCTTGAAAACGATGAACTGCGCTATGAGTTTGAAACAAAAAACATTGAAAGGATCACATCTTGCATTGGCCATGAAAGTGATACCATTCAACCGGTTGCTGCTAAGCCGGTATCATCGCGTAGCAGCAGTAGACACCGTGAAATCAAATCTGAAAATAGCAATGAGAGTCAAACACATCCCTCGAGCGTGGTTAAGAAGAAACTCTTCTCCAAGTCTGACCACCTGGTGGAAAGGCCGAAGTTCGAAAAGAAACAATGTCCCGACATACAAGTATTCCTCAGTGAGGTGAAGGCAGCCAAGTGGCATCACAATAAATCTCCCGAGGACAAGAAACTCAACAAGAAACAGCAGCACAAATTGATGAAACAAAAGCAAAAACACATGGAACGACTTGGTCTGCGGCGGGCGAACAGTGGTGATGCATCTGACTCTGAGAATTCGTCCGATGACAATGAGGAGTTTGTGCCATCGAAGAGGGTACAAGTGGGCAAGACTAATGTGACGTTGAGAGTGCGGGGTTCGAAGGAGAGTACTCCACCTGTTAGAAGCGCTTCATCGCCAAAACCGCCGGTAGTCGCAACCAAGAAACCACGACAAAAGTCTCAAGCAGCATCCAAAGTCAGCGATAGAGTTGTAGAATCTGCGCCATCACAAATGGTGTTGAAAGTGCCCAATCAATTGGCACTCGTACCGAATCCCTTCAACAGAGACACTATGAAGAATTTGATCTGTTTGTGTCATAAGCCATCGCAGTACTATACAAGAAAAACTCCCGAAACAGCATTCTGTTGCGCTATCGATCATATTGAAGAACAAAAGGTTGGTTGTTGCAATCAACTGAGTGGGGATTTGTTGAATTTACTCCGGCCGAGCTCTAGAGTAAGTTACATGATCCTCTGCGATGATCACAAGAAACGCTTCAGGGCACACAACTGCTGTGCCGGTTGTGGAATATTTTGTACACAGGTTGGTTCTACAGTGGCATTTAAAAGTCAACCAATAGGCAATATTTTGTTTTCGATTTCAGGGTAAATTTAGCTTCTGCAAACAGCAGCACTTTTTCCATCCGGACTGTGCACAGAAGTTCATCCTCAACAGTCCGTATGACCCGGCGACACCAGGGAATTACACTAGTCCAACGTTGGTGTTGAAATGTCCACACTGCGGCATCGATACGCCTGAGCGAACATCGACGGTGACCATGAAATGCCAGACCTTGCCAGTATTTCTACCTAGTCAAAAGGCGAAAATGTAAGTTCAGTGGAAGTGCGCTTGGTACTGGTGGTTGTATCATCAGAGTTTTTGTTTACATTTCAGGAAACCTGCAAAAATGGGTCTACCGGTTGTGCAAGTACCTATTACAGCTAACAACAACAATAATAATAGCAATAAGAACAATAACAATGGGACAGTTAGGAAGACCATGTCACTGGAAACACTGATACCAGAATCGGTGATGAACGTTGTGGGAAGAACAAACGGCAGACGAACAAATTCGGAATTCTCGGCAAAGGATATGTACTACGCCGTGAAGAATGATGATCTCGAGAGAGTTGCCGAAATACTTGGTGAGTTTGGGGGTAATTTGGTAAATGTTGAAGGTCAGTATGAAGGTCCATTGGTATCACATGTGCAAAACTGGAACTCATCCTTCTTTTCGAGTGAAAGTGATTCGATCATTTTGATTTGTCGACAAGATAGTCCGTATTGTATAACTAGAGCAAGTAGGATACTAGAATTTGATTGATTGGTGACTTTATCTGAAGATGCTCCATGCCGGTGGACTGGTGCTTTATCTTATCTTCGACTTTGTATTGGAACTCTACGTTCAAATTTTCATGAGTCGTTTACATAACAAAAACTGCCTTACATCACACATATGCGTCTGTTTCTGTTGCAAGTTACAATCGGCTGCCTTCAACAGACCTGGCCGCACTGACCGCGGATATTGATTTAGTTCGTCGACAGTGGAAGTGTACTAAAATGAAGTTTTCCTTTCAGGTTCCGGTTACGATGTCACCAGTTGCATGCGTGAATTTTTGGAAGGTACCTGCCTTCATTTGGTGGCACATTCGGGAACTCTCCAAATGGCGTATTTACTCTTGTGCAAGGAATTCCCTCAAGATTTTGTCAATATGATTGATCGGGAACTGCGAACGGCATCAATGTGTGCGGTAATGAGTGATAAATGTGACATTTTAAATTTATTCACTCAGTGCGGTGCTGATTTAAGTGTTCGGGTGAGTGCCGGTAGTGTCGACATCAATTTACAGTCAAAATTATGGGTGTTTACTTGTTTTTTAGGGTCCGGAGGGTAAAACTTGTCTTCATATCGCTGCCAAGCTAGGCAATCTAGAAGCCATACAAATTCTTGTGGAGAGTTACAAGTGCAGCAGAAGTGTTTCGAGTTTCTTGCAGTTCATCAATGCACAAGATGACGGCGGATGGACAGCTATGGTTTGGGCAGCTGAACTGGGACACACTGAAATTGTTAGGTGAGTCATAAGAGAAAATATCTTGACGTGTGATTGTTATACTTTTAAACCCTGCAGCCTGCTCTTGAACCATGGAGCAGAACCAGACATTTGCGACAATGACAACAATACTGTGCTACACTGGGCCACACTGTACAATGGTACCTTGGATACAATCAATTTACTTCTTCAAGCTGGAACCGATTGTAATATCCAAAATGTGGATGGTGATACTCCATTGTAAGACGAGTTAGTTATAGCTTTCAATTGGATTCTAATTGGTTGATTTGGTTTTAGACACATTGCATGTCGCAATTCAGCTACCCGACTGTGCCTTGCTCTAATCGCAAACGGAGCTGATCTCATGATTAAGAATAAAGCTGATGAACTTCCTTACGATTGCATTCCACACGAGGATAGTCAATGCGCCCGAACGGTTGGCTTCAACATGCAGATGCGATCATTCGCCCCCACAGGGCTACGCAATCGTATTGTCTCGAGTGATATATCGAATGGTCGTGAACAGAGACCAATTCAAGCTGTGAGGAATGAGTACAATATGATTGCAGCTGCAGCAGCCACAACAGTTGTAGTATCATCGTCATCATCCGATGAATCAGATGAGATTATGCTGCCGGACTTCAAGTACATCACAAAGACAATCATTCAACAGAATCCTGTACAAATCGATCAGAGGGTTTCACAAATGAGAATATGCTCCTGCAGAGATGGGTAAGGAGGATCTATTGTTTCCGGCTACAGTTTTTCTTTACAAATTTTCTCCTGTTACAGTTGCGTATCGGATCAATGCCAATGCACGGTGGCGTCAGTCCAAAATTGGTATACAGCTGAGGGGCGTCTCAATTCGGAGTTTAATTACGAAGATCCACCGGTTATTTTCGAATGTAATGATGTCTGCGGGTGCAATAAGGTACACGGCTGACGAAGTAAACCGAAAGAATTATTCATTTACATTTCATTGTATTGCTTACAGCTTGTTTGCAAGAATCGCATAGTTCAGAACGGCATCAAGGTTCCTCTACAAATTAGCGAGTGTGATGAACAGGCAAAGGGATGGGGTGTACGATCGTTGGTTAACATCCCAAAGGGTTCTTTTGTTGCTGAATACACCGGAGAGATTCTCACCGATTTTGAAGCGGATCGGCGAACAGATGATAGTTACTTCTTTGACATCGGTCATGATCATTGCATCGATGCTAACTACTATGGCAATGTTAGTCGATTCTTTAATCATTCTTGTGACCCAAATTTAGTCCCGGTACGAGTCTTTTTCGAGCATCAAGATTTTCGTTTTCCAAAAATCGCATTGTTTGCTTCAAAAAATATTCCCGTTGGCGAAGAGATGTGGTAAGTAATAGTCTTTTCTTTTTAAGTTTATTACCAGATTCACTTCAATTAAAGAAAATTTATAAACAAATATTAGTAATGATCGCTAGGTTTTGTCCACTATTCAGCTTCATCTTTGTTGTAAAGGAATCCCTTGGATTTCGTTTAGCCGTCAAAGTTATAAGTCCAACCCATAAGATTATAGGAATAGGATCCCAAACTCGTGTTGTGTGCTTCAAATTGAAAGTATGTGCATTGAGTATGCAAGCGTTAACCAGTTCAAATCGCGGCGCTGTTTAAAAGTGGGAATACATTAACAAACGACCAATCAATCAATCTGTTTGGATCTGAACGAGGTCGAGTAGGCTAGACCATGGATTTTTTTTTTATTGAGAAGGGAATGCATCATGCATCGTCAGGAGGTCACGGCTATATGGCCATCTTCAGGCGAACCCACCCCTCGTCTGGTTCTGGCATTACTTCAGAGTGGTGTAACTTTCTTATTTCCTCTATGGGATTCGTTCTTGGCATACCCGTTGCTCTCTTCCTCTCTATTTCTTCTGCTTCAGCACAGATTCGATAAATGCACATAGTGTGTTCCACTTGTCCCAATTTGATAACATTTTTCTCACCATGTTTTCGGGAGTTATGTATGTTGCCTTTGTCTGTTCCCATCCTATTTTTCTCTGGTGTCCATCTGCTGCAGATGAAAAAGGTGTAGTAAGCGTCGTCTTCCGGTGGTGGGCATACCGACAGGTTGATCGGCTGACCTCACCGATCTTATAAAGGTTTCACCATGTTTCCGCTCTGTCCACTCCGCAACGTTTTTCATCAGTCTTGCAGCCCATCTCCCTCTTCTTTCCGAAGACCATCGACTTTGCCACTGCAGCTTGGTGAGTTCCTTAGGTTTTGCTGTTGCTGTTTCCACTCTCGCTGCCGCTTTCTTGTCATATACATACGTACTTTCTCTCTGTCGCAAGAAGATCGAGTTTTCTTTTGCTTGCCGTTGGACCACCTATGTTTGTCATGAGCCTGCTGAGTGACGGATCAACCATGGCATAGACTGTAGTGTATAAGTTTTATAGGTAAAATGTAAGTCTTTCAATATCTGAAACTGGGAGCTTCTCACGATCATTCTAGGATCTGGGATGTTTGTCAGACAAGGTGGAGTTTTCTGTAAACAGACTTTGCCTCAGATTAGCTTTCTCTTTAGGGCTTATGGTATTCGTTACTTTGTATATAAGAGCAGGGTGTTTCTCACAGTCAGAGTCTTCAATTCTTCTAAAATTATAGTATTTCTTGTGAGGTATTCGAGGTATCAATTCTTTTCCTGAGCTCATACTCGTACACAGATAATAAGGCTGCAGGTTTTGACAGAAAGAATTAAAATACGACATCTTTGGAGTTACGTGCTTGGGGCTGGAAGTGAAAGGTTACTTTATTACGTAGATAGAGTGCAATAGGACATTAATAACTACGGAACCTCGAACTCTACTCCTCTTGCTAACAACTACTTCCAAGCCGTTTATACAATAATTGTCCTTTTTCTTGAGATAGTTTGATAATTATTTCGCTCTAACTTTAGCTCATTTTTTGTTTTCAATGTTTTTCAAACAGTCAACAGGGAAATTGCGAAATTACCGGCAGTCGGACGTGGTTAGCAAAATTAATTTCTTTATGACTATCGGTAGCCGCAGACAATCCCCAAGGATTGCTAAAATAGTTCTTTCTAGATCTGACTAGGTCGATGTAAGTAAGATTTTTTTCTCTCGAAACCACTGAGTATATCGATAATTCACTTGAGATATACATATACATAGATCTTAAGATCAGAGCTCCTGGGACATAACATGAGGTAGTTGCTAAGTAATTCAACCTGATTGGAGTGAAACTAACCTTCGAGTCATGTATCGGTTCTTTCACTTCCTTCGGTTCCTGTACGAACAAACTTCGGATCCCAATTTTCAGTCGAGATACTAAACACCCGTGGATCAATGTCCCATTCATGATGATTATCGATTTATGGATATCATTTGAAATGCGTATGCATGTGTGGCTCGAGAAAGCAATTAAAAATAAATTATTCTTGGTACCATGCCCAGAACAAACTAAAACGATTAACCAAATATAAATAATAATTATGTACCCCAAACGGAATAGTGTTTACAAACAGCGTGTAGCCTAAGATCACCTTGTCCGTGAATGAAATTTCCACCCCTATCACCAAAGCAATTACAATTTATTTATTTATTTTAAACCTGCCTAATTAGTATGCTAAGTAGTTGCACTGCATTTTTTCATTCACAATCAACTTTTGTCCATAAGTCGTACGGCAATAATATTCGTCATACGAATAGGTATGTTAGGTTTCAAGGTTAATCTTCATGCAAAGCATTGGCAAAACGTAATGGGAAACAATTTTTACGAGCAATTGCAAAAGTGGGGGGGGGGGGGGAATACCTCTTTGTAGGACAGTTTCGAAACAAAACCACAGTGTGATCAATCTATTATATTATCGCAAGCAACCCAAAACGTGTATCTTATCAATTAGGTTCAAACAACTTGTTTACTTTGACATGATTTGCGATAACACTCGGAATCGACTATATTAGATATGATTGTGGTACACTTATGTTTGCGCAGCTATAAACTAAGAGCACCAACCGAAGTTGTGAAGGAACAAACAATAATTTTATATTATGGCTGCCCTTGGGGCGATGGTGGAAGGTGGAAGCGAATGTATTGTCTCAATAAAAGCAGTGAGTTTGTGTACTATGCACTACCAGAACTGCGGGCTTTATTGTATTCCAGTTTCTTGGTAGCAGGGACTTTGTTTTCGTTGCCTGGAAGTCTACAATTTCATGGGCATCGGTGACTAGGTTCTGTTCATTTGGTCGGAGAACTTATGTTGCTGCTGCCAATGGTTGGCATTCTCGTAGAACTGCCAGACGGTGGTCCTATTGAGATTCATCGATAGGCGCTTTTTCAACTATTTGCCGCTCGTTACTATCTTGTTTTGTTTTGAGTCAGGCTGCTAGGTGTTAGGTGCCAGGACCACTATGTTCAAAAGAAGAAATACGTATTAAAAATTTGTTATTTTCTCTTTTTTTTTTCAGTTTTGATTACGGCGATAAATTTTGGACAGTTAAACAGCGTTACTTCACATGTAAGTGCCTATCACGTGCGTGCAAATATGCCACGAACACCACGAACACCAAGAATACTACACCATCTCATCCCGCAAAAAAGGATTCACAACCACAACAGCAGCAATATCAGACGACCCATCCAAAATCTGAGCAACGGAGAAAATCACTCTCAATGCCCAATGGAAATGATCATTAGGAAAAGTTATTTTAAATTAGTTAGCGATTTCGTTTTAAGTAGGAATACATGCAGCGTATCTAGCTCGAGGGGTTCCTGAAATTGATTGATGTGCAAGAGATGAAGAAGCGAAAAATGATGACAAGTGTCGTGTGATTTGGAATAAAGGCTCTGAAATTGAAGAAAGACTCCATTCAGTTGAACAGTGAGCTAAATGGTTTGATCATGCATACGCGTGGAATTGACTCCGCCAGCTATTGCTTATGATAGGCTGTGGTGACGTAGGAAACATCCTTGGGACAATGTAAGAAAATCATCGCCAACTTGTAGTTGAATTAGTTTTAGTAATGTTGGCTATGACGTTCAATTTTCAACATTTATTAAACAAAAAGATTGACGAGCAAGGGTCATATGGTCCCTTATACCTTTCTCAGCGATCATTTCAAGTCTTCAATCTCACTACCTGCACAATGTTCAATAGTACAACCGACTGGACACTTTAGTCTACTGCGATCTGTAACTAGTTTTTCTTGATTTCGATCAAGGAGCTGGAAATTATTTGACAAAAATAATGTTCGTCTTACCATTGGATAGGGAATATGGTCTCATAAGCTCCAAGCGATCAGTTTTCTACCACTTTCTGTCATCTCCTGATATGAGACGTATGGTTCGACTATGTTGCTTCTGACAAACGTGACTCAAGAAGTTTCGCAAATTGTCTAAAACTCTGTTTATTTAGAATTTGTCTTCTCCAAGAAGAGGATAACCAACAACGCTAAGGCAGTGTTTTCTAATGCATACAGATGAATAGCTCCTCCTTGAACGCGCACCAAGTATTTGCTTACTCTACAGAACCTGGCGTTTTTACTGCTTCACACTTCTTGAAGTTCTTTTAACAATTCTCTACAAATCTCTCCATGATTAGCGCCAATATGGCATGCAATTTTGGATATGTTTTACGATGGAGTGAGCAAGGCCCAGTACTGCAGCAGCAGTTCAAAAATGCAACGATTTGGTACTGCTGCTCAAGTCAAAAGTTCATTTTTGCAGTTGTAAGGCATCGGCAAATCAAAACCAAGCAAAGGTAAGGCATCGGCAATAAAGCAGCAGCAGTGTAAAGGTAGCGCATAGCTTGCACTGTTGCGCAACTCATGCGCATATTTTTGGGGTTTTTGAATGTACCCTTCCTTACAGCATGTTTGAGTTTTTGCACAGGACTGCGTATGCATTCAGAAGATTCCTTGAGAAGAACATGCAACGCTTTATGGCAAAAATGTTGCCTTTTTAGCTTGAGAACCTTTTAATGTAATAAATGACAATATGAGTCCAAAGAGACTGAGTTCAAAGAGACTTGACAAGGACGCTCGTCGAAGCATCCGTGATTATTCGAAAGTTTTCTTTAAAGCGGAGTTCATGGGGGTTTCCACTCGGAGTGATCAATACCATTAACGTCTGTGCAATCGATTTCAGCGGTACAAAAACTTAGAAAAAATGTTCAACACAAGTCTCTATCACTCTCAACGACATCGCCTAGCATTGTTTCCTAATGTTATCATGCATTTCAAACAAATTGCTGTCCTTATTTCTGAACGTGTCATGTCGTTTCCGAAGTCAATCAATTTCGAAAAACACTACCTCAACAGCATGTATCCTGCGAAAAGGCTTCAAAGTCCTTCTACAACTCAAAATCGCTCATCACAGTACACACCAATCAATCAATATTGTTTTTTCCATTGTAATTTCTAGTTAATAAGTCCTTTCCACACACACACACACACATCCACCCTCACATCAGTTAATATAAAAAACCAAAAAAAAAAAAAATTAAATTGTATCACCAATTTTAGAAAATTTATTTAGTAAACAAAATTCTAACACACACGCACACATCACATTTATTAATAAGGTTCAATTCGATTCGCACGCACACACACTGCCGACAAATTCGCGCATCGCCGCATTTTCATCCAAAAAACAAAAAAAAATACAAAAAAAAAGAAATAAAAATCACAGATTGACTGAATATTAAGCTCTCATGTAGGAGGAGCCCTTTGATCTTGAATAGATGAGACAAGATCAAGTAAATAACTGTAATTTGTAAACCGAAGTGCCTATCGTGTGAGGATGATTACCGATGTCGAAGATAGTGTGGTGTTTCAGATCAGTTCTAACATTAGTCTAATCTAACTTTATGTTCTTCATATTCTTACGAAAGTCATAAGTAGCAAGGTTTCATTCAACTTTAAGTTTAGTAAAGTTTTATTTTTATTTTTTACTTTTTTTTCTTTGTACATAACCGATGTACATAAGTATCTATACGTTTACCTAAGTTTTTTGTTTTTTTGTTTTTTTTTTTTGAGAGAAAGAAAATATTATATCACGTAACGAGTATTCAGGAACAGCAGCAACAAGAGCAGCAACTACAGAACATCTGTTTGCTTATTCATTAAGAAAACTAAATACATATATATTCTATATATCAACTAAGTCTTAAATCTTAAATATAAAGTAAAATTTGACACAAGTACCTAACAGACGTAAAAAACCATAAAAAAATATGTTTTTTTTGTCCTTTATATCTCCTCTTCTTTGTTTTTTTTCTTGCAATTAAATTATTTAACAAGAAAACCTAAGTAAATAGACTGCAAGTTAACTCTTATTTTTATTTTATGTCCTTTTTGGTTTTTTGCAATAATCGTTTTTTTTTTTTTTTGTTTCGTTAAATAATTTTATGTAATTAAGTGTATGAAAAATTTATTTTATAGAAATATGAAATAAAAACCAAAAAAATAAAAACAGAGTATGCATTATATATGTATAAACGTAATAGTAACAATAGTCTTATTTGTATTCGTTTAAGAAACAATTCATGTATACAAAGAATATTATACCATTGAATGTATTTCATTAAATAATAATAATATTAAAAATAAATGCAAGTCAGATTTTATGTAAAGAATTGCATTGTTTTATATAAAAAAAAAAGCACAACGGTTGAGATATGTATTAATGTTTGGTTGTAGCAGAACTGACTTATTTTCAAATGAATCTAAGAAATTTTTTCTTTAAAAGTATCCTTGTAACCAATGAGAGGTTTACATAAAGCGTTAATCAAATCTGGGAAGCTCGTCAGTCTTGCTCTTTCAATGTCTCTGTGGCTTGTGGCCAAGTATGAATAAATTTTGAACAGTTCACTCAGGAGAGAGTATTGGTAGTGTAAAGCGGCCTTTGAAGTGAAAGAAAATGGTTCCAGGGATTTGATTGCGATGCTAATATCCCTGACTTGCATTACATTTCAGTCAACACAATGCTTCCTTGATCTCCAAGGCGAAAGGAGATGCTTGTGGGGCAACACCACAATCCATCCCTTCATCAGTCTCGGAGCAGTTTATGTAGGAAGTTTTGTTCAAAAAATAGGGTCAGTGGGATCGCTAAAGCACTGTCAGGAGACTGAGTCAGACAGACGCATAAGCAGCAAGTTGCTTCGCAAGAATGTCTAAGGGGAGTAGGTGAACCATAGTGTTCAGTGCTGCGTAGGAGACAGACAATTTTTTAACCAAAAAATCTGTGAAAAAAAGGGCGGTGTATAGCCCACACTTCTAGATACCCACAATCTGGGAATATCCTCCAATCGCACATCTCAAGGCAGATATTCTGTTTCTGTGTATCCCAGCAGCAAACTAACTTAGTTGCAGCCTCGAAATGGAAGTAAAAGACAGAAAATTTTTTAACCAAAAAATCTGTGAAAAAAGGGCAGAGTATAGCCCACACTTCTAGATACCCACAATCTGGGAATATCCTCCAATCACACATCTCAAGCCAGATATTCTGTTTCTGTGTATCCAAGGCGCAAACTAGCTTAGCTGCAGCCTCGAAATAGAAGTAGGAGACAGAACATTTTTTAACCAAAAAATCTGTGAAAAAAAGGGCAGTGTATAGCCCACAGTTCTTGATACCCAGAATCTGGGTATATCCTCCAATCGCACATCTCAAGCCAGATATTCTGTTCCTGTGTATCCGAGGAGCAAACTGGCTTAGTTGCAGCCTCGAAATGAGAGTAGGAGACAGAACATTTTTTAACCAAAAAATCTGTGAAAAAAAGTGCAGTGTATAGCCCACACTTCTAGACACCCACAATCTGGGTATACCCTCCAATCGCACATCTCAAGCCAGATATTCTGTTTCTGTGTATCCAAGGATCAAACTAGCTTAGCTGCAGCCTCGAAATGGAAGTAGGAGACAGAAAATATTTTAACCAAAAAATCTGTGAAAAAAGGGCAGTGTATAGCCCACACTTCTAGATACCCACAATCTGGGAATATCCTCCAATCGCACATCTCAAGCCAGATATTCTGATTCTGTGTATCCAAGGAGCAAACTAGCTTAGCTACAGCCTCCAAATGGAAGTAGGAGACAGAAAATTATTTAACCAAAAAATCTGTGAAAAAAGGGCAGTGTATAGCCCACACTTCTTGATACCCACATTCTGGGTATATCCTCCAATCGCACATCTCAAGCCAGATATTCTGATTCTGTGAATCCAAGGATCAAACTAGCTTAGCTGCAGCCTCGAAATGGAAGTAGGAGACAGAAAATTATTTAACCAAAAAATCTGTGAAAAAAAGGGCAGAGTATAGCCCACACTTCTAGATACCCACAATCTGGGAATATCCTCCAATTGCACATCTCAAGCCAGATATTCTGATTCTGTGTATCCAAGGCGCAAACTAGCTTAGCTGCAGCCTCGAAATAGAAGTAGGAGACAGAACATTTTTTAACCAAAAAATCTGTGAAAAAAAGGGCAGTGTATAGCCCACAGTTCTTGATACCCAGAATCTGGGTATATCCTCCAATCGCACATCTCAAGCCAGATATGCTGTTCCTGTGTATCCGAGGAGCAAACTAGCTTAGTTGCAGCCTCGAAATGAGAGTAGGAGACAGAACATTTTTTAACCAAAAAATCTGTGAAAAAAGTGCAGTGTATAGCCCACAGTTATTGATACCCACAATCTGGGTATATCCTCCAATCGCACATCTCAAGCCAGATGTTCTGATTCTGTGAATCCAAGGATCAAACTAGCTTAGCTGCAGCCTCGAAATGGAAGTAGGAGACAGAAAATTTTTTAACCAAAAAATCTGCGAAAAAAAGGGCAGTGTATAGCCCACACTTCTAGATACCCACAATCTGGGTATACCCGCCAATCGCAACTTCTCAAGCCAGATATTCTGTTTCTGTGAATCCAAGGATCAAACTAGCTTAGCTGCAGCCTCGAAATGGAAGTAGGAGACAGAAAATATTTTAACCAAAAAATCTGTGAAAAAAGTGCAGTGTATAGCCCACAGTTATTGATACCCACAATCTGGGTATATCCTCCAATCGCACATCTCAAGCCAGATGTTCTGTTTCTGTGTATCCAAGGCGCAAACTAGCTTAGCTGCAGCCTCGAAATGGAAGTAGTAGACAGAAAATTATTTAACCAAAAAATCTGTGAAAAAAAGGGCAGTGTATAGCCCACAGTTCTTGATACCCACATTCTGGGTATATCCGCCAATCGCACATCACAAGCCAGATGTTCTGATTCTGTGAATCCAAGGATCAAACTAGCTTAGCTACAGCCTCGAAATGGAAGTAGGAGACAGAAAATTTTTTAACCAAAAAATCTGCGAAAAAAAGGGCAGTGTATAGCCCACACTTCTAGATACCCACAATCTGGGTATACCCGCCAATCGCAACTTCTCAAGCCAGATATTCTGTTTCTGTGAATCCAAGGATCAAACTAGCTTAGCTGCAGCCTCGAAATGGAAGTAGGAGACAGAAAATATTTTAACCAAAAAATCTGTGAAAAAAGTGCAGTGTATAGCCCACAGTTATTGATACCCACAATCTGGGTATATCCTCCAATCGCACATCTCAAGCCAGATATTCTGTTTCTGTGTATCCAAGGCGCAAAATAGCTTAGCTGCAGCCTCGAAATGGAAGTAGTAGACAGAAAATTATTTAACCAAAAAATCTGTGAAAAAAAGGGCAGTGTATAGCCCACAGTTCTTGATACCCACATTCTGGGTATATCCGCCAATCGCACATCTCAAGCCAGAAATTCTGATTCTGTGAATCCAAGGATCAAACTAGCTTAGCTGCAGCCTCCAAATGGAAGTAGGAGACAGAAAATTATTTAACCAAAAAATCTGTGAAAAAAAGGGCAGTGTATAGCCCACACTTCTAGATACCCACAATCTGGGAATATCCTCCAATCGCACATCTCAAGCCAGATATTCTGATTCTGTGTATCCAAGGAGCAAACTAGCTTAGCTGCAGCCTCGAAATGGAAGTAGGAGACAGAAAATTTTTTAACCAAAAAATCTGTGAAAAAAAGGGCAGTGTATAGCCCACACTTCTTGATGATACCCACATTCTGGGTATATAATCCAATCGCACATCTCAAGCCAGATATTCTGTTTCTGTGTATCCAAGGATCAAACTAGCTTAGCTGCAGCCTCGAAATGGAAGTAGGAGACAGAAAATTTTTTAACCAAAAAATCTGTGAAAAAAAATGCAGTATATAGCCCAAACTTCTTGATACCCACATTCTGGGTATATCCTCCAATTGCACATCTCAAGCCAGATATTCTGACTCTGTGTATCCAAGGAGCAAACCAGCTTAGCTCCAGCCTCGAAATAGAAGTAGGAGGCAGAACATTTTTTTACCAAAAAATCTGCGAAAAAAAGGGCAGTGTATAGCCCACACTTCTAGATACCCACAATCTGGGTATACCCTCCAATCGCACATCTCAAGCCAGATATTCTGTTTCTGTGTATCCAAGGATCAAACTAGCTTAGCTGCAGCCTCGAAATGGAAGTAGGAGACAGAAAATTTTTTAACCAAAAAATCTGTGAAAAAAAATGCAGTATATAGCCCAAACTTCTTGATACCCACATTCTGGGTATATCCTCCAATTGCACATCTCAAGCCAGATATTCTGACTCTGTGTATCCAAGGAGCAAACCAGCTTAGCTCCAGCCTCGAAATAGAAGTAGGAGGCAGAAAATTTTTTTACCAAAAAATCTGCGAAAAAAAGGGCAGTGTATAGCCCACACTTCTAGATACCCACAATCTGGGTATACCCTCCAATCGCACATCTCAAGCCAGATATTCTGATTCTGTGTATCCAAGGCGCAAACTAGCTTAGCTGCAGCCTCGAAATGGAAGTACGAGACAGAAAATTTTTTAACCAAAAAATCTGCGAAAAAAAAGCAGTGTATAGCCCACAGTTCTTGATACCCGGAATATGGGTATATCCTCCAATCGCACATCTCAAGCTAGATATTCTGTTTTTGTGTATCCAAGGCGCAAACTAGCTTAGCTGCAGCCTCGAAATGGAAGTAGGAGACAGAAAATTATTTAACCAAAAAATCTGTGAAAAAGAGGGCAGTGTATAGCCCACAGTTCTTGATACCCACAATCTGGGTATATCCGCCAATCGCATATCTCAAGCCAGATATTCTGATTCTGTGTATCCAAGGATCAAACTAGCTTAGCTGCAGCCTCCAAATGGAAGTAGGAGACAGAAAATTATTTAACCAAAAAATCTGTGAAAAAAAATGCAGTGTATAGCCCACACTACTTGATACCCACATTCTGGGTATATCCTCCAATCGCACATCTCAAGCCAGATATTCTGATTCTGTGTATCCAAGGCGCAAACTAGCTTAGCTGCAGCCTCGAAATGGAATTAGGAGACAGAAAATTATTTAACCAAAAAATCTGCGAAAAAAAGTGTAGTGTATAGCCCACACTTCTTGATACCCACAATCTGGGTATATCCGCCAATCGCATATCTCAAGCCAGATATTCTGATTCTGTGTATCCAAGGATCAAACTAGCTTAGCTGCAGCCTCGAAATGGAAGTAGGAGACAGAAAATTATTTAACCAAAAAATCTGTGAAAAAAAGGGCAGAGTATAGCCCACACTTCTAGATACCCACAATCTGGGAATATCCTCCAATCACACATCTCAAGCCAGATATTCTGTTTCTGTGTATCCAAGGCGCAAACTAGCTTAGCTGCAGCCTCGAAATAGAAGTAGGAGACAGAAAATTTTTTAACCAAAAAATCTGTGAAAAAAAGGGCAGTGTATAGCCCACAGTTCTTGATACCCACAATCTGGGTATATCCTCCAATCGCACATCTCAAGCCAGATATTCTGATTCTGTGTATCCAAGGATCAAACTAGCTTAGCTGCAGCCTCGAAATGGAAGTAGGAGACAGAAAATTTTTTAACCAAAAATTCTGTGAAAAAAGGGCAGTGTATAGCCCACACTTCTAGATACCCACATTCTGGGTATACCCTCCAATCGCACATCTCAAGCCAGATATTCTGTTTCTGTGTATCCAAGGATCAAACTAGCTTAGCTGCAGCCTCCAAATGGAAGTAGGAGACAGAAAATTATTTAACCAAAAAATCTGTGAAAAAAAGGGCAGAGTATAGCCCACACTTCTAGATACCCACAATCTGGGAATATCCTCCAATTGCACATCTCAAGCCAGATATTCTGATTCTGTGTATCCAAGGATCAAACTTGCTTAGCTGCAGCCTCGAAATGGAAGTAGGAGACAGAAAATATTTTAACCAAAATATCTGTGAAAAAAAGGGCAGAGTATAGCCCACACTTCTAGATACCCACAATCTGGGAATATCCTCCAATTGCACATCTCAAGCCAGATATTCTGATTCTGTGTATCCAAGGCGCAAACTAGCTTAGCTGCAGCCTCGAAATAGAAGTAGGAGACAGAACATTTTTTAACCAAAAAATCTGTGAAAAAAAGGGCAGTGTATAGCATACAGTTCTTGATACCCAGAATCTGGGTATATCCTCCAATCGCACATCTCAAGCCAGATATTCTGATTCTGTGTATCCAAGGAGCAAACTAGCTTAGTTGCAGCCTCGAAATGAGAGTAGGAGACAGAACATTTTTTAACCAAAAAATCTGTGAAAAAAAGGGCAGTGTATACCCCACACTTCTAGATACCCACAATCTGGGAATATCCTCCAATCGCACATCTCAAGCCAGATATTCTGATTCTGTGTATCCAAGGATCAAACTAGCTTAGCTGCAGCCTCGAAATGGAAGTAGGAGACAGAAAATATTTTAACCAAAAAATCTGTGAAAAAAAGGGCAGAGTATAGCCCACACTTCTAGATACCCACAATCTGGGAATATCCTCCAATTGCACATCTCAAGCCAGATATTCTGATTCTGTGTATCCAAGGCGCAAACTAGCTTAGCTGCAGCCTCGAAATAGAAGTAGGAGACAGAAAATTATTTAACCAAAAAATCTGTGAAAAAAAGGGCAGTGTATAGCCCACACTTCTAGATACCCACAATCTGGGAATATCCTCCAATCGCACATCTCAAGCCAGATATTCTGATTCTGTGTATCCAAGGAGCAAACTAGCTTAGCTACAGCCTCCAAATGGAAGTAGGAGACAGAAAATTATTTAACCAAAAAATCTGTGAAAAAAGTGCAGTGTATAGCCCACAGTTATTGATACCCACAATCTGGGTATATCCTCCAATCGCACATCTCAAGCCAGATGTTCTGATTCTGTGTATCCAAGGATCAAACTAGCTTAGCTGCAGCCTCCAAATGGAAGTAGGAGACAGAAAATTATTTAACCAAAAAATCTGTGAAAAAAGGGCAGTGTACAGCCCACACTTCTTGATACCCACATTCTGGGTATATCCGCCAATCGCACATCTCAAGCCAGATATTCTGATTCTGTGAATCCAAGGATCAAACTAGCTTAGCTGCAGCCTCCAAATGGAAGTAGGAGACAGAAAATTATTTAACCAAAAAATCTGTGAAAAAAAGGGCAGTGTATAGCCCACACTTCTAGATACCCACAATCTGGGAATATCCTCCAATCGCACATCTCAAGCCAGATATTCTGATTCTGTGTATCCAAGGATCAAACTAGCTTAGCTGCAGCCTCGAAATGGAAGTAGGAGACAGAAAATATTTTAACCAAAAAATCTGTGAAAAAAAGGGCAGAGTATAGCCCACACTTCTAGATACCCACAATCTGGGAATATCCTCCAATTGCACATCTCAAGCCAGATATTCTGATTCTGTGTATCCAAGGCGCAAACTAGCTTAGCTGCAGCCTCGAAATAGAAGTAGGAGACAGAACATTTTTTAACCAAAAAATCTGTGAAAAAAAGGGCAGTGTATAGCCCACAGTTCTTGATACCCAGAATCTGGGTATATCCTCCAATCGCACATCTCAAGCCAGATATGCTGTTCCTGTGTATCCGAGGAGCAAACTAGCTTAGTTGCAGCCTCGAAATGAGAGTAGGAGACAGAACATTTTTTAACCAAAAAATCTGTGGAAAAAAGGGCAGTGTATAGCCCACAGTTCTTGATACCCAGAATCTGGGTATATCCTCCAATCGCACATCTCAAGCCAGATATGCTGTTCCTGTGTATCCGAGGAGCAAACTAGCTTAGTTGCAGCCTCGAAATGAGAGTAGGAGACAGAACATTTTTTAACCAAAAAATCTGTGAAAAAAAGTGCAGTGTATAGCCCACACTTCTAGACACCCACAATCTGGGTATACCCTCCAATCGCACATCTCAAGCCAGATATTCTGTTTCTGTGTATCCAAGGATAAAACTAGCTTAGCTGCAGCCTCGAAATGGAAGTAGGAGACAGAAAATATTTTAACCAAAAAATCTGTGAAAAAAGTGCAGTGTATAGCCCACACTTCTTGATACCCACAATCTGGGAATATCCTCCAATCGCACATCTCAAGCCAGATATTCTGATTCTGTGTATCCAAGGATAAAACTAGCTTAGCTGCAGCCTCGAAATGGAAGTAGAAGACAGAAAATATTTTAACCAAAAAATCTGTGAAAAAAAGGGCAGTGTATAGCCCACACTTCTAGATACCCACAATCTGGGAATATCCTCCAATCGCACATCTCAAGCCAGATATTCTGTTTCTGTGTATCCAAGGATAAAACTAGCTTAGCTGCAGCCTCGAAATGGAAGTAGGAGACAGAAAATATTTTAACCAAAAAATCTGTGAAAAAAGTGCAGTGTATAGCCCACACTTCTTGATACCTAGAATCTGGGTATATCCTCCAATCGCACATCTCAAGCCAGATATTCTGTTCCTGTGTATCCGAGGAGCAAACTAGCTTAGTTGCAGCCTCGAAATGAGAGTAGGAGACAGAACATTTTTTAACCAAAAAATCTGTGAAAAAAAGGGCAGTGTATAGCCCACACTTCTTGATACCCACAATCTGGGTATATCCGCCAATCGCATATCTCAAGCCAGATATTCTGATTCTGTGTATCCAAGGATCAAACTAGCTTAGCTGCAGCCTCCAAATGGAAGTAGGAGACAGAAAATATTTTAACCAAAAAATCTGTGAAAAAAGTGCAGTGTATAGCCCACACTACTTGATACCCACATTCTGGGTATATCCTCCAATCGCACGTCTCAAGCCAGATATTCTGATTCTGTGTATCCAAGGATCAAACTAGCTTAGCTGCAGCCTCCAAATGGAAGTAGGAGACAGAAAATATTTTAACCAAAAAATCTGTGAAAAAAGTGCAGTGTATAGCCCACACTACTTGATACCCACATTCTGGGTATATCCTCCAATCGCACGTCTCAAGCCAGATATTCTGATTCTGTGTATCCAAGGATCAAACTAGCTTAGCTGCAGCCTCCAAATGGAAGTAGGAGACAGAAAATATTTTAACCAAAAAATCTGTGAAAAAAGTGCAGTGTATAGCCCACACTACTTGATACCCACATTCTGGGTATATCCTCCAATCGCACGTCTCAAGCCAGATATTCTGTTTCTGTGTATCCAAGGCGCAAACTAGCTTAGCTGCAGCCTCGAAATAGAAGTAGGAGACAGAAAATTTTTTAACCAAAAAATCTGTGAAAAAAAGGGCAGTGTATAGCCCACAGTTCTTGATACCCGGAATATGGGTATATCCTCCAATCACACATCTCAAGCCAGATATTCTGTTTCTGTGTATCCAAGGCGCAAACTAGCTTAGCTGCAGCCTCGAAATGGAAGTAGAAGACAGAAAATATTTTAACCAAAAAATCTGTGAAAAAAAGGGCAGTGTATAGCCCACACTTCTAGATACCCACAATCTGGGAATATCCTCCAATCGCACATCTCAAGCCAGATATTCTGATTCTGTGTATCCAAGGATCAAACTAGCTTAGCTGCAGCCTCGAAATGGAAGTAGGAGACAGAAAATATTTTAACCAAAAAATCTGTGAAAAAAAGGGCAGAGTATAGCCCACACTTCTAGATACCCACAATCTGGGAATATCCTCCAATTGCACATCTCAAGCCAGATATTCTGATTCTGTGTATCCAAGGCGCAAACTAGCTTAGCTGCAGCCTCGAAATAGAAGTAGGAGACAGAACATTTTTTAACCAAAAAATCTGTGAAAAAAAGGGCAGTGTATAGCCCACAGTTCTTGATACCCAGAATCTGGGTATATCCTCCAATCGCACATCTCAAGCCAGATATGCTGTTCCTGTGTATCCGAGGAGCAAACTAGCTTAGTTGCAGCCTCGAAATGAGAGTAGGAGACAGAACATTTTTTAACCAAAAAATCTGTGGAAAAAAGGGCAGTGTATAGCCCACAGTTCTTGATACCCAGAATCTGGGTATATCCTCCAATCGCACATCTCAAGCCAGATATGCTGTTCCTGTGTATCCGAGGAGCAAACTAGCTTAGTTGCAGCCTCGAAATGAGAGTAGGAGACAGAACATTTTTTAACCAAAAAATCTGTGAAAAAAAGTGCAGTGTATAGCCCACACTTCTAGACACCCACAATCTGGGTATACCCTCCAATCGCACATCTCAAGCCAGATATTCTGTTTCTGTGTATCCAAGGATAAAACTAGCTTAGCTGCAGCCTCGAAATGGAAGTAGGAGACAGAAAATATTTTAACCAAAAAATCTGTGAAAAAAGTGCAGTGTATAGCCCACACTTCTTGATACCCACAATCTGGGAATATCCTCCAATCGCACATCTCAAGCCAGATATTCTGATTCTGTGTATCCAAGGATAAAACTAGCTTAGCTGCAGCCTCGAAATGGAAGTAGAAGACAGAAAATATTTTAACCAAAAAATCTGTGAAAAAAAGGGCAGTGTATAGCCCACACTTCTAGATACCCACAATCTGGGAATATCCTCCAATCGCACATCTCAAGCCAGATATTCTGTTTCTGTGTATCCAAGGATAAAACTAGCTTAGCTGCAGCCTCGAAATGGAAGTAGGAGACAGAAAATATTTTAACCAAAAAATCTGTGAAAAAAGTGCAGTGTATAGCCCACACTTCTTGATACCTAGAATCTGGGTATATCCTCCAATCGCACATCTCAAGCCAGATATTCTGTTCCTGTGTATCCGAGGAGCAAACTAGCTTAGTTGCAGCCTCGAAATGAGAGTAGGAGACAGAACATTTTTTAACCAAAAAATCTGTGAAAAAAAGGGCAGTGTATAGCCCACACTTCTTGATACCCACAATCTGGGTATATCCGCCAATCGCATATCTCAAGCCAGATATTCTGATTCTGTGTATCCAAGGATCAAACTAGCTTAGCTGCAGCCTCCAAATGGAAGTAGGAGACAGAAAATATTTTAACCAAAAAATCTGTGAAAAAAGTGCAGTGTATAGCCCACACTACTTGATACCCACATTCTGGGTATATCCTCCAATCGCACGTCTCAAGCCAGATATTCTGATTCTGTGTATCCAAGGATCAAACTAGCTTAGCTGCAGCCTCCAAATGGAAGTAGGAGACAGAAAATATTTTAACCAAAAAATCTGTGAAAAAAGTGCAGTGTATAGCCCACACTACTTGATACCCACATTCTGGGTATATCCTCCAATCGCACGTCTCAAGCCAGATATTCTGTTTCTGTGTATCCAAGGCGCAAACTAGCTTAGCTGCAGCCTCGAAATAGAAGTAGGAGACAGAAAATTTTTTAACCAAAAAATCTGTGAAAAAAAGGGCAGTGTATAGCCCACAGTTCTTGATACCCGGAATATGGGTATATCCTCCAATCACACATCTCAAGCCAGATATTCTGTTTCTGTGTATCCAAGGCGCAAACTAGCTTAGCTGCAGCCTCGAAATAGAAGTACGAGACAGAAAATTTTTTAACCAAAAAAATACTTCCTACTTCCATTTTAAGGCTGCCGCTAAGTTAGTTTGCGCCTTGGATACACAGAAACAGAATATCTGGCTTGAGATGTGTGATTGGAGGATATACCCATATTCCGGGTATCAAGAACTGTGGGCTATACACTGCCCTTTTTTTCACAGATTTTTTGGTTAAATAATTTTCTGTATCCTACTTCCATTTGGAGGCTGCAGCTAAGCTAGTTTGATCCTTGGATACACAGAATCAGAATATCTGGCTTGAGATATGCGATTGGCGGGTATACCTAGATTGTGGGTATCTAGAAGTGTGGGCTATACACTGCCCTTTTTTTCACAGATTTTTTGGTTAAAAAATGTTCTGTCTCCTACTCTCATTTCGAGGCTGCAACTAAGATAGTTTGCTCCTCGGATACACAGGAACAGAATATCTGGCTTGAGATGTGCGATTGGAGGATATACCCAGATTCTGGGTATCAAGAAGTGTGGGCTATACACTGCACTTTTTTCACAAATTTTTTGGTTAAAATATTTTCTGTCTCCTACTTCCATTTCGAGGCTGCAGCTAAGCTAGTTTTATCCTTGGATACACAGAAACAGAATATCTGGCTTGAGATGTGCGATTGGAGGGTATACCCAGATTGTGGGTGTCTAGAAGTGTGGGCTATACACTGCACTTTTTTTCACAGATTTTTTGGTTAAAAAATGTTCTGTCTCCTACTCTCATTTCGAGGCTGCAACTAAGCTAGTTTGCTCCTCGGATACACAGGAACAGCATATCTGGCTTGAGATGTGCGATTGGAGGATATACCCAGATTCTGGGTATCAAGAACTGTGGGCTATACACTGCCCTTTTTTCCACAGATTTTTTGGTTAAAAAATGTTCTGTCTCCTACTCTCATTTCGAGGCTGCAACTAAGCTAGTTTGCTCCTCGGATACACAGGAACAGCATATCTGGCTTGAGATGTGCGATTGGAGGATATACCCAGATTCTGGGTATCAAGAACTGTGGGCTATACACTGCCCTTTTTTTCACAGATTTTTTGGTTAAAAAATTTTCTGTCTCCTACTTCTATTTCGAGGCTGCAGCTAAGCTGGTTTGCGCCTTGGATACACAGAATCAGAATATCTGGCTTGAGATGTGCAATTGGAGGATATTCCCAGATTGTGGGTATCTAGAAGTGTGGGCTATACTCTGCCCTTTTTTTCACAGGTTTTTTGGTTAAAAAATTTTCTGTCTCCTACTTCTATTCCGAGGCTGCAGCTAAGCTAGTTTGATCCTTGGATTCACAGAATCAGAATATCTGGCTTGAGATGTGCGATTGGCGGATATACCCAGAATGTGGGTATCAAGAAGTTTGGGCTATACACTGCCCTTATTTTCACAGATTTTTTGGTTAAATAATTTTCTGTCTCCTAATTCCATTTCGAGGCTGCAGCTAAGCTAGTTTGCGCCTTGGATACACAGAATCAGAATATCTGGCTTGAGATATGCGATTGGCGGATATACCCAGATTGTGGGTATCTAGAAGTGTGGGCTATACACTGCACTTTTTTTCGCAGATTTTTTGGTTAAATAATTTTCTGTCTCCTAATTCCATTTCGAGGCTGCAGCTAAGCTAGTTTGCGCCTTGGATACACAGAATCAGAATATCTGGCTTGAGATGTGCGATTGGAGGATATACCCAGAATGTGGGTATCAAGTAGTGTGGGCTATACACTGCATTTTTTTTCACAGATTTTTTGGTTAAATAATTTTCTGTCTCCTACTTCCATTTGGAGGCTGCAGCTAAGCTAGTTTGATCCTTGGATTCACAGAATCAGAATATCTGGCTTGAGATGTGCGATTGGCGGATATACCCAGAATGTGGGTATCAAGAACTGTGGGCTATACACTGCCCTTTTTTTCACAGATTTTTTGGTTAAATAATTTTCTGTCTACTACTTCCATTTCGAGGCTGCAGCTAAGCTAGTTTGCGCCTTGGATACACAGAAACAGAACATCTGGCTTGAGATGTGCGTTTGGAGGATATACCCAGATTGTGGGTATCAATAACTGTGGGCTATACACTGCACTTTTTTCACAGATTTTTTGGTTAAAATATTTTCTGTCTCCTACTTCCATTTCGAGGCTGCAGCTAAGCTAGTTTGATCCTTGGATTCACAGAAACAGAATATCTGGCTTGAGATGTGCGATTGGCGGGTATACCTAGATTGTGGGTATCTAGAAGTGTGGGCTATACACTGCCCTTTTTTTCGCAGATTTTTTGGTTAAAAAATTTTCTGTCTCCTACTTCCATTTCGAGGCTGCAGCTAAGCTAGTTTGATCCTTGGATTCACAGAATCAGAACATCTGGCTTGAGATGTGCGATTGGAGGATATACCCATATTCCGGGTATCAAGAACTGTGGGCTGTACACTCCCCTTTTTTCTCGCAGATTTTTTGGTTAAAAAATTTTCTGTCTCCTACTTCCATTTCGAGGCTGCAGCTAAGCTAGTTTGCGCCTTGGATACACAGAAACCGAATATCTGGCTTGAGATGTGCGATTGGAGGATATACCCAGATTCTGGGTATCAAGAACTGTGGGCTATACACTGCCCTTTTTTTCACAGATTTTTTGGTTAAATAATTTTCTGTCTCTTACTTCCACTTCGAGGCTGCAGCTAAGCTAGTTTGCGCCTTGGATACACAGAAACAGAATATCTGGCTTGAGATGTGCGATTGGAGGATATTCCCAGATTGTGGGTATCTAGAAGTGTGGGCTATACACTGCCCTTTTTTCACAGATTTTTTGGTTAAATAATTTTCTGTCTCCTACTTCCATTTGGAGGCTGCAGCTAAGCTAGTTTGATCCTTGGATTCACAGAATCAGAATATCTGGCTTGAGATGTGCGATTGGCGGATATACCCAGAATGTGGGTATCAATAACTGTGGGCTATACACTGCACTTTTTTCACAGATTTTTTGGTTAAAAAATTTTCTGTCTCCTACTTCCATTTCGAGGCTGCAGCTAAGCTAGTTTTATCCTTGGATACACAGAAACAGAATATCTGGCTTGAGATGTGCGATTGGAGGATATACCCATATTCCGGGTATCAAGAACTGTGGGCTGTACACTCCCCTTTTTTCTCGCAGATTTTTTGGTTAAAAAATATTCTGTCTCCTACTTCCATTTCGAGGCTGCAGCTAAGCTAGTTTGCGCCTTGGATACACAGAAACCGAATATCTGGCTTGAGATGTGCGATTGGAGGATATACCCATATTCCGGGTATCAAGAACTGTGGGCTATACACTGCCCTTTTTTCACAGATTTATTGGTTAAAAAATTTTCTGTCTCCTACTTCTATTTCGAGGCTGTAGCTCAGCTAGTTTGTGCCTTGGATACACAGAAACAGAATATCTGGCTTGAGATGTGCGATTGGAGGATATACCCATATTCCGGGTATCAAGAACTGTGGGCTGTACACTCCCCTTTTTTTACAGATTTTTTGGTTAAAAAATTTTCTGTCTCCTACTTCCATTTCGAGGCTGCAGCTAAGCTAGTTTGATCCTTGGATTCACAGAATCAGAACATCTGGCTTGAGATGTGCGATTGGAGGATATACCCATATTCCGGGTATCAAGAACTGTGGGCTGTACACTCCCCTTTTTTCTCGCAGATTTTTTGGTTAAAAAATTTTCTGTCTCCTACTTCCATTTCGAGGCTGCAGCTAAGCTAGTTTGCGCCTTGGATACACAGAAACCGAATATCTGGCTTGAGATGTGCGATTGGAGGATATACCCAGATTCTGGGTATCAAGAACTGTGGGCTATACACTGCCCTTTTTTTCACAGATTTTTTGGTTAAATAATTTTCTGTCTCTTACTTCCACTTCGAGGCTGCAGCTAAGCTAGTTTGCGCCTTGGATACACAGAAACAGAATATCTGGCTTGAGATGTGCGATTGGAGGATATACCCATATTCCGGGTATCAAGAACTGTGGGCTGTACACTGCCCTTTTTTCCACAGATTTTTTGGTTAAAAAATGTTCTGTCTCCTACTCTCATTTCAAGGCTGCAACTAAGCTAGTTTGCTCCTCGGATACACAGGAACAGCATATCTGGCTTGAGATGTGCGATTGGAGGATATACCCAGATTCTGGGTATCAAGAACTGTGGGCTATACACTGCCCTTTTTTTCACAGATTTTTTGGTTAAAAAATTTTCTGTCTCCTACTTCTATTTCGAGGCTGCAGCTAAGCTAGTTTGCGCCTTGGATACACAGAATCAGAATATCTGGCTTGAGATGTGCAATTGGAGGATATTCCCAGATTGTGGGTATCTAGAAGTGTGGGCTATACTCTGCCCTTTTTTTCACAGGTTTTTTGGTTAAAAAATTTTCTGTCTCCTACTTCTATTCCGAGGCTGCAGCTAAGCTAGTTTGATCCTTGGATTCACAGAATCAGAATATCTGGCTTGAGATGTGCAATTGGAGGATATTCCCAGATTGTGGGTATCTAGAACTGTGGGCTATACACTGCCCTTTTTTTCACAGATTTTTTGGTTAAAAAATGTTCTGTCTCCTACTCTCATTTCGAGGCTGCAACTAAGCTAGTTTGCTCCTCGGATACACAGGAACAGAATATCTGGCTTGAGATGTGCGATTGGAGGATATACCCAGATTCTGGGTATCAAGAAGTGTGGGCTATACACTGCACTTTTTTCACAGATTTTTTGGTTAAATAATTTTCTGTCTCCTACTTCCATTTGGAGGCTGTAGCTAAGCTAGTTTGCTCCTCGGATACACAGAATCAGAATATCTGGCTTGAGATGTGCGATTGGAGGATATTCCCAGATTGTGGGTATCTAGAAGTGTGGGCTATACACTGCCCTTTTTTCACAGATTTTTTGGTTAAATAATTTTCTGTCTCCTACTTCCATTTGGAGGCTGCAGCTAAGCTAGTTTGATCCTTGGATTCACAGAATCAGAATATCTGGCTTGAGATGTGCGATTGGCGGATATACCCAGAATGTGGGTATCAAGAACTGTGGGCTATACACTGCCCTTTTTTTCACAGATTTTTTGGTTAAATAATTTTCTGTCTCCTACTTCCATTTCGAGGCTGCAGCTAAGCTAGTTTGCGCCTTGGATACACAGAAACAGAACATCTGGCTTGAGATGTGCGTTTGGAGGATATACCCAGATTGTGGGTATCAATAACTGTGGGCTATACACTGCACTTTTTTCACAGATTTTTTGGTTAAAATATTTTCTGTCTCCTACTTCCATTTCGAGGCTGCAGCTAAGCTAGTTTGATCCTTGGATTCACAGAATCAGAACATCTGGCTTGAGATGTGCGATTGGAGGATATACCCAGATTCTGGGTATCAAGAAGTGTGGGCTGTACACTGCACTTTTTTCACAGATTTTTTTGCTAAAAAATTTTCTGTCTCCTACTTCCATTTCGAGGCTGCAGCTAAGCTAGTTTGATCCTTGGATACACAGAAACAGAATATCTGGCTTGAGATGTGCGATTGGAGGATATACCCAGATTCTGGGTATCAAGAAGTGTGGGCTGTACACTCCCCTTTTTTCTCGCAGATTTTTTGGTTAAAAAATTTTCTGTCTCCTACTTCCATTTCGAGGCTGCAGCTAAGCTAGTTTGCGCCTTGGATACACAGAAACCGAATATCTGGCTTGAGATGTGCGATTGGAGGATATACCCATATTCCGGGTATCAAGAACTGTGGGCTATACACTGCCCTTTTTTCACAGATTTATTGGTTAAAAAATTTTCTGTCTCCTACTTCTATTTCGAGGCTGTAGCTCAGCTAGTTTGTGCCTTGGATACACAGAAACAGAATATCTGGCTTGAGATGTGCGATTGGAGGATATACCCATATTCCGGGTTTCAAGAACTGTGGGCTATACACTGCCCTTTTTTTACAGATTTTTTGGTTAAAAAATTTTCTGTCTCCTACTTCTATTTCGAGGCTGTAGCTCAGCTAGTTTGTGCCTTGGATACACAGAAACAGAATATCTGGCTTGAGATGTGCGATTGGAGGATATACCCATATTCCGGGTTTCAAGAACTGTGGGCTATACACTGCCCTTTTTTCACAGATTTTTTGGTAAACAAATTTTCTGTCTCCTACTTCCATTTCGAGGCTGCAGCTAAGCTAGTTTGCTCCTTGGATACACACTTCTTGTGGGCACTTAAGCTATGTTCAGACGATTATTAGATCTGGAAATATTGCTAGGTTTGCAAATGTGCTGTCAATCGGTCGAAACGAGGTGAAAATTATAAATCAATTTGCAGCATTAAATTTTCAGTTTACGCGCTTTTTGTATTTTGTCCCAATTGGCTGGTATGGCAAGTAATTTGTTACCAAAATCTAGTCTCCCTAGTTCAATCTTAGACACTTTACCAAATAACTTGATCTAACACCTATCCATTTACCAAAATCTGTCAAGTTCGTCGGTTTATTTAATATTTACACCACGATTCCAACGATTTGTTTTAGTAAATATTTACAGACCAGGTTTATCCCGATGGCAAATGGCTCTGCAATTTTAAGAAAGACCGGTAAGCAAAGTGTAAAATATAACAATTTACCAGAAGGCACAAAGTATTCCAAAAAGCTGGGTTTGAAACGCTCTAAAAATCTGATTGCTCTGAATAGGTTGCTCATCGGAACTACTTACATCGCGGAAAACTGTCTAAAACGCAAGCAGTAGGTTGAATCTTTATACGAATGATTTTTGCAGAAGTTGCTTCTTTGTATCTGTCCACCTCTTACCCGCAGAAAGAAGCTTTACTTAGAATGATCAGATACCAATGATACTTTTTTGAATTATTAGGCCTGTTCCCGTACTTTCTGCACCAAAATTCCCAGATTGTCCAATTTCCAAGTTTGTGGAGGTAAAAACTTTCAAAAAGAGTAAATTGTACAAAAAAAGTACTGGAACGCATCAAGCAAAAAACTGCCCACTTTTTAGACGTCAGAAACATATGTGAGAAAAATAAAACAAACGTCAACAAACGTCAACAGATTTCATAAACACATAAACTTGTCTAAACAAATTTCTTGGGCTGAAATTCACAGATAGCGGAAATTGCTTACTCTCTCGTGTGCGCTCTCTTCTGTGAAAGACTACGAAAATTTGGCGTACGGGAACAGGATTTGATAATCTTTCGTAGTTGTTCACAGTTCTGGACAGTACGGGAACAGACGTAATATAAAAGGTGTTTTTAAAGGGTCGGAGAACTTTAAATTGAAATAAAATACAAAAGTATGTTTTTAAAATCCTTGAAACTGACTTTGTTTGACAGATAATTTTATGGCATTACTAGGTCTGTTCGCGTACTTTTTGCACCGAAATATGTTGCATGGGGAAATTTTTTACTCTCTCGTAAGAGCTCTCTTCTACGAAAAACTACGAAACTTTTGCGTACTCGAACAGGATTTGGTGACTTTTCTTAGATTTTCGTGAAAATTCGTTATTTTTGGGAGAGTACGCGAACAGACCTATTGATTGAATATGCATATTACGGTCGCAGCTGTCGCATACATGGTGTAATCTGGAGGTCCAGTTTCGAGATAACGAGACGAATATGGCCTTCCAAGTGCTTAATTATTTCTGGTATATCCGCGTTACAGACAAATAATTTAAGAGCGTCAAATCGCAAGGACGAAGTGATGATTTGTCCGGGCCATTCCTCAAGATTGCACGATGACCAAACTTACCCCTTCAATAGATCAATTTTTGACCAGCAGTGTGGCATGTGGCACCATCTTGTTGAAACCGCACATCAATTCCATGTCAGTCTGGCCAAGTTTAGTCTTCCAACATGGAGCGATAGCAAGCTTCATTACCCGTAACTTTTGGCACTTTTTGTGGCACAGTTGCGACGGTAACACGCCCAAAACATTACCGCCATAAAATGATCTGTCAAATATGGCCAATTTCATGGATATTTAAAGCTGTTTTCTGTTTTGTATTTCAATTTAAAGTTCTCCCTTTAAAAAAGGCTTCGTCTTCTATAGGTATACAAGGCAAACGAACTGTGGGGCCGCCCAACAGTTAAGGGTTCCGCGTTTACTTCCACATGACAGCACTGCTGAAAGTGCAATCAAATTTGAATGAGATTCCAAAATGACTTCACCGAGTATCTCCATCCAACAGCCATATCCTGTACCTGTTGAAAGGTGTGGTGGGTGAAGGGGAATTTGTATCTCCCAAACCTTTTGCTCCAATCCCTACATATGCACATCAAAATAATCAGAAAAATGCGCTCTAAAACATACTAATGTTTACTTTATGAAAATCAGGAGCACTGTTTGCCTTGAAATAAATAAATTAAAAAAAAAACGCTTTCATTCTTCTTTATTAAATTTATTTATAAATAAAAAATCATCTTGCAGATATTTACAAATTAAAAAAAAAAAAGAAATTAAAATTCGCTTATAAAAAAAAAATTCTCTCTTCATTTTACTCTTGATTAAAATTCTTAATAATTAAAAAAAAAAAATAATAATAAAAATTCAATAATTATTGCAATGCCTGCCATAATAAATATTCATACGTCTCTAACCTAAGTTTACTGTTTTATTTTAGTTTAATTATTTATTTTCGAGTGTAATTTTGTTTCACAAATTGACACCAAAATTTGTTTGTTTTTGTTTTTTGTTTTTAAAGAAATACATTCCAACACAGCAACAAATATTTTTTGCAATTTAAAACTTTCAACAATATCGATGGTGACCGCCTTAAATTGAATTTTGCAATTCGTGCTGGTTTTAGAGTGTTTTTTGTTTGCTTTTTTGTATAAAAATATTATAAAAATAAATAAAACATAGAATATAATAATATTAAGCAAAAATAAATAAATAAACTCCACAGTCTCTATGTAAGTTCGAATTGATCGGGTGCTAGACGATTGATTGGTTTTCAGGTGGCTTTTGTTGGTTTGAAAAAAAAAAAGTGTAAGAGTTTGCGCAAATCTTTTTGTTTTTTTTTTGTTTTTTTGAATAAATAGTGTGGTAGTGGGCGTGGCCATGGTGTGGGGAGATGAAAAATAAAAATTTTGAAAGACCGCCAAGAGAGAAATTAAAAACCATTCTCACCCAATCATCTGGAACTTAATAGAAAGTGCGTCTTTCCCTATGTTTTGAGTGCGTGGCTGGACATAATGCCTTGTTACGTTCGCCGCATGTTTGTTTTTTTTTTTTTGTATAAAAGTAAATATTATAAATATTTTTGCATACGATTTTGTTTTTATGAATTTTTTTAGGTCTACCTCACTTATTTGCTAAGTTATAGTAAAGTTTTTTATTTGTTTTTTTTTGTATAAAATGCATAAGTACGTTGAAACTTTCGTTTTTGTTTAGTTTTGTGTTTTCTCGTTGTCGTCCTTGTTGTGTGTGTTGGTGTGTGTGCATGTGTGTGTCTGTGAGTGTTCTTAGAGATAAATTGTAAGAATTCTATTTAAAAACTATGCGGGGAAGCAGCATCCTAATAGTGATTTAGGCAACAATCTTGTGTGGTTGCATCCATTTCTTCATGTAGTAACAGAAGAGGGTTGAGATGTAGAGTAGGATCATGAGGGCACATGTGACGGCAAGAGCTAGGACGGAGGTCTTTGTTGGACAAGGTTCGATTATTGTGACAGTCTTATCTGAAAGGGGAGTCTTAGATATGTGGGTTTCGTTTGGGATAGATGGGTACGAACCTTTGGCAAAATCTGTGCTGGGTTCTGCCTTGAAGAATTCTCTCTTCTCATCGCCGAAATCTAGGACGAGGATTTCTTGAGAAATGTTCATATCGTCATCGGCTTCTTTGGTTTCATTGCTGCAAAGAAAGAGGGGAGGTTAGTATAAACACAGTTGTGGCCAGATGGTTTCTGAACTAACCTTTCAATCGCACGACGTCTCCTTCTGCCAAGGGATTCGAATGATTCCATATTCCATTCGCATACGGCAGGCTCACATGGTCCCAGGCAGTACTTGACGTTACATTGGAAGATGACGCCGTAGCTCTCTGTGAAACGGAAAGCCTCATAGGTGGACAAAAGAGCATTGCCATCGGCAGTAAATCCAGGGAAAATGGTTGGATCTGTTGGACAACCTTCATCGTCAATGATCTTGAAACTGGTGCGGGCATCCTTGGCCATGGCAATACACGAGCGGGCATAGATACCATAGGGAGCTGTAAAGAAGAGTTAAATCATCTCTGGAACAAGAATGCACCTCTGTGATACTCACTGTCTTCGGGGATTTCAATGCGGAACATGAGACGATCGCCAATGCGTACAGTTTCGACTTCGCGTTGCCTGGTGTCGAGAATGCGAATCCTTGGTGGAGGAGCTTCAGGTGAGGAGTTGATATGAATCATTTCTGGATCACGGATTGGCATCATTCCGAAGGTGATGTTCTTCGAACTCATGTCATAAGTGCACTTGACCTTGTAGATCTTGTCGGCTTTAGTCATTACAACGCTGTGGTGTTGCAGGACGACTGTGTTCGAATAGACACCGGTCTAGGGGGAGAGAATCTGAATCAAGTTGAGTTCCTATAGGCTTGCGGTTATACTTACCACACTCTGTGTATTACAATCCTGGCCAGCCATGGTCAAGTCCAATCGGAATGCGTCGGAATTGATGACATCAATGTTACAAGTCTCCGATCGTCCCAAGGCATAGATGCGTCCATTGAATGGCTTATTTGTGCGAACCTGTACAGCAATACGGGTGTCCTTGCAGTGGACAGATACTAAAATAGAAAGAATCCTAGTTATTCCCATTCCCTCTGCTCAGGGTAAGACACCCAACTCACCATCATAACAAGTTCCAGTCTTATCGCAGTTGACATCAGTTCTAGTCTGGTTGTTCAAGCTTGGATCCTCGGTAGCATCGATACTGACGGGCAAAGTATGATCCTGTGGTGTACCTGCAGGTGCTGGTGGGGCCTTTTCGCACTGGTTCTCAAAGTATTGGCCAATGGGTTCACCATGATCGATCAGGGGACGTTCTCCATTCAAATAAGTCGAAGGACCATCGGGCAAAGTCTTGTGATCCAAATGGTACAGTCTGCAGTTATACTGGGAACCCTGTGGTGTTCCAAGATACAGGAAAGACCGGCACAGGAACTCAGTTTCGATCTCACAAGCCAGGCGACAAGCCGACTCTGAAGTAACTTGCAACTCCTTGTCGGTGTAGTAATGAAGTCCAACATACTGGGCCACCTTCTCATCAGACACGCCCATGCGTGCGTTGGCAAAGAGCCGACTGTTCTTACAAGCCTGTTGGGGCTTCAAGCACAGATTCTCAAAATAGTCAGTTCCCTGGGCGTCGACCAACTGGATATACTGTCCACTGCTACGCCTGTCCGAGTCACTTAGCACGCACTTCATGTTGTTGTAGTCATACTCTACGGATCGACACACGAATCGCTTCTCATTCAAGCACGCCGACAGACAAGCCTCCTTGGTGCTCGTATAGATCAAGGCATTATCAAGACCGCGAATAATTTTATTTGGAACACGTTCGAACGACCACGGCCTCAGGCAGACATTCTCGCTGCGCAACTGCAACTTCACCATGTAATACATGTTGGCTGACCTTTGCGGCACCGCTGACGGATTATGCGCACTCGAGTCATTCTGCAGCTGACAGTGCGTCTCCTGTGACGGCGATAGGGGATTCACAACGAAACTGAACGCGGCTGCCTGACAATCCGGTTCCTCGCGACACCAACCCTGACACTCGTAGAGTGACAGGTTTTTCACGCTATAGTACGCTGTGCCGGCAAAATCGAAGTCTGTCAGCTTCTCGAAAGCCATTCGTCCATAGGCGGTGGGTAGCAGGCAAGCGAAGCATGCAATTGTAGCCACTGCTATCGCAGTGCGGTAGGCAAAGTTCGACGTCCGCATCTGGAAGTAAACACACAAAACAGAATTAGATAAATGTTGTGATGAAAGGAACGTTAGAGACGAAGTGTTGTAGGTTGTAGGTCAATTAGATACATATGTGTGTGTACGGTGTACACTCAGGCGAGGAGGGATTTGTCAAGATTCAGTGGAAGAGGTTACATAACTACACACATGTTAGTCAACTGCGCGCTTTATGAAAGCAATAAAGTTATGAAGTGGACACTTACGGTTAGATGATAAATTAGCCACGAAAGATGGATTATGTAATTATATTTGGTTGTCGTTCTTGGGACCACAACGAGCCAGACATGCGTATCTGGATGCGAGCACCGATACGAACCAGGGGTGAAAGTGCACAGCACAGTCTTCTGCATCAACTTACAGCCATTCGAAACCACTATTTGCAACATGAATAGATTTTTATGAGAGATCACCGAACCACCTGCTGATCGCGAAGATGGTCTAAAACCTGTCCGATGTGGCTCAGATCGTCTGCATTGTAAAGGCTTGTGATGGTGATCTGTTACGATTCTATAAGAGATTCGAAATCTACTTGGCGATCGCAAGGATCGTCAAAAGTTCTTCCAATGTGGCCTCGATCGAATGAACTATAAAGGTATCCTATAGTGATCTCCGCCGGTTCTGGCAGGAGATCTCGAATCTACGTGATGATTGCGAGGATCGTCAAAAGTCCTCCCGAAGTGGCCTTGATCAAATGAACTATAAAGGTTTCCTATAGTGATCTCCACCGGTTCTAGCAAGAGATCTTGAATCTACGTGATGATCGCGAGGAACGTCAAAAGTCCTCCCGAAGTGGCCTTGATCAAATGAACTATATAGGTATCCTATAGTGATCTTCACCGATTCTGTAAAGAGATCTCGAATCTACGTGATGATCGCTAGGATCGTCAAAAGTCCTTCCGATGTGACCTAGATCGAATGAACTATAAAGGTATCCTATAGTGATCTCCACCGGTTCTGGCAGGAGATCTCGAATCTACTTGACGATCGCGAGGATCGTCAAAAGTTCTTCCAATGTGGCCTCGATCGAATGAACTATAAAGGTTTCCTATAGGGATTTCCTCCTGCTCTGGCAGGAGATCTCGAATCTATGTGATGATCGCGAGGATCCTCAAAAGTCCTCCCGAAGTGGCCTAGATCGCATGAACTAAAAAAGTTTCCTATGGTGATCCGCCATGATTCTGATAAAAGATTCCAAATTTTATTGGCGATCGGGAGAATCGTCAAATATCTTGCCAAATCCAGGTGAGTGTGTTCCTAATCGATGATGATCTTCGACAATTTTGAACGATCACGATCACTCCTTTTTGACAAAAGATACTTGATCTTGAAAGCAATAGTGATCGCATTTTTTCAAAGGAAATATCTTACAACCTCACAAACTAGCATGGAAACTTGCTCCGGGTAAATGGTTGCATTTTCTTTGTTTGGCTTGGAAATAATATCATTGATCTTCGGAGGGTCGGTACTATGAGTTCATAGCTTGTGACAGGCTTACAAAGTGACCTTTGATATGAACCCAGCACCTCCAGACTCACCTTAATGGAAGTTGTAGTACTTAAAATAGCTCTACTTGCCCGCAACTTCTGATAGTATCTACACGCCCTTGATGTTCAGCAAATGTAGTCTAAGCCCAGTAAATGTTTTCCTAAAGAGGAGACATCCCGCGTGTTTTGTCCGAATACTGAGTACGAGACCAAGGGACGATCTCACCTCTCGCGTAAGTGTGACAAACATCTCACAGTAAAAATCTATGCAAAAGCTTCTCAAACAGAAATTGGTCCTCGTAGTGGTTAAGACAACAAGATGGTGGGTGAGATTTTTTATACCATTTTCCCAATTTACCCTATAGCTGCTGGTGTATCTGAAGGCAGCGCTTTGTCTCCTGTTCTGTTGCCAAATATATTTTCAGAATTACTTCAGAATCGCTTGGACTGTGACCACCATGTAGGTTTCTCTGACGGTTTCTCTAATGCAAACGGTTATTACCCTGTCCAATTGAACCATCTATTGCTACTAATTCTGGTTACAACTTCGGTGAAAGTTGATAGAAGCTCTCATCCAGGCTGGTCAGCTCCAAGCAAGCATGATACGACTTGGAGATGATACACAGACACAGGTATACCTCGTCCAAAGTCAATGTTCAAATTAAAACTTCATTAGAATCGAGAGTAGCAGAAGAAAAAGATACATTAACTCCGCCAGTTGGAAACAAGTTCCTTACTTGGATCGTGTTTGACGACTACCATTTTTCCACAAAAAAAAACCAAAGAAAATACAACAAAATTCCACCTGCCTACATTACTTTAAATATACATAGATACACGTATCTCAACCTACTCATATATTTAGAACTTGTTCCACGAACATCTTCCCCATTTATCTCTTCCTGTTTCTCGAACAAAATCTCGGCACAGAGATACACTTTGTGGTCTCTCAACAAATTGGCACTTGAGTAATGATATCTCCCCTTAATTACCCCACAATTAGGTGTTTTATCCCAGCCTATAAATTTTCCCCAACTACTTTGGATGACACGCAGAACTACGTGGAAAAAGTTAGAAAAAAAAATTTCTATGCAAATGAAAGGTACCGCCATCCATCCAAGGCAAGGGCAAGGGACAGATCGCAAATTAAATTTAATATCACCACGGACTTACGTTATTTAATATTTAAATTATTCCACAAAGTATCTATTACCATCCAATGTGCATTTCAATGCTATTATGCCATTAACCGAGGGCAACTTGGCGCTAGCTGGACGCAAAGATGTGCAAGCCGATTAAAATGGAGAAGAAAAAGTAAGAAAAGATGATTCGCAACGATAGACGAACGATGCTAGAATGATGTACCATTGGAGATGGAGAGGTTACTGTAATGGGCTTGGAATTACAAAATCTTTTCCCAGCAGATATTGGTAGGCAGATACTGGTAGAAGATACTGGTAACATGATTGACACTCTGGAGAGCTTTTGGCTGATATTTGAATTTATTTCCAGTCCCGGAGACAGGCAATTAATCAAGTTGAAGTGTTTGAAATGGTAGTCTGGCAATTGGTCGTGATTTTTCAAGAACCGAGCATTTCATTGAACTTTCATTGAAGAGGGACTGATGCTGTGAGGAGGAGAAACCCTGCTGGTTTTGAAAATTAAAGAAACTCGGGACTCAGTTGGAGTTGAGATACATTTACAGAACGTGAGCTCAGTCAATTTTTCAGTCTGTAATGGGTTGCTGATGATGGCTGATTTGGGAGTTTGATTTGGGAGTTAATCATCTTGACCCTTGGTTCAGTATGAGTATCTTAACAAAGGAAAGAGGTATCCGAGGGCATGTATCATAGAATTGTGTTGGGTGAAGATGGGCAAGAAGTTTCCTTGGAAAATTCTTTGAATATCTTTCAAAACAAGAAAGTATCGCTGATTAGTTAAGCCTTTGGGGATTTCCACTGGAGTTTAGGTTTATAAGGATCTTGACCAGGGATCTGATGAGACATTTTCCAAGACGTAGTATTCAAGAATCTTCTTTCTCGGCGAGGATAAGCAGGGCAGTTGAGTCAAGGAATGAAAAGCCTTATGGTTAGTGGCTGAACCCCTTCATATAGTGGCATATTTTGCCCGGAATATGTGAGCATCGTGAAGTAGCTAGAGTCTACAGAGTGCATCTGAGTGCGATATCTGTATCAGTACCAGAGTTAGATGAGATCACATGATGATGAGTGCATACTTCAGGAAGAGGTGACTGAACAGCAGGGGAAGAGTATCGAGCCAGAAAAATCATAGAAGAACAACACTCGGATGCTCTTAAGGAAATCTAAGCTGGCAGCTAGTTTCAAGCTCGGAAGCACTGCAAAACAGTGAAGGAACCCTAGTCAGTTCGTGTATTCCAGGAGTAATTTCCGCAGTTACTGGTTATCAGGTAGAGAGAGTGATGGGACAAGAATGGAACGTATATTCAGCTATTCTCCTTCCCAGTTTTGAGGACGTTGGCTCGGCTATCAAAAAAATGAGGAACAACAAAGCCACCGACTCCAATGGCCTACCAGGGAAGTGTTTCGATGGTTTGGTATGGTTATGTGCCAAATCGTCACTGACTATGAGCTCTGTGTCCCCCTTTTTTTGGAAGGCGATCCTATGTCTTGTCGTATAAAAGATCATATCCGTCTGAAACCTTTCTGCAACACACTAGTTGGCACGTACCAGTGTGGCTTTCGGTCCGACAGCCCGACAACTGAAAGACAGATCGGCTAAGGAAAATCCTGGAAAAGATCAACGAATTCCAAGTCGATACTCATGATCCCTTCATCGACTTCAAAATCGTATATGTATGAGCGGTCTCCAACTCTACAAGGCGATGGTCGAATTCAGGATCACATGATCCAGCAGCCGGTAAGGAGATGCACTGTCGTGTGATTTCTTCAACCTGGTCTTGGAACAGATAGTTCATAGGGTAGGTGTTTTCAACAAATTCGTCCAGCTGCTGGTGTATACAGACAAATTTGACGTCATCAGTCGCTTCCAGCACGCTGTCATAGAAGCCTGTACTGCAATTGAAGAACTGGTGAAACTAGTTGGTCTTGAGGTCAATGAGGACAAAATCTATGCATCTGTGCATCGTCTAGAATAAAACGTCACTATTGACAACAGTAAGTTCAAAGCTACCTCGGAGTAAATACTCGTAATTCCTAACTTGGAAGACGAAGTCCATGTCCACAAAACATTGATCCTGCCAGTTCTGGCATAGCATATCTAGTGCTGGACGATAAGAAGGCAAGGAGATAAGATTTCAAACATTTTCTTCCGTAAGCTAGAGGGACGACTGGATAAGAAGCCACAATCCCGAACTGTATGAGCTGCACCAAGAGTGAATGTAGTCTATAAGGCAAGACACTGATTAGGGCACAACGAATGGACAATAATAGTTTAGAAAAGAGGATCTTCAAAACACTGTGCCTCGGTTCGAGACAACTAGGAAGTCCGAAACTTCTAAAAGCAGCATACCTGGGAATGCTGAAGGAACAGATCCATGGAACCCAAGGCCTAGCTTCTTACAGCTATTCGAGTTGTGTGTGTTTTATTCGTTATACGAATGGAAGAGGCAATTTGAGATTTGCGAAGCTTTCTCACGACTGTTATACTCTCGGATGTTTGTCAAACGCTCGTTAGGGGTGGAGCCGTGACAAGCTTTTAGGTGTAGTCTGGGGATTGAACCTTGAAACCCCTTGCTTTGTAGTAAAACTAACCAATGGTCTAATCCAGTCTAGATTGTACAAATGGCTACCGAGACAATACTGGGCCTAAAGTTTCTTTGGTCGTGGGGTCCATGGTTCAATGATAAGTGCGTCGAACTACTGTGCGAGGAGTCCAAGATTCGAATTCTGGAGACAATACCAAAAATTATTTCATTGTTCCACCTTTGGCGAGCATCTGACAAACATTGAAGGGTATAACTGTCTTAAAAATGCTTCTCAATTAAAAACTATCCTTCAGTCTTGGAATATACCACACGAATGGTTGTAAGAAGCCAGGCTCAGTGTCCTGTGTGGATTAGTCGCTCCAAATATTTGCATTTTTTTGTATTCTTTTGGAAAGCCTGTCTTTTTGAGTCCAAATGGGAGTATTGGTCGATGAATTTTAAAAGAAGGAATTGGAAAAGAGGGAAAGGAAAGGATTACAAATATTTCTTAGCCCCATGGCAGGTCCTACCGACAGCAGTATCAGAAAATTGCATTTGAAGCTAAAAAGCACGAAGAATGTATACATACAAGTCGAAGAAATACAGTCAATCAGTCTTAATGTCGAAGTTTTTGGGTCTAAAACTGGACCAGAATGGTTGTAGAGATTACAAAATGAACTAAATAGACAAAATAAGGCTTCTCTCCATTAAACACCAGCCTCCATCGGTATACCAACCTGTAGATACCTTATCACAGCCTATTGTTAGCAAAATGTTTTAAAAGACCTCTCTAGACCTCTCTAGAATCTTATGAGCAATGGAACCACAAAAGAACGAAGTAGATAGATCTGTGTTAAGGATGCGTTGATCCGCTCCCGGATTTCTCAAAGAAACTGGCTTAGAGAGGATTTTGTAGGCCCCTTAGACTGATAGCTTGCAACACCATATAGCAGCTAGAAGTATGTATGTTTTGATTGGAAATCCACTATTCGCGTCTGTTTGACTCCATCTAGAGATCGCTTATGACCACTGCCAGGTCGTCTAGGAGTTTAACAGAAAAATGTAAGTCCTAATTGGATACACAGAACTGAGAAGCCTCCAAGACTACGAACAGCATCTAATCACAAAAGCAAATAAAACCGCGTTAAGTGCATCCATCAACCAATCTATCATCCATCCTGCAGCAACACTTCTCATCTGAAATACCTGTAATTACACTTTAACCTGATTATCAGGGAACAGATTGTTTTAGGAAGTCGTCAGGTAAAAAAATATAATTTTCTCCGCTCCACTGATTGCATACGAAGAGGCAAAAGGCAAAAACGCACTCTAACCAGCCAACCAGCCAACCTGCCAACCAACCAAGCAAGGAAGAACCACAAATTGAATCGGAATATGGTATTCCCTTGGTCAGCAGTCATCGGCGTGGTCAATTTTGATTCCTTCTTGGTTCCTAAACTCATTTTCCTCCTCTCTATGAAAACACTGCAAAGGGGCAAGCCTTCGGGGGGAGAGCCTCTGTGGAAACTGGCGACGACGATAGAATTATTATTATGATTACGATTTTTCCTTATGGGATGCAATTTTCCCACAAAGTTCCATTAAAATGGTTGCATACCCAGGCACCAGCCACCAGTGTGGTGGATCTCTATGATGGGAAAGACCAATCCCAGCACGATGGTGCTCTCTGATGAGACCCTTATGGTCATTGCGAGCGTTGTTGTAATCAAGAAAAAATGTTCCTCGGCACAGCACGTGATGAATGCAAATTTTTCGTATTAGACTCTAGGATGCCCCCCCCCCCCCCCCCCCCCTTCTCCTCGTTCGCATAGATACTGTCAATTGAAGTTCATGAATTAAAATTTGCGAATAGCGTGCATCGGTTGATATCACACACAGAAAACCAATGACATGTCTCAGAGCGGCTGGAGCAGTTCTGGACAAAGTTCATTAACTGTGCAGTTAACCAGAAAATGAGTATCTTATGGATACGTTGCCGGTTGACAAGTTATTTTGCGGTTATACTATATTTTTTGAATTATCTTTATCTATCTGTTGTGTGTCTGTATCTGTCTTCATCAGTTGTATCTGTCACGTCTCCCCACTTTGGAATTTAAGCTGTTATGTGCGAAATGATCTCTCTGCGGTACATTACCTAGAATCGCTTTGTCTTTGGCTCAGCGAGATACATAATTTTCGATGAACTTGAATAACCTGTGCCCGCCGCCTTCTGTATAGTATGTGTGGTAGGTAATAACGGAACACAGCATTAGATCATGTTAGAGACAGAAGAGCCCGACGCCGCTGTAGCTGTTGTTGTGGACTTTTCTTTTTCACGGTTAATTATCTGTGAAGTTGTGTCAACTTCAAGAGGAATTTATGGCGTTTTTGAGTGATTGTCAAATAACCATTACGTGCCCCTGGCTAAATGTGAAATAAAGTATCTAGATGCGTTGCATTACGTTCGTTGGCTAGAGCGGGAGATTCTTTTCGCGAATAGGGATGTGGAAGCTGCTCCTCGACAACAAAGATACATGAATCTCGGTAGTAAGATGAATCTTCTATCATTGAGTCATAAGTTAGGCAAAATGAGGTTGTATCAGGACTAGAGTCGTACTAAAACAAAGTTACTTAGGCTATAAAGGACTTGTGGTAGAGGAGAACCGTACCTCGAAGGACGTAGGATAGTTGAATCGATCGGTACTTATCGAAGGCTTGCTTTGCATATCTATACATGCATCGTGGCTTCAACATACTTTGGCTATAGGCATGCAGTAGCCTCAAAAGGTTTCCTAATCAGTTTCTGAACACGAGTTGCACTAGGTTTGAGAATAGTACTGAAGGATGTCAACTTTCACATCGGACAATGGACCTTCATCTGATGGCCCACAATCTAGAAGCTGAGCCAAACAAAGTAAGTGTCAAAACGAAAGCCCTGAGCACTTTAAACACCAGTCCTCAACTCAACGTTTCCGGAAAGGTGGACGATAAAATGAAGGAGTTTTTCTTCTGTGCCCGTGGCTAAGGGTGGTGAAAGCGAGGAAGTGCGCAGCAGAATCAGCTGAAGGACTAATCTGCAATAGTTCTGATCCTACGTAGAAGCAGTACTGCTCTATGGGTGGAGTACTTGGAACGTGGATATCATTACCACTAAAAGCTGGAAACCTTCAAATGATCATGAATTTTTTGGTTCAATCCTGTCGCCAATCACTAACTTTTCCGGAGAACGAGCTAAGAACCTATAAACATGCCTTTGTGGAGGACAAAGTGCCAGTGGATCGGACACAACCTACGGCGTGAAGACAGTGGAATCCGCTTACTTAACGAGGCAGAAGAGCGGGATACCCTAGCCAAACGTGGTGCAGAACAGTCGGGGAGTAATCGAGTTCTCTGGGAATGAGTTGGGGGTAGCTCAAACGCATTGCAAGACTTAAAACAAGCAGACCCTCTAAGCCCCTCAAGGGATTAAAGGACTTAACTACCTATACATGTATGCATCTACATAAGAGTTTACAACGATCGTACATTGGCGACACAAGAAGATATTTCAATAGTTCATTGCTGCACGTTTTCTAGGGGCCAGTAGTTATGATACAAACCCACCAGGTTTTCTGATCCGTCGATCAGGTTGTTGTCCACACTATCTATCGATCTTCATCATAAGAACAGAGTATGAAAAGTGGGGCCAATCAGTGTCGCGGTATGGGATCACTTTCGCTGGTTAAAAGTAGTTGCAGAGATGTAAAGGGTTTTCCAATAGGGACATAACAATTTTGTACTTTAATACAGACCCAACTATAAACCTTTTTTTAAAATTTGTCAATGTGGTTTCGTCAATTAAAGTTTACATTTTTATTGTTATGTTTTATCATGAGCTAGCAGTGTTCGGACATTTTTACAAATCATAATCAAAATTCGAAGCCGGTAGTCGCAGCTTCAAGAACGCTTACTGCAACCTTTGATCGAACTTATCGTCCCTCCAGACAGGGTGTGTGTGCTATTCTTAAACTTAGAATAGACATATTCACTATTGAATGTCATTGTGCCCGTAACATAACGCTTCCGGCGAAGTACTGAAAATATCGCTCTCGAAAGTGCTTCTGTTTAAAATGAGGCAAATCAGTAGATTCCACGGCATTCACAGGAAGATTTTGGTAGTGCCATGTTGATATCAGAGATATGTGGTTCTACCAAGATGGTGTCACATGCCACTTAGCTGATCAAACAATTTGATCCAGCTACTGAAATGAATGAAAGTTCGGTAATCGTGTAAGTTCCCACGAATCGACGAGGTGTCAATTCCCTTTGGATTTGGATTTATTTCCATGGGATTAAGGCTAGCTGCTGGTTTATACAAACAATCCAAAAATGTTGGAGAAGCCCATGCACAATATCGAACGAGAAATGGCCAATATTCTGGCTCAAATGAATGGAAGAATGCCAGAAAAGTGATACCAAACAATCGATCCCTGGAAATATACTTGCAGAGGTCAGATGAACAAAATCGAACTCTGTACTTAAATCTAACATGTGTACTATATACACAACAGATTTCAGTTCGATACCTCAATTATTTTGAGTTTTAGTTAAGTACAAAATTGTTATGTCCCTATTGAAAAACCCTTCACTTATTGTCTTTAGCATCATTCGTGGCGGCTGTCCCTTAGAATTTAGCAGAAGTTACTGTGTGCCTATGGAGGACATTTTACCGTCTTTACCGAGGAATTGATAGCTGGTACCACACACCAATCTGGCTTTTTACAATACACGTAGTTCTATCCCTCCGTTTTTTACCACTAAATGCTCGTATTTTTCAACGACGTTCGAAGGAGTGTACATATGTTCGCGAAGACATTAATGAATCCAAGGAGGTGAACCCCTTTTCATAGCCCAACGCATGGCCTGCGCCTATCAGCCCATCAATCAGTTTGACCATAAATTTCTCGCAGCGCCTATACCCCTAACAGCCGCAGCCAACAAGCCACAAATAGCCCATCAAGATAATCCCAAAGGATACAGCTCACATTTCTGGATAATTAAAATATTTCCCAACTCATTAAATAAATATAAATAAACGTTTCCCATCAACAGATATCTTTTTGTACCAATCGGCCATTATCATCTTGCAAAACATTCTGTCTAACTTGCAGAACGCATCTTGTATCTCGTATCTGCAGTCATTATCAGTTGAGAAGAGCATGCGTTCTCTCGTTCTGGTACGACAAATAATTTCACAGATACACACCATATAATTACAAGACAAACATTCAATTCAAATCTTGATCTAGATACTTATTTCGTTGGGCCTCCCCTTGTGCCCTGCCTGGCCTGGCCTGGTCGGGTGAAGACAAACTATCAATGTCCGGCGTGCAGTGATTTTCCATGGTGTTGCCTCCTATAAATGACTAATCTGCGGAATTAATCATATTATCTACCGGTCCCTCTGTACGGCAGGAATGTTTACACTCGCGCGTTCAAACGTACACACCTGTTTCGAGCAATCGCTGCGCCGCCGCCAGATGGGGACAGAGGTAAAGATGAGGTTACTCGCTGCTCCTGCTGCTGCTGATTACAGAGTGTGTACGAGGAACGTGTGCACAGTGCCAAGGCGACGCATCTTTCATCACATCGCTGCAATGGAGGTCTTTCACCTCGAAAGAGAAATGAGCGCCCAGCGCCGCCGTATAGTTGGATTTCTATTATTATTTCATTTTTGTACTTCGCCGTCGTCGCTGCCCCCCTTCCTTAGGACGGACAGACTTTTATTACAACCTGGCTTCGTATGCTGCTGCTGGTGCAGAGAAGTACTCATAATTAGCCCTTTTGATCGAATTATAGGCTCAAGACTGAAACCAGTCTTCGTTTGCTTGGTCTTCTTTAGATAGATACATGCTCTCTGGGTTTTTGTTGTTGTTGAATGAAATGGTAATCATTAGTTACAAACTGCGGGTCGCTATCTGTATGTATCTCTCGATGCAGAGATACAGATTCTGTTTTTTTTCTTTTTTTAGTGAACATTGCACACCTTTTCCTGGCACCTCTGCCAGTTGTTCTTGTAGCTTGGAACATCACTGCAGGACACTACTCGGGCGATGGTGTCTTTAATTATTTTGTTTCGGATGAGTTGAGTGCGTAGAGGACGTGATTTGATGAATGAATAAATAAATGGACGCCATTAGATCAACAAGAATGATAGTGGAGTGCATGCCGGACCGGCCAAGTGGGCGGTTAAGGAAGTCGGTTGTTGTTGGTTATCCCGGGGAATTATAGGGTGCGAAGTCAAGGAACGTCCTAAGAGCTTGATGATTAATTTCAAAATTATGTATCGAGCACCCCAGGAGGACATGGTTCAACTGGTGATAAGTAATGACTTTGTTGCCATTGCCAGTGTGCGTGTGTGGATCACAGTGGGATGGGGATAAGGCTGACTGGAGAATGGTGGCGGATTCGCTTTTGTGGATCATCAGAGCGTACAGTGAAAGACTGTGACGTGGAGGCTAGATACCGAAAAGATTCATAAGTCAAGTCACAGATATTGACTAAAGGAGAGGTCATAAGGAAAATTGGTCAAGACTTTGTTTTTTTCTCAAATTTGGACTGAAACTCTAAGTATGAGGGCATGGTTAGGTTGAGTACATGGGTAGACAAGTAGAAGGGATCCAGAAAGTCATATTCTGCTCAATTTAGAACCATTGTGACACCAATAGTGGAAGACGTACCTTACCTACTACTAACCCTGGTTCTACAGTAAAGGTTCCTACTCTTGTGAGCACTTGCACTTGCACTTCAAGAGTGACCTCAGTTGGAAACCTAACATTCATCATCTTGCAACAAAGCTGTTGGCGGTAGACGGAGTCTAGAACCGTGAATCACTGACTGACTCTATATCACGGTCCTTAAACCAATATTCACAAAAAGGATAATTTTCTGGCGGATAGCCTCAGAAAAGCCTATACATTGCGAAATTTTAAGTAAGGTACAACGTGTCTGTCGAAAGGTGGAGCTCTACAAACAACTACTGCACCTGATACCCCTCGACATGCATATTTAGAAAGTAAAAGACAGAATAGGCAGTCGTTCCCCTTAAAGCTTCACTACAGTGGTCAAGGAAAGAGTTTGGGTACGCTTTGAATAAAATCCAAGTCTCACCCAAAAATAGGGACTACACCGACACCATACAGATCACTCTGCACGGAAGATGCACTGTTGATGAGTCGATTCACTTCTAAGCTGACGACGGCTCAGAAACCAAGGACAGTGTTGGTGAAGGAGTTGTCTCTGACAGTCTTATTCGTAAGGTATTCTTTCGTCTTTCAATTTAGGACGTCTTAGGGATACACACTTAGAGTAGACAGCGCCAAATACCTTAGAGTAAACTAGAATTGAAGAAAGGATATCGAGGAAAGGATTAAGAAAGCCACAATATCCTTCTAGCTAAATGGACATTGCTGTAGGGGCAGTTATTTTTCTGATGAGTTGGCCATATCAGTCAAGAACAGACTGTGAAACCGAGATGAAGGCCCTACCATGTAAGGTACCGACAGCCGGCAGAAAGACAGCTAGTGCTGTCGAGAGAAGCTTAAGATTCATGGAACACAGGTCATGAAGGTATACTGGGAAATGAAAGCAAATTGTAGATGGAACTCGTTTCGCACATGTCCTACGACAAATGTACCATCTATCCAATGAAGGATGAACCGACAGATGGATAGAAAAAGAGAGGAGATCCCTGTAAATCCTCAAAGGAGTGATCATGGGGCGTAGGACTACATGAGAAAGCTACATACTCAAAGACTGGGCATTTCCTACAACGACTTCTGCAGAAGCTGTTGGGATGAAGATGAAGAGGAGGCCATAACCCTGGTCGATGGTTCCCAGAGTAAGAGGGAGGTCCACCCACCTTACACATCGACTACACAATGAACATTCCTTGAGTCTAAGTGAATCCTCATAGAAGGGCGGTCTAAGCAACCAACCAACTAACACAATGGGTCCACACTGACCTAAGTGGGGCATAGAGTGGTTTCCCGCCTTTTCGTTAGCCCACCGACCGACCTTAATGCCTACAGTGAAGGACATAGTAGCACGTAGTAGGTGACGTTCCACAGGGATTCCTGTTTGGTCATTTGCTCTTCAGCATAGTGCGTTTTGTAGTTGCACTGCTAGATAAGGACGCCAGGAAACCAGGAGAAGTACCAAGCCATTCTGATGTTGTACCCACTGGTGATGGGATTTCTTTGAAATAGCCAAATGGAAACACAAGCTTCTGGATGCTTTAGGATCAAAGCTACGTATAGAGCATTGAAGATTCATTTCCATGTTTCAGAATCGAGAGCCTAGAACTGAGGAAACAACGGGGTCTACAGTCCCGAAGTATATATGGTGAGATCTTAAGAAAGCTGTGATTCAGAGAAACTGTGGATACAATGAGCTGTATACAGACGATGAACCAAGAGCTGAGCCTAAAAAGAATGGGAAAATCTGAACAAGCAGACGACGTGGCCTCCTTTGTGATGAAATGCATGGCAATGGCGGGCTATACATGATCTTCTGAAAGATTACCACTTTCCAACACAAAAAAGGCAGCAGTTTTCAGTACCTGATTTCATTTCGATTGAATACTTGATGAATACTTCCTGAAGGAACAAAGAAGACTAGTTTCCACGAAGCCACTTGTGCTTAGATTTGAAAATCTTTTCAAAATCAGGCTACTTACCAAGACTTTTTAAAGTTTCCTTCTAGATTCTGTGACGGAAATGACTCCACAGAGGCTTTGCAAAATCAGATGTTAAGTGAACAACCTCTTCATGAGAACAACTTTCTTGCCTCTTAGCGGTTTACCTCCAGGAAAGATCTATCCTCTGCAATCAAACCACATCTGGGAAGCAACTGAAAATGGATTCGATCCAACATCAAGATATGTACTATGCTACTGCCCCACTTTGCCGAACAACTATCTATTCATGGGATTGCCTAAGTAACACCTCTCTTCTGCATCTGTCTCCTTGTAAATTACCCGCGAACTAAATCTGTAATTACTACCTCAGCCTTTCAATTCCCTTCCCGGTCCACAGAGTCCTTCCTCAGTCATTAAAAGTTTGCACATCTCCCCAAGAAAAGAACTTGAAATTCATCGAACGACACACTGCACATAGATAAACTATATGCACATGCTCCTCGCAAAGATAGAAAAAAACAAAACAACAACATTTGCAAACACAATCCATGAATAACAATTTCCTAGATACTTTTGCATCTCTATTCCACCTTGCAGTCTGCCATGTCAGTAATACCCTCTGGCGATAAACAACTCTCGTAACAAAACTATATTTTTCATTTTTTTTTCTTCCTCCTTAACATTCCTGCTGAATCCTTTATCTATCCTCGGCCTGGTGTTGTTGTTGGTCTTCGCCTTGTATTAGCAGATAAACAAATCGCAGATAGGTCTCTCTGTGGAATTAATTCGCCGCAAGGTTAAATGGATACGCGGCACATACCCACTTGTATATGCAGTATGTGAATAGCATTTCCGGTTGAAGATTAAGGCAGCACGCACACAAGAATGAGGAACCGATCTTGATGTTCATGTGGGAGTATCCTGGTCATAACAAATAGATACTTTATGATGTACGACAGTCGCGCTGTGCAAATTACAAATAATTTTCCATTGATATCGAATAAATCTTTCGGGACATGGGACGCAGGCATGCAGATGTCCATCTGTCCAGGTTGTCATGTTGGTCGTTAATCGATTGCGATTACCAGCGATTGTCATGTTGCGGCTGGAATAAGCCCTTAAGCCAGGGGATAGCACTGCGAGCTGCACTCATCCATACGGAGTATGTCAGGGATGTAGGTTGCAATTGATTTATAGGGACTACAGAGGTTTTAATTACGTTTAATGCGAGTACGAAGGGAACGATGTTGTGAGATACATACATGTGGAGGAACTGTAGAGATACACATGTCGGATTGAGATAGAAGTACGTTTGCCAGGTCTCGGTTGAATTAAGAAAGCCAAGTCTCTGAAGAGTTTCTATGTGGCCATCACCTATTGCCAGAGGCACTGAATTGTCTGCTTCAAGGTCTTTAATACCGGATGCTGTTGTTCTTAGGCTAAGACCCACTTCATTATGTATCTGAAAGCAGTCATTTGAAAGCCTTCCTTTGTGGATCACGAAAAAACTGATGAACTAATGGAAACAAAGAACCCACTAAGGCTCAGAGTCAAGTTGACATCGGTCTCAATAGCAGAAACAAGAGAGACATTTTCTTCAAATCGTGCCCATTGGCACATAGACTTCCAAACCACGGTTCCAAGTGAAAGTGCTAGCAATCATAGAAGCGACACAAGGACTACCCAATTGACATGAACATCGACAGTCAAGTCGCTATGTCAGCTCTTGTTAAATCCAATATAGAGGAAGCCTTCGGGAGATATGCCCTCTCATCTTGTCATGTTTCCAGACAAATCTGGACAAAGCTTGACAATGGCAAAATTTTAGCGCTTAACAGACACAACCTAGGGTTTTTTACGAGGATTATTACTGGGCACAACCTCCTGGATGGCAAACGAAGAAAGATGCGTCTAGACACTGATGACCTCTGTGGCAACAATTATGCAGAAGAGATCACATATGACTTCCTATGTGAATGCCCAAGGTTGTGTAGAACTAGGAAAACGACCCTCGGCGAATGCCATTTTGAAGATCTGGGCGATCTGTTAAAAAGCCGCCTTTAAACATTCTGAAATCAATGAAAATATCGGAGTAGTTCAGGACCTTCCTCAGCTTTCCACGATAGGAGTTCACAATGAATCCATTGGCTGTCTAAGTGCTGGTTGCATGTGCTACTTATCTACCTATCTACCAAGGAAGCCTATTAGAGCAGGACGGGTAGTTTTGCTTTGGCTTCTCTAAAAGACTAACATTCCAAAAAATCCGATTATCTTCATTGGGTGAATCAAATCTTAAATTCCCCTAGAATCCATATTTTAAAGGCACAGTAGCTCTCCTTACAGAAGGTGTCCCGCAAGGGTCAGAACTAGCGCCACTACTATGTGGTATAATACCAAATCTTGATGGATTAGAAAATGGAATGGATCACGGCATGAGACTGTAGGGATCGTCGGGATTCATCTAGATGAAGCTGGCTAAGCATACAATGAAGTTCTTAGGCAGCTGATGGACAAAATGAAGTCTTAAATTTAAGGTAGGAGATTGGTAGAGTCCCTTTTTCACTGGGACTGGACCGAGGCATTACCATCCAAAGGTAAATGGAACTAGCAGTGCATTTCAGACATAGGGACGTGGATAAACTGTTGCCACTTAGAACTAGGAGCTTGTTTCTGAGCATAGAGATGTTGAACATGTCATAGATGCCTAAGGTAGCTTCAGAAAGAAATTGGACAGACAGCAAGCATATAAAACATAGTAGCTTTCACAGGAATTCAGAGGAAATGTAAAGATTTGGACCGGATATCAAAATTGAATACTGAAATAGTTGCTTAAAGAAAGTTAAAGCTGAATCCCTACCCAGGATGCCAAGAGAAGGTGATCGACTGCAGTGTCTTGTGTACCAGGATAGATGATGCTTGATGTTGTAATAATGAACAACATTCTTGCCACTCCATCCAGGGTAAGTAAATGCCAAACTGGGGAACAAGTAATGGAAAACTATTCTTCTGTCTTAGTACGGACATGGAGTATGTAATGGGACCCGACAGCACCTGAGCTTCAAACCTTTATTTGTAAACATTTGACTATCCTACCTTCTCTCCTTTTCAACTTAAGTTGAGCAATTGATACAAATTTCATTACAGAAGTGGAAATGGATACCCTTAGCCGCTCAAAAGGTGATTTTTTTATATATCGACACAAATCTGTGCCAAGCAAAGTGCCAAAGAAGGTTTTGTTTCAGTTTTATGCTATTTTTGGAGAAATGCCAGACCACCTGGATGGGCACCTGTTGGATTCTTTGTGAACCTTGTGTTAATTTGACACTGACAGCTCTTGTACGCTCAAAAAATTACCAGAACTTGAACAACGTTGGAAAATATTGCAAAGTTTCTTTCAAAAAAGATGCCGAAAAGGCACGAATTTTGGAGAGAATTTTCTGCCAAAATAAAGGACCCACTGCAGGTGGTGTATGCAAGTCCATGGGACTGGTTTGCTGATTGATGAATGTATATATTCCCATATTTGTCCTGTGTGGTCAACGGAGAATATGGCAAGAGAGTGGGCCTAAACTAGGGAACCTTGCCGCACCAAAGGTCTCAGTAACTGAATATCAGTCAGACTAGCTTGACTGGAATTCTGCATAACGATCTTGGATTATTCGCTTACAAGGTTCAACTAGAGACTTTCAGTCACTCAGGAACAAAATTGGTCAAGTGCGTGAAAAAGGGGTCAAAATCATCGAAATTGTATTGAAAAATTGCCCCAGATAGCCCTTCTTGAAAACAACTCGGGGCTATACATGTGCAAACCCTGATTGCTTGCTAGACTACAGGAACTCCTTTTTCAGTTTGATGTACAAGAAGTCCCTTAAGATCAGTGCCAATAGATAGAGGTGGAGTTGCTTGTAAAATCTTTAAAGAAAAACCCAGAAGGACCATTCTATTCCAAGAATACTGCGCAAAAAGTCACCTTTTGGCGATCGAAGGACCAAAAACTAACTGAGGATTAGTTTTCGTTTGTTTACATTCGAAACCTACAAAATTTGGATTTCCATTATATAGTTCGCTTGGATCCACCAGCAATGTAAATCTACAGAGCTTCTAGTGCGGGTCTTGGTCTTAGACTAGATGTGCTACAGAAAGAATTCAAAGATCGGCTTGAATGCGAATATGTAGGCCTGGGAGGCAGTTGATTATAGAATACGAAAGGCTCCTTAAGAGACTGATCGCAGAGAGTATATAATGGCAAGAATGTTGGGAAGGGAGGGCACAAGCCGTCTACTTTTGTCGTCCCAAAATCGAAAAATATCAAAGCTTCTACTACTTGGTGGGATAACATCGATATGTGGCTATTTTCTGGCCAAAAATGCTTTAAGCTTGTCTTAGGACAAGTAAGCTTGTTTTGTAGAGAAAGGAAGCCATAAACGCCGTTGCTAGGACCCTTATATAAGGCATGCAATCACAATGTTAAATCCATACCTCTTGACAATCTTGTACAGAAGAACCAATTAAGAACAGTGGAACCATTCTATTCAGGCGTTTGGCATCTACTAGGTCTCCAAACACAACTACAGAGATGAGATCGAACTAGGAATCTTGCCATGTCTTGCTAAAACTGTCTTATTTTCTCTTAGGGGAGGGTCGTCTGTTAGGCTTGATAAGATACAATTTTAGGAGCAGGCATCATGATCTGTGACATAAACCATTTGCTGGTTGCTTCGACTACCAAATGAACGCCAAAGAGCTGAAAAGATTCAGGATCACTGACAAACGTGGAAAAGTTTCTTTTCATCTAATCACCTGAACACTCTACCACCCAAGACGCATCAGATCATGACCCGATGCCAATGCCAACTCTGATTTAATAAACAAAATCAACATCATTAGCCACCCAGGTCGTGGAATGCATCTAAGCATCATCTTCCCCGTGCACCCAGCAGGTGAAAAAATAGTTCTATCTAATACGGCGTCTCTATATCCATTACGTATGCATTACTAATTAATTACCTCCGCACAGCATGAATTATTTAACAAATGTTTCAATAGCGTGTGCCTAACTGTGGGCTGTTTAGCCCATTGCGGCTATAAAATGTATTCATAACGCAGTAAAACAACAACAACAACAAAACCCTAAGCCTTTCATTTTAACGGCAAAAATATTCTTTGTTTTAGCCTTTTTTTTTGTTCCTCTTCAACTCTGTCCAACGCATGTCGAAAAAGTGGGTCAACAGGTTAACAACAAAGCTGGCTAACCGCAGCACCTCTTCGTCGGAATATACACCTTTTTTGGGTGGCAATAGTTCGTGTCGCTCCAAATGGCTAAAGCAGAGCTAACGGATGTGTAGCCCCTGCTCCCGTCCCAGTCTGATTAGTGTTATTAAATGAAATAATGCTGTACAAGCCATGTTTGGCAATGATGCACAGTGGTGGAACAAAAACGGCCTTGGATGGCTAAAGAGGAATTTCTCTGCGGAGGATGCTTGTGCGACTTGAAATGCCCAACCTGTACTGTGGCCTACAATTAATGGTGCTGGAGTTGATGACCGAAGATTGCGCTTTTCTGCAGAGAGTCGTACGGAGTCGTACAGAGTCGCAGCAGGAACTGATTGTCCGGAGTAGTAGTTCAGTGGTGATTGCTATTCTCGAGGAATGAAAAGAAGAGAAGTAATGACCTGGTCTTTAACAGCTCAGCCAGTTGGACTAAAATGAAATGCGCATCGATTTATCTTTCCATGAGATAAGTCATTTCAATAGGTGGGCAGAACTTGAACGATCGATGAGTCTATAAATATCGGCTAGTGGGGCTTAAAGGAGGACAGTTTAGGTTCGAAGAACTACTTCGAAGTGAACGATAAGTGAAGGGACAGGTGTACAACATACTCATAGTGATACCTTGCATGAGGCTACTCGGGACTAATTAAGCCAAAAGGAGTTCGTAATAGAGCGAAGGAGACTTATGACGTCTAGGTTGTCAAAGAAACGAGCTCCTAGATGGAGCAGTCTTTTGTGGGACAGAGCTGGACAAGTGCATAAGAGGTGGAGGACGATTTTTTCTTCTCCTCATCCCTACAGCTTATGTAGAAGTCATGTAGAACGAGGTCCAGCATTTGTGATGTTGCCTTGTCAGACAGTGTCTAGTGAGAGGACCGATTACGTGGCTGATCTGTGATCGCTTCAAAGAGCCAACTTCACTGTCACTTTCAGATCAACCTTAGGCCAGATCTGACTTGAAATGTTGCGTCCAGCCTTAGAAACAGTTCCACATCACAGAAGCCAGGATACTGTGGTTAGTACCAAATCTGGGAAGCTTGTCAGTCTTGCTCTTTCAATCTGTCTGTGGCTTGGGGCCAAGTATGTAAAAATTTTGAACAGTTCACTCAGGAGAGAGTATTGGTAGTGTAAAGCGGCCTTTGAAGTGAAAGAAAATGGTTCCAGGGATTTGATTGCGATGACTTGCATTACATTTCACTCAGCACAATGCTTCCTTGATCTCCAAGGCGAAAGGAGTTTATCAGTCTCGGAGCAGTTTATGTAGGAAGTTTTGGTCTAAAAATAGGGTCAGTGGGATCGCTAAAGCGCTGTCAGGAGTCTTGGAGTCAGACAGACGCATAAGCAGTTAGTTGCTTGCCAAGAATGTCAAAGGGGAGTAGGTGAACCATAGTGTCCAGTGCTGCGTAGGAGACAGAACATTTTTGAACCAAAAAATCTGTGAAAAAGGGCAGTATATAGCGCACATTTCTTGATACCCACAATCTGCGTAGAAGTTTTAGATGAGTAGCCCTATTTAGAACTGGTGACTGGGTGATCAACGGACGAGAGTAACGTGAGGTTGAATGCCCCAACTCTGATCCAAGAGCCATATTTGGCTTCTTTACTCGCATCCAGTTAAATTTTCTGACCAAAATGATCTTTAAAGAGTAGACTGGTACAATTTGTTCACATTTCGAATCACCATTCGAGGACAAGTTCTGTTATGAGGCTTTTTCTAGCTACAGCTTGTTTCATATATTCGAACTTCGAGCTGACAGATGTCATCCAAACCGAAATGGCCACCAAAATGTCAGATGATCGTAGTTTCATTGTCATAATATACCTTGTGTGGGAAATTTGAAGGAACAGAACATAATTCTGTCATATTTCCAACCTGTCAACGTTTGACCATTTTAAATTCACGCGTTATCGAAGGTCGATAGAATGACTGTATCGCTCCCTTTCGCAAGTGGTCAACCTGTCAAAAAACATTTAGTGGAGATGCAAACCATGTCTTCGTGCAGATAATCACATTTACCCAGCTTGTGACCCAGGTATTGATGACACTACGCTGGTTAGTCTTGGTTTTGGTGTCTATTTACTGCCATTCAAACTTTAATAGCTGATATACGGCCTTCCTCGGAAGGTTTCGCAAAACAATATCATCGCTAGTAACGTCATACACCAGCTTAGCTTCTGTCACTTTGTTACGCAGCCAACTTCATGCTTAAATCGGATCGACATATGCCTCCCTTTAATGTTCACATTCACCACATAAATAGTTGGTTCAGGTTGATTCTCCTCGCATCGTCCTTTGACATTTACTGTACCTTCTACCAGCTCGACTTATAAGACGTTATCGTGTCAAAATGTATATCTGCGATGGAGGAATTAAGAGAGCCAAACTCATCCTTTTGTCCAATTTCCCCTCAAACTTCGACTTCCTGTACTACACCACCACCATCATGAAGACCAGACCCCCTTGGGATCGTTAAAAGCCCCAAAGTTGTAAAACACATATAATACTTCAGCGACAACAGCCAATTAATTTTCATTTGACATTTTAATTTGAACTTATCGTCACATCAGCCATTTGATTGCTTCCTGCCTGCAGGTGGTCACCCAGACCCCAGTGCTCGTCGTTGACAAGACATTATAAATTGATCACACGACGGGGTTCAGGTAGAAAGAGTCATCAAAAGTCGTCGTGAGTGGGCCTCGATCTGTAAACATTATCTAAACGCTGACAATCAATTATTGTGGGTGCTAAGTGCTGTGGAAGTGCATTCTAATGGTAGCAGTTAATTGTGTATAAATACCGTCATACCATTAATCAGTGGGCATTGGCTTAGTTATGTTGACATGACAAGATACACGCATCTTTAGCTCTAATAATGATGGATTAAGGCTGGCTCTGAATGCTGCCACTGTGGGTTGAGAAAAGGAAAACTATGTCGAACTGACGTGATGTGAAATGACGGTATTCGAAGTGATTTTCGAATTTTTATCGAATTTTACTTCGACGAAGTTGTTAATGGTTTAATGGGGTCGGAGAAAGTGGCCTGGGCACTACATGAGAACTTTATTGGAAAGCTGGTGATCTGAATAGTACTAAAGGTCACTCTAAAGCAAATGTAGACTTTCCTATTCAATGGCTGGTCTAAGAAGGTCGTGGAACTGAAACCAGTAATGGCATCCGTTTTGGAAAGGCTGATCAGACTGAGCAGATATTAAACGCGAACTGCACAGATTGAAAGGTTCGCTGCAGACTTAAACCCGAGGTCGGCTCGGATGTTACAAGAGTTCATGGAGCATCTAAGGAAAGTAGGTACATCGGAAGAAGGTCTCTGCAGATTCTACGATAAGTCTAGTAAAATCGCAGAACATGTGCTGGATCAGTGGCCCAGAAAGAACTAAAATAGCTGTGAAAGTACCAATATCAGATGAGGAAATACCGTCAACACTTATCCTTAGATTCTGAGATTAGGTCAGGTTCATGGGTAGGTTAGTGGAAGAATCCACTCATGCCAATACAGGATACCCATGGGGAGAGATGTCCCTTGCCCATGGGTTAGCCCTAGTTTTACAAATATGGCTTCTATGAGCTACCAAACCATGCAGTAGATTTGATGAAGTTCAAGATGTCCTTGGTTGGTCTGGTGGACAATTCTTCAAGGTCACTGAAGCAGTGTCGCCTGAGAAATTTAAATTTTAGGTGGATAAGATCTGGGCAGTGCTAGAGAAAGTAGATTGTATCCTCATTGACTTTCTCATGATCCACGACATCTTCGGTTTGTCTTAGTATTTCCAGGTGGTACCGCAGAGTGTTATGCTCTATCAGTGTGGAAAAGGGCTTCCCATCCTCTTGTATAATTCTGCGGTCCTACTCTTATCGAAACGAAACAAGGCCATCTAGACACAAGTGTCTATAGAGGACCATCTGCAATTGCCCTCTCTAGGGCATCAATTCCCGCTTCTAACTTCAGAGCGCAAGGCGGGATGAACACCGATGTGTTGACCTGCTTTGATGTAGATTCCGACATTCTTCTGGCCAGTTACCCAGCAAGAACCTTAAACTCTTTACGGCACCACTTCACGAGCTTGGATGTGAAGCTGCCGATAAAAAGATGATACCTTCTTGTGGTATTGCCTTGCCACTGCTAGGACCGCCGCTTGGAAAACACTGCTATGGCTCAGTAGGGGCACTGATTTAGATATGCCCAGTGGTTCAGAAAATGTGTCTGAGCCCATAGCTACATCCATCTTTGAAGACAGAGATGGTACCTGTACTGATCACTTCCAAATCCGTAGATTCTTTAAGGACACTTGATTAGAAACAGTACTCTGGGACAGATTTTTTCCACAAAGATGAAGTAAGAGTATATGATCATCAAAGCGATTTCAAAAGAAAGCTTAGGGGAACCCTATTGAGGGCACCTACCTTTCCTTCTTCAAATCCCTTCAAAACTGCTCAAGAGATTCGCTTGTATAGCCTATAATTCGATTTCGTCAAGAAACAGATACATTTCGCAGCTCAGACGTAAGTAGATACTTCCCATCTGCTGTAGACGTGTGTCTTTCTGCCGTTCTTTGCATTATGTCATGAAATTAGCATGTTAGCTGATTTGATGGCCACAAGTTAGTCACAGTCACATATGGGTCATCTAACATTTCATTCCAACTTCACACCTCACATCCGCTTACCACATTCACTGCAGTTGCCACCTCCACAACCAGTTGACTCTTCTAACCAATAAAAGAGTTATAAACTAATTTATTCCCCTCGGTACGGAACAATAAATTGGAACAATCATTAACATACACTTGGACGAGTTGGGAATAGGTGCCTAGTATCTGGTTACCGCAAGATTTTAATTCCCGAATCAACTTTTCCAAACGAAGCTTAGTTAAAGATACTTGTATCTTGGGATGAGTTTCCCCTCCCTGATCTGAGGTTCATTTGCATACGAATAGAAGCGAACGATTTTTGGATTTCTTTTTCAGTTAAAAACTGTTCTTGGATTATTTATATACATTAGGTGCACGAGAATCTTTTGTATCTCACCGGGGAAGAACTGAATTAATTCTTATTTTCTTCGTAGTGCATCACAGACACAGCACCATTCTTTTGTCCCAAAGAATGTTTCCCTCCTCTTTGGTGAGTCGTGATGGCGACACGGTTAGAATTTGTTTAGTCAGTTGGAAGAAAATGGCCGTAACCCGTGCTTAGGACCATTAGCGAGCAGAGTTGAGTGTATCTTTTGCTGTGGAACATGCTAATTGCTGGTACCGTATGATGGTGTGTCATTGATGATGGATATCTGTGACCATCACGGCCTAACAAATGAGTGCAATTGGAGAAGACAATAAATTAGAACGGGATTCGCAATAGGCCCAGCGAAAAAGAATGGAAAAAAAAAATTCAATTTCCCATGAAAGTTCATTCTCATCGCGCGGATGGCAACAAAGGAAGTGAAAAATACCAACGAAACGATTAAATATCGCAAAAGAAAGAAACTCTGACGGGCATGTCCGTCTGCGGTTGGATAGGAGGAAATAGAATGTTGCGGCAAGTCAACATGGTTCGCAGTCGTCGGCACTGTGGAGGGGAGAGAGGAGCAGCCTCTGAAAAGATGATTGAATATCTGAGTCCTAGACTGTGAGATACAATGTGTGGAGCGGTTCTGTGATGGAATACTTGGACTATATGCAGATACTCACAAATTGGCCAGACAAAGTTGCAGACTGAGTTTGATTGCATCTTCGCGCAGATAGACTTACATATGTACGTATGAGTCTATCTAGTGTATGAATGCTGAAATCATGCTGGTTTGTGCCATACGCAGAGTTTGGTAGAGCATACTCCTTAAAGGATATTTATCGAACATTTGTTGCATGTTCCCTCAAGGAGCTCCATGAATAGGATCCGATTCTGCATTTTATGGTATGTCTTCCCGATGGGCACCTAGTAAAATAAGCTATCCATGTGGTTTCGTAAACATATCGCAGTATCTGGAGTATCTACTGGAGTATCCCATCTAGTTCTGCTCCACAATCATAGTTTGTTGGTGGATGGGTATTTAGAGAGTTCCACTTCCCGTTTGGGGCAGAAAGAGTTTGGTTTTCTGCTTTTTAGACGGCTTGCAAGTTGGAGGTCATACTCACACATACTTAGTTTCCTAGACATTCTAGGATGTACATAGGTCCTCGTAGCTCTACTGTCCAGCGAAACATGCCATTCCTCTATAGAAATGATGCACTTGTCTGCAGCTATCCACTTGGTTGCATCTTAAAGGGCACTTAGTCCCAATATCTCGCATGAGCTGATGGGGAACTAGTAGCTTGAAGGCGTTACCAAGTTGCGATATTGTTGTCATGGTTGCACCTATAACTTTTAGTCTCTGTACCTTGGTGACAACCAAAGAATAGTCTTGAAAGTAATAGACCTCATGTCACTAGGCTAGGTTAGGTGACTACCCTCCGTTCACGATAGGACACACATGGATCAGTGCAGTCCATCATAAGGTGTGCAGCACTAATAGGGGCCAAAGCAGTGACAGTTAAGTAGAACACGGTCAACCGACAATGTGAACTAAGGGTTTGCTGTTCATATCGGACAGTGTCAGGGGATGTGGCATCGCAGGAAAGCTGCCAGCGAGCTACAAAGGATCTACGATATCAAAATTCAAGATCCCCGAGCTTTACTCAAAAAAAGAAGAAAAACAGAGACTCAGGAGAGATGAACCCACTCTACAAAGGAAAGACGGACTCATCTACTTATACCAGATATCCACTTAAGTCAGTTTCTAACCGACCATGACTGCTTTAGAACTTATCTTCACTGGTTTGGTCTCAAAGAATCTCCTACTTTGTTTAAATGGCGGAGAGTCCATAGAAGATGTGCGCACATGTCCTCAGTGTCCTTCCTGCAGTACAGAGCGCAGAGAACTAGTGGAAAGAATCACCGAAGTACCAACTACCGAGAAACTTGTGAACCATATGTTGACATCGAACGCAATATGGAACAGAAACCTCGACAATGTGATCAGGGATAGTACCAGTGAAAATTAGGCTCAGACGGACTCTTACAGAACAAAGAACTGAAAACGCTGAGCCCAAATGTTAGACCAGCAAACGAGGAAGGAAGAAGGACAAACTTCGACCAAAGAAGATCCATTGTGGTTAGCATTGGTTAACTGATACATCTTTATCATCTCTGTGGAACGTAACAACCAGATCTAGTATACAATCCATTCAGATACAACTAAAGCAGGCCAATGGAGAAAGACTTGGCTAAGAGCTTTATATTCAGTTCATGCAGTAGGTTGTCGTGCAGACATCATCACAAACCCTAAATAGGCTCAGAGTATTACAACAATTAACCGAGAGGTCCTATCAGTTTCTAATAAAAGCAACTAAAGCTCACATATGGTACATCAAACCTTGTGATTGCAAGAATTTCGAGCAAGAAATCTCCTCCTCCTCTGACCATTGAATCAAAATAATAAAGAGATTCGTTCTAATAGTCTGCCACTGTTGGCTGCTGATCCTCTTTTGGCCATGACAAGGTTTGTTAAATAAGAAAAACCATGTCACCTTGCACCATGACGGGCAGTGTTGTCAGACTAAAAGAGAGGACAACAACCATATGGCCATAACAACTTCCTGAAATCATTCTGGAAGGAGTGGCACCATCTTCAAGAGACGTCCATAAATTTGACGACAGGAAAGTCCTCTCTGTGAGTTGTCACTGGCCATGGCTATGTTGTGTGCAGCAAAAAACGTATGAAAAATTGGTTACGCATACGCTACCGAAGCAGGTATCTCGAATACACATTCGCAAGCCTCAATTCTAGTGAGACATCCTAGTCAGACATTACAAAAAAAACTCCGTAACTCGCCAGGAATATGAAACGATATCTAGGCTTTACTTAGACATCGTAGAAGCTGTCCTGCTAAGTAGCCACAAAAGTTGACTCCATTGCGTCCAAGACTTTTATAAAGCACTTAGGGGTACTGCTTGACCATAACCTTGACCAAAGAGCGCACTTAACTTACTTAACCCCGAAAGCTAAGTAGGAGGTAGGTTAATGCCAAATATTGGAGGACCCATAGAGTCAACAAGAAATCTGCTTACGACAGTGAGTACATCACGAGGGAAACATGGGAGATCGCCAACAGTATCACTGCGAGGATCATGCAGGAACTACGCAAGGAAAATGAAACACCGCGAGCCGAAGAGGAAGAAAATCTTGGATCATAAGAAGGAGAAGGCATGTTCTGACCGACGATACCATAGGGAGACTCAGGAAAGGAGAAGTAGCCACCAGGTTGACACCCTTCCAATACATCAAACAATTCTATGTTTAGCCCAGTGTAGGGTCACCTTCGGGAGTGGAAGGCTGCTGGGTCTCAGGCAGAGACTCTTCACAGGTCGGGAGTAAGTAAAAAAGATCTTCAACTAACTGACATGCCAATTCCTATAGGAAAATTCTGACAGTAGGACCCTTAATAGTGCAAAATCCATCCGGTATACCACAGGGGTATGCACTCGGCACGCTAATGGCTTTTTATAACCAAAGTTGTCAAGAAAGTGATAGAGTCTTTCGGCGTTGGTTAAAGTCGGCCGGCTATACTCTGGAAGAGTATGAGATTGAAACAGTTCCATCACATAGACCATCACACAGAAAGAAGAGAGATCGTAAGAATGCCAACAATGCTGGGTCCAGTCTACGAAATGCTCGGGAAATCAAGGCAAAGTGAATGCTAACCTAGTTCCTCCGAAGATATGTCCTAGTTCATAGGAGGGCAGGCCCTCTTGGACGTTATGCATGCACTGTCAGTCATCACTGCATTCATCGTGGAACCCCCATTTCAGCGCTTCCAACGACTGACTGTAGCAACAAGCTCCATTGTTCAAAACTCTTGCTGAGGAGTCCAGTCTGCTTGTCAGTTCAGTGGGTTGGTTTGAGAACCGGATAAGCAGTGAAATATCACTCGAAACTAATTGTGAAAATCAATGAATCCACCTTAAGGCTTTTGTTCGACATCATTCGAAGGAGTTCTGCATACAAATGCAGTCTCTACAACAATGCACAGGTAAAGAAAACCCTCTTTCGGATGTCACTAACGCCTCAGATAATCGTAGATAATTCTGATTTACGTCCCATTAACTTAAGTGTATCTAACGAAATTTATGCATCTGCTTCCATCTTTTGTATTCGAAAAAAAACCCACAAATTGTGTGCGTCAGTGAGCTGCTGCGCGCCTATTCAAATGTTTCAACGATACACCACAGCTATGGTCTTCATAATTCCGGAATTTATTCATCTTCTCCTGTTGCCCTCCCCCCCTCGATATCCACATGAAATGAAACCTGGCACCCATTCAAATTTCTCATCTTTCTCGTTTCCATTTAATGATACAAGAACCAGATACGGAAATCTAGACGCTCATCCCAATCGATGTACGGGTTGTACCCTTTGTAGTAAATCCCACTTCGAAGCTGGAAGAGAGAAGAAAAAAAAATCCCGACTTTCAATCCAGAGAATCTCATTAATTCCACGCTGATGGTACATATAAACGACTTTGCATGTTCGCTGGCAATTACAATATAAGGAAACAAGGACGCGAGCTTCTTCGCGTATCTACGTAGTTTCCACACGCAAACACTTAAATCAATTTCGCTTTTTTTTGTTTTGTACTCTCAGATAGTTCTGTGTGTATCTATGCATCTGCAACAGTGCAATGGAGAGTGGGGGAGGGGGAACAGAAATTCACCCCGAAGCGTTTGAAATTCTAAAACAGCCATCGCCCTCTTCATGGACGCGCATGTGGTGGAGAATTAATTTAAAGATATCCCCAGGGGGAGGACTGTTCCAAGACGGAATGTATCTACAGTCAGAACTATGTGTGTGTGTGTGCTCTGTTATGACACAAGTTGGGGAAAGGTTGTCCCTAGGAATTCCTGGTTCCTGGTCATGGTACTCTGACCTACATCGCATTTGTTTCCTGGATTGATTGTATTGAAGGAGTCAGAGGCAATCCATCATGGACGGACATAATAGCTCTGGAGGATAACCGCTTGAAATGATGGCTTTCCGGATTCCGGCATTAATTTGCGTTCAACAAGTGGGCGCCAGTGATATATTTCCAGGTGATTCGAATGTAAATTACTGGAGTGATTAACGCTTCTCGTAATGGTTGAGGAGTTGATGATGATGATGATGGTCATGGTAAGGAGAGATACATGATTCTGACAATTAACGATCATGATTTAGTATGCAAGGGCTAGGGCTTAGAGTGTATACTTACATCTTAGGAGAGGATCTGTTGCTTACCTGGAAAGATAAATGGGTTCTTCGTTAGTTAAATATTCAAAGAATGGATTTCATAACTAATCTTGTTTATCTTTAAGTATCTGTTGGTGGTTTTTATGAGTGGAGGCCCCTCCGACTTAGGCTGATCAACATCTATGTTTGGGGTTAGGTTTCAAGTGGGTAGAGTTCGTATCAAGGGATCTCCCTGACATATGCTTTTGGAAGATGACTGGGGAACATGGAAAAATCTCTGAAATGGGAAGAAGTTGCTATCTTGATATTGAGACTGACTGCGAGAAGATCAGATAGGTATAGAAGGGCTGCATTTAAGGCAATATAAGGTGGGCTGGAGAATAGAAAAACAAATTTCTACTAGGAAGCCAGAAACTCATTATGATAGCTATGGACAACTATAATAGAAAGAAGAGTCATCTCCCTACTTGAAGTTATCAAGACAAGATCTTACTTACGAATAGAAACCACTGTCGCCCGGGAGTTGGGAGCTTAAAGCCTCTGGATGCAGATGATGGACTTGCACAGGAAGTCTCAAAGGAAATGAAAACCCCATCAGGGTTCCAAAGGAAATTCTGTATGAATCGCAGTAGAGTATCTTGGAGCTTTCGCTGGCATTCAGGCATAAATTCGTGGGGAGCTCTAGAATAACACCACACACCAATTCTAGTCGAATTGAGCAGAGCTGCAGTATGACTTTTGTTAACATCCGGACAGTTCCTGACAGTTGCAGGTTTCAGTATGTGTGATCATGATGATGTCAGATACATAATGGTTAGGGAGAGGCGGCCTTGGAGGAGAGATGGAGACAGTTCAAAGCATTGTAGGAATTTGGTGTACCACAAGGCTGCATGTTACCTACACTATTGTTTCCTTGAACCACGTTGTACCTCAAACACGTGAACTACACTATCTTTTAGCATTTTTGATACAAAAAGGTTTCCAATAGGGACATAACAATTTTGTAATAAAATGTAAATGCAGCCTAAATTTTTTTTCTGAGCTGTCAAACGTCCAAACGTCAGTCAAGGTTAACATTTTTACCTCAGAGAAGTTCACGAGTGAGCAACCTATGCAAATTATTAAGAATTACTACCGAAATTTTCAGTAGATGTTCGGAACTTTAACTCCAATTTTCAGTCGTAATATTTGTCTCACCAGATGAGCTTTGATGGACTTGACATGAGCGATATGTGGTTCCAAGAAGATGGTGCCACATGCCACAAGGCTTCTCAAACAGTTCATCAATTGATGGGAAAGCTCGGTAGTCATGCAATTTCAAGAAATGGTTCCTTTGAATGTGTACCTTGGGTCCCTAATAAACTAATAAGCCAACATCGCTAGAGCATCTAAAGTACATTATCGACGCGAAATTGTCAGCATTCCAACCGATATGTGTGGCATTTTGGCTCCGAAGAATCGATCGTTGCAACTGTGCTCGTTGTGGTCATACAAATTTGTGGAGGTCGGTATGGAACAAGACCAAATGGGTAAATTCAAGTCTGCTTGTAGTGGATATTTGAGGTTACATAGGGTAGCTCCTTCATAGCACTTCTAGAAGAGCTGGTCCCAACTTAGATCCTGGAACCAAGAGGGGCAGAGATAGAAGCTATTTCTGTCTTCGAATCTATGCGTTGATGACACCATTTAGTTGAAGATGATCCAATTGACCCTTGGTTTTACAGGGCTGATGGTTATTCGTTTGCAGTTTTTGGTTTGAAACTTCGGTGCTGTTCGGACTGCGTGGTTGGCATCCGAACTAAGTGGAATGAATGTATTGGGATTTAGTGGATTGGAACTAGTATTGTTTAAAATGTCCTTAAAAGTCTTGCTTCACCTTCATCTCAAAACAGAGCTTCGGTGATCGGTCTTATTAGTCATCGAAAATCGGAGATGTTTTCAGCAATTGGGGTTACGTACTGTACTACCGTTGTTTATATAGAAAGGACCCACAACTGGAAGGATAGACTCCGATAGATATACGAACTGTTCAACCGCTTGGAAAGTCTTGACTTTTAAAAATCCATTCTGCCGAACTTTTGCAAGTGAAGAACAATGGAAAACCAAGGAACTACACAGGCGGATCAGAGATAGATTTAGGAACACACGAGGAACAAAATGTACGCAGTTCGATTAGACTTCGTGTCCATAGTAGTATCATCCAAGACAAGGTTCCGGGAGTATTAAATGCAGCAAGTATGGTATCTATGATGGTCATACCTGGAGAGGAAGTGTATTCTTACAATCAAGTCCAAACTAGCAGCGAAACTATCTTGAAGAGTTTAACGTTCCTGATTATCTACTGAGTCCATAGTCACATTGATGGAAGAGGAAATGGGCTAGCTGGTGAACTTTGGTCTGGAATTGACCAAAATCTTCTCTCAGACATTTAGATGAAGTATTGAGAGCCAACAACATATCAAGGAAGCTCTGTCCACGATGGGATAGAGCCAGAACCAAAAAAACTTCCACAAAATGACAAGGGAAACCACTATCAATGTTGGTTGGTGCTTTCCTTGACTACAGTAGGGACTGAGGTGCTGAACGGGTACACAAGGATACATCTCTCTATCTAAGGGATTGTGCAAGCCTATGTATGTCATTTGATGCTGAATTCGAACTCCGAGGCACTAAACCAACTGTTGGGCATAACTTCGAGGTATTGATCGTCTACCTAGACCCTACTATCAACTCTACCGACGATGTAAGCAAAGTGTTTACAAAATTTTACTTGCAGGGCTTTGAAGTACATACTATCTGAAGTTTTACAATCTTTCCAGATTTCCGAGGACATGACGATTGTTGGAAACTTTATTCGACAACGACCAAACCAGGAACCACCTGGGATACGGTGAATCCACTCTCCACTCCTCAATCCACCTAACTAAGGACCTGTTCCCAAAACAAGTCCGAATGGCTTCAGTTCACTATCTTGTTGGTCTGCGATCAGGTAGCAAACGCAAAGGAGAACAATTTTGTATGCATCACTGGCTATCTACCTATGAACATGCCTTCATCGAGATGAAAGTGTAATTAAAAATGTACCACCAGCTACAATCTATCTCCATTATCTTAAGTAAATATCTCCAGCCTTGCATTCCACTACAAATGTATCTAATTTCCTCTCCGAATGCATTCTAATGCACACCTCAGGGGGGGAAATGAAATATCTCCCAAACAAATCTTAAGCTAGTCAACTGTAGATACTATCTTTCATTTTCTATCCGATTACCATCTTCAAAATGACTCTAACTGTTGTATTCATAATCTTGCAATAGACTTACAAAAAGTATCTTAACCTAGATACAGTAAATGCACCTGCTACCGCAAATGAATACCCTGTGGAGATGGGCACATCTGCAGCATCATCACAGTAACATGCTGTATTTTCCGGTATCTAATGTATCTAATGGCGCATTCACAAAAGTATCTGCACAATATTTGCATCCAAAGCGAAACCGGAAATCTATGCGCCTAGTGCGAGTACCAAACCAATGGTGCTGCCCATCCATCCGTAATAAAATGAATTTTAATCATTTAATCTGCTCCGGAGGATTCATAGATACATACATATGTGTGTATGGAGAGTTGATTTATTTTGTTGGAAATTTTCACCAGAGTGCACATAACAGATACAGATACAGAACGACCAACAGGCAAACACACAAAATCAATATCTGTTCACTGTGGGTTGTTGGCCTTTCTAGGTCATCTAGCGGGTTTTAGTTTTGTTTTTTTTTTTTTTTTGTTGGCCTTCTCTCTAATCCGGCATTTCCCCATTTTCTTTTCTCTTATTTACACCGCCATCACCTGCGCACATGGTGATGATGATCCACAGAATTACCTGCGAGACAAGAGTATCTCGATGTCGGGCATGGAGATGGTTTATTTTCGTTGCTGATTAGTTGTGTTTGTGTTAGGTGTGGCTTTGGCTTTGGCTGAAGGCGTGACGTGGAGATGGTCGATTTTTGGGTATTTACATCAATTATCTCATTAATTTGTTGTTTGTCGTACTCACGTGCTGACGACGGTGTGTTACATACATTGTAATTATCGGATCGGTGCGCTGCTGCTGCGGAGGTGTTCATTTCAATTTTAGATTAACTGTCGGCGGGACTACATTGTTGTGGTCACAACTAATCCACTTTAATTGCGTTTCTCTTGCTTTTGGCTTTATTGGCTTAATACGTTTAACGTTTACATTAGGATGTTAATTTGGAATTAAATTGGCTGTGGAGTTTGAATGGGCAGGGTGTAGGAGTGGGTTTATGGGCCCGGGGTACCATATGATTGTGCATTGATGAGGTCGTCGGCTTAATGAGTGGTTCCATTGAGAAGTTGATGCATATTCAGATGGTGATTATGGATAGTTGTCATCGCCTTGAGACATTTTTGAGGGGAGTTCGAAGGGCCCTACTATCTGCCATAGAGAAACAGACATACCTTGGTAGAGAGAACGATTCGCAAGGCTGAGTTTGGTCTAAGTTTGAAATAACTAAGCTTTAAGAACAAACTGGAACCACTTGAGCCAATAGAAGGTCCATTGTGATACCACTCTGGGAGAACTTGGAGCTTCAGTACATGCATAAACCACAGAGATCGTACAGTGCTACGTTTGAAAGAGTTCACTCTGAAGAAAACCGAAAAAGTGAAGGTTTGACAGAGGTACCCTATAGCTATGAGTTTATCATAAAGCACAGCTCTACCATGTACTTGATATCCCTACAAAACCTAATTCGAAGACCCTATTTCCTCTAAATGGTCCAAGAAATACTTTGCCAGATGTCTACTCCCTCTACTCCGAGCTAAGCTCTGGCATTTACAGACTACATGTAATGGTGTCCTCTTTAGAAGGCAGATCCAGAGGAAATCTCTATCGCTAATCTTAATCGTGACCTCCCTTGGCTTAACATAGTTCACAAGGGTTTGACATCCTACATATGTCCTCCTAAGTTGGACCATTTTATGGCAGTCATACTGCCGAACCTCTCGCGAATAGTCCTCCTAGCCACAAAGATCGGTAGTTTTACTGCTCTGACTGTGTTGCTTAGTGGAAACTCTGATCCTTTTTGGCCAAATTCGTCAGGTCTTTTTTTCCCTCAGTATCTTAGTTTCTACATACCCAGCATGGTTGTAACACAGTTCCTCGTACATAATGTCTTGAGCGGTGTGCTGCTGAAACTCCTTAAGCATTGTCTGTCCCATCTCAAGTAACTCTGATGATCATCAGGATCAACGGTCCATCTAGCTAAAGGCTCAATTGAATCACCCATGATGTTTGAACTCTCTATGTTCCCGGTCCGCCCGACATTTAGGGTTGATTGAGCAAGTCATCCTACTTAGCCACTTCAGGGACAACTAATCTCAATCACAGCCTACTTAGGATAGGTACAGGTTTCCCGGGTACCAGATGATTCCTCCCGTCAACCAAATATGTGGTATCACAAGGGACTCACAATTGACTCTCACCAAGATAGTTAAAATTGATAGCACGGTCTCTAGGCAATCCATACGACTCTGCCAGCATTTCAGATCCATTTCTCTCCTAGGAGCTACACAGTCACTGAACTCGAATCATGTCCCATTATGAACACCACATGCCAGTAATGATACAAAAACGTAATCACCACCATCCGGTAAGGAGCGCTAAGTTGCTTAACTAAGGCGAGCTACGGAATTTTGACTGTCGTTTCTGTGAGCTAAGATCCTAGGAGTGTGGATATCAAGGAGTGTCCACCATCAAGGGGGTATCACTTGCTTTCATGTGATTTTTTAACATTGAACTCACACTTCAATATCACCGACTCTACCAGAAGTATCACAATAGACCCCAAGCAAATGGGCGGAAAATGATTCTCTTCATTCACAGGAAAACAATTCCAAAGATCCAGCCCTTGAAACTCAACAGCACATTCCTCTAAATCTGAAATAAGGGCAAGGTAGTCCAACTAGTGTGTATATTTCGCCGTCAGCTGAGCTTGAGAAAAAACACGTCAGAAAGGATAAGCATGGCGAAGGAATGGACTCCCGTATATAGTTGAATTCGCTCACTTCTGCTCCCAAACTATGGCAGTGTGTTCTAAGCAGAAGCAGGAATTGCAGAAGCCACACCAGAACTATTAACTAAACTGAACTCAAGAATGATGATCATGAAGTCTTGTCGTGTCTTCAGAAAACTCTGGACAACATACGACAATGGCAATGGCTCTCCATGAAGATTATTACCGGCCACAGCTCCTGGCGGTCCAACAAAGTAGTATTCGACTAGACTCTGCCAAGATTGGGCGATATGGATATAGAAAAGAGCACATCTCACTTCCAAACCTATAAAGAACCAAGGAAAGATCCAAAGGTCTCAGGAAATACCACTCGGAAGACCTGGGCGATCTGTGAGTAATATCACCATCAGCCATCATGAGATTTATTACAATACAGGGGTTGTTCAGGGACATCAGTTTCCTAAAGCTGTAAGGAAACTTTTTTCCTTATTTAAGGTTCTTCACGAGAGGTATTCACAATCCATTCGTAATCTGAGTACTGACAGTACGTGCAGCAACCTCTTGTACCTACCTACCAATGACAGTCGATACCGTCTGCAAAATATCAGCTCAGCTACAAGCGATATCAGCCACGCAACTTTAAAAATCTCTGTCTTGTCGAACTCGTAGTGAGAGATTCTTGATTCGAGTTCCAGAAAATAAAGTTTTTGTTTTGGGTTACTGCCTCAACCAGTAGTAAATATCCATAGTGCAGTTGGCTGGTTAAGTCCAAGTGATGAAAACTGATTCTTTCAGTTCAAAGGATGTTTAACTAAAGAAGAATTCGTAGCAGATCTGGCACAGTGTAGACCTTAGTCTACTAAAGGTTTCGTTAAATCTGGCTTTGAAATATCTTTTTTAAGCTTTGCTTTCACATTCACAAGTGTGGTATCTCACCAGTCGAGGCGAGCGACTGTTAAGACAATCCTTTTTATTCCTTCCTGTCATAACCACAATGTCAATATCACTAACTAAATCTCAGACGCTCAGACTACATCATGTTCAATAGAACTGGTCCTAACATGGACTCCTGTGGTATGCCTCCGAACACTTTGTAATCTTTAAGACCACAGTTGCTGTCATGGTCTCTCATAAGATATGTTGGTAGTCTCAAACTTTTGGATGCATGTCAAGGGGTTATCACTGATCCGACCTTTTTGGAAGGTCTTCCTTACCACCCTTTCTAGAGGGGCTCATGTGCTACTGGGTACAAGTTTTATTTCCAATCGATACAGGTCTCGTTTGGTAGTTTGTTGTTCCCCTTCGTAAGGCCAATTCTCCTACCAATATCTCATCGAAGATTGGTACCAACTTATGTCTATACTAACACGTAGATTCTCTGAAGAAGCTGGCTAGTATATGAGATTTCCAGGTCTAGCATCACAACCTGCTAAAGTCTGTCTAAATTCCATTTTTCACAGAACATGTTACCAGTATCTCCAGCAATTCAAGGGGAAAATTGACAGACTTTTCGGGACATATCGTGGTGTAGTTCACTTCCTCTGGAACACGATATAAGAAAAGAACGTTTATTAGTCTTGAGTGTGAAGATCTCACTTGGTCGCCGGGCCTTGCTTTGTAATTCAAAGCTAGACAGCCGTGAAGATTCGCACTATCCTCGGTGCTTTCTAGAGCATAAACGGACTGTCTGGTTCTCCCAAGATCCAAGGCGTTTCATACGTTGTGAGAAAGAGGAAATAGACTGAAACGAGACTTCCTGAAAGAGTAGAATTTTTGGGGCATTTATCTGATCGTCCAACGCCCTACCACCGCTCTTCTCACCGGTCAGCGCATTTCCCTGTCCAGCAACGCATTCTGTATTCATTTCACGGTCACAAGTAACCATTTTTCCAAGAAGAAAATGTGTATCTGGGCCAACACGTTATGGCCTACGTTATCCATGCGGAATATAAAAGCTAAATTGTATTCCACCTAGGCAGAGGCCGTGTCATCTTCATCGTCATCCCATGCATTCTTCACGCAAAAAATATAATCGCAGAACGAAAAAAAAAAGAAAAAAAATTAATCTTCTTGTCATGCTTTGGAGCAATAGCAGTCGCGCAAGCCAACTCCCCAATTGCTTTCTACCAGCGTCAGTCGAACTTGACTCGTGATCGTCGCGTTTAATATAAATAAAGTAGGTTTCCGAATGACAATATGTGTGTACACGAGCAGATACATGTGTAGTCCGTCGCGCAGCGAAAAGAAACCAAAGGCACTCTGCCGTACGTACTTGCAGATACTTTAACTGGAAAGCATGACCAATATTGTATCTGAGTTGGTAGGTCATTGAGATAATTTTTTTTTCTGCTGTTTTCAGTTGGGAAAATGAGAAAATCCAGAAGAAAATAATGAAAACGATTAAAAAAATTACAAAAAAAAGCCAACCGGAGCAAAGTTGCGAATGTGCACCTATGCGCCCCAACTTCTTCTTAACATGGTCGTCATCGTCACACAATGGAAGCCTCGACCAGAAATATGATCTCTGGCAATGGAGGGGGCTGTGTACGGTTGTTTGAAATGAAACCATTTCACGGCTTTTATGTTCTGAAGCAGCAGCAGTTAACTTATTTTGATGCGCATTTTCTTTTACGGCCACGGAACTGGGTCAAGTTTTTTTTTTTTTTTTTTTTCTCATTTTTTTTTTGCAGTGGGCAAGTGCATTTTTGTGCAGAAGGTAAGGAATGCTATGGCTGTACAAAACAAAAGGAAGTTTAGTTGTGGAGGTGGAAACCTCAACATATGTAGGCTGGAGAGGTTATGGTTTGGCAGAGAAGATGCGTTTGTATGGCTATGTGGAAGCTAATGTAGATGGTAGGTGTTACCATTCAGTGTCGGATGTAGATGAAGCCACATTGAGGCCATAGGAGATCCACATTACTTCCATGCTACCAAAGAACTAATTAAATCTAATGAAGGTTTGTAGAAAGTCGGCGGTGAGATCAAGCCAGAGCAGAACTCCCAGGAAATCGAATGAAAAAAAGTTGAATGAAATCGCTTTACAATGCCCAAGTCGAGGTCTAAGAAACAAGCGTAGACTGGTGGTAAGGATGGGCTAAGTTCCTCTGCTATTTTCGATGGATATCCATGCCATGAACCTGACAGCAGGCATCAAAGAAGGATCTACCATCCCCCAAGCAGTTCAAGGTTTGAGTTGAAACTTCTGAGAGATATCGACTGGTTTACGTAGCTTAGATATAGGCTCCGGCTATCTAGAGCGAAAGAAGGAACTACTCTTAAGCAATTTGGCCTCTTGTGGGCTGGTATTGCAATTCTCTTTAGGGCAGAGCAGTTCAAGTGCTTATCTTCATCAAATAAGTCTCAACTTCATCTAAGTTTTGACGATTAAAGCCTCCTTTTCCTGGAGAAATATGTATACTCATCAAGGATTGTGCGAAGCTAGGCGAGCGACGCTAATTAGGATTAAGTGTTCGCTTACGAAACGAGGTAGTACGAAGGAAATCCACATAGGGAAGTCCTTCTTTAGTATAGAACTCAACTTCGACAGGACTTTTAGTACTGTTCTGAAGCAAATCTTGTTTATTAGATTTTCGAACGCTGGCTGCAGGCTGGTGGTAGACTGCTGCTATTATTACGCTAGATGGTCCGAAAAACTCCAAAGAGTAAGACCTAGATAGTGTATGTATTCAACCACTCCAGGTGACATTTGTAGAAGTCTACAAAATTCCAAGAAAAAGTAGTACAAACGTTATATGGATGTCATTCGTTTCGACCTCTCTCCGCATGTTAGAGGGATTTTTCTTTATAAAGCGGTGATGGTCAAAAGACCATAGAAAACAAACACTAACCCAGTTGTATGTATATCATTTCGAAACATTTCTACTTCTCCCTTCGGTGTTATTCTCCAAATAAGGACATCAAAGACCATTAACTCAATTAAATTCTTCAACACTGAATCTTTTCATATAATACCATCTTAGCCTAACTTCATCTTACCACGCACATATTTATGGGCATTCAACACCAAACACGTGACACTGCCATAACTTTGCGTCTTATTCCAGCACACAAAGTGGTGTAGTTCCCTCAACCAAAAAAGGCAAAAAAAAAAAAAAAACAACAAACCAACATAAACGAAAGACGAACAAACAGAAAAATAATCTTTAAAATTCTACTGACACAATTCTTGCAACGACAACAACGAAAAAAAAAAAACTAACCAAGTGTCACCAATATTTTCACGTTTATTGGTCTTTTCTCACCACCATCAGACCCAGGCTATAGCCATCTATCTATCTGTTAGCCTCATTTTGTGTAAAAGCAACACAAAACCCATAAAAACGTGATTGGAGTTGGTAAAGGAATAGAATTTAGATTGTGTTCACCTGTTGTCAAAGGAAACAAAAAACTATACATATATACATATGTATATAAACTTTCATTCAGCACTCACAAAAGAACCAATTCCTATTATGGAATGCTGTTTGAGGTTGCTCTTACCTTAGGTTTCGTTTCTTTTTTTTTTATTTTTTTCTTTGAGATGATTTCTCGTCCGAAGTCTGGAAATAGATAAAAGAGGAAAAATGACAAATTATCTAAATTATCAATTAAAATGTAGAAAAGTGGTAAAATTCGAGTAATCTCCTGTAAGTGACCACTAAAATGTGCCATAAACAGAAGAACTTGCCAGTTCGTAGATCAACTCTTTTGTTTCATAGCTCACTTCTTGCGATGAGTGCGTGTTTAGAATTCTGCTGCAAACTTACATGGATTTCACTTTCAAGCGCGTAGTGGCCTCTCTAATGGAAAATAAATAATAAACTCTACTGTCGTTGACGATGTCTTTTTTTTTGTTTTATTGCTCGACAGACAGACAGATGGTATGCAAAAAAAAAGGATGACTTTGTTAAGTACGTGTGGCTTGGTTTTTTTGTTTGGGGTTAGTGACCGTCAGATGGTGGAAAGAAAAAAAAGAACAAACACAATGCTGGTAGAACAATTTTTGCTTTTAGTTTTCATATTCGTTAGCATATGCAGGTAGTCTCGGTGACTCTTGTTTTAGTGGAGCAGTTAGAGTGGTGTTCCTCTATTAAAAGGGGGCGCGCGATGAGAATTTCCTTTTCTGCAAATTGGCTTTTGATAGAAATGTGGGGGTTCTTGGAAAGCATCAATATGTCTGTTTATGAGCAATTAAATTAGCACGCTACGTTGTGTAATGTGTGTGAACAAGTTTTTGTTTTTTTGTTTTGAGAATCTCTGCATGGTTCTTGGTAGAGTTAATGTCAGTCACGTTTCTGATGAAAGTGTGAATTCGGTTTATTCATGGGAGAAACTTTCTGAATTTAATGGATTCGAGAGGAAGAGAAGAATTCGGAGGTTATGTGGTGGGAAACTGAAATCAAAAGTTAAGGTCATGGTAGGTTAAGGTTGTCTCCAGGAAGGACTTATACTGAGGCACGTCAAGTGGAAACTATTCATTGAGCTAGCAAGTGCTTGCCATCAACAGTGATATTCATATGTAGATCACAGATATTGTATGAATAGTGTACCCTGTTGTCAGGAGGAGTCTACTGTGACAGGCCAGTGTAAGTGGCCTGCAGGGGCAGTCAGAAGTTCACTAAGCACTCGTGGATGCACTATTTCGTTACACATGTGGTCTTGGTGAGGGATGGTACGTAAATTTACCAAATTTTCTTTACTTGATTTTAACTGTCATCAAAACAGGCTCGATTCTGCCTGGTATTTGCCAGGGTTTGAAGTTTTCCACTGTCATCTGTTGCTGTCTATAACAATGAAGCAGTTTCACTTGAACCTACATATGCTCGGCCAGCTTCTCATTCAGATGCACATACTCTCCAAAGTGAGGTCGAGCTACTTTAATTTTCCAGGGAAATGGTTAGTTTTGCCGGAAATGGAGTTTTAAGTTCGCTTTCTTTGTGAAAGACCCCTTGGGGCTTACAGAGAGGCCTTTGCTGAAGCACCACTTTTGTACTCCAAGTGCGCAGAAGTCTCTTCTTTGTTGCACGACGAAATGAGTAAGTAATTTAGTCTTCCCAAGTACTGGGTGCCCGAGATTAGGGATTCATTCAAACACCAGAACAGTTAATAGTGGTACACTCTATGGCGGGATCCTTTCTCCACTCATAAGGTTCTTTGAAGTGAATGAGGTAAGACCTTCTTTTGCTAAAAAATGATCAATTTCTGTTCTAACTAGCCTTCTCTGCAAAAGAGGACAAACAAGAGAATATTGAACTTCTCAGCCATCTCCGAGAGGCGATGGGCTGTCAAGAACTACTTAAGACGTAATAAAAGTCAATTCCAAGCATTTGATGACTGCTTGGCTATCCCAAAAGATGCGGATATCTCTTCCTCCTGGAATATGTTGCAATAGATGATGGATAGATGGAAACAGAGCTTAAGCTGAAGACTGTGGAAGAAGTCACTTCCACCAACTCCGACCTTGGTTTTTGGGCCATCAGTGTAGAAGTGAATCGACTCTTCTTCTAGGAGTCCATCTGCCTTCCAGATTGATCTGTAAGGAATGGTGTAGTCCGTGGTTTGAATTCAAAACTGAAGGAAAGTCCAAATTCTTTCCTTGACCACTGTAGGGTAGCTTCAGAGTGACCGGCTGTTATTTACCTATGCGGATAGCCCCCTTATATAAGTCGTATACTGGACCTTACTCAACTAGTCGCGGTTCTAAGGCTGTTCACGGAAAAATCACCACAATTGCCAGTATCGGTCAAATAATCGAGATGTAGAGCCTCTGATTCATTCGAAGTTCTAGAGCCCATCTACTTTCAATAGCTTTTGTGCAGGGAAGAGTATTACAGTGGCTATCTTGACTCTTTCTTGAATGGTAGGGTTAGGACTCAAATATTTTGCTTTGCCAGAGAAAGCTAGGCTGACACTATTCACAGAGTGAGGGTCAACTGACTGACGGAGGCTTACATCCAAACCATACTGCAAGACTCATATATGACTTCAGAAATGACTTCAATCGTAAGTGGTTCTGCTGAACTCCAGATACAAGCCAAGTTCAGATGAAACTTGATGGAATTTAGTCCTAAAGAACAGCCAAAGTAGATGACAATCCTCGGATAGATTTGACCATTTACTGTCTTTATTCCAACAACAGCTTACTCGTTCCATCCAACCAGATCTAAACCACTGTAAATGCAAAAAATTACAATACTCTCCATCCTGCGATCCTAAAACGCTCCTTGGTAATAAATTTCATTGTTCTATTCCGATGCGCGCGCTCCTAACTTGCCCATAAATACATCCATACGTAGAGCGGTATGCCCGTCTACTGAATGCGATTTCTGTTAGCCCCTCCAAGTTCGATGAACCACTTTAATATCACATCTTACACTTTATCGTTGTTAGTGAAGCATTTCTAACTTGTTACCAAGCAAAACGAAAAAAAAAACGAATCCCCAGATCCGAAAAGTAGCAAACGGCCTGCAGAAGCAACTACACTACCCGACACTCTGGCAGCTAGAAACCAGGTTGTGTGTGCCTGCTTGCAGATACAAAGATCGTAACTTCTGCACTGTTTTGCTTCTTTTGGTCCCGCAAAATGGCTGTATGGCGTTCCTCGGATATCTATTGTATTCCATATTCCATCTCCTTCTCTTTTTCTTTTTTCTGCTTCTACGTTCGTTATTTCTTGTTTTCCTTGTTCTCTCTGGTTGACTAGGTTGTTACTGTCCCTGCTGGTAGTTTAGGTCGTTATTTCACTTTTCCCGGCTCCATCAGCACGAAGGTGGGTTGAGGTGGGTTAGGGGGCAACTCGTTGGTAATATGTCCACTAAGGAAAATTGCTACAAATGCATATCTTAAATGGTTTCGAGTACCACCGGAGGAACACATTTGAAAGAAGTCAGACCGAGATGGGAGTGCAAGACGAGGGGAAAAAATTGAAAATTCCAAGATCAAGGAAGCGGCACACTGCATTGCACGACTGGGAAAACAAAAAGTGGGTATACACTTCCACGTTCATGGAATATGATGGTCCAAGCCAAGGCTCTTGGCTTTGCGTTGAGGGTTCACTTCTAATCATGGAAGACACACGGATAAGTAAAATGTAGTCGGGGATAAAATTTAATGGAGTTATAAATAAATTGCGTGCAGCTGAGGAGGAGTGGGGATGGACAATGGTTTGAAGACGGTTTATGACATCTGACCAGGGAAAGTGTACTTTCTTTGAGTTGCACTGGGCGTAGGGGGTACCTCATCAAATTCGGACTTTGGATGGGTAGTCTGAGCTAAGTCAAGCTCAGAAGTTCAGTTTGATGTTGCAATCTCTCGAAGGCTTTCTCTGAAGACATACGAGAGGTCTAAGCCTGCTCAGTGTCCGGGTTCTTTGGAAAAGACCATGGTTGGTTAGTTGGTTTCTTTAGACTGGATCTCGATGAAGATGCACTTAGCCCCCTTAAAGGTCCATTATATAGCCGATGTGTAAGATGGGTGAATCTCTCTCCTACTCTGGGAACTATTTACTCCTTTGCATGAAAGACCTAATCTTAACCGTACAGGTGGTGTTGAGGTCCTATTGTAGCCTTTCTTCTTCAGACATCTGCAGAAGTTGTTGTAGAAAATCTCTCATCTTAGAGCATGTCTTCCTACAGTACAGTGACCGGTTAAGGTGCTGACTATCTTGGAGAGGGTTCTCCTCTTGTGGTTTAGGAGTCCGATGGACCTTGATTCATTTAGGGTCGGTCAGAGCAGTCTGGCAGTGTTGCTTTGGTCAAGTTGACCCCATCGATTATTGGCCACTCTTACTGTATCTGCTTTGATAAGACATTCAGTATAAGACGTTGGCGCCTCAATGTTGGTGATCTAAATCAGAGGAGAACCTTCTAGCCAATACGGCAGCCTCACGATTTCCTGGTGTGTTACATTGACCTGGTACCCAGCAAGGGGGTCCAACTATTTTGTTGAGAAATACTTGGCAGAGCTAAAGTTTAGAGGTTTGATTTCGAGACAAAAACAAAGTTGTTTGATGGTCACACCTCCAGTGAATGTCTGACAAACATCTGGGAGTACAACTGTCATGAAAGAAGCTTCTCAAACACAAGAAGTTGGCCTTCCGATACGACATGGAGCAGTGGAGTTCGTCTATTAGTGTGAGGAAACTAGACCTAAGGTCACGCAATGCAATTTTGTATCTAAATTTTGAGGAATGACTTGGTACAACTTTAAAAGTGGGCGTGGCATTGCAAGCATTTTGAATGATATATGACCAATTTGCAACCTGAAAACTGAACACCCTTTTCTTTTTTCAATGAAAACGCTTCCAAAAGTGGGCGTGGCACTATACAATGTTTCGATAAATTATAGAAAATTGCACTGTCTATACAGTTTATTACAAAAACGTTGACATTTCTAGGGAAATTATTTAAAAAAAAAAGAACACTTTTGAAGAAGTAGTTGCATGTGCAAGGGAAACGACTCAGCCCTTGCACAGCTTTGGATGCTAAGTATCTTTTAAAACAATTTTCAACTTTTTAGTAAAAAATTTGGGTCATCCATCTGTCCAATCTATGACGGGAAGGTGGAACTACAGTGGCAGTCGCAAAGTACTTTTCGATTTCTTAATTTTGATTGAATTGAATTTTCTCCACACTCTATGGAGCTCAATGTAACTAGTTAGGAAACTGTCTTCAAGCCTAGAACAAGACCTCTTGGTCTAAATGTAGGAAAGAATATCTTGAGAAGTGATCCCAAGTCATAAACCCTTAAATATTTAGCAATATGGCCTAAGAAGTCCAAGGAAGGTCACACAAACCTCGATGGTTCTAAAAATCCCAAAATGCAGTCCACAGAACGTACTCGATGGACACCGGTTTACATTCATTCGTTAGAGCTATCTTGTTAACATGGAATGAGGGGCAAAAGTAGAAGCTCTGGAAAGATCCATTAGCTTAACGAATGCCTATGCTATTGTATGGAGTCTAGAAGTATCCCCATTCAAGTTGAGCTGCGCAAGAAGAAGTAGAGTATACCACTTACTATTCCAGAGGTTCTTGAAATATGGATACCAAGATAGAATCAGGTCTTATCAGTCGAATAGGACTATGGATATAGCTCCACTTGATCTCAAAAACATAGAGATGTACCTTGGAATAGCCCTGGATAGTTGATTCAGTTGAAGCAATGAGCACAAGGATTTGAGTGCTTCAGACACTTTTCCTACACATCTTGTCCTTTAGTTTAGAATGTGTAGCACTAGATACCATCAGCAACAGACCAAAGTGTAATATGTTGCTAGATCTGGGCCTTAATAGGTATACATGTCAGTAGATAGAGTATAGTGTTCAACTAATTCTAAAGAAACCGTGGACCTTCCATGGATTTGTCAAAATGTCCATTGCACCAGAACAGATTCGCATGAAATATTGGCCCTTAGGGTGCTTCTCTGACATCAGATCCCCTCCTCCAGTACTTGGTGACCTTGCCTATTCGCCACCCAGATCTCGAACACAAACTCTAATTTACTGCTTCCATTGAAAGCTGCCCCACCTATCCCAAGCTGCCCTCAATCCCTCTCTGACATTTGATCTGGGAAGCAATTGGTATTCATTCAATCAAAATGCCCAAACAGAAACATCGTCCAGATTAGCAAAGCACAACCACTGCCAAAACAAACAAACCACAAACCATCGACAAGCCAACAAATTACCAATCCCCTCTGTCCTGCCCAGCATTCGGCATTGTTCCACTTCGATATCTCATTCCGACAAGAGCGAACAATACCACAGATTGTAACCCAAAACCGCTCCATTATCCATCGTTTGTTGTTATTTTTCTCAAAAAAAAAAAAAAAGAAAAGAAAAACAATTGCTTTGGCGATTCGTTTGGCTTATTAGGTGGAGTCAAGGCCTGGCCAGCCAGAGATACATCTTGCCCACGAGCTCCGGATTCCGTATATTAGTTATACAATAGCCAGGGAGCTCCTGCCAAGGAATTTTCTGGCAACAATGGATATTAGTTGATTGTGTATCTGGAGTCTGGAGTCTGGAGTCTGGTCGGATGTGTTTGGAGAAGAGAACTTAGCGGCATTGGGCTTCCCTTAATAGGCAGGCATTATTGTGGAATGTATTGTAATTAGTGGAACCTATGAGGGCGCACAAAGAATTTCGGTGTGTAGGTAGCTGGCTGGCGAAAAGAACATGTCACGATCGATGGTGAACGCTCTGCATAAGGAGAACGTGACCAGAATGCTTAAATGCGATCAGAGAGACGATCATGACATGGCGATCTGATGGAGATGGTGCACAGAGTTGGCTAAGTGGCTTTGGAGGATGTAATCCTCGAACCAAGTTCTTGTTTGTCGCTATCAGTTGTGCGGGGGTGACATTAGTGATGCTATCATCGTTTCAGGAATCAGTAAGTGGTAAGGCGATGAGAGTGAGAGTTCAACTTTGGAATCACAGTTGGCTTTGAACATAGACATTGGAAACCATGAGACAGTGAAGCCTTCAAGTCGATCGTGTCGTACTCTGATTGATCAGGGAAAATGGTGAGCAAACAGTCAAGTTCATCCTTTTTACGAAACCATTTAAACTCTGACTCTGAAAATACCATAACTCTAAGGAGACAGACAGAAATCTAAAAGAATCCTTTGAGGAATATTACATCCTCTAAACGTACTCTGCAAATGCAACTTCCAGTGATGTATAAAGCCATTAGAATAGCGCCAACTTCTGGACACAATATGACAGGTATTCCCAACAACTCTATCTTTAGAAAAGGTTCGAATAGGGACGCTAGCTGGTCAAACATTTATGCGACTACTGTGTGACTTATACTCCGAACTCAGCTTAAGTTAGAGACAGAGTGAGTACTCTGAAAAATATTGAAGGATTCAGTAACTTCCTGATATGTTTTTGCAGGATCTGTTAACTGTCGAATCCTCCCGAGAAGCGTTATCTTGTCGATGATACTGGTTATCACGTTGGGCATAATCTGAGACACTATGGGGTCCCAGGACACAGATTTAGCTGAGAAATCTAAAAAGCTGTACTTAATGCTCATAGATTCCCCGACTTTTTAAAAGACAGGATTCCTTGGAACTAATGTTGTCTTATTGTATAGCAAGCTATGGTATTACCGCATATTTCACTGTACAATCGTATACAATTGATTTCCAGGCTTTGAAAGAGGTTCTGTATGGTAGCTAATGTAGGTTCATCTTGGTCACGCAGTGAGGAGGTTTGAAAGCTTAAAACCTCACGATCTGGGATCTAGAATCTGGGAATCGTAGCTTGGTGAATCGATTTAAGGATTACGCGCATACTAAAGGTCCTAAGCCTAACACGAAACTATCAAGCTTAAGCCTCTGATTTGCCAGCTGGTTGTTATGAAGAAGTTTTGGGACATACTCGTACTCTACTGTCCTCATCCATATTCCAACCACAGGTCTGGATCTTGAACTGGGCTTGATGATAAGGATGATTCCGATGATTTGGAATCCATAGGTAGGATTACCATAAGTGTCGAATCTGCTCCTCTGTAATCTAAATCCAAAAATGGAGTGACGTGACAATGGTAACTAAACTTCAGAAGCTGCAGAGGTTTGGCTGCACCGTCTCCTGTTTCAGGTGGCATGTGTAACCCCTAGAAGCCGTCGTTGGGCTTACACGTCTGCAGATCTTCTTTAGGAAAACGGTGGCTTGATGCGCTATTGAGTTGGGACTAAAGTACAAGTGTTAACTGGCAACCTTGTGGGACATCTGCAAAATTCATGACTCATTTCCAAAACCGGATATGCCTGGAGTTATTCCCGGTCTAATGGTGTTTCAGCATTGAAACTGGTGTCTTTGAATCCAACACCATAGTCTCGATACCTATGGCAATGTATCCCACTGTTTTCCAGGCCGAACATCATGCCATTGAGATGTGCGCTAGGTTTGACCTTAGTAAAGGTAAGAGGAGCGCTTAAAGGGCTGTCGTACAGGTTCGTGGACTCTATATGGGTAGAGAAGCCCTACAAACTCGTAGGAATTATCTGGTCATCAAGGAATCAAAGAATTGCAGGCAACAAATCAGCAGATGAACTAGCTAGAACTGACTCCGAATCTGGTTTCATCGCAAAGCAAGTGAAAGCAAGCCTCACGTACCACGAACCATTACATTCTCTTTCAAATGAAGAGCCTCATGGTGATACTAACTAAGCAAGATGCGGAACTGCATCAAGAGAACACGCTTTGGTTTACAACACGACCAACAACGACCCATTGTCCTTGAAATCAGCCAGTGAATCAATCACTTGATTAGAAGCTGTCCATTAAATTGGATAAAGGAATTGTCTTGGACTCCATTTTGTTTCCTTGGATTTAACGATGACTGACAAATCGATTTCACCTCATTAATACGTGCATCTCTCCCATCACTGACAGGTGCATCATCGATTTATTTCAAAAGATACTGCAATGCCTGTGTCTATGGAAGCCTTCTCGGAAGACTTGTTAGGAAATGGGCACCGATGACGATATCGGTGCTAATGATTGGCTTTCTGTTACTGAGTCTCTGTGCCAGAGAGTCTTTCGCTCTGTCGTACTGCAGCGGGCTACCATTGTTAAAATTACAAAATGATTGAACCAAGAAAACAGAAAGACCGGGCTGGTAATTACTTTTGTAATTAGTGGCATTTTAATAGATGGCTAAGAGAGGAAAAATCGGTATTTTGTTGGTTTTTTTCTTCTGCTTTCCTGAGACTCGAAACGATCTCGAGTGGACGTGTGGTGTAATTATGGTCTTAACTCGTTCTTGAGGTACTCAATGGAATGTTATCTGAGATTTACTTTCTATTTATATTTTTTTTTATGAGTTTTTTGTTGGTTTGTTTATGTTTTTTCATTGTAAGCTGGGTTGGAGGCTTTGTGGGGGGAATTAGCCTGGATTTGACGTGGAAGTAATTGAGGACGAGGATGGCATTATATTTCGACAAATATTGTCCATTAAATACACAGTCTGTCCGCAGAGCGAATCCAGGGATCATTACTTGGGTGGAGTCCAAGACTGCAACTCATTGGATTATGTTGCTGAGTTTTTGTATCTTCCTTCAGTGTAGAGGAACGCATCCTTCCTCCTCTGGAACTAGACAGTGGTCATTGCTTATGGTTGGGTCCTCTATTCATTAGCAAGATCTCAGCTTTGTGTATTAATAGCCATGACTTGGCTTTCTTGTAAACTAAAAACAAAAGAGACAGCACACATCCTCCTCCTCGAGACTGGTAAGTGAATTCGCAAAGGAGGAAGAACTTAAAGCTGGAAGATGACTTTGCAAAGCAGACACAAGGATTTGTGAAGTCAATGGTGTCTTCTAGCCTAGAATGCATTTCTGCGATGAGAAGCACTCAGCACATCATGATCCAAGCTAAAGTAGAACAACAGATAGAGGTGCCTCTTAAGCCCAACACAGTGAGATGCTTAGCCAAAGGAAATTCTCCCATAGGATCACCGAGAATGCACTTCTGTGAGAAAGAACTTACAGACATCAACATCGAAAATCTGCCATCTGATCCAAGCAAAAGCAGGACAATAGCAGAGGACTGGATCGTAGACAGAGGTGTCACTTGAGCCTAACATACCAGGATGCTAAAGGAAAGGAAAGTGTTCCGTAACAACGTCAATAGGTTACAGACTACAGTCTTTTCTGGTGAGACACAGCAAGACTGCTGCTGCTTTCTTAGAGACGTGAGGGAGAATACCCATGGTCTACCTGCATCCTGGAGTGTCATGCCATACACCATTGTATTTCTAAGAGATCCAGTTGTGGACCCAACTCATTTTCAAGTCATGAGAAATAATCCTCCAAACCTTGTTTAGCAATTTAAATCGGAGATCTCATTCCCCCAATCCTAGTGTGACCTGGAACCCCGACAAGAGTCAACAAGTTCAACATTGCGACTGAATTCAAGGAGTTTTTGCATACTCGAGTTATTTGGGAAGTTCAGGGTTGTACAAAGCCTTAAGCGCGGCTTGACTGTAGATACAGACACAGATACTCCAACCACTCACCCATTAAGATCGCATAGTGTCTATGTCTAGTGGTGTCGGTCTCCACGAAGATATCATCTCGGAAGATTCGACTACAGCCCAATCCATGCTCAGAGTCTGACTGAAGTCAGTCTTGAAAGCACGAAAAATTGACTCTAAATGTGGAGCCGAAGTTCCAGTGTCATTGCATTACAAGGCATATCCACGGAACTAGGGCTGAAACGCCAGTGGGGACAATACCACAACCTGGTCTAAGCCTGTGAATTGCTTTGATACTACAACCCATGGTAAAAATATCGAGGAGGGGTAAATCCAGCAGAACTGAGCATTCCCATGGAGTCGAGACAAGGTGTTCTTTGGTGTCTTTTAGTGCAGAAGATAGTACGCGAAACCTTTCTTCACCAAACAACGCAGAAGCTTCGGACTTAGAAAACCATTGCCTTATCCAGCGAATGCTGATTTGGACGTATTCTCTGATCGTTTGGTCTCTACAGCAAGATTCGGTTCTCTTTGCTGTTTGATTCTGAGTGCAAAGCAGAGAACTCAGCACTAGTAGCCAGTTCACAAGAGAATAAGAGGTTTTCTAGTATAATTCTTGGTTCTTCAACTGTATCAGGTTCACTGAGTATCTTTAACTCGATATTATGGCCCGATTGTCTTCATATTTGTGCACAACCTACACGACATTATCGGCTTTGAATTTTCCTTAGAATAAGTCCGGCAAACTAACAACATTTTTGGCCACAGCGTCAGTTGTGCCTCAGTGTTTTGAAGCCTTTAACAGGTTATCACTTGTTCAACCAATTAGCCAGTGTCAACGCTGTCAAAGATATGTGTAACATTTGGAGAGACATCAACCAAAATTGGAATACTCTGTCCCAGAACGGAGTACACACGCCAGTTCCAATTAGCGTCTCCAACGATCTTATCACGGCTTCTGAGCGAAGCAGAATAAGGTCAACACCATACGCCATGTGTGTACCTAACACCTTCGCATAGGCAGGTTCCGAAAAAAAAAAAAAAAAATATCCACTTGTTTGCCTTTCTCTTGCCAAAGATATTCGTGGATGTTGCCAACCCCCAGATTTGGATAGCCTGCCTCTCTCCATATAGCCAATGGAGGTACGGTTCACACTCTGCAGAAACCGATATCCTCAGAGTACCACGATCTTTACCAAAAAAATTTGCATCTTCATGAAAGAGAAACAAATTATTTAGGTTATTGCAACTTTTACCTTTGTTATTACCACGCACACACCAACCACTACAGGTACAACGTTTGAGGTTGGCAGCGAGTATAAAGGCCAGGGAATGAAAGTTTTGTTTGTGCCGCACATGCTGCGCTGGTGTGTCTCGATGCTCTTGGTTAACAATTACACTCGATGTAGGTTAGTTTTACCGGTTTGTTGTACGAGCACAGTATGCACCATCGTCGGACAGGTAACGTTTAAGATATTAGTTTTCTTTTGCTGTAAATAACTCTGCAGAGATGCTGATAGATTTGTAGTTTGGTTGGACAAGTGGCAGAGGAACTAAGCGTTATCCATTGGAATGTCCTACGAGTGAAGTTGAAGCATGGGTTGGATATGAATTGCAACAGATACGGAGTGGTTAGATATTAAGTAATTGCCATGCACTAGTGCAGTATCCGGACTGACGGGCAAGTCCTGGTGCCTTAAAGGCAACAACAGGATTCTGGGTCTTGTTTAAAACGGCATTGAATGCTGGAGGTGAATGGTACTATCATGCATAAGATTGTCCAGCTCTTGTGGATGCATGCACCATCTAACTGATATGTAGAAGTGTCCAAGGAAAGAACGAAGGAATATGGAAGGTTTCTGCAGGAAGATTTTATGGGCTGTAGATCTTTGAGGAGTCTCTGAGGAACATACCTGTTTTGCAAGATATCACTAAAGCAATGACTTCCCTGAGCTTGTCCACGTCCTTAGAGAAATACATTTAAGTCCAGTTGAACCACTAAGAGTTCAACTAACAAGTTGGCACCTATTCCAGGCACTGTTTACTTTTGATGACTTTAGTTTGGTCATTTGCTTCGTCTTGAATGAAGGAATTCAGTGTAGTTAGGTCCACTAGAACTATTCTTTTCTTTAGCTGGGATTAAGAGTCACAGAGCATGGAAATATTTCAGCTTGAACGACTTAACCTAGAGTAATCCTTCATTTTTCCGATGAGGCATGTAGGAATTGTGACAGCCTTAACCAGGCCATACTCCGCGTATGAATGACTTCTAAGGACTTCAAAAATGGATCTCCTTAAAGCAATGTAACTGCAGATAAGTCAGTGGGGCATTGGTGCCAACTCCATTCTATGTTTGTGATTCAAAAGCCATATCAAAATCCGGCGAGATTCTGGTTCAAAATATTGTCCTTAGAATTGGAAAAACAGTTTGTAGAGAAAGGAATTTCCAATGGGAATGTGACCCTTGACAGGGCTGCACAATACGGCTTTTATATTTTTGGTTCCAAATGCGAATAGGGCTGAGGGCAGCATGATGGTTAACCACTGTTGTGAACTTAGTTCAAACGTCTACTCTCTGTCGAACCAGGTCTACAGACTGCCTGTGTTGACGTACAGATGTCCAAAGACGTTATAGATGTCTCTAAATCAGTTCTAAAGTTAGGCACTAGGTATACAAATTTCGAATGACGCTCTTGGTATTTTGACAGTGTAATGGTGCTATAAGCAGGTCAGGGATTTTCTCAAGAAAAATGTTCACCGAATCCGTGTGGGTGTACATGGATCATTCCTAGTTTATGCGTGAAATTGTGACTTTAACTGGACCTGTTTCTAGATGATGCCGTGTACTCTTTGACTTCTGATTTTATCAATATTCGTATTCTACAGACACTTTTTGACACTAATGGATCCATCAGCTGTGAAATGACAGAGTGTGAGTCGGAAATGGGTTCTAATCGACCTTTCAAGACCGAACCTTGCATTCTCTCAGGACATGACATTAGGCATCTGTCTGTCTGTTCTAAGCTAAGAAGAAGAGTTGAAGTAAGTGTCAATGTCACTGCAGTCAGTCTGCACTTAAGGGTTTACTCACTGAATGCTGCCATCACAGAGAATCCACTTCTCTTGTGAAATAATTAGCTAGACATACCTCAGACAATAATTGGATTTGTTGCGTCCTTCGTAAGAGTGATTTGGACTGCAGACAGATTAAGTACATGATCCTGGATGTCTGAACAAAAATGGAACAAAAGGCTAAAAATGCTGTGAGTAAGGTCACTGATAGCTTCTGCTATGCATCTCCATGTACTAAGTTTAGGAACATTTCCTTGGTTTCTGTCCTGCCAGTCCTTATGTACGTCAAGTGTTAAACTAAGCTCTAAAGCTGTCAAAGGAAATTCCAGTAAAATGAGTGTAACTTCCTGAGTACTATGCTTTTACGGAACTTTTCTTTTCTAAAAGGTTGGATGTGGTTGATGTTTTCAAACAAAACGGTCAGGTGTTCCAGATGGCCATTAAGCCATTAGAACAGTTTTCAGTACAAATTTTGAAAAAAGGAGGTTTTGATGTTGGATAGTCAATGTGTTCCAAGAACTCGAATTTGACTATCCAGTCCAGGGTCTAGAATCTAGTGAAAGATGAAGATTAGTAGATGGACAGACGAATGTCCAGGCAGGTGATCAGATGAATGTGGCTTACATAATACAGATTCACATATACGTATGGATTTGTGCAAGATGTAACAAGTACAAGAGACAGATAGGACCACGCTGAGCTTGAGCTTAAGCTTTTTTTCACGAATCAGGCTTGGACATATCTGGCATTAACTGAAATAAGAACAAAGCTAACACAAGTCAAATTTTGGTGTCAGACTAGGTCTTCTCCAGTTCATTAGAAACAATTGTCATCAGCAGTTCCTTGGTATGAACAAAAGTGAGTAACTTAAATTTAACCAAGGAGCCTTCAAATTGTGGCTAAATTACTATATCTAACATTCAACTACAGTGGTTCTTCAATTTTGAACAGAAAGAACGTCTGAACGTTTCTTGAAAGTTTGCTATGTGTTCTAGCAGCTCCGACAGTATATTTCCTTCTGACCATCTCTATGGGCTGTTACAAAAGCATATCCTGACTAGACTCGGAAATTACTAGGCTTACCTAGAATGCTTCGAGATGACCAACAACTGAGGACATTGCTTACTGAAAATTCTGGTTCGTGGCAATGAGGAATCAAGTCTCCATTCTAGGTCCTCTTGCTTTGATTAGCTGAACATCTTTAACGTAACAGGGTATCAGAGTATAGAATTCGTGTGTTAAGAGAGAGTTCATATAGTACATTGTGTCGGATTAGGCTTTTCGAAGGATGTTCCAGTTCAAATCGGGTAAGTGCCTTGAAGTAAAGTCAAGGAAGGGGTTCATAAAGAGTTTTTCAATAAGGACATAACAATTTTGTACTTAAATAAAAGACAAAATAATTGAGATATCGCCCTGAAATTTATATTCCTAGTGTAGTATGTATTCTATATTTAAATATAAAACTAAATTTTGTTTATATGACGACCGTTAAATCGGATGACAGAGGTGGCCATTTCTCGAGACTACACTATTACCGAACGTCCTCAATAGATCAATTGGTGGAGCAACTGTGTGTCATGTGACACCATTTTGATGTCAAATCCATCCAATTCTGGTCAAAAATAGTTTTTCGATACGAGAAGATCAAGATCTTCACTCACAACTCACCACAATGTGGATTGAAATATTTCCAATCCCTGTGAACGGCGTGCAATCAACCGATGTGGTTCCTTTTGAACTGAACCATGTACGGCTGGAATAGTTTCGGCACATCGCCACCGACCGTTATCTCACTAATACGAAAATGTTTAATACGAAATATCCTGACTTGAATTTGTCCACTATACTACGCACAGTCCATCTGGTACGTCGATAATTACGACCGAAAATCGGTTAAGTGCTCCTAAAGTGGCACCCACCGACTCAGAACTTTGGTAGTAATTTACACTGAGTTCTGCTCGTCACTTGTTTGTGAACCTTAACATAACCAAAATGTAAACTTTCCTTGACGTTTTCATATTAACAATTTATAAAAAAACTTTAAGGATGCATTTTGTGTTGAAATACAAAATTGTTATGTCCCTATTGAAAAACCCCTCATAATCTGTCGTCGCTTTTAAGAGGATGTGTGGACGCTACTCCACTCGTTGGTTTGCCACTGAATAAACTTCCAAGAGCAGTATATATTCTAGGAGTCATGTTACTTGGTAAACCAAGGCTAAGTCCGACCATCAAACCAAGTGATTAGCTTGGAACAGCTTTGCTATGACGAACACCAACCTTGTGACCTATTAGGGACTGAGTTGAGGTTGAAAGTGGAATGCATCTATAGACGATTTCCCAGTTTATGTAGAGTCTTCTCTCTCTTTATTCCAAAATTTTGATAAATGAGGACACTATCTCGAAGGCGGCATCTCAGTTTCTTTCCCACTCAACCGTAATGACCGTTTCGTCGCTTCTCGCTTGGATCCTCCTCAATCGGATTCCCTGAAAATAAACTCTCTGATCCTTCAAGGTCTGATAGCATCACCGGCGTCCAGTGCTGTTTCATTATGCGCTATCTCCGATCAAAAAGGGAACACGGCAGCAAGTGCTCTTAGTGACCTATTACGTGGAAATACACAAGGGTGACTGAGAAGGTGTTCAGCCCAAGGAATACCCACTCAGACAGATAGACGGATCCGCTTAGCTGGTCACATTAAACAGGCATCTCACGTCCGCACACAGATTGGAAGCAGAATGACCAGTCGAAATCAAATTGTCGCCCTTTTCACGTACCTCGGTTCGTTTAGGGAGCCAGGATCAATAAAGTACACAATTTATGACCGCATCTCCGGACTTGGAACGCGCACTGGATACCAACCGATCAAAAGTGTCACCAACAAGTGAACGTGTGGAATGCTAATCACACGCTGGAGGTACGCCTTGTAATGGAGAAGGAAGTAGATGATGGTTGGATGGGACTATATCGGTCGTAATGACATGTCCCTCGATTCGATTAGGTAGTGGCTCCCATGCCATATTCACCACCACTAGGTCAAAGGCCCATCTCCATGTCCATGTCTCATTATCATCTTCGAGTTGCTTCCTGCAAGCAAAGACTACCCATCCATGGACATGGACATGATCACAGTACTTCTCTCTCATAAACCACTGTATCTCTGCATCTGCTGTCTTATTTCCAAAACAACAAACCATTCCGAGTACACCACATCCATGCTGAGCCAGGCAACAAAGCCAGAACAAAAAGCTGATACCTCCAACAGAACTTGTTTAAATTAACCGCTTTATCGATCGATTGGACACAGTAATGGCGCGCAGTATATTCCCATTCTCATTTACCATTTCTGGTCATTAGAAATCCACAATTTATACACCAAGGAGCCTTCGCTGCTGTGGGCTGGTTGGTACCGCTTTTTATTTTCCCGTTTTTTTCCTCATCTCTCCACTTCTGGTTTTCAGTTGTTCTCCCATCGGCACGGCGCTACTCGAAGGGGAAGGAATAGAACCTCGATCGAGAACCAAATTGAGCAGCAAAGCAATCATGAATGACCAAATGGAATAGGCGAGCTCTAGCGGTGTGGATAGCCACCCTAGGAGTACACCGAACCAACAGAACCAAAACCTGAACTTGTTTTCCTTTTAATCGACTAACTGTTCAGCATTTAGAATTTCTTCGCAGATACACACAGGAGAGTATGCTGTGCACAGGATTCTGGAAAGGAGAATGCGGTCTTTCATCTCCTCGATGACGACGACAGTCTTTTTCAGGATCATAACAGTGCAGCTAGTCGCTTTCCTATTTTCGCTGTCAAGCTCTTCTTCTGAATGACTCTTGGTTAGATAATCGGGCTTAGAGACACGCTGCGATCGCATGAAATGTGTCAGATGGAACAAAGACACAACACCAGCACTAGCACCATCACCACCAGCGCCGAAGAGTGTCATCACACGCGATTCCGGTAAAGGAAAGTATACACTCGGAACCGTTTGGCGCGTTCGCTAGACAATAAACTGTCGCAAGATTATGGTGCACGCCATGGCGGCATATGGCAATAATTTTGCGCCATCTTTGGGTGGCAGGCGAAACAGGTTTGGTCTCCTCTGCCATGGGATGGGGTTTCGCTTCGCTTTTGGGTTTGGGTTTGCGAATATGCGTGCGCGTGTGGACGGGCTGATGAAATTGGACACCGACAGTTCCGAGAATTATGAAACCATAGCGTGCACACGACGACGCGAGGACCGACGCGACGTGGTGAAGCGCGGCGGGTTTGGCGGAACTGGTGTGGCCAGGAGTGTGAATTACTTAAGTCGAATGTGGTATGTGTAGCTGTTATGGTTACATCAGATGGCATTAGAGTAATGACCCCTAAGATGGAAACTGGATTGATTGCTGCAACACTTGGTGACAGTCAAGAGACGGTGCGCATGAAGATCCTGTGTCTGCTGATAGGAAAGTAACGTCGTGTCAGGTTAAAAGTTGGGTTCGTAATGCGGGAGGGTTGAAACCAGTTTTGTGGTTTAAGCACGAATACTTGGTTAGACCGGGCTGCATTGCCGATAGGCTCTAGTTATAGGTTGTGGTGTGCAAATCTGGCTTTAACACTTCAGAGGATAGAATTAATCAGAGGTGATAACAACCGGAGTAGTCAGACAGACAAACTACAGAACCAGCCAGCAGTGGCATGCTAATGGGTTCACGTGGAAACATTTTTGGTGAAGAGACACGGAGAAGTCCACAAAAACTGGAATTTTTTAACGTAGGTACACCTTGGGGGATAGTTGCAGCAGGATAAGAGGACGGGATAACCAAAAGCTGGGAAGTAGTTGCAGCTTCCGACAATATTGGGAGAAATATTGTCATGGATTCCTTCTAGTTTTGGTTACGGATCGTCTAAGAGGCAAAAGTCAAACAATCATGTTCTATGAGACGGTATCGCTCAGAGGTCTTTAATGAAATTTCTGAAGCAAGCCATGTAAGAGGCACATGGAAAGATGCTAAGTAAGGAAGAGTGTTTCTTTTTTAAGAGGATGAGATGATTTTTTTAAGAACTTTGACTTGACTCCTAGACTAAACCGATGACGCTTAGCTTAAGACACCACAGATTTAAAAAAGAGGATAGAAGGTGGCTCGTCATGAACCAATCTGCCTAAAAGGCATAAAAAGTCTGACAGTTAAAGATCAGGGAAAACAGTATGACATGCAAGGCTGTCAGTTAAAATCGTATCTTGACGAAACAGCAACATATTTATAGAAAAAGATGGGTATAGGACGTTCAGATACATCACAAGAGGGTCTGGATAGATCACACTTTTCGAGAGGTCCTCGAATGTACCGACATTTTGCCCAAAAGTAGGAACAACTCGCTTACTCCTCCTGGTAATGGATTCCACGTACACATGTTGTAGTTTTAGTCAGACGTATTTTAGTTGCCCAAAGAGTTTGGAACCCGTCCAACAGCTTTCGCTGCACCAGTCTTGAAAATTTCCTAAGGAAGATTGTTCATTCCGAAGGATTCAAAAATAATTAATTTTTTAAAAAAACTCTCCTCTTAACATTTCTTAAGGAAGATGAACAAGAAATACTGGAGCGATGTACCCACAGTTTGTATGCTCAGCAATATGGGTTGGAAATTGCGAAAGTTATAGTTCACGGGCAGATGAGTTCCATAACAGAGCAGCTACTGTGAGACGATACATAAGAGGTTGAAAGCTGCAATCGCAACAGACCTCCAGACTGTTTGGCGAACGGGTATCCCAAAAATCTGTCTACTACTTCTTTGGCATCAGCATCAAGTGCCAAAGACCAGTGGGAACGCTGCCAATATGCCATTAGAAGTACAACCAACCATCACTAAGGAAGCACTGGTTTGTTGAGGTCTACCACTAAGTACATGCGGCTAACAAAGAGGCATGCAAAGCTGTACTGCAAAGAATGACGACCATGTAGATGAGATGGTATCTACTGATCGAAGGTATGGAGGAATTATACGCCAGGAACAATGTACGGAAATTTTATCAAAAGAACTTGACACGTTTTTGACACAAAATCCATACAGAAATCTGTAGAGATGAGGAAGGAAACCGCCTGCTAGAGTCATAGTCGAATGTGGATGAAGTTCTTCCCCAGACTGTATAACGATGACGATGACCAACATCGAATTACCAGGCAGAATGAACTATTCAACATATCCGTTGATAGCTAAACCTTCCGTTCAATTAATTAAAGCGAACTGAGAGTAGCAATATTTAGGCTTGGATTCCAAAAGACTACTGGTCCTGATAGCTTACTGGCCGAGTTGTTCAAAGCCGCTGGAACAAACCAAGCCATCTCAAAAAATTTTCTCAGATGAATGTACGTCTGATGATTGGAACATCAGCCTCGTTTGCAGAGGTACTGGTACTGGTCTCCTTAACATTACACACAAGATCCTATTTGTCATATTGTGTGAACGCTTAAAACAATCCTCTTGGTGCCCCTCTATCAGTGTAGTTTCAGGTCAGGAAAGTCCACAGTCAATCAAAAAAAAAAGAAACCCAAGAAGTCCAAATCGATACACATCACCTTTTTATGGTTTTTGAGGTCACACTGGACAGTGTCTATGGAGACGAGCTATACAGAGCCATGTCTAATTTTGTCATGTCTCTGCAGAGCTCATTCGTCTGTGCAGAATGACGATGAAGAATGCTCCTGACTTAGACAAGGTGTCTGTCATGTGATTATTTCAACATCATGGTAGGAAGGATTGGCCTCACAAGTCACCATGGGATGGATAATCTTTCAAAAATCTCTGCACTTACTAGGTTGTGCCGACAATATCGACATTATTTGGAGAACACAGTGTGTTGTAAACGGTGTGATTGCTAGGATTGAAACGGAAAATGGCTCTTATGCCAAATAATGGCGAGACTCTTTCCTGTCACCAAGAAGGAACAACACCAGTAAGGGACCTTATGTACCTTGGCTTAGCTTTCAATGCTGACAACAGCACCTCAGTGGAAATAAGACGAAAAATAACTCTTGGTAATCGCTCTTTCTTAGAGATCAGGAGCCCTTTCCAATGAGATTCTGTATAGCACCATCAACATCTACTATTTCTCTATGGCGCTGAAGCTAGACTCCATCTAAACGAAATGAAGGAATCCTCGGCCGTTTCAAAAGGATATCATATTCTGTTTCATTTGCTTTGACGAGGTTTGAAGGTGAAGATTCGAGGAAGAATTTAAGACCTGTACAGCGACACCGACCTATTCGCAATGGCTAGGATTCGTTAAGGGAATGGACACCAGAAGTTCGGCCCCCATAGTCGTCCCACAAGCAGAAGGGAACCTTAAATCGCAGGGAGTGGGCGCTGCGTTAACTGGAGAGGCTCCTTGTTGTGGTCCAGGTTTACTACTAATCCAAGCCTCTAACTGGTCTAGGGTTGACCATAATCCACTCTGTGGAGAGTAGTTCCATGTCATCAAACAGCGAAAAGAATTGGTCCTCTCAAGCAAACAAAGTTTGTATAATGGGTTTGGTAGCTGGTAGCTTCAATATGAAGGTCATGCTTCCATTTGACTGGCAAAATACCTACTTTTCGGTAACTTATCCAAAATATAGTCCAGTCGCTTACATACATCAGTCGCTAGTCATTAGTTGAGTTGCTTACCTAGAAAGAAACAGAAAAGGGGTCCATCAGTATGCATTCAAGACTTTTTTTTTTTGTAAAAAATAAGAGTCTGTACTGGCTTAGGATGGCTTTCCCACACTGCAGCACCCTGCTCAAAGGAATACATTCGATACTGGTTGTATCATCTCCCTTTCATTATACGAGCTGACCCGCAATTAGTTTTATTCCAACTCAGTTCCAGACCAAGCCCTTGCGCCCGCAATCGAAAAGACTCCCAGGCTACCATTGACAAAGACGTATGCCCTCGTCCAACCTGTCCAAACTAATGAATGACTGTTAACCATTCTCCCAGCATAAGTACCCTAAGCCATCTGTAGTCACAGTAGACGACATGATTAGGTGCTTTGGTGCCATGCACACAAGGCGCATGCATCCGCCAGATAAAGATTAGTTGGCAGATAAGTTAAGCTAATCCCTCTTTGTTGGCTTGCAGCACCAGCAGCAGCAGCAGCCCACAGTATTTCTGCTGTTCATCTTCGTCTTCTCCTTGTTCCTTCCAGCAGCCAGGTATCCTTTTACGCTTTGGGGGAATTTTACTGGGATAAAGCACTCTCTGGTACTGCTGCTGCTGCTGCTGCTCGAGGGGTGTTCAAACTGAAATTCAACGACCTTAGTGTCAGAAGAATGTCTTCTTGATGATGGTGCTGTTGTCCTCCTCCTCGAAGTCGTTGTTGGATGGTTGGTTTCCTTTTGCAACAAATTTATTTGTTACTGTCTATCCCTTGTTGTTGTTGCTGCTTCTGGTTGGGCATAAAGGCAAACAAAATAACAAAAACGGAGTCTCAACCCATCTCCTTGTTTACTGAGTCGGCTGTTAACTGTTTTATTTTTTTCTTTGTTTCTGGGTGTAATGCACTGATCGATGGAACGAAGGTGGGATCAGAAAGCCAAAAAGGTTAAACGGAGGAGAGAATAGATGCTAATTTGTATTCAGACGGTTTTGACAGTTGTTGTTGCTGTATTTCGGTGTGGGTTCTCTTCAGCAAGAGGTTTTCTGATTGACGTTAAAGATTTTAAGCCAATTGGCAGTTAAGGAGAGGGAATACTTCAGTCTAAAAGCAGTTAATGTCTGATTGCCAACAAACTAAGGATCTGACTGTGAAAGATGAAAAGTTTAAATGAATCAGAGTCACCCAGAGAAGAACATCTCAGCAAATGTTTCTTTGGGCTGCGAAAGCAATTGCCTAGTAGAACCCTATCCCGAACAACTAAGGACATTCTGTACAAAATCTTCCCCCATCCCAGCCCTGCTTTATGGCGCTCAATCTTGGACTCTATCGAAACTAAATGAGGATATGCTTGTCCTCTTCGAGAGGAAGAGTCTTTGTAACGACTGGACAGCGACATCGACCCAGGATCAGTCGTCGAAAATGGCTACCACATGTAGAGCTAATGAACATCAACATTTCAGCTTAAAGAGTCTTCAAATCTAACACAGAAGGATGGCTCAGATAAGTAGAAGGAGACATCAATCCTCTTGGAGTACACAGCGGGAGGGATTTAGCTGAGAACCAGCCTAAGTAGACAGAGGCTTGTTAGTGAAACGATGCTGTGAAGAACTCATAGCACTCACGGCAAACCATGGTTTCACAATCCTTTGGGTTCTATGACAAAGTCGCATCGAAGGGAACGAATTGGTCAACGAATTACCAAGACAGGACCTGACATTGGTCGTTGCCTGTGTTTTATCACCCCTAGCTCTTGCTAAAAAAAACATTTTACAGAGCAATGAGAGATGAAGCGGACTTCTATCTTGTCTACAGAAAACTCTGGACAACTCTAAACAGATCCCGGCCATCAACAGATCCAATTTAGTACCCCTCACGTTGATCATTACCAGCCTCAGCTCCTAGCGGACCACAGTTGCTGAGTGGTATTAGATGATGACCTCTGCTGAGACTGTGGTGATATGGATGAAGAAGTGACTCCGATATCTGGACGACCTGTCCGGAAAGCCAGCATAAACCATCTTGAAATTTATTACAACCTCGGGGTGGTTCAGGGAGGATGTGCTTTCTGGTAAACCCACGACAGGATTCACAGTGAATCCACTAGTGATCCGAGTGTTGACTGTACATGCGGCCAGCCCATTCTACAAACCTAAATGGAGGCCAAGTTCACCCTGAATTGTAGGGCCATTCGAGTTAGTTTTTCGTTCTTAAAAACCTCCATTCAATGTACAGAGTCTACCCTCACCTACATATCGTCTTGAAAGGTTTCTTCTAAGTCCGTGGATACCAAAGTGTTGCGCAATGACACCTACTACCGTTCTTATGCTCTCCTTAGTCTTTTTCGAGTATTGGAGGGCTTAGATCTAGAGACAAGTTAACACATAGCGAGAGGTAGGGTGGCATCGTACTTCTTCGGTAGAATCGAGCGATCCCTGCAAATCGTCAACCCGCTTAAGTTTTTGGGCCAACAAGGATGGCAATCTTAGAAAATGTCAGATGAAAGCAGAAGATCTGTTGACCAATGTTAAGTGACAATACTATCGTTTGACCGATCAATCCATATAAGCTTCCATTGGTCAATAGTTTCTTCGTGTATTCACGACATTGTGTGACAAACTAAAAGAATTTTCAGTCCTTGGTTGCATACTGCCTTGTTTAACCTGTTCAAGCACCTAGACCAACACTTTTCAAAGGCAAGTCCCTTTAAAAATTCCATCGCATCTCTTGGGATCGCCTTTGGAAAACGTAGTAGCTCGAGATGAGTACAGATGATGCATTGACTTGGTGCTTAGTTTGGTCGAAAATGGCTTTCATCGCATACAAAACTTACAGGCTAACAGGAGGTTGATATCCAGAATCTTAATAAAGGCTCAGACTTTCCCCTCAGAACTGTAGAAATTGTTTTTGACGAACAAAAATACCAAAATTTCACATACTGAAGCAAATTTCACATGTACCTCAAAGCCATGAGAATCAAGAAGAAGGACTTTCACCCGATCAAGCATTTAGTGGAAAACTAATAATCCCAGCCGTCACACAAGACCAAAAGAAGACATCACGTGTGTGTTGTGTACACCTTATGCAAAACACTATTCACTTCATCATCCAATTACGTAGTTTGTTCCACCAATTACGAGGGAAAAACGAAGAACCACTACCGCACGCACGCTCATCAACCAATTTACCATACCCATGGGCCCGTCAAAGGTGCGTAATTCCCCCCACCAACGGGCTCTGAGAAATCACTTTTCTTTTCCCTGGAATCCTGGTCGCCATCGTTGTTAACTAACATTTCATTCTGCGCGGCACTCTCATCACGTATGCCTGGGGCTAAATGTGTCCGGCATCCGAGCATGTATTCGTATCAGTACATACGTTTAACACAAATATTTGCACAAATTTAAATCTCAAACATGGCCAAGTCATTGATTACATTCCCAGAGGAGGCTGCAGCTAGCAGCAGCAGCCAGCATATTCCCATGTTCCCAACAATGTAGCTCTTGGGGGCAAACACCATCCAGACGAACCTTTGTGTACATTTGTAGTGACGCGTGATCCTTGTTAGGTCCCCGTGTGTGTCGTCCGTCCCGCGACGCGACTGCATGTGCGCGTTACAATTGCACACACATTGCGCGCTCAACTTTGAATAATAAATACATAAAAATTGTTTTTGTTTGTTTATCCCGCGAAGGATGATGCTCCTCTGTGCGGTGCGGGTAATTTACGTGACTTTGGATTTTTTCGTTTGAAATAGTTCTAGCGAGCTACAAGTACATGATCACGATTCGAGAACAAGTCAGATGCCAATAATTGCCGAGGATATAAATTTTCATTTCGAAGTAAATTGAAAATAAATTTTCTCTGGAACAGGATGTGATTTCGAATCGTGGTTGTTTGGCTTTTGTTTTCTCTGAATTCCGTGGTCATGAGACAGGACAGGCGCTTTGCCTTGAAGGAATTGCTTCGGACAAAGAGCTATGTATGATGATAGAAAGGACTGGCTACCGACCTACTTAGTCTACTCTTTAAGTTACTCCGCGATAGAGGTTCGGAATTGATCTACCTATCTACCATCAGTCCCAGAGATTGATGAGAAGTAACAAGGAAGTCTCAGGATAGGGTTTTCAAAACCACATTTGAGATCTTACAAGGAACCCTAGCAATTGGTTGTTGTCTTCACAGACTCTTCAGCAGACATTGGGCTCCTTGAACATCTTTTTGCGTGAAATGATATCGTAAAACGATGAAGGATAGACTGTCTGTCTGCATCCACCGCTTAGGGAATGAAGGCTTAACCAAACTTATGTATATTCACTTGGACAGCTTTTTGAAAATAACGTTGCTGAAGCGGTTGTAGCACACATCTAAGGAATGATGGAGACTTCTCAACAGGCACCATCAAGCTAGAATTAGTGGATTCCAGAGCCCATTTGTCGAGGACCATGGTGCTATAAACCACAATTGTTTGAGAAGGCCCAAGAGCTACCCTACTGCGTGGGGAGCTAGCAGCTGAGCTTCAACAAAACGAAACGATATTAGAATGACGTACTTGATCGAGAGGGTTTTGCTATAAGGACATAACAATTTTGTATTCAAATAAAAGACAAAATAATTGAGATATCAGGCTGAAACTTATTCGGAGTAGAGCACATGATCTTGATCATCAGACCCCCTGAGAACATTTCCAGTGATCTATTCTTTGGAGCCCATTTTCTATCACTCTTCCACGCATCTTGGCATACTGGCACGTTGGCAATTTCACATTTGATATTGTTCCTGAGTTCCCCCAACTTTTCTAGCTGCTTGACATAAAGCAACGACTTCACGTAGCCTCATAAGGCGAAATTCAACTGCGCTAGATCGCATTACCCAGGTGGCCATAAGTCGGACCATTTTTTGACATTGCATTGACCATTTCTTGCCTTTGAAAACTATAACATCTTCTCGATAGGGCCAGCACCTTACATTTACACAAAGTGCGCAACATGGTCCCTAGGACAAACACGACAAAGCAGTGGATTACCACAGGGTTCGATGTTGGCTCCAGTGCTCTTTAATATCGAAATATCTGACATTTTTGCAGTGACTACTCTCGGAGCTACGATCACTTCTTAAAGGTAACTAACTCTTACTTTGGTCAATCCTGCCAAAGTTCGGACTTGATGCTTGAGCTCTTTGTTAGCCGGGTAAGTGAGTGAGTGTTATTACTTTCGCCGTTAAGTTGACAAGTTGTTGGGATATATGGATGGTGTCTGCGGACCCAGGATTTGTAAATCCCTTCGATTTTACTGAGCTCTTAGTTTCACTGAACATTTAGTAAAGCTATCATCGTCTTCTCAGTATCTAGTGGTCGAGTGCAATGAAGTTCCCTCTGAAAGGTAGACAGTCACCTTAATATCTTGGTGACGTGGAAACTAGCTCGATCAGATGGTTGAGTTGACTGGTTTTGAGTCAGATTTGTTTGATTCCATTGGAACCTGACTGCTAAGAGGCTGTAAAGTGGCATCTGCTTAAGTGTACATATGTACATCCAACCTAGGTGGAGCACTGTCTTGAAGGCATTCCTCCACCTTCTGTTCGTGCGATGAGCAATGAGTGCTTGGATGTCTCTGTGTTGTTGACTCTTTACTTGGAATAGGACACTTCTGATTAGAACTTCTATCTGGTTGTATGTAAGTTGACTTGTCGACTGCCAATGTCAACTATTTATCATAGGTTTCCCGGCTAGTCAAGATGACGTTTAGGTGGTTTGTGTTGAGATGTAGGAGATGTAGGAGTATGCTCTGTGAAGTTTGACTTTCCCATTGGAGTAAGCACCTTATCGCTTTATCACAAGATTGAATGGTAAGAGGCTTAGTATCACAGGAAATGATTGTTCCTAGCATGAGCTGTGGGATCGATAAGGCTCTCAAATATGGGATGGAGCTATAAAGACGAACTCGTACAGGAAGAAGTGTGATGTAGCTTACAGAATCAAGGCGTTGGGAATATGCCTGTCAAGTGGAAACCTTTTTGCCAAAGATATACGGTGCCAGCATTACAAGGGCTACATCAAAATGTCGAAATGGCACGAAGTCATTAGCAAAAACACTCCTGGAAGTATGGTGGGAGATATGGATGGATCGCTCTGATGAACGCCAAGATTGATCCTCAATATAGATGCTTGTGTTAATAGGAAGCATGAGGAGTAAATCCAGATGCTTCAGATCCTCCCTGCGTAGGTTTATGCATTATGAACATGATGTCCACGATATTATGAAGAAAGACGTCTTTTGGTGAATAAACTCGTTAAGAACATAACTTCACTCAACCTCACCAGACAGAGGACTAGCAGAGCATAGACTTGGGAAGGAGTTAGCGATACTGTTACAAACATCATGAAGGAGCGGGGAAGATAGACGTGACAAGGAAACGTAGCGCAGCAAGCTGCCAAGAGGAATGCACAGAGTCTCAGTAGAGAGCCATAGTGTAGTCCGATGATTCGTTCGCATATCTTCAAGGAGTGCGGTTGTCGGAGTCGAGACATGAAATATGGCTACAGTGAGGCTTTCATTAATAAATGTAGCCTCAAGGTCCCCAAAGGATGTTAACCGGTCTTGCGGTATTGCAATCGCTTTTAGCTAGTGTATGGGACTCAGCCTCCTGTCGCAGTTTTTCTAAAGAAATCTTTACTGGAGAAGGTCTTGTTCAGTATTTAGAAAAATTTGTGAAAATCTCTTAGGGAAACGGGCAAGAGGAAGCTGGGTTCCATATTCTGCGAAGAGGGTTTCAAAAATTGGTAGATTTGTCCTCTCCTTCTTCTAGTCACTATAGGAACGTAAGTGACTCTGTTGGCAAGGATCATTTATTCAAACTTACTTCAAGGACATCCTTCTTCCAAAGTCTATCCTTGAAAGAGAGAAGCGACAACACTACTAAATCGGCGCATACCGTCAGTTAATTGTAATTCGATGGGTCTGTCCTCTGCATGACAATGCATTGCAAGTCTCACTTGATACTCCACGTCCTCTCTAGTCTTCTGCACCGGCGGTGGCGTCGTAAAAACCACGTCAATAGCAATCATGCGAATCCAACAAAAAAAAAATCAATCTCTCACGCAATTCAATAAATTTCCTTTCAACTTGCCTACCAATCGTGATTCACGACTGTCAGGCACATTAGTCGCAAACTTCTTGCACAACGTACACACGCATGCGTGTAATAATTCTCACAAAAATTACCAACCAGATGGTACTCGCCTGGTGATGGCAAATATTTGTGCAGAGCTCTGCAGAGGAGGTTCAATAAACCTACCCGTATGGGTAGACAATGAGTTTTACGACCGCCGCCGTGGCAGGCTTGGTGAGAAAATAGACTTGGAATCAGTGTTCCACTGGGGCTACCGTATTGAATTGCTTCGGCAATAGGTTCCTCCAAAGGCGAGGATGACAGTGAGTAATGCAATGTAATTGCAATTCTTTGCTTGGACTCAGCTCACTCCAAGGATGATATAGAATCCTTTTGGTTTTGTACACCAAAACCAGATCATGGGTATTTAGTTACGAGACAGAACTATTAGTTCTTCCATGGCGGTGCGGCTAAAAGGAGTCATGACGTGGAAGGTTTAATAACATTTGACATTGGTAATGGCCTTTGGTCGATTGTGGTCTTGTTATGCCATAATTGGTGGGCTATTACCAGAGAGGTGTTCTGAGGAAGAAAAAGGCCGCTTATTAGGAGAAGAGATGATGCATATGGTTGCCCTTGTAGGGATGTAATTTATTTTGGTAATTCGAGAGACGGGAACATGACTGTCTTTCACTACTTACTTAAAGCCATGGTATGGATCATCACAAACATGCGGAGACCTTTGATCCAAGGGAGGCACCCTTCTCGGATCTACCATCGAGAACTGAGTTGTCTCTTTTGATACTTATGCTGATGTATTCAAATTCTGCATCCAACCTAGGGCAATGGGAACATAAAGTGCCATTCATCAGATGATTTCTCCATACAGGCAGGACTAGAAGTACTGAGCACCAGATGTACCATCCACTGTGTATGGCAAAACCAGATTAGCAACACTGAAGAGCTACATGGAAACTTCGTAGATGGGACTGGAGCCATGAACCCATGTCGAGGAAGTATGCATCGACGTTGTGGGTACTAAGCCAATGTAACCTAGTGATACAGTCTAGTTAAGGTAGATAGTTCAAATTTTTGACTATCTTTCTCAAAACTGGCAGAAGTCGAGTACCCTTCCTACACTATACAGTCTCCACAGAAATTGTTCAAGACAGCACCAAGCCTTCTTATATGTCTTCTATCAGGTAGTGCCCATGAGCCCATGAGGACGTTAACTATTTTTCTCAGATTTGTTCTATTGACGACAATAACTCGACTGGTAGTCCTACAATTCAGCTATGGCGAGATTTGTTTATAGGTTCTGACTGCTTCTCCTATTGTCAGGGAGATTCTAGTCTGCACTCTCCTTAGCACCACCACAGCACCAAGTATAGGCAATTGTTGGGGATTCTAAGACTATTATTGCTGCATTCTATCGGGCTAATCGAAAGGCAGGTTATGGTTTCATGGACTTCTATGCCTTCTGCTGCAAATATACTACAGTGATCCGGTAGATGTTTGGTGGTACAAATATCCAGTGGACTGTTCCAGACTCTGTCTTGGGGCCGTCTATCGACATTTTTGTCGCAGATTTGTGTAAAATTTCTCCCGATTCGGCTGGGGTTCCTGGTCTTATACTTGACGTTCAAGTTCAGAAACGGGACAATGTAATCTGAAGTACTAGGAATTGTGGTATTTTTTCCATGACCCGGTTGGAAGGATCACCAAAGCCCGAAAGTTGCTTTAGGGCTCAAGGTTCTCAACAAGAAGAAGATGTAGAAGAAGTTCTAAGACCCCCTGTTATACAGACGCAGGATAGCCTTTGAATCTTCTGAAGTGTTTGCCGTCCACCAAACTAGTTATTCGTACATAAGGTTGGTATGACGATTGCTTTGTATATCTAGTGAACAATCCTAGACTGGAGATTCTAGTACGACCATATAGCCTATAAGAAGAGATGGAAGTTGAGGGCTTCCTGGCACGATCTTGAATATTCAGTGTCTAGCTGAGGTTTTTTTTTGTTAGAATAGCTTGCCTTCTAGAGTAATGTGCATCCGTGAGTTTGGAGGTAAATGGTTCAGTCCTGAACAGATTAACGAATGCGAGTTTAGCTAGAACAGAGTCCATACTATATGGGAGTCAGGTCTGAATAATGCATTTTCGAAGCTTCAACAAATCTTCTTGGTCTCTGTGGATTGACAAATTCCTCCTGACCTCTCGATTGACGTACCATAGTTCTGAAGTAATGTGTGGCATTTACTGGGCTCTTGGCTTGTAAAGCATAACATTAATCGACGACGGTAAAGTGGCGGAAAATACCATGAATGAGCAATCTCAAGCTCGTCCAACACTTCAGACAAAATGTTAGAGTATTAGACTTGGAAAGGATCGAAGTGGTTATAAGCATTTGAAAGCCCCAACATCGTTCTGTGTTGCTGCCGATATGGACACAATATCTCGCGAGTCATTGAAGTCATTGTTTCAGTCTCAACAATTTACTAGAATGTCCACCATGTCATGGATGCACAGAAGTCTCAGCGCTCTTGTAGTATTTGGATACCAAGCTTCCTTTACAAAAAGATGGAGTAATGCAATGAACGCTTACTCTTGAACCAGCTTTAGAAAGTGTTGTGTTGTTGTGGGATGAGCAGTACATTCACAGAAGTCTACAAAACTCTGACCTCTACCTACAAGAATACATGAAACTAGGCATACCACACGCAACAGAAGTGGTCTCAAATGTTCCTCCCACCAATCTGTGCTAAAGAAGGATCAAAGGTCATTAATCTTGGCAGAGGCATGTAATGTAAGTATTTTCAAGAACCTTGAGCCAGATAGTGTACGATTTATCGCTTGAGGGTCTTGGTAATATCCAAAAATTGATTACACTCCTTAGAATTAATGTAAGATTGGTTTGGGACAACTTGATAGATACTCAATGTCAATGGCACTCTCCCCTGCAACGGCCCCCACAATAATTAATGTGCAACCTACATTGTGCCTGTCCAAACAGCAATGATTTATTTCTCACCAAAAACTCCTTATCCATAAAACAACTGCCCCTTCCAGTGGTAGTTACCCATCAGAACCTTTAGTTCTATCACCACTTTGACTACCATGGCTAAAAGGTTAATTAAAAAAAAAAAACAACGCTCTTCTCAATTGAAATTTTCTAAGAAAAAGTCATTTCCATTCCTTAATTAAAAAAAAAAAAAAAATGATAATAATCGTGACCCGTTCCCCATCATTATCCTAAACACTTCCCATTCTCCATTCCCAGTGCCATTGCGACTCGTAAAATTAATTCAATTAAACGTACCATCTCTTGCCACCAGTACCCAAGAGTGCAGTGTAGTGTAATCGCTGGATAATACAATTTAAGTCACATCATAACCATAAATGATCAAAAATGATAATTAGATGCAATGTGAGACTCACCTTTCGTGTGTATTCCTTTCGAGAGATGGTTTTAGTTGGGTAAATCAATGTTTCTCCTTCCTCGAAACTCGACTTTTTCCCAACCGGATGAGGAGGTCTATAACGAACAAGAAGATATGAATAAATTAAAATACCGTCGCACAGTTCTATGCAGGTAATCAGTTGTAATTGTTTAAAAGAAAATTGTATCTCAGGATTAAGATACCTATTTCATAGCAAGACCACAGATATGGGTACATAATTAATGTGTAGCTGCTATGTACAGCAATGTGTGAATAAGATACTATTTCTTGGCTTCGGGTGAAATACAAATTGATGCTTAGCCGCTTAGATATCACATTTCAAGATCAATGAGCTTAAATTGGGTGAATGCATTCCCCAGACCGCAACATGCATATGTATCTCGCCTATGACGCGACACGCTGATGATGTAGTTGTGGTTATTACGCATAACGGGACGGTATTTTTTTTTTTCTTATTCGCTTTTCCTGATGTCATTTGATATCCGGAGAATCTGCCTGAAGAGGCGCAATGCCAGTGCTGGTGATGATTGTTGTTGTTATCTTTTCTGTAATGGGAATTGGCTCCCATAATTGGAACGAATTCATCATCATCATCATCATCATCATCATCGTCATCAGCATCATAATGTTTACAGGTGAACGAACATGTGACGGTTTAGAAGATACAAGCATTTGCTTTGTGGTTTTGTTTTGTTTTTTTTTTTTTCTTCTTGAGTACATAATTGTTGGTACAAAAAGGTAGCTGTAACTTGCTGGAAGTGGTTTTCAGATCATCATTTCTGTTTTCGTTCTAATTGTGATTAGTCTTAGACTGACAGAATAGTAGTGCATGGAGAAGATGCAATAAAGCGCAACGGTGTAGATTACTTAAGTTTAGTCAACCCAGGCGGTGGGTATAAGATTTTATGGGATTTCTAATGGGGAAGCGATCTTTGGTTGTTGTTCTACGTGGTGGTGAATGCAATCCATTGCAGACTGGCAATTTCATGGTCTAGGTTGGGAAATATTAGATGGTTGTTTTGGTTGGATTGTTCTCAGGGGGATTTTGTTTGAGTAAGAGGCAGTGGATCGCTTTTTAGAAATTTCATTACTCAATGCAGGTCCAGTTCGCAAGTCAACTCTTTTGTATTGGTACATGGCAACGCATTGACAGCATACCCGAAGGAGGTTCGGTTGTAAATTTACTCACAGTATGGTATCGACTGACTACGGGTGATGTGTTCATTATTAGTGTTACCTAGTTAAGTGGAATTAGGCTTAAACTAGAACTACGGGAGTGCTTTCAACTCGCAGATCTTAAGACTTTCAGGATCCTGCTGAGAATGATAGGAATAGTCGTAGATCTGTTCTACGATGATGGCACATTAAAGTACAAAATCAGAGGAAGAGTGTACATACATTGAATTGAAATATGGTTCGGATTGGTATTCCTATGAAAAATTTCAGTACATATGGGCCGAAGAACATTTCTAATATTTGCCAGCAAAAAGTAAGCTTTATGGAAATTTAATACTACAAGAACTGGTATTGCGGCTACTAAAGAGCTGTGCCATCAAAATTGTTGCTGACTACTTAACTCAGACCAATACAAGGGCCACTAGTGGCGTACCACTGAATTATGTGACAGTCCTTACCATTGAAAACAACGATCCATTAGTAGTCTTAAAGCGTTGGGTTACCTCCAAAGAAGCAGGGAAAAATAAAGTAGAAATGGTCTCCTTTAAGGTTCTTTTGAATCTGCACATCAAAACAAAACCATGAGAATTGCACTACCATAGATCATCAGGTAATCATGATGATAAAGAGTCTAAAGATATGGTGAGAATGTTGCCATAGACTGACAGACGCCAAGAAGAGTACAAGCTCCAAGGAACTTGTCCTTGTCGTACACCAGAATTAGGTTAGACTACGCTTCAGCTCCGCCAGTTGTTATCATTATCGGAAATAACAGAGGAAAGTGACAAGTGGATGTCACTTAAGTGAATTTTCTAACATTTTTCGAATTTTAAATCAAGCTTGCCTCCTTATTCATTCAATCTCGTCGTGCTGGTTGCGAAACATTGTACTTGATGGAGAAGGTATTGAGTAGCTGTAGATTTAATGTGTGCATTTGGGGAATATGATCATCGGGTATCACTGCGCTTATAACCCTTATTTCATACAAGAGTCAGTACCGATAGAGTAGGGAAAGATGGAGTAACAATATCACTGTCTGTGCTGTAATAGTAAAGGCCGTCTTTGTTGGAATACAGTCCCAAAAGCGTTCTCTAAAAATGTCTCTTCAGAACCAAGGAAATATCATCTGAGCATGTTTATGTAAATAAGGCTTTCTAGCAATTACTTCCATCAAAATGCAGAAATCTAAGTCCAGTATCTGCATAAAACTGAAAGTTCCAAACCGAAAGTGTCCACTTGCAGAACAGCACACATATATCTGTCAACACAAAAACTTCAAAAGGAATTTATTCGCTTTTCCTTTTACCATTGCCAGCAAACCAACTATGTATGTATATCGATTACAACCTACAATTCCAAGTACCATTAACAATTTCATTAACGCTTTCCAAGTATTCGTATTCGTGTACTTCAACCACACTATACAGATACGAGTAGGTACTCTCTCAAAATGTGGACAAGAAAATCGAAATCAATCAACGAAATAGGACATATCGTGAACCAAGATCAGATATCACTTTCAAGTGTCAAAACATAGAAACTCCATTGTTAAACAAGCGATTAGAGATCTTCTTCTACTCTTGTAGATGTGTGTGCAGTATCTGTGTGTAGAGCGTACTTTATAAGTACACTCTTCCAAGACTGTACAGTGTATCTCTCTTCCTCTTCGCATTTGCATGATTCTTTTGGTTCACTCAACGAAAAAAAAAAAAAGTATCTTATAGATCGCTTATCGTTGTTGAAACATTTTTCCGCTCGACTATGGCATGTAATGATGTTTTCACTTTTGTCACGTCGTTACGGTTTGGGATGGAATTGCAAAAAGAAGAACTAAATGTAGTTTCCCAGTTGGTAAAGAACGGTGACACGATGGAACGCCGCTCTGGGCCGCCATGGAAAGATCACACTGTCGCGCACAGTTTGGTGATTATTCATGTTGTGTTTTGTAGGTCATCGGCTCCAACAAACAAAAAAGAAAAGAGAGGAAACAACTTCGTTTATTATGCAGTTGTCTGGTGCTTTTGGTTTGAAAATGCAATCGGAAGATAAATCTCTTCTGGTCCCTAAGAGCCCGGAGTGGATGCCCTTTTTCGTATGAATTCTCTCACAAACGGAGACACGGAGACAGACGCGACGACGACGTGGTGGTGACCCTTTCTTTAGTTGTCTTCTTGGTGTGTCTTTTTTTTTTACCACACCAGGGAAACCTGTATAAAAGTCTAAAGAACACACCATGGGAATGAAAAGTGTGATGATGGTAATAATTAACTGAATTTAGGTCAACCGAACGAGAGAAATAAAACGAAATAAATTGTGAGAGAGTTTTCACCGCACGACTTTTCCTCGTTTTTCCTATAAAATGTATCTGTGTGCTCGCCCTGGAGTTAGGTACAAGTACTCGTACTGTGTGGATGTGCCATGTGTCAAGTAATTAAGGTTCTGACCATGCGGACGATGTGCAGATTTGTTCAGATCAAGTTCAATTTATCATCATTAATTGATGATCAGAATCGATAAACTTAACAATGGCCTCAAGCAGGGCTAGGTTTAGTTTCTCTTGTGTTCTTTAGGAAAACGGGCGGGAAGGGGGAATGTGAAAGTGCTGGAATATTCTTTGGGCTTTTAATGGGACTCTGGAATAAATTTCCCATTAAAAATGTGGGCATTGTAGGTGTTGCATAGAATAATGTTAATTTGATGACAATATGTGGGCCGAGATGGCACGCGTTTCTACGTAGAAGGTATGGAATGCAGTGGCTTATATGCATAATTTCTGTGATAAGCTTCGTGGAAAACCAGTCGAGGAATCTTGCTCATTTCAATATTTACCAGTATGGTTTCACTCTATAACTCCATGAAGTTGGTCTTCGAACAAGAAGTAGGGTGAATGTTCTTTATGGTTCCATGGCTCTTCCACCATCTTGTTGGAAACACGTATCATTGATGTCAAGCCGAACCCATTTGTATTGTATGGTACTGCCAAGATCTTCCTGTGAACGTCGTTGAATCAAATCATTTGGCTCATTTTGAACAGAAGCACTTAAGACAACGATATTTCCAGTACTTCGATTGGAGCGTTGTCTCATTGATATAGGAACATTGTACAGTGAATATACTGAGCTGAACTTATCCACTTTAGCCCGCACAGGCTCTGTGGTGGGACTATTATTATGACCAGAAAGTATAGAATGCCATTTTGGTACTAATTTTTAACATTTTTCAAACATTTCTTCTGCAAATAAAAATATGGTTCATAACTGACGTTTTAATATTAGCAGATCGTAAAACAAGGTTAAAAACGCGGTTTTATAAAAATACAAAATTGTTATGTCCGTACTGAAAAATCGTTCGCAATGTGATGGAGTCTCGGATTTTTCGAAACTTTCGAAACAGAAGTCTGCCTCTTTGCGCACTTAAGCTGGGATTAGTGATTTTGAGATAAATGTAGACAAAGTTAAGTTTAAGTCAATAGTCAAGGTGTGCGTGCTACAAGAATTCCTTGAGCGGGTCACATAGTTTCAGTTAGACGCATCTACAAACAAAAAGTCTTCCAAACAAGGTTCATAAAACCTAGCACTTACCACACGGGTGCATCTTAAGCCGAGGTGAGTTGGGAAAGAATCATAGGAGGAAACGACGAACACTTTACCCCAAAAAAAAAAAATTAAAATAGGTCCATTGCAACCCAAAGAGATCCTACTACCAGTGATGTCTGCCATGAAGCCTTATGCAAGCTTTGTGGTTTTCTCCAAACTCTCAAGCCATTAACTAGGATAAATACTCTTCATTTCGGTTGAGAGAGTTCCTTGCTGGGATCAGATGAAGATCAGCTCAGGAGATGGTTTCCTCCATTTGCTTTTACTTTCAGCTTCCACCGAACCTCCGTCCAATTAGACACCATGAAGAAGGGTCTGGAGGTCCTGGAGGGAATCAGAGAACACCTACATATTCTCCTGCATCGGCCACGTTAGCATCTAGAGGATCATTACATAGCTGTTAGAAAGGGTATACCTTACCACTGTTATTCTTGGTGGTATTTAGTGATTTAAACAACAAGGACCTTCATTGGACATTGGTCTTCTTATCTTAGCACCAACCTCGAATCAAAAAAGCTAATATTTGGTAGAGTAATGCCCACAGCACCAAAGTAACGCACCAACTTCGGAAATCATCACCATTACCATTCGTAAGCTGGAAAACTTAGTCTACTCATGCTCGCGCAAGCCTCTTTATAGGAGAATGGGTTAGGATATCACAATTCTTCGAAGAAATTGGCAATAGGTTGTGCATTGCAGTTGTCAAAGATGCACTTACTTAACCTCATACACGAATGGATCAATCTTAGCAAACGTCAGACAAAATGACTGAGTACGGCTCCTGGACATTAGATTTGAGTCTGAATTGCATTGCAACATATTGCAGGACTCTGACCACAATGAAACACAGACGTTGTTGACGCCTTATGGCCCATGAGGAGTAGAGGTTTGTAAATAGTATATAAGTTTGCAAAACAACATCCTGGCCCTCTGTCTATGCTTTGACCATTCAAGACTGTAATGGCTTCCAGAAAGACCTAGAAGACTAAGACCTAACCTAGACCATTGCGAACCATGGAGTTGCGGTGCCGTGTGACACCTTGATTACCAGACTGGTAACACAAGAAGTTAGTAACTCAAAGCTGGGTGATGCAGTAATTCTAGGGTTCCTAGGTAGGGGGACTATCCAAGACGTGATGTCCTCTCTTATTTGGAATTGTTTCTAATCGACTTATGTGGATGATGGTGCTATAGGTATTTCAGGTGAATACACCAAGAGACCTTTTGCAAAATGTTCTCCAAAGGATGTGGGCTGGGGCTCAGTGTCAATCCTGATAGAAATTGTCCTGTGCCCACCAAGAGTATTTGGCATTAGACTTCCCCACAAAGAAAGTAGTTGGGTCTCACAACAAACTTAACTAGAAATCTAGTATGCTTCAACTTGTAAAGAAGAGTACTACCCTGAAAAGAAGGGACTTATAGTCATATATTACATATTGGCCCTATGTAGCCGTCATCAGGTTTATACTAACATATGGTCATCTAGTAGAGACCTTCGGAGAAAGTATGCCACCTAACTCACCTTAACATCAGTGAAGCACTTAAGACCACCGGACGCACTATTCCGTCTTTGTTGTTTCACTTGCCACGTTTGGAAAGGTATAGTAAACAAGTGGCAGCCTGTCCAGATACTCGTTTGAAGGCTATATTCAATAAGTGGTCTAGTTTCAGTACATGACAAGTACTGGGCTTGAAAATCTTGAACTCATTCCAAAGAACACCCACTACGTACTCGGTTCAACTTCCTCTAAGAACTTTGACTCATACATCCCATCAACAGATGATTGGAAGGAGGATCTGTGGCAACAAAACGTAGGATCCATAAGGTTCCATTAAGATGGAGAGAGTTATAGATATTTTATTCCTTCTTTTCAATCCTCATAGTGTGTTCCGAGTGGAGATCATGGCGATCAAGGAGGACTTATCATTGTTGATTGAAGTACACAATATGAGCCTTTTACATTCAATTCAGAAACTGTCATTAGATGTGTCCTGCCTCCTAACAAGATGGCTGTTACTGGAACACTGTGATCACACTGAGCGCTCACATAAGACGGTATATTCGTACCAATTCTGTCGTATAAGGTAAATATTAGCATGCCTCTCGCTAGAGTTAAACTGCTGCTTAGGCTCAGCGCTGGGAATTTACCATCGTAGATGGGCAGACGGCACTACATGGCTCAGTCAGTAAAGATCGATCATAGAAATCACATTTGGTGTCCTTGCAAGAGACGGTATTATTGGCATACACGCTATTAGGCTGGGCCTCCTCCCTGCAAGTACCATGCAAAGCTCTGGACCTTTGACATTTTCCAAAAATGATAGACTATATCTGAAAACTCGGTTACAGACAGTGGCATTGACTGTAGGCTATCTGGACAGATATGCCCTAAAAGAAGTCAGATCAGCACCGTCATGATAAAAGGCTAACCAAAGCTCTTTTGCTTTCAAAGTCGAGGGAACAAAGAATTTATACAACATTCTATCTGTATCTGTCTGTATCTAAACCTATTTCCTTTCGATCGATGATCTGTCAGGTACTACCCAGGTACTACCAAACCCATTGCCACTGTTTACTCCTTCAAATACCAAAAGTCTGTCAATCAAAAACAATTTTTTTTTCAAATTCCAGTAGTTAAACACAACTAGTTACCAATCTTCGCATCGCACATCGGACACACTCAACGGACAAAGTAATAAAAGTCGTTTTTCAAAAATTATTGCAAACCTTTATCATGACTTTCCGACTTAATTAACGCCTCCCTTGGGATATTTAACCGCACAAAACCTATAAAAGATACATAAAAGTGTATCTGTGCAATGAAAGCTTCAAATTCCAATAGTAAAACGTAATGACTTAAATAGTCTGGCATCGTGGCAGGATTGATTGACATTAACCAGAGGCCATGTGTTCATAAGATTCATAGATAGATAGCTACATGGACAAGTATTAGTAGGGATGTCTAGTCGTTAAATATTTAATTGATATGGAAGGGGCCACTTGGTAGGGCCACTAAAGGATTTCCCATGATGAAGGTGCAAAAGTAATCAACTGATGGGGAAGAAGGACCTGAATTGAGTAATTTTGTATTTTCTTATTAAGATTTTAAAGTGAAGGAGCTAATGAGTTCCAGAAAAGCCGACAGTGTCAGTGGCCTCATTAAATCTAACAATTATCTTCCCTTGTGTAGCTGATTCGAATGAGATACCCAAATGGAACCTTCTCTAGATGTTCTTTGTATCTGACTGACAGACTGATAGATAAATCTTTTAGATTCCAATCTGTGTAACACTTCGAGGAATGGTCCTATTCAGTATCGCCATAGTGTGATTGTATCTAAGCTTTGACTTGAATTCGGATTAATGGTGATCTATACTGCTTGTACCTTTACACACTATCTGCATAGCTGTATCTGATTTGTCAGTTCTTTTGTTTATCTGATCAGGTGTCCAGAATATGATTACCAATCTTTGGTTGTTTATCTTAACCAGCAAGCAGAACCTACTGATGTCCACAGTCACTTTTATCTGATTTGTACACCATTTCTAGTGTTGGAGATGTCTAGTCAGTTAAGTCACTAAAATTCAGAATTGTTTGACATCAATGACAAGAAGATTCGTCTTTGGATATCCTGGCGGGAAATTGGGGAGTAAAGCTGGAAACATCACCATGACTAGCGAAGAACTTTGTGGACTATAAAACCACAGATGATCCAACAGAGGTATTATGAAGTAAGCGGACAATCCCATCACCAGAACTAGCCAAGCCTTTAACTAAGATGATGTCATGGCATCGGGCAACACTATTACCAACTAGCGTCACAGAGGTTAGAAAACAGATGGTATGCCTCCAACTTTAACTAACCTGAGTCTACATTTGAATTTGAAAACTCATTTAGAACAGACGTTTAGACTCATTACGTCTGTTTTAAATAACCCTTCCAGTTTTTTACCATTTAGGGCCAAGACGAGGAGTTACAAGAAACTCACATGACACCTATCACGGTTCCTGTGTACAACTGAATGGTGATGCCTTCTCCATATGTCGGAGACAAGTTCAACACCGATGATGCAAGGGTAGAAGGGCAGAGTTGTATTTCTTTGCAAGACCTTTGGAAGTACTTTCAGTAGAAGTATTAAAGAGGACCAATATCCATTAGGGATTGCAGAGATTTAAATGAAAGACATCTTCGGATGCAGAAGAATGCAGAGCTATGTTGGGTTGCCTGCTTCAAGGTTGCCAGTAAGTATCTTTAGGTCTAATGAAACCAGAAACCAATACCATCACATACTATGTAGCTTGCAGTAAGTAGGCTTCTGTTGCAAGCATTTGATAATCACAGCCTCTTGGAGACCCATTTCTGGAAATTCAAGGTTTTGAAAGCAACTTAGCCAAACAGAGCTGGAATGTGTGTACTCGGGATTAGGTGGTCTCAGACGTTTCTCAATTCAAGCCTTAACTGAACTTCGGTTAAATATCGCAACATTGGTAGACGGTCAAGTCGCAGTCAAGGCTGATGCAGGAGTACTTGTCTAAGATCTACAGATTGAGTGAAACTAATTACCCAAAGGACTGTTAAAAACCACATTCTTGTGATCAGGACTTTGAATTTCGCTAGAAAGTTAAACAAAGAGCTAAGGAGGACTTAAGGAATATCGCTGAAGGCTAAATGAAAAGTAGAAAACTATTGATTCTGCATAATCCTCGAAGAAACAGTAGTACAGTTCCAAATGGAAGGCTATATCCTTTACTATATAGTTCCGTCAGATTATGAGGAAGAACGTGGGACTTGAAACCGATGTCAGTTGATGACAATTCGAGTGTAGTACAGAAGGACCTTATTTACGATGAAAACTTTAATGGTAGTATCGACTTGATCCACAAGAAAGCAGATCCTCTAAACTCCGCCAACTACAGAGGGATTAGTCTCTGAAACATTGAAGCACACAAGATCCTGTCGACCAAATTTTTACATAGATTTTGGAAAAAACCCCAGAACTCCAGATCGATACTCACCATCTTCGTGTAGATGTTACGGCGCATATGACAGCATTTATAGAGACGCCTTGTACAGAACCATCTCTAGTCTTGCAATCCTTGCCAAACTGACCAGATAGTGTAGGGTGACAGTGGAAAACGTTCACTGCTCTGTTATGGTCGGAAACAATCCTACCGAGACATGTGATGTCAAAAAACGATGACAGACAAGGTATCATACTTGAAAATATTGTACGAAACTCAAAGGCCAACACTAGAGGTACGCTGATGGCATTGATATCATTGGCAGGATATGACGAGCTGTCACTGGTGCATTGAAATTGGTTCGAACAAAACTGTCTAAAATGGTTTAAGCTGTGAATGAGGCTGAAACCAACTAAATGTTGTTAACAAGAAGGGGATTTCGGCTATAACAACACTGTTTGGATTGAGAAAACAATTGAGTAGCAAGGCCTTGGCGAGAAACACCAAGGAGCCTCCATATAAGACCCTCATCGGCCCTGTTTTGCTCTATGGCGCTGTTCGGTCTCGTTTAAGTTGACGTACCTTGAAGGAGGAGATTTAACAGCGAAGTCTAGGAGATGTACAGTGACTTCGACTTTGCCAGGAAAATATGCATCAGTCGTCTAAGATGGCTAGGACATGTAGAGCGAATGGACGTCAACCCTTCAGTCCGAAGAGGGTGGTATACACTATTGGAAGAAGACGTTGACCTACTTAAAGTGTGGAACTTAAGGCAGTTAGCCAAACACCCCTTCCAGTTCCAGCTCGGTATGCAGTACCAGTGAATAAGCATCGATTTGAAACCCATTTCTTACCACCCTGGGGTAGTCTCGCCTCTCAAGTCTTGATGGGTTTCTAGGACTCCCTCAGTAAACAGCAGCAAGTCAATCTTTTCCACTCTAACTGATAAATATCTCCACCACTCCCAACATTTGGCCAATTGAGGTAAAGTGATATCATTGGGTCGCACCAGACTATAGTTGCACAATGGGACCTTTGCTGGTTGGTACTAGAATGTAACCACAAACCAGATGTCATAGGCAACCACAACAAGGCTTACTTTCTCCGTCGAATTCCAACAAAAATTCCTGCGGTTAATACTGATAGATACTCTATCTATCAGACTAGTCGAAATCCATTTTATCTTACCCTACGTACTCCCTTCAGCATATGACCTGGCTTTGCATCTAGCCTGAGAAATTTCACTCCTCTTCCCTATTAGCCACCGGAACTGCACTAACAAGATACTATAAATGTTTATCATGGGAAAACTCAATACGATGAGCCTACACTGGCTCGGGATAGATGAAACCGAATCGAAACACAGCGAATCACAGCGTGTGAACCCATTTCCACTGAAAAGCTTTCCAAATCATTTTATTTACAACCCAAAACAGGAAGTATCCAAAAGACCAGCGCCCTGGCACAATCACGACCAGAAATCTATTAAAACCGACAGCACCGCCTCGCTTCATTTGAATATCTTTTCCCTCCCTCCACTGCGTGTGAGTATCTTTAGATGCAACAAATTGGAAATTCAAAATAATATTCAAATTTTAATAATCCCTTCGATACGTTCTGCATCTCTATTAGGAATGCACATTAGCTTAACCCTGTTTCTGGGTTTTTTTTTCCTTTTCTTTGAACCTGCCTCTGGATTAAGACAACCGATAGTCAAGGGTCAGCTTTCAACAGTCAACAGTATCTCCCTCTCCCATAAAATAGAAAATGCAATTACCCAAATCCAAGAACCAAAAAAAACAAAAAAAGGAGGAAACGAGAGGAAGATTCTATTACAAGATTAATAAGAGTTAATCCGCCCAACAGGTTTTTTTTCTTCTCTGTAAACTGGGCAAAGACAAAACGACGGCGTGCGGGCATACACACGCTAAATGGAACTTTTGGTATGATAAACGGCTTGCTATCGTTTTGTTTGCTGTTAAATTGGCCATAATCGTTATGGAATTTTGGAAATTTCCGCAAATTACATACATAAATCGGCGGAGAGGCTTCTTTTAGCCCGGAGTTGGTAAGAAGAAACAATTCGCGTGGAATGTGTGTGTTGTTTCTTCTTGCCTGCTCTATGACCTGACGGAAAGTTGGGCATTTAAGAAAGTCTACAGACGATTTGTACGCCGCACTATGTGTGTGAGGTGTGTGGGGAGGAAGACAGGCATTGCTGCTGATTAATGGAGCTTTAAATCGCTGATGGATATCTTGGTTTCGGAATGGTTCTTTGATTATTTTTCATGATGTGCTTAGTGGTACCTTCTTGGAATACTGAACTAGTGAACTTAACAAATTTGCTGTCATTTTGAGTTTCTCTTTGCGTGCATGGTGACATGATTTCTACGAAACTGAGGCGTACTCCATTGGGTACCCAGTGTGAGCAGAGAAGTTGCAGTGGTAAGTAGCATCTGCCGCCACACTTAGGAAAACGTCATACGAGTACCCTTGGAACCAGTAGGAGTTTAATATAAAGCGCTGATGTCGGTGTTAGACAGATCGTCTAATCTATCAAAGAAGTAGGAACCATGTGCAATTATTTGAAAGCGAGGAGAGCTTGGCACCTACAAAGGACCTCCTCTTGCTCGTTCAAGCAGCTTCTAAAGAAATCACTGGCGAGGAGGCACAATCCAGTGGCATGCCTACCACTGATGCAGTGTCTCGTAATGACAGACTTGTGGGGCTTCTCATCTGCCAAAGTACTTTCAATACTTTTAGGGTGAGTACGTAATCTTTCCTCTTGTCTTTCCAAAGAGACTTAACATCATCTTAAGCAAACTATTCTTGTGGATGCAATCTGGAAAAATATTGTCTTGATGTCTAAAGTCTAAAGTAACTTGCAGTGATTCCTTAGATTGAACTAAGCTCTTTGCTTGAAGTGTCTAGGAGTAAAGAAATTGGCAGCTTCAACTGAGAATAAACAGAGGAGCATGTCTATACAAAATACGCCTTAGAGAGCAGACAGCTAAGACCATCTATTCAGTATAACATCATAGACTCCATAAAGTACTCCCCAGTACGACAGAGCGGATGTTGTATCAGATTCTGAAATCCATACTGTCAGTATATTGACGTCCCATAATCTCACAACAAATGGTTTCAAGAGGTGATTGCACCTAGAATCCTAAATAGTCTCGAAACTTCAAGTTCTTAGCAAACTACGTACGTAGGACTATCGAGAGCAGAGCTACTCTCTTTGGTAGGATTATATTAAGCACATTTCGTTCAATAACACAGGCCCAAGTTCGCTCACCTGAGGGACTTCGGAAGTCGGACTTGAGCTAGCTAAAGAACGGCAGTCTGTACTGCTAATTTTCCAAGTACTCCTTGATTCACAAGATCATTGGTTTACAGGATAATTTAGTTCTCATAAATATGAGGAAATTTGACTCTAGAGAGTGAAGTGTTTAGAGGTGAATTCACTGTTAAAAGGTCTTCAGCTAGTTATTGTCTTTAAGAAAGTCTATGGTGGATGGATGGAGTACGAAACCTTTTACCTTGTAGCAGTATTTAAGGATGCCTTGGGATCAACGTGCAAACTATCCAGAATTCTTGTTTATAGTTTCTGCTACTCATATTCCTGGTGTTAACTACATATCGCCTAATGAGTTGGAATGCAAACTTCTTAACCATCTTAAAGTAGAGAAACGAGATTGCTTGTCATCTTTCTTTAGTTAACTGATGAGGAGTAAACTCTTGATTAGCCGTACAATTAATTTCAAGTTTGCTTAACATTTCCACCTGCCACAGCTATTCTTTAATAAATTCCCTGTCTGCCATCATGACAAATAGGTTTCTAAATGAAACGTCCAAGACTGACACTGAATCTCTTCAAATTAATTGTTTTTTCTCTTAATTTTGTTGTGAGTAATAATTTGCCAACATCGACACTAAAGATGGAAACATATAAATATTGGTAGTGTCTTCATTTTTCCATAAAAATATGTACACACCAACAGCTATGGCATACATTGTGATTTTTTACTATCAGTGCAGGGGGGGAAAAAAAAGCCGTAATGGTAATAAATTTTCATTTTCTGTTCAACAATATGCAGATGCTGACTACTACCAGCTGGATACTGATCGCCATACATGAGTTACTCTATAAATCACAGACCTTCCTCATTGTATGAATAGGTTATATGCAGATAGTCAGCAATTAAGGCGGTTTCAAGATTTACGATTCAGAGGATTGTACGTGCAAAGCAAAAGGTTTGTATTACTTGGTGTGGTAGCACGTGATGGTGGCACTGAAGATGGATCTATCCTTGCATCCTTTGATAGAAATTAAATAGAAATTGTTATATACTTGAGAGCTGCAATTATTTCCTTCAATTTCAACATATTTTGGGCAGTTTTCAAAGAGTGTAAAACGCGAAAAAATTCGAAAAATTTTGAGAGAAAATCATTGATTTTTCAATACACGCTTACGAAAATCTGATCATTTCTAAGAATTATAGAATATTCGGTAAGACGTTAAAATCCATCTTCTAGATTATTTTGTACCAAAAATTGTCCAAATCGGACTGGTTGTCCAGTTCCAGTCTCTTGAAAGAAATAACTCAAATCATGAATATAACAGTTCGCACATCAACTCTTTTGTTTATTCGCTCCTCATTGTAGTGACAAAGCATTTGCTTTGCAAAACGGAACAATCTTCCCATATTAGAAGGAGAGAAAATCTCATAAAAAAGATTTCCAACTTCCATTGTGATAAGACTCACATAAACTCGAAGAAAAAATGGAAGAAACACTCAAAATTCACCCCACTTTTGTAAAAATCGCTTTTATGTGTAGAGAACTGATTTATGGTTCGTTTTTATTAGTTTTCTGTCATAAAACCTTTATCTTGAGCCACATTCTAACATTATACAGAATAAATGGTTCCGGTTAGTAAATTTATACACCTCATCGCCACCCCACTGAGATGGGAAGACCTCTTTAGAGTTTTTTTTTTGTTTTTTTTTTTTTTTTTAAATTCATCACTTAGCACGGGAATCGGACATTTTTACAGAGTTCACTTAAAAATCCTCTCCACACTTACCAAAGTTGAGTGATTCGCGGTGTAGAAAATTATCCAAAATAATCCCACCGATTTGTGTGCTGCCAATTGATGGTTTATCTTTGTATCCGTACAAATTCTGTCATTAATTCCTCCAAAGGACCACAAGCACTTTAACACTCAATTTATACAAAATTTATGCCACTAGTGTCATGAAAAAAATCCGCATCAACACTGATTCACTGTAAATTCTTGTTTCATTGATTTTTTATTTTCTTTTTTGAAATAAAATAAAATTCCACACGAAAACGCAAAGATATAATCCTTTTAATCCTTGTTTTTGCTTTGATTAGCCTCTGATGGTTGCTCACGAGTACACAGTTACGCGAGTAATGAGAACAATTCCTTTGCCACTCTTTGAGAACACTACAACGCACAAGTGTTAAGGAAGATGTAATCCAATTGTATCCAACAAACACACAAAATGAAAATAAAAACAAAAAAAAAAATTTTTAAAACAGAATTGAGGGCAGAAAAGGAAGAAGGTATCTCTCTAGCTTGGTGTGATGTTTGGCAAAGATGTTACTACATCAGTTGCATCATGGGCAATGACTTTGAACCTGTAAACGCTCCTCTTTTTATGCTTTTCCCCAAGACTCTCCAAATTACACATGTGTGTAGAAGCAAAACCGAACTCAGAAAAAAGGGGAGAAACACATAATTACGCCGCGATAGACGATGGTAATAATGACGATGATGATGGTCTTCTTCGTTCTTCCAGTTCTTTTCTTTCTTTACCGTGTGCTGGAGAAATTCACAAATCTACCATTCCAGTGAGTGTGAGACTCCAGCACAGAGGTTGTGTGATCAGTTAGATTTAGCTGTTTCCAGCGATGGTTTTCGAGAAGAAAATACCATAAAAAAGGAGGAGAAAGACAGAAAGAAAGAAAGAAGGAACAAAAAAAAAAAAAAAAGAAGAAAATTCTTTGGCTTCCATTCGAGTGCCATGTATATTTCCCCTCCTTGAAATTGTTTCTTGCTACTGATTACAAAAGTGGTTGTTACAGGCTGCTGGCCGGTAGAGAGTTCTTTAAACTCACGACGAGAGCCGACGAGAGAGCCCAACGACGAGCTTGAGCGTCAATTATTGTGAGTGAGAGAGAGCAGAAGAAGAATTCTCTTGGTGTGCTAATGGAAAATGCAAACGTCAAAGACCTTAGCATTGAGTAAGATCAAGGTTACCATTGAGGTAAAGCTTTTTGTTTGTCTTTGGCTGCTGATGGTGGGAGCTTTTGGATGGGTTGTGCAGCAGAGGGCAGAGTGGAACTTCATTGATTTATTGAACCATTAATGGATTGTTGTCATTTTTATTATCGTGTACCTCTTGTAATTGTCAAACTAATGGTGAGTTGACGTTTCAAAGAGGACAGTTTTCCTTTTTCATGACAATGTGGCTTCGACTTAATTGGTACTCCGGATTGCTGTCGATTCTATGGTCAGTTGAGTTGGTGGTGTGAATTCTTCTTGGATCGTTAGGAGGATTTGTAGTTGTATCATTTGATTCTGCGCAGAATAAGCACGCTATACAGTACATGGCATGTATTACTTCATATTGCCAACGAAGAATGTAAAGGTAATCAAAATACTTCGCATTCCAGACTTCATTCCTGACATCGGTGCAGTTATGTATAACATTCTTCCGGTAGAGGCAAAGTACTTGCAGTTGGTGGTAACATCTTCCGATGGATGTTGAGCCATTATGTGGCTTTTGTAGGAACTCACTTAATAAAATCATGAATTTTGGCAAAAAATGGGAAAACTTTGAACCTTACTCTGCTTTTAACCAAGTTCCTTCCACTTTATATCCAGCCGTCAGCTAACCCCAGTTCGATAGAGAATATGGTGAGGATGATGAAGGAACATGAGCATGAGGACATGGAGCACTCATACACCTATGTAGACTATACTAGCTGGCTATAGATGATAGGATACGTGATCTGTTTGATGAAGTTAGACTTGACCAGATGGTCTTGAAATACATCCCGAAAGGACATCTGTTGCATTGAGTGGAGTGGACTTAAAGCCAAGTGGCAACTTCACCAAATCCACGGAAATGACAGCGCCCTGAAGGCGACTTACCACAGGGGTCTGTACTGAGTGCAGTACTGTTTTATGTTATGGAAAATAGTGCCATATGACTGGAGATTACCTCTTTTAAAATCGAGGGCCATACCTGTTAGACTCAGGCTGCAGATTATTTCTCTTATAATCGAGGGCCATACCGGCTAGGCTTAGGCTGTATTTGATCATTTTCTCTTGTCAGAGCCGCCCTATGTGTTAACAAGAGCAATGAATTGACATCTAGAATACACTTTCCTGTTTGCCTCTGGTTCTACCAGTACTGCGCCAATTGGGTACCGGCTTTGATGGCAATTCGAGAGAATGACATTCGTTGAAGAACGGACAATCCCTGCGGTTTTAATGATCCCTACGGCCAATTCTCTTTGATCACAACCAGCTCAATTTTTTGCCAGTTCGCTTCTTAAGGACTACCAGGAGAAGAAGAAAAGAGGCGTCTATTCTGCCTTTTTGTATGTATCTCGACGACGAAGATGAGTGAAAAAAAGGGACAAGACTGTAGGTAAATAGATTGGGAGGGTGAATGCAGCCAACAGATTAGTCCATGGTGGGAGCGGCTCTCCTGCACTAGCCCGTTTTCGTGATGTGTTTTAGGCTGGTCTTAGGTGGCGTGTTAGCTAGATCGCTGAGGTCGGTCAACGATACTTTTCCAAGAGCTAGTGTATCCCTAGCCTGTGCATAAGTTCCCATTCTTTTAAGGTGTGCCACCAATGGCGTCTGGCCAATGGCGTCTGGCAAATACCTATGAAGAGGATCAGCTGTGGTCTGTTGAGTGAGAGGGATTCTCTGGTTCTTTTTTGTTGTAAATATCGGGCATAAAGTAGTCCCGAAACGCGGCATTGTGGCCATGTTGTGGAAGTTGAAGGTAATATCAGCAGATATGAAGGGACTAATGGGAATTAGGACTGAGGTACATATTGGTAAATCATTAAATTTCGAGCCTACTATAGCTTGGAGGCCCATGCGTTCCGGAATCCAGCGAAGCATTAGCCTGAGCTTTGAGGGATTGGAGCTGCTCTTTACACCTCTTGACCAGTTTTGAATAGCTTGTGATGGAAGTGATGGCTTTGATGGGTGCAGACTCATTCTAATGAGATGAGCAGGTTACTACCTTAAGGTTTATCGCGAATTACAATCCTTAAACCCTTGCCATGAGTAGCTGTGTGGTACTGCTGTGTTGCCTGTCTTGGTTGGAAATATTTTTTGCCGAACTAAGGGTTAAGTTGTAGGCAAGAGTTCATGAATTTTTGCTGTTCATGAGGTTCACCGATTCTTTACATATCCCACGTAATAGCTCCAGGGTTCGGTTACTTAAGAAAGTCTATACTAACTTCTGGTGGCACGATAGACTCTTTTTTAAATGTTCTTCATCACTTAGGACTAAGGAGGACAAGTCGCTCAACATACATGCTGAATGTTTAAAGAAAAAGCTTCTAAAATCCGCTGGGTGATCTTGAATGATAAGGGTGTGCGGAAGAGGTCATTCGTGCAATACGATTATATTGATGGACAGCTGTGGTGGAAACATCGATAATAAGTCAGCATTCCGACGATGTTAGAGCACAGGGATTCCATTGAAAATTGACAGATCATGGACTTCTGACCTTAATGGGTTGCCAAGCGCTTTGGATCGCTCTTCTTGTTGTCTCCTACCCGGGGGCTGTGATTCGAGAATTTTTCTTTTGATGAGACATTCATTCTTTCGATGTAGCCGAGTCAGTACATCCAAACTCATGGAGTTCGCGGTTGTATTCACTCCTCCATTCGCCTTCCTCGGACCGAAAATTCGACGATGAATGTTTCTCTTGAGAAGTCCTCGAAATCTGCACTGCTTTCCTGCTTATCGTCCACCCTGGACTGTCCAGCATGCATTTCGTTGAATTTTGAGTTAGGAGTTTTGAATCCATTTGTTTCACCAAACCGAAGTATCAGCGGTTTTTAAGGGTAAATCTGGCACTGAACACGATCTTTTGAGCTCCCGGCGAAATATGTGAGTTCGGAGGAATATAAGCTTAAAAGATAGTAGCCAAGTCAGCAAGACAGAAAGAACCCTTTACATCTCTCGAGGAATGTGAGGTGAGTACTGGAATCAGGATGATTTTAGCGGAGGTCTAGGGTAACTTTCATGTCAAGGATTGACACGACTTTAGATCCCTCAACATGAGTTCCCTTCATGTTGGCAACATGAATAAGGGAATCAACCAACAACCCCAACAGGCACTACCATCTGTTGCCAACTGTCGTCAGTTGGATATGCCAAGTTGGTTAGGATCAGTCTTCAGAGGGAGCCTGGGTCTTCCTTGGCGACTGGAGGGTTGGTATTGGTCCGCTCTTATACTCGTAAGATACTCTAGATAGAGTAAGTTTAGAGCTTAGAGCTTAGTTGCCCACTTCCTGAAAGGACGCCCTTCGGTGGCTCAATTCGTGAATTGCATAAGGCGAACTCTCGTCGTTAGTTAACCTTTTCCATATATCGCACTCTGGGTGGACTCCAGGGTGGATTTTCATGGTAAAATTGAAAAATTGTGGTCCTCCTGGTATCACTCGTGATACGCACTACTCCTCAACAGTAAATGAGAACCAAATTGGTTGAAGCAGCTCGCAGAAGCAGAAGTCCTCCTTCTGCCTGGTCAAGTCACTTCCATGTTTCGAATCATTAATTAAAAAAAAAACTTTTTCCAATAATAACAGAAAGAAGAACGGTATCTGATGACCAATAACACAGTCCAACCAACTTCTACCAGATACAGAAACTACTGCCAATGGAAAACAACATTCTTCAGCATTCCTCTTCGTTCAGCTCAACATCGAAAGCTCACTTCGGTGGCTTCTTACTTTCTGCGAGGTTCTTTCTTCCTGCATTGCCTTCCGCACAAGCAACTCCCCACTGGCCTTACCACGCACACATTCACCAAAGAGCCGTGTGTTAGAATTTAACTCGCACGCTGATGGGGGAGAGAAAGTGAGCACAAAAGAACGAAAGAACGGTGCTACGATCCACCGATGGAAAGACGACACTGGAAGACTGAGAACCGGAGAATACCCCAACACAGCACTGGCCCGAATGGAGAAAGTCGTAGCTGGTGAGTGTAGAGATGCTGCCAACAGCGAACCAACGAGTTTGGTGCAAAAAATTATAGTAACCCCATCGCAGTTGGTAGCAATAAGATACTCACTTACCGGTCATGCCATGGAGGATGAAGATACAATTATGGTCATGTCGCTGGCCTGAATTTTTTTTTCAACAATTACATACGCTCGTCGCACGATGTCACTCAGTCATTCCGTCCGCCATGGGCGAGAGGAGTGTGTGATAAATTTGAATCTAATGGTTAGTGCGGAATGCGTCTTAGGCGGTTTGTTTGAGGCGGCTAAATCGGTTAATGGACTTTTTCTTTCTCTGCTTGAATGGAGCCTAATCGGTGAATAATCGATTCTTTCAGATTGTTCTACATGCGGACAATGGTGTGACATTGATTTCGAGTCTCACGAATAATGGCAGTTTTCAACAGAAATGCCTGCAACCAGGCTATGGCGGGTTGTCACGGTTTTTTGTTTATTTTCACGGAATCGCCATAGAACGGGGGAATAACTTAGTATCTAGGTGTCAAAATCGGAGGCTTTATGATGGCCAGAAGCAGAAATCTATGTGCAAATTCGGGTGGTTCCAGCTCAGTGGAATAATAATGAGCCATGATGTGTGGTTTACCATGTGTTAAGGCCATAAATAGATGAGTATCTGCATGGGAGAGGGTATTGCCCTCGAGTCGTAAAACAGATTATGAATGAGCTGTGCTCTGAGTTGTCAAGTATTCGCGAGATTTATGGGTTATGGAGATGTTAGCGGACTTTATGGTGAAAATGAACCATAGAAGCGAGATATGCTTTGGCCGCATGGACAGCCAACACTCTGATCACTAGTGGATCCATTTTGAGCCCCTGTCGTGGGTTTGCCTGAGAAACAAAGACAAAGGTTGGTTATTAGCTATAGGGTAGCTACACAGCCACTCTGAATCACTCCGAGGTTAGTGGTGGATTTCTTGAGAAGAAGAATTGGGATGCGCCGAGGGTAGCTTCTCCATAGGCTAGGATAAGCAGAAATACAAAGTAAACTCTACAGCGTCCGTGTTGCCACAGCCTCTGCAGAAGTCATCAGTTTCTCATCCCTTGGATCGCCCTAAGGTTGTGGCCGGTAATGATCTCCGTGAAGAGTGTTAATTTGGGTCTGTTAAGGGGCAGGATCTGTTAAGTTTTCCGGAGACACAATGAGATGGCATAACTCGTTAGCCAGTCTCGTGAAGGTCGTCTCAATATTGTGTTTAACAAGAGCTAGGGGCTGTAGAATGGTCGAGGCAACGACCATTGTCGAAATCCTTTCGACCCTTGAATGTCACCATGTCATGGATCCCAAAGGAGTGCGACATCATGGTTTGACACACTGCCGTGGCTTGGAAGTCTCAGAGAGCGGATTCAGACGAATATCCTACAGATACATGTTGGTTTTTGTATCTTGGGCAGTGCTCGGAGGAACGTGATTTGAAACCATCAGACTAGGCACCCATAGGATAGAATGGGTCCGGCTAGAGCGGTGACCATCCAGTGGATAGTGGCGTGCTTGGAGACCCACTTTTTTTCAAAGATTTTGTTGCGGGTAAACAGTCCAGGTATGTCGCTTTATCTGAGACTTGGAATGGTGTGCCATTGAGTCGCAGGGAAGAGAACCACCTCTGTCTTTAGGGGGTTTACGTTCAATCCACAATCTAGTGCCCCCTTGTGTAGGGTATTAAGAGCGGATTGGAGTAGTCCGCTGATGGTGCGTACATTCTTTTCACAACCAGTATCCATAGTGGAGGAGATAGGACCATACCTCGGAGGGTGGCTCTAGAGGTCATGTACTTGGCAGTCGTCTATAGGATGACCAGATAAGAACAATAGGAAAAGAAATTTAAATAAAGCAACAACGGTGTGAGATATGAAATTGATTCTAGCTTTATTTTAAAGCTACATTCATGCCATTATGTACCATTATTGCATATCACTCGATTGGCCACCGCCGTTTTGCTGGCAGTGCTTCAAGCGGTCGGTCCAATTTTTGATGACTCTAAACAATACGTGCGGCGTTATTCTGGCAATAGCATCTCGAATGTTGGCCTTGAGCTCCAGTAGTTGACTTCTTAGCGTTAGCTAAGGACTTGACGTAATACCGGTGTCAAGTCGATGAACTCTCGCCGTCAAATGACCCAAATTTCTTGGCATATTTCTCCTTCACAACTTCGAGCGTTACGTCGCTTGTATGGCCACAGAAAGCCCATTTGCATCACTCTATACCTGACGGTCACGGCGTCTCCTTCCTCATTTCGAGAAATAAAGTTAGACGCTGCCAGCTTGTCATGAACCGCACCAAACAGTCAATCTTTGTGGTTGCATCGGTGCTTGCTCGAGCACTTACAGATTGTGCCCTTCATCTACTGTGAGCAGGGCGCATCCTCAATCTTTTCTTCCTCCAAGCGTCGGTCGGCAGATATCAGTGCCGCAGAAAGATAGCTGCAGAAAATATAGATCGAACCATTCTATGATCCTAAAAAAGTGTCTATAGAAGGTACGTACCCTGGAACACACCGAGCAGAGAAACATCTATGTCTTTGTCTTCACGGATGGATCAAAGATGGATATAGTCATAGGATCAGGTTGAACACTACTAGGCTTACAACATCTAGGCTCCTGTACTAAGGCAGTGTTTTCCAGGTTGATGTACTAGCAGCGGCAATAGTCTCTGATGAGACTGCAATGAAGGTAATACCTCAAGAAGGTTCCACCTTTTCCATAGACAACCAGGAAGCACTGAAAACGAGTGCTGTTCTTACTAGTTGTCACTCTACTTTCCGGCGACTAGTGATAGGTAGTTGCATTCCATCCTCCTATTTCGTATCTCATCACCTTCTCTGCAGCACCATCTCACTCTGGTCGAGACTTGAACTCATCAATTAGGCTGCGAGTCCCATTTGTTCCCAAGGTACTCCATATACCTCCTCTTATCGTTGTAAGCCAACACGACCATATATCAAAATCAAATCTACCAACGACCTCGAAACTGTTTAGCTTTCTAGGTCAGCCAATGAAGCCCATTCCCATTGATTAGCCATTAACATCTCTATTCAGAAACGAAACTAATGACGAACTACTTCCAAGACAACATCTCACGGATACATCTCCAAAAACTCACCCAAGCCGGAGTAAGTCACAAAGGTTCACAGAGGAGACAAATGATTTCCGCCAGGTCTTTGGTTCCTCTTCCAATTCACCTATAAATTGCTGCAATTTATTAGTCCCAAGTATTCCAGCCTCCTCCTCCTCCACCTCCTTCTCCGTGTAAGACACACACCGAGGAGTACGAGTAGAAACAACAGAAAGTCGAACGGAATTTCCCTCAAAAAAAAAAGAAAAAAAAAGAAACAGAAACGCATAACAATAATGAAGACTCTGACGGTGCACCGTCACTGCCTTGGCAGGAGGTCGGTTCTTGTGGCATCCAGCTTTCTAGTACTCGGCGTGAGATGGTGTTGCTGATGGTGTTGGTGGCTACCGCAAAAATTCTTGCTCTTGCACTAGTTATACCGAAGCGACGAACACAATGTTTGGTGCATGTGCACGCATCTATCATGATTTATTATTTCACAGATGCTTCTCGTCGTCGTCGGCGTCGGCGTCTTCATCGTTGTCGTTGGTGTTATGATGATGAACTTTCTTCCCGTTGACGTTCGTGGGTTCTCGAAAGAACATCACCATCACAAGGTGCTGCCTGCTTTACATGCAGATGGACTGACTGGGAGGAATATGCATTACAATGGAGTACGTGCGCATGATGATGGTGCAGCACAAATGCCTGGTAATGAAAGAACCTCTAAATGAAGCACTTAATTACGGTCATAGCGGAAAAGTTATGGAAAGAAAAAAAATAAAAAAAAAACTAATTTGGTGGGCGGCTGGTGTGCATTTATTCTCACTTCAGTTGTTCTGACTCGACAGCCGGAAGGTCCTAGTAATGAAGTTGTTGACACACATCCAACAACAGAGGAGAACATGGAATGGACGACTGGAAATGACATAAATCATAAACTGGACTGAATGGTGCCGTAGGAGATGGATTAAGCGGGTGAAGCTCTTATCAGAGCGGAATTTATGCCTCCATTAGCTTCCTAATGAGATGTTTTGAAGTAGCTGGCTACAAAGCATGAGTCCATCGACGGAATAAATTGGTGGACGTCAGTCGGGAGTGATTTATGGAGATGCCAATTATATCTGACTTCGATGAGATACTTTTCAAAGTGGAGTAGATGTTGTGAGATTGTCTTATGGAACACGAAATGGAGATGCACTTGGTTTGCCTATACATTTGTTGGTTTCATAGATTGCGCTTGTGTTCATCTGGCTAACGAATAGACGAAGAGTTTCTGGGAGAAGACATTATGCTGTTCTACTTCCGAAAGATAGTCCGATATCCAAGCGAAGGAAAGACTATGTTTCCAGCACGACCAGTACTGCTGACACCAGAATCCCCAATCAGGATTCAAATGGACATCGGAGGAGGATCATTCGACGCAAAAACAACCACGAACTCATTAACTATCGAACAAGGATACGAGGTTCAGTGAACACATAACACTCGAAAGCCTGTTACCAACAAGACCTCACTGGACCATAAGACCACGGAGTCGTTGACTTTGCTGCATTGAAATTCGGTCATGTCTGCATAAAACATAAGACTCCATCCAATTAGGCAAATGAGTGGACTGACACTTATGTATTTATTCATCAATGCTAACAGAGATCGCATTTCGGGACTTTGTGTCTTCCCATAAGTCAAACGCATACGAAAGCCCCCTTCCCCCGCTCTCTAGGTTCTACAAACCCAGGCGACTTTGCACTCATTTGCTGCCCAAAGTGATAGCATTGGGGAAAAGTAAAATTCCCACCAATTGAAGTTTACCGAGTTAACCAAACAAGACAAGCATTTCTGCAACATCTGTACACACATCTACCATTGTGCCCTCGATTTGTTATTACTCTGCTCATCTTTGCTTATTCCACTTTAAACTATTTAACATAACTTCGAAAAAATACAATGTTCCCATCAGCATCATTAAAAGCGGAAAAAGTTTTTAAGCGAATAAGCGAAGAGTAAACAAAAGCACCCAACAACAACATCGTCATCATCATCATCATCATCAAAAGACGAGACTGACCTACAATTTTAGCATGGACTTCGATTAATAATGGATCGTCGTCGTTTGAGGATGAAAACCGTTGGCTTTTTGTTGCTACTTTTGTTCGCTAACCGTAGGGCATTTACTACGTTATTCGTTTAACTGTTTCGCAGATAAACAAAAAGAAAAAAAAGAGGAAAAATAGAAGAAACAAAAGCCCCAAAATGGAATTAGATAAATTTGTTAGCGCTCTAAGGAGAGGTAAAAACAAAAACAGATGACGATGGTATTTGGTTAAACTATTTGTCAGTTCGCTGGTCAGCTCTTTCGTTTGTTTTTCTTTTTCTGTGTAACTTTGTCGTTTTTTTTTTGTTTGTACTTTTGTTGGGTTACCTCATCTTGTTTTTGATTTATTATCATTCTAAATGGAATGTGTTTAGATACAAATTAATTGACATTTACACAAATGAAATAGAGCATGCATACCGATGGTCTTTGACCTCTGTTGGTCAGAAAGCGGACAGACAACCTGTAAGAAGGTCACTAGTTTTCCCATTAGGACTGGGTTTACAGAATTGCTTTTGATTGTGAATGTTTGAATTTTAATATGAATTTGGCAAACTTTTTAGTTTGATGCTATTGTTTATGAATATAACTGTGCTGAACCATAGAACCATATTTGAGTTATTCTGCAAATGAGGTCAGGAATTAGTGTCGACTGTGCTCTTTAATATAACGAGGGTATCAGAACGGTTAATGCAAGTAAAAGGGAAGCATTTCTCGTAGATAATGATGGATAAATATTAGAAGAAGGGAAAAGTAGATACTCCAGCGGGGTGTGAAAGTAAGTTCGACAATAAAAACAGAGCCTATTTGGACTCAGATCTGTTATTGGATATTTTTGGGTTTTTCTCGTGTGGAGGAGTACCTTATAACTCGCCTGAAGGCTTAATATGTCTGCTACTTGTCAGAAGAAAATGTTGATTGCAGGAAAGACATCTTTGATGTGATTCAGGACAATTCAAGTGAACTATAGTAGAATACATCGGTTAGAATCATCAAATGCACTTCACCGGTTGTTCCTTCAACCATGTGTACCCCACTGAGAGAGTCTGATGTTCAGCGACACCAATCAGTTGGACCATTGACATCTTCTTCTCATAAAAGTCGCCGGGACCAGTCGGGATCATTCCTATGAAACAGAAAAGTTCAAAGGCTTATTCCGTTGCTCACTTAGATCTTCTTTGGCTGGTTGAGGTGCACCATCGTTCCCCAATCTTGGCAATAAGTCAACGTCATCCCAACATCATCCCCAAGGTGGTAAAGCCCAACCACACCTCATTAATGGACTTCAGACCGATCAGTATCACATCCTCCCTACTTAAGACCTTCTAACGAGTACTTGATGTCCACATTCACTTTATATTAACGCCTAACGTCGCACCTACCTAGGGCCGTTCTAGGCCTACCTAAGTCTGCACTAAAAAAAGTCACTTTAGCAGCATTCCTGGTGATAGAAAAGGCCTTAAACGTCGCAAGCCAGACAGCGATAAGAACAGCCCTAAACCAGATCAGAAAGGATAGAAACCATGCTCAACTCATATAACATCGGAACCGAATGGGACGGAAAGGTAGCACATGCAGAGAAGTCATCAAGAACGAGTCGTATCTTCATTGGTATGGAATTTAGCAATCAATGAAGTCCTTTTCAGGTTAAACCAAAGAGGAGTTAGAGCTGTATCTTATGCCGATGATGATTGACTTACTATAGGTACAAACATCGTTGAACAGCTGGACTGTCATATCAACGCCGCTTGCATATCCAACTTTACGGAGTCGTCCAAAACGGATGAAGGCACAGGCTCAGGATTTTTTTTCAGAGGAACCACAAGTCGCCGGGACCATAGAACTACCCAACCAATCGATTTTATTCCAAGCGGAAATATATGGCAAGGCCGAGCCCTGCTGGAACGTATCCACCCGAGATCTCCATCGGCAGCTAGACAGCCATCAAATCACCACTTCCATTACAAACAAGAAATATAAATCCCTGAGCTCTATGCACAGAACTACGCTATACTGGATTCCAGACTATGAAAGGGCCGATGAGCTAGCTAGAACAGCCTCGGAATCCATTGACATCCCAACGGGTAACTCGGTTCAACCACCTAATAGCCTCCTCTCTTCTAAGATCTCCTCGTGTTGGGTTTCGAAGGTACTTGAGCTATATATTGAATATAAAAGAAGAGAACTCCTATCACTCAGTAGACCACAGCTGACGCTCCTCATCGGTGTCCTCACAAGCCACAACCCCACAACCACCAAGATTATTGAAGAACGAGAACTGGGCAGGTGCCTCTTCATCTCTGTAACTTCTGTAAAAGTCGTCTGAATCTGAGGATCAAAACCACAGATAGTTTCAAAACCAGCTTAGGACAAATCTATTTGCTTTGAGACGAATAGCTGCACTAGCAGCCATTTGCCTCCCAAAAATGTCAAGGGGGTCTCAGGTGAAACAAAATGTAAAGTGCTGCATACGAGGGCGCAACACCTGTGCCCAAACAAGTTACTCTTTGGACTTTGATTTGAAGATTTTGGTATGAGCCTCGAGTCTATAATCCGATTGTTCAACAGTAGATTCTTCAAAACTCAAAGTGAACCATATACCTTCAGAACTGACAGTGCCACCATTGTATACTGCTTGTGATGCATGGTACATTTAAATTTCCGAACAAGCTTATGTAATGCTATTTCCACTGTTTAACCTTTGCACTAAGTAGACAGAGATTGTGTATCAATTCTGTCCAGTAAATGGATATCAGTTAACCCGTCCAATATTTTTCGAAGGAATGAAGATAGACTAATAGGTCTGAGATCTTCTGGTTGACCATGATAACATGTACCACCTTTCTATATGGAGATCCTCTTGAACAAAAGCCATACTTTTGGAATCCGGACCAGATCCAGACATGTATGTATGCATAGATGCACAAGATTTCAAAATTATTCTGGACGAGTTTACCACAAAGCTAGGAAGGCACTGTATTGATGAACCTCTGGTAAATGGATTCAACTAAATCTACGCACGAAATGCGTTGTTGTAGCCTTAGTATGGATATATTCTAAACTGGACAAAGACATTTCGAACTTCGTTGCCAAAAAAGGGGTTATATGCTGCTAGCATCCAGTACTAGAACCCATTCCCAACACAGCTAAAACGAAAACCTAGATGCTTCCTCTGAGGTTCTATATTCTGTTGGGCTATGGTAAACGCCACAATCCCATGTAGATGCAGTCAGATGGAAAGCGTATGGAGTCTCTGCTCCAAGACTCTGTGAGTGGAAGTCCCCGTCTCAGAGAACCAGGAAAACGTTCTTGATGGAAACCATCTTATAGACCTGGGTGACCACTAAATACTCTATCCTTCCTACCGACCTTATGCCACGGATACTTTAGTGGGTCTTGAGGTAGTTTAAGCCTTTGCTTATCCGGACTTCACTCTTCGATGTGACATCGGCTCCATACGAAACTTGCTTCTATTGGCTCATAGTGTGCAGAAGAGTGGTCTCAGCAACAGAGCACAGATCCACCAACAAATAATTAAAACTGACAGCATGACACCTTAATTTCGGTCACAATTTTTCGAGCACACCATGTACGTACATATGTATATCGTCACCTCGGGCATCAATCAAGGCGAGCACTCGAAAAATTCTCCACAATGCACACACACGGAACCCCATTCAAGAAACTGTTAATCCTCCGCATAACAGGTGCACCACTTCCATGTTACAAACGAAGAAGAAGAAATCAAAACTCCAAAGCAGAACATTTACACCCAGCCGAACAGGTTGCCTCCGATGAGCGTCTTGTCGCCTGTCCCGCCACTGGCACCGCCGCCACCGCCATCAGGGAATCGCTGTTGGATGGAAACAGTTAAAAAATAAAACCCTCAGAACTCATCAAGACAGTTGTCATCTTTATGCTTCTGGAGACTCTCTAATGATCTACCCTTCGTCTCTGGCTCTGCGGCTCCGCAACCTTTTATGACAATGTTTTCGTTTTTCTTTTACGCCTCTGTTTCTCCTCCTTAGTGTGACTCTGTCAAGTGAACATGGTGATGATGATGGAATTCAATTCAATTTTGTTTTGTTACTCTGTTCACTTTTACAAGAGCGGAATCTCTTGCAGGTGAGCATCGGTGTGTGCGTGTGTGTGTCATAAATGTATCTATCCCTCTGAGCAAAGATTGTCTGAAAAGTTATGAAGATGAAGTGGAAGTGAACTTTTCAGGTGCTAATGTTGGTTCAACGGTATTTGTGCAAAACATCACCCATCGCGCAACACCACCATCAGCATCAGCAGCAGCAGCACTGCTGCAACAACAACCACAGCAAACGGTTTGGATAATTACTGAATGAGTAATTCATCGTTAGGTGCTTCTTTGCTTAGTAATTAAGGAACCAAGAGTTGAGGTTTCTTGGGTGTCGTGGATAGTTGTGTTTACTTTGCATGGTGTCATGCCAGTGTGGTATCATGCGCCTATCGTGCTCGTACAAAAGAATAGCAAACATCGAGTCGCGAAAAGAATAAAATTTAACGGGGCATAGGCCCGTGCTTATGTTAGGTTTTGGGAATGGAATTCCTTAAGAAAACACAGCAACCCGTACAGATATGCTGATCATGGGATAAATATGTAGCGTCATGCCGTGTTTTCTTTTGGTATATAGGGCAAGCAAATCTTTACTTTTCAACCCATTTTAAAGCGATGGGTAAGTGGAGGTGAATACCCCTAGTAGGTGGAGTTTTAAACTCTTCCCAGGCCCAGATTACAGTCCGAACACGCACTGGCTCGTGGGGACAAACTTTGTCGTAGCTGGTATCATAATATTTTGATCAGAAATTTCTATAAGCAACTGTCTGTAGATCAGAAAGAACAATGCAACGACAAGAGAGCCAAATTCTGCGATGATATTCCAAAATTTCGAATCTTTCCTGAAAAGACAAAAACCGAACTCTGCTTAGAAGCATTTTCTCTGTGCGATTGGACGATATACCCAGATTGTGGGTATCAAGAAGTGTGGGCTAAACACTGCCCTTTTTTTCCCAAATTTTTTAAAAATTTTCTGTCTCCTACTTCTATTCCGAGGCTGCAGCTAAGCTAGTTTGCTCCTTGGATACACAGGAAGAGAATATCTGGCTTGAGATGTGCGATTGGAGGATATACCCCGATTGTGGGTATCTAGAAGTGTGGGCCATACACTGCCCTTTTTTTCAACGATTTTTTGGTTAAAAAATGTTCTGTCTCCAACTTCCATTTCGAGGCTGCAGCTAAGCTAGTTTGCTCCTTGGATACATAGAAACAGAATATCTGGTTTGAGATGTGCGATTGGAGGATATACCCAGATTGTGGGTATCCAGAACTGTGGGCTATACACTGCACTTTTTTCCACAGATTTTTTGGCTAAAAAATTTTCTGTCTCCAACTTCCATTTCGAGGCTGCAGCTAAGCTAGTTTGCTCCTTGGATACACAGGATCAGAATATCTGGCTTGAGATGTGCGATTGGAGGATATACCCAGATTGTGGGTATCTAGAAGTGTGGGCTATACATTGCCCTTTTTTCCACCGATTTTTTGGTTAAAAAATTTTCTGTCTCCAACTTCTATTCCGAGGCTGCAGCTAAGCTAGTTTGCTCCTTGGATACACAGAACTAGAATATCTGGCTTGAGATAAGCGATTGTAGGATATACCCAGATTGTCTGCTCGGGATACATTGCCTGGCCAGCAATAGTACCAGGAGCAGATTTTCACATGAAAAACACTTTAATTCATAAACTGTCCCAGATCCTAGGATATGCAAATGACATTCAAATCATTGCGCACTCCGTTCTGTACCAAAATATCGATATGTCTGCAAAAATACCAGAAGTCGCCAGACTTACTAAACTCAGCTACAAGATGAGATGGTGTTGCAATGGAGTTATTTACGCAATCCTGCATCTGTTCTAGGAAAATGGGAATCATGAGCTCCTTAATTCATTTCATAGCTCCTGATTTACGAACTAATGCACCAATTTCAATTGAGTCAGAACAGGGAGAATTCAGGATGTCAGGATCTGGTGCGTTGGCGTATTCGTAACCCAACTTTTCATACATATCTCGATGGAAAAATGTTCTATTATTCCCACACTCAGCTAAGGTCGTTCGTGCTTACGATGCACAGAATTGGAATATTTAGTTTGAGTTGAGCCACGAGAAGAACGATTCGGGACGTCAGTATCTGGTAGTCACGCTCAAGTGCTGCAGACGTAAACCACAAACAAAAGAGTTGACGTGCGAACTTGAATTCATAATATTTATTTTAAAATTATATTTCCTTCTCATTTGCTTTTCTGCTAAATAGATTGATGTATAAGATAATTTTATTGCATTGCCATATTTTTGAGTATATTTTGACTGCATTTGCTTCATTGGTTCATTGTGTAACGCCATGTGCGGACTTCGCTTGATATTGGATACTCTCTACTCAATCGGTGGTTCTGCAATGCATTTCATAATCACAAACTTCTTTGTGGAAACTCAATTATTTACAATTTCTGGTGCCAAGAAAGGAGAGAACGATGACTAGCGCATATCTTTTATTTCTTACTAAAGCAAGCGAAATCCTTTAGTGGAGTTCAAGGTTAGGTTCAACTACTTTAAGATATTTGAAGGTAAGGTCGAGAAGGATTTCAAAAATACATTGTATAATGGGTTAATGGGTTATCTGTTTAAATGGCTCTTTTGCATGAAATCGTATTCACCAGATACATGACAGATTGTACCACGCAACACCAGGAAACACGATGGAATCAGGAAGGAAAATTACGTCAATATTCACGTCGTTTTCTAAGAACATTAGAATAGCACCTTCGCCAGATTGATTAGATTCCTAAGAAACTACACTGACTTATCCACAAAGAATTGTAGATCTATTCAAGGAGAAATTCTAGTATTTTTAGTTTTTGAACCCACGAAGTTCCAGCTCCTTTGAAAAGTAATCCAATCTTATGCTCTACCTACAGAGTTCTTTAAATGAGAGTGAAGTTGGGATGTACTCAATCATCATCCCGTGCATCAATTTCTAAGATAAGACCTGTCTGAGGCACTATGTAAACAACTCAAGCCGTTCTGCTGTATATTGAACGCCAAACGGCTGTGTAACTTCCAGTCCAGGAAGACATATCCTCGTAAAGATCATTGGACTTCAAGTCTAGACTCATTATCTATTCATTGACTTCCAGCTTCATACACCAAGCAATGTACGTTCCAGCACATCTGGTCAAACTCCTTTCTTGGATAATACATTCCATAAATGTGTGCTCTTCGCGACAGTAGTCCCAGAACTAGCTGATAACTAGATAAGCCGAGCTAATATTGAGATCTTTCTTGGCCCAGTAATAGGTTCAGGATGAGTGAACGATGTGCGAAGTGCACGATAGATATTTCAAAATTTCTCCCAACAATTGCGAACTAAGGCAGTTCAGGCAAGCTAGAACCCAATCCACTACAGACAGTCCTTCCCCTTTTTTCATCGATCTGCTTACAGGTAAAGATTAGAGCCAACTTCCTCCTCAGCAAGAGTAATGGCGGCACCTACATGATATAACATCACATCTTCTGATTTCCTGTCGGATGTCTACATTACGAATACCCGGATACCATCGCAGCATCATCGCACGATTATTTAATTTCCAGACCTACTAACAAACTCTTTGGGAATTAAGTCAGAGATGAATGCCAATCGCAGCACTTAAGCCATTCCTCGATGCAGACAAACTACTCACAAGACCAGACCATTAAGTCTCTTAATTCAACTCTTTCTCCGGTATTTAAGCGGCAAACACCGTTTAGGTTCACTGAGCATACAGTTCACCCCGAATCCGTTCATATATAGATCACTCCACCAGCACAGCAGCAGCACCACGAAAATTCTCTCCATTCTCATATTCAAATTACCATCGAATCTAGGTCACTGAGGAGGAAGACCTACCTACACGGCAGAGGCTAAATCTGCACCAAGAAGCCCCAACTAAAGCAGACCCACCAATAATTAGTCAAAGCCAAGATTGGTTCGTCTTCTTGTTCTTGTACAAGTTATCTGATGTTAACAATGTAATCGGTGCGCTCTGCTTCCGAATACTTCTGGCGGCGGCGACGCTCCGCTCACCCAAGAGTAATGACAAATTAATTTGAGCCACAAGATGACTCTGATGCGATAATTATGATCTTGATAGGCGCACGTTACAAAAGAGGTGGGTGGGAGCGCCATCTCTGTGTGTTTCTGCAAAAAAGCAAAAAAAAAAAAAAAACAGGAAAGGATGTCTGATGTCATCCATGCGAACCAGCCACAGCCTCAATCTGTGTCAATGGGTCAACGGAAATTTGCATGTGAAACAGCAAACAAACGGATACGGCCGGCGCGGCGTCCAAATATAGGCGAACCCGAATTGGCATGTCGCTAGATAAAACGCTAGATGTTGACACCGTAAATAAGAACAAACGCGCGGGATTAATAAATGGAAATTAACGTGTCGCTGTCGTCGTTGTCGTCGTCGTCCACCAACCAACACCTCGACTGTAGCGCGCAAATCTGGAATACGATTTGTGCGTGGTATTAGGGTCAGAGATGGAGTGAATAGAGATGGATCTTGGCGCGGAGAACAAATCAATGACCGGATTTCAGTCTTTTCTTCTCCGCCATTGAATCTGCTGGGATCGATGCTGCCGATGATATGGTTGGTGGTAGATGGCGCGCTGTGGTACAAGAACTAAAAAAAAAAAACAAGTTTCTAAGACAGTTTTATGGATTTCCAATGATGATGGGTTTATTGGTTGACTTGGCGGCGGCAGCGGCAGCGGCGGCGGCGACTACAAGAAGCAAGTGAATGGAGGAAGAATTATTATTGTTTGGTGTTCTACCGAAATTCGTCACATTGGAGATTAGTGATGGTAGTGATGCGAAGCGGTTTGCTTGTCATTGTTGCGTGGTATGTGTGGTAAAAGAAATCGGAAGGCGCGATGGAAAGTTAACCTGTGACATTGGTATTCTGGAATGCAATGATTCACGATTGATACTGCGACCACACAGATAACATACATGCGGTGGAGGTTGTTTTTTTTTCGTTTTTTTTAGAAATCAACGAGAATGACGGAAAAAGGGAGAAAAATTGATGCAAATGTAGACGGAGCTACGCCTGCTGAAGAGGAGCCTAATGAACGATTCATCAGTGGTGGGAGGTTCTGGTCGGTTTGGAAACTGCTCACGAAGGATGTATTGAGAGGATGTCGGAGAGTTCATAGTTAACAACCATCGGTGTTGGTGCATAGATTAGATTTGATTGGATTGTAGGTGTAAGGTGGGAGCATCAGTGATATAGTGACCACAGACGGGCCTGTTGTGATTTCCTGCAAAAGTAGAGCTCCCTCGTTTGTGGCGAATCCAAGTAAATCTCTGAGTGAACTACCTTTTGCTTTAAGGTAGATCTTACTTTAGTGGTGATAGTCGGACAAAATGTGTTCTGCTGATTGATGCTTCTCGTTGCACATTCTTTAGGAGCTATCTTGAGCTAATCCCAGAGTCGGTTTTTGACTTGACAGTGTCCAGTGAGGAATCCTGCGATTATACAAAGATGACTTCGAGTTGAATCGTAAAATTGTTTCATTCTTGGGAGAGAGATGCTTGGATATATACAGCATTTCTCAGTGCTGATGGGTAGTCCAGAGAATGGTCTTCGCATCATGAAGGTCGATGCAGATCTCTTACTGGCTAGTATGTCCGCAATCTCATTACCTGCCCACTGTATCCTGGGGCTGTTTGTGTTGGGTATAATGAAGCTATACTGTTCTGGCGAGAAACTGCTCAGATAAAAATGGTCACATAGTAGGCGGCAACTCCAACGAATTGTTAATGATTGGCTCTGCTTCACAAAGTATAACCAAATCAGGATGAGCACTCAACATAGGGTCTTATATTATTCGAAAGCAAAAGATTGTCTCGAAACATTCATGTCTCTATTGTACTGAGGAGGGAAAGATGCCATGTTTTACTGGTGATGCGAATGAGCCGAAAATAGCAGAGAGAGCCTTGAATATTTTGAATGGTTCCAAATGATCAAAGGTACGGCGTGAGACCATTGCATCGGAACATGTTTGAAACCATCAATACTATGTCTAGATTCCTTGAGGTTCTTTCCTAAATGATGTAAGAGTGACGAGACGCAAGGACGTTCTAAGATCGGTTTGAAGGAGAGGCCGACAGATATCCCTAATGCAGTAGGTAGAGGTATTTTAGCGTGAAATATCGTTAAGAGATGACCTTAGGTTATAATCTGACGTTCACAACTTCTGAGACAACCCGATACTGATCCAATGCAGAATATTCTGTGTTAGTATCGATGAGAGATGTTGTTTCATTCATGTCCACGTGTTGACATTTGCTTTTCTCCTTCTTAGTGGCACTTCTGTCAGTATTGCAACCAAGTCCTTCGTAGCGACATCAGAGATGAAAAAAATGTTAAGAGCCGCATCGGGAGGACACTACAGAATACTAATCTACTGGTTGGCTGTAACTTAGGGATAACTTCCACTGCATCAACCTGGATATACCTTCTGTTTATGAGTGATTTGATGGTACATTAGCTCTTGAAGTCCTTCCAAAAGGCATTCACATTCTTTCAAGTGTTTTGGTGCAAACATTTTGAGGCCAATACGGGGCCCATATTGACTAGACCTTGCAGTGATCTAACTTGATGTGTCCTATCGTCACATCGTTCTCCAAAAGAGTGATGATAACTGAGAGCACATCGACTGAGAAAGGATACACATTTTGAAACTCTTCATTTCGATTTGAAATGGTGAAATGGTGTCCATCGACAGTCCCATCTAGATCTTTCTAAAACCTGTCCGAGATCGCATATAGCCTTAACTATAACTTATTTGGTTGCCAAATTCAATGATGATGGGTCCATGTTAGGTACACGGATATTTTTGGAAGTCCTTTGGACTAATTTGGAGAAGTCTTCGGCCATCATTGCTATATAAAATCGGGGCTGTAGCTCCTTTGCCATGGAGTGAGAGCGACCATTCACACCATGAGGTACAAGTGGTTGATCTCGCTCCATTCCAATGGCTTTAGGTCACTATTTTCATGTCTCAAGATGCTGTTAACACAGAGGTAGGATACTTTGCTGTCATGTTATAGTTAGTGGTTCGAGGATATTGATTGCCAGCTGCCCTTGATCACCAAGATACGCACACACCATACCTCCTTCTCGAAGGTCAGACGCAAATGTTGTAGGTTCGGTGTTAGATAAGGTGGCTGTCTTCCTCTCTCATTAGGATACACTTGGAGAAAATTCACATGAACTGGTTGCTTCCTGTACTCTTGCAACTACTTGTTTCGATTTGTGAACGAATTTCCAACATTTTAATGATCAAGCTCCTGGAAGAAGTGATTTCCTCGAATCTGCTTTCTTAATCAGGATAATGCATGCCACCTACTGAGAGGATTGTGATGGTGATTCTTAGTTCTCTTTATTCATACAGTTAAGACCGAAGTCGTTTGTCGAAACTCCGAGCCTCAAGTCAACCTACCGACTAGGGTACCTATGAGTGATCTATTGATGAGCAGCAGACTTTTTGTCTTGCGTCTGCTCAAGATTGTACCGTCTTGCTTCTGCCTGAAGCAGAGCCTATGTAGAGATATTGTATCTTGGCGTTTCAATGGGAAGATAAAGTCCAACTTTTGGAGTCGATAGCTTCTTTTTTGTGGCATTTCTCGCTAGTTCATCTGCCTCACCATTACCTTGGACGTCTGAGTAGCGATGAAACCAGCACCCAGCAATGTAAAGGTCTGGCAGTCCAGGGCGGAATTACTGGATATCATGTACTCTGCCCAATTCTGTCGACTGAAAGTGATTGAATGGAACGGGGTAATGCGCTCCATGGTCTCCATTATTTATATCCACATAGTTGAGCATGGAAGCGTGTCCTGTCTCCCTCAGTCGATGCTCCGATCTCATTACGACTTTGTTCCACAAACATCCAGAGGAAGGATTTGAAGCATCGTTTTCAACACTGCCGTAGAAGTCGTACATGAAGGACCTTCCTAATACGTCCGTGTACATGTATTCAAGTTCCATATCAGTCTCCTGTCTAATATAAGACCCAAGTATTTGTGATCTCTGGGACGCTTTATCTATTAGCAATTGGCTCTTATTCCGTAGCTATCTGTCCACTTTACCACTTTACCAGCCTAGCAAGGTGATTGCCTGCCTGCTGACTACTAAAGTTACGCAATCCTGACAAGCTATGACTTTGAGTACTTCGTTCACAGTCATGACCCATAATTGTGGTGAAAGTACCTTGTAGTGTGCCGCACTGGATTTGCATTGGCCAAGTTAAATTGATCACTCTGTTGACTAGCACCTGGTGACTTATTCTAGCATTGATCCTCAGTTCATCCACAATGACTTCTGGTTTTATGTTGTCGTCCCTCCATATCCAGGAAGAATACGAGTGTGTACTCTTTGTTGGCCAGGTATTTTGCAGTGCTGCCAACAAGTGAGTATAGTGCACTTTTAGCTGATTTGCCTTCACTTAAGGGGTTTTCAATAGAGACATAACAATTTTGTACTTTAATACAATCGCACGTGCTAACTTTTTGTACAATCTGTTAATGGTCAAAAGATGACCAAAGATTTACGTTTTTACTTCAATAAAGTTTTTGAACATGCAACATCTTAAAATTATAAGAAATTACTTCCGAAATTCTAAGCAGGTGGTCGTGACTCAGAAAGTGCTCACCCCAATTTTCGGTTGTAATAATCTTCTCACCAGATAGACAGATGTACTAAAAGTGAGTTGCATTGTTAAACTTTCTACATAGTCTATATGTGAAATAAATTTCAGCTCCATATGTCAATTATTTTTCGTTTTATTGAAATACGAAATTGTTATGTCCTTAGTGAAAACCTTTACGATTTGGAAAGCATCTCTTAAGTCTATGTTTATGCAAATGTCATGCCGCTTGTGTTTCCTGAGTATTTAGTACATCAACGGGGTTATTCTTAAGGATTTTTGAAAGGTACTGGCATTTGGACCAGCTGGATCCCTTGATATTGAGTTAGAGAACTCCAACTGATGATCCGATCTTGTCATTTCATATACGCGTGTGTCGACTGCATTCCGATATTCCCATGTATTTCGTATCTACATTGCTAGGAATGACTGCTTCTAATAAATCATTAAGAGTTACCCATGATGTCCATCTATCCTTGCATCACTCTACATGTTCAAGACCAGCTCTAGGTTTGCTTTATTCATTGCGTGCAGATCACCACGTATCCCTCAGCATTTATAGCACTAATCTCCAAGACCATGACCTCGTTTCCTTGCAAGCATTTCGTCACAGATACTTTGAATACCAAACGCAATCCATCACCGATCCCCCTACAAGTGCGACGCTATCTAAACTCTTTCACTTAAAATCGTTTGTTCGTCTCCTCTTATCACTGCCACTGCCGAGTAGAAAGCTACGCTCTTTTACGGTCCTCTTCCGAATAATACCAGAACACCTCTATTCTTAGGAAAACATAATTCACAATCTTAATGGGCGGCGAATACACCGTAGATAGACGAGATACTCTATCTAGTCCCTAGCCAAGATCATTAAAACCAAAAAAATTTAAAAAAAAAATTTAATAATTACAAACGACAATGTACGTCATGCTAAGAAGCATGTTTCCTTCATGTTCAGTGCTCCTCACCCAAGAAGAACCCAGAGGAGGCCAGAGAGGTAGACCAAATTAAAAACCCGCCGCCGTTAGAGTCATTCATCTCTTAGCTCTTTTCGGTTAGACTCTGGCTTGGTAGCAGTTTCTAAACAATAAAAAGTAATTACAGCCGCAACACATACCTCTGAAAGGCAACAAATGACAACAATAATGTGAACCATTTCGTGTTCGGTTGTGCCTTTTCACAACACCTTCCCAGAGTGCCTAGTCTTACTTAGAACACAGCCCACCACCCCGCGTTTGGGAATTCCAGGTGCGCCGTGGAGAATTAAAGAAGTGATATGGTCATAGATACCGCCTCTGTGGTGCAAAATACAATTTAATTAAATTACCATTGAATGGAAGGAAGGGTTCTCATCAGGGAAGGTTCTGAGCCAGCAGCGGTATTCTGGGCGAATATCCCACACAACAACGGATCGGTGATCTTGTAATTAGTGGGATAGACTCTGGTGGAATAGAGACTGCAGAGAGGTGGCTGATTGTCGGTGATTAAGTATCTAGATCAGCGGTAATCATTCACGAAAGTAGCTCACTTTGTAAACACTCTCGCATTGGCGGACACAACAAAATGTGGTTAATTGGAGAAATGTGGTTCGAATTTATGGACAGGAATTGCAGCATTTCGATTGTGTTCTGTGCCGATTTGCATGATTGGCTTGGCACCACACCACAAGTAAACCAGTTGCTAATCTGAATTTGGAACAGAGCCGAGATCTAATGGGAGTTTCTGATTTCGGATGAGAACTGGAAGTTGATGGAACGACTTCCGAAGGAGTCGTCTCTCTATTTTTTCTGAAAAATATTTAGCAATTCGGCAGCCTTGGGGTTATACACTTAAAAAAGTTGTCTCGAGGTGTTGTGCTCCGTCGGGTTAGAAACACAGTTCTCAGACCCAATTGGTCTATTGTACTACCAGACAGCAAAGTGCAGTATTACTCCAAAGAATGACATGTCTCGACTCTACGAGAGCTTTTCGAAGCACGTCTGGATCTGATTGATTTATCTTAGCTTGACACATTCACCGAACACTGTACTATCATAGCAGAACGTCGTTCTAGATGGGAAGACTTGTGGTATCATCCATACTGGAGCTTCGGTGACATTGTGTGACACTTATCCAAAGGCCCTTCCATGGATATCCATGGATATATCGTCTGCAATGACACCGGAACTTCTGCACTTCTGTGAGAAAGAACTTTCTGTATTAGCACTCGCAGACATCAGCATCGAAAATCTGCCACAGATAGAGATGTCTCCTAAGCTTAACAATTCTAAAGGGCTTAGCGAAAGGAAAGTGGGTCTTAAGAAAGCCACTAAGTCATCTACAGTCCTGTGATACCTTTTCTCCTGAGAAACAGCAAGAATGCCGGTGATTTATCTTACTGACCTTCGGGAGTATTCGTTTTATACGCGTGCATCCTGGAGAGCTATTCCACACAGAATTGTGTTCGTAAGAGACCCAAACCTTAATGGAAGCCCTGGCTGAGGACGCAGGAAAACCCAACGTAAGTCTCGAGAAATCATCACCTGAGACTTGCTTAACAATCCCAGCAGAGATTTCATTTCCCGCAAAGCCAGTGTAACCTGGGATCCTGAAAGAGTTGAACCTCGCGACAGACTTCAAGGAGTTCTTGCATACTCGGACTATGTTGGAAGTGGTTGCAGGGTTGAATAAGGCCTTAAGCGTAGGATGACCGCCACCTACTTTTAACGATATAGGGTTACCCATTGGGAAAGTACAGATTGCCATTTGAAAAACAAAGGCATGCTTGCGTAACGATCTTACGCTATGAGTCTCCATGAATATACCAGAACCAGACCATTGACTAGTCCAGGGAAAGTCGACTCTAAGTTCGCACAGCACTCGAAGTTCCAGTATCATTACATCAGTTCGTGGAAGAAGGTCATCGAATCTCCACTGCGGATGATACCACAAGCCACCTCGTCTAAGACAGCCCATGATAAAAGTATCAAGGGAGGGTAAATGAAACAAATGATCTAGAACAGAGGTAGGCGTGTAGCGGCTGAGAAAGGCCGTTCTTTGGAATTTAGTGCAGAGGGCTGTCATACCCTTTCCATCAATCAACTGAGACATATGCTACAAATGGTCCTCTTATAGCGTCAACGACCGAAAGGTCATCTTAGCCTTACTACTTCATGATAAGCCTCGCGTACTTCCAAAAGCATCCGAACACTTGGATGTCTCCGTCTTGACATGCTTTTTCGAAGAAGTTCCTTACCTAGCATCACCCTGGATAATGACGCCTTTTGGTACAGACTGAGTCAGATCGATCAGAATCCTCCGAACAGCCTTAGTTTTCAAAAGCTTGACCGAGAACCCATTCATTGAACACTGAGCACTACTATCTGTGCGATAGTACAGACAGTTTGTAGGAATGACCCGAAAGAAAGTATGGCAACAGCATCAGCGTTCATAGCTTGGGAGATTCTCTGCATAGTAACACAGACCGGACTAAGGTATGCAGTAGCACCCAAAACGGTTTTACTTTTTACTAAGAACTCCAATGCTTCAACGTAATCAGCCTGGTCACAAACTATTCGGGGATTATTGTCATGGTATGGTTCGGTTAGGTAAATTGGCTAACTTGCTCCCGGAAGTCTGTGAATCCACCGAGATGTGTGTATAAATCTCAGGAGTTCATTGTGGGGTCAATCACATTAGGTCCTGTCATGGCACCAACAGCTATCCAGATAGGTATCCTTGCGACTAAATTTCATGAGATCTGCAGATGTCTTTCTATCATAGACTGGTCATAGCGACTTAGCTGTAACACAAGTATGTGTTCGCTTGTAAGCCTTTTCATTGGATTCGATAACTATGTCCCTGTTCGGAGTGCTAATCGGTAAATTTTCCTCAGGAAGAGGCTGCGACGATTATAGATGTGCATTCTCCCTGCCGAGCTCATTTCCTCTTTCGTGAGCTTGGATATCCATGTGACCCTATACCCAATAAAGGATCATCTCGTGATGGCTCCTTGACTGTTAACATAGATACTGCTCATGTTGCCAGAAATATTTTCTCAATAATCCTGTTCGCAGCTTTTATTGCAGTGAAAAACGTTGCAATAGTCTTTAAGTCTAAGGGAGCGACATGTAAAGCGAGTCTTGGAAGTAGACCTTCAGGCGGTGTAGACGGTCTAGATAGCGCACACCTCCGTCGCTAGGAATTGTATCGAATCTCTGGCTACAGTGTGATAGACGAAGGATGTAGTCCGTTTCTGTCCAGCGGAGACCTGATTTACTCCAGCGGTTCAGAATCGAGGCATGGGCATATGCTAACAATAGTCCGGCTTAGCGCCATTTTAGCTGCCGAGTTGCCACAGTAAATGTCACGTGGAAGAGGTTTCAGTGCTGTTCTCTGTTTTTCGTTGGATTAAGTCTCAGACTCCTTCCTCTGACTCCATCACTTTCTATTGCTGATTACATGGAGAAAGTATCTTGATACTAGAACGGCGATATCGTCAGTGGAGTCTGCGACTACTAATAGCCAAAAAAGTGGCGATGGAACACCGCCTTAAGGGATACACCGGTTGGTACTCATTCTGCCATTCACATCTGGAGTTGACTGTGCGGGTACTGAGTATTTGCTCAGCCCATTTGCATAATCCAAGATCCAATTGGCGTTTGGCTACTTGTAAATGGTTCCCGATTCGCAGGAATGACAGATACCACCTATGGCATGTAGCATACTCTTTCCACACATTATGCACATTTTCCAAGGCACAACATCAACCAGAAGCTCCTACATTGACCCAGACTTCCGTTTCACACTAGAAATTCTCACCTCCTGTCCACAATATACAGCTAAGTCCAATTACATAACATTCCAGTGGCGGCATAGCCGTCCGACATTAAAGAGCCACAAACCCTGCTTAGACACAGTTAGTGGCCAGGTCAATCGCAAAAAAGAAAAACAGTGCTTCATGCAAATTGCCAAAAGGTGAGGAACGCCAGCGTGTAACCTGGGATTGGCATACGCATGTCAATGACGGGTGTACTCGACTTGAAATCTCTTCCCAAGGCGCGACCTTCGCTCAACACAAATGCCGGTTGCCTTCCAATATGCAAACCATTTCCATTATAGCCCACGCCGCCGAGCCGTGCCCAGTAGCGGTGGCGATAAAGAGGAATTTTTTTTTTATTACACCGGTAAACCCAAAAGAAATACTCCCGGGGTAGTGCTGATGACCAGCGATGATGATGACGACAATGAAACCTGTTTCCAGATGTCAATTCCAGAAGGCAGGCATCTCATCCCGGCGTAATGTATGCGAAGATACACACGTCACGGGAGGAAGATATACGAGTACTCGGTGTGCGATGTGTCATGTTCAATTGGCCTGCGCGCTTGTAGTAGGTCAGTGTTTTAAGGCCGCAGGCTGATTATGCGACGTAATCAGATGGAGTACGTGTTGAATAATGTATTACAAGAGGTTGCGGTTGCAGATTATGGAATAACTTACGCACGCACCATCGTGGTATCGGCGGTAGTTTGTCAGTTTAATAAAAACGCTGTTCATTGGATTTCATTTTCTTTTCTGCGGAGCTGTCAGCAGAACTTTCTTTAGGGAATACGTTGGGTCAAAGGAAGAAGGATACTCACTTAATGCCAACGTCTTCCTACTTAGAACTTTCTTTTGTTGAAGGTCTTAGCCATCTTGTAGTCCAAAGTCCTTCTTTTATCTTTCAGTATGGTAGCCATGGGTGGCTTTCAATATATAGAACTCGCTGGGAGGACTTCAATTTTCAGTGCACCTGTACCCTAGTTGGGATGTTATACAGTCCACCTACATAACTCATTAAGAAATAGGTTTAGGATAGGTGGAGTTCATGGTGATGCCGTGAATCGCATCATTTTGTTACTCACTTACTTAGGTTCGGTGTGAACCTGGGCCTCAACCAACAAGCCTCTTTAGTTACCCCGGTCCTTAGCTAACTGCCTCCAGCTGCGCACTCCAAGTCGGTGGAGGTCCCCTTCTACTTGTGCGCGACACCTAAGGCGAGGTCTTTCTCTAATGCGTTGTCACTCCGGGTTTGATTCGAAGGCTCTACGGGCCGGAGCATTCACTTTACATCTCCAAGCCATCTTACCAGGTCGATGTCGCTGTATAGCTCGTATAGTTCTTCGTTGAATCTTCTCCTCCTAAAGACGAAAAATCTTTCTCCCGAAGCGACTGAGGATCTCTTCATCCGCTTTAGATAGAGTCCATGCTTCAGCGTCTTAAAGCAGGACTGGGATGATCAGGTTCTTGTATAGAGTCTCCTTAGTTCTTCGGGATAGGGCTCTGCTACTCAATTGCCTTCTTAGCCCAAAAAAACGGCGATTGGCAAGAGTTATTCTTCGTCTTATTTCTGCTGAGTTGTTGCTTTCCGAGGTTATAGCAGAGCCGAGGTAGACGAAGTCCCTTACTACCTCAAAGTTGTAGCTGTCGTTTGTGGCGTTCTGTCCAATTCGTCGATGTTGTCTTCGAGAGAAAGATTCTTCGTCTAATTTTCGGTCCCGCTTGCGTTGATGGGCTTTGGATGAGAAGATTCAACGACGAACTATACGAGCTGTACAGCGACATCGCCCTGGTCAGAAAAATGCGCATCAGTCGTTTAAGATGGCTAGGACATGTCGAGCGACACCAATGCTTCGGCCCGTAGAGTCTTCGAATCAAACCCGGAGGAACAACGCATTAGAGAAAGATTTCGCCTTAGGTGCAGCACACAAGTAGAAGGGGACCTCAACCGACTTGGAGTGCGCAACTAGAGGCAGTTAGCTAATGACCGGGCTAACTGGAGATGCTTGTTGGTAGAGGCCCAGGTTCACCCCGAACTGTAGCGCCACCTAAGTAAGTAACGTGTTGTTCCAGACTCTTCAAAACGAGGCGGGAAATATGTGCCCACTTCCACGTTGCACCCAAATCACTGACGGATTATTCCGCAAAAAAAATAGACTGATAGAGTATTCTGCGATTTTGAGGAGTATAGCGTTCCACAGTTTCTGCCAGGTTTGACGCTTGCCAAAGTTATAGCATCTTCAGGAATAGTAACACATTTTGGGCGCCTTGCAGGCACTAATGATTGAGTCCTTTTCAATGTCATTTCAAGTTCATTGAATTTTCTATACAATGTGCTCAGTAGAAGGGATGTTTGCATATTTATATATCGAACAAGATTAGATCAACCAGCTAACACCTTTTCAATGTCATTTCAAGTTCATTGAATTTTCTATACAATGTGCTCAGTAGAAGGGATATTTGCATATTTATATATCGAACAAGATTAGATCAACCAGCTAACACCTTTTCAATGTCATTTCAAGTTCATTGAATTTTCTATACAATGTGCTCAGTAGAAGGGATGTTTGCATATTTATATATCGAACAAGATTAGATCAACCAGCTAACACCATGAACTGGGGTGCAACATGTAGTATTCTCCTTTGTCAGTCGATAAAACTGGAAGCTATTGCTCAGAGTCCTGCCAATTCTCCTCTCAGTTGACATTATTTTCAATCTTCGCTTGTTTGAACCACTTGCGTAGTCCCACATACCATCTTAACATTACCGGGGAAGAAAATAATTAATGATATACCCAAGGAAACATTTCTTGCCTAACTTTCCAGCACGCATTCCATCAATCTCGTTATTTGTTGTCAACTTTAAAACAAATAAAAGACAATTGGCATAATCCACTTAAAATTACCCGCATCTTCACATTGAAGTCCATTCACACGTCCATGGCGCATTAAATAATCTTTAAGAACAATATTTCCTCAAAGAAATATCTTTCTCTTTGGCCATGTGCTGCTCATTAACCCAATTGTTTGGTCATAAATCTCTCTCTCTCTCTCTCTCTCTCTCTCTCTCAGTTGAAATACAAAAAAACCAACCCATTATCATTCATGGCAGAAAGTGAATTTCAAAAAAAATAAAAATCATTGTCTTCCGTTCATTCACTGGTGTGCGTGTTTAACTTCAGTGTTAAGTTGGAATCCAAGAAATCAAAAGAGCTGACTTGCGAACTGGATTCTGATTATTTCATTGATCTACCTACACCGCACATTGTTGTCGGTCTAAGCGCATCTTTTTCATATGCGACAGAGTAATCATTTTCTAGCTACAAATTATCCACACTATGACCACTTGCACTTGTGCGTATTGTGACAATTTAAGCCGAGAAAATAATTGAAGTGCGTTTCACTTGAAATGAAAACGAAACTTCTTTTTGTTGTTCTCATTGAAGCCATCGCCACATCGGAGCATAATGCACATATACACAATTATTACAACTAATTATAACACAAGCTCGAGAGTTTCTCTCGAATTGTAATTATATTTTTTAAATATTTTCTTTTTTTTTCATTTTTTTTTTATTTGGTTCAGCACGGATCGCACTTTCCATTGACGGAAGGGGGGACGCAATGACGTTTGTGACAAAGCATTTCCCTTCGATTTGATGGTGATTATTGGAGTTTTTTTTTTTTGATTCAATCAAAGAATTTACTTTCAATTGGATGGATTTTTGTGAAGTTTCACCTCACGTCTTACAATGACGGACTGTGTTAGCGACTTCAATTAGTCACCTGCAACAGGGGGAAGCCAATGACTGGCGCAGTGAATTCAATGAAATGTTATGTGACGAATTAATCAGTGCAACATAATTACATTATCAGGGTTTTTGCTAAAATGTTTCTTGGTTTAGTTTAGTCAAAATACCATTCGCTGTGGTTAACGAAGAAGAAGCTAATCAGAACCCGACTTACAATTACTCTCACGAGACTTTTTTTTCCTCACTAGCATCCAGATTTAAACTTGGCTTGTAATAGCTCGATTGGGTCTTTGAAAGGCGATATATTAAGGCGATTGGAGAGTAACCACTGTTATTATGAAGAAAGTTAAGAGAAAAACGGTGAAAAGTTTAGAAGTGTCCACAATGCCAGCGAACAGAAAGTTGTAATGACTTTTAATTCGGCAGTAAAAGACAATGGTTTAGTATAATTTTTGTAGACTGAAAGACCAAGTAATGGAGAGCTAATATGTCCATAAAGAAAATCCACTTTATTTGCGAATTGAAAGTTGTTCAGAACGCCACTGTATCTGATAATTGTTTGCATTTCGTTGTAAATACATTTTTATTTATGCAGATAGCCAGTGGAGAGATGTAGAAAAGGTAATAAAAAATATCGTGTGTAGTGTAGTTAACCTTGTTTGCGTGGAGCTGGAACTGCTACCGGATAAACTCAAACTATTTGAGAGGCATCTCTTGTGGAAGCAAAAGTGGTTGTACGGATGAATGGTATAACACGACATTCAAACAATTCAATTCAAATAAGCAGTCAATTTGCAATTGCTGGCTAAGAGTCCATTGACCTCTTTGGCAGATTAGGTCTATTTTTGGTGAAAATTTGGTGAATAGATGGCAGATACTTACTGACCCTTCTGTATACATTGTTTCCATCACGAAATGTAAACTTTTGGCGGATTACTTTTGAATCAAAGACTGTCCCTATCCCTATATCGTTGATATGTCCGATTAATAGGTTCAAGTTTCACCTTTAACTGAAGGAACATAGCCATTACCATGGTGCTTTGACAATTTCTCCAAGCACTTTATTTTGAAAAGTTGTATAGAGCAGGTCTACGGTTATATAAAAGCAGTTTGGTGCTGGTGTTGATCTGGGAATATGTTAAGAGAAACCAGTTCACTTAGAATGGATATCGCCATCTTCTTTAGGTATATCACAAGTTCATAACAGATAGAGAAGTGACTCAAGTACACTTACCGGGCTCACGAGCGGAGAAGAGTCTCCTTGCTGACATTTGGTGCACGTTTTTGAATAGTTCAGGGGAGATGTTCCCAAATTGCACATTGCACCCAGTGCTTTCCAGTGCATAAGTGGATCAGTTTTGCCATGAAACCGAATTCGTCCATAGATTTGTCATTTGCAGCCTTAAAGTCGGTGAAGACATGGTGTGTCTCGACTTGAAATTCGTTGGTCTTTTCCAGGATTTGCTTTAGTGTGAACGTTGTCGATCTGTCGGGCCAAAGGCCAAGCTGGTACGTATCGATTGGTGTGTTGCAGAAAGGTTTCAGAAGTTCGCGCAATATGTTGGATAGGATCCTATACGCAACAGTAAGTAGGGATAGGTATCCCTCGAAAGTTCCTGCAAGCGTTAGGATCGCCTTTCTTGAAAATTTAGCACACAGAGTTGATTACCCAGTCATCGGGCATGGCTTCATCCACACATACCATCCATCCGGCCATTAGGGCCGGCCTCTTTGTTGTTCTTCAGCTTTTAGATAACTGACCCGACCTCTTCAAAACTGGGAGGAGGATGGCTTCTTTATTAACTGGATGTGGCCTATCTCTCCCAAAAACACTTCCTCAACAAAATATAGCCATCGTCGCGAATGCTTCCTTGGCGCAGTTCGTTTCCATGTCTAACAATGAGGAGCCTAGTCTCGACAAGGTAAGTCATTAGAAGACTTACCGACAAGGTCAGGCAATGAGAAGGCAGACGAACTGGCAAGAAGAGGCTCTGAATCTACATCGCAACAGGTAGACACCTCGGTGTTCATCCCGCTATGCACATTGAAGCAAAAGGCATGGATCTTGGCCAGAAGTGAGGCCAATAGTAGATGTACCTCCCTGGACACCTGTGTGCTCATCAGAAGCCTATGGCCTTGCTTTGACAAGAGTAGGATCGACCGAATTATAGGTATTATTACGGGGCATAACTCTCTTCAGTACCACATGAGAAAGTTAAGACTCACGGATGAAGATCTATGTCGGGGATGTGGAGACGAGGAAGCTAATGAGGATACAACCCACTTTCTATGTCACTGCCCTGGGCTTATCCACCTTAGATTCAAATTTCTAGGGCGACACTTTTTCTGTCGCCTTGAAGAATTAGCAAACAGACCAATCAATGAAATTTTTAGGTTCATCAAATCAACAGGATGGTTTGGTGATCCACAAGATACAAATCAGTACTAGGGTTTACCAATGGGCAAGGGACTGTTTCCCCTTTGGGTATCACACTGCGTCTGTATAGACCTGAGTGTGGCGACGTGATATTTATCTAGTCGCCTACCCATGTACCTAACCTAACCTAACCTATGGAGCATTCTACCTTTCTGCGTGGTGCCTCTAGAGTCCAAAACAGTGTCTTGCCCTAAAGTCATTAGAAATTATGAAATTAGCTTCCAGCCATTTGAGCAAGTTCGTAAAATTTAAGCACCTAACCAAGTGTCTTACTCAACTAAGCACATGTATCTGCCAATTGAACTAACAAATCTCCTCTAAGTGGCTAAGTGGTGGCCAGCCAACCCTCCCAGCACACATGGCAAACAAAACTAAGCCACCATTAAACAGTCAGCAATAAACATGTTAATTAAGAATATCAATCAGTAATTCATCTGTTGCAAGCAAATGTTAAACGCATCTATGCAGCTCCCTGTTAGCTAAGTTCTGCAGGACATTAAACTTCATTAAAACGTGAAATTCTACCTCTCTCTCTCTAACCGTCCTGTCAGTTACATGCAAACTATAAACGAATTAAAAACTATTACTGCTGGAGGGCCTAAACTCGTAAAACCTCCACCTTTGAGATTTCAATCAGAAGACACTCGCTGCATGAGAACAACACAACGCAATCACTCAAAAGACCACTTGATCCTGCCAGCCACCATAAATCCTTGCATCAAACAATAAAATGTACACATAAGGAGCGCCCGACCAATTTAACGTAATCGCCGGCACATCGATAGCCTCCGAAGACCACGAAGACCACGAAGACCACGAGGAGACCACTAGCAAGAACAGGAACAAGAAGAGGCAATACCATGTGGATGCCCACAAATAATTGGCGGCTACTTAACACGTCTCCGGTTCAAAACGACGGCGACGGACAACAGACGATGGCTGGAAGAAGATGGAATAAAATTTCATAGAAAAGGAGCAAATCCCAGCCGACATCACTTTTGTTGGATGGTTTACGATGTCAGTCAGGCTTTAAGCTGCGCGGACAAATGCGATTACAAGCCTGCCTTGTGGACGAGTGAGCGAGATGACGAGCTGCGATATCCTTAACCAGAATGCAACAGCCCACTCTGCAGGAGGTGGTAATAACATAATCATATGGAGAATAATGTTCATGGTCTAGGGATTCATAGCTTGCAGCTATTGTGGTATGAGTGGAATTCTATTTGCAACACAAGGTCGAGGCTTGGCAGGCACTCTCCATATACTGGCGCACCCCTCCGTTTGGTTATTTAAAATTGATTACATCGCGCGCAGAACAATTGTCGAGGAGTGGAATTCCATTCCAGCTTCTATTTGACGCCAGCTTACTCCCAGCTTGGTTTGTCATTCGGCATCGGCTCCCTTGGTGCCTGCTGCTAATGGACCTTAATGCGGTTGCGGCGGTGGCTAATGCTCAGGTGCGGCACTAAAGCAATGGGCTCGCTAAAAATATCTGGAAATCCTTTTTCGCCTTTGAATGGCGATGAAACGATGATGCGCCGTAAATGCAGCGAACCGCGTGATAATTTCATTTGCACGGTGGATTTGTTTTGTGCCCCATGATACGAGACATTAATGGGATGGAATTGTATGTTGATTGATAGATGCAAGTCTTGGCCGTTCTCTCTATTTTGCTTTGTAATTTATGTTATTGCAGAGGAAGCTGTTATTATGGACAAATGGTAATGGTTGGAGGTACTATTGTCTATTCAGTCGAGCGTGTCCTTGAACTGTGATGAAATACATCCTTTTCTCCGTATGGGGAGCAGTTTCATGAATCTGGCTAACAAAAGATACATTCCATGGCTTGCCATGTAGTGCTAAGCGGTTTGCGGAGAACTCAAAACTGTCCACCATAAGCCACCTAACATCGACCAATTGGACTGGGATTACCTTGCCTTACCGGAGGTAGCAAGAGAGTATAGCTAGATTGGTTCATTTCATCAGGTTCACCTATAGGTTCAACTGAGGTTCTTTGAGTACTTAACACAGGATCAACGCTGTCGAGGAAATCCTCGCAGAAGTAGTAACATGTTTTTCAATAGCAATAACCTGCTTGTAAGTCCAAATCTGGGTGGTTGTTGCCTTAAGTTTGTTCCCAGGAGAGGTGGGAAGCAATTGGGTTCTCTACATCGCTTGGATCAGTCTTCTGTTCTATATGAGACAGGTCCTGCACCATGATGCTGATTTTTTGAGCTTAAGCACGTGATGAGCTCTATCCAGATCCGCCCTAACGCCTTCGTCAAAAGGATGAGTTAGTTCCAAACCCTATCCTTCTGCTGTGACTACCGTTGTGAAGCTATTACCAGATAAAGGAATAACCCTCCTGAATCTGTGTGGACGTATGCCTTACAAGTGAGTGGCTATGAGTTGTAAAAGAAGGCTGAGCTGGTGAGAGAACAACCACCTAACTCAAGATTCTTGAAGGAGGTTTTTTTGTAGATTCTTGGTGATTTCTCCAAACGCTGTTCTCATCCAAGGCATGATATTGAGTTTCGACTGAATCCACCTTCCACAAACCACTCCAACGTTAACGAACTTCCGAAGGTGTAATTGAATCCGTCCCGCATCCCATGCAGCTTCTTACTTATTACAGGCATACACATGTGTGCACATAGCACCAGGAAGGAAAAAGGTCTTCACCCTCCTCTACAGACGAAACCTTCAACAACATTGTTGCGCATGAAAACCATTCGCAACGGTCAACCATCATCAACCGTATTCCGTACATTCCACGTATCCATCCGACATTCTGTTCAACATGTAGCAACTACCACCACCCATCATTGAAATTTATTTGACAACTGAATTGGTAAATGCCTTGGAAGATCCTGCATGCGCAGCTCTCAGCCATGTCCGTATGCAAATCAGTTGCATTTTAACCCACACGTACGCATTTAATCATTCTCATCATCTGTCCGGCATTTGAAGGTTTGAGCAAATATCTATGATTGCCTTTCAATGACCAATCAATCTGTCCGGCTGGCTGGCGTGTTGGTTGCTTCCTAAACCATTCATCTTGTTCATTCGTGGAGACCGGCAGCGACCGTCAAGAATCCACTGACCGTTCGTTCCTTTGAGCTGTCATCTTTCGGACATGTCTTCGAAAGGTGGCTGGAATTGTTTGGGGTTTTTTTGTCCGTTGGTCGTCATGTTCTGGTTGATGGCGAATATAACAAGGGTGTGGGTACATGTGTTATGGGAAGGCATTGTCATTTCCTGTAAAAAGTAGCTGCTGAGTCACAGGAGTAGAAAAGTTCGTAGAACTTAATGATCGGATTGAGTTTAGGGGGCAATGGTCTGGTCCTGTTTATTCCTGTCCTGTGTATTCCTATACTCTATTCTTGTCTTGGGAGGGCTTTATATATCACAAATGGGCTTTAGGAGCAGAGGGATATGCTTGGAAATAGTCACGTCCCGCCAGGAAATGTATTAAGTGTGTGAAATAGAAGACTCCATGAGCCCAGAAACAAGCCTATTCATTCAAGGATTCAGGCAAAACTGAAGGCTCTCAATCCAATGAAGACTCATCAGCTGCCACTAACAACTACTAACATGTGTCCTCGTGTCGGGCGCCATTTACGAATGCAAATACTGGGGTCTATTTCCATAATGCAGTCCTCTATACCATCCACATGGGCTACCACTCTTGTGATGACGTCTTCTTGATGGTCCAGGTCGGCTACATCGAACGAATTATTTCATAATGCAGTGGAAGGTCGCTTGAATCCTTAAAGTCTAGACTATCAGCAGGATTCCTTTACATTCTGCGATCTGTGCCTTGGCGATCTAGAAATGGCCACTTCTACTATGCACCTGCATGTATCCTTCTAGGGTTTTGACCGGGATCTTCCTATTCTTGCATTTTCTGATCAAACTTGGGTATCTTTTGGACCTCCTTCCCTTCAAGGCGCTTTAATTTGAGAGTTCCTGGAAGGAGATTTCTCCCTTTTTGGCATATCCGTGTCATAAACCTACATAGCTACAAAATTCCATCCTCTATCGATTTAATTAGGACGGGCTTTCCCCCTTCAGCCGTAAACTATCTGCAACTCTTCACTATTTCTGCCGTCGAACAGCAAACATGAGTAATTTGATATCAATTACGTGTGCAGCGTTGCAATCGAACTCAAAAACTTGGTAATAAACTTTGCTTTATTGCTGCTAGTTCAACTGGATATTGTATCTTTATGTGAGTGCGCCTGTAGCAATGCCATTGGTGATGGTGCAAACTGCCACCGCAAACAGAACCGTTAGTACATGTATCTGTACATAATTCGCGATGCCAACAGTCGTTGAAGTTGCCTGCATCTCCGACCATAAACCAGCACTGTCGGAGCTCAACATATAAATCTGGAAAATATCTCATCTTAATGGCGTCTTAAGCAGCATATTGGGTGTCAACTTGTCATTCGAAGTGAGGTACTCCCAGGGTTACATGTCGTTTCGAAAGATACATTGAACTGAACCCAGACTCGGTATGACGGAGACCAAGAGGAAATTAATTAACAAACAAGACTATCATTGGCTTAATGGATTCAGCGATTAGAAGTATCTTCCTAGCCTTGCAAATCTCATTAGTCGTCTTCAATCAATGCAATCCTGGGACCTGGTCGTGTATCGTTGATTTGCCTGATTCCCAGTTCGACTAATTAACCTTCTGGCCAAGAACAGTAGACCGATGAAGTTCATTCTGTAGAATGAGTGCCCTAAACCCGTGGGGCAACTCGATTACCCGTGTTAAGCCGAAGGAATTTAATTGTTAGGTAATTAAAAGCAAAGAGTCCCATTCGGTGCATTGTTCCACTTTTCCTAGTCCATTGTACAGTGGGCACTTGATTTTATTAGGATACCACAGAGGGTGACCCTCGGGAGGGGAGTTAAATTCTGAGAATCACGAAGTAGTCACTTGGGCATGGTTGGCGCTGGTTGCGGTAGCTGCCGCGTACTATGATTAATTGAATTTCAATGAAATCAATTTTATAGAGTCTGGGTTGGATGCTTTGAAGTTTGTTATCGGCTTCCGATCGGAGAGGCTACCACCGAAATGCAATTACAAAGAGATGTTAAGAGGTGGTAATAAAAATGACGACAAAAGGAGCGAGGTGAAGAAATGTGCTTCGGGGAGAATCTAGGTGAACGGGAGTAGCTTAATGTGGAACTGATGTGGAAAACTGTCAGATGGAAATTAAAATCCGCCTCCCACATTGCGTTAATTGGTTTGACGGTACTTTAACGTTTACAGGTACTGTATCGGTTTCGGCAGAATATTCGATTTGCCTCGGGACGTGGAGTGGTCGGTATTTTTGCTGAAACTGTAATGGTGTGCTGGGATTCCATTAGAATGACAGCTCCTGAGAGTGTGACAGGAATTCCCGGTGCCTTATTTCAAGGCTGCAGCATCTTTTGGCCTGATTCATGCTACAATGCCTTTTTTAGACAACTAATCTTGGCTATAGGCTTCCTTGTATGTTTTCCGAGACTCTACGGGTTACTGGGTACCTTGTACCCAATGGATGGTTAGCCCATCGTCATGTACATAGATAGCCAGGCACCAATCAGAGGTCTGGAAAAGGCAACAATAAGATCTAAGTTGGTCTTAGAGAAGTTGTCTCTTACAGAACTTGTCGGACAGATATTACATTACTCTGTGCTGGGTCCCGGGACACAGAAGTATCCTAGGCAACTGCAAAGCAGATGAGCTTGCCGAAGTGGGGCCCGGATTATGCTTAGCTGTCAACAGAGAGGTGCCGGCTCTCTATACGAACAATAAATCCTCGCATGTTGACCGAAGCACAAGCTATGCTACTATGGAACTGAACTACGTGTAGATCGATCAGAAAGATCTGCCCCTTACCAGACGTAAACAAAACCAAAAGGCTTCTATCTCCTGCCTGATAGGAAGACATGCCATCAGAATGGGAGTCCTGTCAACTGATTTCTGTAGAAACTGCAGAGATGAAAACGAAGACAAAAATCCGTCCTCTACGTCCTCGACACATGTCCAGGACTAGTTCTTCTAAGAAAGAGATTCTTCCAGGATGTATGGAGGAGGGGGCAGGGATTTTCTCTGACTCCCTGAGTATTTGCAGGTCCTTCCAACTTCCTGATTCATGCATACTTAAGCAAACAGCCAGGCGGCTATCAAGGCTATTGTGTCACTTCATCGTCGGAACTTGTAAAAGGGTACAAAGGTGAACTTTCCTCTTCGAGTCGTTCATTCAGAATCACCCTCCTGTCGGTGATTCCTTGCTGATATGATTAAGGTCTCTATGAGGACCTTAAAGGCAAAATCTTTGCGCATTCTTTATGCAAAGCTGATAGCAGGTGGCAGGGGGTGCGTAACTGTGTCATATCAAGGCAGATGTGACCAGGATACTGCAGAAGCAGAACACTTTTTGCCCTACTTGTGGGGTTTCAGCATATTTTACTGTCAACAGCTACCTCTACCTACCTACCTAGATGGAGAAGTCCTTCTTGGGACAGAGCTTGTCAAGTACATAGATTGTTTCTTCTTCCTCCTCATTCCTACGGTTTCTGGAGAAGTCATGTGAAAGAGGCTCAGACTTTTGGCATGCTCGGCTATCAGACAGTATTCCGTAAGACCTACGCAAGATCTGCCTTGAAATGTTGCAAATACAGTTGGTTGTGCCGAAGGCGTTCAGCATTAGTAGGAGCTTACATCTACCGAGGATACCAAGATACCAAAGGTGCGCCATTTCAACAGGATCGTATGGGTCGTACCCAGTCTGGTGCGCTCGTCAGGTCTGCAAGTTCCTGCAGGATCTGCTATGTGGTCTGGGACCTAGCATATGTGGAGATCATATCAAGGAGAGACAATCGGTAGGTTAATGTGGCCTTCCAATGGAACGCACATTTCCAAGGTTTCATTGCCTCTTGCCTTGCATTGAAAATGGTAATATTTGGGACATATTTTAGACTACATCTCAATTAGGTTAAGGCTTTCTTGATCCTCAAGATTTTCTCCAGTATTTCGCCTCCTGCCCTACACCCTCATCCGAAGTGCACTTAACCCAAGCAAGGAAGCAGTGACGCATTCACTACGGTCAGGGATGTATATGCGAAGATTCCAGTCGGGGGAGTCTAGTCGGAGGAGTCTAGTCGGGGTTTACAAGCAGGAAAATGAAGAGATCAAGGAACGATTGTAAGAAGGCTTTAAGTTGGATGGCCCCAATGGCAGGTAAGTGCTTGCTAAGAATGTTTAAGGGGCGGAGTTCGACCCTAATGTCCAGCGTCGCTGAGGTGGAACTTCTTAGTGCATCACTGATGAACATACAAATAGATCTGCGTACCCTAGACAGGAGCTTGAAGTGAGAAGGCCTATTAAGGGCCGACCACCAAAGGTAGTATAGTTCTGATGACAGACATCTACATCCAGCGTACGATATGAGGTCGAAAACTGCACCTAACCCCCTTTATAGGAGGGAAGAGATGCAATGGCTCTCTCGACTTGTTTAAGTTGGCTTTTCAGTTTAGTTTTCAATCCAAAGTGAGGTTTTAAGTGAGCGCCCATCAGGGTAACTCTATATTCTTTCGTAACAAGGACCAGTTCAGTCCTCTGTCCTCACATTCCCTGAGAGTCTATTGCATCCCATTCCGAGTACAGAATTGATCCAAGAATTGATCTAAGGACAAGTTATCTTTTGAGGGAGTCCTCAGTCCTCACATTCCCTCAGAGTCTATTGCATCCCATTCCGAGAACAGAATTGATCCAAGAACGTTGGGCAACCAAGTGTTAAAACTTGAACCACATAGCATGGCGCCCAGCAAGCACCAATTACTCAATTTTCGTCGCCCTGGATCCATAAATAATCTCATTATACAACTCATCAAGATCGCATGAGCATATCCCCCAGAGGAAGACCAAATAATAAAGTATCATTCCATGAGCGTTGTTCGGGCATATTTCACGTGTAATTTACCGTCCTCCCGTGATCGGTATCTCACCATGAATTTCTCAATTCGACACAAGCTTTCTGCATCCAAGAACGAAGGTGTGTGTGCTTTCTTTCTTTCCACCGCTTGGTTTGATAGATCCCATCCGAATATGAGATAGAACTTCACATCTTTTACTGGAGTGTGGTTCCACGGTTCCGCGGGTATATGGGTCAGCACCCACTCCCCACGCAATCTCACGCACCTGTTGCACACACAGTCGGCGGATACACATTACATAGTTCTCCGGCTTTTCATTTCATTTATGCCTGCCGGAGTCTCTTCCTCCTCCTCCTCTTCGTCTTCGTCTTCGTCTTCGTCTTAATTAATACAATTTTAAGTCCGTTCTCCGGTTTTGGTTACGGGAGTGTAAATTCCATCGAGGAATGGAAGTGGTAATCTCCTCCCGGGGCATGGTATTGAGACGAAGTAGATAATTGGATTGGGAGAAACGATTTCTGGAAAATTCATCTTAAGTTTGTGGAAAGTTTGGCTGCCAAGACGTTGGTGGCTCGTGTCGCCGTTTAAGCTGCTCCGGATGTGCTGGGTTCTGGGAGCGATTTCACTGACTTCGATGAGTTACCACCACGTTCGTGGCTGGGGAGAATTGGGATTCTCATGGGCTTTAGGCAAGCATTCTTAGCAGAGCGGTATTTACGAGCTAAGTGAGAGAGTTTTACAAATCGGAAATCAATTTCTGGCTAACGTGCATTACGATGACCTTGATTGAGAGTGGCTACGATGGAGTGGTTCAAATGGTGAATATACTTGCTCATGTGTGGCGTTGGGGAATGATTTAAGCCCTTCAAGGTATGACTTCAGCCTAAATGTCGATGAAATTCACACGTACATGGACCGGAATGTGGTAGCGAGTTCCTTCTTTCATTCTCAGGTCGGATGAGTGATGTGATTTGTGATGAACTTGAAGGACTTGAAAGTATCTTTTGTTCTTCTTACCCTGAAAATTGAGAAGTTCAACCTGAGCTGAGGATGTCTTTAAACTGGAACAGCCGGTGTGTAGAATGCCACTCTGGAAGGAGGGCTCCTGTCGTGACTTTGGCTCTTAATAGGGGTTGGTGTGATAAATTGAAAGACCCATGCCGCAGTGTTAAGTTGGCAATATCGGAGAAGTCCCTCCATACCACAGAGAACTGGTGGATTCGTATTGAAGGTGGACAGATGAAATAAACCTCTAATTCCATTACTCAGTGTTGAAGTGATGAAAGCTGCGATGATGTCGTGTTCTATCTCTGGTATCCATGATTGGTTCAACCTTATAATGGATACTAGGTCTTCCTTGTCATGTCAAATCTCAGGGCAGGGATTCGCAGACCATTCACTTGATGTGGCCATCAATGTGGTTTAGTTTTCCATGCTATTCTTGACTTGGTACAGTCCATAGAGTTCATGGCTACAGTTTCGTTCTAAGGAGCCCAAATCCTGCTTCGATTTAAGGCTGATCGCCTGGTTCTCGCGACAAGATATTGAGACTAGAGGGCTTAATGTTCTGTTCAGTTTCACTTTTGTCCTTAATACCATGCACTAGTCTGGTGAAGAACCACTTCTAAGGCTACTCTTGAAAGTCTACTCCAGCTCCTTCTCCTGATGTCTTTGATAAGTTGGTAGCAACTAAATCAGCATTACATCTTTGGATATCGTTACACCTAGCTCGTCGTAATATGGCTCATTGCTCAAAACTCAGTCTCCAAAGGTCTCCTTCACAACTTCCGACTTTGGGTCGATTGTATGGCATATAGGGCCGTCTTGTTCGAGCCAGAGCTCGGATACATCGATGTTGTCCAGCTCTGGCCTCAGAAAGTTGGTTAAAATTGCTCTATAACCGAGATCATAGACGGTAACAGTATCTCCTTCCTCATTTCGAAAGAAATAAGGTCTGATGATGCAAAGAGTCAATCTTTGTGGATGGATTGATGCGTGGTCGAGCACTTGTGTATCGTATTCGCTACAGTAATGGCGATTCTGCTTGTTGAAGTGGTACCTGAGCCAAAATTGGGCCTCATCCGGGAAAATAATTTTTTGGTCAAAATTCGGAACCTCATGCGCCAACTCATGGCGTTGTCTATGGTCGTCCGTCAGCAATTCTTGCGTCAGCACAATCTTGTAGGAATGTGGGCCCAAATCCAACCGTGAAACGATGTTTGATGGAATGGCAATACTAAATAGTTTGATATGTATATATGACTGGTAACTTTGACAATAATTGGTAAAAGTGTCTTTGCTATCTGGTCACCCTTTAGAAGTGCTTGAGAATCGTGAAAGATTTTAAACGAATCTACAACAGAGACCTCCACAAAAGGACCCAAGCTAGTTCGGAAGTCTACTGTATGTGTAACCATATGACCTCCGCGCTCCTCAAGAGTACAATCCAATAGTACAATCCAAGTTCCTAAAGCAATCCCACGGATTTCTTAACGAAATTGCAAGCCAGATTAGTTAGCTAAGGAGAGTGGAGACCGCTCCCAGAGCCATCAAGAGGGCAACAGTAAGGGGAACAATATCACCACTTGTCTCCCTTCTAAACAAATCTGACCAAAGCTGGACAGAAGACTTATCCCGGACAAACCTAAGAAAATTAGTTAATGCCTTCATGGGCCACTCTTTGATAGACAGACATGTTAGAAGGCCTGGTGCTTCCTTCATCAATTTCTATAGAAAGTGTAGAGTCGAAGAAGAGGAGGAAACGATAACCATTGTCAGTTACCCTGTCCTGCCACACCGCCTTTGAGAACAAAAACCCTAGCCGATGCTTCTTTGAAGATCTGAACGATCTAGCCAGACAAATGGTCGCCATCGCTGTGGTAGATATCGCAGTTTTCCGTTCTTTCTTTGTGCTGCCCACGGTCTATAAGGGACTTAACATTGTCACTGGTTCCTCCAGTACCATTTCTTTTTCAAGACACTTTCGCAGTCTGTAAGATCCTTATTCAACTGAGCTCCGAATACGTCAAAATGGCTTAAATAAGACAGTTTGGATGGCACGTCATCATTGATTTCATGTGGGGAAATCCACGAAATATGTTGACCTGGAACAAGTACCAAGCTGGAAGTGACATACACTCATCGTTTGATTACTATCAGATAGGTATCCAGCAAGTACCATGAAGAGGTGATTATGCTTGTGTCCAGTAGCATAATCCAGTCATAGAGTAAGTCATGGTCATAGGTCATGAGGTCATATTTCGAATCACCAGACCAGTCATCCCAAAGGATCATTGGCATTTCATCACAAGATGCTCACAAGTCCATCATATTTCGTTCTCCATGGAACCCTTGTCCAAACCCACAGACAAGCTGTCAAAGTCACTGCCAATAACTCCATCTTCGATCAACAGATAATGTCCACTTCACAGTTCACATTTCTGGATGAACTCAACCAAAATCACTTAACAGATTGCCCCTGGGCGTTCCCCGATCAAACTGGGAACACATGTCAACCACTATCCCAGTACTGACAGTTCAAAGTTGAGAGTTTACCGCCACCTGGACCATCATGGTGAGACAAGTACCTTTCGGGGAATAGAATCACTTGCGTGGTCTAACCCCTGTATGAACGCTTCCGTTTATTATGCCCTGAGGCATCATACTGCAACGACTCATCACTGCTCCAACTTGAAGCTTTTTAGCCTCGAAATCAACATAATTCAGAGGCTAATTCCGATACTTAAGTGAACAAAGTGGAAACTCTCCGGCCGGCGTAGGGCGCTAATGGAGCACTTCGTGAGGGTAAATACCTTCAATTTGATGGCAAAGGTGGCAATTTGAAGGGATTACGTGAAGGTTTCCACTTTGTTCTCCTATTTCGCTGAGAACTTCTACGAAAATGCTTCCAGATTAATGGTGCTGTGCCAGTGGTGATGTTATGCATTAGGAGCAGTAGTTATCAGTTCTTAACGAGGTTAGATGTACCAACCTTTCTGGCGGATACTCCGGGCGAGTTGGTGTGCTACTTTTACCGAGGATTTCTTAGACATTTATTGCTGAGATATCTATCAATTAGAACCAACAACTAAAGATGAAATTAAAAAGTTTAATAGGTTGGCTTGCAGCGGTCCATTGGGTGCAGGTAGGGTTATACCATTTTCTATAATAAAAAAATCCTAACAAGGATAATGAAATATCTAATTACACATAAGTACAGTGAGGAACAAGTTCACTTGGGGATATCATCATTTGATTGTAGTTAGTGTAGGTAGGTAGATGCGGCTAATTACCACTCTAGCCGCATTTAACACCACAAAATTACTGAACAAATCTGGAAAAAGGGTGTAAGAATCCTTTACAACCATCTTGTGGCATTGAGGAAACAGGAATGGCTTGGTTGAAGTGGCTGCCAGTTCAGAAACGTCAATCCATTGTGACACAACATGGAGAGTAGAAAGAAGTTTCTCACTACCTACTCGTTGAACCATTTTGAACTTGAAGAGGAAGATGTTCCTACATATGTTGAACAGATCCCCTAATAGATGGCTCCTTAGGGAAGCTTCCTTCCTTCGAGAGAGAATTGGGCAAACACAAAGGAGATGAGGAGTATTTTTCGTCTCTACTTCATCCATGGAGCTGCCACAGAAGTCATTCGCAAAGTCACCCAGGCTTATAGTACGCTTGCCTATGAGACAGTGACCCTTGAAATCAAATTCTAGATTCTCTGGGATTGAAAAGAACTTTGGTCTTTGTTTTGTCACTAGTCTTGTGGGTTCACTTGTCCACCTAAGATTTGTCCAATAAAATGATGCAAAGTTGTTCCTATTTAGCCTCACAATTCCCTGGAATATCGCTATGCTTCGGCACCCAACAAAGGTGAATATTGAACGTCAAGAAGTCAAGACCTACTAATGAATTAGTAGAGGAGATTCGAAGGATTCGTTAGGTCCTGAGCTGTCTAAGAAGAACGAGATATCTTTTGCCAATATTAGGCTCTCCTTAAGCCAAGATATGAATTTTTTAATCGCGAAGGAAGGCCTACGATTAAGACTGTCGAAGAAAACCCCTTCAGCAACTCCGACCTTAGGTTTGGGTCTTCAGGATAGAAGTGGATCGACATTCCAGAGTGATTTGGAAGGGATGGTATAGGCCTTGTTTTGCAGAGAGATCTTGAAATGATTAAGTTGGAAGTGTAGCCAAATTCTTTTCTTGGACACTGGGGGGTAACTATGAGGCTGGACGGCTGGACTTATTGCATGATGACTAGGGTTGTGCATAGAACTCCGCTTATGTAGAGACAAGCTGTACAGAGGAACTTACTTAGATAGTCCTGTCCACTAAAGATCACCGCTTACGTGAGTATTGTTCTAATGGCTGGGAATCCCATCTTTTTCCAAAAGTTCCTTGGAAGAGAAACATATTTCTGTGGGTTTCGTGATTTCTTCTCAAGTGATAGGTTACCAGCTTAGCTTCCTATACAGGATGAGATTCAAACATGTTCCTTTGTCAGAGAAGTTAAGGAGATAAAGGTTTTGCTTAGCATGTGATGTGTGGCTCTCCCTTCAACTGAACATCCCCAGAGTAGATGAAAGGATCAGTGACCAGTTGGATACATCTACCTTGGTATGACTTAAGACTGCAACCGGTGCCACCTGGTGTTGAATTCGGATAGAAAGTGCAAAAAGATTCTTCATTTGACAGCTCCCAACGACAAGTAAACAGAGTTCTTGAAGGACCTGTCGAAGGATTAACTATGTCGCCCCAACATCAATCTCCAGTATGTTGCCCAGTCACCCAGAGGCGACTTATTTTGACCAGATGTCCAAGGATCCGAGATTTTGATAGAGTTAATGCGGTTGCGTATCACTCTCAGCATCCTAGTTTGGATAAGCGGTATACCGGAGAGCGGGCTGATCGGTGGCCGGTACAAAATGGTCTAAATGACGAAGAGTCGTTCCAGTTTCTATCAGTGGGTACAGTGGTCATTCATGGCTTCTGCATTAGCTCAACGAAAAATCGGTGAAGGCAAAGCCATTATGAAGGTTGAAGCGTTTCTATAAAGCCCATTGCTCTCTGCACTAATCCTTTAGAACTCTTCTTCCTTCGGCCTAGGTATCGACAGAGTTACCTCTGCGACTTATACTTAGTTTTTCTGTCAGTGGTAGTTTTGGATTTACCTGAGAGAAACGATCTTCTCGATGTCCTGGTAACTTTAGAGTTTCATTAGCTCAACTGGGTCGTTGGACAGATATCCTAAGATCAGAGGTTGATGACTTCTTTTGGAAACCTCCAGTCGCTAGTAGACAAGACAACGAACAAGAAGTGTAGGCAACCATTCTCAAGCAGCTGATGGAAGTCCTTACAGATGTTGCTTTGCATATGTATTCTCTTGATGACCATCATTGAAGCTGGCTCCTTCATGGTTGGTTGGTTGGTTGATAAAGACCGGATCTTGGTGAGGATACCAGGGGAAGGTACTTTGTGCTTCCGATGTGTAAGGTGGATAGATGACATCTCTTCTGTTTTAGAAGTCTGATGGACCTGGTTTCATGTTCCATCGATGGTTGGCTTCCCTTATACCTTGGCACCTCAATGTCGGTCACACAAATGCTCTCTAAACCAGAGGAGCCTCTTCTAGATACCACGTCAGCCTCATAGTCTAGTATGTTACAATGACCTAGTACCTAGTAAAGGCAGAGATCGTACTGTCCAACTACCTCGTTGATAGATACTCTGCAGGCTTCCATTGCCTTTGATTGCGTAGTGCTAGATGCAAGAGGTTTGATGGCTGCCTAGCTGTCGAAGTATATGACAGTATCCGATGCTGATATTGCATTAACCTACAGCCTATCAGGTACTTGACGAATGGGACTGACTTCGGCACTTTCATAGTCTCCTTCATAGAGAAAGTACCTCTCAAAAGGATCTTGAGCCGTTTTTGTTTCCATTGAGCATTCCTGAGTTTTGTTGTCAAATTCTTCGGAGGAGGCATGTGGGTTTTGGTCATATAGATGCTTGAGAGGCTGGTCCTTCAGTGCTTATGGCCTCATTTGAAGAAGTAACCCAGGAGTTAATGTGAATTCATCCATGAATGGTATCACGATGAACAGTAAAGAACCACATTCTGTGGACACCATACAGTAGTGACTATTGGACACAAGTTTCTAATAGTATCGTTTTCACCGGTGGAATAGGCGTAATACTGTAAAACTGCTGACCCCGGACCGTTTGGGTCAATTGCAGCTCCAAACTATTTGCATAGATTATGCCCAAGTCATGGCATCCGACACCCCATCCATAAACCCTGTCATAATATTGTTATCGGGGAATTAGCATCGAAACAGCCTAAATCACTTCGCCTCCAAGTGGGTCACGAGCAATAAAGCTCGCATTAATCACGGATCGCATGTGGAATGGACACCGCACCACCGCAGGAAATTCAATTTCTCCTCATTACCAAATGATTATGACTTCTGGCAGGCAGCACACCCAGTGAGCCGCTGGACAAACTCGTTCCAACACCAGTATATCTAATCTGCAGGAAATTGCTTGCGGAATTCTGTTGTCAAACGTCATCGCACCACCACAAGGCATTCAACTGCCCACCACCATTGGCTGAGCTGATCTCCCCCCTGATCTGCAGAAGAGCTAAGGTTAACCACCAGCCAGGTATCATATTCCCGTATCCCGAATTGACACAGGCGGCATACCAGACTTGCAACGGTAATCCCATATGCTAATGACCAGGTACCATGTGCTGTGCACAAATAGAAATGGAAAATCTAGGTGAGCACCTTCTGGCCGAGCGTCTTCTTATTGGAAGCGATGATGCCCCGCTCTGATGGACGCCCTGGTTTTTTTTCCTCTTCTTCTACTTCTCTGCATTCGTGTGTGCACGTCGGCGGCGGGGCGAACGAATTGAAATGCATTTGACGGTCCGTCACCGTCAGTAGGTCACTAGTTGCGGTCGAGAGCTGTGGTTTATCTGAAACTTTGTGTAATGTTTTCCTACGCCTCTCGCAATTAATAGATACGTAGATACTTAGCGCACCGAGTGTGGATGGTGTGTCTTTGATTTTCGTGTCAATCCTTGGAGATTTCTTTGAGTAATGATTGTGGGTTTGTGTCTGACGCGTGGTCACGATGGTAAATGATGTGCTGTTGCGTGTTGACGGCCAGTTAATTGCTTGGTGATTGGACCGAGAATAAAGGAAATGATATAATGAGCCAGGTAACGGAGTTTAGACATATTTTCATGAAGACATAATCGAAATGGCCAGCGTGGGAAGTGTATGTATTGTTTCACTGGCTGACAGGCTCTAAATAGGTTTGAGGGTGTTCCCAAGTCCTTCTTGTTTGTCTGTCTATAGAGAGGAGCACAGAGATTGGCACAGTAGAGTGTCAAACTTTAACAAATATAGGCCAGGGACACAACTTGGGTATTCCGGACTTAAGCAGGTAAACTGGAATACCATGGACAAATGGTAGTGCACAAGCGACTACCAGGGTACCCTGGCTATAATCTGTCGTAGTCATCCCGATCAATAGCACAGACGAGACGAAAACGTCTCCACCTTTAGGCAATCAACATTCGGACACTGTTCTCCTACAACAAATCAGAACAGTGCCACTGTTTGTGTTGGTTTTATGGGCCTTAATCTTGGGTGAGCTCCCTTCTCTATTCCTTTCTCTTTGAAGAATACGTGCAGTTTGTACCTACACTAGTATCTGTCAACTTAATGGTATAGGTAAGTCGCCCTTATCCAGTACTAGCTACTGTCCCTTAGCATGTGCAGCTTGAGTGGCTGTTTGAGTTGGATCGAGGGACTTTGACCATCTTTCACTGTGGTGCCCCACATTGCTTATGGGTTGGTGGATCGAGAGAATTTGGCCATTTTTCAATGTGGCCCCCCACATTACTTTATGAGTTGGATCGAGAGAATTTGGCCATTTTTCAATGTGGTCCCCCACATTGCTTATGGGTTGGATCGAGGGCCTTTTTCCATCTTTGACCGTGGTACTCCGCATTCACTTTCGAATGCCAGATAGCGGCAAACTGAGGACGCCAAAGTCTAAATCATACCTTAAACGTTTTTTGGTTAAGTTTTTTGTCAATTTCGTCCATTGAATCCAAAACGCTAAGGGAGAGGAGATATGAGAAGATATTGCATTTGAAGTGGACCAATCGACTTTGACCATCTTTCTCGATGTACCTTACCGAAGCCTCACCACTGTATTTGAAGATATGTATTGGTAAGCTATCCAAGTTGGTAGTCTTATTATTCGTTAGCTGTTTGTTTGCAATGCCTAACCCCTTCTGTACTGCAAGTTGTGAGTACTTCTTTCGTTGACCAAGTATATAGTATCGCTTATGTCCATTCCAAAGCAATTCCTAGGAATCAAATCGATAAAGTCCAAGGAGTTCTGAATTTTCAAGGTTTTCTCAGAGCGAGTTAGGACCCCAATTCTTTAGCCTTCGGTAAATGTTTGGGTTCATTTCCTAGTCTCCTAAAGTCCGTCCAAATGTCATTCAGCTGAGGACACCTCCAGAAGAATTTTGTTCACCTATGGCCCTGATCAAAGGAAATGAGTTCATCCCAACATAATGGTTGAATTCTTGAGCCCACCCAAGAGGGTCTGAACCTTCACGCGAATTTTGTGAATATTTCTTGGGTATAGGCCAGAAGTTGTCTGAATCCGCTTCATTAACGTCAGCTAAACGTTCTGCCTGTCCCTCGTGTGTTTAGCCTGTGCATCATAGGAGATTGGATAGCACACTCCCAACTTGATTTCTTCATTATTTATGGATCCCCAGACCGAACCAGACACCAGCCACCATTCAGTTTGCCTTTTAATTAGATTCGATCATAAACTATAGCCCGGACCACGTCAGGGTGTTAACGTATAATACTTGAAAACTGCATAAAATATCCGTTTGATGACATACCAAATAAATAAATGTATCGATCAAGTGCCGCCCGGAGGGGATAACCAAGGCTGGGCCAGCTGTCAGGTCCGACATTACTTTCTGTAATCACTTAAGGCGGCCACACGCAATCTCAGAATTAGCCACCACGCCAGACTGCACTACTCGCATGGAGGAGCGTTCCTTGGTGCTCCTGCTGGTTAGGAGTGCCTTTTTGTAAAAAGGAATTCGTTTTGAAACCACCAGCCGCGCGCGTTAGTAATAATTGCTCCACCTTGGCCGGGATGAAGTGAGACCGTTTCCATCACACTTGGCGATCGGTCAGTGCTGGGGCCCTTTTGGTCGTTCCACTGGGCTGATCGCAGCACTAATTCTCACCTGTCAAGTGGGAGAGGATCGTGCTGCTGCACGCTGCAAGAATGCCAATGAATTGATTGTAATTTTCATAACCGCATAGGATGGCCCAAAGGGTTTTCCTCCAAAGAGATGGCCGCCTTCGTGCCGCAATCTTGACTCGCGATCGCAGCAACACGAAATAAAGACAGACTTTCCGGCACTTGCTGGCCTCTATGTGGGTTATGACGAGTTTTTTTCTGTGTTGGACAACGAATTCGTTGAAAGAATGTGCGTGAGATAGAATTAGGATTTGTACTTTCCGGATGGATGCACGTAAGGCATGCACGAGGGAGTTTGTATTTGTTGATGGTTTTGGGATGAAGCCGTGTCATGGTGGGATTGCATGCTGATTGGCTTCGATAAGAACTTCTACTTTCTGGAGGAAGAGTGTAATAGAGGCCTTGGGACAGGGGCTCTCCGAGTTCCAAATTATATCTCGGTTCCAGCGGTCAGTGTATTGTGATTATTACCGCGATTATGTCAAATCGTTTTGATTGGATGGCTTTGTTCGAAAGTTCGTGCTGACTGAATTCAGTGGTTCTATGCATGGAGATCTAGTCAAAGTCTAGAGAAAGGAGATTATCATTGAGGCCAATACGTGAAAGCAAATAGTTGGCGTACAGTTCATCTTTCTGAACTATGAAGTCCATTTCTAGCTCAATTGCTTCGTTCGGAAACGAAACTGTCACATTTGAGCAAGGCAGCATCCCGAAGCCATTCACGAAACTAACTCCAAAATGCCTCAAAGATCGCGCTGCAGATTTGTTCTGTTTGACAACCTCTCGCGGATGAATGAGCTCAAAAGGATCTCAACTAAATTTCGGTCAAATTGCGAGGCTCCAACTGCTGATGGGAAGCCATCAGGAGGTTGGAAAAATTTGGTGAATCCTTGGGGGCTCATTCGATGAGTATATACTAGAAACCCAGAACCATTGAACCGGAAACAGTGACGGTTCGACGCAGGTGACGGTAGGTGGATAGGGTAGGACTATGCATTTGTCATAAGACACCAACAGCATACTGGGCCCATTGGAATCCATGGATACTCATAGCGTGTCTCCTCAGAAGGTAATGACCACCTTAACCGCGACTTTCATAGTTTCATTTTTTTCTAAGATAGGTACCATATGTCCTCTCAAGTTTGACCATATAAGTTCAACCATATGATGATCCTTTCGAGAATAATCCTCTCAGCCGCTTAGATCGGTCGTTTTACTGCTATACCTGTGTTGCTTTGGGGGAGCTTTGATTACTTTTTAGCCAGTATGCCGACCATTTCGGCCCTTTAATACCACAGTGTCCAGATACCCAGGATAATTTGACACGGTTCTACATATATAAGGTCCTGATTCCTGACTATTTCCGATTTTCTGATGTTGAATTCTAACTTCTTTTCGAGCCCTGGCCATCAATGTAGATGACGATGTACTTGTCAGGTATTGATCCCATCTCTAGCAATTCCTCAGGTTTGAGCACAGCTACCATCTCTCCAAGAAACAAACTGCATGTGTCCAGAAATTTCAGACCCACTTACAGGTCCATATTTATGGAATACATACCAGAGCTGTTATCCTCAATGGCTTGGGATAGATTTGTGCATATCACAATGTCTACCAAGCTTCCCTTTCCCTTAAAAATGCCATTCTATTCATCAGGAGTATCGAGAAGTGATTCCTTAAGAAAGGAGCTATGTCATACGTTGTTGGACTTGAAGACCACTTCTTTAGAGCTGATGTGCAGTATAACCCGCTTGTAGGTCTTTTTGGAAGTCAAGTGGCACATCTCGAAGGGGATGTATAGAGTGCCGAGCTCAGGTAATGGCAAGGCAGGCTATTTATATGTACCTCTGCCTTTATAGTGGTTCTACACCACACAAGAGCCACATACATTATGTAAAGATGTTATGAGCCTTACCGCCTCTGTGATATGCCAAGTTTCTAGTCTGGTTTATCCAGTACAGTGTCAAGATATCCTGAGCAATCCGAAAGGGCCGGCAGATCAAATTTGTCCAGCCACTAGTCATTTCCAAGGACTTTTGAGAGTTAATTCCACTTAATGTGTCCCGGATTTGTTCTTGAACTAAAATTACTTTATCATCCGCATACGCAGTGATACCTACTCCTGTGCCAGTTACTACTCATTCAGTATGCTCTCCATGCCTATAGGTAGAACCGAGAGAAGGATGCATATGACAGATCCCTGAGAGTTTCCACCGATTTCGCCAGAACAACTGATGTCGTGTTCGATGCCATCAATTGAATCTCAGAAGTTAGTGTTTTTCTCTGTGTCTCCTCAAAGTTTACAACAATTTAGATAAACTTGGAGAAGATTCATCATGGTCAAGCTAGTTCTGATTCAAAGACTTTTTCCTGACGCTGATGTATTCATTGCACATCTGGTTTGAGTCGATGAGTCCATTCTCCCTCCGAAAAGACGGAATGATTCGGTGACACTCACATGGTTCATTAATCCTTCGAACCGAGATAGTTCGTACGTATGCTGGTAGCATTTCCTTGGTAGCACTTCCTTGGCATCACTGTTCACGGAGTTACATACTCCTTGTGCTTGTATTACTTCCTTTGACCTGATACCCGCTGATGAGACTGCACTAACATGGCCAGCTTTGTCATATCATCTATGACTACGCGATACAGTGGAGCCCGATTACTCAGGACGGCAGGATACGCGGCGGTCCTAGGAGTACGTGGCGCAGAACAGTTGAGAGGGAAGCATGGCAACTCCCAAAAATTGCACTCGATGGAGTAGGCCTTGTCGAGGCCCTAGGACCCACAAGAGCCAGCTAGCTCAAGCCCAGTCTGCCTCACTTTGGCTATACAACCATACCTTTTAGGTACCAGTGCCTATGGTCGCCATATCGCCCACTTCAGTGCAAATCTTCTCTAAACACAACCCTCGTGAGTGGTCGACACGCTCACAAGGCCAAATTTACTCACATTTGGATGTTCCAACAATTTTTTTCAAGGAAAATCTTTGTCGCTTTGTCCCTGTTGTTTCATGTGGAAGCTCCCCGTGGAGATGTCCATATTTTACTGAGAACTCCTACGGGTAACCATCCATAGTGACCCACATCTCCAGAAAGCAGAACCTTCCCAGAATTGTGAATCCAAATTCAGTCAAATCTTGACAGCATCTGTCCTCCTTTTCACCTAATTCCAAATTCTATCAACACCTCTTGATCTACGGCTAAAGTTTTTGGCCCACATACGCGGCAATAACTAATGGCCGCCTTCCACGAACAGACCAAGTACCTCACCAGATCCAAGCGCGCACTAAATAAATCACCAGGGCAGCGTACAAAACAAGCGCCACAACACGAATGCATGCGCAGTCGATCGTATCCCATCCCATCCCACCAGCCAACATGGTCAAATCGACGAGAAACACAACAACACAGCGCAGAGGTGTTGTTCGGTAGCACAGTAGCAACACCACCACACAGTGGCCACTATCATCGTTAGGATGTCTCTTCCAATGATTTGCCATGCTCCTCTGCATGTTAATTGAGTTCCCGCATTGGAGCGATGCACGCTTCCGAGATCCCAGCAACAAATCGTGGTTGACGATCTGTCAGCCCAGCTACACTGTCAGGGGAGAGATGTCCCTTGTCAACTTCAAAGAGCACGCATTTGCATGGCCAACCAAGAAACCACCAGGCAGACATAAAAGCGAACACAACTCGTATTCGCTTATCACTGATCGTAGCGATTGATCCTCGTGGAAACCAAAGGAGACATAACCTCACAGCCCAATGGCCAATGTCAAGATCAAGCGAAGAGAGCAACCACGAGGGTAGCCACCAACCAAACGTGGGTATGTCGCGCATAGGACGAGTCCATGTTGTTAGCAAACTGTCTATCGATCGTTTTGTTGGCAACCCATAAGGTTAACTGTACATTCGTTTTGTTTTCGAAACATGACATAGCCATGTCCACCGAAAGGAAACAACGACGACGACGGCGACGGCGACGGCATGTTGTCCGACGAGGATCATTATGCAAAACGACGATCTGGCTGATTTGCGTTCTGATCTCCACCCCCTCGTGTTCCTACCAAAGGTCAAGCATCGGGTGCACATCTTTTAAGAGAGAAATATTTGCGACGCGCGGATGTTGTCGGCGAATCTATCCGCAGATCGACTAGCCGGCTAACATCGGATTAGCAATGCGGAAAATGATTCCCCCGAGGAGGTCTAGTCGGCCAAACGACGATCGAAGACCGACGACCGACCGACCCTCATGATCAATTGCGCGAGGGTCTTAATTTGTTCGACGTGCTCGCACGGATGACTGCCTCTTGGCCAAATCCCATAAGATTTGTGGCTCCGAGCATCACCTCTGTCTGCACAATGCCTAATCACTCAGAAAGTATAACCTGGACGAACGCAAGCGTTTAACTTGGTCGTTTGTTGTGGGGTTTCCGATCGCTTCTGGAACGGCTGGCCTCCAAACACCTCCATCATTCAAGGAACCAAACCAGCTTCCTCCAACCGTGGTGAGATGGTCGAATGCAAATTAATTGCTATTGCCGGCTGGGTGTGTGCGCCAGGAACGGTAGATGGAGTCGAGCTTGAGTAATGCAGTTGACAGAGCTGGATGTCGGCGGGTGGTCAGCCTGCCGCGGATAGGATGGAATTTTAAGGTGGCTCTGGCCATCAGCTGGACATAAGTCAATTTAATTTGACCCACAACTGTCGTGTAAGAGGATGATGGTTTCAGGAAAATTGGTCAAAAATTTTCACTTGCTGGTAGATGGATGGTAGGCCAACATGTCGGACGTAATGGTGGCCGATATTCTCCTTCACAAACCAGGTCAGTTCGTTTGCTGTACCACATGGCTGAGACATTGTAGAAGCGTTAGATTTTCCATTTTGACGTGCAAGAGAGCCGCCAATAGATCAAGGTAGACGTGACAGTTATCCTTTGGTAGACCAGGTGTAGGTTCTTAGCTCTCTAAACCTCAACTGTCAACACTTGTCATTTCTTGACATGAGCAGGCCATTCTATTTTCACTGAACTTGAAGTTTCAAGTCGTCGATGTACCTGGCTGATGCCGCATGCCATCTACTGGTATCCTCGTATCTATCTGTAGAAGCAAGGTTGCTTATTGAGGAATCCATGGACAGATAAAACCTTACTTTAGCCTATGACCGAGGATGAAGATAGATTGATGGTACAATCACTTTCAGATTGAATGAGATGCAATGTAACATCTATGACGATGGGAATGGTTAGCTGCAATCTAGCCCTGCTATCCAAACAGCCTAAGCATTGTTCTGCTTGCATGTACTTTGTCGTAAGTTAATCTACAGCTGTCTTGTAGGTCGAGGCCATTCGGAGTCATTTAAAATGGCTTGAATATCTTTTCACATACAATGGACAACGTCGTCAACCTAAGTATATCGCCAGAACTGCCCCTTGGATCCATTGGCGAACCACGTTCCCAAATCCTTCTGACAGAGTTTTAACTGCCAACCATATAAAATGGACTTCATCCACAAGGATCTGATGGCACCTTTCCTGACCATCTACAGCAGCATGACCTACCTTAGATGTATTTTCTTCCGAAACCGACAAAGCAGGCGGGAGTATTGCCTCAATTCTACTCCTCTATTGGTTTGGGTTAGGTTAGGTTCCATTACTAGGTAGGGCCAGAGTAGGGCCATTGTATCTAGTTTCCTGAGTCTACCCGTTGAACCCACATGAGTTTATTATACAGCGCAGGAGGTTCCTAACGTTTATGGTCGTGAGTTGGACGAGGATGTCGAAGTAGTATGTCGGATGAGCTTAGCTGGTGCATAAGTATGAAGTGAATAGTCTCGTCCTCTTCTTGATTCATGCAGCTTCTACAATAATCGTTTGCCGAAGGACCAAAGCTGAAGCCAAAGGCAAGGATTTCTTTAGTCTAATTAAACTATTGAAGCACTTGAACACCAGTTTGGGTCAAATCGGTGTCCTGGAATGTCCCTACAGGCTGCAATTAAGGGAAACTTAGGAAATCAAGGGAAAAATCCAGGAAGAATCCAGGAAGAATCCTGGGAATTTTGTATTTCTTTGTGAACAGGAGAAAGCATTTTCTAGAAGTTGCCTGAGTATGTTAAAGTGTTTCTCTGAGACAGTAGTAGCAATATCTTCAGTTTAGGCAATCATGAGGGATCTCCAAATCGAGGGCTGAGCCATGGCTCCAATCACTAGAGGAGCACTGGGATGATGAGGGTCTTATGGAGAGTCTCCTTGGTGTTTTTCACAAGGCCTTCCTACTCAGTGCGGAGCGACCCGAATCGACTGCTGGTACTGGTGGATGATAGCGGAGTGATAGTGACCTGGTGACTAAGATGAAGCCAGGTGGGGTGATGAAACATTTTAAAAATATCCTTCCCAGTGCTATTAGGAGGATGGCGCAGAGGTCTATCGAAAGATATTGTGATTGAATCGGTAACATACGAGTCAGCACAACGGCTATGTAAGAGTTTAACTACGAAGTCCGTATCCTCATTGGACGATGTCTTATTGTTACACCTTCTGCAGAGATCTAAGGCAGTGAAAGCCTGCTGGGCATCTCTAAACGAAAAAGCTGATCAGTACAACCTCATGCTTTACTGGGTACCACGTCACTGTGACATACCGGGGAATTGTGACGCTGAGTCATTGGCTAGAAGAGGCTCCTCTGGTTTAGATGTGTCACCAACACCAAGGTGTCACATCCTATGCTAAATGCCTTATCAACGCAACGCGGTAAGATTAGCCAACCATCACTTGCATCAACTTGACCAATGCACCACCTCTAGACTACACTGGCCGATCTTAAAGGAAAACAGAACCATCGGATTCCAAGAAAACAAGAGAAGAACTCTCTCCAAGAACAGTCACTGTGCTATAGGAAGAGATTCTCAAAGACTGGGCATTCCCTGCAAAGACTTCTGCGGAAGTTGCTGGGAAGTTGTAGAGGAAGAAGAGACCATCAGCCTATGCACATGCCTAGCACTGGAAGCTCAGACTAGGTGAACACCTTTTCAACGATCTGAGCAGCGCCTGCATGGCAAAGTTTAGATCCTTCATACAAGGCGCGGATGGTTCACCCACTTTTCACAATGGCAGCACAATGGACCTTCTCTGGTCTACGTGCATACGAGCTGTAGGAACTAAAAGAAGAAGGGAACGTTCCATCACTGCTTCTGAACATGTCTGAATCTTCTCTTCGATAAGTAAAGCCAAGTCGTATCCTTATGCGCCGTTCAAGATATATCCAGAGTGTTCTTGGCTATGATATGATATGACTTTGACTGCTGCTTGGCTACTAAGCCTAAGACCGCACCTAGAACTTGCTCTTGGAACATACTACTTTAACAGGATACAGTTCTTGACAGATTTGGGGTTCCACCTGAAAGAAACACAACCAACATCTTCTTACACTTTACCACTATCTGCTTAGAAGGAGGTATAACCCTTCTATCCCGCAGCGTTCTCCGGGTGGAATTAGGAAGGATCATACTCCTGTTCTATCTCGTCTTCCAAAGTGTCTTGGAGTAGTTCTTAATGGTTCCAGCCATCCACACGAATATATGGTGTTAACGAACAGATGCACACTTCTGTTCTATTAAAGCCAATAGAGTCCCTGAAAATGGTCAACAGCTACGTCCCTTTTATTCCTTTGTCCTCGAAGCCATTTATTACGTTAGCATCGCATTTGCGTAAGGAAGTAGTTATTTAAACTTCCTGTCAAACTCATGGAGAAAGGTAGCAATATTTCATGCACACACTATCCGCAAATAGGCAGCCAACACGCCGGAGCGTCCATCTTTGGCGTAAGCCCAACTGCGTACTTGGACACAATAGTACCGACTTCCTGATCACTTTGTGCACCTAACAAGTACTCGGCGGACCCATCGTAAATCTTCCCACAATCAGATAACAGCCAAACCGACAAAGTCCTTTGTTCTGGCCACCTCTCTCTCTCTCGCTCTGTGTCTGTCTGTCTATCTGACCATAGGCACTTTCCAAAAGAATCATTTCCTCTAACAATGAACTACGAGTGTGCAGCACCGTCCCTCGTGGTTGCATTGGGTTTGGGTGAAATTTTTTGCCGAAATCCCAGTGTGCACGATTTTCTCGAAATAATCATCGCCAATGCCCTCGATGGATACATTTAAATTTATTTTCTAGCTACGGATGCCCTACTCCTATTGGAAATGGAATATAGGCCTAAGGTCATGGCAGCAGTGGGCTCACTGCGCATGACAATGTTCTCTCTCGAGGTCACAAGTGTCGACATGCAGAAGATCTTCAAAGTCCGTTGAGATGGATTTCTCTTCCGATTTGTATTTGGGACAAACCCCGACGGAGCACCACGTAGATTTTATTTACATTTCGTTCCTGGGTTCTTGGCCACCGCTGCCGCCGGGAAGCAGTCGATTGGAGCTGAGGAGAAGAAGTAAAAACCCTAAATGGACAGAAGAAGTACAGATTTGATTGGTGGCAGTGATGGTGCTCCACCACCGCGCGGCCGTGCTGCAAGGGACATGGCTTCTTCCGAAGGTGGGTTGTTAACATGACATTAAATCGAAGTCACGAATCATCATTATGCAGCATGTACGGTATTTTTGCTGTGTGTATGCTCCTAAGTGGCAGGGCATCATGGTGACTGACAGTCGGGACGGGTGTGTGTGTGTGTGTTTGGATCCCAAAACGATGTCGGAACATGGGCCATTACATAAAAGTCGCCGCAATCAGGGATCAGATGTTGGTTTCGTTTTGTGCTGTTGGTTCCCACTGTGTGAATAATTATAAGACCGTGCAGTGGATAGCCGATAAGCGGGGATGGACTCCGTTCTAATTGTAAGCCGAACAGTCCCAGAGTACTGTTGGAGGTGCCCAACGCCCCCTGAGATCTATTGCTACATCAAACTTCATCCCTGTATCTCACAGACAACTCCATGTGTCGATCTGCTGCACTTGATTCACGGAATCATTTCTGCGAATATTCGTGCACAGATGCCTGCTCCTTCTGGCCCCCCTGCTCCTACTGCTCCTCCTGCTCTATCAGAACGTTTTACAATTGCAATTTATCACTTGGCGCAGCGGAGTCGTCGTCACTTCAAAAGTATCTTTCCGCTTCATTGCGAGTAACACTCCAGAGGTCAACTAGTTCCCTTATTTATGGCATACACTCCTCCAGCGATGGATCACTGAGCATTAATCACATGAAATTGACGCTTCTGCAGATGCACTTAACAGGAAATGAGAGGAAATCGTTTTCGCATCTCTATAAGCGTGCATGCACGTCTATTTTCGAAGACGGAGAGCACCAGATACTTGTATCTATGCATATTATTATCAAAAATGATTTCCGATCATCGCACCGTTAAGTGCGTTGACTTCCCGTCTCCATTTACTTTAATAATAGACAAGCTGTGTGCTGTAATAGTTATGATCTGATGGCGGAGTCTTCCTGTAGGACAAGGATAACGTTTGACAAGAGGAAGTGAAGCAACGCAATGATTAGAGAAATGGCCAGTCTAAGTGAGCCAAGACATGACAAGGAGGAATGGATTGATTAGTAGGTACGGTGGCTTCCTTCGATCACATAAAGTCCATTGTGTCCAATAGATCAAACAAAAAGCTGGAAATCACCCAGAAGAGTAAATGCACTTCAGGGGCTGGGCTCGGCTTAGTCTTTCATAGCTCTGAAGGGAAGTGACTACCAAGACTAGGATTTTTTTCATTTCTTCTCCGCTCAAGCAGCTTCTTCAATACTCACTATAGGCTACAGCTAGTCGGTTCTCTAATGCCCAGTGTCCAGTCATGCTGTCGATAGCTATTCAAATGTCTGTGGAGCTAAGTTATATTGGATTAACAGATCTTTTCTTGCAGTAGACTGGCTATATCGAGAGTTCTAAACAGACTCTATTTTCCTAGTATTTGTTGTAGGGTTAGGAATCGGATCTCTGGAGCACTCAGACGCAATGATAGAGGAAGTCCTGCTTCATGTTTCAGACGGAAAAAGCATCAGAACAGTCGACATTAATCTAGAAAATCTGTTTCTAGACTCTAGTCACAGCTGTTCCGTCACCACCGTTGGGACCACCCAAATCCGCGACAAGCCATCGGCAATCAGTACATGGGCCGTCTCATCTGCAGCAACTCCATCACCATCAGAACTACCTTCTACCTCAAATGCTAATTGGATCAATCCCTCCATTGAGTAAGGAGGTGCTTTAGGACGCAGAAACAGGTCTGCTGGACCACTCCAACTCGACCAGCCAATACTACTCGCAAGAGACTATGACTGTAGTTTCTAACTTCGCCATCTGATGCGAGTCCTACTCAGAATGGGAACTCTACCGCTGGACTGCATGGTATGGGATTAGCCTCACCATTGCCCAACTCAGAGAACAGGCTTCTGAAAATAGTAAACACCAGGAAAACAACTTCTCTCCGTAAGAATGAACTTCGGCTAGGAAGAATTTATAGTATCAGCCCTCACAGGACAATAAAAAAGGCACCATCCGGAGCATAGTCACTCTCTCCACAAACATCCTGAAAAGCCGTGCAATAGACAATTGTGTTCGTAAGTGTTCCAATCGTCAATGGAGGCCTTGATTGAGCACGGAGACAAACCCAATGCAGGTTCAGACTCAGAGGAAACAGCCTCTTAAGCTTGCTTAGTGATCTCATAGAAGTTCTCATTTCTCGCAGTGTCAGCTGGGACTCAGACAAGAATCAAAGAGTCAGGCTTTCCACCGAATTCAAGGAGTTCTTGGATTTCCCTATATCCCTAAACATTGGAATCTTATTTCATAATCTTCAGAGTTAGTGCATTCAGATTTAGAAGGTTGAATTTTACCTACAGTCCTGATTGTCCTTCCTAGAATATTTTCTTCTCTAGTCCTGTCTCTAACTTGTATTGCTGGCCAACCAAGAAGAGCGTTCTTTATCCCACGAATTATAGTAAACCCCAGTTCCGGTACACTATCCATTTTGGACCTATTAGTATATATACATAGCTAATTCGTCATCGGGACATACTCTTCCTTTGGGCAACTCCTCTTTGCTTGGAATTCTGTTTTTAAGCTTTCGTTTGCAGTGGGAGATGGGTAAGACGTAGTCTCTTTCTATACAGCGATAGGACTTCTCCTTGGAGGGTACTCCAGTTGACTCCAGTTGACCCAAATACTAACTATCAACACTATCCGTGTCTATGTGGTTCCTTTTACACAAATTGTGTATCAAGACTGTTTAAATCTCTCGCAGGATTCTGGAGTCCATTCTACTTGACCTACAGAAGGATATAAGATGTATTTGCTCAACACCGTCCAAAGGAGCTAATAAATTTTGTGGCCCTTGCTGCTTCACTTCCAGCGCGTATTTTGGAGAGATGCTAACCAGCTGCAATCATATTTCGTATTAGAAGACATATGTAGGAGACTTAAGCCAGGACAAGGTGCAACTATAGCTACTCTAAAAGTTCTGCCTAAGTTGTTTAATACTATCTCTGTGATTCGACCATTCAAAAGCTTCCTTTTGAGTATGCCACCACCATGGAGCGGTGGTTGACTTCTTCTGTTAGTACGTCTAAACTCTGATCCTGCCAGTTCTGCTATATGGAACCGAGTGCTGGACGATAAGCAGGAAAGCAGAGTACATGCTGGGCACTTTCGAGAGAAAAATTCTTCGTCGAATTTTCGGTCCCATATGCGAGGAGGGCGAATGGAGGAGAAGATACAACCGCGAACTCTAAGAGCTGTACCAAGATGTGGATGTAGTCCAAAAAGCCAAAATGCGTCGACTACACTGGCTCGGCCACATCGAGCGAATGGACAATAATGCTCCAGCAAAGAGGATCTTCGACTCACAGCCCCCAGGTTCGAGACGACAAGGAAGACCGAACCTCCGTTTTAAAGACCAAGCTATCGCGGATGCCAGAGCGCTTGGTCTGGACAACTGAAAGCAGCGTGCCCGGGATCGAAGAGAATGGAAGGCTACCGTGTCTCAGGCAGGGACTCTTCACGGGTCGTAAAGTAAGTAAAGTTAGTTCGTCTGACACAGCAGGCCTTCCTCAAAGAGCGATGTATTAGTCTACTGGTAGTAGAACTAGCCAGGATCCAAGAGATTTTTCAAGTCCACCATTGAATCTCATTTAAATCGCTTTTAGTGGAATGGTTGGTTAAATGGTGGCTAGATTTTTAAGGAGAATCGGAGCTATGGACTTGAAATAGCCTCACGAAGCACCACGACACGACCTCAAAGATATCTGCATTGTGCTATCCAGAGGTGTTTTTATTTGGCCACAAGCTGAAATAAAATTCATGAAGGAAGCTAAGTATTTTTTGAGCTGAGTAGGAGCTGACATCTAAAGGCACGGCCAAGTCTTGTGAAAATCTTTCAGCCTAGTGTGAGCAATGAAGGGTCGTATGTTCGACAGTTTTTATGTCCTTGAAGCATAGTCTGATTGGCTAGTATCGATTTTCTTGAGGTGATTTTTGAGAGACCCATGACTAGATGGGAACTCCGCCAGGAACTTAGCGTTATGGTTGGTCATGTTTTGGATTCCCAGTAGGAAAGATTTTCGTTTTGTTCCCAAAATTATGATTTAATATCATCCTTATCTGCCCGACAGGTAAGCCACAGAAGGGTTCAAGGGAAATGTATTGGGATTGGGCATCGGTTGTAACAGCTTCATTGAAATCGAAATGTCCTGCAATCCATGTTAATGTGATTTTATTGTATATAGCTAGCAGTAGGAGGATTTGAAGACTTAAATTCAGAGGACATTAGAGTTTTAAGAGCTATACTTGGCTATCCGATAAACTCTTCACACTTGACCTTCTCTTGGGAAAACCTTTGACTGGAAAATAAAAGTAGAGTGTCCTAGAGGGACCTAAAATTCACGCTCCTACTTCAGTTAACATTTTGGAGCCATCAGTGAATCATTCAAATTAAGATATTAATTCAGGATTATTCCAATAGCTACGATACGGAGTGCCAACGAGAGAGATCAATTCTTTTTGGCATGTAGTCCAAGAAATGTGTAGATAGATCCAAAATTCTTTCAATGATCTTCGTATGTCCAATTAGGTCCACCATGTCTCGGTGTTACATGGAAGGTGAAGCTTAAGGACGATCGCCCCAATCTTCATGACATGCATATGTAGAGGTGGAAGGTCTAGAAGGACTCCCAGGCCAGTCTTTCCGCTTTTGTAGGATAGAACAGGAGAAGCCTTCTTTTCCCAATTATAATTGGGATGATCACGATTAGACAAGTCTAGTGAATTATCCTTGGGTTTGGTGACCATATTTACTCTAAAAACCTAGAGCAGGACCAAAACACTTTAGTTGCTTTTCAGTGGCTTTATCCAGATGAGGTTTCCAATTAGATTTGTGGTCTAAGTTTCTTTTCTTGGTGGATGGTGGTATGATGACCAGTTTTGTTGAGTTAACTCTTAGCCCTTTTGATTGGCATCAGTCATTAAATTTGTTGATGGCACTAAGCTTTTATTTTGACAGATGACCTATGAGTCGTGGTAACCTGTCACAATTCAATATTCAATATTGTTTGACATTCCATCATGGAAAGCCCGACATAGAGTCTACAGAAATCAGCGTTCTACGAGGAATGCATTGCGTTACCTGTGACCAACTTATGGTCCACATAATGGGCCTTCCGAAAGCCAATAAACGACCAACGTTGAATCCGTACTGCCACATGGATGTGGTACCCGAAGGGTGACCGACACTATCACGAGGAAGCTACAAACGTTTGTCAATAGATGCCCACGCTATATCTTAATGATTTTCAGGTCGAACCGTATCTCTAATGAACAGCTTTACCAGAGTACGGGCCAAGAACCTATAGGCACAACCATACGATGACGAAAGTGGCAGTGCATTGGTCTTATTCTCCGAGAGGGTGACAGATTCATAGGCAACCACGCGATGCAATGGAATCCGCTTAATCAGGATATACAGCGGTCCTAAGAGTACGAGGCCCAGAACAGTTGAGAAGGAAGCACGGAAACTGGGAAACAGTTGGGGAGAACTGAGACACATTTCCAGAAATCGCACACAATGGCTCGTAGGCATTCTAGAGGCTATAGGACCCACAAGGGTACACAAGACATAAATAATAATAAATACTACCAAACCAAGGTAGTAGCTGAGAGTGTACCATGCCATGACCACGATGAATCGGTTCGGCGCTGTTTCCCACAGTTTGGCTTGTCCTGTGCAACAACTTGGCTTAGTTTACGTAAGGATCTTGGTTCAAAAGCACACTAAGTTCAACTCGTGTAAGAATTGAAGAAGGGTGACCTACCGAATCGTCAAAACTTCAAGAAAATCCACTGTTTTCGACGAAAGCTTTGCTCAGTGATAAGGCACATTTCTGGCTTAGTTGGTACGCCAATACGGAAAGCTGCCATATTTTGGCTGAAGAGCTACCCGATTTGTGTCAGCAAGAAGAAGCAAGGCTGTCAGGTTGATGTACGAATTAGTGGTCATTGCAGGTGTGCTCAGCCAAGGAAGTATTTCTGATGTCGAAATCTACAATTTTTCCAAGATGAACTAAAACCATTTGGACCTGAAGGAGATCTGGTGCCAACTTTAGGCACGAACCCTACATTAACTATTCTCCAAGCTATCCGGCAGTAGATAGAGTAGGAGCTGGATCTAAAGGTATGGACCTGGTTGCTACATGAGGAGTTCCTTAAATTTTCGTTTCATCTAAGATTCCACTAAGTTCTTGGGATCCTCTGTCCAAAGTTGTCACTGCTCATCCTGTCTTTTTTCATAAATTCTCAGAGCTCTCTGCATAAGGCTTTGCGAAGTGAATTACCATAGTCCTCAGCCAATGCGCAAGCTTATGGGTGAATGGCAATCTTCTGAAGCGGTCCCCACCGTTCCTCGCCTGACAATAATTATAGTTATCCCAGTGGCAGTGGCAATAACACTCATTTTTATCATAATATTCCATTATTCTCTGTTTAACATAATATCGCCAACCCAGCTACGTGGAGTCGACTCCCAATGCACAGGGGGCCGTTAGACTGACATAGTAGCACTAGCTCATCAAACAGACACACGATAATAGACAGTGCAATGGGGAGCAATCTTCTGCCTCAAACTGTATTAGCCTCCATTGCAGCAGCCTCCATCCATCCATCTATATTTGTATCTATCGTGCATTTGTTATGATCAACGGCGGTTGGTTGGCCTTTTAGTAATTGGGTGCCGTAATTACATACATCCACACGTAGCTAGAGATAGCATTTTCTATGGCCTCTCGACAGAATGTTGAGTCAATTTAATCCAAGTATCCAAGCCACAAGGGAAATCTACGGAAACATCATAACCGCCGAAGAAATTCTCAGAGAAATGCGCTGTTTCCGAGGCAGACTTCACGGCTTAGGAAAGTTGATGTCACTTGGATGGTGGTGGTCACAGCAGTACCAGCTGCATTACAGCACGCAGAAGGTACTACGCATAACTTGAGCCATGTGTGAATGGTAATTGGCTTGGATTCCTGTGTGGCAGATACATGCCAGCATAGGGCAACAAGTTAATTTATCTACCGGCTGCACTTCGTATGATTGTGATACTAGACGTATTGGGAATAGTAATGAAAATTCTGCACTCAAAGATGGAAGTCTAGACTTGATTTGTCATTGTGACACTGTCGCTCAAAAACCAGCTTTCGTATGACTTTTAGTCGAAGCTATGTATAAGAACGGCTTAAGGAGGGAGTAAGGCAACTGTTCTGTGAATTTCATGAAAAGCAGGTCAGGATCCTTGGGACAAAAACGGCTGCATGACCATTGATGAGGTGCTCGTCGTGAGGTGAACCAGTCGCCAAAGTTGTCCTTTCCAACTTCGGGTGTTGTAGCGCTTGTATGCCATGTAGCGCCGTCTTGTTGGAACCACAACTCGGATATACCGATGTTGTCGAACTCTGGCTACAGAAAGTCAGTCATCATCGCTCTATACCTGAGATTATTGAAGCTAACGGAGTCTCATTCCTCATTTCGAAAGAAATAAGGTCCGATGATGCTACTATGCCATAAGCCGCACCAAAGAGTCAATCTTTGTAGATGCATTGATGCCAATAATGGCAATTCTCCTTATCACTGAGCTAAAAAAGGGCCTCGTTCGAGAAGATGATTTTTGAGCCGCAACCCAGATCTCCGGCCAACATTTCCAGAGCCCAATGCGCGAACTCATGGCTTTGTCTATGGTCGTCTGGCTTATACGTATGTTGGCCCAACTCAAAGCCTAAAATAAGCTGGATTCACTCTCCGGCGATGCCTAATTCCGACATTTTTGGGTCTTCTTCGATACTGGCCACTACGGTGGCTTCATTGCCTCCACACTGAAGAACAGACCCGGAATTTTTTTGTTTTTTTTCATAATTATCGCACATCTGGCAAAAATAAAATAATGCACAAAAAAATGGCAAATCTCACTAAAAATTTTGACAGCTAGATGTCATTGATAACTTTGACAACTGCTGAAACATAGCAATTGGAAAAAGTATCATCGCTATCTGGTCAACCTTCTCTTAAAGAAGTTCGTCATCCGCAATCAAATTGCTTTGACCAACTGACCCACTACCGGTTTCTTAGACTTGAGGTCCTAATAAAACCGTGCATCCTTTCCATTTATCAGGCAACCTAATACTGGATTCTGGGTCAAAATGGTTATCACTTCACCTATTGCGAGTCATAGCTATTCAAAACTCGTGCTTGCGGCTAATGCATCTCCTTAAACCTAAACTGCCTAATTAACCCTTTCAGGTATTCAATACTAATTAGTGGACTATGGCAACCTCACGAGTATCATAAAATCCTTTATGACAACATCATGACTTTCTGAAAATGCACCTTGCTCTCTTCCGTTTCAAGTACCAATTACCAACCCCCACCGCTATGAGTCCTAATTAAGTCTCAATACAAAACTATCTCTCACCATTTAGCCCAACGAAGTTGTCTTAGTCTCCAAATGGATCCTTATCCCATCACAGATACCCAAACGTCACGCGATTCCATCTTCATCTTCCCTACTTCTCTTAACTGAGTTGAAACAAAAAAAAAAAAGAAAAACTAAAATAGGCCAAATAGCCCTCCCTCGTGGCACACCATCATCAATAACGAAATTCTTACAAAATATGGGTTATAAAGCCGGTAAAGAACAACCAGTTGGTGTTGGTGGCTTCTCTGAAGGCTGGTGGCCGACCATTACAAGCGCGGGGGATCCACAATCGCGCTGATTTCGGGAAGAAAATCATTGCGGTTTCTGCTGCCCTCTAAGTACA